>CM062809.1:639764245-642169641 GCA_031772625.1 Pinus tabuliformis | reverse complement strand
TATACATTTATTCCAGATTTTTTTCCTTAATCTATTATATTGAGGTTTATTTTTTTTAATATTTTGAATCATTAAATATTGTTTATCTTCGAGGCAATTGGAGATTAATGATACTGACTCAAAAAAAGTCTCAATATAATGAATCTGGAAAAAAACACTCAAATCACAACATCTCTGTCCTTTTCATTTTTCCAACGCACTCACGGCATCTCTGTCCTTTTCATTTTCTGTCTTTATTGCTGTCTTTTTTGTAGCGTTTCCCAGTCACTCACGGCATTTCTCCCCGGCACGACTACCGCCCAATACGACGACCCGAGTCAATATGACTCTTCATATCTCTATCTCCACATCTCTTATAAGAAACTGTTACAGAGAATTTGTGGAAGTAAACAAAATTAAAAGACGTGTTTTACACGACAGGTTGATAATATAGGTTACGATATTATATGTAATGTAATTTAATTTGTTTTTTAAAATCTGAGGTGTCCTCCGTGTCTTTGTAGAGACGAGCGGCACAAGTTCTCAAATAATTGACACCCCCCAAACCCATTAATCTTTAATAATAATCCATGTCTTTGTGAATACCAGTGACATAAATAAACAAATAAATTGACACCACCTAATCAAATATTCAATGAAGTTCTTGAATAAAAAATGGCCTAACCAAAATTTCGTGTTTTTATTTACCTCATTTATTTCTCTCTAGGGTATCCTTTTCATTTTTACCAACGCACTCACCGCATCTGTATATTTCTCTCTAGGGTTTCCTTTTCATTTTTACCAACGCACTCACGGCATCTGTATGTGTATTGTGAACACCTACTAGCCAAGTTCGTGGCTTTCACCTCACACTCATCTACGTCTTTAAGCGTTCCCAGTCACTCACGGCATGTTCCCAGTCACTCACGGCATTTCTCGTGCCGCCTCCATGATGACCGCCCAGGACGACTGAGAGTCAATACGTCCACCTCTCTATCTCCCGCTCCATACGCTCATTTCTGTCTTTACTGCTGTGCTCTCCCTTTATATACCAACATAGCTAAGAGCACAACTCACTGAGCTTTGAAGGACGTTTGAGTTTCTAAGAAGAAGAAATGGATCAAAAAGCTGTTGTTTTGTCCCTGTTCCTGTGTTACGTCATCATGGTGGCCACTTTACCTGTAGGTGCAGCCACTACTGATTACTCGCTCTCCAAGCTGAATTCCTCCTTTGGTCGGAGAGCTCATGTCTATGGCCACCACATGCACGGATTAAGTCATCATGGAACTGATTCTTTTTCTGATGAACGTTCCATGTTGCAGAATAGTCACCTATTTCGGTCATCCACCAGAAAAGAGAAAAGAGACGTGGAAGCTCTTCTCTCCTTTAAAAGGCATATCAAAAGCGATCCCTTTGGAAAGCTGTCCAACTGGACAGCTGATAACTCAAGGAGGTATGCTCGTGGTATGGCATTACCTGCAGGCGAAAGACCAGAAGAGTTGTTTCCATAGTACTTCCTCGAGATGTTGCGAATTCACAATTGGGAGGTACTCTTTCCCCAGCTTTGTGCAACCTCTCATTATTGCACACGCTGAATATTTTTCGTAATAATTTGACAGGAGCAATTCCACCCCAATTAGGGCAGCTTAAAGCACTCGCAATACTTGACCTCAGTGCTAATCGGTTCGAGGGATCTGTTCCGAAATCATTGTCTAATTGCACTCATCTCAAAAGGATCGACCTCTCAGCGAACTTGTTGACAGGGGGCATACCGGCAGAGTTTGGTCATCTTGTCGAGTTGGAAAATCTCGACTTGAGTTGGAATTGGTATCTAGTTAGAGGGATTCCAGCGTCTCTCAGCAACTGCACCTCTCTCATAAAATTTTCCATTGCAATGAATCAACTTGTTGGTCACATCCCTTCCATTTTGGGTTCGATGATAAACCTATCTTATCTTGACCTCAGTGCGAACAACTATAGTGGTCCAATCCCTTCAATGACAAGCTTATCGTATCTTGACCTCAGTGACAACAATTTTAGTAGTCCAATCCCTTTCAATTTGGGTTCGATGAAAAATTTATCTTATCTTGACCTCTCTTCCAATAATTTTAATGGTTCAATCCCCTCCCTTTTTGGTTCGATGAGAAGGTTATCCACCCTTATCCTTTCTGAAAATTCACTAAGTGGCCACATACCTCCCACCCTAGGCAATTGTAATCAACTATTCATTCTTGATTTGTCTTCCAACCATTTAAGTGGCATAATACCATTTGAATTGGGATTTTGTTCTTCCCTCATGGATTTAGATTTTAGCGATAACCAATTGGTTGGAATCATACCATCTCAATTGGGTAATTTGAGCAATCTTGAATTCCTTTCATTGGGGAATAATAATCTCATAGGTACAATTCCAAAATCTATAGTGAATCTTCAAAATATCACATGGATAGATTTGAATTCAAACTGTTTAATTGAATGTATTCCACATAACATAGATCATTTAAAATACCTAGATACTTTGGATATACATAATAACAATATTTCGGGGAGTATTCCAAATAGTATTAGTAATTTGGTTTTACTTGTTGATTTAGATGTATCCAATAATAGCCTAGAGGGACCAATCCCTATTGGTATTGGTAATTGCACTTCTCTCATTACTTTCTATGCTTACTCCAATAAGCTCTCTGGGACCTTGCCTACATCTTTGGCCACATGTACCAAAATTAAGTTGCTCGACATAAGCATGAATGATTGACAGGGAAACTTCCTAGCTACCTTGCATCTTTCGATAACTTAAGTGTTTTAAACATTGCCTATAATAATTTTAGTGGTCTTATTCCTAAAGAGATCACAAATTTGAAGAATTGCAATGTTGGATTTATCCAACAATAAATTTAGTGGAGAAATACCATCTGATCTAGAGAGACTTCAAGCATTTAGAGTTAACATATCTTCACAATGGGAAAGCTTACAGGTGTTTTTCATGAACCACTTTTAAATGATACAGATGAATGGTCTATATCAATTTTTCAAATGGAAGGAAGTGAACATATTAGACTACCAGAGGTGATACCAGGAAACACTTTATTTGACTTGTCTAACAATATTCTTACAGAGAAATCCCTGTAAGCATAGCAAGTATGAGTAGCTTGCGATTGTTGAATTTATCTCAGAACCAATTGGAAGGGCCAATACCTACATCTCTTAGTAACATATCTACTTTAGAGGTGTTGGATTTAGCAAAAAATAATTTGACTGGATTGATTCCTCAAGAACTCTCCAAATTACATTGGTTGAGGACTCTGGATGTTTCATCTAATAGCTTATGTGGACAAATTCCAACAGGGACGCAATTCACAACTTTTGATGCAGCCTCTTTTCAGAGAAATAAATGCTTATGGGGATGTCCTTTAGATTTATGCAGCAATCAAAGGAAAAATCCTATAGTGGAAGGTAATAATGCCACTACGAGTAATCATGTTAAAGTAGACTGGTTGACTCGTGTGAATGAAAAGATATCATTGATAGCAATGGGGGTGGGAGTAGGAGTTGGATTTGGGGGAGTAGTTGTTTTGTTCATGGCGTGGGAGAGGGCTAGATATTGATATTAAATCTATCCTCCAAGAAGTCACAAGTATTTTATGGACTCTATCGACTTCCGAAATAATAAGATATTGTACCATTTTTCACCAAAATATAAATAAAGTACTGTGTTGTTATGGTATTTATACCTTACTTATGATTACAACTAAGAAAATAGATTGTGATACAAAAAGAGAGCAAAATTGTATAAGAGTGAACATGATGTGTACAAAACATATATGCAAAATCATATAAAAGTCAAAATAACTTTCATTTTATAATTTACAATTTTGTTAAGGAAAAGACATATCTCATCTTAAACCTAAAATTTCTTTTTAAACTCTAGATAATTGATTTATTATATTTTATAGCTACACTTTTATGTAGACCATAACCTTTCATTGTATCGTATCATTATAATTGTATTATTTGTTTTATATATATATATATATATATATATATATAATATATATATATATAATATATATATATATATGACATCTACTCTTAAGATCATCATATCTTTGTCTTATACATTATATTCATTGTAAAATGAGTTTTCTCCCTCATCAAAGTAATATATATATATATATATATATATATATATATATAATTTTCAAAGGTTATATATTTGACAATTTGATTAAAAATCATAATAGCTTGTTAATGTATAATTTATTTTTCTTTTTGTTTAAAAAAATATTTAATTAATAAAAAATATCTTATTGAATTTTTTTAATTAAACATAAGATAAAATTAAAAAAATTGAAAATATGGTAAAATCAAAATAACTTTCAAACTTAAATTTATAACATATAAATCTCTGGAGGATTTTCCAACATTTTTCTTTCTTTAACGAGGGTAGCCAGACAGCGAGTCCCTTCATTGAATGGATCAAACTTATAGGGGTTAATATTGTTTTTAGAGAGAGTTGATAGTGAGTTTTAGATATAAATTCTTAGAGAGCTTATCCATACTTCATTCTGCTCGTTTTGTTCTCTCCTAGCCTTTGCACAGGGACTAACTATGAAGCTTACATAGATATTCTAGTTACAGAACCTTTTAATGCATGTCACACCTGGTATAAATCAGCCTCAACTACTTCAATAATGAAAATAATGAAGATGTGACTTACACAAATAAGACTAGTACATCACACCCAAAAGTAGGTGAACCTTATGTCTTTCCCCAACCTAAGGCAAACACAACACATATTTCAGCTGCTTTCGTTGTAATTGAGTGTTCAAATATTTCATGTAAATTAATCTATCACAATGCTACAAAAATACACATAGGCCAAAATGTTGGCCAGGGTCATCAAAGAGGAAATTGAAAAAATAGGTAAGCATACTCTGGAGAAAGAGCAAAAAATAACACTAACTTGAAAAACTCAAAAGTCGGGCAACCATAAAAAATTTGGAAAAATTTGCAGACATTGAAGAGATAAATATATTGCCTTGTGAAAAGAACTTTGACTGCATAAATGCCATAGTCGCAACATGCTAAGCAAGTTTTATAAAGGCCAAACCCAATTTTCCCTGTAAAAATATAACTAAATGCTTGAAATGGAACTGTAGAAGTGATATCAAATACGAACCAAGTGGAAATATACCTCCGCAAATTCAAATTACATAAGATACTACAATGAAACAACATAAATACAATACCATATAGAAAAATATCTGAGAAGAAAAAAAATGAGCAAGCCCTAAGATAAACTATTTTACCGAACTGTTATATATTTGGGATTTTCTTCTACTTGTTGTGTTTTATCATCCACGTATGCTATAAATAAGGTGACAATGATGTCAATGGAAAAAATATGTTTATCACTGTGTCTGCAATAAAAAGAGCTCCAGGTTTCATCTCATCAGTGAATCCTAGCTCAATTGGATTAATCCATGTGCAATATACAACCAAAATGATAAAAAATGTGCTCCTGCACCTAAATCCAAAGAAACATACATTTTCATTCAATCACGTATAAATTTATGGAAATATAATGTGAAGCACCTGCCACTATAACTGCAATACTTTACATGTAAATATTATCATATGGGGAGATAATATATTTTCTCAAGTTCATTTGAATGTCTTATGCCCACAGGTGGGGCAATGAAACTTTGGAAAAATAGTGGGAGTTTTGGTGGCCAGAACCATCTTCATGTTGGGCACTACAAATTTGGGTGTTGCAGTCGAAGTTTATGCAGTGAGCTGTGATGGGCAACATCTCGATGACCTTCCCTGCACTGCCAACTTGAAGACATTAGCAAGGGGAAATAATGCAATCCCTGTTATAATTTAGTTGTGGTTTAGAACTTGAGACAAATAATTCTATGCAATGTTTCTTGATAATTATATTTGAATAAAGTGTTTCACATTTTATTAATAATATATACTCAATAAGTTATTCAATGTGTACAATATAAATAATTTATTAAAAAAATTGATAATAGGAGAAATTCAAGAGATTACAAAATCTTATTACATTCACTGATTTTCATTGTTCCTCCGTATGCCTAAGATCAATAATTGGTGGTCCATCTTTGATGCATATTGAGACAAACATTAATGATTCCCGGACCACAATTTTTTATTAAAAAAATGGACAAAAATAATGAAAGACACATTTATTTTAGAAATATTCTTACAAGTATACAATATAGACAACGCTAAAGGCATAACTCTAATAAGAAATTCTCTTCTAGAAAACAAAAATAAAACCAGGCAGAGAAGATAGGTAAATAAACAATTATACCAACCTAACACAGAGAATCAAAATAAACAAGACAAATTTTTCTACAGATATTTAACTACGCTGTGAAGTTTACAAGAAGAGACTACGAAGAGACTGGACATTGTAAGTAATAGTCCAATCAAAATAGGAGACATGATAGGAAAATCCAAAATGTAGATTCCATTGTCAGTCACACATGCCATGTTCACTTCACTGTTCATATAAAACCATGAAATAAATGCAATTATATAGTATTCCTAAACCATGCTTTAGTTTTTCTGAAGAAAAAAATAAATAAATAAATAAATAAAAATAAAAAGTAAAATAAAATAAAAATAAAAATAAATAAGTAAATAAGTAAATAAATAAAATTAAAATTAAAATTAAAATAAAAATTAAATAAATAAATAAATAAAATAAAAATATAAATAAATAAATAAAATTTCCATTATGTAAAAAGAAAAACCACCCATTTGCCATCCATCAATATTATTGTGGAAAAAAATATGCTTTAAAACTTCATTCTTAACAATCTAACTTCCACAAAAGTACTTCAAGTTGCTCTAGGCCTCTAGAGTCTAACATATAAGTTACATTGTGTCTCGAGAGCACTACATGAACGCACGAGGAGACTTGATGAATTAAAGAAGTAAAGGACTAACTCTGCAACAAGGCAAAGGGAAAGCCAATGAAGACATAAAACAAAAAAAGTAGGCCGAGAGTAGTTGATTTTTTTTATGTATGTATGGTATTTTTATAGGTTCATGAAATTGTTTTATAGCAATTATGAATGCAGGAAAAAATTGGAATTAGAACTTGTGGTATATATTGTACTGAGTTGTTCAGAAAATTAATGGGTACTTTCGTCTATGCAACAAACGGCTGAAGAAGTGCTCTTTCTATTATTATAATTGGAAAACATCACATGTGAAAATGATGTTAGTTAAGCCTTAGAATATGTAAAAAACCAACATGGAAACCACTGAATCATCCATAATATCAAAGTCAGATATAATTTGGGTTGTAATTATTTCAAGAACAATACAACAATAATAAATTCAAGATGAACCCATATACAATGCATATTTTGTCTAGTGGAGTGGAAGCAATGGAGTAGTAGCAATTCCTTCAATTAATATGCAACTCGCGCTTTTGAAGCTCCAAATTGTGTATTTGAGCTATATGATATATATGAAACCTAGTTTTAGATAGTTTTGGTCTAGTCTATAAATCCATTCTTTGAAAAGTGAAAAATATTTCACATGATCAATATGTAGTAAAGTGTCAGATGGAACTAATCCTTAACTGATATGCTCCATCCCTATATCTTGTAGCTATTTACATAATATTCTAAAGAGAAGTTGTGGCATATATAATACATGGCCTCTCTTATAGAATCCCACTGTATATTTCAAAGGTGAAACATGATTTCATACAACAACAATCTAGTAGAGGATGTTCTTTTGGATTGATTTTCCCCTTACTATTGGATAAATTTTGAGCCAAGAGGTGTTGTCGGAACACTTGGCTATAGCTGTAATATGAAAATTATCAGTTTTGGATTATAGGATTAGTGTTGGACAAATAATGGTTATTATTAAACTGATATGCAAAGCCTCAAAAACACCTTTACATCTTGGCCTACAAAAACCGGGAGGAAAGACCCTCCAAAACCCATGCACAAGCACCCAAAACTTGGTTAAGGCATGCAACAACCTCTCTGCTCTAACTCGGCCCCTGAATAAGACAGAAACAAACTTCAGATAGTCCTTTTCACCCTCAGCCTTCTTCTTGAGCTGGAGTTGCCTCAAATTGATGTATCACTATAAGATATGCACTTTGAATGATGTCTTTTGCCTTCACACATTTATACCTTTCCCCAAGGGCTTAAATGGACTTCCTTAGTGTGCTTGTTTACCTCAAGCCCACCTAACTCATTCACAAAATAACCCACCAGGCACATAGAAAAAATAATATCTCATGATAGAGACCTTAAATTCAAGTGATGTTTTCTAACCCTTTCTCGTCTAAGGGTCCTCTAACACCTCCATGTGTCAAATAACTCAAATTCGTCATGGTTTTGGCCCCATATCGATGGGTAAAAAATATCAATCTTGAGTTCCAAGCCCACAAAGTGCTTTTGTGGCACTCCAACCTCCAAACCCCGAACCCTAAGGCTTGGAGTACCTCCCAAGCTACTAAATCTCAATAGTTTGTAGGTTCAAAGGGAGAATTCAAAAACCAAGAATAGTGCATGGTTAGTGGCAAGTAAGAAGACTTCTATTGTGGGAAATAAGGAACTGTGGAATGGCATGAAGACCTATTATGATAAGAAGAAGTGAGAGGCTTCTAGTGCCAGGGACACTTACAAGGAACATGTTTTTCATTCTTGAAGATATGTTGCAACGATGGATGCAAAATATTGGGATTGTGTTCCTAATGAGTTACTTCTAGGAATGGAAGTACCTCAATAAGGAGTTTTGAAAAGCGTAGCTTGGGAAATACTCCCACAAGCCTTGGGTACTAGATTTTTGTGGAGAAAACCCACAAAAATGGACTTTTGTGGGCAAAGTGTCCAAGCAATGGATTTTGGAAGAAAAGTTGTGGGCTTGAGATCCAAATATATTCATTGTTTATTCTAATTATTGTGGAGGGCACCTTCGATGGGCTAAAGGGGGCAACTAAGACAAACTTGTAGATCTATTTATATGAGAGATTGGTAATGGTGTTGGATCCCACCAACATGCAAGGGGGTCTCTCTGATGAAAAGTCCCAATTAGACTTCACGTTGTTTGGAATAGGATCCCTTCTAGAATTATGGCCTGACTACAATGATTCTTAAAGATTTTCCTTGGTTGCAATGGTTAACACAAGAGAGTAATGTACTTGTACTTTTGAATGAATAGAGAGCAGAGAACAGAATAAGTCGAGCTGACCTGAAGGCAGCATTGAGCCAGAAAGAGCCAGAGAGAGTCAGAGAGTTTGTGAACTCCAGAGAAGGCTTGAGAGGTTCAAGCAAACTCCTTTGTGTATAGCTTGTCATGTATGAGTCTTCTATTGGACTCATACCACTATGACTAGTAGAGGTCGAATTTCAATAAGGAGAGTCTATGTACTCCAGAGACTTGGGGAATCCAAGTCCAATCCTATTGATGTACATCTGTTTAGTGAGACTCAAATGGATGTCATTGTTGTAAAACTCTGCTTGAGAACATAATAGAGAGGTCACCACTAAAGGCTGGACCAGGAGACATAGCCCAGGAGTGTTGGGTGAACTCCTTATTAAACTTGTTGTCTTTACATGTTTTCCTATTATGTTTTCTCTAACTGCTTCAGTGTCTATGTATTTCGCTATCTTATCGATCCATTGCATGAAGTAACATAGGCACATACATGCACATAAGTCTGTAATACCTTTAATTCTTTATCCTGGATAAATTCCAGATCAAGTGGTATCAGAGGATCTAGGTTTATTAAGGTTAAACAAGTTTGTGCTAGATTTGTTGTTGAATGCTAACTAGATCAAAGCTTAAATTAGGACAAGGAGAGTTGGTTGAAGCTAATCTAGAAATAGGAAGAGTCTATACTAGGAGGAAAATGTCGGAAGAAGAGGTTCCCCTAGAATCAGACCCCTAGTTCCTAGAAAGCTTCCTCACCATGAGAGCCATGGTGGAAGAAATGTATAGAGAATTTAAGAAAATTAAAGATGAAGATTCATCGAAACAAGATAAAGAAGCAAAAGAATCTTTCTTCCATGACCATTCTAAAGGCAAATGGAAAGAAGAAAAGTTGCCCACTCCTCTTGAAAGTCATGAAAACAAAAGAAAAGAATCTTTGATTATTTAGATGTTAAATTTGATTTTCCTATTTATGATGGAGAGTTGAATGTAGAGAAGCTAGATAATTGGATCAGATAGATTGATGTGTATTTCAGAGTACAAAATATTGATTCAGACAATATTAAGATTCAGCTGGCCAGCCTACGCCTAGCAGGCACTACCTTGGTATGGTGGGAATGCAGGACACAAGCTGACTTGAAGAAACATGGTAAGATTCTTTATGTTTGGGGTGAATTTGTTTCTGCAATAAAAAAGCAATTTTATCCACTAGCCTATATGCAACAAGCCATGATGAGCTGGCAAACTCTTTGCCAATTGAAAGGGAAAAGTGTACAAGGATACACTCAAGAATTTAGGAAAAGAGCTTTAATTCTAGGAATTTCCTTAGACTCGCCTGAAACTTTGCTAAAGTATATAGGTGGTCTACATGGCTATTTAAAGCATACCATTCTCATGTTCAATCCCACTAGCATAGATGAGGTATCTGTTCAGGCTACACATCTAGAAGCTACAGGCAAGAATGTGAACCCAGAGGTTAGGGGATCATCCAAACCCACTGCAAGCAAAAATAAGGAAAAGAGAAAACAGAAATGGAAAAAGAGGAAGACAAATATTGTACAAAAGACCAAATCTTTGTGCACTCACTGCAAGAAGGATGCGCACGATGATGAACAATGCTGGATTCTGCATCTAGAGCTAAAACCTAAGAAATTTGATGGCAAAAAGAAGAAGACTGCTGCAGCTATTTAAAAGGATTTGGGGTCAGACTCAAGAGATGAAACAAGCATTGAAGCCATAGGTATAAAAGATAAGAATTCTGAAGCATCTACTAGCAATTCTACATAATCTACTGATAATGAAGAAAATGAGGAAAATACATGAGCTTTTTCATATTCGAGTTACTTCCAAGCATCAAAAGATTGATAGTTTGTTTGATAGTGTCTCACAAGTAAATTAAATTTCTGAAGCAATTGTAAAGAAATTGGGATTACTAACCACACCTCACAAGAAACCATATCCATCAAGTTGGTTATGTGATAAAGCATAGCTACAAGTGACTAGACAATGTAAACTTAAGTTTTCTTTTGGGTCAGCATTTGTAGATGAGGTTGAGTTAGACATAATTCCTCTGGATATATGTGGAATTGTTTTAGAAGGTCCTTACTTGTATGATATGAAAGCCATTTTATATAGAGCTAAGAACAAGTATCTACTCATTAAATATGGAATCAAATATTTTGTAAGAGTTCATAAACTCAAAATTAATTATACTCTCATAAATTCAAGGCAGATGGAAAGAATTGTAATTTCATGTAAACAAATTTTTACTGATGGTTGTAAAGGAAAAGAAACCTAATAAAACCAATATATTTGAGGGCTGTAATGCTAAACAACAAGCTAAGTTAGAAAAAGTTGTTTCAGAATGTGACATATTATTTCAAGAACCGGTTTTCGACCCAAAAAGGAAATAGTACATGATATTAATTTGTAGCAAGATGCTCCATTGCCTAACATCGGAATGTACATGTTGTTCGCTTTAGAGAATACAGAAATAAAGAATTAGGTACATGTGCTACTCGATAAAGGGTTCATAAGGCCTAGAACACCACCATGTGGGTCTCCAATTGTCTTAGTGAGAAAGAAATATGGCTTATGGAGAATGTGCATTGATTACCGAGCACTGAATAAAATAACGATCAAGAATCGTTATCCTCTTCCTTGCATAGATGATATATTAGATCAGTTGAAAGAAATTGTTTATTTTTCCAAATTAGACTTGCATAGCGGCTATCATCAGGTTAGAGTTGCAGAGCAAGATGCATGGAATACTACTTTCAAAACGAAGTAGGGATTGTATGAGTGGTTAGTAATGCCTTTTGGCTTAACTAATGCTCCTGCTACTTTCATGAGAGTAATGAATGATGTACTCAAACCTTTTCTTGATGATTTTGTAATTATATACTTGAATGATATTCTTGTATTTAGTAAAACATGGGAAGAACATATAAAGCATGTAAAGCAGACATTAGATGTTTTGAAAAAAGAGAATTTGCATGTTAAGCTCTCAAAATGTGAATTTGGCAAAACATTTTTGAATTATTTGGGTCGTATTGTAGGGGGTGGTGAGTTGAAGATAGATCCCTCTAAGGTGGCAGTGATTGTTAACTGGCCTAAACCCAAATTTGCTAGAAAAATTAGGAGCTTCTTAGGAGCAACACAGTATTGGAGAAAGTTTATTGCTAACTTTTCCTTGATTGCAGCTCCCTTACATGCATTAACAAGATTGAAAAATGTGTTTCAGTGGGGATGCAATAGCAGAAAGCCTTCAACACCTTGAAAGAAAAGATTAGTACAACACCAGTACTAGCATTGTCCGATCTTCAAAGACCATTTGAAATTGAGACGGATGCTAATGACTATGCCATGGGAGCAGTGTTGATGCAGCACGGTAAACCCATATGTTATCATTATGAGACATTTAATTCTATAGTAGTAAACTATCCCACATATGATAAAGAATTGTATGCATTAGTACAGAGTGTGAAAAAGTGGAAACATTATTTAATGGGAAAAGAGACAGCTATACATACTAACCATCAACCACTTCAGTATTTGCACTCACAAACTAAGTTGCAGCAATCAAGACAATATAGGTGGATGGGTTTCCTACAACAGTTTCATCTTGTCATCTGATATAAAAATGGCATACACAATAAAGTTGCAGATATGTTGTCCAGACCAATCATAAATGCATCTACTATACTTAAGCATAATTCAGTACTGCATGAGAGCTACATTGAACAATATGCTCAAGATATAGATTTTAAAGATGTATATGCAACTTTAAGTCATGGAAAATAAGTAGAAGAATTGGATTATCACATAAAGGACCAACTCTTGCATCATTTTAGAAAGTTATGCATTCCACAAACTGAAAGAATAAAGATAATTTGAGAATCACACTCTTCTCTAATATCAGGTCAGTTTGGTGTAAGTAAAACAGTTGCACAACTGCAAAGATTTTGTTATTGGCCAAAAATGAATGAAACTGTTTCTAGATATGTAAGAGGGCGTACCATGTGTGCTAAAAGCAATCCCAGTAATAGAAAACTAGGCTTGTACACTCCACTGCCACTACCCTCTCATCCTTGGGAAAGTGCCTAAATCTGGGAAATGTCATGACTATTTATATGTTGCTGTGGATAGGTTTAGCAAAATGTGTATTTTAATACCTTGTGACAAATAGATTACAACAGAAAAAGCTTCCAAATTGTTCTTTCAACATGTATGGGTTCATTTTGGATTACCCACTTCCATTATATCTAATCGAGATTCCTGATTTGTTGGGAAATTTTGGTCGAGTCTATGGGAACTAATGGACACCAAACTAAAGAAGAGAACAAATTTTCATCCACAAACAGATGGACAAACAGAAGTGGTCAACATGACAGTGATCCAGTTGCTCAGAGGCTATTGCAGCAAGAATCCCAAGCTTTGGGATGAACATTTGTGTTATGTGCAGCATGCTTACAACAGAGCTAAACATTTTTCTACACAAATATATCTCCTTTTGAGACCTGTTTTGGTTTCACACCAAGGCCTCCCTTGGATTTTGTCTTTGGAAAAAATGTAGTAGTTGATGGACACAATGATGTGGATAAAGAAACCAAGTTCATTGAATAAATCCAAGAGATTCACAAGGCAATATAAGAACAGCTGGAAAAGAGCCAAGCCAAATACAAGGCAAGGCATGATAAGAATTGGATTGAGCATAGTTTCCAGGTTGGTGATCAAGTCTGGCTATACATCAGCAAGGACAGAATGCAAGGTGAAGGTAAAAAGCTAAAACCAATCAGGGATTGACCTTTTAAGATACTTGAGAAAATTGGTGAGAATGCTTTTCGCCTTGATTTACCCACTTACATGCACATCTACTCAGTTGTTAATGCAGACACCTTGAGACTATTTGAACCTTCATTAATTGAAGATCCCAAATAGCAAAGTCAATTGCCTTCTGTTGATGATCTATTATCTGAATATCTCAATGAATTGCAGGAAGATACAGTCCTGGACAGAAAGGTGAGAACGACGCACAGAGGGGATGTCGAGTACCTGAGGATTGGACTCAAAGGTTCAAAACCAAGCAGTGCCCAATGGGTAGAAATTGATCAGGTGAGGAAACAATATCCTCATTTGATTGATGCTTAAGAAAACCAACTTTTGGTGGTCCAAAAGCTTTTTAAGTGGGAAGGTCGTGATCCGAATTGGATCCTAAATACTCTCTAAGTTTGTATGACTGATTTAAATTATGACAAAAGATTCAAGTCTTAGAAAGATCACACTATCAGAAGGAATCCTTGTGACAGTTGCAGTTGTGACCAGAGCAAAGAAATGAGGACCCTCAGTTGAGAGCACAGACTGTTGGCCCATGGTGACGCACGATGGCACCAAATTGGCAAAGCTGGGGGCTAATTCGAGAAATGGGGTAGTTAAGCACTAATCGCGTATCGCAAGGCGTCCCCCTCAGTGAAGGAAAGCCCCGAAGTGCTCTGACCCGAAATGACTGTGAAATGCAGAAAATTAATGCGTTCGGTTCCGTAGTGCGGGATTCCACAAAACCAGTAGGATATCGGAAGGGCTTGAGGTGGTAAGTAGTTTTGACTGAGTCCTACCCGATGCCACACATCAACCAACACATGTCCAATGGATGAAAGAGAAAACCACCCGTATCGAATGGGTAATCATCAGGAAACTTGTCCGCCTAATATGAATGACGACTGTAGGATCTGGGGGGCCAGATCAATGGCGGAGGTACATCCTGATAAATGACCAGATTTGGCAAGGTTATAAAGCAATATTAAAGGGGATTTGAAGTTCGACGTGGACGATGAGTTGGAAAAGTAATCGTATTCACGGGCGATCTTGAATAAAACAGAAATAAGGGCCATTCAAATGCAATTCAAGGAATATGACATGCTCAATTCGTTAGGAAAACAAGTGGCTACCTCCCTGTGAGGCGTTACCTAGTGATGATGACGCAGAGCAGAGGAATTCGAACAGACAAAGGTAGGGAAATCAGAACGCCGGGAAGCAGAAATGAAAAGTTAGAAGTTAGAATGGCTTTAAAGCCATGAACTGATAGAAGCGGAGAGAGGTAGGGCAAGAAGAGTTAGTTAAGGTAGAAAAGCTGAGAGCAGAGAACAGAAGAAGCTGAGCTGACCTGAAGGCAACATCGAGCCAGACAGAGCCATAGAGATTCAGAGAGTCTGTGAACTCCATAGAAGGCTTGAGAGGTTCAAGTGAACTCCTCTGTGTATAGCCTGTCATGTATGAGTCTTAGATCAAACTCATACCACTGTGACCAGTAGAGGTCAAATTTCAGTAAGGAGAGTCTATGTACTCTAGAGACTTGGGGAATCCAAGTCCAATCCTACTGATGTACATCTGTCTAGTGAGACTCAAATGGAGCTCACTGTTGTAAAACTATGCTTGAAAACATAATAGAGAGGCCACCACTGAAGGCTAGACCAGGAGACGTATTCCAGGAGTGTTGGGTGAACTCCTTATTAAACTTGTTGTGTTTAAATGTTTGCCTGTTATGTTTTCTCTAACTTCTTCAATGTCTATGTATTTCACAATCTATCGATCCATTGCATAAAGTAACTTAGGCCCATCCATGCACATAAGTTTGTAATACCTTTAATTCTTTATCCTGGATAAATTCCAAATCAAGCAGGTTGAGTGAAGTCAAGTTGATCAAGAAAGAACTTTTCAAAATTTGACTACGTATGGGATCAATGAGGTGAAAGTGAGCAAGGATAAAATTTGAACATGATCACACACTAAGAATAATCGATGACACAACATTGAACACTCAGTATATATGAACAAATTGTTCCCCTCAATGCAATGGCAACAATAACCTCCTCCAAGTGCAACACTTAAGATACACTTTGCGTTGATAGGGACGACACTTGTGGGACAATGCATAAAACTTTGGGAATGAGTGCAATACATGTATATATGCTAAATAGGAATAATTTCCGCAAAATTTACCCCTTGAAATGAGCCATAACATCGATTTTGCGATGTGCGACACTTCCCATGCCAAAAGACAACAATTGAATTTTCTTCCAAAAGGGACTAGAAAAATTAGAGAAAATAGGCTCTAAAATTTAGATGTAGGCTAAAATTTTGTGGGATGTTGTAGCAACAACAACAAAGACCAAAGGAGACATCTCACCAAGGTTAGAACTCATCTTACAATAAAAATTAACCCTAGTGGAGACGACACAGACCCGAGGAAGGATGATTTTTTTAGATTTAAGGAAGAGTTTGTCTAGTGAAGGAGGTTGAGTTACTCCTTCAAAGTCTAGTCTGTTGGAAATGAATTTCTGTGCCAATAAGGCAAGTTGTGGAGAATCTCATCTTTGTCTATTGGAAAGTCTATGCCAATTTTAGTTTTGTACCTTGAGAGAGGGTCAAAGCCCTAATTTTCTATGATAGGACAGTTGAAAGGCATGTGTAATACCTAGAAAAGAGCTAGAATCCTCAAAATAAACCACAGGTGGTTAAGGAGGCTGCAGGTAGTGAGTTTGAGGAGTGAAAGGCCTCATAAATATTGTGGCATAGGGACCAGTAGCGTCAGGCCTCAGTACAAACCAACAAAGGTGGAAAAAGGTCTATTGTTCAACTATAAATGATTGCAAGGGTTTATTTCTGAAGTTTTTTCATCAAAGGATAGGTGAATAACTAGTTTGAAGGTTGATTATGTAGTGATCTTGAAGGACAAAGTCCACTATGAGTAGTTTTTTATTCTGAGGTTGATTGTATAGTGATTTTTAAGGACCTAATTCAATGTGAGCAGTTTGTTGGACAAAGGAGTTAAAGGAGTTATTTCTCTATGGTTGTTGGAGGAAAAGAACAACAAGGCACATCAAGGACTATAAGACATAAAGGGTTGGTAATGAAGGATATATATAGCAAATAAGTCAAGAATTTGTTCCTTGTTGTTTTGTTTCAAACAGATTAAGGGTCAAAGGGAGTTGACCTCAAGCCCTAGTAGTCTTATATCTTGGTTTTGTAAGAAGGCCATGATCCTTGGTATGAGAGCCCTATTATTTTCTTGTTGATGGGCTAATAAGAAAAGTTTTGGGCCACATATTTATCTTTTGTATTTTCACTGATTCACTTTTATTATGTTTTTCTTGTTAAAAGTTGTTTGTGGTTGTGCACTTCTAGAGTGTTTGTGTTCTTGCTAAGCCATAGACCTGACCTAGGGTGTAAGGAAAATCCAACAATGTGTCCCACATGTGAAGCTAGCATGAAGTGTACAAGATATGTGACTACCTCCATAGGTAGACAAGTTGATCCATGATTAGATGTGCAAGTAACGAACTTCATCCACACATGGAATCTATGATCAAGTAGCTCCATGAAGCATGATCATCCCAAGGTAAAGTAGTGGTGGAAGATAAAATAGATGCCCCATGAGTCTGGACACCCCCAACAAATGTGGTGTAGGAACATGTGTATCAAGTAAAATGTGCCAAATCAATCAAGCTTCAAGCTTCAAGCTAGAAGAACCAACCTTAATAGAGGTGCACAAAAGCTCTCTAAGTGGCATGAATGGCTCCATAATCAAGTAACCATCCATAGATCAAGGTAGATGAAATAAATATTAAGATATGAGGTTAAGCATGATAGAATAGACACCATAGATCAAGTTACAAGTCATCAAATACCAAAACCTCAAACACATGCAACAACCAATATCCAATGGCCTCAATCCATGAGAAATTCCTCCACAAGTGTGAAAACAAGGGAGTGCTCCATGAGATAGAAGTGTATAGTCATAAAAAGTGCAACCTGAACCTCAAAATAGAAATATGGAGCCAAGCACTCTCACAAAAAAATCAATATATGCAACAATGATTGGGTTGGCCCCCAAGCCATGGCATGGAAACCCAAAATATCATGAAATAATGGAGCACTCCACCATGAGGATTTTTTATTGAATAAATAATCATCATAGGACCTCAATAGACACTAAAAACTCAAGGGCACTACATCCAAAGTTCCATACCATCTATCTCCATCCAATAGAAAAAAATCACTTGAAAATTGTGTCGAGTATTGAAAAACAATGATAAACACATAAAATTGTAGAGGGTACTATCCATGAAGTGTGATTCCATCAATCATGCTAGCCCTAAAACCCTATGTTGTTCCAAAATGCACAAGGTGGGAACTCTAGGAAAATGAGTGTCTATTACATTTAAGATCACTTTAGGAACAAAATAGACACTCAAGAGCTCGAGCGATCCATAAAATATCATATCTCATCAAAAATCATCAAAACCCTATGGCACTCCAAAAAACTTGAAGGAGGTGGATGATTTAAGAATACAATTGTCTATCTTACCAAGCATTATCATAAGTGTTTAACAAACATTTGAAGTACAAGAGCACTCCTCTAGAAGAGTCATATATAATCAATATATACAAAGAAGCAAGGAGTAATTTCATGAAACAAGGAACTAGCACCATAGGAAAGCTAATTCAAAAGTGACGTTAAACACTAATATCACATCATAACACCTAAGAACATGTCATCACCATAATCTAAGCATAAAGTATAACCATCAAGATGAACCAACATATGAAAAGATCCACAATCACCAACTATCTCCAAGCATAGATGTGTTATCATCAAGCAACAATAAATGGTATGCATCTCAAGCTCATTATCATCCCTGAAAGTTACACCTAAAGTACCTTTCATATCATGAAAATCACAGTTTACCACTCATACCAATATGAGGGGTATCACTAGTAACTTCACATATGTACATACAACATGTCCTTTGTAGTCCAGATTTTCATACTTGCATCTCAACATATAATCTTTCATGGTGAAAGAGTAATTTTCTAGGGAAGTTTGGTCTATCGATTTACCATGAACAACTAGTTGATTGTGTTGAGTGATTTGACAATCATATAGGAAAACTAACTGGGCAAACTTATTACTATAATAAATATGTTATAACTAACTTCAAACATGTTATATGTTGGGATTTCTACCCTAAGCATTAAAAAACATTGATCCATTAAGTACAATTGTTCCCTTTAAATATAAACTACGTAGTTGGTATGTCAGATTTAGACCTATGGTTGAAACTTCACAAGAAGTAGATTTGGGGAACCTCAAGGTTGAGGTGAAATTATGAATTTGCATTAAGAGACATTTTTTAAAATTTCCATATAATATCAAAACATATTTGACTCAGATCACTCTCTTGGTAAAAAGGGAGTCAGGTATGTCAATTTTTTCATACCTAGGAGAGATGTTTCAATTATTATAGGTTGTTTGGTTTGAAACCCTAGTGAACTTGGGAAAAAAGCTCGAACTCTAGAAGGGTATTCTACTTTATTTGTTGCTGATTTTCAGTTTGAAGTTGATTCAAATTTATATGGATGACCACTCTCAAGCTTAGATAGTGTGATAAGTTGGAAGGTTCTTCCAATTTTACACCTTGGAACAACAAGGTGCAATTGATATTGGAAGAGATTGAGCTTTGAGAGCATATTGAAAATTATTGTTGGACCTACCATTTCGACACTATTGGCCATGCATAATAAGAAGTTAGTCAAGGCAAATAAAATCATTCTTGATTCAGTGAAGTGTCATTTGATCACTTCCAGTGCAAAGAAGAAGGCTGACAAGGAGACATGATGCTTTGGTCATATTATACCAGAGTGAAAGTGTCTCTACGAATATGCTCTTGATAAACAAGGTTTCACCCATCCACATGAGTAACACCGATAAAATGGCTAGCTATCTAGAAAGGATCATTCAATTGAAAAGTCACATGGTTGTCATAAGGAAAAATGTATATGATGCAGTGTTGGTGTTCATGCTTTTGATAATTCACCTTCTTTTGATAAGTTCTTGGATGAATTTGTGCATGAAGAAATAAGGTTTGAGACTAGCCCTCATTAAGAGGATGTTGAAGCAAAATAAGGGCAAAAAAACAATAAGAAAAGAGAATGAAGCTAAGGTAGGAAGGATGGTTTGTGAAATGTGAAATGTGTTCCCATAAGGAACATTATGCTAGCCAATTTTTGAAGAAGAATGGGTCAGGTAGAAAAAAGAGGTTGCGAAGAGTGTAGGCTTCTCTAGAAGAGTGGATGAATTGACATCCTAACTTGATACCGCCTTCTCAATGGTATCTTGTTTATCTCCCAATAATATGTCAAGTGGTTGGGTCGCATGTGGATAGTGGGGCATTAAGAAATATGACCTATGACAAGAGACTATTCAACAAACTTCAGGAGCATTAGAGAGGAATGAGTGTGGAGTTAGGTTATGATGCTACATATCATATGGAATAATTGAGTTCCATTTCCTTTCATATGCCATCATAGAGTTGAATGATGTTTTGTTTACTCTTGGTTTGAAGAAAAATATTCTTTCAATTTATTTTATGATAGATCTTTAATGTACATTTACATTTGAAGGACAACATCACATTATCAGTGATTTTTGCCAGGAAAATTTGAATACTTTCTCAAAATATGTACAAGATCGTGGCCTATACAAGTTACTTGATGATATGTAGTAGTTGTACATACTAGCAATAATTTGGGTGTGCTTTCTAGCATTGATACAACACTAATTGATAGCAGTATTGCAATGGATGGGAGTGTTGAGTACCATGATAGAGTTTTTGGACTCTCCTTGAAAGTGAGAATTTACCTTGATGAGGTTCTTGTTTTAGGCTTTAGTTAATAGAGGATTATCTCGAAAATATGGAGTAGACACTATTGAGGGATTTACTTCAAAATCTAGAGGTTTTGACATGCATGGTTCATAATTTGTTGGAGGTCCTCCGTGGGCTATTGTTTTCATTATGAATTTGGTATTTTAGGATGGATAAGATTTTGTAGATCTTTATCTTTGTCATTTTTACGGACTTGATCCACTTATTTTCATCTCGTATGGAGTTGTGATCATCATTGTAAGAAGTCCTAAACAACTCATGATTTGGATCTAAATATTTTGGCCCATGAAATTAATATGAAGGATATTGATCTACCACTTTTTTTTTTAAGTTGGAGGATTGGAAGGCTCTAGGAGAAGTCTACCTTGAGTGAAGGAAGTAAACTTTAGACATCATGGAGAGAATCAGATGCATGATTGCAAGCCCTTGGCTACAACCATGGAACCAAATTTGAATCAATATTATGATGAGAATGTTGATTTGGTTGACTGTTCATTGTAGGATCATAAGATTAGATCATTGGTGTATCTTGTAAATACCATGCCAAATATATTTTCCCTGATCTAGTTTATGGTTTCTCCACAATTGACCCATTGGGTCGTTGGGAAGAATGTGCTTAGGTACTTGAATGACATGGTTCATTGCAACATCAGGTATGAGGGAGATGATGGACTACTACTCCGTGGATTCTGTGATTTGGAATGGGGTGGAGGTGTCAATTCTCATCATAGCACTTCCATTTTTTGTTTCAATTTGGGGGTACAATATCCTAGTTTAACAAAAAGTTTGCAGGATGATCTTATGACACTGAGGAGAAAAACGGATTCTCTTGTCCCTAATAAAGACAATGATAGCTCTGATTTGCAAATTTCAAAAGATGAAAATTCAGATGTTGGGGCTTTAAACTTTGATGATACACTAGTTGTGCCAAAAAAAAATGGGTTGATGGCAGCCCTAAAGGAAGAAAATATTCATGCCTTAATTGGAGCCAATTATGTCCTAGACCAAGAAGACAAATGATTTTGCAATTGTTATGGATGAAGAAAGCAACCATGAATTTGGTGAAGTTGGCACTGGTGGGCACACAAGATCATGATGGTGTGATTGTTGTCCTAGAAGAGCACCCTGATATGGACTATACCTTTGGCCATGATGTCAAAGAATTTAAGAAATCATTGTACCCTTCAATTGGATGTAGACTGGTAATAGATCCTATACCCTGTTGTTTGATTATCTTCCTAACAATGATGAGGATTGTGAATAAAAACCTCACGAGTAGACCAAGCATGGTACAACGTTGGATGAGATTGTTGTTATTCCAAGTTGTGATAATAAAGCAACTGACATTTTGTATTTCATAAAAATTGATGAAGACTCTGTCGAGAGTCAGCTTTATAAGGACCTTAATACTCATGAAAAGGAATGTAGTTGAACTATGAGTAAAAGGGATGGAAACAATGTTTATGGATGATCCCCTTTGGTAAAGATATTAAAAGTTGCGCAAGTCATTGAATGGAAGTTGGCACAAAGTCATCCCAAATAATATATGATTCATCTTGGGAGCCCTCCCATCTATGACACTTATGATCCATGTGGTAAAAAATAGTGCAGAACATAATTTGTAACAAATTAAATGCAAATAGGAGAGTATGTTGGTGCTTTTGCAGATCTATGTGATGAATTGCAGGCTGATTACCCCATGGTCATCGATGTTATTCATGAACATAGGGGGTCTCTAGTCTTTACTTCCATTTAAGGATTGATCAAACCATAAATGAAACTTGAATAATTGATTTAGATAGCCATTTTGATGACAAAAGGAATGAAGTTAAGGATTGTTCTATGTTAATTGAGGAAGTAACTCATATAGTAGTTTCAAGGGAATCTATACTTGCTTTGAAGAATTCATGTAAAAATTTAGGCCTCAAGCATAAAGAACGATGTCAAGCAAAGATTTGGGTGAAAGTTTTCAGCAAAGGAAGTTTAGGAGTGTCAAGTCAATTAGCTTCTTGAATGAAAATATTCATTAAGTTGAAAAAGTTGTCCCTTGTATCGTTGATGATGCCTTGAACAAGAGATAACTTGAGTTTGAGATACCAAGACGGTGAAACATTCAAAGACAGAAATATTTTGCAGTCACAAAGAAGTAAACTCCTAGCTAATAGCTATACCATTAGAGGCATATTTTCTCAACAAGATTTTGGAATATACATTGAAGGAAATTCAGATCTTGACGTTATTAGAAAGGAAAAATATGCAAAAATTATAGCGCTTGCTTGTATAGTGGGAATAAAAAGATGGGGATATTGTGGAGCTTCAAGGTGTTGTTATTGGAACAGAGACCGAAAAACGAGAAGACCGAAAAACGAGAAGACACAGGGATTGAGAAGCCATCTCTTGTGCATTCCAATGCAGATGATGAGAAGCCCTCTGGTCATAACATATAGTGATTTTATTGCAAGCAGTGTTGATAAGGAACTAAAGAAAGTTAAAGGGATTTTGTTTCTCAGGGTAATCTTCAGCCCAAAAATTCCAAAGATACCAACATATGCGCATTTAGTTTTGATGTGTATCACTTTCATGGTGATTAAACATACAACTACAGGACATTGCACTTTGATATTTTGAGGCCAGACTTGGAGGATAATTTGGTGGGGTATGCTTAAGTTACGAAGAATAAGAAGCCCTTGAGATCCTTAGAACGTTGTTCACGAGCCTTGAAGGCCTTCTTTCGAGCCCTCAAATATACATTCTTAACCATTGCTATTATGAATTATGGGGTAAGTGAATTTAGAATACCCTTTGTAGGCTAGAAGTGTCTAAATATGGGGAAAGACTTGAGGTGTTGTGTGAGAGCCTTTGGAGGTTAGCCTATGGTATCTTGAAGGACAATACAACATTTTTTGTGGCATCATTGCGTTTTTGTGCCTGCTTTGGGGGCCTTTAATGGTAGGTTTGATGGTTCCTTATGCATTGAAAGGCCTTTGGAGGTTGATTTCTAAATCAACACCCTCCCTTTTCCCTTCATTTTTTGAGAAAGATTGCATTTAAAGGCTTATGCCCCCTAAATTTTGTACATGTGGCATAATTGCTCTTATTTTATGTAGTTTAGATTAATTAATTATATATGAGGGTTTTTTGCCCCTCCATAGGCTAATTTAGGGTATGTGAGTTTAGAAAATTATTATTTTAATATGAGGGAAGTTGATTCTTGAACACCTCCTCTATAAATAGAGATGCACTTCCTCTCATTTTGGCATGGTTGGATTTGGGGGAGAAATTCCCTAGGAGGTCTGAAATTCCTAAATTTGTTCTCTTTTACCATTTGGACATTGATGGATAATTTGAGCAACTCTTTTTTCGTGAAATTGTGAAGTGATGAGATATCTTTTCATGGATGCTTATGGTGCATCTTGGATGACTAATGGTGAAGTAAGTTTATTTGTTTTATCTTGGTATTATGTTCCATGGGATGAATGTTCATAAGTTGAGTTAATTTTTTTGGCATTTTCTTCATTGTTCCTTGTTGAGCTAAAACTTTTCCTCCAAGCATTCGGGGAATGGAGATGATTTTTTCCTTCCCTTATACATCTCAAAAAATTGAGAACCTAGATATAAAACCCTAGGGTAAGTTTATTTTCCCTCACTTGTTTGGATCTAGTTGTCACTCCAAGGAAACCCTAGAATTGTTTGGCTCCTTGACTCCATATGCATACCCCCCCTCCCAAAAAAAAAAAAAAATATGTGTGTGTGTATGTGTATCTTGACGAGCTAAGGAAATCGTATTCTATCCTCTGTTGCCCATATTTCTTTATAATCGTTAAAATCATTTTGCTAGAGTTTCTTCTCCAATACAATATGGAATTTCCTTGATTTTGTGTGTTCATGAAACTTATTTGAGACTCTGTTGGTGGATATAAGCCTTTGGATTGACTCATAGTAACCCTAGAACCCAAATATTAGAGCTGTCAAGCCTTAGCAATATTATCCCATGAAGAACACCCCCCCTAGAGCCAAACAAGAGCTAGCTAGAAGGGGGATAGTGAGGTGATGGTGGTCCCCTCTAAGGTACAGTGGGTTTAACACACTTGATCATTGGGATTTTAGCTCAAGAAGTGTGAGATTGTGCTATAACAAGATATACACATTGTATATACCTTGAACCAATACTTAGGAGACCTATGTGGCATGGCAACATTCTTCAAGAAGCACATATGGAGGGCATGGTTTCATGTTTGGGAGGAGAAACTATTTGAATGAGGGGCATTGGGGCATTTAGAAGGAGAGAGTTGAGCCCTAGGTAGTCTTACCCCTCATTTCAACAAGGGTTTCAATATGCAATTTTGATGAGCATGACAGTTTTGATGGGAAATTTTCACATTTTTTGAGGCATCTCACGTTTTCCCCTAAGAACATATCACACTCCCCTAAGAATTATTGGGTGTGTTTTTCACACTTGGACCTTATATTCACATGGAACATGAAAGAAAATGGAGTGCTCTCCTAGCTGGTCATTTATTGAGTTGAGTTTTCACATATTGTAAAGGCCAACGCACACACGTGGATGTTATGACAGCTACGATGGTATATTTGTAGCATGTAAGGTCTTGGAAAGGGTCATTTGAGTGAATTGGACATTAAATAAATGATGTGGCACCCACTTGAATGAGCTCATCATGACTTGGAAATTACCTTACTATACTAATTTTGGAGGCAATCCCTTTGCATTTAGACGTCAATATGCTGGTTGGGAGTTTCAATGGCTAACTTTTTGACTTGGAAAGTCATCCTCGTGCTTCATGGAGATTCATTGACCTAGGATATGACCATGGGCTCTCATTTGAGACATATTTGGAGGTATTGAAACATTATATTGCATAATGTATGGATTTGTTCACTTTGGAGGATTGTATTCTTGATTTGGAGGACATATTTGACCTTGGAGGCCCATTCAACCTCTTTTGAGGGATCTTGGGAGGATTAATTTGCACCTTGGAGAGATTCATGGAACATATAATCATGCTAGAGATCCTTGGGAAACTATATGGGGCATCATTCACCTTTATTTGGACGAGAGGACCCCTTTTTGGGGCTTTACTTCATCTTATTCATTGCACGTGGCTTTACCACCATTATTTTAATGTTGGGATAGGTTAGCTAATTATATTTTATTTTTGTTAGACTAGATCTAAGGAATGCCATGAGAAATTATGATTTCATTATTAGGTTTAGAATATCATCTATATAAAGAGTTGCTCCTTTTCATTTGTACTCATGGTTGGATACTTGTGACATCTCTCCTTTTGAAACCTAATGGATATATATTTCTTGTACAATTTATGGTGTTAAAGGTTATTTATTTGTGGTGAATGTTTTCACTTTTCCTACTTGGTTCCATTTGGTGCATGAAGATTAATAGTAAAATTTCTCAATCCTTCTATAGGATTTTCAAATTGATCCATTGAGGGGTAGCATTTTGCCACGTGGAAGGAATAAGCTTAGGGTATTTCATCATTCTTCCTTTCTTGATTTGGTGAGTACTTGATATCATGCTTTTTTTCTTTATGGTTCCTTAACTGAAGTATTAAGTAATCTTATCAAGTCATATTTGATTTGGAGGGTGAAGGTTGTCTTACATTAAAGCCTCTTCTTGTAGACCTTGAAGTTCATTTTTTATCTATTTAGACAACCAATTACATGGTCTCTTTTAATCGTAATCCTTCAAACTAATCTTTGAAGGAAATACGCCAACTCCCTTGAGGGTGTTCTAAGTTCTTCTTAACCTCGTTTACCATTTTGGTTCACCTTGACTTCATTACCCTATTTGGATTTAGAACTTATCTTAATGGTCTTCCATCACCTATTATAAAAAAACCTCAAAAAATTCCAAACCATATTTACTAATCCTACTCTCAACTTCACCTTGTGCTTCATTTCTTGGTCTTCATAAACCTAATGGGGAATACCCTCCTTGAGCTAGAGGAGAGGAAACATAAAGTAGTAGGGGATAGGATGTTGAGGTGAAAATGGTGACCCTCCTAGAGGTTTCCCTCGAGTTGTACCTTGTGGATTATGGATTTTAACATCACATATAATTTGGGAGGTAACAAATAGTATAGGATGAATTGGTTACTACATGGAAGTTTGTGCTTGATTATAGTATGCTTGGGTTGAGAAGCATTCATGAAGGCATGGTGGACATAAAGGAGTGCATAGCCTAAGAGGTAAAATTGATGCATTAAATACCTCATGAGGAGAGCACTTGACCCTGTCTTTTTGAGTGCTCACCTTGGAACCCTTGCTTGATGGATGTGATTGTCTTTGAAGTTGACATCTATCACTTTAGAGTTGGAGCACTATAGATGTGGGCCTAGCTAATAATTACTTACTTTTCTTAAGATGGTTGTTTATGGACCTTGTCCACTTTACTATTGTTGGCCTTCATAAATTATTCTATATATAAATGGACAAGAGAGTATTTTCATTCATTCACAATCACATTGATCTTGTCTTATAAGATATGAAAGCTTCACCAAAGTTGTATCCTTTATATGTATCTCTTCTTTATTGTACAATGATATTTATATAAAGTGGGAGCACCAAGATGGAACCTATAAAAACAAAATATAGAAAATATAGATTTAAGTTAAAGCCTAGAAAACCAAACTCCAAAATCATAAAGTTGCTTTGAGATAAACGATAGAGAAGCAAAGGAAGAACTTGTTCTTGTGGTTTTGATAATAGAATAAAACTAGGGTTGGTGACATTGGAAACCCTACAAAAACTTGGACTTCTATATGTGGAGGAGATAGTGGAAGACTATATTTTTATCTCTTGCACATATGTGATGTAAGTGTAGGTGCCAAAGAGGTCTTGCCAATGTGTATATTGGCTAGTTGTGGAGCTTTGAAAGAGGAAGCAACATTGCTTGGGCGTAACTCCTATCTACAACTCAAAGTTAATTCTTATGGCTTGATATATGGTGGGATGATAGCTTGTTATGATTTCCCTAGCTAAAATTGAGAGAGAACTAAAGAGTCCTAGCTTGTGATAATCTTGAAGGAAAATCTTGTACCAACATATGATAAATTGTTGGAACTTAGTAAGCATTAATAACTTCATATTATCTATATATAAGCTATGCTTTGTTGTCGAAACTTTGTGCACTTGTAAAACTTGATTTTCAACACATAATCTCATGGTGTATGAGTAGTTTCTAGCATTGATTGTTTATTTGTGTAGCTTGCAAGGTACTCCCACAACCTAGGGTATTGGTTTTGTGAGGAGTTGACCCACAAAAGTGGTTTGTGCGCAATGTACCTGAGCAGTGGGCTTTGTACCCAAAGTACTAGGAAAAGACCTAGGTGGAAAATTATTTGTTTATCCATTGTTTGCATGAGGGCGCCCTTGACAGACTAAGGGGGACCTAATTCTACAATAGGGTGACATAAAAAAATGGAATGAATCTCATTTCTAATAATAGCTGGGGTTTTTTCAACATAGTTCAAATTAGCTTAGGCTAGAGGGATTCCCCTTGAGGGTTAATTGTTACCCTCATAGACACTATAAGAAGAAGTGAGGTAAGATCATTTGTTCATCCATCCAAGAGAAATTTGATCTAAGAAAGGATAAGTTTGAGGTGTCGCAAACCTAAAGGAACTGAGCTCGAAAGTGAAGAGGGATCAAGTTTGAGTCTCTTTTCTAAGTTCTGGTTAGGTCGAGTTAGGAGAGTTGATGGCCGAGTTTCTTTATTTGGTTTTGGGAAAACTATCTCTGAGATAAGGGTGAGTCTTTTCTCTGTGTTAAATAAGGGTCGAGTGCCTTGTAGGAGTCATGTACGAAGGTCATATGACCTGTGTTATAGTTGTAATATAGGATCGAGGTTCTAGGAGACACAACAAAGAAGGGAGGTGCCAAATTTTGAGGTATGAAAATTTGAACAAGAGGTTGGGAGGCATAGCATAGGGAATAAGTGTAGCCATTATAGGTGTCCTAAAGAGGGCTGAAAAATATCAACCTATTGTCACAGGATTAAGACCTTGTAAGGGTGAGCATACTTCATTGCAATGCATGTTGACTTGTCTTTTATGTTGAAGGCTTCTAGGTGATGGTATTTGTATAATTTTTGTCCATATAAGTTTTGGACAACTGCAATAGAAGCCCTAAGTACAGTAATTTGACATGGAAAACTATAGTTGAGAGGGATGGTTATAAGCTATAAGTTCAGTCATCAAACAGGTAGTTGGAGGAATGATAAGAGGGCAGATATGAAGACCTTATGTGCAATGATTTGTGGGGTAGCAAAGCATTGCTAGAAGGCAACTTGTTGAAGACCTAATATCAAACACCTTTGGAGTAGCTTAGGGATTGATAGAGGTAGTTTGAGCAACTAAATATGCAAGCATTCTAAAGTTGCAAAAGTACTTGTGAGCAGCAAAAGAGGTGGCAAAGGACCTACCAGGTGTTCAAGGTATGTGGACTGAAATGGTTGTGGAACTTATACATCAATAAGTAATTCAAGGGTATCTTGTTCATGGGCAGTTTGATAGTCATAAGTTGTTGACATCAAGTCCTATTTGTTCTTGTATCAGAGTTAATTGTAAGGGCCATGATCCCTGGTATGGGAGTCCTATGTTGTATTACAGTTGTAATATAACAAGTTTTGGGTTGAAAAATTGCCTTGTGTACTACATTGATTCACTATTGTACATTTTCCACTATGAAAAGTGTTAGTGTTGTGGTATTTCATGCTTTTTTTTATCGTGTTCTTAAGCATAAACCCGATTCTGAAGTGCCAAGATAAAATCAACATTGTTTGGTATGAAGTTTATTATGAACAACTAGTTAATTTAGTTAAGTGATTTGACAATCATACATAGAGTAAGTGGACATATTTTTGGCATTAATAAATCTACTATATCTATAACAAAGTAATTATTTGATCAATATATGTTGGGATTTATGCCCTAAATGCTAAAAATGTTGTTCCCTTGAAGTACAATTATGCTTATTTTCTTGAACTTCCTTCTATATTTGGTTGGACAAACATGAAATACTTATTATTGTAATTTATATTTCAAATTCAACCCTACTGATAAAAGTTCACAGAAAATATATCTTAGGAGGTTTAAATTTGGGATGATTTTTTACATATAATGTGCCCCTTTATATATATATATATATATATATATAGAGAGAGAGAGAGAGAGAGAGAGAGAGAGTTATCTCACAACCACTATAATGATTTAATAATATCTACTAAAAGAGCATCTCAATAAACATAGCTTAATTTTTTACTTAAAAATATATTAATCAAAAATTTAATAAACATTAATACACATATTAAAACCAATAATTTAATAGCATATATATATATATATATAAACGAAATTTGCCAATCTCTTGCCCACAATGTTAGTAAACAAGGGCTATAAATGAAATTCACCAATCTATTGCCCACAATGTTAGTAAACAAGAGTTACATAGTAACTAGTTCCTAGGGCTTAGCTTAAATATAGCTTAATTAAACTAAAAAATAATAATAAAAATAAAAAATAAAAAAGTAATAAAACATTGTATTGTGCAATGTCAACTAAAAAAAATAAGAAATATTATTAATTAATATTGTTTATATTAACACATATACACTTTAATATATATGTTTTATTTTATATATATAAATTTTTCTACTATGTTTTTAATATAATGATAATTCATTTTTAATTAGAAATATGAAGAAAAAAATTATAATTTATAAAAAATGAATTATTTGAAAAAAAGAAAAATGAAGATAAAAAATTAAATAAAAAACAAAAAAATTAAAAATTAATAACTAATAAAAATGAAAATTACTAAATAACCTATAATAAAATATTAACTAATTATATTACAAATAAATAAATTTAATTAATAATAAAAATATCAAAAACTAAATTCCACTATTAAACTATAAATAAAAAGCAAAAATATTTGATAAAAAAATTGTGAAAAAGTATAATAAGAGACAGACCTACCATAGCAAAAATTGTTTAAAAAAAAATGAAACGGCCAAAACATGTCTACACTGTAGAATATATAAGATATACCACCACTCTTTTAACAAATTCACAAACATAACATGTAAAATAACCTACAAAACCTAGTAAACATAACCTTGCTTTCATGTTATTTCTACGTTCTTATATTTATATTTATATTCAATTTGAATTCAATTAACGGTGAGGTTGAGGCTAGCTATACCAATTAAGACGAGGTTGTTTGTAAATTGATTCTAAATACAAAAATTATATCTAAATACCAAAATTATAGTTTATTCGTAAAATGAATATGGAAATAGAGGTTGAAAATAAATAATTTACTATAAAATATTGAACGAGGGGAATTGTATATGTCCATTATAAAATATTGAAGGAAGGGAATTGGATAGGTCGATTATTAAATTTTGGTAAAATTTATCGGAAAAATCACCGCATTTTTATAGAATCCGCAATTTACATATTGGAGATCCTAGTTACTGTTTATAACATTTACCAACATCTGTGGGTTTTGGTGTAACGGCAAACCTTCACATGGTATCAGAGCTTGGACCCAGTGTCGATTCCCCGAGTTGAATTTGAGGAGCGGTGTTGGAAAAATCACCGCTAGAAAATCTGTAATTTCCACCCTAGAGATCCTAATAACTGTTTGTAATGTTTACCAATGCTTACGGGTTAATACCTCCCGATAACATGCCCACCATTATATTTTAGCGTTGACAAAATCAACACCTACGGGTTAAATAATAAGCCTATACCTCCCAATAACATGCTCACCATTAAAAAAAAATTAGCCTTTGACAAAATCAAATAATGAGCTTATACCACCCCGTAACATGTCCACCATTAAATTTTAGGCTTGGTAAAATCAACTAATGAGCCTATACCACCCCTATAGCATGCTATTTGTGGCCGGAAATCCAGATCGAACGCATGGTTGATCTTCTCCTGTTTCCTCTGTAAACTGCCCTCAGAATGATAAAGACTGACGCCTCTTTTATGTGAGACCGCTGGAAATGCTGTAATCTAAGCTTACAAGCTTTCAAAGGTTAATTTTGTGAAAAACTAACCCATGGCCGGAGGCAGTCGTTGTTCATTTCAATCAAGACCCATATAAGCAAACGGCCCAACAAAGAGATTAAAAGCAAAGGGTGTGTACAGAGCGAGCTTTACATTGAATAGCTCCCTTCTATCAGAGTTGACACCCTGCAAATCCCCTGAGATAGAATTAAAAAAAACTGTTAAACCCTGTGTACTGTATGTATACCAATCGAAGCCATTATCTACGAGGATGCCTGTCATTCTATTAATATCTATTAGTCAAAAATCTATATAACTATTAGATATATAGAATCAAATTTAAACATGGAAAAACACAAAAGGATACTGCTCCTCCACTCCGGCTGACCGTCATTATGCTTGAAAGAAATATAAATATTAGGTATATAGATTCCATTTAAACAGGAAAACAAAGACCAAAAGCATACCTGCTTCTCCGCTCCTGTGGGCCGTGATTATGCTTTAAAGAAATCCAAAATTGTAGGCTTCATCTCTCCTGCTTGGTATGCGCAACAAAATAAAACAATGCAAAAAAAAATATATTGAAAAAAAGAAATAAGAAATAACATGCATGGCCATGCGACGGACTAAACAAATAAAAGCCGCAGGAAGCCAAACCAATGCACAATACAGAAGAAAAGGTGAGACGAAGCTAGTGCGATGTTCGATACTTGAAAATGCTCTATATAAATCCCATTTCAAACGGTCGCCAGCTAGTTCTCTAGTTTTTTTCTGACATCTGTTTTTTCTTTCTATTTAGATTTTGTTTTTAATCTTCAAGTCCACGGCCATTGCTTTGCACCTCAAACTTTTTTCGAAAAAAATGGCGTCATACTATCCATTCACGAGGTTTCAAATCATACCCTCGAGCCCGGCTGTTTTAATTAGGGCAATCCGTATACCAATGCATGAAAAATCCAGGAGGTTTTAAATTATACCTTAAATTTGTAAATGGGTGGCCGGGTAGCATATCTAAACTTTTTGTTTATATATATATATATATATATATATATTATTAAATAAATAAAATAATTTATACAATTAAATTTACTTTATGGGTTAATTATCTTTTATTAAATTTAAACACAAATTAAAACATAGTAGTTAGTCTTATTACTTAGTTTAAATATACTTAAACTGAATTCAAATTAATGTTAAGGTTTAGAATTCTATCAATTTGAATTTTAATGATTGGTAAAGTCCTCATATGTGCAATTAGAGAGCAAAGCCCTAATTTCAATGATTATGCAAACATATTTAAAAAAAAAGGAGTTGTCTTTAGTGTGACTTTTTGGACTTTACGGTGAGTAGGTAAAATCTTTATTTGTGTTACACTGGTTTTTTGACTTTACATATAGATTCAGCACTTAGGGCATTTCGATCGTGCAAGGCTTACCCATTAAACTTGTGATTTCAATAAATTCTTGACATATTTTACAAGGCTTACCCATTAAACTTGTGATTTCAATAAATTCCTGACTTATTTTACAAAAATTAAACTAGAAAAACTGACCATAAGAACTTCCAAAAAATCTCACTAAAAGACAAGTCTTTAGAAAACTATAATATGTTATGCTTGCATTTATTTGAACTACATTAGTCATTCAAATCAAAATTGTCTATCCAAGTCAAAAATTGTATATTTTATTTCTTAAAATTTGAACTAAACTATTAAATAAAAAATTCTTTTAATATAATGGTTAGCTTATAAAACACATAGATTTTATTTTTAAAAATTTAATTTATATTTGAAAAAAAATGAACACTATTTTTTTTTTAATATTTAGTCTGATTTATTATTTACTTTATAAAAATACATATGTTTTATTCTATTAAAATTTGAATTTAAATTTTAACCCCAAAATTTTATATATATATGAATTAAAATATTTAATTAAATTATTTTAATAAAATAATTATTGATAAGATAAAAAAATGGAAAATGTTACACTAATAAAAAAATAATAATTAGATATATTTTTATAATAAAATGTTTAAAATCTCAATCAATAATAACAAAAACAAATATTATTTTTTTCCAAAAAAAATATAAAAAAAAAATTATATAATTTTTTTTATTAAAACAAAATATATGAAATATGTTTGACGGAACTAATTAAAGGCAATTACGTCATGCCTTATCTTGCCAGGCGACCGGATAATAAACCACAAAAGAAAGCAATATTGGAAATGTCCAGGTAAATTGGTAGATACATGCTGCAGTACAGGCGGCAACACCATATTTATAATAATAATAAAAAAAAAAATATTACCCGTCACAGAAATAATCAAATTCAATAAGTAGTTCAGATTTGAAATTCTTACCCTGGCGGTGAACACACCCGCCTCTCACTCGTTACCCAAATTACCAAATTTAATAAGTGGTTCAGATTCGAAATTCCTAAAATTCTTACCCTGGCGGCGATCACACCCGCTTCTCACTCCATGGCGACGTGACGGTTACCTGGATGGCTTTCCGGTGTTGATCATTACCGCCTTCTTCCTCGCCTGGGCGGCACTCTCTCGCGACAGAGACTCGAACTTCAGCTTATGCACACTAAAACTACTCTAGTTTAACGCAGGTCCTGCGCTAGAGTACCGCTAACTCCGGCCCTAATTCGTTAAGTTATTGGATAGATTTTTCGGTCTGCTACGAAGTTAATCTCCCAGGGCTTGAAACGAAGGCAATGGGTACTTATTTAACCGTCATTTTCAAAACCTACACAGCATTAATGACACCTCTTTTCAAAGGGTAATTTAATGGGTATCTAAAGTTTCCAGTCTTTTATTTTTTGCCAGAGAGAAAAAATATGATGATATTATATTAAGGAAATATAATGAGCTTATACATATAAAGCATATGGATTTGGCCGGCAGACAGGCCAAAAAAAGACTAGTGATGTTGAGATCAAATCCAATACATTCCGAGAGAGCAACATAGATAAACATCTAAAGTTTCCAGTCTTTTATATATATATAAACGCTTATAGCCCATATAAAGTCTAACACATTTGTCCATAAACATCATACACAAGACGAAAAGAGTCGCCATCCTCCTAAAAACAAAAACATATTTAACTATTATTAATCTATTTTATTTTCATATATTTTTCTCTCTCATTGGTCTATAACATATTTGATATTAAGTTTCATAACAGTAATTTCCAAAATCGGAAAGAATTAAGTTTCATTTACATTGTTGCTGTAACTCTTAAAATTTGAAAGAAAAAGTTAATTAATAGTGATTAAATAGAATATAGCGAAATTTAAAAATAATAAGAAAGCAAAGTTAATTATCAAATAAAATTTAGTGAAATTTAAAAATAATAAAAAATTAATAAACAATTTTGATTTTTCCATAATTTATGATAAAGAGTCCAATGACCCGGTACAATTTAGTGAAATTTTAAAATAATAAAAAAGAATAAGCAATTTTTCTTTTTCCTTAATTTATGTTAACAAGTTTTGATTGTGGCATCTTTTTCTTTATCCCACACTTAATGACTCGAATCACATTAGACGATTCAATTGAAGTATGGTTTATTTCTTTGTAATTAAGTACAAAAACATATTATGTTTGTATGAATATGTTTGATGCTAAATGTGTAATTTTTAATTTACTGTATTATGATTGACATCCTTCTTCACTATTTATATTTTTTTGCCAATTAATATTTTATTTAGCATAATTGTGTTTTATTAAATTATTTTTATGTTTTTTATGAAAATTTATCTATTGAAATTAGAATAAACATTAATGAATTACAATAATGATTATGAAGATATCAAGTTTTTCAATAAAAAAAATTATACTAAAGCATCTTAACTCTAAGTTTTATTTTCAATATATTTATTTTCATTTATTTTTTTTATCAACCTTTTTAAACAAATTTATATAAGCTTTGTTTCTTAGAATTTGAAATAGATTTTCAATAAAATAATGAGAAAAATAAATATAAAAGATCACGCGAGAGCAATTTTAACCAAAAAACATTATAAAATAATTACTTTAAAAGGCCCATCAAATCTATATCTAATCCGGGGCCATCAAATCTATATCTTGGATTAGATCCCTGGACACCAGTTGTCGCTAATTTAGAAAATGTAACAAATCGCCCCTTTCCGTTTTGACGCACACTTTATGGTGAATTGGCAATGAGTCAATTTCAAGACCCCAATGTAAATATGCTTTTAGCTAATTTAGTAATGGTATGAAATCGCCTCTTTCCATTTCGAAGCAAATTTTATGGTGAATTGGCAATGAGTCAATTTCAATGCCGCAATGTAAATATACTAGTGGGTAATTTAGGAAAGATAACGAAATTTTTTTTTTGTTTTTTCGAAACAAATTTTATGGTAAATTGGTTATGAGTCAATTTCAATGTAGTAATGTAAATATTAGTAATTATTTTAAAAGGTGTAAAGTTATTAAATTGAATTTTTTTTATTTTGGTTTTAAATAATGATTGTCATATTAAATTTAGTATTTTAAGTATTTTTTTATATAATTACTAAATTTAACTATTTTTTTTATAATTATATGAATTATGGATTAAGCCAACCAAAAAAGCACACTTGCACTATATCAAAAAAGATATTTTGAATTTTTTTCAAATTTTATATTTCATTTAAAAAATGTTTCAATGAATCTTTGTTATATGCCTATTGACCTCATACTTGATGTCCCATGATTATGGAGAAGTAGAGGACCAGTTCACCATGATAATGACGTTGAATTGAAAAAACAACAATATTTTTCTGGTTTAAAAGATAGATAAGGGAGTGTATTGTCCTAGAAGAAAGGGACAAACATAACACTACTTTAAAACAATGCTGGATATCTTTCTTAAGACTTCAAAAATGATAGATTGGGGAAGAGTCGACTTCACTAGCTGTAATAATCTATTGAAATCATTAAAAGAGAGTAGATCTACAATAATCTCTTGAACAAATGGGAGATGAATACAACAATGTGGACATAACCATAATATAATTGCAATAATATAACTTATCCTTTGTGAACATCCCAATCACCTAAAAGAATCTAATTGACTATCTCTTACATATAATATAATATAAAACAATAATTAAAATTTCATTTAAAATAAAAATAATAATTAAAAATATTATTTTAAAATTAAAAACAATAAAAATATAACAAAAAATTTAAGTTATTTAAATCATTGTTCAAACAGTAAAACTAATAACAAAATTTCAAATTTCAAATTTATTTCCACCCCTTTGCACGAACTATATCTGTATGGTATTACATTATGTGACATTTCCAGTGACATTTATACTAGCAATCAATTTCACACTCATTAAATATATAAATCTCAAAAGGTGCACACTTATTTAAATACTAAATTCAAAAGGAAAACACATGCAATTTCATAAAATTTAACCATATGAAATTTAAAGTCGCACATTTAAAATAAGAAATTTAAAACGTGTACCATTTCATCTCATATTCAACCCTTTAATGAATAATTCTTGAAAAAAATAAAACTAGCAGTCCGACTGCACAATTTGGTTGTCTCAAATGATTGAGAGCTATTTAAAACGTGCATTTCATATCCATTTCATCTCATATATGAATTAGTGAGGAAAAAAAAAAATAACACTCTGACTAAGTAGAAGTAGTAAATTAAGTATGTAGCCATTTGTTGGCCTGCCAACAAATCCCTTACATTCTTTTATCAAAATGATGGGGGGCCTCCATTGTAATTTTAAAAATAAATCCTTAGTTTCCGACTTTTTAATGCTTTTTGGTCCCATGCTTGCTTGGTATTGAGTGAGCTTGCACATCGATATTGGTTGTTCTCTGGCCTTTCTTCTTCCACTAGTTTTCTAATTTATGCAATTGTGACATTTATCGTTCATGACTTGAATTATTGCTTTAATCATTATGGCTCTTTACTTAGATGTGTTCCTTCTCTGAGTTTCTTTGACCTTAAATTAGTTTCAACTCCACATAGCATTTCCATCACCTGAAAACATGTAACATAAATGGTAAATAAATTACGTATTTATACATTATAACAATGCTTGTATATAGATGGACATAACATGAATAAATGTGCATTAATTCATTATTATATAAATTAAATACTTTACGCCACATAAATAATATTATAATAATAAAAAATTATAAATCGTAACAAATGTATATTAATTATAAGTTGTGTAATATATTGTATTAAAATTCTTTTAAGAGGAACTAAAAAACTAAACGTATACTATTGTATAACTATTATATATTTTATAAAATAAAATAAAAATTTTGTATATGACATATATGTATATACTATTGTATAACTATTATATATTTTATAAAATAAAATAAAAATTTTGTATTTTCGTATTTAGTTTACGTTGTTGAAATATTTTAACTTAGCAGTAGGATGGATGCATATATAAGAGGGAGAACCAAAGCATGAAATAGTTGACCATCACATTGAAAAGGTGAACCATACGCCATGGACCATTATTTTGAATCCACTTCACCAACACCGTGATTGTAATCACCTCGAAATGGGATTTAATGTTTGAAGTGATACATCAGTTGAGATATATTATTTTAACTCTGTTACAGATAATAACATTTTCAAACCTCACTTATTTTTATGAACGTGTGGAGTCGAATTAACGTGTGAGATTTATGCTAAACCAAGGGTTCATTTAGTTATTTAAACATGGGACTCGCCATGAATGAGGGTTGTTAGTACAAATCCGTGATTGACGTAGCAAGCAACACCCAAGTCATGTTTGCAAGCTCCTCTAACTGTCCACATAAAATACTCCATGCATGTCTAACACACATAATACGCCTCTCCTACCATAATATTTGAAATTTCAATGTGTAAAATTGTATAGTCAAAACATTATTTTAGTGATGGGAATATGTATTACCATAATATCGTCAACGAATCAAGTCATACTCAAATAAAACCGTGATATCTTCGAGACTATGTAAATATATTATTTTGGAAGTTAATATTTTTTTGAAGGAAGACAATAGTAAAAATTATTTTATTTAACATAGAGTTAGGGAAACAGTTATCTGTTCTTAACTAAGTTCTTGAAACTAATTTCTTGAAGTTTTAACCAAGAGATTAAGAGGATAGAGGTATCTGAGATCAAGGAAAAAAGAAAAAATAGGAGCAACCACGTGGTTGAAAAAAAAAAGTGCATTTGTCTTGCCATTGTTGTTTAATGTCAACATTGTCTCGGCACATTTTGTGAAATAGTCAATGGCAACTATAATATACCCATGCCCCTTGGCCGAGGTGGGGTTACATGTCATGAAGTCAATGCTCCATTTGGAAAATGGTCTAACATCGACGATAGGATGCAATGGTGCAGGTGCTAATATAGCTTTACGGTCATAGATATGGCATGCATGACAAATTCTGATGACAATAATGCAATCTTTGAATATGGTAGGCCAAAATTAACCAACATAGAGAATTCTTTGTGCGGTAGCATAAGCAGATAAGTGTCTACCACAAGCACCTGAATGGCAATCATTCAAAACTTTCTCGGCTTCCTCATGAGTGAGGCACCATCGTAAAATCGTATTGATACCACAACAGTAAAAAGTGTTGCTAATGATCAGAGAATCTTAGACTTGGTATTGGATACATTACTTTTGCAAGTGAGAGGTATCAGGCCGAAAAGTTTGGATCTGAAGATAAATCAGTATATCTCCATACCACACGTCAGATGACGAAATCAGGAATAGGGACTCATCCAGAATTGATGGTTCTGATGTTGAATGAATGATATTCGATGGAAGGTTACAAAGAATCTTGACGAACACTAGAGATTTCTTTGATTTGGATTTGATGAATTTCAAATCAAATGCCTACAAAATGGCGATCCATTTTGAGTATTTGGCCCCCAGCAATTGATGTGACAAAATATATGTCATAGGGTTGCAATCCGAAATGACAGTGGTCTTTCAGAGTAGGATGTAGTGGTGAAATATCCATACAACTTGAACAATAGCCAGAGCTAAATTTTCGACATATGAGTACTTAACTTCTGTATCATTGAGATTGTGGCTCAAATAATATATCGGATGTTCAATTCCCATCTTCTTCTTGGACTAAAACCATTCCAATGGTTGTATCTGCAGCGGCGAGATGTTCAATTCCCATCTTCTTATTGGACTAAAACCATTCCAATGGTTGTATCTGCAGCGACGAGATGTGGGAAGTAGTCATTTTGATAATTCGGGGAATACATTAATGAGGCTCTAATCCAGGTATCTTTAAGAGCATCAAAGGAAGCTTGCACGACCTGATCCCAATGAAAGGGTATCCCCTTTTTCAAAACATGAGTAAATCCTTTAGCCATTTTAGCATAATTGGGAATGAACCTCCTCAGAAACTTAGCCTTCCCTTGGAGTCTCTATAACTGTAATAGATTGGAAGGTGGAGGCAAGTCAAGAATTGCCTGAACCTTAAGTGTATCCCAATTAATTCCTTTGTTAGACACCATGAATCCAAGCAAACGAACATAACCAACATAAACACACACTTGTGTAGATTGAGTCGTATTTTGTAGTGTCGGCGTAGTAAAAATATAGCTCTCAAATGTTGCGGGTGATCAGACCGCTTTTGTGAATGAGAACGTAAATCATCAAGGTATGGTTGAACAATATGTTTCATGTCATGGAAGGAATAATTCACTACACTCTGAAAAGTTGCCCCTGTGTTCTTCAAACCAAAAGAGAGTTTCCTGTAAGTGAATGTGCCCCATGGGCAAATAAAATCAGTTTTAGATTGGTTCCTTGGGTGGATATTGATCTGATTATAGCCGGAAAATCCGTCCATAAATGAAAATATTTCACATCCGACACATTCATCAATAATCTGGTCGATAAAGGGAGTGGGATAATTGTCTTTTGGACAAGCCTGATTAACATCCCTATAATCGATGCACACTCATATTGTCCCTTGTTTCTTCATGACAAGAACAATATTGGAAACCCAATCAGTAAGAGGAACAGGGTAAATGAAACTAGCATGCAAAAGTTTTCAACTTCTATTTTAATAGCAACAACCTTCTTCGGATGAACAAGACGGAGGCACTGTCGCACTAGTTTGACATCAGGATACATTTTGATTTCATGTTCAACTATACTAGAGTCAATTCCTAGCATCTCCTCATATGACCATGCAAATATATCTCGAAATTCACGAAAGAGAGCACGGTAAATATCAAGTTCTGATGGAGAACAAGATTTGCCAACATGAATGTTTTCTACAATGTTAGGTTTGGTCAAAATATTGATAGAAATAGTTTCTTCGATATTTGATAGGTTTTGGTCGGAATTTACTGTATCTATGAAAGCAGAATTTGAAAGGAAATCGACAACTGAAGGGTGATTGAGTTCATGTGAATAATCTTCTATGTTATCTTTGATAATCTTCCCATGGTTCTCCCTCCGTCATCATTGATTGGATGATTCCTTCATCAGTAGAAAATATACGTGAAAAAGATCGGAGAAAGTACCATATTCTAATGAACGATCTACCCATACAATTGACGAAGACGGATTTGGGTTTGCCACGCAAGCCAGAAAGATTGATTGCTATGAAAGCTCAATAGGGCTTAGCGGCATGTTTTCCTTACTACTATCAACTCCAAAGCTATTGGTAATCTTCCTTAAGTCAAATGAAGTGGAAGATATCATGTTGCAAGTCTCAACTTTTGCCACTTCCGCCAAGTTTGATGGGGGCGGTAGTGAAAAAGTACTCATTAGGGAAGAATATTTAAAGAGACCTACACCAATTCTTTGAAGTGATAGCAGGGGTCCGTTAACTAACAGAATTCTTCTAGGAGCCTGTGAACTAGAGGTGAAGAAGGCAAGTTGGTTGATAACTGTGACTCCCCCTTATGAGGGAATACAGTCGTACGAAAGTATGTTGAAACCACAATAGCCATAGAATAAACCCACGATCTTCCTAGAAGAATGTTGTAGTCAAGGGGTCCGTCAACAACCTCAACTTCAACAGTTATTATTTTTCCTCCTAGTTTGATTTGCAAATTACTCAATATTCCACAAGGCGTATATGTGTGACTGTCAAAATCTTTAACGTTGTTGGTGATCGTGACAAAGGCGATGAACCAAGTGTTTTCCAGCGACTCATAGACATAATACAAGTAGATGTACCCTCATCAATAATGGTTTGATGAACAAGTTTATTCAAGGCATTTACTTGAATAAGGAATGCTAAATGCGCTGGTAACTGTGGCGTATAACCTGCATGGTTGAAAAACACGAGATTGGAATTAGTTGGATCATTTCCACCAATTGCTGATAACAAAGCCTGCTTTTGGGAGGGACAGTTCTGAAGCACCTCAAGCGTTGACATAACAGAAGGTGACTGAGCCAAATCCTCTACTATATTATAGTTCTGTGCAGCTCGAGCTCGAGGGTTAAATGTCAATTTATGTACAACTACTTTAGGCGGTTTTATTGTTAACTCTGGTGCAATAGGTGGTGGAATAGGATTAGACGAAGTCGAGGTTGAAGGATTAGGTTGATCAGCCTGGTGATTCGATGACAACAGTTGATTTCCATAATCGTTATTTGGTGTTGACACCAAAATATCATTTTTTGGCTTAGAGGCAGATAGCATAAGCACTTGGGAAGTGGAAGCATGGTATGTAGAAACCATGTGTCTCCGGGTTCGGAAAAGGATCAGTCAACACTACAGATGTATTCGAAGCCTTCAGAAGCTTTGAGACTTCAGAGCAGTGAGGCAAATCTCGCATAAAATTCTCATCGTTACATATCAAACATGGGTAACGAGGTTTCCTAGCCGAAGCAGAGGAATCATATGATTTCTCTTGAGGGGAGTTATTTTGTTTCTTCTTATTTTTTCCCTTCTTCTTGCTTCTTGGTTGCTTTTCATTCTTGCCTTTGTCAGCTAACACAACATTGATTTCGAAAGCAAGAGTTTTATCAGATGCATTTGAAGTTTGATTGGAAATGGCAAGTGTTTGACCAGCTGGTCAACCTGCGTTTGTGTACTCGAAGAACCAATCACATTGTCATCGGCACGAGAGTCCTTACTCGATGGTGGAGGAGGAATAGTGAAAGCTGGTTGGGGTGCATTTTGGATCTTGTGACAGAGCGTGCTAGACTTTGTATAGATCAAGTCCAAATATTGGGCACGGACAATTACTTGCTCTTCAGTGACAACTCCACCTTTTGCCACATCCTTAGTGACAAATGGAAGCAATGATTTTATAAATGACTCAGCTAAGAGTTGATCAGGAACATAAGTTTTAACCATTCGACAACGATGACACCACTCATGAATATGATCAGAGATATGAGTAGCAGTTATCTATTTAAAGTTGGTTAATAGTTCTGTTTCAGTTTCATATTGTATGAGTAACTAGAAGTGGGTTAAAAATGTGGTAGTTAAGGTAGTGAAGTTATCAAAAGAAGCTCGTGGTAACTCAATGTACCACTTCACAACCAGACCAGTAAGCATTCTCTGGAAAAGATGTAGTCTAACAGAATCATCATTCAAGAATTTTGATGAACACCATAAATGAAAAGTCATGACATGGTTGGACAGGTCTTCTCAAGGGTTTCCATTGAATTTCAGAATATCGATAGGTAACTTATGAGAAATCACTACCCACCAAGGTGCATAAAGAATTGGGTCATTGGTGAGCCGATTTAGATCTAGTAACTCAAGTGTCGCAATGAAAGGAAACTGTCTATTGAGGTCAGGTTGAGAATATCCAGGGTAAGATGGGATTTCTTGGGCAATAGGCCTTTGCATACCATCATAAGGAATCTGTTGTTGGTAACCTTGATATGGGCAAGTTTGTTGAGCAAATCTGGCGTAAGGTTGTTGTTGAGCACCAGGATACATTTACTATTGTCTAAACCTAGCATAGGCTTGCTGACCAGGACCTGGATAAACTTGTTGCTGACCAAACCCATAATACGCTTATTGTCCAAGTTCAGGTTGAGGTTGGTATTGTTGGAATGTTGTTGTTGATATTGGGGCTGTCAAGGTTGTTGAAGCAACTGTTGTTGTTGTTGATTTAACGGTTGTTTCCCACCAATGTTAGGTTGACCAACTTGTGAATACACTAAACCAATGTAATTATGAGTCATTCTAATAAAAGGTAAACTAGCCTGAAGTTGTTGGACTCCAAACACAAGTGGTTGTTGTAAAACTGTCTGAGAAGGTTGGATCTGTACACTTGAAACTTGGGGGTCTGAGGTTGAAGGACCAGCTTGCACAAGTTGAGAATCAAACAATCTGAGCTTATGACTGCGATAAAGCTGTAACAATAGGTGTTGTAGGTATGGATGAGACAAATTGCATAGGTTGTGATGGATACACAAGCCTAGGTTGAACGGGCATTATTGTTGCCACTGAGAGACAGTCATTCTAGGTTGAACTAAAGACAACGACATATCAACATATAGTTTCCCCCCAGAAAATGGAGGATAAGAAGAATGTGCATATTGTTCTCTGTATGTGGGTAGTCCAGTGTAAAGCGGATACATAGGATGGTAACCAGATGAACCAACTTGATGTGAACTTGATGGGCCCAGCTATTCGGTATCCATTAATGAGGAACCAGATAAAATTCCAATAGAAGACATTAGTGAAGACTAAGGGCTAGAAGCAACACTTGAGTGGGTTCCAAATAAAGATTAGTAACCCGATGGGATGGATGGAACACCATACAAGTGTGATTCAGGTGTCATAGTAAACATCGAAGAGGTTACGACAGAAGATTTTTCCGTAGCCGTAACAAATGGTACGGTCTGGGATGTTGACTCTGCCATAGTCAAATGTCCAAATAAGTTTCCTAACAAATCAACGGGTTTCCAAAAGTAATCAACATAAAAAGGAGTAGTATGACGATACATATGAATTCAAACTCCAAAATGAAATGGAGTTCTGGGTGATTCTACCTTAGGTTCCTCTTCTATCGAAAACAAACTAGGTGGAAGAATTTCACCATCAGGTCCGTAATAGATTTCTGGTATTTGTTGCTAAGGTAAAGAGGAAGTCCCGATAGTTATAGATGTCTGAGGATGTACTGGTCGATCTTCTTTAGGTAAGGTAACAACTTTTGATTGTTCAACCTCAGGATCCAAATGTTCTTGTAAAAGAATAGGTTCAGGTTAAGCTTCGTGAACAACTTCTGGTTCAGAAGTAACTTTTGATTGAACGATGATAGGTTCAGGATCAACTTCTGGTTGAAAAAATTCAGGCTCAGAAGTAATTTCTTGTTGAACAACTTTGGATTGAGAATCAACTTGTTGTTGAACAACTTGGGTTACTGTTTCACTAGATTCAGTTCTAGTTTCCTCAGGTAATTATGGAGATTCCACTTCAGTAATAGATGTACGAGTAACCGTAGGAGAATCTGGGGTCACAATACTTATTGGTATAGGTGTTTCTTGTAATTTAGATGAAAAACCAGAAGTTTGTAAAGTACTGGATCCAGTCAAACGAGACCATTTTGACCGAATAGGTGTAGATTCGAGCGGTAAAGGTGGTTTACTCGCTGCTCTCCGCGAACGACGGGGTAAGGGTTGATTTTCCTCTACGATTTTTGATTGATTTTATTACAAGAAAGAAATAAACAAAAAGGGGTAAACTAGGCAAAAAACGCATATTTCATTAAAATTGTGTTAGAAAATTATATATTACATAGTAATGGAACACATAAAATATTGCAGAAATATAAACACCTATAACACATAAAATAAGAGAGACATAGATATACGTGGTTCACCCAATTTGGGCTACATCCACGGAGAAATAGTCAATCCTTCTTTTTGTATTATCCAACAAACTGAAGGGATACAACCTACAATAGATCCGCTGTAACTCCCTCTTCGCTCTCAATCTCCTCTCTCTTCCTCACTCAGAATACAGATCTACATAGACACAATACAATTCCCTCATATATAGTGAGGGGTTTCCTTCTAGGAAAAAAACACTAAATTAAACATAACTTCTACCGTCAGATCTTCACCTAATGAACGACCCAGATTGACTACGAAATTACAAAATTTTACAAGGAAATTTTACATCTAAATTTTAGCTTCGGGGGCGTTGCATGGAGGGGTGTAATATCTTCCTGGGGTATACATCCGGCTGAAACCTTTTGAATACAAAAGATAATCAGGCTCGACACCCAACAATCTCCCACTTGGGGACTGATTATAACAACTCTATTGCTGCTTCATTTTCTAGATAATGACTCCTCTTTAGACCTGGTTGTTTCTCATCTTCTTCATCATACTTGAAGACCAACTGAAACTGAGCAAATTCTCAATTTCTCCCTGGTTACAACTTTTGTTAACATATCTGCAGGATTCTGGCTAGTGTGTATCTTTTCCAGCTTCAACTGTCCATCTTCCAGTGCCGACCGTATGAAATGGTACTTGAGCTGTAAATGTTTAGTCTTGGAATGAAATGCAGAGTTCTTTGCAAGATGCATGGCACTCTAGCTGTCACTGTATAACCTGCCCAACTCCTGCTTCTTACCCAATTCATCCATAAACCTTTGTAACCAAATAATTTCTTTACTAGCCTCTGTAGTAGCAACATACTCTGCTTCTGTTGTTGAGAGTACAACAACACTTTACAGTTTTGAGACCCAATTGATGGCTATTCCACCTATAGTAAACACATACCCTATTGTTCTCCTCCTGTTATCTCTATCACTCGCCATATCTGCATCAACATATCCTTGTAGAGCAATGTTTGAACCACCAAAGCAAAATTCTTTGATTGGTGGTACCTCTCAAATACCGGAGAATCCACTTCACCGCCATCCAATGTTCTTTTCTTGGATTATTCATGTACCTACTTACAACTCCCACTGCATGTGCAATATCAGGCCTTGTGCAAACCATTGCATACATTAGGCTTCAACTGTTGATGCATATGGAACTTTAGACATATAAGCCATTTCTTCCTGATTCTTGGGACACTCCTCCTTACTTAATTTGAAATGGCTAGCCAAAGGTATACTAACCGGTTTTTCATTCTGCATATTAAACCTTTTCAACACCTTTTCTATGTACTCACTTTGAGACAATGTTAATTTGTGATTCTTCCTGTCTCTAGTTATTCTCATACCAAGGATTTGTTTTGCAACACCCAAATCCTTCATTGAAAATGAGTTTGCCAATTTTATTTTGAGCACATTTATTTCCTGCATTTTAGAACCTGCAACAAGCATGTCATCTACATACAATAACAATATAATATAGCTGCCATCATTTTGTCTTCTGAGATAAACACAATGATCAGAGTGACATCTAGTATAACCTTGTTTAGACATAAACTTGTCAAATTTTAGATACCATTGCCTTGGAGCCTGTTTTAAGTCATACAAGCTCTTCTTCAACTTGCATAATAGTTTCTCCTTCCCTGTTACCTCATATCCTTGTGGCTGCTGCATATATATCTTTTCCTCCAAATCCCCATGGAGAAAGGTTGTCTTTACATCTAACTACTCAAGATGCAAATCTTCAACTGCTACTAGACTTAAAATAGTTCTGATTGAAGTCATTTTAATAATAGAAGAAAATATTTCACCAAAGTCTATACCCTCTTTCTGTGCAAATCCTTTCACCACAAGTCTAGCTTTGTACCTTTTCCTACCTCCATCTTCTTTCTTCAACTTGTAAACCCATTTATTCTGTAATGTTGTTTTACCTGCAGGAAACCTGACTAAGTCCCAAGCTTGGTTATGTGCTAAGGAGTCTATCTCTTCTTTCATGGCTTGCTCCCACTTCTTCCTAGTTTCTACCTGCACTGCTTCTTCATAACATTTTAGTTCACCAGAATCAGTCAATAATACATAATATAATGAAGGAGACTATCGTTCAGGGGGTCTACTTATCCTGGTAGATCTTCTAACACCACTTTCAGGTGTTTGAGGTGCTTGTTGCTATTGTGGTTGTTGTTTTTGCTGTTGATCATTATGATTTTCAGGCACAATCACTTTTTCTGTGATCTCGTCAAGCACTGTGTATTCTCTGTTTTCTTTTTCCTGTTTCTTTTCCTGCAGCTGATCCTTATACAAAACCTTTTCATTGAATATTATATCTATCCTCCTAATAATTTTGTGTTTTTCATAATCATATAAGCGATAACCAAAATCTTTAACACCATATCCAATAAAGGTACATTTCTTTGATTTTGCCTCAAGCTTTGTTCTAATTTATTTATTAATGTGGACAAAAGCTTCACAATCAAAAGTCTTTAAAAAAGAGTAGTTTACCTTTTTACCTATCCATGCCTCCTCTGGAATACCAACATCCAAGGAACTTGAATGCCCTTTGTTTATTAGATAAACAATAGTATCTACAACATCTGCCCAAAATTGTAAAGGCAATCCTGCATGCAATCTCATGCACCTTGCATGCTCCATGATTGTCTTGTTCATCATTTCTGACACACCATTTTCTTGTGGTGTTCTTGGAACTGTCTTCTCTCTGCGAATTCCATTCTCAGAATAGTACCTATCAAACTCTTTGCTGCAATATTCACCTCCGTTTTCTGATCTGAGACACTTCAACATTTTTCATGTATCATTTTCAACCAAAGCTTTCCATTTCTTGAAAGTATCAAATACATTAGATTTATTTCGAATACAATAAATCCATGTTTTTGTAGTTGCATCATCATTAAATGTAACATAATAACGAGAGCCACCAAGAGATGATACCTGAGAAGGTCCCCATATATCTGTATGCACAATCTCTAATTTTTCGCTCTTCTTTTCTTTCCCAACTCTAAGGAATCTGACTCTCTTCTGTTTTCCATAAACACAATTCTCACAAAATTTTAAATCAACATGCTTCAAACCTGGTAACAAATTTCTTGAGTGAAGAATCCGCATCCCCTTCTCACTCATGTTCCCGAGCCTATGATGCCACAATGTTGTATCTTCTCCTATAGAGGTTAAAGCATTAACAAAATTAGAAATACCATTGCATAAATACATTGTACTAACCTTTCCTCCTTTCGCTCTTACCAGGGATCCTTTAGTGACCTTCCAGGGTTTATCTGTGAAAGTAGTTAAACAACCTTCACCTCCCAACTGCCTTGTTGAAAACAGATTTTTCTTCAGATATGGAACATGCTTTACCTCCTTCAATAGCCATTGATTTCCATTTTGTTGTTTTATGAAAACAGTATGCATTACAATGACTTTACAGGGTTTATCACCCAATCGAACCTGTCCAAAATCTCCTTGAACATAATCATAAAAATGTTTCCTATCAGGTGTGGCATGGAATGAGGCCCCTAAATCTACCACCCAAACATCAATAATATTTTCTAATGAAAGAATCAAAGCATCTTGCAACACATCACCTATGATGTTCGCTTCATGATTAGTTTCTTGTTGCGCGTCTCCTTCTTTTCCCTTCCGAGACTTGCAGTATTTCTTCAGATGTCCTTTCTTCCTCCATTTCTATTACACTATCCTCGATCTGGACTTGGATCTGCCTTTTCTTGACTTACTGCGATATCTAGGGCTCTTTCCTCTTTCCATTTTTCTTCCCCTAGTCTCTGCAGTCAAAGCATTACCTGATGTCTCACTGAAGATTTTCCATCGCATTTCCTCGCTAAGGATTGCACCAACAACATCATCAAACTTTAAAGTAATAGATCCAGAGACAGAGTTACTAATGGCCACAACTAAACCATTCCAACTTTCTAGCAATGAGCACAAAAATAATAGAGCCTTAACTTCATCATCAAAATTTACCCCTATAGAACTTAACTAATTGGTAACTATATAAAACTCATTTAAATGATCAGCAACAGATCCATCGTCTGACATCTTCATATTAAATAAATGCTTCATAAGAAATACCTTATTTGAGGCCGAGGGTTTTTCATATAGTTTGCCCAATGCTGACATTAAACCCTTTATTGTCATTTCCTTTGAAATATTAAACTCCACCGACATCGCTAGTCATAACCATATGGTTCCAAGTGCTTTTTTGTCAAGAATATCCCATTCTGTGTCTGTCATACTTGTTGGCTTCTTTGTCTTTCCACTCAATGGTTGGTACAGATCTCTCTGGTATAAATAATCTTCCATCTGCATCTTCCACAATTGGTATTTTTGGTCGTTGAATTTTTCAACCCTAAACCTACCATCTTCCGCCATTTCTCCCACTCGAACCAGGAACCCTTCTCTCCTATGAGTTTATCAGCCAAATAGACCTTCGGCTCTTATACCAATTGTTAGAAAATTATATATTACAAATCAATGGAACACATAAAATATTGCAAAAATATAAACACAGAAAATGCATAAAACAAAAGAGACACAGATATATGTGGTTCACCCGATTTGGGCTACACCCACAAAGAAACAACCAATCCTTCTTTTTATATTATCCAACAAATTGAAGAGATATAGCCTATAGCAGATTTGTTGTAACTCCCTCGTCGCTCTCAATCTCCTCTCTCTTCCTCACTTAGAATACAGATCTACATAGACACAATACAATTCCCTCATATATAGCGAGGGGTTGCCTTCTAGGAAAAAAACCCTAAATTAAGCATAACTTCTACCATTAGATCTCCGCCTAATGAACCGCCCAGATTGACTACGAAATTACAACATTTTACAAGGCAATTTTACATCTAATTTTTAGCTTTGGGAGCATTGCATGGAGGGTTGTACTATCTTCCTGGGGTGTACATCCAGCTGAAACATTTTGAATACAGAAGATAACCAGGCTCCACACCCACAAATTGGAAATTTTTTATTACAGGGACATCACTAGAATTCAGTTTTTTTACTTATTTTCAAATTCTAGATCCATGATTTAATTCCAAATTTAATGAAATATATGTTAAAAGGTTTACCAAGAAACTGTGAACTATAAAGTACCTCCCGCGAACCGAGAAGTACGGGCAGGCAATCTCCCCGAACACTATGTTCAGTGTATCACAGTGTACAAGGCGTCCAACTCGGTTACCTAAGGATGAATAGCAACCTAGTGTTGTCCTCCAATATATACCTGAAAGTACGTGGAGGCCCAATCTGTATTAGCATTGTCTAATGTGAAACCGCATATTGAGAGCATTCCCATATACTTTACGTACTCTAACACCGCCCTATATACCCGAAGGTACGTGGACAAGCTACAATATACTTACGTAAGTGGAATGATGTATCACACTTGGATGTATCGCAGACAAGTTACTGATAACTGCTATGTTTTACGATGTCGGAATACGTCTCTAGCCTGGAACCTCTAAATGTTTTTCATTAGGTGACAATGATCCATTAGGTTGATTGATGTTAATTTTAAGTTGATCTTGATTAAGAATTTTCCTTTCAAGGTTCACCCCATGATGTGTTTTCAATTCCTAGAATGCAACTAATATGATAAGCATTCTTTTCATTCAATTTTAACAATGAAAACCTTAGCTAGTAGGGATAGAGCAATCAGATTCTTGTAATCAAAGAACAAAGAACACATCTAATGCAATTTCCCTAAACTATTCATATGATCACACACAAACTTTTTCAATGCATAATGCAAGTTTTTTCTTTTCAATTCCCTTAATCTTGTGATAAACAAAAGGAAACTAATGCACATACAATCGATCAATCTTTTTGCAAGAAAGAAGACTTTACTACAGTTCTGTTTCGAAAGAAATGAATATTTTTATGACACTTTCTTTTGAACAAAGATTAATCGACTATAAAATAACTTTGACAATGAATTGATAGTGATACAGAAATCATTTAAGAAACAATGAACAATCAAGTCCAAACTAGGGCTAGAAAAGGAAGAATAAATTGATTTCAGAGACACAAGCATCATTTATCTTTCATCAAGCAAAAACAGAAGGAAATTTGGCAAAAAGTCAACTCAAAGGAGGGATTTTTGTCCTAAGGAGGATTAGTGCAACCTTGAATGGGAGACAATGCACTTCAAAGCACTGTCCTCAAGCCAGGGGTGCTCTGCAGCACTCTGTCTCTAGACCAAACCTACGCTAGTGCCAAAGAAGCCATCATAGGGGCTTACAAGCACAATTTTCACCAAAAAACACTTATAAAAGGATTAAATAAGATCAATTGAAGCAAGTAAAGTCTACTGGGGTGTACTAGTATGAAGGTAAACTATCAGAATGATGATCATTCCCTAGCAGAGTCACCAATCTTTTATGTGGAATTTTGCATCTACCGATAAACACAATTTCCTTAGATGGGTAGCTACATCTAGAACAACAGATTTAAAGTGCTTAACCTTTTACTATAGAAGATAGATAAGACAAGGTACCTACTTGTTATCTTTTGCTTTCCATTTGTCTCCTTCGTTTGGCTCCCATCGCTCCTTCTCGAACTTAATCCACTCGATAAGTACCTATAATCATAAACAGAAAACAAAAACCAATCAAAGAAAGGGATATATCTACTATAAGAAAATGGAATCAAAAACATTTACACATATAATCATCATACATGAAGACAATAATATGGGAAAAGGTGTAAACAACTTTATTAAGTAGAAGGAAGAATTACAACCATGAAGTCTGATCCATTGTCACTCTTCCAGCTTGGGGTTCCAACCAACATCACATCAAAAGCGTAACACTCTGGCAGCATAACAATACTTTCTTATAATCTCAAACCTCACACCAAAAGTATCTCCTTACAAATTCTCAAAGTCGAGCCCCTGATTACTTAGATGAGTTCTCAAATTATATGAAAATGGAGGGGGTTTGGTCATAAATGATGGTATTGAATGGCCTTCCAAACTTAGAGTTAGTTTCCATGGAGGAAGGGATGAGAGGATAGGAGGTTACCTAACTCATTCCCTATTCAATTTCAACCTCATATGAGATGATATGTATGGAAATCTTCTAGATGGCTACAGAAGATAAGAATATTCCTAGAACCCTATGATGATTTCACTCAATCTCACCCACCCTAGGTCAAAGTGGACCTAAGTGCTCTAGAAATCAACCTGACATGGGCCTACCTACACTGAAGTGCACTTACCCTTGACCAAGGGTGTGCTGGTCCCTCAAGGAGGCAATTCTAGAGGGCTTCAGGCCAAGAAATTCTCAGGGAAGGAGGCATTCAAAGTGATGACTTGTCTAGGGCATGTAGCAACTGAATTAGGGTTTGATGAGCCTAATGGTACTGATCTGAATGATGGGAGTGATGTTCGCAAATGGATCTGTAAAAATGGCACTACACTTATAGCTGAAGGCACTACGCTTATATCTAAATGCACTACACTTATATCTAAATGCACTACACTTATATCTGTAGCTGTCTTTTTCAGTTAATTTTTGCCAAATCTTGGTTTTATGATGTAATTTTGATATTTTAAAAACTTGATGATGTAATTATTGAATTAATTATCATGATAGGTTGTTTTTTTGCTTAATTAGGCCTCATAAATGAAGTAAAACTCAAATCAAAGTCTAAGAGAAGAGTTTGTGTTTGACCTTCTCACTCTCTCTTGTTGGTTGAAAGTTTCTTGCGAATTGTTCCAACACTTAGGGATTTGACCCTTGAAGGTGGGCAAATGGTTATTTTGAGTCTATATGTATTATTTATCATTTAGTGATAAGGGTTGGACTTTTGTGGAGAGACTTGTACCTTATGTTTTCATACATCTAATCAAGGAGCAGTTGCAACTATTTTTTAGGAATACTTGTTCAATGAGTCTGTTGTGTTATTTTCCTTTCATATCAGTTTATTATTGATGAAATCATCTCTCTTTACATGCTTTTATTTCTTCTTATGGTTTTCCTTACAGTCATATAGGCATAATTATTAGATTCAAAGCTATGTTTATATGGAAAATCATGTTTGTGTTTCTCTTCTTCTAAGATTAATGAATTCATGCTAATACATGCTCATTATGATTTCTTAAACTCGTAGACCTATACTACATTAACTAAATCTTGAGTTCACCACAATAAATTATTATCTAGCTCCTTTTTATGCATGTTAGTGCACACTTGATACCTTGAGAAATCCTTAGAGAGATCCCTCTCTGGTTCAGCAAGGCTAGTTTTTGAACTACAAGTGGTTTGAAGTTACCTCTTTCGATCTCCTCCTTAGGCTGGGACATTGTAGGGGATAACAATTTTGGTTTTGTTGCTGGGGAAACGAGTGATATATCTTCCCTCGAAAAGAATGACAAAGATCACATCTGGTTCCTGATTGGGAACAATGATCAGACACAGAAGGGCTGAAGCATCCGACTTGGCGACTCCAATCAGTTTCATGCAATTTCAAAGCACTCCATTTGTGACTGAATTGGTGACTTCACTGTTGCAAGATGAATCTCATATCCACAAGGTATACTCCCTTAAATTTTTCTCATATTCCAGGTTTTCCAAATCCCACTACTACCCACCCTTTCGGCAACAACCCACAGAACGTGGACTGAAGTCTCACCCGAGGTAGTATGGGAGGGTGTTGGAACCAGGTTTCCACACCCTAGGGATGTCTTGATGAGGTCAGGGATGTTCTCAACCCAATCTACGCACTTCTGCTATTCTGCGCAACGGTTTGGCCTTTGCGAAGATCTGCGAAGGGGTTTCTTAGATCTTCTATCTTATTACAGTTATTATAGTTCAGATTTATTATTTTGGGTCTTTGAGCAAACATTTAATAGTTAACTTAGTGTGCGCTCATAAACAGAACCATACAAATCATAACATAAGCATAAATATTCAGATTTGCAATCAGATAATCTAGAAACCCTTATCTTTATTACTCTTCCTCTTAGTACAATACAGTTCCACCCTGCGCACACAGCTGCATGTGTCTACGCACTCAGCTATAGACTCTACCAAGCCTCTGCGCACACAGCTGTAGAGCCTACCTTAACCACGACTCAAACTTACAGACTCAGGTTACTCTTCTTCTCGCAAACCCATACATCACATGATTCTTCAAAACCAAAAACTACTTCTAAGCCTAGAGCTTTACTCTATCTATACACTTCCATGGTTCGCGGACCATGGCAAGCCGGCTTATTCTGGATTAATCTATAATTTTTTAGGGCTGACTACCCTTGGACTTAACCCATTACAATTCGCGCTCTGTGCACTTCGCAGAACCTTTACCATACTTTAACCCAAAATTGTGGGCTTTGAGTCCCAAAACTGTTACGCAAGGGGTCTGCTACCCAATATGCCTCCAACACAATCATCGTGACTCATCCTAAGTCACTCAGCTAGTGCAGTAATCTTTGCGCAAAGGTCAGATAGCAACTTCATGCTTCACTTACATCTGCAACAACTTCTTCTGCTAACTGTTGTACTCATTGTACGTGATCCTCCGATGCCTCAGCATCCGTTTTAGTTTCTTGGTTGGGTTCATACATTGCCTGCATGCGAGCTAACTTTCCCTCAATGTTGGCAGTGACCGCGAATGCCATATCAAGCCAAGGTTGGATACATTCTTTAAGGACTGCTTCTTTCTGGCATGCAGCATCGACCTGTGCCTTAAGTACCTGAGCCTCCCTCATCTTGACCAAGCACTGAGTAATAGCAATTGTCTGCATGGTCCCCCAGACAGTATCATAGGCCTACTGCAACTCCCATGCTTCTATTTATATATTTTGTAGCATTGGGTCTTCCTGTAGTGATGTGAGTGTAAGAAGGGATTGGTCCAACAATCCCGTGCAATCCTGTATAACGTGCTCCACTATTGCCAGTCCTACTTGAATGGCTCTATGGCACTGCTCTCCACCTTCCAGTGGTGTGTTCAGTTTGAACTCTATGATCTGCAAGTTCAATTCCCATTGAATTTTGGCAACCTCCACTTGAGCCCAACGGTATCCTGTGGCTATATGGTGAATCTTTTTAGCTGCTCGGAGTTCTTCTGGCATAGCCAGTTCTGGTACACTACTGCAAACCTCCGCCACGGCCTGTTCCAATTCTTGGTTGTGTGCGACCAATTCATCGTGTTGGAGACTGATCCGGTCTAGATTTCCATTTTTCTCTGCCAAAATCTAGATTGTGCAGCTTTCCCTAGCGCGGATTTCTGCAGTTACTCCATCCTACAGCTGGTATAGGGTTTCTCTAGGGAAGGGCGGACAAATTCAACCCCCCGTTTTTCACATTACCTTCAGCTTCTGCTATGACGGTGCCTGTTGGTAATCCTAGGGTGTTCGTTGTGTGGGCGTGCAACATTTGTTCGGTTGCGGATGTATTTTCTACGAGTTTTGGTATCAACCCTGCTGGGGGTTGCACTTGTATCACCTACAACTGCACTCTGAGCGCCCCCAACACAGTTGTTTGCTCTGTCATCAATTCCTCCAGAGCACTCTTAGTGATGTCTCCACTGGTTCTTTGTGTGCAAGAAGATCTCCTTCCAAGGTCCTCGCTGTTTTCGTCTTTTTGCATGCTGGTGGCTGCTTTCGACCAACCCAACTCCTTATTCATGACCGCGATCTGGATGGCAGACTGGTCCTACATGGAATGTTTTTTCCACATAGCTTTCGAGCAGACTGGTTTATAGTCTCGTGCCTTCTTTCAACTGCTTGATGTACTGAGACTGGGCCTCCTATGGATAGTCAGGTGGTCACACCCCTTGCACGAGGCTTCCCCTTCCCTATTAGCCCAGGCTGCAGGCACCCTTCACGTATCTCTATAGTGAGAAGTGTATCACGTTCTTTGCTCCCTTGTTTATTACGGTGCAGTCACAACCATGATAGCAGGGTCATAGCTGGTTCTCATGTCGTAGGAGGGCTGGCCAGGTCTAGTCCCCTGATTCTCAAACTCATGCGACCCGTGTGTGCAACTCCAAATTTTATTTTACTGATTCCTTCATCCAACCTCGCTCTTTTCCTCCTTAGCCTTGCCCATTCTTCATAAAGTGCGCAAAGTCTCAAGCTACCACACGAAATGGCCTCCTGCAACCGCCGAATTTTGTTTCTCGGGTCCAAGTATCTACGTTGAACTACAGGAGTAGTGGTCGCAGAAATTTTCTCTGTCGTCCTGGTTGCATCCTGTCGGCACACAGATGAAGCCATCTTCGCACACACTGTTCTGGTAGTGATCCTACAGTTCCAGCGAACCCTTGGTATGTGCAAATATGGCTGCAGTCCTCATCATAGGTGATTGTTCAAACCGCTTCGTCTTGGTTGTCCAGGCCTCTTTCGATGTTGAGGGCCTCCTATCCATGCACACAGTCGCCTTCTATGTTCTTGCCTATTCCTCCTCATCTTCCTAGGTATTCTCCCTGTTAGCACTTGAAATTTCACCTCAGGCTGAGAAAGGCAAATCTCAAAGCTACATCAAACCATTCAGCCTCGTAGCTAGCCCTACGGGGCAGGAGAAGGCTCTCTCCAGTCTCTCTCGGAAAATCTTAGATTAGGGAGATCACCAACAAGGTAACACTGATATTAGGCTAGTAAACTGATCAGAAAGATTGATTTTGGGGTTTTTGGGTTTTTGGTGGCAATTTGAGGAGAGGGCAATTTTGGCTGCGGGGATGGGACACAGTTTCTGCAGGGGAGTCTTTGGGGCGAGGTAGGAGACCGTGTTGATGCTTTTGACTGAAGTGGATGGTCAAGAGTGAAAGAGAGAAAGCTAAAGAGAGCAAACAACGACTTTGAATTCTCTTTAGACAGTAGAAAACATCAAAATTAAACAAACTTAAAAGCAGAGCATGGCAAGCATGAATTCTTACTTTAACACTTCATTTGTTTAATATGCAGAAGTATAGAAAGGAAATGAATCACATAACAAAGCTTACAATAACATGGAGAAACACACCATCAACACATGAGTCCACAAGAATCCCAAAGATGACTGCAAAACCCTGGTCTTCCTTGCCAAAAATTGCAGAGATACAGTGAAATATACAATGATAGCTGCTCCCTCAAGAGTCCAACCATGAAAATGAGCAAAAGAGTGCATAATATAGATGATCTAACCTCTTTCCCCACCTCTAGGGGTCGAGCTCCCCTTCCTAGGAGCTGTTTCAACTACTTCTAAACTTAGCACTAGATAATAGGCAGTCATAACAACTTGCCTCTATAAGCTAGGAAACCTATCCATACATTAAATATTTACCATTTACATTCAAGAAACTTCTAGAAGTGTTAAAGAAGAGTAAAAGTGTCTTTGAGTCATGATAGTTACATAAAAATCCATCATCTAGAACCCCAAAAAGTCAAACTAGGTGAAAACAGTGATTTTCTGGCCGAACTGGTAAAATCTGGCACAAATTCCTCAACGGGTCGCGCACACTTTCTCAACGGGTCGCGCACTTTGGAGCTCTGTTTGGAGGCCTTCCCGGTGTCAGAATCGAGTGCAGGATAGCTCGTTGGAAAGGTCTCTGAGTCTACTTTCCAACCCAACTGGAATTTTTGGATTTGGAGGTCATTTGCCCAGTCAAAAGTCAATTCTCCCAAGACTACTTCTGCAGCTCAAAAAAGGGGCAGAAAGTCAAAATTTGGCTGTATTTTGACCTTTTGGAGGCCCAAAACTCCATGAAAACTCAAGTCCATCCATAGGCATGCGTAAATTTGCATGAAAAATCCAAAATTGTTGAGGTTTTGCAAAACGGAGCTACGATGACAAAGGGTCTCACCGGGGGTGAGACCCGTTGAGAAGCCAAAACCTGTAAATTTCCCAAAAATACCAAAATTACCCAAAATTCTCCAAAATTTTTGGGATTTGTGCTGTAGATGATGCTAGTTAGTGCCATGATCCTTGAGGGATGCCTCAGCCAAGATACGGAGTGGATTTGGCCTTTTTCTCCGTTTTAGTGCCTCGGTCAACCTCCTTTGGAACATTTTCATTTTTGCCTTGCAAACATGCATCCTCGCCCAATAGTGATTCTTCATGTTTCTCAACAGCTTTTTCTCTTGGTTGGCCTTAGGCAATAGCCTCTCCAAGTGGGAATTCTCCTGAATGAGCATAGACTCTCGGTCAGCAGGCAATGGATCACCGGGTCTTCTACGGTTCAAGACTCGGTCGCTACGAATCCTCCATAGCTCATCAAGGACTTTCTCATATCTCCCCAACATTTGGAATCCATGTAGCCTGTGCAATCACCTCGGGTGTCAAAGTGAAATCCACCCCGACAAGGTTGACATGTCCTTCATGCAAGTGCAAGACAAAGAGGCGGGCAACTCTCGGTGGTGTTGAATCCGAGAGATCCTCTCACAAAACTCATAACAGGACATGTACTGAAAGCAAGAAACTGCCAAAGGACAAGCTTGTAGACCTGCCAAAGAAGTAGGCTCCTCTCTCCTATGATGGCCACCTTTTCCACCTCTATGTGGCCTCCTCTGTACCTAAACCTCTGAAGATGATGAATGGTCATCACTCTGCTCATATGTTTTAGTGTCTGACATGGTTTAGGAGCAAAGTGGACAAACTGAAATGCTGTCTCTGCCTGTAAAAAGTGCTGAACTCTATGCTGTTTCAAGGGGACAATGACATGAGGGAAATGTTAGGGGAGGGACTTTAGGGGAGGGACTTCTTACACAAGGAATTGGGAACACATGAATAACAGGGAATTTAGGGAATACATTACAAACAAATATTTGCATATAGGAATATATGTGTAAACAGTGAACATAAGGGAATATATGAATGTAACAAAGGGACATTTGGAGACTTATTTACAAAACCTTTCATACATTCACCATGAAATTGCTGTGTTTACTTATACATATGGTGCAGCAAGAGTAAGGTTTAAGTTTATGATGCTTTGGGAGGGGGTAGGGTTTGCAATTATTCACAACATAGCATTGGGGAAAATGGATATAAATGCAAATATGAGTAAAAAGGGAAGGATGGAGACCATTTACAAAGGGAAATACCTTGAAACATCACAAACCCTAGCACATTTAAACATTAACAATGCAGCCATTTAAAATTTCATCCACTTGCACAATTCAACTTTTGCACACAAGCATGAGAGCCATCAATCATGACAAACCACCAACTGAAGTGTAGAAGGCCTACCTCAAACAAATTTGATGATTTGGAGGAAGATTGAGCAAGTTTGTGGTCATTTGGCAGCTCACTGACAAGCTTTTGTGGAGAAATCCCCAACGGGTCGCGCCCCTCCCAACGGGTCGCGCACGTTGATTTTTTGCACTGCAGGAGGGCTCTCAACGGGTCGCGCACCTCCCAACGGGTCGCACGTTTTCAGAAGGCTTTTGGAGGCCTTCCCGATGTCGGAATCAGGTGAACGATAGCTCGTTGGAAAGGTCTTTGAGTCTAGTTTCCAACACAACTAGAATTTTTCAATTTGGAGTTGATTTGACCTGTAAAAAATCAAATCTTCCAAGACTGGTCAAAAAGTGCCAAATGAGGCTGCCTCAAGGAAGAGTGTTGTTGCAATCAACTTTTGAATGCCTTCCTCAACCCAAAATTGAACTCATGATAGCTCATTGGAAAGATATTTGTGTCTAGTTATCATTTTACCCATCAAAAAAATCATTTGGCCAACCAAGCTAGGAGAAAACTTGATTTTCCCAAGGTCACTTCAGAGGTGTCTTTGATTCTCCTGAGGCAACGGTATTCTTGACATTTCTCTCAAACAATGACACCTGTGAAAAACGTGAAGGAGGTTTTTCTTCTTTGGCATGTTCTGGACAAAAACCTCTCTCAGTTTTCCAAAATTCATCTTTTATTGCTCTGAAACATCATTTGAGTGAAACTTGTCCCGATGTGTGAAACAAGGAATTTTGTCGAAATGAAGCGAAATGAAGGGGATAGGGGGCTTCTAAATTCTTGGGGAAATTTTTGGGAGTGGGGAGGGATGTTAGGAAGTAGGGGAAAGTGGAATCTCAGAGATTGAGTGAGGGGAAGGGGTCCAAAAGGGCAAAACACAGGCCCAACCTAGAAAATTGCCAGAAACTAGGGTTTGTGCAAAAATGAGGAATTTGGCGGATCTAAGGGATGGGAAGTGTTTGATAAGGTACTTTAAGGATAGGGGAAGGTGTATGAACATCAGGAAACAAGTTTTGCTAATGATTTTACCATCCAAGAGAAATTGGCTTCAAAACCCTAGGAGAGGGAAATGACCTTGCCAAGGTACAACTGAAGCATGAACACGGTGTAAAATGACCCATTAGACACTGACATGACGATGAAAAACCTCTGAATGATGATACACTCAGCTGAATGATAACATAGACTGACATTTGGGCAACTTTGACCAGAGTGAAAGCAAACCCTAGACCTAATGCCTAGTGACCAAATTTTGTTTGAAGACTCACTGAAATGACAAAATTTGACCTTGACACTTCAAAATCACTTTGTAAGAGCACATTTGATCACTGGAGGAAGGCTGGAAAGACTGACACTAACACTCCCCACTTGTGGTGTTATGTCACGTAGCTCCTCTTCATGCGCCCTGGGCCGCTTTTGCTCCATAATTGTAGGTCCCTAGTGGGCCATGACTTCCTCCCCGATTGTTGCACTATCATTCACCGGTAGTGTCCTCACTTCAGTTTTCATGTGCCACAGTTATCTTATCATCATATTACAATTTAGTGTCGTTACCTCATGCAATCAGTTCTGCCAGTGCTCTACCTCATCATCTGAATCTGACATGCAGGAACTTTCATGTTCCCATGAGAGTCTTTTGTCTGCCGTCGGCTTCACCCGGTCCTGGTCTTGGTCGTTATCTGGTAAATGCAGACTAATTCATCATCACTATCCTCAGCGTGCACAGGTTTAATGTAGCACGCTCCCTCAACCGGATCCAGTGGAACTATTACACAGAGTGATTTTTTCTCAAAAGTCATTTTCCGCTTCTTCAGGTTAATGATTCCATTCATGTTCGTAGCCCAATCTATCCTTAATAATGCGGGGTGAGGGTTACTGTCATCCATAATTTCTATTACCTCAAAATCTATCTGTGTACTTGCATCATCAATATCCACGATTACCCCCTCTAGTCTCCCCATGGGCATGATCTTTTGCTAGTTCACCATCCGCAATTGAATAGAAGACCATTGTAACATGGGTCGACCCGTTCATTCCCATGTCTATTTTGGTAGCACGTTCACATCCAAACCTAGGTCAAGAACTAGCTGACCCAGCTCATATTCCCTAATTTGCGCTGTCAGCCTCGTTTCCCTTCCTATACACAAATTATGCTTTCCCATCTTTTGAATTACATGCGGTTCTCTTGGTCCTGCGCACCTAGTGATCAACTCTTGAAGTCATTGAACTGCCTCATTGTCCCATAGCAGTTTCATGCATGGCTTTAAAAAGGTAGAAATGACAGATGGATCCACTCCCAGTTTTGATTGCATCTTATTACCTGAGGTAGAGACCTCCGCAAAGCTCTTTGTAACTTCCAAATCTATTTCCTTCGCACGTCCTAAGTCAATTTTAGGCACCTTTGTAGGGGTCTTAGGGACCCGTACATCATCCCTAGTTTGCTTTTCCTTATCCTCTTGTATATTCTCACCACTTCTAAGCACCATATTCACCTTGGGGTCTCCTTCACGTGGTTCCCACCTCATCATTTGGACATTCTGAGTTGGAGTAGGTTGTAGTACCCCTTTCTCATGCAGCAGTGTGATCAACGTTGGGAGATCCATAGCTTCATGATCAAACTAATAGCAGTACAGGCAACTTATTCTAGTCAGATTCGTACAGTCGCACGCGTAGTGCCTAGGTCCTCCACATTTGTAGCAGATTAACTGTCCACACCCTCATCCTGGTCCCATCCCTCCTCGCCCTCAACCTCGCCCTTGGTAGCCACCCCACGCTATTGCTGTGGCAGGATCAAAGTTCCGTGCTTCTGTCTGCACTCGATAGGTAGGGGTCCTATCCATCAGAAAATCATAGCTCTGACATGTGTGCTCATCGTGTCCTATAGAACTGCAGAAGTTGCAAAACAATTGTTGTGGGACCTGGGTATATTTCTATAGCATATGAAAGTTGTCCATAGTGTGCTTTCCGCCCACCTGGCAGATCGCGCACCAGAGCACAGGCCCGCACTTTGCCCTGCCTATATTTCAAGTCATAGTGGCATGGGTCCTTCTCCAGCCAAGTAATTTGCAAATATGGGTTAATGATCCTTATCATCGCCCTGGACTTTACACTTTATAAACCATATTTCTTCTTACACCTCCATTCGTGGTGCCCTATTCTGCTTCAAACTCTGCATTTCCAGACATATGTTTTGTAATTGCACATGGATCTGTTGAACTCCCAACCCAGGATCCTGTATCAGAGTTTCATGCAACCTCATCACTGTTTCTGATGCTTCTACCTGGGTTGAGATCTTCTGCTGTGATAGTGCCTTCCTTAGATGTTGTGTCAAAGACGCCACAAACCACGCGTAGTGCTACACATCCGTCAGTTGCATGTTAGCTTCGTAGATTGTGCTCTTCAGCCTTTGATCCAGATCCCACCGGGTTTCACCTAGAAGCATCATGATATCCTTAAATCCGATGATTGACTGAGTTTCTGACTTCGGCCGACTAAACTCTTGATTCAATGCAATCTGGATTTTTGCTATGCTGGCATTCAGATGATCATTCAAGTGCTTAATATACCACGTTAGCACTTGGTCCTGCAGCGCACTCACCAAGGTGGCCTTCTTAATATTATCATTCGTAACTCCTTGTGCTTCCCATATTGCTCTTACTACAAACCAAAACTGATCAGGGTCTTCGCTCCCTACCCCTTTGAATAGAGGCAACTTGATTACACTCATCGTGCTTGTTGGTTAGGTGGAGGTGGTGTGGGTGAGGATGGAGGCGAATGAGGTGATGTGGGTGGCGGTGTACAAGGGGATGGTAACTGTGGTATATGTTGCTTTATCAAACTGACCACACTTCTTGGAGAAGCCCAAGTGCACCCTTCCTTGCCCGCTCGCGGCGGTGAAATTAAAGAACTGCTTCCCAACCCTTCGATACCCTTGTAGGCTTTTCTACTTCGCGTAGATCCACTCATTAATGGATTCGCATCACCCATTTTTCGCATAAAATAATCTTAATCCAGGTATTCAAACATTTGATATACTTACCTTGCGGTCCCTTAAGAAAACGCCTTTCTGCCTCGCTATAGATGACAGTTGTATCTATCGCAAATTCAGTGATAAACCCTCCTATGATCCGATCCAACCAATGATCTTCAACCCGCATGATCTTATCTTCAGATGCTTCTAGCCTACACACCAGTTCTAGAGTCCACACTATGGGTTGATCAAGCTTGCACCTTCCTTGACTGTCAGCTAGCCTTGTGATCCACTCGTATAGTTCTAAATCAAATGATGCAAAGAAGATCTCGTGGATCTTTGTATATACATAGCGATCCAACCACCTCTTTTTAGATATCAGGGGATTTTTGTTTTCTTGTACCACAAACTCGTGCAACTTCTAATCCAGCCACTCTTCAATCTCTTTCTTTGTAGGATTCTAGCATTTCGACATCATACATCCCTTAGGCAGATCCCGGTCCAAGCAATGGAAACATTTGTTGGCTTGATGGGGCCTTACCCAATTTCAGAGTTAGTTAGCCAAACAAATCCCACTACTACCAGCCCTTTCGGTAACAACCCGCGGAGCGCGAACTGAAGTCTCAGCGGAGGTAGTATAGGAGGGTGCTGGAACCAAGTTTCCACACCCTAGGGATGTCTTGATGAGGTTAGGGCGGTTCTCAACCCAATCTACACACTTCTGCTATTCCGCGCAACAGTCTAGCCTTCGTGAAGATCCGCGAAGGGGAGTTTCTTAGATCTTCGGGGCCTTACCCAGTAATGGAAACATTTGTTGGCTTGATGGGGCCTTACCCAATTTCAGAGTTAGTTAGCCAAACAAATCCCACTACTACCAGCCCTTTCGGTAACAACCCGCGGAGCGCGAACTGAAGTCTCAGCTGAGGTAGTATAGGAGGGTGTTGGAACCAAGTTTCCACACCCTAGGGATGTCTTGATGAGGTTAGGGCAGTTCTCAACCCAATCTACACACTTTTGCTATTTTGCGCAACAGTCTAGCCTTCGTGAAGATCCGCGAAGGGGAGTTTCTTAGATCTTCGGTCTTATTACAGTTATTATAGTTTAGATTTACTCTTTTGGGTCTTTAAGAAAACATTTAATAGTTAAACTCAGCACCTGCTCATAAACAGAATCATAAAAATCATAACATAAGCATAAATATTCAGATTCTGTAATCAGATAATCTAGAAACAATTATCTTTATTACTCTTCCTCTTAGTACAATACAGGTCCACCCTGCGCACACAGCTGCGGGTGTCTGCGCACTCAACTGTAGACTCTACCAGGCCTCTGTGCACACAGCTGCAAAGCCTACCTTAACCATGACTCGAAATTACAAACTAAGATTACTCTTCTTCTCGCAAACCCATACATCACATGATTCTTCAAAACCAAAAACTACTTCTAAGCCTAAAGCCTTGCTCTATTTATACACTTACATGGTCCTCGGACCATGGCAAGCTGAATTATTCTAGATTAATCTATCATGTTTTAGGGCAGACTACCCTTGGACTTAACCCATTACAATTCGTGCTTTGCGCACTTCGTGGAACCTTTACCATACTTTAACCCAAAATTGCGGGCTTTGAGCCCGAAAACCGTTACGTGGGGGGTCTACTACCCAACACAAGATGAATCTCATATCTACACGGTATACTCCCTTAAATTGTTCTCATATTCCAGGTTTTCCAAACCACACGCCTTCTGTAGATTGGCAGACTTATTTGCGGAAGTTCAAAGATGAGAAAGGAGAGCATGTTGCTCTTCACTTGGTCAAATTTCACATGCATGTACATAGGCTATAGATTCAGTTTCCTGAAGATTGTCTAATGAAGATTTTCATGGCCACCTTGGAGGAACAAGCAAGATCATGGTATCAAGGTTTTACACCTCGTTTTATTTATTCACTTGTTGATTCTCATACGATGTTTTAGGAAATTTTTAAAGAAGAACATCCATCTTTACTACTGGTAAAAGATTGTTGCAAGCATTTTCAAGGTTTTATTCATCATTTGGAAAGTGTTTATGGTGATGAAGAGTTCATGGATGAAGGGATCCTAGAGGCTTCATATGGGAACCCTTTCCATCACCACCAAGAACAGGTGTTTTATCCCTTGGATGAAAGTGAAACTAAGCAGGACTCCAATGATGACTTTAAAAATGTTGTAGACATTTCAGAAGAACAAGAGAATGTTCAACCCTGTTTTAATTAAGAAATGATGCTTATGCATGATAGTCATGTTCCATTGTACAAGTTTGATGAATCTCTGGAATAGATTTGTCAGTCTTTTAATGACAAGTATGAAGATAATCATTCATTTGTTGTTTCAGATTGTTCTTTCTGTGGGTTTTTATTTAGAGATTAGGTTTTTGAAGACCAAGATGAGGTTTTTTATGAAAGGCATGAAAAAGGATCTAAAACACTATTCCAAGAGTATATTCATGCAAATCATGATTTTGAACTGACATGTGTGGAGGTTTCAGAAAATGTAATCATGGAAGAAAATAGTCATCAAAAATTGCAAGAAGATGATGATGAGAGCATTGATAAAGGGGAGGTTGTTTTAGAGCCTCATGCACATGATGATCTTCCTCTAGGTAAAGACAATGAGGAGCATTTTGAAGAAATGGATATTGTCCCGGATCCTATCAATGTGCACAACTTTGCTATTGATGATATGTTTGCCTCAAACGCAGACTTTCAATAACGAACTTCCATTTATCTTGATACGAATGAAAAACTTAATGAACATATTCATCGTGAGAAAATATTTGCTTTGGAAAATGAAGGGTGTGCTTGTATTTCTGCTTACTTCCAAGACAGGGTAACATTTCAGATTATTCAATATCCTTTTACTAATTTGCTTCAGTCATCAAGGGAGATGAATTTTATTGTATTTATGGATCATGTACATATGTTCAATGGACACTTGGAGTGCCCTATATTTTGTTTTTTCTTCTTGTTCAAAGAAAGTACGAGCATGATTCAAGTACGTAGCCATATGCTGGATTGGTTACATTGGAGGGATCATTTCATGTGATTGTATATATATCTTCAGAAGGTGGGCAGTTATCATCAGGATTTGAATCCTGAGGTGAAGGCCCTAAGATCTCGATGGTTTGCTACCATAAGTGAGTTCAGTCAGAATTTTTTTTATAGTCAAGTCAGTCAGTTTTCAGTTTTGAGTTTAGTCTAAGGAATTTTGACTCCATTTCCCAATGAATAAGGTTACCTGCTCTACGATTTTCTTGACACCTTCAAGGAGATTCCATCCCCAGTAGGAGCCAATGTTAGTGTATGTCAGTCCTACCAATCGCTAGTGATCAAATGTGCTCTTTTAAATTTTTTTGTCCTAGGTCAAATTTTTATGGTTTCAATAGGATTTCAAATAAAAATTTGGTCACTGGTTTGTGTGTCTAGGTATGTTACTACTCCCTTATTTTCATGGTCAAATCATCATCCGAGTCATGCCACCACTCATTGTGATGAGTCATCAGTGAAGTTTCTTGATCACCATCTCAGTCATCATCTCATGGTTAGTCATGTTTCAAGGTCCAAATCATTAGTTTCATACTCCATTAGATGTCATCATTAGGTCAAGTCATCAAAAAGGTAAAAAAGAGTCATGAGATCATCTAGGTCATCATTATTGGAGTAGTAATAGGGAAAATTGTTATGAAATGATATCCAAAGTGCATTCTAGCCCTCAAAAGATTGAATTCTTGCCTCTAGAGTATCATTCTTTCTTCTGCATTGTGTTTTTGGCATCCTTTCTGTGCTTTTGAAAAGGGAGAAAAATCATTTATTATAGAAGTTTTCTCCATAAAATTACAAGACAGGCACATCATAAACAAGTAATTGAACTTAATTCACTCCTCCTTCATTCTTCCTTTCATTAGTATGCTCAACGAGAGCCAGTGAATCACCCTCTCCTAGGGTTCCACTGTGCTTTTAGTCTCCAAATGATTTTGCTTCATTGTAGTGAGAAACATACTAGCTTTTATGTTCCATAATCCCCACACATACCTTATATACCCCTCCCAATCATTTCACATGCTGATTCCTTTCATTTCCCCTCATTTTCCCTAAACCCTAGCTCAATGTTGTTCTTTTGCAACTTTCCTAGGCTAGGGCTATGTTTTTCACTTTACCATCCCTTAGACTCACCCAAATTATAAATTTCCACTTTCATTAGTTCCCTAAACTCCCTCACTATCGCTCCAATTTTTCCTAGAGTTTTTCCATTTCCCTATCCTCCTCATTTCCCTAAAATTCCTCACAGCTATCAAAATCCCCAGTTTTCCGAAAACTAAACCCTAATTCTTCCTCTTAGTGAGATAGGGTTTCACCTTGGAAGCAGAGGCCACAGACATTGAAAAGAAGAATTAAAATAATGGACATGTTTGAATATTTGAGCCATCTAACATCAAAGAGACCAGTGCCTCACAAACTCATCAAGAGGTCATTTACAACACACAGGGACGATTTGTTTCAAAGTGTGTTTATGACCAAATGGAGATGAAGTTGACAAAAGTGGAAGATGTTTTTGTCACTAAAATACCAAGGGGAAAAAAATCCTTCATTTTTTACAAAGGTATCATATATTGGGAGATATGAAACTTTCTTGGAAACTTATGTCAGAAAATAAAAAAATTTCAAGTCAATTTCCTGTTTTAGCCATGATGTTGTGGCATAGATTTCCAGAAAATGAGAGAGGCTTTTCTTCAAAACATCCATATCTACATAAGCCTCTCTCAGGTTTCCAAAAATATTTATGGTTAGAAAAATATATCTCCATCATTGAGGCCTATTGTCACAGAAAAGTCCAGAATTTTGACCCCACTATAAGCATGGTGCCTTCGCGCTATGCTTTCACTACAGAGCTCCAAATGCCTAGACCTCTATATACCTGGATATATATTTCCCTAAAGATCTTAGATTTTTACTTTTTGAAGCATTTCAACAAATTGGTTAGGAGAAAAAGCTAAAAAATAGGTGACAAAGTCACTTTTGCCACTATTCTGAAGCACGCACTATGCTTATAGAGCCACCTCAGGCGAATTAATTTTTGAAAGCCTCCCATGGCTCATTTTAAAAAATTCAAGTTTTTCTGGAAGCTAGACATAAAATTGTAGTTGACCGTTCTCTCATTTTTCAAATTTGACTTCTAGAAGGCTTCCAAAAACAGCTTGCAAGATGGCGCTATGCATATATCTGAATGTGCTATGCTTATAGCTAAATGTGTTATGCTTATACCTATCACTGTATTTTTCAGTTCATTTTCACCAAATCTTGGTTTTGTGATGTAATTTTGATAGTTTAAAGACTTGATGATATAATTATTTAATTAATTAGCATGATAGGTTGTTTTTGTGCTTAATTAGGCCTCATAAATGAAGAAAAACTCAAATCAAAGTCTAAGAGAAGAGTTTGTGTTTGACCTTCCCACTCTCTCTTGTTAGTTGAGAGATTATTGGGAATTGTTCCACCACATAGGTATTTGACCCCTGAAGGTGGGGAAATGGTTGGTTTCGGTCTATATGTATAATTTCTCATTTAGTGAAAAGGGTTGGACTTTTGTGGAGAGACTTGTACCTTATGTTTTCATACAGTTAATCAAGGAGTAGTTGCAACTATTTTTCAGGAATACTTGTTCAGTTAGTCTGTGGTGTTATTTTCCTTTCTTATCAGTTTCTTATTGATGAAATCATCTCTCTTTACATGCTTTTCTTTCTTCTTATGGTTTTCCTTATAGTCGTATAGGTAGAATTCTTAGATTCAAAGCTCTGTTTATATGGAAAATCATGTTTATGTTTCTCTTCTTCTAATATTAATGAATTCATGCTAATACATGCTCATTATGATTTCTTAAACTCTCAGACCTATACTACATTGACTAAATCTTAATTTCACCGTAACACATTGTTATCTATCTCCTTTTTATGCCTGTTACTGTACACTTGATACCTTGACCTAATTTCCTGCTCTCATCCCTAGTCCAGTAAACCTAAAAAACCCTAAATTTTCAAACACTCAAACAAAACCTATACATCTAGCCTAAAATCTGTTTCTTTTCCAGTCAGTGACTGAGAAATCCTCAGAGAGATCCCTCTCTGGTTTAGTAGGGCTAGCTGCTGAACTGCAAGTGGTTTGAAGTTACCTCCTTAGATCTCCTCCTCAACATGGGAAATTGTAGGGGATAACATGTCGGACAATAGTGAGCTCAAGAATATTATCTTTAGGGAATTTCATGCTAAGCTATATTCAGGTCACCTAGGATATCATAAGACATTGACAGCGGTGAAGAAGTTTTACTACTGGCTGAATTTGAAGAAGGAAGTGGCAGAGTTTTTGGCTAGGTGCTTGGATTTTCAGCAGGTAAAGGTAGAATGTAAGCACGCAAGTGGATTACTACAGTCGATGTTGATTCCAGAGTGGGAATGGGATGTCATTTCCATGGATTTCATTACAAGTTTTTCGAGTACATCTAGACAACATGAATATATCACGATTGTAGTGGATATGTTGACAAATGTAGCACACTTCATTCCAGTGAAGTCTACTTATTCAGGTAATGATGTAGGGCAAGTTTTCATCAAAGATGTAATGAGGTTGCATGGTGTTTTGAAGAAGATTATGTTAGAAAGGGATGCCAAGTTCACTTTTAGGTTCTGCAAAAAGAGTTGTTTGTTGGTTTGGGTACAGTGTTGGCCTTCAGTACAATTTATCATATGCAAACAGATGGACAAATAGAGAGGGTCAACAGGATTTTGGAGGACATGTTGAAAATATACATCATGCATCAACAATGAAAGTGGGAAGAGTATCTTCCACTTGTTGAGTTTGCTTACAACAATGTGTATCACGAGTCTGTTTGAGGCACTCTATGGGGAAAGTTGTAATACTCCTATAAATTGGGGTGATCCAATGAATAGGGTGTTGATTGGACTGGACATGCTAGAAGATATGGAACAAGAAATGCAGGTTATCAAGAAGAATCTAAAGGTAGCAAAGGATAGACAAAAGATTTATGCAGATCATTATAGGGTGTTTAAGGAGTTTCAGGTTGGGGAACATGTGTACTTGTGCATCAAACCCAAGAATATCTCCTTGAGGATTGGATCATGTGCCAAGTTGGCACATCGGTATTGCAGATCTTTCAACATTCTTGATAGAATTGAACCAGTAGCCTATTGACTTGCACTGCCTCGAAAGTGAAAGTCCATGATGTTTTCCATGTGTTGTTTCTTAAGAAGTATGTGAAAGATGTTGATCATGTGATTGAATGGTCTATCTTGTAGGTGGAACCAGAAGGAGAATTCCAGTGAGAACCTCATTGCATTTTGTTGAGAAAGGTGCTCATGCTCCAGAACTGAGAAATCAAGCAGGTTAAAGTGTAGTGGAAGCACTTTGGCCCCAATGTAGCTACATGAGAGATGGCTGATCAAATACAGACCATGCATCCTTCATTGTTTTTCGGTTAAGGAAAATCAATTTTGGTAGGTATATATGTATATGGATGTAAATACTACCATGAGTTATGTTATAAAGATCCAATAAGCGGAATGGTTGTCATGTTGTTATTTTTTTCATGTTGGTTTCATTTTCAATAGGTTGTTCATTGTAAATACTGCACCGAGCTAAATTTATAAAGATCCATGGGAAGTATGTTTTTTCTTATCGGTGATATTGCTAGTTGTAGGTGTCATTTAACACCAAGGATGGTGTTCTCCTAAGGGGGTGGGTTCTGTAATATCCCTGGTCAGAATTCCATGTAATAAAGTTAATAAAGGAAAAATAATAACCAAGATAATGGGACACATATTCCAAGTTGAATGTTGGGGAAAACATAGTGATGGGGATCTCTTATGATTAATCAATGGCTATGGAAATTGGTAAAGGAAATGGCAAAGGAAAAATGACATTAATTGACATTTATTTATGAAAATAATAGAAATATGAGAAAAGGAAGGTGAAACATCGTAGGTTTCATGTGAGGAGGAAATTGAAGGAAACTGAAGAATATAGAGGCCTCGATAACAAAAAGGCTTTTGGGGATTAGTTCACAACTTTTGTCAGTTCATTCTTTGACACTCTCATTCTATTCTCTCTCCCATACTCTTGGACACTTAGAGTTTTATTGGAGCACTCTTGGAGCATTGTGGCATACTTGGGATTTGGAGCAAGAAGGTAAAGGAAAAGAAGGAAAGTGCAAGGGGACAGTGGGATCAACAACTACAATGGGTTTGCTTTGCAGGTACCGAGTTGCATGTATGATTTCCTTGCTAGTTTTTGGATGCATGGCATATGCATGTGGTTGTTTGGTTATGGTCTATCATTGGCATGGAGGATTGCTTGGATAGACAGTGGTTTTTCTTGGCCTTGTCATTTCCTAAATAACCATGGTGTTTTGGGTTTTCCGTCTTGTTTGTTGGTTGGTCCTCATGTTCCTTATGGTTTTGGGTTGAGTTATTAGTTCCTCAAGCCTTGGTTGGAAAAACGCTCTGGAAGCCTTGTAATAGCTTGGGTTGAGTTACTAGTACGAGAAGCCTTGGTTGGAAAAATTCTTTGAAGCCCTCAATGGGTTGAGTTACTAGTCCTAGAAGCCCTCGTTGGACAAACACTCTAGAGTCTGGAAGAAACTATGGGTTGAGTTACTAATCCTAGAAGCCTTGGATGGAAACAACGCACTAAAGCCTTGAATAACTTTGGTAGACACCAATCTGGTGATGGTTAGTTATGTCTGATATTAAGGTGAAATGATTGGTTGTTCGTTGAGGTGATTTGGCCTCAAGATGCCCTAGCCTGGTTTTATTAGTTTATTCCATGAGATCCCAAATTCATGCTTGAAATATGGTGCGGGGGTGATTGGATGAAAGAGAGATTTGGTTTAACCCAATCTATGGTTGGGTGGTATGTGGAAATCATTGACTTGGTTGGATTTTCATATGTTAATAAGAGCTCCTTTTCCTTTGGTATTTCATGAGTAAATGTGGTTTTCATTATGTCGCTTTAATGGCAGTTTCATCATTGATATCTCTATGGTTGTTTGTTGGTTATAAGCATGTTTTATGACAGAATTGAGTTATGGATCTCATCATGTTTTGGTTGTTTGATGAAATGTTAATGAATGCATGACCTAATAGATTATATTGCATCTATTATGAGGAGGCATCAATCCTTCTTGAAAATTATTAGATAAGTATGAGACCCCTATGTTCATATGTGTATTTATGACCTGCACATTACATGTTTTTGATATGTTTGACAGAATGCTTATAATGGCTGGCCAGGGCCAGGTCAAGTCCTTGTTTAAGCGTTTTCATTAGTAGCCTTATTTCATTATTATTTACCATCTCTAGAAGTTTCATGAAATGTTGGATAGAGGGCTGAGTCCTAGCCCTAAAAAAGTGGCTCAAAATTTGAGGTCACTATCACATAACTTCCTGAAAGAGGTTGTAGTTGCATGGATGCCTTGTTTTGGGAGTGAATGGAGGGTCTCATTCGCATGGAAGGCATGACATGGGAGTGACTGGGGGTCTAGTTCAGCATAACATTAAATTGTCTCAGGGGTTGGACACTTGGAGGGTTTAGTTGGCTCCTGAACATTTTGTAGGTTTTAAGCAAGGTTAGATTGGTCTTGTCTTGTCAATTCCACTTCCTTAACAGTACATCTATATATATATATATATATCAAAAGGGGAGGGAAGAATACCTTAGAAAACCACTCAATTAAAAAATTTGACATATATGCCATCACATAGATTCTAACAACAATGGCCGTTGTAGCCAAGACCAAAAAAATATACGTGTGCGATCAATAAAACCTTAGCCTAATGCTTACAACAAAAACCACATGACCATATCCATGAACAAAAAATTATCTCTCAACATTTCCATTTAACACACAACCCTTGGCACCAACGCTGCAACATAGTGTTTATATGATCACATGCCATTATCGTAAACTCATCCCCTAGTGATTTCTTCTTAGCAATCTATCCAGCATGGAAATCTATTAACAAAGTTATGGTTTTGTCTATTCGGTTCCCATTAAGTAACAAACTCCAAAAACTTGGAAAAACTAAGTATTTCTCCCCTTATCTATGTTAAGAGATCAACTCCATGTAGACTTATTACAGGGATATTACATAGATTAATGAACACATAGTGTTCCTCTGCATAGCCTCTTCAATTACATAGTGTTCCTCTGCATAGCCTCTTCAATTACGTACAATCATAAAGAAATCACATGATTAATGAATAATTAAAATAGAATCACACAAAAATCATAGAGACAACAATGAACCATTTTGTAACCTTTTTCCACACTCATAATATTGTTTGCACACACACACACACACTCTCTCTTTATGTTTTATTAAATTCTAAACAATGATAAATACTTATGAAACATCGCTCCAAATCCATGAGGATAGGTTTATGAGAGTCAAACTTGGAATAATTAAAAAATTTCTCAACAAATAACTACATTTAATGGATTACATGTCAATAAAACAAATTTCATCGTACCAATCCCACACATTAAGGAACCAACTCCTTGAGTAAAAAGTTTTGACCTTCTTGGCCAATTGAGCTTTTCGAATGCATCAACTTTCATATGCCTAGTCTCAAAATAGTTTCAAACAAGTGGCATCTCGTATTTTTTGTGCAACATGCATAGTCGTTGAAATACATTGGCATTTTTGAACTAGACCAAGGGGCCATTTGAGAAAATAAAATTTCAAAACAAATATATTATTCACCTTCAAGTGGTTGCAGAATAAATAAAAATAATGTTGTACATATGTGATATGGACCATTAGGCTAACTTGCTCTGAATGATAAGATTGACACTGAATGTTATATTGTGGTTGAAGGATGTAGTATTTGTTGGATAGTGTAACTACACTCGACCTTCATAATTTCTTTTGTACTTATCACATGCTCAAATTTATTTATCATCTAGGTCAAGCATGTTCTTCATGCCCTAGGGCTTATTGAGACAATAAGGTCTTTGTCATATGTATAACACCCATTTGGGAAATTTGTAAGAATAAAGAGAAATTATTTTTTAATCTAGAAAGCCAAAATAACCTCCAAGGCCAAGTTGGCTCTCCTAATCAATAGTTTTCCTAAGCTAGGCCTATTAGACCTCTTGATAAATGTATATAAAGGAAGAAGATTTGACTCATTTGTACACACTTCAGAAGTTCGATCTATGGAAAGAAGAGCGAAGGACAAGAAGATAAGAGGAAGTCAAAAGAAATAATTGTTTATGCTTAATTTCTCTCACATTATTGTAGGAGGCCAAAAAGTGGGTATGAAATAGGACAATTTTTTTATTTGACCAAAAATTCCAAAGTTTGACTTTTGTTGACCTTGTTTCGAGAAGGAATTGTTGGAGGGATGACTTGATGCTTCGAGGAGCTATTCTGTTTGGTCTTTGGGTCTTGAATTTCTCATTTGATCTAATTCTATAAGAAAAGAAGAGATTATTTCTGGGTTTTCCCCTTGGAGGGGGTTTATCCTGGCTTGGAGCCTATATTTTGTGTCCATTGTATTCTATGATATTCATGGTTTATGTTATTAATAATTGTTTAATGCAAAGAATATAATAAAGAACAATAAGGAGATAATATAGTTCACAAGCAATTATTAAGGATAACGATAATTGTTTAAATAGTTTCCATATTAGATTATCCAACATGGTTTCAGAGCTAACGTGAAGAGAAGGAAACTTGAAGATCATCTTGTTGGCATAAGAGGAGGTTGCTTGTCAAAGAGAATAATTCGCTAAGGACAAAAGGAAAGGCTTAAGGAAGAATACCTATTGGCCAAGAAGGAATATTACTACATCAATCTCTAATTTAAGGCCTCATCATCTTAAGAAAATATATCTATCTTTCTCTTGACGGCTCTTTTCTATTGAAGGACATCTTTGAAAACTATTGAATAATATTTAAAGCATCAAGATAGTTTAAGGCTTATCAAGAAGGACACTTGCTTGACAAGTAAGTACTATATTTTCCTCCATGTCTCAGTCTACAAATCAAATTAATTCACTTTGGAAGGAAATAAAACTCAATGGATCAAAAAACTTCCTAACATGGAAGAAAATGATTAATTTGGTGCTCATGGAAAATGAAGTCATAGAGTATGTTCTTGGATAAATTACTCAACTAGAAAAAGATAAGACTTAAGAACTAACAAGATATAATAAGGAAGAGGTGTGGGAACAATGGATTCTTATTGAATCCATAAAGGATCATCTCATTCCCTTTGTGGATTATTTGAGTACATCTAAAGAAATCTATGATAAGTTGGTAATTTTACTTTATAAGTGCATATGGTTAGAAAATATCCTTGAGGAGTCAACTATATAAAACAAGGATATCAAGGAATGAAGATATGGCCACATATATTATGAATATATCACAATTTATGGACAAGTGGAAAGGGCTTGTGGAAGTCATCTCTGATTCATAAATGACTGCTTGTGTACTAAACATTTTTCCACATGAATGGAGCAATTTTGCAACTAGTGTCTACTCAAGAAAATAAACTACTCTGTTTTATTAACTATGGGCTCAATGTATCTTGGAATAAACCAGATTGAATGGAAAATATGACACTAAATAAAATGAAAAGTCTCAAGACTTTGCTGTAAAATCCAAGAAGAAGAAAAGAAAGTTTGGAATGTCCACAGGAAAGCAAGATATGTCCAAGGTACAATGCTTTGGATGCAATGAATATGGAAATTTTAAGAGGGATTTTCCAAACAAGAAAAACAACAAAAGGAAGGAAAGGAGAAGAGCTCACATAGATGAAGAAGAGGAAGAACCTAGGAAGAATCCAAAAGGTCAAAATCCCAAGGATGTATACTATTGAAAGAAGCTCCATCTCTATTAGGTTTATTTGCAGTTTGACTTTCTTTTATTAGAAGGTAGCAGTTAGAGTAGCATGCATCATTGCATTCACTAGAAGAGACTTGATTTTCATGAAGCATGGTATCATATAAGGAAGCATATAATAGTAGAGGAATTAGAGTCTAAATGATCAAATTTCTTTGAAATAATACATCTAGCTAACAAGAATGAGAAGATTTAGACCATCTTGCACATCACAGTTCATCTAAGTATTTTATAACATAATTCTAAAGGTAGTCATCTTGCAGAAAGGATCATGAGGATCCTCCAATAAGAACCATCATCTAGGGAAGGTTATTTAATATTTTGAAGAAGCATTATGACATGGATAGTACATTCCACTTAGCACATAAAAAATAGTCTTGAAGAGCGAAGGCATGTAGATGGTCAAGTTGTAGTATGAAAAGCATAATTAAAGTCTTTCTCCTCTTAGAGGGGGAAACTTACCTTCGATAAGGATAAGAAGAAATATCATTCAAAGGAAGTATGGTTATATGAATAAGGTATGCATAACTCTTCTATAGAAGGTAGAATTCATGTCTACATGAATTTTACAAAAAATGTTGGTCATAAGAATGTGCCTGGTAAAAGCCCCGAGGGATAGCTCAAATGGTTGAGTTCCCGTTGATAGTACTCTCCCGATTTGGGAGGTCATGGGGTCAAATCTCCTCGACGCCCTCGGGGTTAGGCCTGATATGGCCGACCGGCAGTTCCCTTCGGGTGGAGCTGCCCCGCTTCTCACTGTGGACGTAGCGGCCCACCTCCGGTGCCCTGTGAACCACATCGAAAAAAAAAAGAAAAAAAGAATGTGCCTGGTAGCATGAGCATGAAAGGTCTTCCACGTGGTTACTTGATGCTTGGAAGAATTTAGTATGATTTAGAATTACTAAAGAAAAATACTCTTCCATGAGATAATATGAATTAGACATTACTACATTGATCAACACCAAATATGGTCTCTCGGAGAAATAAAGAGTGTTGACAATGATAACTTCAAGAAATAAGATATTGTAGATTGCTGATCAAAATCATTTCATGGGCACGCGGATATAGACCATGTGGAAGGTTGTTGATCTCAAAGGAAACAAATAACAATAATATGATATCTTGACAAAATGCCATCGTATTGAATTAATTTTGATGTCGATGTTTTAATGTTGGTTATCTAGTTGGTATATGGTTTTGATATTTCAAAGAATGTTGAAAAAAATGGGTAATGGTATTTGAAGCAAGTGTATATACAATTGTTTGTTTTTAAACTAAATTCAATGAATACATGGATTGAGTGAATGGATTTGGTAATTCTTGGAGGATTATTTAGTCAAGATGTCTACATCATCTTGGGACTGAAAGGTAGTAGTACAAAAGGATAACCTAATGGTTATGTTTCGATAATAATGAATATCACTTTCTTGATTAAAGGGAGCAATGATTAGCTCTACTTTGATTCAATCAATATAATTCCTTTGTTGATTATGACTAAAGAAAAGTGAAATGAAGTGTTGATGGACTGAACCCTATCAGAAATTGAAGAAAAATGTTGGTTTCATAATATCCAAGAAATGTAAAAGCTCAATGTGATGATATACAAAGAAAAGGAGGATCCATGAATCTACTTGAATATTTTCATGAATAACTAGTAGTTGATATATTAATGAAGATACACTAAAGAACTTGTGTATGCCTTCCTAGTTAAAAGGAAGTAAGGAATCTCCTCTATGCTTGAGAGGGAGTAACAAGACTCCTTAAATATTCGATAAGGAGAAATGACCTATTCCTTAATCAAGAGGGAATGATGATATCCTCTGTGGTTGAGAGGGATTGATGTTAGACATAATATTCTCCATGTGTCATGCACTAGATCAGGACTAACAATCGTAATTCTAGTGAAGGCACTAGGATGGAGAATGAAGGATTGGATAACATCCGGGATCGATAATCCTCGAGGATAGATAATCCAAGATAGAAAATAATCTAATGGAATGATACTCTTTTAGTATTGGACAGGGTATCCAAGACAAGAGTGGTTGAAGAGGACTAATATTCTTTGAGGATTGGGAATCCAAGATAAGAATAGTCCTAGAAGGGCATACGTAGTGAAAGTCCAGATGAGGTATGTTCCTTAAGAGGTAGTGTGGTGTGTCATGTAAAGCCTCCTAGCATGATGCTCTGCTCTAGATAGAGCTTGTTAGTTAAGGCCTTACTATGTTAACAATGTTGGTTATAATGTTGATACTTAAAGATGACCTACCAATCTGACTCTTCTTATGAGAATATTTCTGTTTGAGAGCATCCTTGTACTAGTTTTCTACAATTATGAATACCTCCCTAGCTAAGAGGGAGTGTTGAAGAATGTAACTAGATTTAGTCTTCATAATTTCTTTTGTACTTATGACATTGTGTATATTTGTAAAAAAAAAAAAAAGGAATTATTATTTTAAGCATGGGTTTCATGCTTAAATTGAGTTTTCATCTAGGTCAAGCATGTTCTTCATGCTCCTATGGTTTATTGAGCCAAAAAAGTATTTTCGCATGTATAAGACCCATTTGGGAAATTTGTAACAAGAAAGAGAAATTATTTTTGAGTCTAGAAAGCCAAAATGACCTCCAAGACTAAGTCAGCTCTGCCAGTGAAAACTTGAACTAAGAGAGGCCTATTTGAACTCTTGAGAAGGGTATATAAAGGAAGAATATTTGACTCATTTGTACACACTTCAAAATTTCGATCTCAAGATAGAAAGGGGAAGGCAGAAGTGCAAAGGACAAGAAGACAAGTGGAAGTCAAAAGAAAGAAGGAAAATCTAAATTTTTGTGCTTGATTTCTCTCACACGTGCGAAACTAGGGTTTCTGGATTATTGCAAGAGGCTGCAAATTGCAAATTTAAAGTACATGTATGAAATAGATGGTTGAAATTTTGATTTGACAAAAAATTCTGGAGTTTGACTTTCATTTACCTTGTTGACTTGAGCTTGCTTCAAGAAGGAATCATTGGAGATCTAACTTGGTGCTTGGAGGAGGTATTGGCTTTGGTATTTGGGTCTTGGATTCCTCATTTACTATGATTCTAAGAAAATAAGAGATTCTTCCTAGGTTTTCCCCTTGAAGGGGTGTTTCCCTGGCTTGCAGCCTACATTTTGTGTCCACTATAAAGAACAATAAGAAGATAATATAAGTTCACAAGCAATTATTAAGGATAAGAATGTCTACCATATTAGATTCTCCAACAATATTTAACAAGACCAACCATCAATAAGATAGTACCAATGAAAATGGTTTCTTTGCATATTCCAAAATGTTCATCCTACCATTGAACCACATGGAAATATTGAATATATTATTTATTATTTTCAAATAAATTCACTAATAAAGTGATAGAGTCATACTTAGTGGGACAACAATAAAGACATATAATTTCATTGTTAAAATAATTCCCCCTGTGACATTTCAAGATGTAACTGAATTGCTTTCTTATGATCTTTCTAAGAATTTGTTATGGAAATACATGTGGGGATGTATTATAGTCTTAGGGATGATTTTTTTTACCAATTTTTTGAAAATCAACCACAAGGTTTCTAATGATATAATTACTTGTTTCTAAACTCATAACTATTTTAATGCCTAAAATTCTCCTAACAATAATCAAACTCCTAGATTTTAACAAAGATAGAAACAACTAGCATTTAGTTGCATTAGATTTTGTTTCAAAATATATTTAAACATTTTGTATGATTTATAATGAATAATTTCATTAGGTAGGTTATCTTGTAGTGAAGATAGATGACTTTCATCCATATAAATGAATTTAGGAATTCTTTAACACACCACTCAATCTAAGTGGGAATGATGGACTCGTATTTTGGCACTCTTGACCTCTTTATCACATAGTTATGAATGTAGGAGTTCTTACCCTTTTAATAACTTATGGGTCAAATTTGTGAAAAGAATGGACATTTTAATTGATATTTATAGGAATGTATAATTGTTGATCAAAAACTGCTTGAGTTTCCTCTCTAATTTCATTTATAGTATAATTAGCTCCAAGAAAATTCATCATCATCTACTCACACACAATTTGTCTTTTTATGAAATAGTTGTTGGAGGCTCACTAAAGGTTAGTAAAATCTTGCACTTTTCTTGTGGTGATGGAAAATAAATAATGATGACATCTATTGTGCTAGAATTTGGATTTACCTCTATTGAAATCCTACAATTTTCATACCTAACCTTTCCTTTTCTCTTCCTTCATTGACCTTTTCAATGGGTTTTTATTTCCTCAAAGATTTTCTTAACAAATTATATTTATTTCCCATGATCATAGGGATTGGAAACAAGCACTTGATAAATATATACATTCCATTCACACAAAAAAATAGTAATAATTGTATGCAGTAATAGTTTTCCATAGAAAATGTTAAGAAACCTATAGAGAAGAGATAATTTTTTGGAGAGTTTGAGTTGGTGTTACATGTATTTTTTATTCTTGGCTCATAAAATGGATGAAAAATATCCTAATATTCCCATATCCCCACCTGAAGACAAAATATCCCATTTGTTGGCTTTATGGCACAGGTTTGGAGCTATGGCACAGGTGTTGTCCTTGATGGCAACTCACTCTGGTGACAGATCTCAGATCAGGCTCTCAGAATGAAGAAAAAGATATATACGCAGGTTCACCTAGACGAAGCTGCGTATATACGCGGGTTAGACGTTTCAAAGGTGCGTATGCGTATACACGCACTTTCACGCAAGGAAAAGCGCGTACATGTTGGAGAACTTACTTTTGGTCCGTGGTATTTAGTCCTTGGTAATTGAACCTATGGTTTTGGGCCATGGTATCTCGTCAGAAGTGTTGATCCCAAGTATTGGGTCCATGGTATTGTTTTGTTATGGTTTTGGACCGTGGTATTGTGAAAGGCCTAAGACTATAAAAGGGGAAGGAGATCATTTGGCAAAGAATCATCTGAATTATTGAATATCTGATAGAAGGGATAGATCTAGAATATTGGTGATTGTGTTATGGTGCAGATCTGGATCTAAATGAAGGAGGAACTTGAGCGCAAAGAGAAGGATAAGTTCTATTGATGGGTCATAATCTTAAGGCTTGAATAATAATATCTTTGTATGATTTTGATCCGTTATATGTGGCGCATGCTTGATCTATAAATCTGGTAATCTGGGTTAATTAAGGTCTGAATATTTGTGAATTATCCTTTATAGATTTGTACGCAGGTTCAGTGAAGCGAAGGCACGTATACACGTTGGTTCTGTGAGTAAAAATAGCGTATACACGGGTTGGTCCAAACGCAGAAGCGTATGCACGCAGGTTTCTGGTTATTGGAGTAGCGTATATCTTTTGAGTTGTGATCTAGCTGCTTCTGTTTATTGTTGCAGTGTTCTGGGTTCAGAATTTGGTGTGTGGTTACTGTTACTATGTTTTGGGTACAACTATCAGAGAAGTATCTACTTGATTCAGTTCTAATTGATGAAAAGGAGATTGTTTGATGTAGAAATTTTTGATGATTGATTGATGTTCATGGATCCAGTCTGAAAATTTATGAAACGTGGTCCCTGGAAGAAAGAGAAGGTTGTAGCCTTCTGTAGGCCAGCACCTACGTACTAGTATCTTGGCTAGTGCAAGAGCTAAGGGGGTTGTAGCTCCCTTCCAGGAGAAGCTGGAAAACGAGAGAGGGTTGTACCTCTCTACAGGTTGCAGCCTGCATACTGGTAAAGGACTGCACCAGTACAGAATCATTGTAAAAATAAGTTTCTAATTAAAAGGAAGATAGAGACAAATTGCAGCAGGTGGTTTTCGCCCACATTGGGTTTCCACCTTATATCTTGTGTTCTTGTGTGTGATTGTCTTCTGCTCTGTTTCATTGTTTCTGGTTACTGTTTATTTGATTTAGATACACAGATTAATAATCAACATCTGTAAGATAAAGTAAATTATAAGTTTGCATGGTATACGCGGGTTTCCTTATACGTAGTTACGTATATACGCAGTTTTAACTAACTGAAGTAGCGTATATGATCTGGATTTGAAAAAGGGAATAATTGACTTGATAATATTGATTCACCCCCCCCCCCCCCCTCAGTATTATTTCCAACAATTGGAATCAGAGCAGGTCCTTCTGAAAAATCTTGATTGCTTGAAGGAAGATCCATCATCATGAGCAACTACGAGAGAGAAGCATCAATCAGGCCACCAATTTTTGATGGGACCAAATTCGTCTATTGGAAGGTAAGAGTTACAGCCTATCTTCAATCTCTTGGTACAAAAGTATGGGATATCATAGATACAGGGTATACTTTTCCATCCACAACTCCTACAGATTCGGCTGGTAAGAAGCAATATGAAACAAATGCAAAGGCTGTCAATACTCTATTAGGATGTCTATCTCAATTAGAATTCATCAAGGTTATGCAGTATAAATCCGCAAAAGAAATATGGGACAAGATTGTTCTGAGCTATGAAGGAGATGAACAGGTAAAACGAGCAAAACTTCAAACCCTCAGAATTCAGTATGAAAATCTTAGAATTCACAATGATGAAAGTGTGGCTAACTATTTCTTTCGTGTAGATGAGATTGTTAATTGTATGAAAAACTTGGGTGAAGAAATAAAAGAGGTTGTTATAGTTGAAAAGGTTCTAAGATCTTTGTCCTCTAAGTTTGAATCTAAAGTTTCTGCAATAGAAGAAAAGGAGAATCTACGGAACCTTACCATGTCACAGCTACACGGAATTCTGACTGCTTACGAAATGAGGAAAGGAGGACCATCAGACAGGAGAGAAGCTGCTTTCAAGGCTTCAGGCAAAGGAGATTACTATGAGTCAGAAGAAGAGGAAGAATCAAATTTTGTCAAGAACCTTCAACGAGGTGCTGGAAGATTTAGAGGTAAGTTACCTTTCAAATGCTTTGCTTGTGGAAGAGTCGGTCACTATGCTGCCAAATGTCCTCATAAAGATAAGCTTGACAAGGGTAAGGAACCTGTTAGATGGAACAAGAAACAGAATGTAAATAAGAAAAGCTATTACACTCATGAAGATAGTGATGGACTTTCAAATAGTGATGAAGATGAACAAGGTTGTAATTATAAACTTTTAATGGCTTTTGAAGATGATGATTTTGTGGATGCTATAGATGAAGAAGGTCTTTATGAAGAGATTTCTAGACTCAAAATTTGTTTAGAAGAGAAGAATGTGATCATAGATACTCTTCAATTCCAACTTGCTGAAAAGGAAAAACATCATGAAAAGTTAGAATGTGAAATAGTGGGACTTAGAAAAGAGATGGAGAAAACAAAAGCTCTTAATATTAGATTTGTTAAAGGATCTGACACTTTAGATGAGATTATCAAAGTGCAGCGTTCTCCACTAATCAAGACAGGTATGGGATATAATGAAGAAACAACTCAAGCACAGAAACCATCTACCTCCAAAAGTTATCTTGATGCAGCAAGGAGAAGTGAACAAAGACCTAATGGAAATCACCAGGTAAATCAGGGACAATCTACCTCAAGAATGAACAAAGACTACCAGGTAAATCGGGGCCAATCTAATTTAAGGACAAACAGAAGCTACAACCAACCACAAGTAAAACCTTCTCAATTTGCCTCAAGAATGGATGTCAATAGAAACTACAATCATTTGGCTGGTAGATTTGATAATCATATGAGTTTTTTCAATGGCCAATGTTTCTCTTGTCATAACTTTGGTCACAAAGCAGCTCAATGTGTTGCCTATAAGACAATCATGACTAGAGAAGCTCAAAAACAGAGGAGTATGACTGGGATCATGAAAAGAACCTACAATAACTTTTCTGCTCTTGAAAATGAGATAGAATGTTCTATTTGTAACAATTTCGGTCATGAAGATTCTGAATGCAGGAGCAAGTTTCGGCAGACAACTCAGAAGGAGCAAGCCTCAAGTGCCAAAACATGGAGAATGAAGGAACCACAACCAGAGAGATGTGGTATATCTTTATATGCGGAAGGGTAGGAAAATCAATGGTACATTGACAGTGGATGTTCAAAACATATGACAGGTGATAAAGAAAAACTTCAGTCATATTGTGCCTTAGAGAAGGAGCAGAAGGTATCATTTGGAAATGACACCCCTGCGTTCATAAAAGGTAAAGGTTCTGTTCAGTTGAAAGAAAGGGTCAAAGCTGGAAATGTCATGTATGTTGATGGCTTAAAGCATAATCTATTAAGTGTTAGTCAAATGTGTGATCAAGGAACTGAGGTAATATTTTGATCAAATGGATGTAGTGTTCGTGACCTTGATACATGAAAAATAGTGATCAAAGGCGTAAGAACTCCAAATAATTTATACATATTCAAAGAAGGACAACATCAATGCTATCTAAGCAAGAATGATGAACACTGGCTATGGCACAGAAGATTGGGGCATCTTAGCTTCTCACAGATAAGCAAAGCATGCAATTACCAAGCAGTTCGTGGTCTTCCAGACGTCAAAATTCCAGACAATACAATATGCAAATCATGTCAGTTTGGTAAGTAAACCAGAACTAACTTCCCTCAGAAGGAAGGATCAGCCAGCAGGCTGCTTGAACTTGTCCATACTGATGTATGTGGTCCATCTAGGAAAAGGTCACCCCGAGGAGAAGAATACTTTATATTATTCATTGATGATTTTTCCAGGATGTGTTGGATAGGACTTATGAAACACAAAGGCGAAGCCTTTGAAAAATTCAAATCATTTAAAGCCTTGGTGGAGAACGAATTAGATCACAGAATCAAATGTCTCAAGTCTGATCGAGGAGGAGAATTTATCTCGAATGAATCTTTTGATTTTTGTGAAGAACATGGAATAAGAAGGGAATTTTCTACAGCTAGGACTCCTCAACAAAATGGAGTAGTGGAAAGGATGAATAGAATGGTTCAACAAATGGCTCGTGCTATGCTTGATGAGTCTGGAACTCCCGCAACCTTCTGGGGTGAAGCCGCATTTGCTGCAGTTGTTATTCTCAACAAGACAAATGTCTGGGTGAACAGCACTCAAACTCCTCATGAGCTCTGGTATGGTGAAACTCCTTCGGTAAAATATTTCAAAATTTTTGGAAGCAAATGCTATATCAAAAATACTGATGAAAATCTTGGCAAGTTTGAACTGAGAGCAGATGAAGGAATTCTCCTTGGTTATTATCCCCACAACAAAGCTTACAAGTGTTACAATAAAAGGCTTGGAAAAATTGTTGAAAGCATTGATGTAGTGGTTGATGAAGAAGGAAACATTCCTAGGCAAGTGAATTTCGAAGATTTCGAAGATGATGAAGACTATCCTTCAACATCAAATCAGACTTATGATGAAGAAGAAGCTCAAGAGGCACCAAAAGAACAAATAAGGATAGAAGATAAGACTCCATCCAGGTATGTTCAGAAGAATCATCCAGAATCTCAAATTTTGGGGCAGAAAGAGGCAGGTATACAAACAAGAAGAACAATTGCAGAAGCTTCAAGCTATTTGGCATTGCTCTCCTCCACTGAACCACAAAATGTAAAAGAGGCATGCAAAGATGAATGCTGGGTCAAGGCAATGGATGAAGAACTTGAACAGATCGAAAAGAATAACACTTGGGAGTTGGTTCCTAGACCAAAAGATAAGAATGTCATAGGGACAAAATGGATCTTTAAAAACAAGTTGAATGAAAATGGGGAAGTTATTAGAAACAAGGCTAAACTTGTTTGTAAAGGGTATGCTCAACAAGAAGGAATAGACTTTGAAGAAACTTTTGCTCCCATTGCTAGACTTGAGGCCATCCAAATGTTCCTTGCTCTCTCAAGCTTTCAGAAGTTCAAAGTATTTCAAATGGACGTGAAATCAGCTTTTCTGAATGGAGACTTAGAAGAAGAAGTGTATATTGAACAACCAGATGGATTCATCCTTAGAAATGATCCAAAACTTGTATGCAGACTTAAGAAGGCTCTCTATGGTCTTAAACAAGCTCCAAGGGCTTGGTATTATCGTCTGGACAAATATCTTCATCAACAAGGTTTCTCAAAAGGATCAGTAGATAGCAATATTTATATAAAAATTGAAAATAACAAATTTCTAATACTTGTTGTGTATGTTGATGATATCATCTTTGGTAGAAATGAAGAAGCTATGAGTCAAAACTTTGCCTTGGTGATGCAGAAAGAATTCGAAATGTCCTTGCTTGGAGAACTGACATATTTTCTTGGATTACAAATCCAACAAAATGAAGGCGGTATCTTTTTATCTCAAACCAAGTACCTCAAGCATATTTTGAAGAAGTATGGCATGGAAGATTCGAAACCAGTATGTACACCTATGGTTACAGGATGCAGCCTCAGTGCAAATGATGAATCAGTAGCAGTGCATCAACCAACTTATAGATCCATGATTGGAAGTCTACTCTATTTAACAGGTACCCGACCAGACATCATGCATGCAATGGGAATGGTTGGTAGATTTCAGGAAAATCCTAAGGAAACCCATCTTCAGGAAGTAAAGAGAATTTTCAAGTATCTTCAAGGAACTCAAAACTATGGCTTATGGTATCCAAGAGATACAGATCTCACTCTTCATGCCTATACAGATGCAGATTGGGCTGGAAGCGTGGATGATAGAAAAAGCACAAGTGGTGGTGCATTCTTTATGGGTTCCAGATTGGTATCTTGGTTCAGCAAGAAACAGAGTTCGATTGCTCTATCTACAGCTAAAGCAGAATATGTGGCTGCCACATCTTGTTGCACACAACTCCTTTGGATGATGCAAACTTTGCAGGATTTTCAAATCACTTGTACTCCACCTATCTCCATCTTATGTGATAATACAATTGCTATCAGTATCTCAAAGAATCCTGTCATGCATTCAAAGACTAAGCACATACCAATAAAGTATCATTTTCTCCGAGAACAAGTGTTGGAACAAAAGGTCAAATTGGAGTATGTTCCCTCTAAGGAACAAGTTGTTGATATTCTCACCAAACCACTGCCCAGGGAAACTTTTGAATACCTCAGACAGAAGCTGGGAGTAGTTGATGCATCATCTTGCTATTGAAACTTGTCTGTTTCAGAGAAAAATGGGTGTACGCAAGTTTCCTGAGGATGATCCGCGTACATACGCCGGTTTATGCAGATACAGTCACGTATATGGCAGTTTGTAAGAAATCAGTGGGGACAAACTCTGGTTGAAGAAAGTCTGATATGGGTCTGACAGAGACCATCCGACACAGGTTCAGGGGGAGCAGATAAACTTCTGATAATGCATTGTTGGCATTACTTTAGAAGCTCTTGGTTTAGGTTCACAGTTGTTGATCTCAGGTGGAACAAATGCAGAAGGAGAACAAAAGGAAAAACATGGTTGCTGATCTGAATAGTGATTGACAGATGCTGTTGGTATCAGTTATTGGTGACTTTCATAAGTCTTGCTCTAGATATTTCGTCTCTATCTCATGTATATCTTTTACTCTTATCAAGGTCATGTAACGGCCTATTTTGGTTTCCCCACTATGCCTGGGATGAATGATGTAATGTACTTGGTTGTCATATGTAAATTTCTATTGTATCCCCACTTGTTTGGGTTGATGATCCCCACTTGGTTGGGTGATGGATGTATGCATAGAGTCTTCATAGGAAGGTCTTTTATGATGTATAAGTCATGGTTCTTCTTGAAGAACATCTTTTTGCAGATCTTGCCTATAGTTAGGGGGAGCATGGTCAGCACAACAAAGCAGAGATTTCAGCATGTACTCAGGGGGAGCACAACCCTTTGCCCTTGATGACAAAGGGGGAGAATGACTTTGAGGATCTTTAATAATATCCGTTATATGTGGCGCGTGCTTGATCTATAAATCTTGTAATCTGGGTTAATTGAGGTCTGAATATTTGTGAATTATCCTTTATAGATCTGTACGCAGGTTCAGTGAAGCGAAGGCGCGTATACACACTGGTTCTATGAGTAAAAACAACGTATATGTGGGTTGGTCCAAATGCAGAAGTGTATGCACACAGGTTTCTGGTTATTGAAGTAGCGTATATCTTTTGAGTTGTGATCTAGCTACTTATGTTTATTGCTGCAGTGTTCTGGGTTCAGAATTTGGTGTGTGGTTACTGTTACTATGTTTTGGGTACAGCCGTCAGAGAAGTATCTACTTGATTCAGTTCTAATTGGTGAAAAGGAGATTGTTTGATGCATAAATTTTTGATGATTGATTGATGTTCATGGATCCAGTCTGAAAATTTATGAAACGTGGTCCCTGGAAGAAAGAGAAGGTTGTAGCCTTCTGTAGGCCAGCACCTACGTACTAGTATCTTGGCTAGTGCAAGAGTTAAGGGGGTTGTAGCTCCCTTCCAAGAGAAGCTGGAAAACGAGAGAGGGTTGTACCTCTCTGCAGGTTGCAACCTGCGTATTGGTAAAGGACTGCACTAGTACAGAATCATTGTAAAAAGAAGTTTCTAATTAAAAGGAAGATAGAGACGAATTGCAGCAGGTGGTTTTCACCCACATTGGGTTTCCACCTTATATCTTGTGTTCTTGTGTGTGATTGTCTTCTTCTCTGTTTCACTGTTTCTGGTTACTGTTTATTTGATTCAGATACACAGATTAACAATCAACATCTGTAAGATAAAGTAAATTAAAAGTTTGCATGGTATACGTGGGTTTCCTTATACATAGTTGCGTATATACACGGTTTTAACTAACTGAAGTAGCGTATATGGTCTGGATTTGAAAAAGGGAATAATTGACTTGATAATACTGATTCACCCCCCCTCTCAGTATTATTTCCAACACCATTAAGATGTAATTTATGATGGATTGAGGTACAATTCACGACCCTTGATCCCTAATAGTAAGCTAAAAACCTCGAGTTGTTAGGTGTGGTGTTTTGAGGCATCATTGTTGGAACTAAATGCCCAAAATATGTGTAATTCATCTAAGGCTTTGGATCAAGGTACTTGGCCTATATTGGTGTTTTTTATGGCACTTGAGCTAAATAAACAATGTCAAAGACACCCTAGAGAGGGCTCATGTCATGGTTATTAGGTGTTTTTCATGGTGCTTGAGCTTGAGACCAATAACCAATCATAAAAAACTTGTGAGGGAGCTAATATCCTTTATTAGAGATCGATGATACCCTCCAAGCGTAATGTATGGTTCATGGCACTTAATGCGTCAAAGTATTATTATAACTTAAGGCTTGGCCTTCTTTCCTATATCATTTCTAGGGGCATGGGACACATGCCTAATACTCAAAACCACCTAGTGGAACCAAAATCCCTAATCATATGCTAATGATACCTTCAAGGGGCAGCTTGTGGTTGTATGAGACATCCTACTTTGCCCCAGATGGCTAGAAGCTTCTTTTAGCGACCAACATTCATGTTTCCTTCCCTAGCCATGTTCAAGTCCCTTGAGACCCATACCCAATGCTAAAGAATGGTAGCCTTACCTATTTACCTAGTTAAATCCAAAGAAATCCTTGATAGGTGTTTCAAGGTATCATTCTTGACCATTGAAGCCTATAAACTTCCTTTAGGGCATAATTGTTAGGTTTCTTCCCCTAACCATATTTAGGGTCTAGAGACTCATACTTAATGTTAAAAAACACATAATTCTAACTATCCCCATCCAAATACTAGTGATACCCTAGAACGTGGTTCAATATATTATTTATGTCTCTAGAATACTAGAAGCTTCCTTTTGCAACTAAGGCATGGATTTCCTGTCTGAATTATGTCCAAGGACACATGACCCATATATAGTGCTCAAAAACTCTAAATGATAGAAATATCCCTATTTGAAGTCCAAAACCCCCTCAAGAGGTTATCTGCTGTTATTTGAGATGTTATTCATGAACCTTGAGCCATAAAATTTTCCTAATACCTTGAGAGATTAGGTGTGATGGTTTGAGGCATTGTGTTTGGCCCTAGATAACTACATGCCTTAAACTACAACTACGACTTGGGTTTCCCTCTCAAGCATATCAAGGATTTGAGACCCAACCTAATTATTAAAACCTTGTGAGGGTAGTAACATCCTTCTCAGAGGCAACAAATACCCTAGAGAAATGTGTGATTCTTTAAGGCATTTTTCATGGCTTTGGATGCAACAAATCTCTCTTTAGCACCTAAGGCATGATATTATTCCATAAATCATTTGTAGGGACCTAGAGTACACACTTACAGATCAAAACCACCTAGTGGCACTGACATCCCCAATCATAAGCTAGTGATACCCTTACGATACCCTATGTGATTGTTTGAGACATCCTTCTTGGTCCAACATGGTTAGAAGGTTCCTTTTTATCCTAAGGTTATTTTTTCCTCACTTGGTCATGTCTATGGCCTTGAGACCCAAGCCTAGTGATAAAAACTTATAGTGTAGTGCTACCTATATACCTAGTTAGAGGAAAGGATTCCATCAATAATTCTTTTATCGTGGTTCAAAGTGTTATTCTTGGCCCTAGAAGCCTATGAGCTTCCATTATGGCCTAACTCTTTGTTTTATTCCCCTTGCCATATCCAAGTTTTATGGAATCATTATAAGATACCCAACCACACCTATGTCAAATGAGATGGTGGAGAATTGGAAATTTCTCTCAATTTCCTCACAATTTCACCATAACAACTAAATTACTAATACAAATAAATATCAACCATATTATATGATGCAATTATATGTAGAATGTCATATAAACTTATGCTATTAACATTAAACATTCTTAAATATAAAAGAATTATGTACATTAAACATAAAAACAATTATAATACAAAAATATATATATATATATATATATATATATATACCCAAAAAAATCATAACATTTTTTTAAATAATTGAGAAAAAAGGCATCTTAATTCATAAGAGAATTTGAAGAATGTGAGCCAAATCTCCAATTAATCCTAGTTCTTTCCTTTAATACTTTAAGTCTCTTATATACTGCATTGGCATTTGATTTATTGTTTGTGGCATGTCCTTATCACCCTTTTTCTTAACACTAATATTACAATAGTGTCTATATTAACTATTTGTTAGTACATTCACATTAAAAATAAATTTATACAATATAATAGTAATAATAATATAATGGATAAGACCTTTTATTATTATTATTATTTATATGTATTGATATTGTACTTCTCTTAATTTGAATAATATTAAATTATCTATCACTTAAATTGTTTACATACACTAATTTGGTGTCTGGCTTGATTGTTTGGTCGTGACTTTAAAAATAGATAATAATAATATAATAATAGTAATAGTAATAATAATAATATAACTACACATATTAATGGATGAGACTTTTTTGTAATTATTTATATGTATTGATATAGTATCCCTCATAATTTGAAAAGGGCCATATATATACATATATGATTTTTTATTATAATATATTTGTTATGGTTATAATTATAATTTATAATGTTTTTTGATTAAAAATTTTAATTTGATTTTATTTTTTTTAAATATTATATTTGTAATATAGTTTGAGTAAGTTTGATGGTTAAAAACATGTATTTTTTGGTAAAAAGTTATAGTTTCAAATTCAAAGCGGGTTAGAGTTTGTATCTTTCCATATATTTTAGCAATCAAATTATTGTGGAGTGAGGATCTTTTGTCCTTCAAATAAAGGGATCTCATACACTAAATAGTGGCTTTACAATAAGGATGCCATACATCTGACTTGATAATAAACTTAAATTAGATTATTATTATTATTATTATATTAACACTATTTAAGTTAATTGGGGTTAATTGAGGTGGTTAGGAAAAATGGTTGTTATCTCCCCACCTAGGTTAAATTTGTTGTGAATGATATATAATAACTATATACTTATAAATTGTATTGCTCCTCACTCTCCCACTACTTAGAAAAAGAATAATTTCCTTTAAAAAAAATACTATATAAATAACATAATTACCTCATGTATAAAATTCAAATCTCAATATTTATTAACGTAAATAAAATTAATTAAAATTCAATCAAATAAAATAGGTAAAATTACTTCAATTACTAATTACAATAAAATTCAATTCAAAAGTATTATAATTCAATAATAATGAGATACTTTTATAATATTTTAATATAAATTGATAATATCATAATTCTAAAACCCGAAGTTGTAAATGAATACAAAACACAATTAAATCAATACACTAAATTTATTATAACAATTTGTAAAAGAAGAAAGAAGAGTCTGTAAGTAAATAAAATTAAAAGACAATTTTTACACGAGAGGTTGATAATAATTGACTCTACCTAATCCAATTAATATTTAATTATCTATGTCTGTGTGAGTACCAGTGGTATTAGTTAACTAATAAATTGGCACAACCTAATCTATATGATTAATAGAAATAATAGAAAAATAAAAAATAGAAATAATAGAAAAATAAAAAATAAAAAAGTTACATAAAAAAGAAAAAATTAGTAACTAATAAAAATAAAAGTTATTAAACAACTTATAATAAAACCTCAACCAATTACCTTATAAATAAATAAATTTCAATAATAATAAAAATTGAATTCCTAATATTAACCTACAAATAAATGTCATAAAATTTTGGTTTTTTACGAACTAATACGAGTAAAAAAAACTAAATATGTTATACCATATAAAAATTGGGTTTCCATTTACCTCGCCTATTAATATATACATTTATTCCAGATTTTTTTCCTTCATCTATTAATATATACATTTATTCCAGATTTTTTTCCTTCATCTATTATATTGAGGTTTATTATTATATTGAGGTTTATTTATTTTAATATTTTGAATCATTAAATATTGTTTATCTTCGAGGCAATTGGAGATTAATGATACTGACTCAAAAAAAGTCTCAATATAATGAATCTGGAAAAAAACACTCAAATCACAAACATCTCTGTCCTTTTCATTTTTCCAACGCACTCACGGCATCTCTGTCCTTTTCATTTTCTGTCTTTATTGCTGTCTTTTTTGTAGCGTTTCCCAGTCACTCACGGCATTTCTCCCCGGCACGACTACCGCCCAATACGACGACCCGGAGTCAATATGACTCTTCATATCTCTATCTCCACATCTCTTATAAGAAACTGTTACAGAGAATTTGTGGAAGTAAACAAAATTAAAAGACGTGTTTTACACGACAGGTTGATAATATAGGTTACGATATTATATGTAATGTAATTTAATTTGTTTTTTAAAATCTGAGGTGTCCTCCGTGTCTTTGTAGAGACGAGCGGCACAAGTTCTCAAATAATTGACACCGCCCAAACCCATTAATCTTTAATAATAATCCATGTCTTTGTGAATACCAGTGACATAAATTAACAAATAAATTGACACCACCTAATCAAATATGCAATGAAGTTCTTGAATAAAAAGTTCCCTAACCAAAATTTTGTGGCTTTTTTACCTCATTTATCTCTCTCTAGGTTAACCTTGTCATTTTTACCAACGCACTCACGGCATCTGTATGCGTATTGTGAACACCTACTAGCCAACTTCGTGGCTTTCACCTCACACTCATCTACGTCTTTAAGCGTTCCCAGTCACTCACGGCATGTTCCGAGTCACTCACGGCATTTCTCGTGCCGCCTCCATGATGACCGCCCAGGACGACTGAGAGTCAATACGTCCACCTCTCTATCTCCCGCTCCATACGCTCATTTCTGTCTTTACTGCTGTGCTCTCCCTTTATATACCAACATAGCTAAGAGCACAACTCACTGAGCTTTGAAGGACGTTTGAGTTTCTAAGAAAAAGAAATGGATCAAAAAGCTGTTGTTTTGTCCCTGTTCCTGTGTTACGTCATCATGGTGGCCACTTTACCTGTAGGTGCAGCCACTACTGATTACTCGCTCTCCAAGCTGAATTCCTCCTTTGGTCGGAGAGCTCATGTCTATGGCCACCACATGCACGGATTAAGTCATCATGGAACTGATTCTTTTTCTGATGAACGTTCCATGCTGCAGAATAGTCACCTATTTCGGTCATCCACCAGAAAAGAGAAAAGAGACGTGGAAGCTCTTCTCTCCTTTAAAAGGCATATCAAAAGCGATCCCTTTGGAAAGCTGTCCAACTGGACAGCTGATAACTCAAGGGAGGTATGCTCGTGGTATGGCATTACCTGCAGGCGAAAGACCAGAAGAGTTGTTTCCATAGTACTTCCTCGAGATGTTGCGAATTCACAATTGGGAGGTACTCTTTCCCCAGCTTTGTGCAACCTCTCATTATTGCACACGCTGAATATTTTTCGTAATAATTTGACAGGAGCAATTCCACCCCAATTAGGGCAGCTTAAAGCACTCGCAATACTTGACCTCAGTGCTAATCGGTTCGAGGGATCTGTTCCGAAATCATTGTCTAATTGCACTCATCTCAAAAGGATCGACCTCTCAGCGAACTTGTTGACAGGGGGCATACCGGCAGAGTTTGGTCATCTTGTCGAGTTGGAAAATCTCGACTTGAGTTGGAATTGGTATCTAGGTAGAGGGATTCCAGCGTCTCTCAGCAACTGCACCTCTCTCATAAAATTTTCCATTGCAATGAATCAATTTGTTGGTCACATCCCTTCCATTTTGGGTTCGATGATAAACCTATCTCATCTTGACCTCAGTGCCAACAACTATAGTGGTCCAATCCCTTCAATGACAAGCTTATCGTATCTTGACCTCAGTGACAACAATTTTAGTAGTCCAATCCCTTTCAATTTGGGTTCGATGAAAAATTTATCTTATCTTGACCTCTCCTCCAATAATTTTAATGGTCCAATCCCCTGCCTTTTTGGTTCGATGAGAAGGTTATTCACCCTTATCCTTTCTGAAAATTCACTAAGTGGCCACATACCTCCCACCCTAGGCAATTGTACTCAACTATTCATTCTTGATTTGTCTTCCAACCATTTAAGTGGCATAATACCATTTGAATTGGGATTTTGTTCTTCCCTCATGGCTTTAGATTTCAGCGATAACCAATTGGTTGGAATCATACCATCTCAAGTGGGTAATTTGAGCAATCTTGAATTCCTTTTATTGGGGAATAATAGTCTCATAGGTGCAATTCCAAAATCTATAGTGAATCTTCAAAATATCACATGGATAGATTTGAATTCAAACCGTTTAATTGGATGTATTCCACATAACATAGGTCATTTAAAATACCTAGATACTTTGGATATACATAATAACAATATTTCGGGGAGTATTCCAAATAGTATTAGTAATTTGGTTTCACTTGTTGATTTAGATGTATCCAATAATAGCCTAGAGGGACCAATCCCTATTGGTATTGGTAATTGCACTTCTCTCATTACTTTCTATGCTTACTCCAATAAGCTCTCTGGGACCTTGCCTACATCTTTGGCCACATGTACCAAAATTCAATTGCTCGACATAAGCATGAATGGATTGACAGGGGAACTTCCTAGCTACCTTGCATCTTTCGATAACTTAAGTGTTTTAAACATTGCCTATAATAATTTTAGTGGTCTTATTCCTAAAGAGATCACAAATTTGAAGGAATTGCAATGGTTGGATTTATCCAACAATAAATTTAGTGGAGGAATACCAATTGATCTAGAGAGACTTCAAGCATTTAGAGTCAACCTATCTTCACAAAGGGAAAGCTTACAAGGTGTTTTTCATGAACCACTTTCAAATGATACAGAGGAATGGTCTATATCAATTTTTCAAATGGAAGGAAGTGAACGTATTAGACTACCAGAGGTGATACCAGGAAACACTTTATTTGACTTGTCTAACAATATTCTTACAGGAGAAATCCCTGCAAGCATAGGAAGTATGAGCAGCTTGCGATGGTTGAACTTATCTCAGAACCAATTGGAAGGGCCAATACCTACATCTCTTAGTAACATATCTACTTTAGAGGTGTTGGACTTAGCAAAAAATAATTTGACTGGATTGATTCCTCAAGAACTCTCCAAATTACATTGGTTGAAGACTCTAGATGTTTCATCTAATAGCTTATGTGGACAAATTCCAACAGGGACTCAATTCACAACTTTTGATGCAGCCTCTTTTCAGAGAAATAAATGCTTATGGGGATGTCCTTTAGATTTATGCAGCAATCAGAGGAAAAATCCTATAGTGGAAGGTAATAATGTCACTATGAGTAATCATGTTAAAGTAGACTAGTTAACTCGTGTGAATGAAAAGATATCATTGATAGCAATGGGGGTGGGAGTAGGAGTTGGATTTGGGGGAGTAGTTGTTTTGTTCATGGTGTGGGAGAGGGCTAGATATTGGATATTAAATCTATCCTCCAAGAAGTCACAAGTATTTTATGGACTCTATTGACTTCCGAAATAATAAGATATTGTACCATTTTTCACCAAAATATAAATAAAGTACTGCGTTGTTATGGTATTTATACCTTAGTTATGATTACAACTAAGAAAATAAATTATGATACAAAAAGAGAGCAAAATTGTATCAAGAGTGAACATGATATGTACAAAACATATATGCAAAATCATATAAAAGTCAAAATAACTTTCATTTTATAATTTATAATTTTGTTAAAGAAAAGACATATCTCATCTTAAACCTAAAATTTCTTTTTTAACTCTAGATAATTGATTTATTATATTTTATAGCTACACTTTTATGTAGACCATAACCTTTCATTGTATCGTATCATTATAATTGTATTATTTGTTATAGATATATATATATATATGTGTGTGTGTGTGTGTGTGTGTGTGGCATCTACTCTTAAGATCATCATATCTTTGTCTTATACATTATATTCATTGTAAAATGAGTTTTCTCCCTCATCAAAGTATTATCTATATATATATAGTTATATAATTTTCAAAGGTTATATATTTGACAATTTGATTAAAAATCATAATAGCTTGTTAATGATAATTTATTTTTCTTTTTGTTTAAAAAAATATTTAATTAATAAAAAATATCTTATTGAATTTTTTTAATTAAACATAATAGATAAAATTAAAAAAATTGAAAATATGGTAAAATCAAAATAACTTTCAAACTTAAATTCATAACATATAAATCTATGGAGGATTTTCCAACATTTTTCTTTCTTTAACGAGGGTAGCCAGACAGCAAGTCCCTTCATTGAATGGATCAAACTTATAGCGGTTAATATTGTTTTTAGAGAGAGTTGATAGTGAGTTTTAGATATAAATTCTTAGAGAGCTTATCGATACTTCATTCTGCTCGTTTGGTTCTCTCCTAGCCTTTGCACAGGGACTAGCTATGAAGCTTACATAGATATTCTAGTTATAGAACCTTTTAATGCATGTCACACCCGGTATAAATCAGCCTCAACTACTTCAATAATGAAAATAATGAAGATGTAACTTACACAAATAAGCCTAGTACATCACACCCAAAAGTAGGTGAACCTTATGTCTTTCCCCAACCTAAGGCAAACACAACACATATTTCAGCTGCTTTCGTTGTAATTGAGTGTTCAAATATTTCATGTAAATTAATCTATCACAATGCTACAAAAATACACATAGGCCAAAATGTTGGCCAGGGTCATCAAAGAGGAAATTGAAAAAATAGGCAAGCATACTCTGGAGAAAGAGCAAAAAATAACACTAACTTGAAAAACTCAAAAGTCGGGCAACCATAAAAAAATTGGAAAAATTTGCAGACATTGAAGAGATAAATATATTGCCTTGTGAAAAGAACTTTGACTGCATAAATGCCATAGTCGCAACATGCTAAGCAAGTTTTATAAAGGCCAAACCCAATTTTCCCTGTAAAAATATAACTAAATGCTTGAAATGGAACTGTAGAAGTGATATCAAATACGAACCAAGTGGAAATATACCTTCGCAAATTCAAATTACATAAGATACTACAATGAAACAACATAAATACAATACCAATATAGAAAAATATCTGAGAAGAAAAAAAATGAGCAAGCCCTAAGATAAACTATTTTACCGAATTGTTATATATTTGGGATTTTCTTCTACTTGTTGTGTTTTATCATCCACGTATGCTATAAATAAGGTGACAATGATGTCAATGGAAAAAATATGTTTATCGCTGTGTCTGCAATAAAAAGAGCTCCAGGTTTCATCTCATCAGTGAATCCTAGCTCAATTGGATTAATCCATGTGCAATATACAACCAAAATGATAAAAAATGTGCTCGTGCACCTAAATCCAAAGAAACATACATTTTCATTCAATCACATATAAATTTATGGAAATATAATGTGAAGCACCTGCCACTATAACTGCAATACTTTACATGTAAATATTATCATATGGGGAGATGATATATATTCTCAGGTCCATTTGAATGTCTTATGCCCACAGGTGGGGCAATGAAACTTTGGAAAAATAGTGGGAGTTTTGGTGGCCAGAACCATCTTCATGTTGGGCACTACAAATTTGGGTGTTGCAGTTGAAGTTTATGCAGTGAGTTGTGATGGGTAACATCTCGATGACCTTCCCTGCACTGTCAACTTGAAGACATTAGCAAGGGGAAATAATGCAATCCCTGTTATAATTTAGTTGTGGTTTAGAACATGAGACAAATAATTCTATACAATGTTTCTTGATAATTATATTTGAATAAAGTGTTTCACATTTTATTAATAATATATACTCAATAAGTTATTCAATGTGTAAAATATAAATAATTTATTAAAAAAATTGATAATAGGAGAAATTCAAGAGATTACAAAATCTTATTAGATTCACTGATCTTCATTGTTCCTCCGTATGCTTAAGATCAATAATTGGTGGTCCATCTTTGATGCATATTGAGACAAACATTAATGATTCCCGGGCCACACTTTTTGATTAAAAAAATGGACAAAAATAATGAAGACACATTTATTTTAGAAATATTCTTACAAGTATACAATATAGACAACTCTAAAGGCATAAATCTAATAAGAAATTCTATTCTAGAAAACAAAAATAAAACCAGGCAAAGAAGATAGGTAAATAAACAATTATATCAACATAACACAGAGAATCAAAATAAACGAGACAAATTTTTCTACAGATATTTAACTACACTGTGAAGTTTACAAGAAGAGACTGCGAAGGGACTGGACATTGTAAGTAATAGCCCAATCAAAATAGGAGACATGATAAGGAAAATAAAAAATGTAGATTCCATTGTCAGTCACACATGCCATGTTCACTTCATTGTTCATATAAAACCATGAAATAAATGCAGTTATATAGTATTCCTAAACCATGATTTAGTTTTTCTGGAAAAAAAATAAAATAAATAAATAAATAAAAATAAAAAATAAAAAATTCCATTATGTTAAACGAAAAACCACCCATTTGCCATCCATCAATATTATTGTGGAAAAAAATATGCTTTAAAACTTCATTCTTAACAATCTAACTTCCACAAAAGTACTTCAAGTTGCTCTAGGCCTCTAGAGTCTAACATATAAGTTACATTGTGTCTCGAGAGCACTGCATGAACGCACGAGGAGACTTGATGAATTAAAGAAGTAAAGGACTAACTCTGCAACAAGGCAAAGTGAAAGCCAATGAAGACATAAAACAAAAAAAGTAGGCCGAGAGTAGTTGATTTTTTTAATGTATGTATGGTATTTTATAGGTTCATGAAGTTGTTTTATAGCAATTATGAATTCAGGAAAAAATTGGAATTAGAACTTGTGGTATATATTGTACTGAGTTGTTCAGAAAATTTATGGGTACTTTCGTATATGCAACAAACGGCTGAAGAAGTGCTCTTTCTATTATTATAACTAGAAAACATCACAGGTGAAAATGATGTTAGTTAAGCCTTAGAATATGTAAAAAACCAACATGGAAACCACTGAATCATCCATAATATCAAAGTCAGAGATAATTTGGGTTGTAATTATTTCAAGAACAATACAACAATAATGAATTCAAGATGAACCCATATACAACGCATATTTTTTCTAGTGGAGTGGAAGTAATGGAGTAGTAGCAATTCCTTCAATTAATATGCAACTCGCGCTTTTGAAGCTCCAGATTTTGTATTTGAGCTATATGATATATATGAAACCTAGTTTTAGATAGTTTTGGCCTAGTCTATAAATCCATTCTTTGAAAAGCGAAAAATATTTCACATGATCAATATGTAGTAAAGTGTCAGATGGAACTAATCCTTAATTGATATGCTCCATCCCTATATCTTGTAGCTATTTACATAATATTCTAAAGAGAAGTTGTGGCATATAGAATACATGGCCTCTCTTATAGATTCCCACTGTATATTTCAAAGGTGAAACATGATTTCATACAACAACAATCTAGTAGAGGATGTTCTTTTGGATTTATTTTCCTCTTACTATTGGATGAATTTTGAGCCAAGAGGTGTTGTCGGAACACTTGGCTATAGCTGTAATATGAAAATTATCATTTTTGGATTATAGGATTAGTGTTGGACAAATAATGGTTATTATTAAACTGATATGCAAAGCCTCAAAAACACCTTTACATCTTGGCCTACAAAAACAGGGAGGAAAGACCCTCCAAAACCCATGCACAAGCACCCAAAACTTGGTTAAGGCATGCAACAGCCTCTCTGCTCTAACTCGGCCCCTGAAAAAGACAGAAACAAACTTCAGATAGTCCTTTTCACCCTCAGCCTTCTTCTTGAGCTGGAGTTGCCTCAAATTGATGTATCACTATAAGATATGCACTTTGAATGATGTCTTTTGCCTTCACACATTTATACCTTTCCCCGAGGGCTTAAATGGACTTCCTTAGTGAGCTTGTTTACCTCAAGCCCACCTAAGTCATTCACAAAATAACCCACCAGGCACATAGAAAAAGTAATATCTCATGATAGAGACCTTAAATTCAAGTGATGTTTTCTGACCCTTTCTCGTCTAAGGGTCCTATAACACCTCCATGTGTCATTTAACTCAAATTCGTCATGGCTTTGGCCCCATATCGATGGGTACAAAATATCAATCTTGAGTTCCATGCCCACAAAGTGATTTTGTGGCACTTCAACCTCCAAACCCCGAACCATAAGGCTTGGAGTACCTCCCAAGCTACTAACTCTCAATAGTTTGTAGGTTCAAAGGGAGAATTCACAAACCAAGAAGAGTGCATGGTTAGTGGCAAGTAAGAAGACTTCTACTGTGGGAAAGAAGGAACTGTGGAATGGCATGAAGACCTATTATGATAAGAAGAAGTGAGAGGCTTCTAGTGCAAGGGACACTTCCAAGGAACATGTTTTTCATTCTTGAAGATATGTTGCAATGATGGATGCAAAATATTGGGATTGTGTTCCTAATGAGTTACTTCCAGGAATGGAAGTACCTCAATAAGGAGTTTTGAAAAGCGTAGCTTGGGAAATACTCCCACAAGCCTTGGGTACTAGATTTTTGTGGAGAAAACCCACAAAAATGGACTTTTGTGGGAAAAGTGTCCAAGCAATGGATTTTGGAAGAAAAATCGTGGGCTTGAGATCCAAATATATTCATTGTTTATTCTAATTATTGTGGAGGGCACCTTCGATGGGCTAAAGGGAGCAACTAAGACAAACTTGTAGATCTATTTATATGAGAGATTGGTAATGGTGTTGGATCCCACCAACATGCAAGGGGGTCTCTCTGATGAAAAGTCCCAATTAGACTTCACATTGTTTGGAATAGGATCTCTTCTAGAATTATGGCCTGACTACAATGATTCTTAAAGATTTTCCTTGGTTGCAATGGTTAGCACAAGAGAGTAATGTACATGTACTTTTGAATGAACAAAGAGCAGAGAACATAATAAGTCGAGCTGACCTAAAGGCAGCATTGAGCCAGAAAGAGCCAGAGAGAGTCAGAGAGTTTGTGAACTCCAGAGAAGGCTTGAGAGGTTCAAGCGAACTCCTTTGTGTATAGCTTGTCATGTATGAGTCTTCGATTGGACTCATACCACTATGACTAGTAGAGGTCGAATTTCAATAAGGAGAGTCTATGTACTCCAGAGACTTGGGGAATCCAAGTCCAATCCTATTGATGTACATCTGTTTAGTGAGACTCAAATGGATGTCATTGTTGTAAAACTCTGCTTGAAAACATAATAGAGAGGTAACCACTAAAGGCTGGACCAGGAGACGTAGCCCAGGAGTGTTGGGTGAACTCCTTAGTAAACTTGTTGTCTTTAAATGTTTTCCTATTATGTTTTCTCTAACTGCTTCAGTGTCTATGTATTTCGCTATCTTATCGATCCATTGCATGAAGTAACATAGGGACATCCATGCACATAAGTCTGTAATACTTTTAATTCTTTATCCTGGATAAATTCCAGATCAATTGGTATCAGAGGATCTAGGTTTATTAAGGTTAAACAAGTTTGTGCTGGATTTGTTGTTGAATGCTAACTAGATCCAAGCTTAAATTAGGAGAAGGAGAGTTGGTTGAAGCTAATCCAGAAATAGGAAGAGTTTATACGAGGAAAATGTCGGAAGAAGAATTTCCCCTAGAATCAGACCCCTAGTTCCTAGAAAGCTTCTTAACCATGAGAGCCATGGTGGAAGAAATGTATAGAGAATTTAAGAAAAGTAAAGATGAAGATTCATCGAAACAAGATAAAGAAGCAGAAGAATCTTTCTTCCATGACCATTCTAAAGGCAAATGGAAAGAAGAAAAGTTGCCCACTCCTCCTGAAAGTCATGAAAACAAAAGAAAAGAATCTTTGATTATTTAGATGTTAAATTTGATTTTCGTATTTATGATGGAGAGTTGAATGTAGAGAAGCTAGATAATTGGATCAGATAGATTGATGTGTATTTCAGAGTGCAGAATATTGATTCGGACAATATTAAGATTCAGCTGGCCAGCCTACGCCTAGCAGGCACTACCTTGGTATGGTGGGAAGGCAGGACACAATCTGACTTGAAGAAACATGGTAAGATTCTTTATGTCTGGGGTGAATTTGTTTCTGCAATCAGAAAGAAATTTTATCCACTAGCCTATATCCAGCAAGCCATGATGAGCTGGCAAACTCTTTTCCAATTGAAAGGGCAAAGTGTACAAGGATACACTCAAGAATTTAGGAAAAGAGCTTTGATTCTAGGAATTTCTTTAGACTCGCCTGAAACTTTGTTGAAGTATATAGGTGGTCTACATGGCTATTTAAAGCATACCATTCTCATGTTCAATCCCACTAGCATAGATGAGGTATTTGTTCAGGCTACACATCTAGAAGCTACAGGAAAGAATGTGAACCCAGAGGTTAGGGGATCATCCAAACCCACTGCAAGCAAAAATAAGGAAAAGAGAAAACAGAAATGGAAAAAGAGGAAGACAAATACTGTACAAAAGACCAAATCTTTGTGCACTCACTGCAAGAAGGATGTGCACGATGATGAACAATGCTGGATTCTGCATCTAGAGCTAAAACCTAAGAAATTTGATGGCAAAAAGAAGAAGACTGTTGCAGCTATTCAAAAGGATTTGGGGTCAGACTCAGGAGATGAAACAACCATTGAAGCCACAGGTATAAAAGGTAACAATTTTGAAGCATCTACTAGCAATTCTACACAATCTACTGATAATGAAGAAAATGAGGAAAATACATGAGCTTTTTCATATTCGAGTTACTTCCAAGCATCAAAAGATTGATACTTTGTTTGATAGTGGCTCACAAGTAATTAAATTTCTGAAGCAATTGTAAAGAAATTGGGATTACTAACCACACCTCACAAGAAACCATATCCATCAGGTTGGTTATGTGATAAAGCATAGCTACAAGTGACTAGACAATGTAAACTTAAGTTTTCTTTTGGGTCAGCATTTGTAGTTGAGGTTGAGTTAGACATAATTCCTCTCGATATATGTGGAATTGTTTTAGAAGGACCTTACTTGTATGATAGGAAAGCCATTTTATATAGAGCTAAGAACAAGTATCTACTCATTAAAGATGGAATCGAGTATTTTGTAAGAGTTCATAAACTCAAAAATAATTCTACTCTCATAAATTCAAGGCAGATGGAAAGAATTGTAAATTCATGTAAACAAATTTTTACTGATGGTTGTAAAGGAAAAGAAACCTATTAAAACCAATATATTTGAGGGTTGTAATGCTAAACAATAAGCTGAGTTAGAAAAAGTTGTTTCAGAATGTGACATATTATTTCAAGAACCTAAAGGTTTGCCACCCAAAAAGGAAATAGTACATGATATTAATTTGTAGCAAGATGCTCCATTGCCTAACATCGGAATGTACAGGTTGTTCGATTTAGAGAATGTAGAAATAAAGAAGTAGGTACAGGAGCTACTCGAGAAAGGGTTCATAAGGTCTAGAACATCACCATGTGGGTCTCCAATTGTCTTAGTGAGAAAGAAATATGGCTCATGGAGAATGTGCATTGATTACCAAGCACTGAATAAAATAACGATCAAGAATCGTTATCCTCTTCCTTGCATAGATGATCTATTAGATCAGTTGAAAGAAGCTGTTTATTTTTCCAAATTAGACTTGCATAGTAGCTATCATCAGGTTAGAGTTGCAGAGCAAGATGCATGGAATACTGCTTTCAAAACGAAGTAGGGATTATATGAGTGGTTAGTAATGCCTTTCGGCTTAACTAATGCTCCTGCTACTTTCATGAGAGTAATGAATGATGTACTCAGACCTTTTCTTGATGATTTTGTAATTGTATACTTGGATGATATTCTTGTATTTAGTAAAACATGGGAAGAACATTTAAAGCATGTAAAGCAGACATTAGATGTTTTGAAAAAAGAGAATTTGCATGTTAAGCTCTCAAAATGTGAATTTGGCAAAACATTTTTGAATTATTTGGGTCATATTGTAGGGGGTGGTGAGTTGAAGATAGATCCCTCTAAGGTGGCAGTGATTGTTAACTGGCCTAAACCCAAATCTGCTACAAAAATTAGGAGCTTCTTAGGAGCAACACAGTATTGGAGAAAGTTTATTGCTAACTTTTCCTTGATTGCAGCTCCCTTACATGCATTAACAGGATTGAAAAATGTGTTTCAGTGGGGAGGCAAATAGCAGAAAGCATTCAACACCTTGAAAGAAAAGATTAGTACAACACCAGTACTAGCATTTCCCGATCTTCAAAGACCATTTGAAATTGAGACGGATGCTAGTGACTATGCCATGGGAGCAGTGTTGATGCAGCACGGTAAACCCATATGTTATCATTATGAGACATTTAATTCTACAGTAGTAAACTATCCCACATATGATAAAGAATTGTATGCATTAGTACAGAGTGTGAAAAAGTGGAAATGTTATTTAATGGGAAAAGAGACAACTATACATACTAACCATCAACCACTTCAGTATTTGCACTCACAAACTAAGTTGCAGCAATCAAGACAATATAGGTGGATGGGTTTCCTACAACAGTTTCATCTTGTCATCAGATATAAAAAGGGCATACACAATAAAGTTGCAGATATGTTGTCCAGACCAATCATAAATGCATCTACTATACTTAAGCATAATTCAGTACTGCATGAAAGCTACATTGAACAGTATGCTCAAGATATAGATTTTAAATAAGTATATGCAACTTTAAGTCATGGCAAATAAGTAGAAGAATTGGATTATCACATAAAGGACCAACTCTTGCATCATTTTAGAAAGTTATGCATTCCACAAACTGAAAGAGTAAAGATAATTTTAGAAGCACACACTTCTCTAATATCAGGTCAGTTTGGTGTAAGTAAAACAGTTGCACAACTGCAAAGATTTTGTTATTGGCCAAAAATGAATGAAACTGTTTCTAGATATGTAAGAGGGTGTACCGTGTGTGCTAAAAGCAATCCCAGTAATAGAAAACTAGGCTTGTACACTCCATTGTCAGTACCCTCTCATCCTTGGGAAAGTGCCTAAATCTGGTCATGACTATTTAGATGTTGTTGTGGATAGGTTCAGCAAAATGTGTATTTTAATACCTTGTGACAAATAGATTACAACTGAAAAAACTGCCAAATTGTTCTTTCAACATGTATGGGTTCATTTTGGATTACCCACTTCCATTATATCTAATCGAGATTCCCGATTTGTTGGGAAATTTTTGTCGAGTCTGTGGGAACTAATGGACACCAGACTAAAGAAGAGCACAACTTTTCATCCACAAACAGATGGCCAAACAAAAGTGGTCAACGTGATAGTGATCCAGTTACTCAGAGGCTATTGCAGCAAGAATCCCAAGCTTTGGGATGAACATTTGTGTTATGTGCAGCATGCTTACAATAGAGCTAAACATTTTTCTACACAAATATCTCCTTTTGAGACCTGTTTTGGTTTCACACCAAGGCCTCCCTTGGATTTTGTCTTTGGAAAAAATGTAGTAGTTGATGGACACAGTGATGTGGATAAAGAAACCAAGCTCATTGAATAAATCCAAGAGATTCACACGGCAGTATAGGAACAGCTGGAAAAGAGCCAAGCCAAATACAAGGCAAGGCATGATAAGCATTGGATTGAGCATAGTTTCCAGGTTGGTGATCAAGTCTGGCTGTATATCAGCAAGGACAGAATGCAAGGTGAAGGTAAAAAGCTAAAACCAATCAGGTATTGACCTTTTAAGATACTTGAGAAAATTGGTGAGAATGCTTTTCGCCTTGATTTACCCACTTACATGCACTTCTACTCAGTTGTTAATGAAAACACCTTGAGACTATTTGAACCTTCATTAATTGAAGATCCCAAATAGCAAAGTCAATTGCCTTCTATTGATGATCTATTATCTGAATATCTCAATGAATTGCAGGAAGATACGGTCCTGGACAGAAAGGTGAGAACGACGCACAGAGGGGATGTCGAGTACCTGAGGATTGGACTCAAAGGTTCAAAACCAAGCAGTGCCCAATGGGTAGAAATTGAGCAGGTGAGGAAACAATATCCTCATTTGATTGATGCTTAAGAAAACCAACTTTTGGTGGTCCAAACGCTTTTTAAGTGGGAAGGTCGTGATCCGAATTGGATCCTAAATACTCTCTAAGTTTGCATGACTGATTTAAATTATTACAAAAGATTCAAGTCTTAGAAAGATCACGCTATCAGAAGGAATCCTTGTGACAGTTGCAATTGTGACTAGAGCAGAGAAACGAGGACCCTCAGTTGAGAGCGCAGACCGTTGGCCCATGGTGACGCATGATGGCACCAAATTGGCAAAGCTGGGGGCTAATTTAAGAAATGGGGTAGTTAAGCACTAATCGTGTATCGCAGGGCGTCCCTCTTAGTGAAGGAAAGCCCCGAAGTGCTCCGACCCAAAATGACTGTGAAATGCAGAAAATTAATGCTTTCAATTCCGTAGTGCGGGATTCCACAAAACCTGTAGGATATCGGAAGGGCTTGAGGTGGTAAGTAGTTTTGACTGAGTCCTGCCCGATTCCACACATCAACCAACACACGTCCGACAGATGAAAGAGAAAACCACCCGTATCGAACAGGTAATCATCAGGAAACTTGTCCGCCTGATATGAATGACGACTGTAGGATCGGGGGGGGCAGATCAATGGCGGAGGTACATCCTAATGAATGACCAGATTTGGCAAGATTATAAAGCAATATTAAAGGGGATTTGAAGTTCGACGTGGATGATGAGTTGGCAAAGTAATCGTATTCATGGGCAATCTTGAAGCAAACAGAAATAACGGCCATTCAAATGCAATTCAAGGAATCTGACATGCTCAATTCGTTAGGAAAACAGGTGGCCACCTCCCTATGAGGCGTTACCTACTGATGATGATGCAGAGCAGAGGAATTCAAACGGACAAAGGTAGGGAAATAAGAACGTCGGGAAGCAGAAATGAAAAGTTAGAAGTTAGAATGGCTTTAAAGCCATGAACTGATAGAGGCGGAGAGAGGCAAGGCAAGAAGAGTTAGTTAAGGTAGAAAAGCTGAGAGCAGAGAATAGAAGAAGCTGAGCTGACCTGAAGGCAACATCGAGCCGGACAGAGCCATAGAGAGTCAGAGAGTCTGTGAATTCCATAGAAGGCTTGAGAGGTTCAAGTGAACTCCTCTGCGTATAGCCTATCATGTATGAGTCTCAGATCAAACTCATACCACTGTGACTAGTAGAGGTCAAATTTCAGTAAGGAGAGTCTGTGTACTCTAGAGACTTGGTGAATCCAAGTCCAATCCTAATGATGTACATCTGTCTAGTGAGAATCAAATGGAGCTCACTGTTGTAAAACTATGCTTGAAAACATAATAGAGAGGCCACCACTGAAGGCTGGACCAGGAGACGTATTGCAGGAGTGTTTGGTGAACTCCTTATTAAACTTGTTGTGTTTAAATGTTTGCCTGTTATGTTTTCTCTAACTTCTTCAGTGTCTATGTATTTCACAATCTATCAATCCATTTCATAAAGTAACTTAGGCCCATCCATGCACATAAGTCTGTAATACCTTTAATTCTTTATCGTGGATAAATTCCAAATCAAGCAAGTTGAGTGAAGTCAAGTTGATCAAGAAAGAACTTTTCAAAAATTTGACTACGTATGGGATCAATGAGGTGAAAGTGAGCAAGGATAAAATTTGAACATGATCACACACTAAGAATAATCGATGACACAACATTAAACACTCAGTATATATGAACAACTTGTTCCCCTCAATGCAATGGCAACAATAACCTCCTCCAAGTGCAACACTTAAGATACACTTTGTGTTGATAGGGACGACACTTGTGCGACAATGCATAAAACTTTGGGAATGAGTGCAATACATGTATATATGCTAAATAGGAATAATTGCCGCAAAATTTACCCCTTGAAATGAGCCATAACATCGATTTTGCAATGTGTGACACTTCCCATGCCAAAAGACAACAATTGAATTTTCTTCCAAAAGGGACTAGAAAAATTAGAGAAAATAGGCTCTAAAATTTAGATGTAGGCTAAAATTTTGTGGGATGTTGTGGCAACAACAACAAAGACCAAAGGAGACGTCTCACCAAGGTTAGAACTCATCTTGCGATAAAACTTAACCCTAGTGGAGACGACACAGACCCGAGGAAGGATGATTTTTTTTAGATTTAAGTAAGAGTTTGTCTAGTGAAGGAGGTCGAGTTACTCCTTCAAATTCTGGTATGTTGGAAATGAATTTTTGTGCCAATAAGGCAAGTTGTGGAGAATATCATCTTTGTCTATTGGAAAGTCTATGCCGATTTTAGTTTTGTACCTTGAGAGAGGGTCAAAGCCCTAATTTTCTATGATAGGACAGTTGAAAGGCATGTGTAATACCTAGAAAAAGAGCTAGAATCCTCAAAATAAACCACAGGTGGTTAAGGAGGTTGTAGGTAGTGAGTTTGAGGAGTGAAAGGCCTCATAAATATTGTGGCATAGGGACCAGTAGCGTCAGGCCTCAGTACAAACCAACAAAGGTGGAAAAAGGTCTATTGTTCAACTATAAATGATTGCAAGGGTTTATTTCTGAAGTTTTTTCATCAAAGGATAGGTGAATAACTAGTTTGAAGGTTCATTATGTAGTGATCTTGAAGGACAAGGTCCACTATGAGTAGTTTTTTATTCTGAGGTTGATTTTATAGTGATTTTTAAGGACCTAATTCGATGTGAGCAGTTTATTGGACAAAGGATTTAAAGGAGTTATTTCTCTATGGTTGTTGGAGGAAAAGAACAACAAGGCACATCAAGGACTATAAGACATAAAGAGTTGGTAATGAAGGACATACATAGCAAATAAGTCAAGAATTTGTTCCTTGTTGTTTTGTTTTGAACAGATTGAGGGTCAAAGGGAGTTGACCTCAAGCCCTAGTAGTCTTATATCTTGGTTTTGTAAGAAGGCCATGATCCTTGGTACGAGAGCCCTATTATTTTCTTGTTGATGGGCTAATAAGAAAAGTTTTGGGCCACATATTTATCTTTTGTATTTTCACTGATTCACTTTTGTTATGTTTTTGTTGTGCAAAGTTGTTCGTGGTTGTGCACTTCTAGAGTGTTTGTGTTCTTGCTAAGCCATAGACCTGACCTAGGGTGTAAGGAAAATCCAACAATGTGTCCCACATGTGAAGCTAGCATGAAGTGTACAAGATATGTGACTACCTCCATAGGTAGACAAGTTGATCCATGATTACATGTGCAAGTAACCAACTTCATCCACACATGGCATCTAGGATCAAGTAGCTCCATGAAGCATGATGATCCCAAGGTAAAAGTAGTGGTGGAAGATAAAATAGATGCCCCATGAGTCTGGACACCCTAATAAATGTGGTGTAGGAACATGTGTATCAAGTAAAATGTGCCAAATCAATCAAGCTTCAAGCTTCAAGCTAGAAGAACCAACCTTAATAGAGGTGCACAAAAGCTCTCTAAGTGGCACGAATGGCTCCATAATCAAGTAACCATCCATAAATCAAGGTAGATGAAATAAATATTAAGATAGGAGGTTAAGCATGATAGAATAGACACCATAGATCAAGTTACAAGTCATCAAATACCAAAACCTCAAACACATGAAACAACCAATATCCAATGGCCTCAATCCATGAGACATTCCTCCACAAGTGTGAAAACAAGGGAGTGCTCCATGAGATAGAAGTGTATAGTCGTCAAAAGTGCAACCTGAACCTCAAAATAGAAATATGGAGCCAAGCACTCTCACACAAAAATCAATCTATGCAACAATGATTGGGTTGGCCCCCAAGCCATGGCATGGAAACCCAAAATATCATAAAATAATGGAGCACTCCACCATGAGGATTTTTTATTGAATAAATAATCATCATAGGACCTCAATAGACACTAAAAACTCAAGGGAACTACATCCAAAGTTCCATACCATCTATCTCCATCCAATAGAAAAAAATCACTTGAAAATTGTGTCGAGTATTGAAAAACAATGATAAACACATAAAATTGTAGAGGGTACTATCCATGAAGTGTGATTCCATCAATCATGCTAGCCCTAAAACCCTATGTTGTTCCAAAATGCACAAGGTGGGAACTCTACGAAAATGAGTGTCTATTACATTTAAGATCACTTTAGGAACAAAATAGACATCTCAAGAGCTTGAGCGATCCATAAAATATCATATCTCATCAAAAATCATCAAAACCCTATGGCACTCCAAAAAACTTGAAGGAGGTGGGTGCTTTAAGAATACAATTGTCTATCTTACCAAGCATTATCATAAGTGTTTAACAAACATTTGAAGTACAAGAGCACTCCTCTAGAAGAGTCATATATAATCAATATATGCAAAGAAGCAAGGAGTAATTTCATGAAACAAGGAACTAGCACCATAGGAAAGCTAATTCAAAAGTGACATTAAACACTAATATCACATCATAACACCTAAGAACATGTCATCACCATAATCTAAGCGTAAAGTATAACCATCAAGATGAACCAACATATGAAAAGATCCACAATCACCAACTATCTCCAAGCATAGATGTGTTATCATCAAGCAACAATATGTATGCATCTCAAGCTCATTATCATCCCTGAAAGTTACACCTAAAGTACCTTTCATATCATGAAAATCATAGTTTACCACTCATACCAATATGAGGGGTATCACTAGTAACTTCACATATGTACATACAACATGTCCTTTGTAGTCCAGATTTTCATAGTTGCATCTCAACATATAATCTTTCATGGTGAAAGAGTAATTTTCTAGGGAAGTTTGGTCTATCGATTTACCATGAACAACTAGCTAATTGTGTTGAGTGATTTGACTATCATATATAAAAACTAACTGGGAAAACTTATTACTATAATAAATCTGTTATAACTAACTTTCAAACATGTTATATGTTGGGATTTCTACCCTAAGCATTAAAAAACATTGATCCTTTAATTACAATTGTTCCCTTTAAATATAAACTACGTAGTTGATATGTCAGATTTAGACCTATGGTTGAAACTTCACAAGAAGTAGATTTGGGGAACCTCAAGGTTGAGGTGAAATTATGTATTTGCATTAAGAGAAATTTTTTTAAATTTCCACATAATATCAAAACATATTTGACTGAGTTCACTCTCTTGGTAAAAAGGGAGTTAGGTATGTCAATTTTTTCATACATAGGAGAGATGTTTCAATTATTATAGGTTGTTTCGTTTGAAACCCTAGTGAACTTGGGAAAAAATGCTCGAACTCTAGAAGGGTATTCTACTTTATTTGTTGCTGATTTTTAGTTTGAAGTTGATTCAAATTTATATGGATGACCACTCTCAAGCTTAGATAGTGTGATAAGTTGGAAGGTTCTTCCAATTTTACACCATGGAACAACAAGGTGCAATTGATATTGGAAGAGATAGAGCTTTGAGAGCATATTGAAAATTATTGTTGGGCCTACCATTTCGACACTATTGGCCATGCATAATAAGAAGTTAGTCAAGGCAAATAAAATCATTCTTGATTCAGTGAAGTGTCATTTGATCACTCCCAATGCAAAGAAGAAGACTGACAAGGAGACATGATGCTTTGGTCATATTATACCAGAGTGAAAGTGTCTCTACGAATATGCTCTTGATAAACAAGGTTTCACCCATCCACATGAGTAACACCGATAAAATGGCTAGCTATCTAGAAAGGATCATTCAATTTAAAAGTCACATGGTTGTCATAAGGAAAAATGTATATGATGCAGTGTTGGTGTTCATGTTTTTGATAATTCACCTTCTTTTGATAAGTTCTTGGATGAATTTGTGCATGAAGAAATAAGGTTTGAAACTAGCCCTCATTAAGAGGATGTTGAAGTGAAGTAAGGGCAAAAAAACAATAAGAAAAGAGAATGAAGCTAAGGTAGGAAGGATGGTTTGTGTAATGTGAAATGTGAAATGTGTTCCCACAAGGAACATTATGCCAGCCAATTTTTGAAGAAGAATGGGTCAGGCAGAAAAAAGAGGTTGCGAAGAGTGTAGGCTTCTCTAGAAGAGTGGATGAGTTGAAATCCTAACTTGATACCGCCTTCTCAATGGTATCTTTTTTATCTCCCAATAATATGTCAAGTGGTTGGGTCGCATGTGGATAGTGGGGCATTAAGAAATATGACCTATGACAAGAGACTATTCAACAAACTTCAGGAGCATTAGGGAGGAATGAGTGTGGAGTTAGGTGACGATGCTACATATCATATGGAAGAATTGAGTTCCATTTCCTTTCAAATGTCATCATAGAGTTGAATGATGTTTTGTTTACTCTTGGTTTGAAGAAAAATATTCTTTCAATTTATTTTATGATAGATCTTTAATGTACAGTTACATTTGAAGGACAACATCACATTATCAGTGATTTTTGCCTAGAAAATTTGAAGACTTTCTCAAAATATGTACAAGATCGTGGCCTATACAATTTACTTGATGATATGTAGTAGTTGTACATACTAGAAATAATTTGGGTGTGCTTTCTAGCATTGATACAACACTAATTGATTTTAGTATTGCAATGGATGGGAGTGTTGAGTACCAGCATAGAGTTTTTGGACACTCCTTGAAAGTGAGAATTTAACTTGATGAGGTTCTTGTTCTAGGCTTTAGTTAATAGAGGATTATCTCGAAAATATGGAGTAGACACTATTGAGGGATTTGCTTCAAAATCTAGAGGTTTTGACATGCATGGTTCATAATTTGTTGGAGGTCCTCCGTGGGCTATTGTTTGCATTATGAATTTGGTATTTTAGGATGGATAAGATTTTGTAGATCTTTATCTTTGTCATTTTTACGGACTTGATCCACTTGTTCTCATCTCGTATGGAGTTGTGATCATCATTGTACGAATTCCTAAACAACTCATGATGTGGTTTCTAAATATTTTGGCCCATGAAATTAATATGAAGGATATTGATCTACCACTTTTTTTTTAAGTTGGAGGATTGGAAGGCTCTAGGAGAAGTCTAGCTTGAGTAAAGGAAGTTGTTATAGACATTTTTGTGCCTCACAGCATGGAGCATGAAATGTCATTAATTACAGGGATCCTCAGTCCCTAAACATGTTGTTCTTACCCCTAGAAGAACAAGGTCAGCAAACCACAGCACTTCCCATCAGTTCTCCACCTGAAAACACTCAGAAACAGGCTATTTTTGGATCATGTCAGCTGCTCCACTGAGCATCTGCGCTGGAATGCAACTGCTCCTCCTTGTACCTGCACTGTAAGTCAAATCTAATGAAGACTACCTGCGCTGGGCGAGATTGGCCAAGTGGCACAGTCATTCTGCAAGGTGTCAATTGCCCAGGAAGCTTCCAAACTGACACTTGGTTCATGGGATTCGCCCTGTGATGAGTAAGAGGTACTTGATCTCCATGTGTAAGCAAGGATCTCCAAGTGGACTCAAAAACTGAAGTTTAACTGAAGAGGGAGAGGACACTAGTCAGCTTCATGCCAGCCTCAAGCTGACTCATCCTCTCTTCTTCTCTCCTATATATAGAGCTCTTCTATGAGGTCTAAGGAGGCTGGAATTTTGTGCAAAGCAAGGAAGTGCTGTTGGTTTACAGTTAGAGCTATTGGGTGATTGCTTTTATAGAGGTGAAGAGGAGACTTCTTGCTGCTGGGGAGGTGCTGCTGGATTGGAGCCATTGATGGTTGTAACCTTCTCAGAACCCTTTTACTTCTATCAATAAAGCTTTGAATGTTATCCTATATACTTGTATTGCATTGATGCATTGTATTTACTTGTATATCTGATTCACTCTAATCCATGCATCAGTTATGAGTACATGTTTCTTGTAGTTTCCCTCTCTTGTTTGTGCAGGATCTGTGTGTAGCTGGGCTGGCAAAGGGAGCAAGGAGCTGGGAACAAGAGATAAAGAGAGAGGACAGGATCGACAAAAGTGAAAGACACCGGTTGGTTAATCTTTTCTTCCTTCTCTGTACTTTCATAAAGGAAAATAATCAAAGCTTTACTTTCAGTTGTTGCTAAGGACTGTCACCCTTAGAGTAGGGATAGGGTCATCCGAGTCGGATACTTTTCCCCACAACAAACTGGCGACTCCACTGGGGAGCCTAGTATCTTGTTGGTATTTGTAGTATCTTTGCTATTTCATTTCCTGAACCAAAGAGTACCAAATCGAAAAGCTTTTGACTATATCAAAAGCGAAGTAGAGGGCCTGCTACTCTTGCTCATTTACTGAGCAGATTCATGATTTGAAGAGCTGATCTACAAAAGACTCTTGTACTCTTTGTGATAGCTTTTCATCCTCTTGATCATTCCTTTAGCCTGTACTTGACCTATAGCTTTTTATTTCAGCAAAAACAGTGCATTTTTGAGCTTTTTATGACCCGGAAATCCTTGTAAACGCAACTCTCGTGTCTCAGTGCAGGCTGTCCACAGGCAGTCTGCATTTCAGCGCATGTACTCCCTTCGGGAACTGCGCTGAGAGTGAACTTGACAGACCAGAGCCTGCGCTGATCCAGTTAGGCTATGTCTTCCTGAGGTTTCCCACTGTGTCTTAGCCCTGTTTTCACTTTTTTTTGCTGTTGATTGTTTGTCATTTGTACTTGCTGTAAACCAACTTTCCTTGACATTATTCCGCCTCAGTTGTGTAATGAAACTGTGAGTGTTCTTTCAGTATTTCTTGCTTCAGTTACAGTTTCCCATTGTGAAAAGCGAACCAGTATAGCTGTGGCCTCTTAGATCCTGAACTGTAAAAGTGTCTTTGTGATCTTAAGAGCTAGTTTTATTACTGTTCATGGCTGTTTGAGTTGTTTGTTTTTCATTTTATGGTTTGAATCTATATATTTCCAGTGTCTAAACAAGTTGATCTTAAGGTGTCTTTTGATTTTGGACAAGCTTGTTTACTTTTCGCTTGAAATTAGATTCAAAAGTCATACAACAGTTTTCCTTTCTGTCTTACATCAACATTAAGGATAACGAAAAGAAATACATGCATTGTGCATTTTGCATTTGACTGTGTGCTTGACGATTTAGGAAAATTTGCATTTTAGTGTGTGTTCTATGATCTGTGCGAAAAGTTGTGTCTTTCTTTTCCCTCAGTAGATTAAGGTTTTCAAAGTTGAAAGATTGAAAAGTTTTGCTTCTCATCTTAGATTGCATTTAGGAAGTTGTATATATACATCTCGTGGTGATCCTTAAAGGCAAACTGCTAAGCAAGATCAACATTAAAATAAACCCAATTTACATAACAACGCTTTGTAACATAACGCAAACATTTAGAGGTCTAGGTAGAGACGTGTTCCGGCGTCGTTAAACATAGTGACTGTCGATCTCTACGAAGGTGCGTGATTCCTCCTGAGAGTCGGTGGCACTAATACGGACTTGTGCTCCCGCGTACCGTCGCGTATATTGGGAGACCCCTATAGGAAATTATCCTTTATCCTTAGGAAGCCGTGTCGGCCGCCCTACCGATCGCGATGCAGTGAACACAGCATTCACGAAGATCGACCACCCGTACCGTAAAACGTATTCTGTGGTTTCGCGAAAGGTTTGGCACACCCTCTGCCTAGATCTCCAGAGCAGTTTCTTTTGGCCTTTTTCAAACTCTATAACTGAAAAAGTCCAACCGAGCATTTGTCACTTCGGGCTCGTTAATACATCGAACGCGACTAAAGTCATCTTTAGCTTTTTCTCGACTCTTAAAACATGAAAAAGCAAGTTTGTGTCTAAAAGCGTCGTTAATAAAATTTATTTTAAGCGGAACATAATCACCTGTTATTCCCACGTTAATCTTTCAGTTGAAAAGTATGGAGCCCACCAACCAAGGAAGTAACTTTGGCGGAAGTCCAAATCCCTTCTCCTCTTGGGGAGATGTTGGTGCGCCTCATATGGCAACATTGTCACTTCCAGGATTGACAATTGGCCTACCTGTATGGCTCTTTTCAACTAATGTAGTCCAGATCGCCACTAATCCTGAGCAGTCGAATCAACAGTCAGAACAATCTAGAACTACCCACCAGCCTTCCACTTCTTACGATACTTCCTCTGATCCTTCATCTTCGCGAGGTAGAGCTGGCAAAAGTCAGCCTCCCAAGGAGAAGAAGGAAAAGAAGAAGAAAGAAAAGAAGCAGAAGGAGCCTATGGCGAAGGCGACTGGGGGCAAGCAGAAGAAAGCTGACAAAAACCCACACACTGCACCGACCGGGCCTAAATCGTCATGTGTCATTTGCAAAGGGACCCACTTTCATCGTGATTGTCCTTGTATTCCCCGGATACTAAGGGACTGGTCCCCAAGGTTGCACAATCCGGTAGCATCAACCTCTGATAGTCATGTTGATTGCAGTCCGTCAACTAGCAAGAGTGAAGGACGAAGAGGGAGACCAAGATCACCCTGTGTATTGTGTGAAGGCGAGCATGCCATCCACAAATGTCCATTCTTAGATGAGGCAAAGAGAGTTTTGGAAGATCGTCCGGTTTCACCGTTACAACTTCCTCCTGGATACCAAAAACTCGCGCCTAATCCCTTGATAGTTGAAAATCCAGCCGACCCGCCCAAGTGGTCAGCTGAAGTGTCGGTCATTGAGAATGAACCTACTGAATCCAGACCAGACGAAAGTCTAAAGGTCGAAACGACAGTTGACCCGGTTTTTCCTTCAGAGGTTTCATCGTCCAATGACTCCATCATTGAAGACCCATCTTCAAATGACACCGTCGCCGAAGAGTCATCTTCATGCGACACCCTCACTGAAGAGAATAAGGATGACACCATCCAGGTTCTTTTCATCAGCACCGACTCTGATGAGCGTCAGGGCAATGCACCCATTCCTTTATCGCAGGAAGGAACATCATCAGGGTCATATCCGGCCGTATATTCGGTCCCACCACCAAGCAACCTGGTTGTATCCTTTGATTGGAATCAACTAGGCAAACCCCAGTTACCAGCCAGTATACCATTCAGAATCATTGTCCAGATCTATAGAATGATTATGGCTGGTACTATCATTGATGAAGGGGCGTCTGTGAGTATCCTTTCCTCTGTTGCTTGGAAAGCACTGGGTTCTCCGACGCTTTTACCTGAGTTAAGAAATCTCTCAGGTTTTGATAAAGGAACCAGTCGACCATTAGGAATCCTCTCCAATGTACCTGTTACATTGAAAGGGAAGACCGTTAATATGAACGTGTTGGTCGTCCAAGGACCCTTGGATTATAACCTACTCCTTGGACGCGACTATATTTATTGCATGGGAGCGATAGTCTCCTCACTCTTTAGAGTAATGTGTTTTCCACACGAAGGAAGGGTGGTCAAGCTCGTAGACCAACTTTCGTTTCCGGGATCTCGCATCGCAAATAGTCAAATACCAATCCTAAATGGTCTGTTCACTCAAGATACGCCTCCGCCCCCAGTCCTCCTTCCCGATGAGTGCGAGTGATTTGGAAAGAAAGACTAGGACCCAGGGGGCATGCACCCTGGTCTGCTTCGGGCAGAAGAAACCCTGGGTATAAGGAAGAATTTCCGCAGAAGAATATGACTAGTCCGTACCCCGTCTGTGGATGGAAGAGTGGTTGTTCTGGAATAGTATTCTTTTGTTAAAGTTATGTGTTTGGCAAAAGAGTCATTCACCTTTGTCTAAATAGGTGGGCACTGCCCAAGTAGGAATTCCCTTTATTGTAACAAGTAGTAACCATCTTTGGGGAAAAGCAAGCCTCACCCATTAAAACAAATGTTTTGAAGGATAAGTAGGGGCAGCCTCCAAAGAAGGAGACTATATTGTTGTGACAAGGGGTAACCATCTTTGAGTAAACCCAATGATAGACATCGCCGAAGAAAGAGATTGATTTGCGGCAGCGAATAGAACCCTCTTCGGATAATAAGAAAGAAGCAAGCCTCCCTCAATAATACCAATGTTTTGTCTTTGAGTAGTGTTCTTCTCTTGTCACAAATAGCTGTTCGTTAAAAGTTGGGCCGACGGGAAGTCTGAGTACTGCATAAGACCCCTTAAAATAACGAGAAGACTAGTATCGTTAACATTAGATTGGCAAGGTGACAAGTAGTTGTGAACACCCAAAGAAAAGCAGAGGTAGGGGAGAGGAGGGGCAGCCTCGAAATTCTATCCTATACCTGGGGGCATGCAAACGTTTGGAATGTGAGCGAGGGACGACTATTTATTTTTTAAATTTTTAGGTCCTCCCTTTAAACCTGTAGGTCTAACCCTTTAAACTCGTAGGATTAGCCGATTCCGACCTTGCATGAAGAAAGCCTGTGGGGCAAAGGTTAAAATTTGCCAAAATTGGAGCATAGCTTCGTGAGATAAAGCTCCTTAAAAAATAGTTATCTCACAGGAGGCGTTCTTATTATGACTGGTATATCGAGCAGTTTTAGCACATAGTTCATGCTCGTTAAAAAATAAACGCAAGATCCGAGCAGTTTTAGCACATAGTTCATGCTCGTTAAAAAATAAACATAAGTTATGAGCAGGCTTTCCTTTAGAGTTCAAGCTCATTCAGAAAAAATGAACCGGTAAATAACCTTTTGAGATCGTAAATTCATCAGCCATAAAAGCCTTGGTCGTGTTTGTGTACCGTCACCTCCACTGTTCATTTGGCCGATCATTCACCTCCATTTGTGTGTTTACCTCTTTTGAGAGACAGCTGCGAAGAGTGATTTCACCTAGCCATCCTTGTGACACTGCCGTGATTGGAAAATTCCAACCTGTACCTGGAATCTGCTGCTATCCCTGTTTATCACTCGTTCCTCAAAAGACGAGTCTTCTTTGAGCTCTTTTCACTGACTCGTAAAATATGAAAAGTTTGCCGAGTTTTGGCCTTCCAGCTCGTTAAACGACCGGAAGAGCTATCCCTCCTCTAGATTTTAATCTTTTTGGACCTAAGGGATTATTGCACAAAAAGATCGAGCACTTGTCTTGTTCGGCTCGTTAAAAGTACCGAACACCCATCCCTTCTGTATTGTTTTATACTTTTTCAGACTTAAGGGATTAGCTGACGAAAAAGGAATTCTGGAGTTGACTTTATGTACCTTTTCAGACTCTCTAAAAATGAAAAGGACCGAGTTTTCCTTGTCGTTAGACTCGTTAAAATGATTAAATAGCGACAAACTTGTCTTTAGACGAGAACGAGTTTCCCTATCGCTAAGCTCGTTAAATCATAGTGATGGGCTTGCCTGAAGGGCAGGTTATAGAACAAGCATATGTTATCCTCCTCAAGCTTGACAAAAATAAAGAGGTACTGGTCAGAAATGACTGGGGAAAAATTGGGAGAACATCAAAGCTTAATGGTAGCAAGTCGCTCTTGAACATGACACTTTTCTTCCGTACCACATCGGGTTGGGTTGTTTCATTCACCGGTCTCATCACCATGGTCTTCGCCAAACCATCCACATTTGGGGTAATGCTACCGATCCATCGCATCAGTGTCGTTATATGTTCAAGAGAGGTCATTCTGAAAGTGTCAACCGTGTCCCATCCACTGCCATACATTATCCTTCATCCATTCATGATCGCCACCCTGAATCATATGTCACAGTTTGTTTTCACCTCCACTAAAATCATTAGCTCCGTTCCATGTCATTGATGTGGGATTCATTAAGGCCCTCCTTTGACGGATCGCTTCTTGTCGACTTCAGCTCATTATCCAAGAAGTTGATCTAGGAACACCCCCATCAGTACTTTGAAGCTTGCATGCCTCAATGGCAAGTTTCTCACTTCCGGCGACAGGTATACATCAATGACCTTCGACCAGAAGATTTTGCGTAGCGTTCGACGCCAAGTCCTTTATTCACGCCACGTGAATTGTACTGCAGTACCTTGAGGGTCATTATCATTATCGGTGATTCCTCTCGCGCTTGTTAACGGTTTTCATTATTGGCCGGTAATCAAGCGATGTCTTTCCATGTTCGACTTCAGCGCAATTCTCACATGGATCGACTTGTACTTAGAGTGAAGAGCGAACGAGTTTGAAGACCCCGGATCTAGTTTCATCCATCCGGGCTGCGATATATATTCAGGAAATATAAAAGCATTTGTCATGTACATCATTGCAGCAGATGATCATCCTATTCAAAGGATGATAATTTCAGCAGAAAATTATCAGTCTACCATCAGACGATCGTCTGTTATATGTACCAAAATGTATTTATAAAGCTAAGCATGGGAATGCCCGCCTCAGCTAGATCATGAAAACAGAATGAAAAATAATGTATTGTATTGTATTGTATTACAGGGCGCCTCCTCAGCACTGGAATGAACTTCGGACCCTCTAGATAAAGCATTTCACCCGATAAACGGCCTCATACTTTAGGGGGCAACTGTTATAGACATTTTTGTGCCTCGCAGCATGGAGCATGAAATGTCATTAATTACAGGGATCCTCAGTCCCTAAACATGTTGTTCTTACCCCTAGAAGAACAAGGTCAGCAAACCACAGCACTTCCCATCAGTTCTCCACCTGAAAACACTCAGAAACATGCTATTTTTGGATCATGTCAGCTGCTCCACTGAGCATCTGCGCTGGAATGCAACTGCTCCTCCTTGTACCTGCACTGTAAGTCAAATCTAATGAAGACTACCTGCTCTGGGCGAGATTGGCCAAGTGGCACAGTCATTCTGCAAGGTGTCAATTGCCCAGGAAGCTTCCAAACTGACACTTGGTTCATGGGATTCGCCCTGTGATGAGTAAGAGGTACTTGATCTCCATGTGTAAGCAAGGATCTCCAAGTGGACTCAAGAACTGAAGTTTAACTGAAGAGGGAGAGGACACTAGTCAGCTTCATGCCAGCCTCAAGCTGACTCATCCTCTCTTCTTCTCTCCTATATATAGAGCTCTTCTATGAGGTCTAAGGAGGCTTGAATTTTGTGCAAAGCAAGGAAGTGCTGTTGGTTTACAGTTAGAGCTATTGGGTGATTGCTTTTATAGAGGTGAAGAGGAGACTTCTTGCTGCTGGGGAGGTGCTGCTGGATTGGAGCCATTGATGGTTGTAACCTTCTCAGAACCCTTTTACTTCTATCAATAAAGCTTTGAATGTTCTCCTATATACTTGTATTGCATTGATGTATTGTATTTACTTGTATATCTGATTCACTCTAATCCATGCATCAGTTATGAGTACATGTTTCTTGTAGTTTCCCTCTCTTGTTTGTGCAGGATCTGTGTGTAGCTGGGCCGGCAAAGGGAGCAAGGAGCTGGGAACAAGAGATAAAGAGAGAGGACAGGATCGACAAAAGCGAAAGACACCGGTTGGTTAATCTTTTCTTCCTTCTCTGTACTTTCATAAAGGAAAATAATCAAAGCTTTACTTTCAGTTGTTGCTAAGGACTGTCACCCTTATAGTAGGGATAGGGTCATCCGAGTCGGATACTTTTCCCCACAACAGAAGTACACTTTAGACATCATGGAGAGAATCAGATGCATGATTGCAAGCCCTTGGCTACAACCATGGAACCAAATTTGAATCAATCTTATGATGAGAATGTTGATTTGGTTGACTGTTCATTGTAGTAGGATCATAAGATTAGATCATTGGTGTATCTTGTAAATACCATGCCAAATATGTGTTCCCTGATCTAGTTTATGGTTTCTCCACAATTGACCCATTGGGTCGTTGGGAAGCATGTGCTTAGGTACTTGAATGACATGGTTCATTGCAACATCAGGTATGAGGGAGATGATGGACTACTACTCCGTGGATTCTGTGATTTGGAATGGGGTGGAGGTGTCAATTCTCAACATAGCACTTCCATTTTTTGTTTCAATTCGGGGGTACAATATCCTAGTTTAACAAAAAGTTTGCAGGATGCTCTTATGGCACTGAGGAGAAAAAAGGATTCTCTTGTCCCTAATAAAGATAATGATAGCTCTGATTTGCAAATTTCAAAAGATGAAAATTCAGATGCTGGGGCTTTAAAATTTGATGATACACTAGTTGTGCCAAAAAAAAAAAATGGGTTGTTGGTAGCCCTAAAGGAAGAAAATATTCATGCCTTAATTGGAGCCAATTATGTCCTAGACCAAGAAGACAAATGATTTTGCAATTGTTATGGATGAAGAAAGCAACCATGAATTTGGTGAAGTTGGCACTGGTGGGCACATAATATCATGATGGTGTGATTGTTGTCTTAGAAGAGCACCCTGATATGGCTATACCTTTGGCCATGATGTCAAAGAATTTAAGAAATGATTGTACCCTTCAGTTGGATATAGACTGGTAATAGATCCTATACCCTGTTGTTCGATTATCTTCCTAACAATGATGAGGATTGTGAATAAAAACCTCACGAGTAGACCAAGCATGGTACAACGTTGGATGAGATTGTTGCTATTCCAAGTTGTGATAATAAAGCAACTGAAATTTTGTATTTCATAAAAATTGATGAAGACTCTGTCGAGAGTCAGCTTTATATGGACCTTAATACTCATGAAAAGGAATGTAGTTGAACTATGAGTAAAAGGGATGGAAACAATGTTTATGGATGATCCCCTTTGGTAAATACATTAAAAGTTGCACAAGTCATTGAATGGAAGTTGGCACAAAGTCATCCCAAATAATATATGATTCATCTTGGGAGCCCTCCCATCTATGACACTTATGATCCATGTGGTAGAAAATAGTGCAGAACATAATTTGTAACAAATGAAATGCAAATAGGAGAGTATGTTGGTGCTTTTGCAGATCTATGTGATGAATTGCAGGCTGATTACCCCATGGTCATCGATGTTATTCATGAACATAGGGGGTCTCTAGTCTTTACTTCCATTTAAGGATTGATCAAACCATAAATGAAACTTGAATAATTGATTTAGATAACCATTTTGATGACAAAAGGAATGAAGTTAAGGATTGTTCTATGTTAATTGAGGAAGTAACTCATATAGTAGTTTCAAGGGAATCTATACTTGCTTTGAAGAATTCATGTAAAAATTTAGGCCTCAAGCATAAAGAACGGTGTCAAGTAAAGATTTGGGTGAAAATTTTCAGCAAAGGAAGTTTAGGAGTGTCAAGTCAATTAGCTTCCTGAATGAAAATATTTATTAAGTTGAAAAAGTTGTCCCTTGTGTCGTTGATGATGCCTTGAACAAGAGATAACTTGAGTTTGAGATACCAAGACGGTGAAACATTCAAAGATAGAAATATTTTGCAGTCACAAAGAAGTAAAATCCTAGCTAATAGCTATACCATTGGAGGCGTATTTTCTCAACAAGATTTTGGAATATACATTGAAGGAAATTCAGATCTTGACGTTATTAGAAAGGAAAACTATGTGTTTAGTCAATTTAGTGTTATCTAAATTGCTAGTATTAATTGTCAACCCGGGGCTCGTAAGCTGATGAAGTGAAGGTGTACTATATGTACTTAAGCAACCTCTTAGAGTTTTTTTTATCGTTGGGGGTGTTGTTTGTGGTTAATTTATCTTCCTAAGATGGAGTGGTGATTTATAAACAGATGAGTGATAGTGTGTGTGGAGTGAATCCTAAATGAGTGAGAGTGTGTGATTAGTGATCTCTAGCTACTTGCTTGAAAGGAAATGCTTGAAAGAAATAAATAACTTGAAATAACTTGAAAGCAAAGAACCACTTCCAATGGCACTAGACACCATTCATGCTGCTGCAAATAAAAGAAAAGAAAGTCACTTTTAAAACCAAAGATAATGATTATCTCTCCCTAACTCCCTGCTTCAAACACATAGTTCTGTGTAAAGCACGATTAGGAAGTAGCTCAAGTTGAATTAGAAAAGTGATTAAAAATGAGAAAAATCTACTTTAAAGACTAGTGATAACGTTTTTCTCTTTCTAACTCTCTACTTCTGCCATATGTACTATGCAAAGTATGATTAGAAAGTAGTGAAAGATTAGTCTAAAAAGCACTCAAAGCCAACTGCAAGTTAGTGGTATTCTGATCCTTAAAAGATAACAATTTATGATAAAAGATCATTCATGTGTTAGCAGAACTTTGAGAAATAAGACTAAAAATAAGCTATAAAAACAAAGGCAGCAACTTGAACCTGTCAACTTCAAATACCATTAGTTTGTAAAGCAAATACACAAACATAAAAACAAATCCCGGGCTAAAAACTTGCAAGGAAATAATACTGATCAGCTTGAAAGAAAAGAAATCAAATAAATCAAACTATACATGTTTAAAGAAATGCTGAATGAGAAAATAAAGAAATGCTGAACATAAAATACTTTACAGAGGCTAACATGAACAGGGGCCCTCTATTCATTCAGCCACAAGAAGACTTAAGGAACTGAAAGCTTCAAAACAACACTGTTTCTATTGCTCCATTTGCAGAAATGTACAAAACAGAGTGCTAGAACAACACTATAAAAACAGAGTTTACAAATGCTCTTAAAATTATCACAAGTTCAGAAAGTACAGCAGCTAAAAAGTAAAATAAGCGTACGCAGACACAAGTATATATAGGCATCTGAAGGATGGCCTAACACGTACAGCTAATAACTGAAAAACAACTAACTGTAATGCGTATTTAAGGTTCATTGACACATCATAAGGCTGCGTGGATGAGCTGGAGGTTCTGTCGTCATGGGCAATGAATCCAGTGTTGGATTATGTCCCCTACCACCTGCAAAACGTGGACAAGTCACCGTTTGAGCTGACGTGACCTAACAGCTTACAATCACCGTTAAGCTGCCTTTATTTGCCCGTAACTTGACCAGCTTTGACCGGAGGTACAGATGACGTGGATGGCTGAACAAATGGCACAGGAACCTCGAGCACGTTGATACCTAAGTGCCCATGTGGCTCATTCGGCAAACTGACACGTGGAACCTTGAGTTTAACAAAAAGGCTGCGGGATCATCAGATGGCTGCGGAATCGCTGAATGGCTGCGGGATTGCCAGACAGCTGCGGAATTTCTGCAAGTATGTCAAAATCTAAACAAAACAGTCACACATTAGCAAAACTTACTTGATCATGCTTAATGACACCTAATGTAATGATCTGGGTGGTTTTTCAATGAAAATGAGGCAAAAGTGAAGAAAAGTTGAGGAAAAACTGAGGGAAATGGTAGACAAGTAGGTGTAAAGTAGAGGCTCTACATACCCCCACTACGAGGGTATTGCATGTCCTCATGCAATGAAAACACAGCTCAATCCACCTGCTGGGATGCCTCTGCTAAGACATCCAATCTCCTCTTCTTCCTCTGTGTGGAGACATTGACTTTTGGTCTCTTGAACATGCATCTGAATTTCAAATTGATTAAGGCTTTGTTTAGCCTTCTACATTTCTTCTTCAGTCCCCTATTTTTCTTTTGGCAGACGACTAGGTGCAGCATGGTGTTATCATGAAGCATTTTGTCAATGTTTGCTTGTTCCTTCATTTTTTCATTCTCTTGCCTAATGTGGCGATTTAGCACTTCAAGTTCAAAGATTTCCTGTTTGAGTACATCTATTTGCTGCTCACGAGGTAGGATATTACTTGGGCCAGCAGTGGTCTGCTCCAATGTCTCAAAATAATTGTACGCTTCTTGCTGAGCTGGGTCAACCATTGGTGACTTCCTTGGACTGTGTTCATGCTCAATTTCAGTTTCAAACTCCGGCTGAAATGGAATGTCCTCCCTTGGAGGGGTAGCTGCATCACGTTGTGGACTATCCTCAAGGTCTGATTTTATAGCACCCTTCTCAGGTGTGCTTAGATCAATGAAAAGTGACCTTGTGGCTCTCCTTTTATTCTGCAATCTGCTGCTCCTTCTTACAGTGGCAACACTCTGTTTTTCTTTTTGTGCCTTTTGCCTTGGTTTTTGTATTTTTGCTTTCTTGGAAAGGGCAGTTTTTTCATGGAGTTTGGCCAACCTTTGTGCTAAGGGCTGACTATCTTCCTCACTAGAATTCTCTGGAGTCTGATAAGTTTCTTGAACTATGGATTTTCCCTTGTCTTGCTTTTGTTTCTTCCTATCTTCTTTTCTCTTCTGGGCAGCTTCTTGGGCAAGTTCTGAGAGGGTTTCTGTGATAATCCCTTGAGCTATTGGATCACTGTCCACAGTAGGTTCGGGCTCAATCTCATGTTCAGAATGATGTACTTCAGTTTCCTCTTCAATCTGTCCTTGGACAGTTCCCTCTAAGATATCAGTTTCAGGGGTATCCTCTTTTCTTTTTCTTCTACTTTTTCTAGGCACAGAGGTTTCTCCAGCTTCTTCAAAATGATTTCTCACAAGGAATTTCTCCCAGGTGTCTCGTTTTGCTTTTAATTGTTCCTCCACTAACATCTTAACAAGACTATGATGACAGAGATGTGCTTCAATGTTTCGTGGATTCCTTTGGGCCATGGAACACATTTTTCTAAGGCTTTGGAATAGAAAGTAGGGAAGATTTATATCATGTTCTCCTTGAAATTGCAACATAACTTTACCATGATAAACATATAAGACCCCAAATCTCCCTTCACAAGTGAAAAATTTTTGCACTAACAACAGTAAAATTTTCCATTCTTCCTTAACGTAAGTGACAGGAATTCCTTTATTGAAGATACTGGTATCCGTACCTGGGTTTTTTAAAATCTGCTTCCATTGTTGATCTTGAACTGACCGGTTTTTAAACCACCTTTCTCCGGTTTGTGGGAGAGATGTAGCTTGTGCTATGCTGCCCTCACTGACTGCAAACGTTAAATCACCCACCTCCACTTGACTGTCTTTATCTCTGAATGACCTTGCAAAGGCCTTCGTAACCTCCTTGTGGTAGCCTTTAAATTTCTTGATGCACTGTAGCCAGTTGGCTTTCTGCAACGCCTCCTTAACTTGAGGATATGCTTCCAGGAATTTTGAACCTTCTGGTTCAGCCCTTAAAAGTTTCCCCATTGACTCTACGACTCTGTTCTAAAACACGACTTCAATGGTGGCTTTACACAGTAAATTCTCGGCTCTGTTCAGAATTTTGTGGAAAAGAGGTTGTATGGTTTCAGCAATAGCCTCAGACACAGTGAATTCACGGCTTGAACATAGTGAAATGGTGGATTAATAGCTTTAACACAGTGAAACGGTGGATTAACAGTCGTAATACAACCGTAACATACGTTCACTGGTTCTCAGTATTAGCAGAGGGGAAAAAACAGAGTATGGTTTATGGAGGCAATGTAGTGAGTGGAACGGAATGAAGGAAATGAGAGAATGGAACAGCGTGAAATGGAGTGTTATGAGCGTAGGAGGGTTTCGAAATAATGAATGGAAACGGCTAGATCCTTAGATTTCGGCTGTAGGTTTACACATGGCTGCGGGATGAGGACTTAGAGAGTCGTAGTACATTAGGCTACGTCACTAGGGTACGAAAGCCTTAATGACAGAAGCAGCCGTAAGTGATTTTCAAAATCGTGGTAATCAAGGACTGATAGACTTGGGAGATACGTGGATATATGGTCGCATGGTAGGGAAAATGGGTAATCATTACAATTAGTGGCAAAAAGACATAACCCAGAAAACTTTGCGTAATGAAATAATTGTAAGTTTAAGATTTAAAACATACCTTAGATCCGCGTTTGGTTTGCCTTTTGATGATTTGCCACTAACCCTTTGTCAACTTATTGCTGTTACATGACTCTTTCCTACTTGTTATTGATGATTTTTGAACTGTAAAAATTTTCTCAAACAGACTGTGTTTCTTTGTGCAGGTGCAGAGGGCTGCGGAAAGGCTAAACGGCTGCATAATTGCCAAATAGCTGCGGGAACTGCAATGGTGTCCTCCGGCTGCAAAAAATAACCTTAGTTGCCTAAAAAAACTTTATTAATGAAATGAAATGGAATGAATGGATGAATGGGTAGAAAGAAGTGAGGTGAAGTGAGAATGGTTAGATGAAATGAGATGGTGAATGGAATGGATGAAATGGCGAAATGAGATGAAAGAGAGAGAGATTTTTTTTTTGGAAAACATGAGGTGTCAGGTGACCCTGATTTTCACCTCAGGTTTTCTGCATGAGACTGCCAATCAGAGATTGGTTTTCAGGCTCATACATTTTTATTTTTTTTTCTTTTTTTTCTTTTTTTTTTTTTCTTTTTTTTTTTATTGAAATTGAAAGAAACAGAGATTAGGCTGATGGAGGAGAAGAATTCTTCTCCACCAGCCTCATTTCAGAATCGCCTTGGAACAACTTAACAAACTCCTCTTTTGAGAGTGGCTTGTGGTAAACTTTCAACCGGTGGCCATTCACAATAAAGGGAGTTTGAAGTTCATCAAGAGTCTTCACTCTAACTGCTCCATTATTAAAGACTTCATCAATCTCATATGGCCCAAGCCAATGAGTTTGAAATTTTCCTTTGAAGTCCTTAAATTTGGAATCAAACAAGAGTGCCCAATCACCCTTTTGAAACTTCTTTTCTTTGATATGTCGATCATGCCATTTGATTCTTTGGTGCTGAACTAGATCGGTCCTTAGAATTGCATCTTGTCTCATTTCATCTAGTTCATTTAACTGGTCCATTCTGTGCTTCTGGGCTTCTGATAAGCTCATCCCCAATTGAACTGATGTCTTGAAGGTCTTGATTTGGAACTCAATGGGGAACAGGACTTCCTTCCCATAAACAAGTTCATAGGGAGAATGTCTTGTGGTGTTCCTCCATGTAGTTCTATAGGCCCATAAGGCTTCAGGAAGCCTTTCCGCCCAATCTCTTCTATGAAGATGAACAGTCTTTGTGATGATGCTTTCAAGAACTTTATTTGTAGATTCTACTTGACCATTCGCTTGCGGATGGTATGGAGTAGATGTTCTATGCTTGATCTTATACTCCTCCATCAGCTTCTCCATCATCCTTGATGTAAATTGGCTCCCCTGATCTGTTACAATTTCTCTTGGGACACCAAAACGAGTGAAAATATCCTCAAAAAGAAATTGAACAACTGAATTTTCAGTAGCAGAAGGCAATGCTTTAGCTTCTACCCACTTAGTAACATAATCAGTACAAACCAATATATACATTTTTTGCTTGGATGGCGGATTAATTGGTCCAACAAAATCTAGAGCCCATTTCTCGAAGGGTTCGATGCATACCTGTGGCTGTAGTGGCATTTCATTTGAAAGAGTTGGTCTCCCAACTCTTTGACAATTGTCACACCTTCTAACATATTGCTTTGCATCCTTAAAGAGAGAAGGCCAATAATATCCTAAAGAAAGGATTTTATAGGTTGTCCTCTTATCAGCAAAGTGTCCGCCACAAGGTTCGTCATGACATGCCTTAAGGATGTCAGGTATTTCATCCTCCCGTACACATCTTCTGATCATAAAATCTGGCCCTGTTCTGAACAATTCATTAGAAATCCAAGAATAATGTGAACTCTCCTGAATGATTTTCCTTTTCTCATTAGGAAATAAATGTAAAGATAGCTTTCCAGTAACTAAATAATTAGCAATATCAGCATACCAAGGAGTTTTGGTAGTTACTGCAAACAAATACTCATCTGGAAATTTATCCTCTACAGGAGAATCCTCATTAGTGTTTTGGATTCTAGACAAGAAATCAGCTACTGTGTTCTGTTTACCTGGTCGATCTAACACAGTTATGTTGAATTCTTGTAAAAGCAAAAGCCATCTTGTAACTCTACCATTAGTGACTGGTTTGTTCATGAGGTATCTAATGGCAGAGTGATCAATGTGGACAAAGGTTTCATAGCCGGTTATATAATGTCTAAACTTGTTTATCGCATGAACAACGGCTAGAAATTCCTTTTCAGTAACAGTGTAATTTAACTCAGTAGGAGTCAAATTCTTACTTGTGTAATAAATGGCATAAGGGATCAAATCCTTTTGTCCCAAAACAGCTCCTAAAGCTGTATCTGAAGCATTAGTAGAAATGTGGAAAGGGAGTTTCCAATTTGGACCCCTTAGAATGGGTGCTTCAGATATTCTAATCTTTAAAGCTTCAAAGGCAGATTGACATTCAGGATCCCACTTAAATTCACAATCTTTAGTAAGGAGTTTGAAAAGAGGGGATGCTATCTTAGTGAAGTTTTCAATAAATCTTCTGTAATAACCAGTGAACCCAAGAAAACTTCTAACATCTCTTTGGCAATTTGGAACAGGTAACTTAGAGATGACTTCGACTTTAGATCTATCAACTTTGATTCCATCTCCTGAAATATGATGTCCTAAAACAATCCCTTCAGTAAACATCATAAAACACTTTTCATGACTTAAAGAAAGATTTGTTTCCTTACATCTTACCAGTACTTTTTCCAAATTTGCCAAAGCTTCTTCAAATGTATTACCATAAACTGTGAAATCGTCCATGTATACCTCTACACAATCATGAATCAGATCTGAAAAGATTCCTAGTACAGCCCTTTGAAATGTAGCGGGTGCATTGCACAATCCAAAAGGGAGTACTCGGTAGGCAAAAGTTCCCCAAGGACAAGTAAATGTGGTTTTGTCTTGATCTTCAGGTGCTACCTGAATCTGGTTGTAACCACTAAAACCATCCAAGAATGAGAAATACTTTTTACCTGCTAAAGTGTCTAGTACCTGATCAATAAAAGGTAGAGGGAAATGATCCTTTAAGGTTGCCTTGTTCAATTCTCGATAATCAATGCAAACTCTCCATTTACCATTCTTTTTGGGCACTATAACCAAGGGAGAAACCCATTGGCTATCTGAAATGGGGTAAATGAAGTTTACCTTGAGCAATTTCTGAAGTTCTTCTTTCACAATTTCCCTAAGATTTGGATTCATCCGTCTTTGTGGCTGCCTAATAGGTCTGCTGTTTTCTTCAATATAAATGTGATGAATACAAGTCTTAGGGTCGATTCCTTTCATGTCAGTGTATAATTTGAGTTTCTGAGTGTCATCCAGATAGTCATAGGTTCGACACACAACTTCGAACTCAAATAAAAAGGTCTCAGGGTCCTCAGTTCTCAACCCATGGAAGTTTGGGAGAACAGATGGCGATATGTTTTTCATAGTGGCTCGGGAATCCTCATCAACGATAGGAAACCCAAAAGAATTATCCCCATCTCTATTTCCTCCTCCAATGGGACCTCTACCTTCTCCATTGTTTCCTCCTCTTCCTCCTCTACCTCTACCTCTACCACCTACTTCTTCCTCTGCCATGATGGTTCTCCTAGGGATTTCAAAATTTTCTGGTTCCTCTACAAAAGGTGAATGAGAAGAGATTTCTACTTCTTCTTTAGATGATTCTACTTCCTCAATTACAATTTGTCTTTCTGTAGGAGAAAGAGAAGGGTCTCTTCCTGATTCAAACTCAATAGAAGGTGTAGGAGAATCAACTCTTGGTTCTTGAATTCCAGGAATTCTAGGACTAGGAGTATCGGTTGGAGATAAGGGAGGTGTCTCTTGTCTATCTCTTGAAGCAGATGGACTTGTAAAAATCGAACTTTTTGCTCTAGCTAAAAACCTTCCCCTAGAATCTCTAGCTCTATGCATGTCATTTTTTTTATGATTTTTCTTCAAGTCAAGTTAATAGTTCTTTTTCTGATCTTCCAGGTCACACTAGGTGCAAGAAGAGAGCATACTCAAGAAACCACTAAATTAATAACTTTCTCTTTTCTGATCCTCCAGATCACCTTGCAGTGCAAGAGGAGAGCATACTTTGATAGGTTATCAACTTCTTTCCTTGAAATTTTTATGTGTTTTTTTTTCTTCTAAGAATATGGCTACTTAATTTCACTTCCCCGGCAACGGCGCCAAAATGTTTAGTCAATTTAGTGTTATCTAAATTGCTAGTATTAATTGTCAACCCGGGGCTCGTAAGCTGATGAAGTGAAGGTGTACTATATGTACTTAAGCAACCTCTTAGAGTTTTTTTTATCGTTGGGGGTGTTGTTTGTGGTTAATTTATCTTCCTAAGATGGAGTGGTGATTTATAAATAGATGAGTGATAGTGTGTGTGGAGTGAATCCTAAATGAGTGAGAGTGTGTGATTAGTGATCTCTAACTACTTGCTTGAAAGGAAATGCTTGAAAGAAATAAATAACTTGAAATAACTTGAAAGCAAAGAACCACTTCCAATGGCACTAGACACCATTCATGCTGCTGCAAATAAAAGAAAAGAAAGTCACTTTTAAAACCAAAGATAATGATTATCTCTCCCTAACTCCCTGCTTCAAACACATAGTGATGTGTAAAGCACGATTAGGAAGTAGCTCAAGTTGAATTAGAAAAGTGATTAAAAATGAGAAAAATCTACTTTAAAGACTAGTGATAACGTTTTGCTCTTTCTAACTCTCTACTTCTGCCATATGTACTATGCAAAGTATGATTAGAAAGTAGTGAAAGATTAGTCTAAAAAGCACTCAAAGCCAACTGCAAGTTAGTGGTATTCTGATCCTTAAAAGATAACAATTTATGATAAAAGATCATTCATGTGTTAGCAGAACTTTGAGAAATAAGACTAAAAATCATCTATAAAAACAAAGGCAGCAACTTGAACCTGTCAACTTCAAATACCATTAGTTTGTAAAGCAAATACACAAACATAAAAACAAATCCCGGGCTAAAAACCTGCAAGGAAATAATACTAATCAGCTTGAAAGAAAAGAAATCAAATAAATCAAACTATACATGTTTAAAGAAATGCTGAATGAGAAAATAAAGAAATGCTGAACATAAAATACTTTACAGAGGCTAACATGAACAGGGGCCCTCTATTCATTCAGCCACAAGAAGACTTAAGGAACTGAAAGCTTCAAAACAGCACTGTTTCTATTGCTCCATTTGCAGAAATGTACAAAACAGAGTGCTAGAACAGCACTATAAAAACAGAGTTTACAAATGCTCTTAAAATTATCACAAGTTCAGAAAGTACAGCAGCTAAAAAGTAAAATAAGTGTACGCAGACGCAAGTATATATAGGCATCTGAAGGATGGCCTAACACGTACAGCTAATAACTGAAAAACAACTAACTGTAATGCGTATTTAAGGTTCATTGACACATCATAAGGCTGCGTGGATGAGCTGGAGGTTCTGTCGTCATGGGCAATGAATCCAGTGTTGGATTATGTCTCCTACCACCTGCAAAACGTGGACAAGTCACCGTTTGAGCTGACGTGACCTAACAGCTTACAATCACCGTTAAGCTGCCTTTATTTGCCCTTAACTTGATCAGCTTTGACCGGAGGTATAGATGACGTGGATGGCTGAACAAATGGCACAGGAACCTCGAGCACGTTGATACCTAAGTGCCCATGTGGCTCATTCGACAAACTGACACGTGGAACCTTGAGTTTAACAAAAAGGCTGCGAGATCATCAGATGGCTGCAGAATCGCTGAATGGCTGCGAGATTGCCAGACAGCTGCGGAATTTCTGCAAGTATGTCAAAATCTAAACAAAATAGTCACACATTAGCAAAACTTACTTGATCATGCTTAATGACACCTAATGTAATGATCTGGGTGGTTTTTCAATGAAAATGAGGCAAAAGTGAAGAAAAGCTGAGGAAAAACTGAGGGAAATGGTAGACAAGTAGGTGTAAAGTAGAGGCTCTACACTATGCAGAAATTATAGCGCTTGCTTGTATAGTGGGAATACAAAGATGGGGATATTATGGAGCTTCAAGGTGTTGTTATTGGAACAGATACCGAAAAACGAGAAGACACAGGCATTGAGAAGCCATCTCTTGTGCATTCCAATGCAGATGATGAGAAGCCCTCTGGTCATAACAGATAGTGATTTTATTGCAACCAGTGTTGATAAGGAACTAAAGAAATTTAAAGGGATTTTGTTTCTCAGGTTAATCTTCAGCCCAACAATTCCAAAGATACCAACATATGCGCATTTAGTTTTTGATTTGTATCACTTTCATGGTGATTAAACATACAACTACAGGACATTTCACTTTGATATTTTGAGGCCAAACTTGGAGGATAATTTGGTGGGGTATGCTTAAGTTAGGGAGAAGAAGAAGCCCTTGAGATCCTTATAAGGTTGTTCACGAGCCTTGAAGGCCTTCTTTTGAGCCCTAAAATATACATTCTTAACCATTGTTATTATGAATTATGGGGCAAGTGAATTTAGAAGATCCTTTGTAGGCTGGAAGTGTCTAAATATGGGGAAATACTTGAGGTGTTATGTGAGAGCCTTTGGAGGTTAGCCTATGGTATCCTGAATGACAATACAACATTTTTTGTGGCATCATTTTGGTTTTGTGCCTGCTTTGGGGGCCTTTAATGGTAGGTTTGATGGTTCCTTATGCATTGAAAGGCCTTTGGAGGTTGATTGCTAAATCAACACCCTCCCTTTTCCCTTCATTTTTTGAGAAAGATTGCATTTAAAGGCTTATGCCCCCTAAATTTTGTACATGTGGCATATTTGCTCTTATTTTATGTAATTTAGATTAATTAATTATATATGAGGGTTTTTTGCCCCTCCATAGGCTAATTTAGGGTATGTGAGTTTAGAAAATCATTATTTTAATACGAGGGAAGTTGATTCTTGAACACCTCCTCTATAAATAGAGTTGCACTTCCTCTCATTTTGGCATGGTTTGATTTGGGGGAGAAATTCCCTAGGAGGTCTGAAATTCCTAAATTTGTTCTCTTTTACCATTTGGCCATGGATGGATAATTTGAGCAACTCTTTTTTCATGAAATTGTGAAGTGATGAGATCTCTTTTCATGGATGCTTATGGTGCATCTTGGATGACTAATGGTGAAGTAAGTTTATTTGTTTTATCTTGGTATTATGTTCCATGGGATGAATGTTCATAAGTTGAGTTAATTTTTTTGGCATTTTCTTCATTGTTCCTTGTTGAGCTAAACCTTTTCCTCCAAGCATTCGGGGAATGGAGATGATTTTTTCCTTCCCTTATACATCTCAACAAAATTGAGAACCTAGATATAAAACCCTAGGGTAAGTTCATTTTCCCTCACTTGTTTGGATCTAGTTGTCACTCCAAGGAAACCCTAGAATTGTTTGGCTCCTTGACTCCATATGCAACCCCCCTCCCCCACCCCCCCACAAAAATAAAAAATAAAAAAAAATATGTGTGTGTGTATGTGTATCTTGACGAGCTAAGGAAATCATATTCTATCCTCCGTTGCCCATTTTTCTTTATAATCGTTAAAATCATTTTCCTAGAGTTTCTTCTCCAATACAATATGGAATTTCCTTGATTTTGTGTCTTAATGAAACTTATTTGAGACTCTATTGGTGGATATAAGCCTTTGGATTGACTCATAGTAACCCTAGAACCCAAATATCAGAACTGTTAAACCTTAACAATCTTATCCCATGAAGAACACCCCCCTGGAGCCACACAAGAGCTAGCTAGAAGGGGGATAGTGAGGTGATGGTGGTCCCCTCTAAGGTATAGTGGGTTTAACACACTTGATCATTGGGACTTTAGCTCAAGAAGTGTGAGACTGTGCTATAATAAGATATACACATTGTAGATAGCTTACTCATGGATAGATATACCTTGAACTGATACTTAGGAGACCTATGTGGCATGGAGACATTCTTCAAGAAGCACATATGAAGGGCATGGTTGCATGTTTGGCAGGAGAACCTATTTGAATGAGGGGCATTGGGGAATTTAGAAGGAGAGAGTTGAGGCCTACGTAGTCTTACCCCTCATTTCAACAAGGGCTTCAATATGCAATTTTGATAAGCATGACAGTTTTGATGGGAAATTTTCACATTTTTTGAGGCAACTCACGTTTTCCCCTAAGAACATATCACACTCCCCTAAGCATTATTGGGTGTGTTGTTCACACTTGGACCTTATATTCACATGGAACATGAAATAAAATGGAGTGCTCTCCTAGCTGGTCATTTATTGAGTTGAGTTTTCACCTATTGTAAAGGCCAACGCACACATGTGGATGTTATGACAACTACGATGGCATATTTGTAGCATGTAAGGTCTTGGAAAGGGTCATTTGAGTGAACTGGACATTAAATAAATGATGTGGCACCCACTTGAGTGAGCTCATCATGACTTGGAAATTACCTTACTATACTAATTTTGGAGGCAATTCCCTTGCATTTAGACGTCAATATGCTGGTTGGGAGTTTCAATGGCTAAATTTTTGACTTGGAAAGTCATCCTCGTGCTTCATGGAGATTCCTTGACCTAGGATATGACCATGGGCTCTCATTTGAGACATATTTGGAGGTATTGGAACATTATATTGCATAATGTATGGATTTGTTCACTTTGGAGGATTGTATTCTTGATTTGGAGGACATATTTGACCTTGGAGGCCCATTCAACCTCTTTAGAGGGATCTTGGGAGGATTAATTTGCACCTTGAAGAGATTCATGGAACATATAATCATGCTAGAGATCCTTGGGAAACTATATGGGGCATCATTCACCTTTATTTGGACGAGAGGACCCCTTTTTGGGGCTTTACTTCATCTTATTCATTGCACATATGGCTTTACCACCATTATTTTAATGTTGGGATAGGTTAGTTAATTATATTTTATTTTTGTTAGACTAGATCTAAGGAATGACATGAGAAATTATGATTTCATTATAAATTAGGTTTAGAATATCATCTATATAAAGAGTTGCTCCTTTTCATTTGTACTCATGGTTGGATACTTGTGACATCTCTCCTTTTGAAACCTAATGGATATATATTTCTTGTAGAATTTATGGTGTTAAAGGTTCTTTATTTGTGGTGAATGTTTTCACTTTTCCTACTTGTTCCATTTGGTGCATGAAGATTAATAGTAAAATTTCTCAATCCTTCTATAGGATTTTCAAATTGATCCATTGAGGGGTAGCATTTTTCCACGTGGAAGGAATAAGCTTAGGGTATTTCATCATTCTTCCTTTCTTGATTTGGTGAGTACTTGATATCATGCTTTTTTTCTTTATGGTTCCTTAGTTGAAGTATTAAGTAATCTTATCAAGTCATAGTTGATTTGGAGGGTGAAGGTTGTCTTACATTAAAGCCTCTTCTTGTAGACCTTGAAGTTCATTTTTTATCTGTTTAGACAACCAACTACATGGTCTCTTTTAATCATAATCCCTCACTCTAATCTTTGAAGGAAATATGCCAACTCCCTTGAGGGTATTCTAAGTTCTTCTTAACCTCGTTTACCATTTTGGTTCACCTTGACTTCATTACCCTATTTGGATTTAGAACTTATCTTAATGTTCTTCCATCACCTATTATAAAAAACCTCAAAAAATTCCAAACCATATTTACTAATCCTACTCTCAACTTCACCTTGTGCTTCATTTCTTGGTCTTCATAAACCACTACAACAAAACAGGCAATTTGCGCCAGATTTAGCACCAGATTCTAGTGCATTTTTTTCTCAATTGGGATGAGCAACCTGGCGCTAAATTTGGCTCTATTGTACAATTTTTAAAGCGTCCTTTTTTGCACCAAATTTTGCATCTTTTTTACGCCAAATTTTCCATCATTTTCTACATCATATTTTGCACCAAGATTTTCATTTGGTTTTACAACAGGTTTTGCTTCTAGTTTTGTGCCTTTTTTTGCATCTATTTTTGCATCATTTTTTGCTTCCTCTTTTGTGAAATTCTTTGCTTCTATTTTTGTGTCATAATTTGCATCGATTTTTACACCATCTTTGACATCTTATTTAGCGCCTTTTTTTACATCCAATTTGTGCCAATTTTTGCATCTGGTCTTATGCCATCTTTTGCTTCTAATTTTGTACTTATTTTTACATCTATTTTTGTGCCAATTTTTCTGCCTTTTTTTACACCATCTTTTCCATCCAATTTTGCACCATATGTTGAATCTGATTTAGTGCCAAATTTCGCATGCATTTTTGCACCATTTTTTGCATCCACTTTTGCGTTTTATTTATCTCCCTTTTTTGCATCCTATTTTGCACCATATTTTGCATTTAATTTTGCATCATTTGTTGCATCCAATTTAGCATCATTTTTAACACCATTTCTTGCATCCAATTTTTCATCCTTTTGAGCATCTAAATTTGCATCCTATGTTGAACGATATATTGCATCCACCTTTGCATCCCATTTTGTGTCTATTGTTATGTTCACTTTTGAGCCATTTTTTCGTCTACTTTTGCATTTGTTTTTGCACCAAGTTTTGAATGATTTGTTGCATCATTTTACATCCAATGTTGCATCTCAATTTGCATCCAAAATTGAGCCATTTTTATGCCCATTTTTGCACCATTTTTTCTTCTTTTGTGTCCAATTTTGCACCATTTTTTATGTCCAAATTTGCATCCTTTTTGGTATCTAGTTTTTCATCCTTTTTGGCTTCCAAATTTGCATCCTTTTTTCTGCCACATTTTGTGTCCACATTTGCATCTCATTTTGCACCTAGATTTAGTTGGAATTTTCATCTAGTTATGCATAATCTTTGACATCCTTGGTTTCACCATTTTTTAGTCCCATTTTGCATCTTGTTTTGTGTCTTTTCTTACATCCTTTTTGCATCCTAATTTTACACCATTCTTTGCATCCTCATTTTGGTGTCCATTTTTGCATCCTTGTTTGCACCCAATTCGGTATCCTTTCATATGCCCTACTTTGTTCCCTTATTTGTATCTAGTGTTGCACCCTTTTTTAATTTTACTTTAAAAGCCTTTTTGTGTCATTGTTTGCATATTGTTTTGATGACTAGTTTAACATCCAATTCTACTCCCAATTTTTCATCCATGGTTAAATCCACTTTTGGCTTCTTGTTTAGAGTTTTACTTTTATTTCCATTTATGACCACCTCTATGGGTTCATTTTACTAAGTTCATTTACATAGTGAAATATATTAAATTTTCTAAATATCATTTTGCTGTAGGATTTAATTCATGGTTAGATGAAAACAAAACCCTCTCAGTTTATCTCAGAAACCTAGGACAAACCAATTAAGAGAAAGGTTGTTCTAAGGCTTAGGATTCTTAGTAGATCAAGATGTAGAGTATAGATTAAGAAAAAGAGAATGAAATCTTGTGAGTCCTCGCATGCAGGTCTTCTTGGAGTTTTTCGTATAGCCAAGAAGCGCTCCTAGCTAGCTCCAAAGCTTGGTCCTACACATAAGAGAGAGAATAAAGCAACCTTCACAACATAATATCTTAATAATCAAAACTATAAAAAACATATAAATATTATTGAATAAATAAATATAAACCAAAAACCCATGCATACATTAGTTAAATAGAAGAAGTAAAGAATGAATAGAAACATATGGAAGGAAGAACAACTGATATATATGAATAAAGGAGTTGGAGGAAAGTTACAACAATCAGATATAGTTGCAACATCACCTCCCCCAACTCATAGCTCCAAAACTCTCCCTCTCAAGCCAAATCTCAAGAGCGTGACAATACAAAATTCCCATCATTTTTTCAATGGCCAAGCCTCTAATATATAGGAAAGTGGAGGCTATGAAGATTTCCAAAATTCCTCATTAGTTCAATTTGGGAAAAATCTTTTGGGTGAATAATGTTTCCTCATATAAAAAAGGAATTTTCCACTTTTTAGATGCTTTTGTGCTTAGGAAAAAGCTTCCCCATGCTTTATGGCTCTTTCCCACTTTTGTATGCTTTTATTTTTAGGAAAAAGCTAAAGATGAGGATAAAGAGATTACATTCCACCATATGTTTTCGAAAGTGACCAAGAATGTCAAATTCAAATTCTAGTTTGCTTATGTTTTAGTTTTTTTTTAAATATATATTTAGTTTTAGTATTTTTTTTTTCTAGAAAAATATATTTAGTTTTTGGTATATTTTTCTATAAGAAAAATTATATTTTGTTTTTATAAAAATGGATTTTAAACATTCCATTCATGCTAAATTTGTGATTTTATGATAGGAGTTTAAATTATATATAGTAAAGTAACTTAATGTCATGTGTCGTGTTGCTGAGATGGGCGTTATACATCTCTTTCTTGCTAAGTTATAGAATGTGCTTGGGTTTTCTTAATGCAATAAAACTAATTATGTTCTTCATGATACCTTGAAATTTTCATCTTGAACGAGGCTAATAAAACAATAAAGTTAAAATAGGTTTTCCTTTGTCCTTTATAGATCTTTGTCCCCATTAATCTTGGTCTTAATAGATTAATTGTCTTGTGGTGGCCTTGAGTGGTCACTTCCATTAGTTGCATGCTTTGTAGTTTTCAGTTAGTGACATTTTTTAAGCTTGATAATATGTTATTTAATTTATCAAAATGTGTTATTGTCCATATTATTGTTAAATATTAATATTAAATATGCTGATTTTTAAGCATGTTTTAGCAAAACTTTCCCAAAATGTTTATAGATTGTATTTTATAATGCAATTATTCTTTGCTTGATGAAATTGTTTTGGATATTTTTTTTAATGATTCATTGATTGATGAAATTGTTATGGATATTTTTTTTAGTATATTAAATTGTATGTGATAAAGTCAAAAATCACCTATTTTTTAGATTTTCATTGATCAATTTCCCTTAAGGCCATCAAGTTCACCATTTGGTCCCAGGTTAAGGAAATATAGGAATCATGAAGTGGAATTGTCCAAGCACTTAAATCTTGAGACATGTTTCTTTTTAGTCACTTTATACTTTCTTTCTATGTAAATTTTTGATGAAAATAGTCTTGGAACATGAGGGGCATCAATAGTAAGCGAAAACAAACTCCTAAAAGAAAAATGGTATGCAAAGCACCCATAAATAATGTTGATATAAGAAGCAAAAATATTAAGTGAGGTTCAACCTCATATAATTAGAAAATGGGGGAGGAATTTCCAAGTAGTAGTGATTGATGCTTAGAGATACTTGGGTGGAATGGTTATTATTTGAAATGATTAAGACATCAAGGTTACCAATATGTTTACCTCTTTTCGCATTACGACAATACAATTTTAGTTAATTGACATTGAGGACTACTACCATGTATCCAATGTCTATGACTCCAATATCGCAAATGGAAAACCTCTATTTCTCAATTCTATTTCTAGCACAAGTAATTTATACTCCCCATCTCCATGGATTGTTGGGAGTGACTTCAATATTATAAGTGTCTCGAGGAAAAGAAAGAATGAATCGAAATGTTTAACAAGATATTTTGTAAGCTATACCATTAAAGCCACAAAGTAGTCTCCATTAAAGTTGTCAAGAAATGAGTCTCCAACCCACACATGTGGATCAATGAGATGTAATACATGTGTGTGTGGTTATGAACTCAATACACCTCTATAATAACTCCACAAACTTATGTATTTCACTCTGTCACATAAATTGACAGTAGTGTGACATAAGTAAACCAAGAGTAGACATGAAAGCCTTAGGAAACAAACATTCCTTAGATCCTCAATTAGGTGCTTAAATGATGAAGTGAAAATGCAAGGAGAAAAGAAGAATTTATGATTTAACCATCACATACATGTGATCAAGCATGACTAGGAGTGTATATATTCATATATTTTCCAAAGAGGGAGTGAATACATGAGTTACCATTTATTGGCCCTTATTTTTCTTTCTTTTTCATTTTCTTATATATAGGACTTAGGGAATAAGGTTTTCATAAGTTTGGCACAACTCATAGATATAAATTTACATGAATTTTCACTTCAACCTTAGAGTTTAGACTTAGATAAATCAATATAGTGTATGTTTAATGATTTTGGCTTTCACTTTTTTATTGTATTCCATCACAAATACAAAAGGGGAAATATTTTGCCACAAATCTATGAATGCTTAATCATAAAGTCGTGATGTGATGAAAACAAATTAATGATGTTATTCTCTACGAAAATGATGGGTATTCTTGAGAAAATCTTATGCTTGTGGATGTTTCCTCCCTAGTTGAGAGGGAGTGAGGGTAGACACCATGTTATCCATGTGTCATGTACTATGGTTAGGATTAACAATCGTAAGCCTAGTAAAGGCACTAGTAGGGATAATGGTGGATTGGATAAACATTTGGGACCAATATTCTTTGAGAATTTGGACATTGACTAGGACTAATCGCCATAAGTCAAGTACATTAATCCAAGATAAGAATAGTCATGAGGATTGACATTTTTTGGTGTCAAATATTATGATAGTGGATTAGGAAATGATCATGTGAGGACATACCTGGTAAACATCTTGGTGGGGTAAGTGCCTTGAAAGGTAGTGGTGTCCAAATTTATGCCTCCCAACATTGTGCTCTGATCTAATGGAGAGATAAACTTGTTAGTCAAGGCCTTACTATTTTGAAAATTTTGGCTATGATGATGTAAATCATCATTGATGCTTATCAATCTAGATCCCTTCTTCTATGAATATTTCAACTTGAGAGTACTTTTTTGTCTCATTATGAGTACCTTGCTAGTTTAGAGGGAGGGTCATCATCTTCATTATTGCCATCATCACCACCATCAATGTGATCATTATTGTCATCATTTCGTTATCATCATAATCACCATTCATGTCTTCTTCATGATCATCATGATCATCATGATTTTGTATATTGTCGTCAATTGTTCATAATTATAGGTATCATAAGAAATATCACCAACCTTAGGACACATGATATATGAAAGAAAAATAACCACTTTATTTTTTAGAAATGATTGATGATCATCAACATCACTACCATTATCATCGTCATTATAATTGTCATCATCCCCATCATCATAACTAATATAATTTTTATCATAATTTTTGTCATCTTCATCATGAACATCATAATCATCATTCATGCCATTATTGTTCTTGATTATGACCAAGATGAAAATAATGATAATGATGGTCAGATGATGATGACTTGGAAGATGACGCCAAAGATAATTATTATGATTTTTACCATGATAACATTTAAAAATTGGGAGGAATGGCCAAGGTCATTAGCATCATCATCATTGTCATTGTACCTCCCATCGTCTTTATCATCATTGTCATTATCATAACAATCGCAATTCATGTCATCGTCATCATCTTCATTATCATCATCGTTATAATTATTGACATTGTCATCAGTTGTTCATAATTTTCAATGTCATAAGAAATATAATCAACGCAAAAGATATGATGTGTGTTGGAAAATGGATGCAAAAGTAAACAAAAAAATGGGGGTAAAAATAGACGTAAATTTGGATGAAGAGTGGACACAACATAAGTAGATGCAGAACATGACAGAAAAATTGAACAAAAGTGGATGAAAAAGTAGATGCAATAGTTCATACAAACTTGAACACAAAATAGGACTCAAACATGGATGAAAAAGTGGAAGAAAACATGGGCACAATAGTAGGAATAAAACTTAGCATGAATTGTGGTAAAACAAATGTGGATACTCCAATGAATGTAAAAAAAAAGGGACACAAACTTGAATGCAAAAAGGAGGAAAACTTGGATGAAAAAAGGGATGTAAACATGGGCCAAACATGGGTGCAATAGTGAACACAAAATTAGTTGCAAAACTAGACAAATCAAAAGTGGATGTAAAAGTAAATTCGAAATGGGATGCAAAAAACATAAACAATATTTGATGCAAACTTGGACACAAAAGAGGATGCAATAGTGGAAGAAAATGTGGGTTGCAATGATAGGCATAAGATATGGCACAAATAATAGCACAAAAAAGGTGGATGTAATAATAGACACAAAAAAATATGCAAACTTAGATGCAAGACAAGATGCTATAAGGGATGTAAAAGTGGATGCAAACACGGGTGCAACATGAGAAACAAAATTGGATGCAAAATATGGATGAAATCGAAGTACATGCAAAAGAAGATACAAAATGAGATGCAAAACCCAACACAAAAGTGGATGCAAAAATAGATGAAATATTTTATGCAAAAGAGGATGTGAAGATGGATGCAAAATTGGAAGCAAACATGGGTACAACAGTATGTGCAAAACATGGAACAAATTTTGTCACAACAAAAGTAGATGTAATGATAGATGCAAAAAAAGAAGCAAATGAAGATGAAAAATAGGATGCAAAAAGGGATGTAAAAGTGGGTGTAAACATGGGTGCAACAATGGATGTAAAATAGCTTTTGCAACTTATTTGAAAGAGCAATTTTGTCCCAACAATTAGACTTGTAGCATAAAGAACATGGTTAATACATATGATTCGACCAAAAACTAGTTACTACCAAAATTCAACCAAAAAAAATATTACTGCATAAAAACAGAATTAAAAACAAAAATTTCCCAAATTAAAAATAAATAAATGATAAACTTTTTTTAACCAAAATTTAGTGATTTTTTTAGTGCTAATACTAACATCACCATTACAACAAGATATTTTTTTAGTGCTAATATTGCCATTACAACAAGATATAAGAGGGATATAATGCAAAAAGTTTAATAATAATATGTATGTAGAAGATGGTCTTCAGACTGGTGAATTCATGATAATCAATGGGACTACAGTCAAAATAATTGGATGTTATTTACTTTTTTACATAGATTGTCAAAATAATTGCATAAATCGATTTTTTTTAACCAAAATTTAACAAAAACTTTGCTAGTGCTAACATTAGAACCACCATTACAACAAGATATCTTTCTAGTGTTGACAACACCATTATAGTAAGATACCTCAAGAGAGACAGAAAATTTAAAAAGTATGATAGTAATATGTATCTAGAAGATGGTAGTGAAACTAGTAGTTGTTCATTCTCATTATCATAATCAGTGTCACCATCATCACCATCATCCTTGTCATCGTTATTGCCATCATTACATTATCATCATAATCACCATTCATGCCATCATCATCAGCTCCATCATCATCATCATTATCGACATTGTTTGCAATTGTTTATAATTATAAACGTTGTAAGAAATATCATCAACCCAAAAAATGTGATCAGTGCTAGAAAAGGGTTGTTTAGGACACATTGATATACGTAAGAGAAATAACAACTCTATTTTTGAGAGATGATCGATGATCATCATCATCACCACCATTATCATCGTCATTGTCATTTTTATCATCCCCATCATCATCATTAATGTAATTTCTATCAACATTGTTGTAATCATCATCATCATTCATACCATTATTGTTTTTGATGATGACCTAGATGAAAATGATGATGATGACACCAAAGATAATGCTTATGATTATGACAATGACAACATCTAAAATTGGGAAGATTCGCCAAGGTCATTAGCATCGTCATCATCATAATCATTGCCATCATCATCATTAATGTCATTGTAACCACTATCGTCTTTATCATCATAATCACAATTCATGTCATCGCCATCATCTTCATTTTCATCATTGTCAATATTATTGACATTGTCATCAATTGTTCATAATTGTCAATGCCATAAGGAATATCATCAATGCAGAAAATATGATGAGTGTTGGAAAAGGGATGCAAAAGCGAACATAGAAATGGGGGCAACAATAGAAGTAAAATTGGATGAAAAGTGGATACAACATAAGTAGATGCACAACAACATGAAAAACCTAACACAAAAGTGGATGCAAAAGTAGATGCAGTTGTCAATGCAAACTTGGATGCAAACATGAAGGCAAAAGTGGAAGCAAACATGGGTCCAATGGTAGGTGTAAAACTTGGCACAAACTGTGGTGAAACAAATGTGGATGCAACAACAGACACAAAAGTAGATGCAAAAATGGATGAAACAAAAGTGGATACAATAGGGGATGCAAAAACATACACAATATCTGATGCAAACTTGAACACAAAAGAGGATGCAAATGTGGATGCAAACGTGGAAGCAAATGTGGTTGCAATGGTAGGCGCAAGATATGGTGCAACAAAAGTGGATGTAACAATAAACAAAAAATATGCAAAATAAGATGCAAAAATGGATGTAAAAGTGGAAGCAAACATTGATGCAACAGGCAAAACAAAATTGGATGAAAAAAATGGATACAATGGAAGTAGATGCAAAAGTAGATACAAAACGAGATGCAAAACCCAATGCATAAACTTGTCACAAAAGTGGATGCAAAAATAGATGCAATATTTGATGCGAAAGAGGATGTGAACATGGATGCAAAATTGGAAGCAAACATGGATACAATAGTGAGTGCAAAACATGGTGCAAATTATGGCATAACAAAAGTGGATGTAATGATAGATGAAAAAAAAGAATCAAAGTATGATGCAAATGAAGATGTAAAAAGGGATGCAAAAAGTGAAATTTAAATGGGTGCAACAGTGGATGAAAAATTGTATGCAAAAGTGGATGCAAAAGTATATGCAAAACGAGACACAAAACCCGATGCAAATCCTGGTCCAAAATTGGATACAAAAAGGGATGCAAAAATAGATGTAGTAGTTGATGAAAACCTAGATGCAAATGAGGATGCAAACGTGGAAGCAAAATTATAATCAAAAGTGGGTGCAAAAGGAGGTGCCAAACTAGGCGCCAATTGTGGCACAAAAATATTAGATGCAATAGTGGGTACAATAATAGATGCAAAAGAGGATGTAAATATGGATGCCAAACAAGATGGAAAAGTGGATGCAACAAAAGTAGATGCAAAATTATATGCAAAACTAGACACAAAACTCGATGTAAAACTTGGCGCAAAAGTGATGCACAAATGGATGAAAAAATGGATGCAAAAAATGAATTAAAAAAGGATGCAAAAGTCGATGCAAAAGTTGATGCAAGTGTAGGTGCAAAAAGTGGATGCAAATGAGGATGCAAAGTATGTCAAACAAAAATAGATGCCAAAATTGATGCAAAACCTAGAACAAAACCTGGTGCAAAGGATGACACAAAACTTGGCATAAAATTTGGTGCAAAACGTGGTGCAAAACCTATCGCAATACTTGGTGCTAAACTTGGTGTAAGATTTGGTGGAAAACTTGATGCAAATTTTGTGTCAAGTTTTGCACCATATTTGATAAATGGATGCAAATAGCACCAAAAATGGGCTCTAGATGCAAAAAAAGAAGTAAAAAGGGACACTAATCGCTGGTTTTGTTGTAGTGAACCTAATGGGGAATACCCTCCTTGAGCCAGAGGAGAGGAAACATAAAGCAGAAGGGGATAGGATGTTGAGGTGAAAATGGTGACCCTCCTAGAGGTTTCCCTCGAGTTGTACCTTGTGGATTATGGATTTTAACATCACATATAATTTGGGAGGTAAAAAATAGTGTAGGATGAATTGTTTACTACATGGAAGTTTGTGCTTGATTATAGTATGCTTGGGTTGAGAAGCATTCATGAATGCATGGTGGACATAAAGGAGTGCATAGCCTAAGAGGTAAAATTGATGCATTAAATACCTCATGAGGAGAGCACTTGACCCTGTCTTTTTGAGTGCTCACCTTGGAACCCTTGCTTGATGGATGTGCTTGTCTTTGAAGTTGACATCTATCACTTTAGAGTTGGAGCACTATAGATGTGGGCCTAGCTACTAATTACTTACTTTTCTTAAGGTGGTTGTTTATGGACCTTGTCCACTTTACTATTGTTGGCCTTCATAAATTATTCTATATATAATGGACAAGAGAGTATTTTCATTCATTCACAATCACATTGATCTTGTCTTATAAGATATGAAAGCTTCACCAAAGTTGTATCCTTTATATGTATCTCTTCTTTATTGTACAATGATATTTATATAAAGTGGGAGCACCAAGATGGAACCTATAAAAACAAAATATAGAAAATATAGATTTAAGTTAAAGCCTAGAAAACCAAACTCCAAAATCATAAAGTTGCTTTAAGATAAACCATAGAGAAGCAAAGGAAGAACTTGTTCTTGTGGTTTTGATAATAGAATAAAACTAGGTTTGGTGACATTGGAAACCCTACAACAACTCGGACTTCTAGATGTGGAGGAGATAGTGGAAGACTATATTTTTATCTCTTGCACATATGTGATGTAAGTGTAGGTGCCAAAGAGGTCCTGCCAATGTGTATATTGGCTAGTTGTGGAGCTTTGAAAGAGGAAGCAACATTTCTTGGGCGTAACTCCTATCTACAACTCAAAGTTAATTCTTATGGCTTGATATATGGTGGGATGATAGCTTGTTATGATTTCCCTAGCTAAAATTTAGAGAGAGCTAAAGAGTCCTAGCTTGTGATAATCTTGAAGGAAAATCTTGTACCAACATATGATAAATTGTTGGAACTTAGTAAGCATTAATAACTTCATATTATCTATATATAAGCTATGCTTTGTTGTCGAAACTTTGTGCACTTGTAAAACTTGATTTTCAACACATAATCTCATGGTGTATGAGTAGTTTCTAGCAGTGATTGTTTATTTGTGTAGCTTGCAAGGTACTCCCACAACCCTAGGGTATTGGGTTTGTGAGGAGTTGACCCACAAAAGTGGTTTGTGGGCAATGTACCTGAGCAGTGGGCTTTGTACCCAAAGTACTAGGAAAAGACCCAGGTGGAAAATTATTTGTTTATCCATTGTTTGCATGAGGGCGCCCTTGACAGACTAAGGGGGGCCTAATTCTACAATGGGGTGACTTAAACAAATGGAATGAATCTCATTTCTAATAATAGTTGGGGTTTTGTCAACATAGTTCAAATTAGCTTGGGCTGGAGGGATTCCCCTTGAGGGTTAATTGTTACCCTCATAGACACTATAAGAAGAAGTGAGGTAAGATCATTTGTTCATCCATCCAAGAGAAATTTGATCTAAGAAAAGATAAGTTTGAGGTGTCATAGACCTAAAGGAACTGAGCTCAAAAGTGAAGAAGGATCAAGTTTGAGTCTCTTTTCTAAGTTCTGGTTAGGTCGAGTTAGGAGAGTTGATGGCCGAGTTTCTTTCTTTGGTTTTGGGAAAACTATCTCTAAGATAAGGGTGAGTCTTTTCTTTGTGTTAAAGAAGGGTCGAGTGCCTTGTAGGAGTCATGTACAAAGGTCATATGACCTGTGTTATAGTTGTAATATAGGACCGAGGTTCTAGGAGACACAAAAAAGAAGGGAGGTGCCAAATTTTGAGGTATGAAAATTTGAACAAGAGGTTGGGAGGCATAGCTTAGGGAATAAGTGTAGCCATTATAGGTGTCCTAAAGAGGGCTAAAAAATATCAACCTATTGTCACCGGATTAAGACCTTGTAAGGGTGAGCATACTTCATTGCAATGCATGTTGACTTGTCTTTTATGTTGAAGGCTTCTAGGTGATGGTATTTGTATAATTTTTGTCCATATAAGTTTTCGACAACTGTAATAGAAGCCCTAAGTATAGTAAGTTGACATGTAAAACTATAGTTGAGAGGGATGGTTATAAGCCATAAGTTCAGTCATCAAACAGGTAGTTGGAGGAATGATAAGAGGGCAGATCTGAAGACCTTATGTGCAATGATTTGTGGGGTAGCAAAGCATTGCTAGAAGGCAATTTGTTGAAGACCTAATATCAAACTCCTTTGGAGTAGCTTAGGGATTGATAGAGGTAGTTTGAGCAACTAAATATGCAAGCATTCTAAAGTTGCAGAAGTACTTGTGAGCAGCAAAAGAGGTGGAAAAGGACCTACCAGGTGTTCAAGGTCTGTGGACTGAAATGGTTGTGGAAGTTATACATCAATAAGTAATTCAAGGGTATCTTGTTCATGGGCAGTTTGATAGTCATAAGTTGTTGACATCAAGTCCTATTTGTTCTTGTATCAGAGTTAATTGTAAGGGCCATGATCCCTGTTATGGGAGTTTTATGTTGTATTACAGTTGTAATATAACAAGTTTTGGGTTGAAAAATTGCCTTGTGTACTACATTGATTCACTATTGTACATTTTCAACTATGAAAAGTGTTAGTGTTGTGGTATTTCATGCTTTTTTAATTGTGTTCTTAAACATAAACCCGATTCTGAAGTGCCAAGATAAAATCAACATTGTTTGGTATGAAGTTTATTATGAACAACTAGTTAATTTAGTTAAGTGATTTGACAATCATACACAGAGTAAGTGGACATATTTTTGGCATTAATAAATCTGCTATATCTATAATAAAGTAATTATTTGATCAATATATGTTGGGATTTATAAATGCTAAAATTTTTGTTCCCTTGAAGTACAATTACTCATGCTTATTTTCTTGAACTTCCTTCTATATTTGGTTGGACAAACATGAAATACCTATTATTGTAATTTATACTTCAAATTCAACCCTATGGATAAAAGTTCACAGAAAATAGATCTTAGGAGGTTTAAATTTGAGATGATTTTTTACATATAATGTGCCCCTTTATATATATATATATATATATATATATATATAGAGAGAGAGAGAGAGAGAGAGAGAGAGAGAGAGAGAGAGAGAGAGAGAATGTTATCTCACAAAGTAATTATTTGATCAATATATGTTGGGATTTATGCCCTAAATGCTAAAAATGTTGTTCCCTTGAAGTACAATTATGCTTATTTTCTTGAACTTCCTTCTATATTTGGTTGGACAAACATGAAATACTTATTATTGTAATTTATATTTCAAATTAAACCCTACTGATAAAAGCTCACAGAAAATAGATCCTAGGAGGTTTAAATTTGGGATGATTTTTTACATATAATGTGCCCCTTTATATATATATATATATATATATAGAGAGAGAGAGAGAGAGAGAGAGATATCTCACAACCACTATAATGATTTAATAATATCTACTAAAAAAGCATCTCAATAAACATAGCTTAATTTTTTACTTAAAAATATATTAATCAAAAATTTAATAAACATTAATACACATATTAAAACCAATAATTTAATAGCATATATATATATATATATATATATATATATATATATATATATATCTATGAAATTTGTCAATCTCTTGCCCACAATGTTAGTAAACAAGGGCTATAAATGAAATTCACCAATCTATTGCCCACAATGTTAGTAAACAAGAGTTACATAGTAACTAGTTCCTGGGGCTTACCTTAAATATAGCTTAATTAAACTAAAAAAAATAAGAAATATCATTAATTAATATTGTTTATATTAACACATATACACTTTAATATATATGTTTTATTTTATATATATAAATTTTTATAATATGTTTTTAATATAATAATAAGTCATTTTTAATTAGAAATATGAAGAAAAAAAATAATATTTATAAAAAATGAATTAATTGAAAAAAAGAAAAATGAAAATAAAAAATTAAATAAAAAACAAAAAAAATAAAAAATTAATAATTAATAAAAATGAAAATTACTAAATAACCTATAATAAAATATTAACTAATTATATTACAAATAAATAAATTTAATTAATAATAAAAATATCAAAAGCTAAATTCCACTATTAAACTATAAATAAGAAGCAAAAATATTTGATAAAAAAAATTGTAACAAAGTATAATAAGAGACAGACCTACCATAGCAAAAATTGTTTGAAAAAAATGAAACGGCCAAAACATGTCTAAACCGTAGAATATATAAGATATACCACCACTCTTTTAGCAAATTCACAAACATAACATGTAAAATAACCTACAAAACCTAGTAAACATAACCTTGCTTTTGTGTTATTTCTACGTTCTTATATTTCTATTTATATTCAATTTGAATTCAATTAACTGTGAGGTTGAGGCTAGCTATAGCAATTAAGACGAGTTTGAGGTTGTTTGTAAATTGATTCTAAACACTAAAATTATAGTTTATTGATAAAATGAATATGGAAATAGAGGTTGAAAATAAATAATTTACTATAAAATATTGAATGAGGGGAATTGTATATATTTATTATAAAATATTGAACAAAGGGAATTGTATATGTTGATTATTAAATTTTGGTAAAATCTGTTGGAAACATCATCGCACCATCCGTAATTTACACATTGAAGATCCTAGTTACTGTTTATAACGTTTATCAACACTTGTGGGTTTTGGTGTAATGGCAAACCTTCATATGGTATGACAACTTGGACCCAGGTTCAATTCTCTGAATTGTGTTTGAGGGGGATGTTGGAAAATCACCGCTATAAAATCTGTAATTTCCACCCTGAAAATCCTAGTTACTGTTTGTAATGTTTACCAACACCTACGGGTTAAATAAATTTTAGCCTTGACAAAATCAAATATTGAGCTTATACCACCCCGTAACATGTCCACCATTAAATTTTAGGCCGGGTAAACTCAAATAATGAGCCTATACCACCCCTATAGCATGCTAAATATTTGTGGCCGGAAATCCAGATCGAACGAATGGTTGATCTTCTCCTGTTTCCTATGTAAACTGCGAACCAACCAAACACGCCCTCAGAATGATAAAGACTGACGTCACTTTTATGTGAGACCGCTGGAAATGCTGTAATCTAAGCTTAAAAGCTTTCAAAGGTTAATTTTGTGAAAAACTAACCCATGGCCGGAGGCAATCGTTGTTCATTTCAATCAATACCCAGATAAGCAAGCGACCCAACAAAGAGATTAAAAGCAAAGGGTGTGTACAGAGCGAGCTTTACATTGAATAGCTCCCTTCTATCAGAGTTGACACCCTGCAAATCCCCTGAGATAGAATAAATAAAAAAACTGTTAAACCCTGTGTACTGTATTTATACTAATCGAAGCCATTATCTACGAGGATGCCTCCCATTCTATTAATATCTATTAGTCAAAAATCCATATAACTATTAGATATATAGAATCAAATTAAACATGGAAAAACACAAAAGCATACCTGCTCCTCCACTCCAGCTGACCGTCATTATGCTTAAAAGAAATATAAATATTAGGTATATAGAATCCATTTAAACAGGAAAACAAAAAAACCAAAAGCATACCTGCTCCTCCGCTCCTGTGGGCCGTGATTATGCTTAAAAGAAATCCAAAATTGTAGGCTTCATCTCTCCTGCTTGGTATCTGCAACAAAATAAAACAATGCAAAAAAAAAATATATTGAAAAAAAAATAAAATCAGAAATAACATGCATGGCCATGCGACGGACTAAACAAATAAAAGCCACTGGAAGCCAAACCAATGCAGAATACAGAAGAAAAGGTGAGACGAAGCTAGTGCGATGTTCGATACTTGAAAATGCTCTATATAAATCCCATTTCAAACGGTCGCCAGCTAGTTCTCTAGTTTTTTTTCTGACATCTGCTTTTTCTTTATATTTAGATTTTGTTTTTAATCTTCAAGTCCACCGCCATTGCCTTGCACCTCAAACTTTCTTGGAAAAAATTGGCGTTATACTAATTCATGAGGTTTAAAATTATATCCCCGAGTCCGGCTGTTTTAATTAGGGCGATCCGTATACCAATACATGAAAAATCCAGGAGGTTTTAAATTATACCTTAAATTTGTAAATTGGTGGCCAGGTAGCATATTTAAACTTTTTGTTTATATATATATATATATATATATATTATTAAATAAATAAAGTATTTTATACAATTAAATTTATTTTATAGATTAATTATTTGTTTATTAAATTTAAACACAAATTAGTCTTATTACTTAATTTAAATATAGTTAAACTGAATTCAAATTAGTGTTAAGGTTTAGAATTCTATCAATTTGAATTTTAATGATTGGTAAAATCTTTATATGTGCAATTACAAAGCAAGGCCCTAATTTCATGCTTATGCAAACATATTTTTAAAAAAAGGAGTTGTCTTTGGTGCGACTTTTTGGACTTTTTGGACTTTACGGTGCTGAGATGAAATCTTTATTTGTGTTATTTAAACTGGTTTTTTGACTTTAGTATAGATTCGGCAATCAGGGCACTTCGATTGTGCAAGACTTACCCATTAAACTTGTGATTTCAATAAATTCCTGTCGTATTTTACAGAAATTAAACAGGAAAAACTCACCATAAGAGCTTCCAAAAAGTCTCACTAAAAAAAAAGTCTTCAGACAACTATAATATGCTATGCTTACATTTCTTTGAACTACATTAATCATCCAAATCAAAATTGTCTATCCAAGTCAAGAATTATATATTTTATTTTTTTAAATTTGAATTAAAATATTAAATAAAAATTTATTTTAATATAATTATTAGCTTATAAAAATACATAGATTTTATTTTCAAAATTTTAATTTATATTTGAAAAAAAAATAAATACTAAATTTTTTATTATTTAATCTGATTTATTATTTAATTTATAAAAACACATATGTTTTATTTTATTAAAATTTGAATTTAAATTTTAACAAAAAAAAATTATATATATATATATATATATATATATATATAAATAATTAAATTTTTATATATTGAAATATTCAATATATATATATATATATAAATAATTAAATTTTTATATATTGAAATATTCAATTAAATGTCCAGGTAAATTGGTAAATGCATGCCGCAGTACAGACGGAAACACCATATTTATAATAATAATAAAAAATACTACCCGTCACAGAAATAATCAAATTCAATAAGTAATTCAGATTTGAAATTCTTACCCTCGCAGTGATCACTCCCGCTTCTCACTCGTTACCCAAATTCCCAAATTTAATAAGTGGTTCAGATTTGAAATTTCTAAAATTTTTATCCTGGCGGGGATCACACCGGCTTCTCACTCCAGGGAAGAGCTAATCAGCGATATATTGGGTATTTAATGCCCTCAGAACAGCACCCGACTTAACGCAATAACACGGGAACGGGCAAATTCGGTATTAAATAATATTTGCCCGCTCCCGTGTTATCGGGCTAAGTAGCTTGCTGCTCTGAAGACATTAAATACCCAATATACGACTGGTTAGCTCCCGTAGCTTGCTGCTCTGAAGACATTAAATACCCAATATACGACTGGTTAGCTCCCGCCCTCACTCCATGACGACGTGACCATTACCTGCATGGCTTTCCCGTGTTGATCATTACCGCCTTCTTCCTCCCCTGGGCGGCACTCTCTCGCGACAGAGACTCGAACTTCAGCTTATGCATGCTAAAACTACTCTAGTTTAACGCAGGTTCTGCACTAGAGTACCGCTAACTCTGGCCCTAATTCGTTAAGCTATTGGATAGATTTTTCGGTCTGCTGTCGCTGACTCTAGCGCCCTTCCCAAAAATGGCCACGAAGTTAATGTCCCAAGGCTTGCAACGAGGGCAATGGGTACTTATTTAACCGTCATTTTCAAAACCTACACAGCATTAATGACACTTAATTAAACTTTTGAAAGGGTAATTTAATGGGTATCTAAAGTTTCCAGTCACATTTCTCCATAGACATAAACGTCAGGACCTCATACATCTAAAGATTCATACACAAGTCGAAAAGAGTCGCCATCGGCATAAAAACAAAAACATATTTAACTCTATATATATATTGTTAATCTATTTTATTTTCATATATTTTTCTCTCTCATTGGTCTATAATATATTTGATATTGAGTTTCATAACAATAATTTTCAAAATTGGAAAGAATTAAGTTTCATCTACATTGTTGCTGTAACTCTTAAAATTGGAAAGAAAAGCTAATTAACAGTGATTAAATAGAATTTAGCCAAATTTAAAAATAATAAGAAAGAAAAGTTAATTATCAAATAAAATTTAGTGAAATTTAAAAATAATAAAAAATTAACAAACAATTTTGATCTTTCCATAATTTATGATAAAGAGTCCAATGACCTAATATAATTTAGTGAAATTTTAAAATAATAAAAAATAGTGAAATTTTAAAATAATAAAAAAATAATAAACAATTTTTCTTTTTCCATAATTTATTATAAAAAAATTTGATTGTGGTATCTTTTTCTTTATCCCACACTTAATGACTCGAATTACACTAGACTATTCAATTTACGTATAGTTTATTTCCATGTAATCAAGTATAAAAACTTATTATGTTTGCATGAATATGTTTGATGCTAAATGTGTAATTTTTAATTCACTATATTATGATTGACATTCTCCTTTACCATTTATATTTTTTTAGCCAATTAATATTTTATTTAGCATAATTGTGTTTTATTAAAATTATTTTCATGTTTCTTTTTCGAAAAATTGTTTATTGAAATTAGAATAAATATAATAAATTAAATTTCAATGATGATTACTAAGCTATCAAGTTTTTCAATAAAAAAATTATACTAAAGCATCTTAATTCTAAGTTTTATTTTCAATATATTTATTTCCATTTATCTTTTTTATCAACATTTTTAAACAAATTTACATCAGATTTATTTCTTAAAATTTGAAATAAATTTTCAATAAAATAATAAGAAATAAATAAATATAAAATATCATGGTAGAGCAATTTTAATCCAAAAAAACATTATAAAACAATTATTTAAAAAGGCCCATCAAATCTATATTTAATCAAGGGCCATCAAATCTATATCTTGGTTTAGATCACTCGACACTAGTTGTCACTAATTTAGAAAATGTAACGAATCATCCCTTTCCGTTTTGATGCACACTTTATGGTGAATTGACAATGAGTCAATTTCAAGACCCCAATGTAAATATGTTTTTCGCTAATTTAGAAAATGTACGAAATCGCCTCTTTCCCTTTGGAAGTAAACTTTTTGGTGAATTGGCAATGAGTCAATTTCAATGCCGCAATGTAAATATACTTGTGGGTAATTTGAAACAAATTTTATGGTAAATTGGTTATGAGTCCATTTTAATGTTGTAATATAAATATTAGTAATTATTTTAAAAGGTGTAAAGAGATGCTGATAGAGTTATTAAATTGAAAAAAAAATATTTTGGTTTCAAATAATGATTGTCATATTAAATTTAGTATTTTAAGTATTTTTTTTGTATAATTATTAAATTTAACTATTTTTTTTATATAATTATATGAATCATGGATTAAGCTAACCAAAAAAGCACACTTGCACTATATCAAAAAAGATATTTTCAATTTTTTCAAAGTTTATATTTCATTTTAAAAAAATGTTTCAATGAATCTTTGTTATATGCCTATTGACCTCATACTTGATGTCCCATGATTCTGGAGAAGTAGAGGACCAGTTCACCATGATAATGATGTTGACTTGAAAAAACAACAATATTTTTTTGGATTAAAAGATAGATAAGGGAGTGTATTGCCCTAGAAGAAAGGGACAAACATAACACTACTTTAAAACAATGCTTAATACCTTTCTTAAGACTTGAAAAATGATGGATTGGGGAAGAGTCGACTGCACTAGCTGTAATACTATGTTGAAATCATTAAAAAAGAGTAGATCTACAATAATCTCTTAAACAAATGGGAGATGAATACAACAATGTAGACATAACCATAATATAATTGCAGTAATATAACTCATTCTTTGTGAACATCCCAATCGCCTAAAAGAATCTAATTAACTATCTTTTACATATAATATAACAAATATAATATATAATATAAAATATTAATTAAAATTTCATTTAAAATAAAAATTAATAAAAATTAAAATTAAAAATATTATTTTAAAATCACAAACAATAAAAATATAACAAAAATTTAAGTTATTTAAATCATTGTTCAAACGGTAAAACTAATAACCAGAATTTCAAATTTCAAATTTGTTTCCACCGCTTTGCACGAACTATATATTTATGGTATTACATTATGTGACATTTCCACTCACATTTATATATTTATACATATTTATACCCGCAATCAATTTCACACTCATTAAATATATATAACTCTCCAAAGGTGCACACTTTTTGGTCCCATGCTTGCTTGGTATTGAGTGAGGTTGCACATCGATATTGGTTGTTCTCTGGCCTTTCTTCTTCCACTAGTTTTCTAATTTATGCCATTGTGAGATATATCGTTCATGACTTGAATTATTGCTTTAATCAATATGGCTGTTTACTTAGATGTGTTGCTTCTCTGAGTTTCCTTGACCTTAAATTAGTTTCAACTCCACATAGCATTTCCATCACCTGAAAACATGTAACATAAATGGTAAATAAATTACGTATTTATACATTATAACAATGCTTGTATATAGATAAATATAACATGAATAAATGTGCATTAATTCATTATTATATAAATTAAATACTTTAGGCCATATAAATAATATTATAATAATAAAAAATTATAATCGTAACAAATTATATTAATTATAAGTTGTGTAATATATTGTATTAAATTTTTTTCAAGAGGAACTAAAATACTAAACGAAGTAAACACATGACATATATGTATATACTATTGTATAACTATTATATATTTTAGAAAATAAAAATAAAAACTTTGTATTTTCATATTTAGTTTACATTGTTGAAATATTTTAACTTAGCAGTAGGATGGATGCATATATAAGAGGGAGAATCAAAGCATGAAATAGTTGACCACCACATTGAAAAGGTGAACCATACGCTATGGACCATTATTTTGAATTCACTTCACCAACATAGTGATTGTAATCACGTCGAAATGGGATTTAATGTTTTAAGTGATAGATCAGTTGAGATACATTATTAGTCCCTGCCTGGGACTAATAGCGATCGATTGAGCGTTGACCGGGTATTAATCCTGTGTTTGACCAAGAATGTTGATGTGCATCACGATTTTAACCAAAGTTTTCTTATTAACAAATAATATAAAAGTTATTATCTAATTTCTGATTGGGCAACAAAGTTGAGGGTCTTATTGCCGGCTTCGCAGGTTTCAAGACATTCCGAGCTGAACATTTTAAGCACAGGTTAGTTTGTCCTAAGTTTTTGGTACGTGTTCTGAGTGTCCTGCATGCAGGACAGATGTTTGCATATGGTTCAACTGGGCCAGATGTTTGGAGATCGTTGAGGTATGCAGGGGCGTCGACCGTGGTCTGGAAATGGTTTGTCTGAGTAAGTTCGAGGAGCAGAGGAGCAGAGCAAAGAGTGGCGAGCTGCAGCAGCAGGATCTGTGAAGGGGGGAGCTTCAGGTTTACAGCTTGTAAGTCCCATTTTACAATGACGATTGCAGTTGTTTTTGTTCATGGGATTTCTTTGGTTTCGCTTCGGCCAGTTACGATTGCAGTTGTTTTTGTTCATGGGATTTCTTTGGTTTCGCTTCGGCCAGTTTTTGTGCAGCTAGTTCAATGTGCTTCACAGAGCCCTGCCGCAAAGCGCGGTTGATTCAGTTAACCATGAACCCCAATGAACTAGCTTACAGTATTCTCGCTTTCTTCCTGTTCTTCCTTTCTTCCCTCCCGCTGCGCCCGCATAGAAGGATGGCTGGTTGCCTAATCCTGACCGTGTACCCTTTCCCGTTCCTGGGGCATTTTCTTTAGGGGGCCGAACCAGAATATTGCCGTATGAATACGAAGGAATTAAAATAGATTTATACTAATTTATAATCTTAAACTACTAACAAATTCTAAATTTTTTACCCAAAATTCAGCATTGCAGCTCAAAGCATTCCGCGGACTTAGATTTACCCTCGAGCCTTCTGCAATGGATTTATATTAGAGGAATTTGTTTCTACTCCAACATAGAGCTATTGCCCCCCATGAAAGCGGACTTAGATTTACCCTCGAGCCTCCTACAATGGCGTTATATTAGAGGAATTCGTTCCTTGCAACTCAAAGCATTCCCAGGACTTGAGATTTACCCTCGAGCCTTCTAAAATGGAGTTATATTAGAAGAATTTGTTTCAGTCCAACATAGAGCTATTGCCACCATGAAAGCATTCACCGGACTTAGATTTACCCTCGAGCTTCTAAAATGGCGTTATATTAGAGGAATTTGTTCCTTGCAACTCAAAGCATTCCCCCGACTTGAGATTTACCCTCGAGCCTTCAACATTGGAGTTATATTAGAGGAATTTGTTTCTACTCCTACATAGAGCTACTGCGCCCCATGAAATTCTATGGCCAAAGCCGCAAGGACAGACTTGAATGTCGTTACTTAATCTATGAAACGACTGAAGCAAAAAAGCGCAGCCGCATTGAGGACCAAACCAGAGGGACATCGGGCTAATCGATAGTAGCTGATCTATAGGTAGTCTATAGTGGGCCGATTTCTCTGGGTAAGACCCGAAGGAGAGAAAGGAGCCTGGCCGAAGGAAAGGAAGGAGCCTGGGTTTTGATCGGACCCAACGCTGACCCCAGCCGATCTTTATTAACCCCAGACCCCAGCTTAGCTTTATGAACTTCCTCTTCTATGGAGCCGATCTATGGAGCTGGCTTTATATCTCCCCCAGAACTAAACTCTCCGGGGAAGGCCAAGGCGTTAAGGAGCGATGTGCCGAACGCGAGGGGGGAAATCCCAAACATGCCAGGCGTTGCAGCTCGAGAATCTCCAGCCGACTCCCTGCCGTCCCTACTGAGAAAGCGGGTGCGAATGACTGTCTTAACCAGACAGTGGAGGATTAACTAGTACTACGTGATTTCTTAACCTCAAAGAGCATATCCAACCCTTTTCCAGCAAGCAGGCAGGATGCACTCCCACGTCTGTCTTTCCTGCTTTACATACTGACAGCCGGGATGCATGCTTACTATTCAAAGTTCAGGTCAGGGCATCCTGTTAGCCGATATTTCAGTGCTATCCATTTCATAGTGACTGACACGCACGCATTTTCGTGTCCAGACAGGCAGCTGTCTAAGAGCGAGTTGAGTTCAGGGTTAACCCGGGTTCAGGGTTAAGCCTTGTAATGTTGGACATTCAAAAGAGACAGAGGTAAAGACGTAAAGACGTTGGGTATGCATGAAGGACGAGAGGCAGGCAGCTGGTAAAGTTGTGGGCTCCACGGTAGTCTACGTGTTTGAAATATGTTTTTGTATTATACCTTTATTTTTGCATGTGTGACAAGTGTCTAGTTAAAAGCTTTGTCTTTAACTTGTTTAAAAGTTGTGTCTTTACTTTGTTACGGTTTACCTTGTTACAATACAGTTTGTCTTTGCTTTTATACCTGCATTGGACAATTTCGATCTCTAGACAGTATTGTATCAGCAGAATTATCCTGATTCTTTCATTCAGAAGACTTTGACCACCAACTCTACCGTAGGTAAGGAACCCAATGGCATCTTGTTATCTATCACTCTGTATGGTGTAGACAATGTCTTGGGCAACAAGTGACTTTTCTAGCTCTCTGAATCCATTTGTTGTGTTGGTTTAATTGTTATGGTAGCATAAGGTGGTTCCTTGTGTATTTATTTTCAATAACTTTCCCTTAAATCAACATTCTTTCATCCATTTTTTTTCATTGCTATACATATCTTCGGTATTTGATTCCAACCAATTGAAAACTATTATTTGAACTCAAGCCACTTTCTTGATTGTTTATGAACAGTCTGAGAATGAGTGTTTTGTGTGCTAATCATCTTAGAATATGAATGCGTATGATAGTTGCGTTAGTGAATTCTATAGCTGTCGCTCCTGTGCTTAAAGGGGTCAGTGAGTTTTTGAATATCCAATTCAGTCTCGCCTATCGTCTAAGATAAGAGGAGCTTTGTAGAAAGGCATTCAATAAATCCATGGAAATAATTTTACAGCCATAGAAACATTAAGAATTCTTGTATAAGATTAGGATAGAGCTATAAATTATTCACTGCTATAGCTCCAATTGATAGGAACGGATTCAGATTTAAAGAATGAATCTGCTGGTGTACACAAACAGAGGAGAAATGTGGAGAAATTCTCAAGATCGCTTCTCCAGAGGAGAATATATATAGAGAGAGGGGTAAACATAACGAATGAATTAAGAGGGCTTCCAACTGTGACCAGAGTCGGTTTTCCTACAGTTGTTAGGTAAATATTCTTGTACAGGTTTGTCTATAAACCCCTTTGAGCTTCTTAATTGTCCTATGCTTCGTATTATTTTTGGCCTTATCTTGGCCATGTGTAGGGGTCATTTCAACATCCATTCATAGCCTCACTAGCTATGCCATTTTCTCTCTTTTATTTGTTTATATCATGCCTCAGCAGCCCATTTTATCTTTCAGGAACCCCGTTACTACCTTCAAGAAGTTCTTTTTTCAAATGTTATTTATATTACTACCACCGAATTTTCATTCTCACTCTTCCTTGTGAAATATGTTTCAAATTTTCTAGTCATCATGATTTTGTCTATGCCAATTACTACCTAACTACCCACCATTTATGCTCATGTCTTGAACGCTTTGACCTGCTCTTTAATCTCTATTTCTGCCTCTTTCACATTAGTTATTATCACTTTCATATATCTTGGGACTTGTGAATCACTCTGTATTTCTTTGTCTTCAAATCCTGGACTCAACTTCATTTCTTTTTTATCTTTACCTCCAGTTACTTTGATTAATTTTTATTTTTTCATTTGTTCTCTACCGTAGGTAACGAACCCAATGGCATCTTGTTATCTATCAGTCTGTATGGTGTAGACAATCTCTTGGGCAACAAGTGACTTTTCTAGCTCTCGGAATCCATTTGTTGTGTTGGTTTAATTGTTAAGGTAGCATAAGGTGGTTCCTTGTGTATTTATTTTCAATAACTTTTCCTTAAATCAACATTCTTTCATCCATTTTTTTTCATTGCTATACATATCTTCGGTATTTGATTCCAACCAATTGAAAACTATTATTTGAACTCAAGCCACTTTCTTGATTGTTTATGAACAGTCTGAGAATGAGTGTTTTGTGTGCTAATCATCTTAGAATATGTGCACATTTGAAAATAGGTGGCAGCATACATCCACTAGGGACACACCCCTCACACTGGAATACTGCCAGTCCAAATGGAGAGGGCTTCCAACTGTGACCAGTTGGTTACCATGCCCAACCACCACTCTTATGATTACGACTGTGTGCTATTACTGTTACTGTGATTTCTATGTCCACAAGTATAGAAAGGCATTCAATAAATCCATGGAAATAATTTTACAGCCATAGAAACATTAAGAATTCTTGTATAAGATTAGGATAGAGCTATAAATTATTCACTGCTATAGATCCAATTGATAGGAACGGATTCGGATTTAGAGAATGAATCTGCTTGTGTACACAAACAGAGGAGAAATGTGGAGAAATTCTCAAGATTGCTTCTCCAGAGGAGAATATATATAGAGAGAGGGGTAAACATAACGAATGAATTAAGAGGGCTTCCAACTGTGACCGGAATCGGTTTTCCTACAATTCTTAGGTAAATATTCTTGTACAGGTTTGCCTATAAACCCCTTTGAGCTTCTTAATTGTCCTACACTTCGTATTATTTTTGGCCTTATCTTGGCCATGTGTAGGGGTCATTTCAACATCCATTCATAGCCTCACTAGCTATGCCATTTTCTCTCTTTTATTTGTTTATATCATTCCTCAGCAGCCCATTTTATCTTTCAGGAACCCCGTTACTACCTTCAAGGAGTTCTTTTTTCAAATGTTATTTATATTACTGCCACCGAATTTTCATTCTCACTCTTCCTTGTGAAATATGTTTCAAATTTTCTAGTCATCATGATTTTGTCTATGCCAATTACTACCTAACTACCCACCATTTATGCTCATGTCTTGAAGGCTTTGACCTGCTCTTTAATCTCTATTTCTACCTCTTTCACATTAGTTATTATCACTTTCATATATCTTGGGACTTGTGAATCACTCTTTATTTCTTTGTCTTCAAATCCTGGACTCAACTTCATTTCTTTTTTATCTTTACCTCCAGTTACTTTGAGTAATTTTTATTGTTTCATTTGTTCTCTACCACAGATAACGAACCCAATGGCACCTTGTTATCTATCAGTCTGTATGGTGTAGACAATCTCTTGGGCAACAAGTGACTTTTCTAGCTCTCTGAATCCATTTGTTGTGTTGGTTTAATTGTTATGGTAGCATAAGGTGGTTCCTTGTGTATTTATTTTCAATAACTTTTCCTTAAAACTACATTCTTTAATCCATTTTTTTCATTGCTATACATATCTTCGGTATTTGATTCCAACCAATTGAAAACTATTATTTGAACTCAAGCCACTTTCTTGATTGCTTATGAACAGTTTGAGAATGAGTGTTTTGTGTGCTAATCATCTTAGAATATGTGCACATTTGAAAATAGGTGGCAGCATACATCCACTAGGGACACACCCCTCACACTGGAATACTGCCAGTCCAAATTGAGAGGGCTTCCAACTGTGACCAGAGTCGGTTTTCCTACAGTTGTTAGCTAAATATTCTTGTGCAGGTTTGTCTATAAACCCCTTTGAGCTTCTTAATTGTCTTATGCTTCGTATTATTTTTGGCCTTACCTTGGCCATGTGTAGGGGTCATTTCAACATCCATTCATAGCCTCACTAGCTATGCCATTTTCTCTCTTTTATTTGTTTATATCATACCTCAGCAGCCCATTTTATCTTTCAGAAACCCCGTTACTACCTTGAGGGAGTTCTTTTTCAAATGTTATTTATATTTAGTTATTATCAGTTTCATATATCTTGGCACTTTTGAATCACTCTTTATTTCTTTGTCTTCAAATCCTGTACTCAACTTCATTTCTTTTTTATCTTTACCTCCAGTTACTTTGAGTAATGGAATATTGCCAGTCCAAATGGAGAGGGCTTCCAACTGTGACCAGAGTCGGTTTTCCTACAGTTGTTAGGTAAATATTCTTGTGCAGAGTTGTCTATAAACCCCTTTGAGCTTCTTAATTGTTTTCTGCAGGTAAATTCCCTGACTGGTTCTTGGGCGAGTTTTCTAATCTTCTCGAGGGCCTCTCATGCTTATACAAAGTGCTTGTTTCCTCCAGGTGCTACTTTCAACCTGTTTTCAGTAGTCCGAGCAATTTAGAGTTTAATAACTTATTCGAGGGTTGTTCAGACTTGCAAATTTCCATGATATCTTATTGTTGTTTTATGTCAGGACCTATGACGCTTCAAGTCGATTGATGTTTTTAAAAGGAGTTTTTGACAACATTGCCTTCTCTATATCATTTTCTGTATGTACTCAATAGTTCTTTTCTTGGCTCTGCAATTTTCGGTGTGCTTTTATATGGTTTCATTTTATGACAATATTTTTGAATGTGTGTAGTCTGCCCTCACTCGTGAGTCATTACCAATAACAAAGGGTCCTGGCAATGCGGTTTATTCTGGCCCCACTTGCAAACAGGATGAACTTCTAACCGTAAATGTGGAATGACTGATAGGAATTGTTGTTGCTCATGCAACAGATGCAGCAAGAAGTGCTTCTGACACAGTCCAGTCAACAAACTGGCCCCATAGCTATTTTGTTACAATGTAATATTGACTTATATGAATTACTAATTTTCCAGTCAAGATTGAACAGAATGTTCCTAAATGATTTTGTGCATTTCTGTTAAGTTCATAATAATATTTGCATCCACTGTTCCAAGTTTTGCAATTCGCTGCAGACCCGGGCAGGGACTACCATCACCGCAGTGGCTCCTTGTTTTAACTCTGTTACAGAATAACATTTTCAAACCTTACCTATTTTTATGAACGTGTGAGGTTTATGTTAAACCAAGGGTTCATTTAGTTATTTAAACATGGGACTCGCCATGAATGAGGGTTGTTAGTACAAATCCGTGATTGACGTAGCAAGCAACGACCAAGTCATGTTTGCAAGCTTCTCTAACTGTCCACATAAAATACTCCATGCATGACTAACACACATAATACGCCTCTCCTACCATAATATTTGAAATTTCAATGTGTAAAATTGTATAATCAAAACATTATTTTAGTGATGGGAATATGTGTTACCATAATATCGTCAACGAATCAAGTCATACTCAAATAAAGCCGTGATCCTCGAGACTAGGTAAATATTTTAATTACGACAGACAATTATTTATTTATTAATTTAAAAATATAATTTTGGAAGTTAATATTTTTTGAATGAAGATAACAGTAAAAATTATTTTATTTAACATACAATTAGGGAAACAGTTATCTATTCCTAACTAAATTCTTGAAACTAATTTCTGGAGGTTTTAACCAAGAGATTAAGAGGAAAGAGGTATCTGAGATCAAGGAAGAAAAGAAGAAATAGGAGCAACCACGTGGTTGAAAAAAAAAGTGCAGTTGTCTTGCCACTGTTGTTTAATGTCAGCATCGTCTCGGCGCATTTTGTGAAATATTTAATGGCGACTATAATATACCCATGCCCCTTGGCCGAGGTGGGGTTACATGTCATGAAGTCAATGCCTCATTTGGAAAATGGTCCAACATCGACGACAGGATGCAATGGTGCAGGTGGTAATATAGCTTTACGGTCATAGATATGGCATGCATGACAGCTTCTGATGACAATAATGCAATCTTTGAATATGGTAGGAAAAAATTAACCAACATAGAGAATTCTCTGTGTGGTAGCATAAGCAGATAAGTGTCTACCACAAGCACCTGAATGGCAATCATTCAAAACTTTCTCGGCTTCCTCATGAGTGAGGCAACTTCGTAAAATCGTATCGATACCACAACAGTAAAGAGTGTCGCCAATGATTAGAGAATCTTTGACTTGGTATTAGATACATTGCTTTTGCGAGTGAGGGGTATCAGGCCGAAAAGTTTGGGTCTAGAGATAAATTAGTATATCTCCATACCACACGTCAAATGACGAAATCAGGAAAAGGGACTCATCTAGAATTGATGGTTCTGATGTTGAATCAATGGTATTCGAGGGAAGGTTGCAAAGAATCTTGACGAACACTAGAGATTTCTTTGATTTGGATTTGATGAATTTCAAATCAAATGCTTACAAAAAGACAATCCATTTTGAGTATTTGTCCCCCAGCAATTGATGTGACAAAATATATGTCATAGGGTTGCAATCCGAAATGACAATGGTCTTTCAGAGTAGGATGTAGTGGTGAAATCTCTGTACAACTTGAACAATAGCCAGAGCTAACTTTTTGATGTAGGGGTACTTAACTTCTGTATCATTGAGATTGCGGCTCAAATAGTATATCGGATGTTCAATTCCCATCTTCTCTTTAAACTAAAACCATTCCAATGGTTGTATCTGCAGCGGCCAGATGTGGGAAGTAGTCATTTTGATAATTCGGGGAATACATTAATGAGGCTCAAATCCAGGTATCTTTAAGAACATCAAAGGAAGCTTGCGTGACTTGATCCCAATGAAAGGGTATCCCCTTTTTCAAAACATGAGTAAATCCTTTAGCCATTTCAGCATAATTGGGAATGAACCTCCTCAGAAAGTTAGCCTTCCCTTGGAGTCTCTGTAACTGTAGTAGATTAGAAGGTGGAGGCAAGTCAAGAATTGCCTGAACCTTAAGTGGATCCCATTGAATTCTTTTGTTAGACACCACGAATCCAAGCAAACGACCATAACCAACATAAACACACATTTGTGTATATTGAGTCGCATTTTGTAGTGTCAGCACAGTAAAAATATAGCTCTCAAATGTTGCGGGTGATCAGACCGTTTTTGTGAATGAGAAGGTAAATCATCAAGGTATGGTTGAACAATATGTTTCATGTCATGGAAGGAATAATTCACTACACTCTGAAAAGTTGCCCTTGCGTTCTTCAAACCAAAAGAGAGTTTCCTATAAGTGAATGTGCCCCATGGATAAATAAAAGCAGTTTTAGATTGGCCCCCTGGGCGGATATTGATCTGATTATAGCCGGAAAATCCATCCATAAATGAAAATATTTCACATCTGGCACATTCATCAATAATCTGGTTGATAAAGGGAGTGGGATGATTGTCTTTTAGACAAGCCTGATTAATATCCCTATAATCGATGCACACTCGTATTGTCCCTTGTTTCTTCATGACAGGAGCAATATTGGAAACCCAATCAGTAAGAGGAACAGGGTAAATGAAACTAGCATGCAAAAGTTTTCAACTTCTATTTTAATAGCAACAACCTTCTTCGGATAAACAAGATGGAGGCATTGTCGCACTAGTTTGACATCAGGATACATTTGGATTTCATGTTCAACTATACTAGAGTCAATTCCTAGCATCTCCTCATATGACCATGCAAATATATCTTGGAATTCACGAAAGATAGCATGGTAAATATCAAGTTCTGATGGAGATTGGTCGAAATATTGATAGAAATAGTTTCTTCGATATTTGACAGGTTTCGGTCGGAATCTACTGTATCTATGAAAGTAGAATTTGAAAGGAAATCGACAACTGAAGGGTGATTGAGTTCATGTGAATAATCTTTTATGTGATCTTGAAGATGGGAATGATGATGATAATCTACCCATGGTTCTCCCTACGTCATCATTGATTGGATGATTCCTTCATCAGTAGAAAATATACGTGAAAAAGATCGGAGAAAGTACCATATTCTAATGAACGATCTACCCATACAATTGACGAAGATGGATTTGGGTTTGCCACGCAAGCCAGAAAGATTGATTGCTATGAAAGCTCAATAGGGCTTAGCGACATGTTTTCCTTACTACTATCAACTCCAAAGCTATTGGTAATCTTCCTTAAGTCAGATGAAGTGGAAGATATCATGTTGCAAGTCTCAACTTTTGCCAGTTCCGCCAAGTTTGATGGGGGCGGTAGTGAAAAAGTACCCATTAGGGAAGAATATTTAAAGAGACCTACACCAATTCTTTGAAGTGATAGCAGGGGTCCGTTAACTAACAGAATTCTTCCAGGAGCTTGTGAACTAGAGGTGAAGAAGGCGAGGTGGTCGGTAACTGTGATTCCCCCCTTATGAGGGAATATAGTCGTATGAAAGTATGTTGAAACCACAATAGCTATAGGATAAACCCATGATCTTCCTAGAAGAATGTTGTAGTCAAGGGGTCCGTCAACAACCTCAACTTCAACAGTTATTATTTTGCCTCCTAGTTTGATTTGCAAATTACTCAATATTCCACAAGGCGTATATGTGCGATCGTCAAAATCTTTAATGTTTTTGGTGATGATGACAAAGGCAATGAACCAAGTGTTTTCCAAAAACTCCTAAACATAATACAAGTAGATGTACCCTCGTCAATAATGGTTTGATGAACAAGTTTATTCAAGGCATTTACTTGAATAAGGAATGCTAAATGCGCTGGTAACTATGGCATATAATATGCATGGTTGAAAAACACAAGATTGGAATTAGTTGGATCATTTCCACCAATTGCTAACAACAAAGCCTGCTTTTGGGAGGGACAGTTCTGAAGCACCTCGAGCGTTGACATAGCAGAAGGTGACTGAGCCAAACCTTCTACTACATTATAGTTCTGTGCAGCTCGAGCTCGAGGGTTAAATTTCGATTTATGTACAACTCCTTTAGGCAGTTTTATTGTTAACTATGGTGCAATAGGTGGTGGAATAGGATTAGATGAAGTCGAGGTTGAAGGATTAGGTTGATCAGCCTGGTGATTCAACGACGAGTTGATTTCCATAATCTTTACTCCATGTTGACACCAAAATATCATTTTTCGACTTAGAGGCAGATAGCATAAGCACTTGGGAAGTGGAAGCATGGTCTGTAGAAACCATGTGTCTTCGGGTTCGAAAAAGGATCAGTCAACACTACAAATGTATTCGAAGCCTTTAGAAGCTTTGAGACTTCGGAGCAGTGAGGAACATCTCACATAAAATTCTCATCGTTACATATCAAACATGGGTAACGAGGTTTCCTAGCCGAAGCAAAGGAATCATATGATTTCTATTGAGGGGAGTTATTTTGTTTCTTCTTATTTTTTCCCTTCTTCTTACTTCTTGGCTGCTTTTCATTCTTGCCTTTTTCAGCTAACACAACATTGATTTCAGAAGAAAGAGTTTTATCAAATGCATTTGAAGTTTGATTCGAAATGGCAAGTGTTTTACTAGATGGTCAACCTGCGTTTGTGTACTCGAAGAACCAATCACACCATCACCGACACGAGAGTCCTTACTCAATGGTGGAGGAGGAATAGTGAAAGCTGGTCGGGGTGCATTTGGGATCTTGTCACAAAGCGTGCTAGACTTTGTATAGATCAAATCCAAATATTGGGCATGAACAATTACTTTCTCTTCAGTGACAACTCCACCTTCTACCACATCCTTAGTGATAGATGGAAGCAATGATTTTATAAATGACTCAGCTAAGAGCTGATCAGGAACATAAGTTTTAACCATTCGACAACGATGACGCCACTCATGAATATGATCAGAGATATGAGTAGCAGTTGTCTATTTAAAGTTGGTTAATAGTTCCGTTCTACTTTATTAGAAACCAGAGAACCCACAGTAAAAACCATTATTTCTATCAACGTTTCAAATCCCAACAGGGATCCATCATCAGGACAACTATTGAGTGTTGATAGAAGAAGAGCTTGATAAGGAGATATAAATAGTCATGAGGAACGCTATTTTGATTTAAGGGAAAAAATGAAAGTCGGTTGTTTAATAATTAATAATATCAAAATATTTAATTTAATCTATTTATTATTTATTTTATTTTAATTTTTAATTTAGGTTTATTTTAGTTTTAATTATATAATATTAATTTCTAATGATAAATTAATATTAATAATAAATAGTAAAGGTTTCTTAGTGAAATACTTTCTCTCTTGGTAATTAATATTTTTTTCCTCTTTCGTAATAATAATCTTGCATATAATAATTTGAAATGATTTATAATAATAGATTATAGATTATAACTATTAGTATTATCATTAATTCAAAAAATTAAGAATTAATCCAAGTAACCCCTAAAATAATCTAATTAATATTCAAATTATTAAAATCTCATTAATTTTGATAAATTAACTCATTATTATAAATATTTAGTATTTATTACTATTATTTATTATTTATTAAAAACTGTTAACAATAATTATTGATAACAATTATAATACTTACTGTTTATTATTATTCTTCTTATTTCTATCATTTGTTTTTCTCTGCAAATACTAACTTCTATTAACTGAAAGGCAAAATATTTTTACATATTATCGAGGCATGACAGCACTCGACAGAACAGAACTGCCCCATTACAGACATAAGCTGGGGAAACCAGTTACAAAGTGCAAGAAACCAGAAATCAGACATAGAGAGAGACATGCGTTGCCGAGAAGGAGAACTGAGCCAGCACAGAGACACAAAAAACATTGCAACCCAACATATAAAGAGTCATCAAATTCCCATCTGGGAGCCAAAAAACAGTAGGACAATTGCATAGAAACCTGACCACAAGCCTGAAACCGAAGCCGAAACAAAAAGAGACAGTCCCAAGTGGCGCTACTTCTCCTTTGCTGGGTCATGGTCCTTCTTCTCATCCCGAGCAGTATCGCCAGTCTTCAAACCTTCATTACCGCTTAAATCGCTGTCAGGGATTGCTATGGCATGTTCCGCCTCGCCATGAGTTCTGTCCTCAGCTGCAGGTCCTGTATCTTCAAGGGGAGGAAGATTTTTGAGAAAAGCCTCCTGTTCAGCTTTCTCTTTTTCCCAATTTTCCATGTTGTCTTTGTCTGAGGAATTCTCACTGCCTGGAGAAGGATCAGGGGCGATGTAGGCCAAGGGGGAGACAAGGTTTTCCTCTTCCGAGAGTATAAGGGTGATGTGGGCAGTGACCAGGGGCCTGTGCAGATTACTTTGAAATTTGAAGTGCTTTGTTTGAAAAGCACTGTTCGGAATAGGTTTCCGACCAGAGCCAACAGAAGGCCCAGCTTCATGGACGGGGGAGGGATTGAAAGGTTCCGGCGTCGTTTCCATGGCATGACCGACTGGAGGATGCAGAAGGCTGTCACGATGCCCCCCTGAACGATGCCGCTTGCCCGAGCGAACCATGATGACAGATAGAAGGTAGGAAACAAAAGGGTTATGGACGGGATGACCAACAGGACGGAGTCGGGTGAGGCAAGAGGGATGCCCAACAGAGCTTGCGACTGACACCACAATATGACAGAGCTTATAAACAACCACAAAAATTGCAGACAACAACAAAGAGCAAGAATCCAGAACAGGGGAGAAATTACCCTTGAGAGAGATGGCTTTGAGCCCGCAGCAGTGCAACAAATTTAAGCCATCACCCATAGCTCCCGCAAACCACGTTCTATTACCGCGCGACTGAGCACAAGGCTTGGTGAGTGAACCATGGATCGGCATGATTATAACAGGAGGCATGTTGCGTCGATCAACGCAGAACTTAAATGAAAATCCGCCACCCGATCTCTCATTAATACTCATTCCCTGCTCACATGAGGTTACGTCCCGGGAGGCCACGCTGCTCTGCAGCTGGCAGTACTGGGCATTAACTTCTTGCATGGAGAACTATGGAGTCAGTAATGCCACCCGGATCCGGGATTCTTATTTCTATCATTAATTATTATTATCAAAAAATTTAGATTATTAAAAAATTATAACTATTAGTATTATCATTAATTCAAAAATTTAAGAATTAATCCAAGTAACCCCCTAAAATAATCTAATTAATATTCAAACTAATAAAATCTCATTAATTTTGATAAATTAACTCATTATTATAAATATTTAGTATTTATTACTATTATTTATTATTTATTAAAAACTATTAACCATAATTATTGATAACAATTATAATACTTACTATTTATTATTATTCTTCTTATTTCTATCATTAATTGTTATTATCAAAAAATTTAGATTATTAAAATTTTTTAACTACAAGATACTATTATTATAAATCATTTCAAATTATTATATGCAAGATTATTATTAAGAAAGAGGAAAAAAATATTAATTACTAAGAGAGAAAGTATTTTACTAAGAAACCTTTACTATTTATTATTAATATTAATTTCTCATCAGAAATTAATATTATATAATTAAAACTAAAATAAACCTAAATTAAAAATTAAAATAAATAATAAATAATTAAATAAATAATAAATAGATTAAATTAAATATTTTGATATTATTAATTATTAAACAACCGACTTTCATTTTTTCCCTTAAATCAAAACAGGTTTCCTCATAACTATTTATAACTCCCTATCAAGCTCTTCTTCTATCAACACTTAATAGTTGTCCTGATGATGGATCCCTGTTGGGATTTGAAACGTTGACAGAAATAATGGTTTTTACTGTGGGTTCTCCGGTTTCTAATAAAGGAGTTCCGTTCTAGTTTCATATTTTATGGGTAACTAGAAGTGGGTTAAAAATTTGGTAGTTAAGATAGTGAAGTTATCAAAAGAAGCTCATGGTAACTCAATGTACCATTTCACAATCGGACCAGTAAGCATTCTCTGGAAAAGACGTAGTCTAACAGAATCATCATTCAAGGGTTTTGATGAACACCATAAATGAAAAGTCATGACATGGTTGGACGGGTCTTCTCGAGGGTTTCCATTGAATTTCAGAATATCGGTAGGTAACTTACGAGAAATCACTATCCACCAAGGTGCATAAAGAATTGGGTCATTGGTGAGCCGATTTAGATCTAGTAACTCAAGTGTCGCAATGAAAGGCAACTGTCTATTGAGGTCAGTTTGAGTATATCCAGGGTAAGATGGGATTGCTTGGGTAATAGGCCTTTGCATACCATCATAAGGAATCTATTGTTGGTAACCTTGATATGGGTAAGTTTGTTGAGCAAATCCGGCGTAAGGTTTTTGTTGAGCACCAGGATACATTTACTATTGTCTAAACCTAGCATAGGCTTGCTGACCAGGACCTGGATAAACTTGTTGCTGACCAAACCCATAATAGGCTTGTTGTCCAAGTTCAAGTTGAGGTTGGTATTGCTGGAATTGTTGTTGTTGATATTGGGGCTGTCAAGGTTGTTGAAGCAATTGTTGTTGTTTTTTATTTAACGGTTGTTTCCCACCAATGTTAGGTTGACCAACTTGTGAATACACTAAACCAATGTAATTCTGAGTCATTCCAGTAAAAGGTAAACTAGCCTGAAGTTGTTGGACTCCAAACACAAGTGGTTGTTGTAAAACTGCCTGAGAAGGCTGGATCTGTACACTTGAAACTTGGGGGTCTGAGGTTGAAGGACTAGCTTGTACAGGTTGAGATACAACAGTCTAAGCTTATGACTACGATAAAGCTATAACAACAGGTGTTTTAGGTATGGATGAGACAAATTGCATAGGTTGTGATGGATACACAAGCCTAGGTTGAACGTGCATTGTTGTTGCCACTGAGAGACAATCATTCCAGGTTGACCTAAAGACAACGACATATCAACATATGGTTGCCCCCCAAAAAATGGAGGATAAGAAGAATGTGCATATTGTTCTCCATATGTGGGTAGTCCAGTGTAAAGCGGATACATAGGACAGTAACCAGATGAACCAACTTGATGTGAACTTGATGGGTCCAGCTATTCGGTATCCGTTAATGAGGAACCAGATAAAATTCCAGTAGAAGACATTAGTGAAGACTAAGGGCTAGAAGCAACACTTGAATGGGTTCCAGATAAATATTAGTACCCCGATGGGATGGATGGAACACCATACAAGTGTGACTCAGGTGTCGTAGTAAAAATTGAAGAGGTCATGACAGAAGATTTTGTCGTAGCCGTAACAGATGGTACGGTCTGGGATGTTGACTCTGCCATATTCAAATGTCCAAATAAGTTTCCTAATGAATCAACGGGTTTCCGAAAGTAATTAACATAAAAAGGAGTAGTATGAGGATACATATGAAGTCAAACTCCAAAATGAAATGGAGTTCTGGGTGATTATACCTTAGGTTCCTCTTCTATCGAAAACAAACCTGGTGGAAGAATTTCACCATCAGGTCCGTAATAGATTTCTGGTATTTGTTGCTGAGGTAAAGAGGAAGTCCCGATAGTTACAGATGTCTGAGGATGTACTGGTCGATCTTCTTCCGGTAAGGTAACAACTTCTGATTGTTCAACCTCAAGATCCAAATGTTTTTGTAAAAGAATAGGTTCAGGTTGAGCTTCGTGAACAACTTCTGGTTAAGAAGTAACTTCTGATTGAATGATGATAGGTTCAGGATCAACTTCTGGTTGAACAAATTCAGGTTCAAAAGTAATTTCTTGTTGAACAACTTTGGATTGAGGATCAACTTGTTGTTGAACAACTTGGGTTATTGTTTCACTAGATTTAGTTCTAGTTTCCTCAGGTAATTGTGGAGATTCCACTTCAGTAACAGATGTACGAGTAACCATAGGAGAATCTGGGGTCACAATACTTACTGGTATAGGTGTTTTTGGTAATTCAGATGAAGAAGCAGAAGTTTGTGAAGTACTGGATCCAGTCAAACGAGACTATTTTTACCAAATAGGTGTAGATTTGAGCGGTAAAGGTGGTTTACTCGCTGCTCTCTGTGAACGACGGGGTAAGGGTTGATTTTCCTCCACGATTGCTGATTGATTTTATTACAAGAAAGAAATAAACAAAAAGGGGTAAACTAGGAAAAAAACGCATATTTCATTAAAATAGTGTTAGAAAATTATATATTACAGAGTAATGGAACACATAAAATATTGCAAAAATATAAACACAGAAAACAAATAAAACAAGAGAGACATAGATATACGTGGTTCACCCAATTTGAGCTACATCCACGGAGAAACAGTAAGTCCTTCTTTTTATATTATCCAACAAACTGAAGGGATACAACCTACAACAGATCTGCTGTAACTCCCTCTTCGCTCTCAATCTCCTCTCTCTTCCTCACTTAGAATATAGATCTACATAGACACAATACAATTCCCTCATATATAGTGAGGGGTTTCCTTCTAGGAAAAAAACACTAAATTAAACATAACTTCTACCGTCAGATCTTCGCATAATGAACGGCCTAGATTGACTACGAAATTACAACATTTTACAAGGAAATTTACATCTAAATTTTAGCTTCAGGGGCGTTGCATGGAGGGGTGTAATATATTCCTGGGGTATACATATGGTTGAAACCTTTTGAATAAAGAAGATAATCAGGTTCCACACCCAACAATCTCCCACTTGGGGACTGATTATAACAACTCCATTGCTGCTTCATTTGCTAGATAATGACTCCTCTTTGGACCTGGCTATTTCTCATCTTCTTCATCATACTTGAAGACCAACTAAAACTGAGCAGATTCTCAATTTCTCCTTGGTTACAACTTTTGTTAACATATCTGCAGGATTCTAGCTAGTGTGTATCTTTTCCAGCTTCAACTGTCCATCTTCCAATGCTGATTGTATGAAATGGTACTTGAGTTGTATATGTTTAGTCTTGGAATGAAATGCAGAGTTCTTTGCAAGATGCATGGCACTCTAGCTGTCACTGTATAACCTGCCCAACTCCTGCTTCTTACCCAATTCATCCATAAACCTTTGTAACCAAATCATTTCTTTACTAGCCTTTGTAGTAGCAACATACTCTCCTTCTGTTGTTGAGAGTACAATAACACTTTACAGTTTTGAGACCCAACTGACAGTTGTTCCACCTATAGTAAGCACATACCCTATTGTGCTCCTCCTGTTATCTCTATCATCCGCCATATCTGCATCAACATATCCTTGTAGAGCAATGTTTGAACCACCAAAGCAAAATTCTTGATTGGTGGTACCTCTCAAATACCTGAGAATCCACTTCACCGCCATCCAATGTTCTTTTCCTAGATTTCTCATGTACCTACTTACAACTCCCACTGCATGTGCAATATCAGGCCTTGTGCAGACCATTGCAAACATTAGGCTTCCAACTGCTAATGCATATGGAAATTTAGACATATGAGCCATTTCTTCCTGAGTCTTGGGACACTCCTCCTTACTTATTTTGAATGTCTAGCCAAAGGTATACTAACCGGTTTTGCATTCTGCATATTAAACCTTATCAACACCTTTTCTATGTACTCACTTTGAGACAATGTTAATTTGCGATTCTTCGTGTCTCTAGTTATTCTCATACCAAGGATTTGTTTTGCAACACCCAAATCCTTCATTGAAAATGAGTTTGCCAATTTTATTTTGAGCACATTTATTTCCTGCATGTTAGAACCTGCAACAAGCATGTTATCTACATACAATAACAATATAATATAGTTACCATCATTTTTTCTTTTGAGATAAACACAATGATCAGAGTGACATCTAGTATAACCTTGTTTAGACATAAACTTGTCAAATTTTAGATACCATTGCCTTGGAGCCTGTTTTAAGCCATACAAGCTCTTTTTCAACCTGCACAATAGTTTCTCCTTCCCTGTTACCTCATATCCTTGTGGTTGCTGCATATATATCTATTCCTCTAAATCCCCATGGAGAAAGGTTATCTTTACATCTAACTACTCAAGATGCAAATCTTCAACTGCTACTAGACTTAAAATAGTTCTGATTGAAGTCATTTTAATAATAGAAGAAAATATTTCACCAAAGTCTATACCCTTTTTCTGTGCAAATCCTTTCACCACAAGTCTAGCTTTGTACCTTTTCCTACCTCCATCTTCTTTCTTCAACTTGTAAACCCATTTATTCTGTAATGTTGTTTTACCTACAGGCAACCTAACTAAGTCCCAAGCTTGGTTTTGTGCTAAGGAGTCCATCTCTTCTTTCATGGCTTGCTCCCACTTCTTCTTGGTTTCTACCTGTTATCACTCAGGTTGTCCTTAAGCTCCGGAAAAGGATACGACCGAGGTAGCCACAGACCAACTTTGGACTGCAGGTTCTAGCCAACCTGCAATGATAGAGGGCTCTCTCTTTATGATTTAGCTTTGTTGAAAGGATTTTAGGCTAGGTTTTGAGTTCAGGGGGTTTTTGTTTTGTTTTGGTGGGAAAATTGATGTTTTCAGACAGAGAGGCAAGGCATAGTCTGGAATTTTCAAACCATTGGGCGTGGAGTCGAGGAGGAGAACTGCTGGTACATTTCTTCGGTCACAAGAGAGGTAAAATGGAGCAAGATAGCTGAGCATGAAACAACATTTCAGGTTTAAATGATGGGAAGAATGTTAAGTAATGAGAGGCAGTTAAGAATCTCTCAATCAGCTTAACAGATGGAGGTAACAGAGCTCTACCTAGGGGCAATGAAGAATCCCTAGATAATTGGCCAACACAAGTGAATCAGGGTAAACATGAGCCAGGAGGAATTCATATTCATAACCAATTCAATCAGAGGAAAACATAAAGAAATAGCAGAAATTGAGCACAGAGTGTATTTAAACAAATTCTAAGCTATTCTTTCTTTCTGCTATTTAGATAGTGGTAAACAATAAATAGAGGTAAGATGCACTTATTGCTTCAGGCTGCAGCACAAGAATTCCATCTTCATATCTCCAAAAACATTCATTTACAACGGTCAGTTTGCTCTCCAAGCTTTCAACAATATTTGATTATAGAAAAACTCAGGTATACAATGCGAGTCTCTAGTGAAAATTCTCAATCAACCAACCCTTGTAACAATGTAGAGGGTGGTATATATAAGGCTAAACTATCTACAAAGTTCCTTTATTACATCTTTACCTAATCAGGTCTGAAATAAAGATGATTACTTAACCTAATCCTATCCAGAAATAAATGCAAAAAATATCTCAGGCTACGCTCAGGGCCGCCGTATCAAAACTGAGTAAATGATGTTGTCCTTGGTGGCTTGTTGCAGTGTTTTCTGAAATAAATGTGTATGGGTTTCTGTACCTTTGTTGTCTGTCTGCATTTAAAGCTTTAACTATGATTTGAGGGCAAGGATGGGCTTACGCCTCTTGATTTGACTTTCTGGGGGGGCTCATCAATGTTCAGGTGCTTCGAGCCCCTAAAAAATCTTCGGCTGATACTCTTTGGCTCTTCATCTTCCTCTGATACTCTTTGGCAATAAACCGATGTTGTTCTGATGTGCTGTGTGTTAAATCATCATTTAATAGCCACTGTTCAGCCTCTGTTTTCTTCAAAACTGTTTTCTGCTCCTTTTTGAGTGCTTCGCAAAGAAAAATGGTTCATTCGGCACCTTTCGGGCTTCCTAGGGGCTGCAGAATGAAAAGATTCCGTGAAGATTCCCCATTTTGGCCCAAAAAATCTAGCGATGAGCGATTTAGGACAAATCGCTCATCAAAAACTGCCTCAGAAACTGATTCTGGAGCTCCGAAGTGCGATTTTTGCCCTTCGCACCAAAAAGTGTTGATGACGTCAGCGGATGTGACTTCGCACGGCAGGTGACGTCAGCGATGATGTCAGCATGATGACGTGGCAGGATGATGTCAGCGGGTGATGTCATCATGTACGGACGGTGACGTGGCATGTACAGTGGCAGGGTATGGTGGCAGGAGGCCACGTGGCAGGTGACTCGGCAGGTGACGTGGGACTTACGTCACAAGGGAGGGCGGTAAGCGGTTTTGGGCGCACCGCCTTAGCGCCTGGGTGGTTTTGGGGGAAGGGTCTCTGCCACACCCCAGAGCCTGACGCATGGCGGGAGTACGGCGGTAATACCGCCCATCTCCCGGACGCTAAAGCTCGGGCAGTTCGAGGATGGGAGGGCCCGTCAATCGTAGATCTGCGGGGCGGATGATCCAATGGCTGGCGGCGATGGCAAGTCGGCGGGGGTATACGGGCGGGGAATATGCACAGAATATTCCATATTTAATAACGCGCGCAGGTGGGGTTTGAAACTTAGGTTTAGTGGGTTTGGGGGGTTAATACGAGCGCGGGTTAATGTATTTGTAGTTAGGACTTAGGAAAAAGGGGTAGAACATGGGCTTTTGAGGGTTTTAGGGCTAGGGAAGAGGTTATTAATCTGGCCAGGTATCAGATTAATCCCTGCTTGGACACGGATGGGCTAAAAGCAGCCCCAGATGGACTGTTCTTCCCCTGACTTAGAAGGAATATGGCTATATTGCCAGGGGGGGAATATTTACATAGGGGAATTTTATATACAAAGTTTTAGTAGGGGAAAGGGGAAAACTGATAGGGAGTTATATAATACTTGTTAGTAGTTAATATGAAGGTGATAAGCAGGCGCCAAGGTCAGGGACCTTAGGCTAATTTTGTGGAAAAGAGTTTGAAAAGAAATAAAATCCTTGAGTGAAGCAGATCTTCACCAAGGCAACTAATATGGATGATGATGAAACCAAGAGGAATCAAGCAGATCTTGACCTCTTTGGGAAATTAGTAAGTGGCTTGGGGAATTAGAAGAAGGGGGAGTTAGTTATGTCCACCTTTGAGCTCCCTTGCATGAAAACTACCTGCACTGTGATCTGTAAAGATAAAGCACTTTGTACCACAAAATTGATCATAAATTGCCTTTCTGCAACCACACAGCTACCTACCCAGCCTACCTTCCTAACATTTTTTCTTCTTTTGAATTGGGTGCACTTATACTTGCAAACCCAGATTTACAATTTTTTTTTTGAATTTTTCCTATCTAAATCTACACTTATTTCTGCCAGGGCCCAGATTAAACAGTTGGGTCCCTTTGATTCTATACCTATCTACAAATCTACCAAGATTAAATTGTTTGGACATATATCATTCTCTATATTCTAAAACAGGAAATTGAAACCTAGGGAGACCAAGATTGAACTTTTTGGACCTCCCTTAAATGAAAACTCTTCAAAAACTGGAACTACTCATCAAAAATTGGAATACAGCAGTGCATTTGGACTAAGCATACTTCATGGCACTTCGTGGAAATATGGAACGTTGCAGCCTGCAAAGTATGACATATTTATCATGTAAAAATGTCAATCATGAAAGATGATACCCTGTTGCAACAGGAGGCTAACAGTGGCTCCACTTGGGGATGGCTTTTCCTTGTGAAAAGCCAAGAACAGCAGGTCAGATTACCTTGATCTTCTGTTTGTTGCTGTAGACTAGAAACATTTCTTTGTTCTGGCTGCTGAAAATATAAACTTTGAACTATGAACAACCTCCTCCTCAACTGAATTACTGTGAACTGTACAACATCACCTACTTTCTTCTGCGTGCTTGATAATTATGTACAACATTGTTTGAGCATTATGCCTCTGAAAATCATGGGCCAAAACTGATGTATCTCCTCTGACTCTGGTCCTGAACAGTTACTGACCAATTTCTTCTTCCTTGTCAACATTCTTTTGGCTGAAGATTATAATCTGCAACAGCTTGCCTTTACCATGATATATTGTGATGTGTCTGTGCTATTCTTCGCTGTTGTGCCGAAATTAGTGCAGAGACAAGGCCTTTAAAGCTCGACTACTTGCATCAGCTGGATCTTCACAGATTAACTGCTGCTTCTTAAACAATCGCCTTGCTTGTAAAAATGAAAACAAAGTGCTGATATGTACAACTAAGACTGTACAAAGATATATACAAAACTGCATTGTGTCCCTTTAAAAGGGGTCATGGTAATGCTTCAGCATACGGCCATTGACAGGGCCTTCTTCAGCAGAACAATCCTCCACGGATCTGAGAAAATAAGTGTTATTTCCCTGAACAGCAGAAATAACCAATGGACCTCTCCATAGAAAATCAAACTTGGCATGTTTGCCCTTGTCTTCTCTTCTTGAGTCCCATCTTAGAACTTTGTCACCAACATTGAAATCCTCAGCCTTAGCTCTCTTATCAAACATCTTTTTGAGCTTTTCTTGCACAATTTGAGCTCTGTCATAAACTTGTTCTCTGGTTTGCTGCAGATGGATGGTCTGATTGATTCTTCTTTGAATGTCATTCGATTCAACTTGAATCTTTTGTAATAGCTTGATAGTAGGAATGCCCAGGGATGAAGGAAATCTGGCCTCCATGCCATATACTAGCTCATAAGGGCTCATCCCAATTGATCTTTTGCTTGAAAGTATGTCTGCCCATAGGGCATTTACTAGTTTTTTGTGCCAGTTCTTCTTGTTTTCTTCCAGGACTTTCTTTATGATGTTGATGAGGCTTTTGTTAGATGATTCGGCCAAGCCATTACCTTGAGGGTAATAGGCTGTGGAGTGGCCCAAGGTAATATGAAATCTGTGGCAAAAATTGATCATCTTTTTGGAATTAAAGGCAACGGCATTGTCAGTGATGATTTTCTCAGGGAAGCCAAATCTAGAAAGGATGTTGCACTCAAGGAATTGGATAATCATGGTGTCATTGGCTTGTCTACAGGGAATGACTTCAACCCACTTAGTGAAATAGTCGGTGGCTGTTAGGATCCATTGGTGCTAGCCTGAGGAAGAGGGATGGATTTCTCCAATGAAGTCAAGACCCCATTGTTAAAAAGGTTTTTCTATGGAGATGGTTTTAAGGGGCAGGGGTAACAGCTTTCTCTTGCCCTCAAAAATTTGGCATTTGTGACATGGCATGGCAAACTTCTTTACATTTGCAAAAAGAGAGGGCCAATAAAAACCAGCCCTTAAAATTTTATCAGCAGTGGACTTCCAATATAGATGTCCTCCACAGTCACCTGCATGGAATTATTTCATGACATTGTTAGTTTCATACATGATTAAACAATTAAGCAATATACCTTCATGATTTCTCCAAAATAATGCACCATCTATAACACAAAACTTTAAAGCCTTCATTTTCAAAAATCTTTTCTTGGTTCTGGACAATCCTGGGGGAGCACACAAGTTTAACAATACAAAGCATATATCAGCGTACCATGGGGATTGTAAAAATATTTCACTGATCTGTGGAGTCGCCAGCTCCGGTTCATTGTCCAGCTGGTTAATCTCTAAGGCTTGAAAATTTGTTTCGGACATCAGTTTAGCTAAACCTTGTCCCTTTATCAGCTTGGTTGGTTTTATTTCTATGTCATATTCAAGGATATTTGCAATCCACTTGCCTCTTTTGCCTTCTAATCCTTCTTGAGTCAATATGTCCTTTACAGCAGCATGTGGGACATAGGCAATCATGTGTGAATATAAAATGTACACTCTGAAATCCTTGATGGCCTTAACAAGTGCGTAGGCCTGCTTTTCCATTATTGGGTACTTCAAAGGGGCGTCTCTTAGAGCTCGACTGAAAAAAGCAATTGGCTTTTCAGCTCCCTGTTCATCCTTTTGCAAAAGGACAGCGGCTATAGTGTGATCAGATGCAAACGAAAATATGATAAAATCTTTGTCAAACTGTGGGCTAGTTAGGACAGGGGTTTGCGTTAAGGCTGATTTGATACTCTCAAATGCTTGCTTGGTTTCAAGAGACCATTTTACCTTGGCATCCTTCTTTAACATGTTGCTTAACAATCTTATCAGCTCAGCTAGATTTGGAATAAATCTTCTCAAGAAGTTGATTTTCCCAAGGAATGCTTGTAGCTCTTTAATGTTTCTTGGAAATGGGATTTGGAGGATGGCTTGTATTCTTTCAGGATCAATTCTGATCCCATCCTTTGATATGATGTGGCCAAGTAATTTGCCTTCTTCAAGGCCAAACAGAGACTTCTTGGGGTTCAAGGAAATGCCATATTTCCTACATGTCATGAAAATTTGCCTGAGATGCTTGAGGTGTTCTTCATCAGATTTGGAAAATGGGGTTAAGTCATCAAGGTAGACAACTAGGAAGTCATGTATTTCTTTGGCAAAATCAATATCCATTGCACGTTGAAAGGTAGCACCAACATTTTTAAGACCAAATGGCATCTTTACATACTTGAATGTTCCCCAGGGTGTGGTAAAAGTTGTTTTGTCTTGGTCGTTCGGGTGAAAAAGTATTTGGTTAAAACCTGAAAAACCATCTAGCAAAGAGATTCTAGATGATCCCACTACTCTTTGCAAGATGTGGTCCATTTTAGGCAAAGGGTAATGATCTTTTAAGGAGACTTGATTTAAATTTATGAGATCTACACAAAGTCTGATTTCGCCTGTCTTTTTTCTCGTAGGAACAAGATTGGACACCCATTCAGAAAATCTAATGGGTGCTATGATGCCTGCTTCAAACATCCTCTTTACTTCCTTCTCAATCGGGGGAAGAAGCATAGGGTTAATTCTTCTAAGTTTCTGCTTGAAGGGTTTCTGGTTTGGTTTTAAAGGAATGGTGTGTTGGATCACCGAGGTGTCATAGGATTTCAGATCCTCATAGCTCCAAGCAAATACATCTTGGAACTCTTTGAATAAGTCAATGTACTTGGGCTTTTGATCAGGTGGCAAATTTTTGGACAGTTTGATCATTTTTGGCTTTTCTGCTGTCCCAATGTTATGTTCCTCTATATCAGTGTTTATAGGCTGCAGTTTTGGCTTTCTTGGCACGTCATTAGCATCAAACATGTCTTCTAATGGGGTTAGGCCAGCAGGCAGAAAGTTATCCTTTAAGTCAATGATGTCTGCCTCTGTTTTGGCTATATCTTCCAAGTGTATTTGTTTCAGCTGTTCTATGTTTTCTTTGTCAAAAATAGTTGGTTTCAGGATTTGCTTGACTGTTGCAGCTGTTACATCTTGTTGATTTTCAGTTGTTTGGTGTTCTGGATCTGTCATAGCATCCATGTCGATGTTAATATTCAAAAACTCATGCTCAAGGGTGAGGAACTTATTAATCTGGGCATCGTTTTCGAATACTTTCCAATCTTTAACGTTATTTGGGACAACTGGCCTATGTTTTATTTGAGCTGTGAAGTGATGGTTTGGGTCAAAAGGAAGCTTGCATGTACTAGCAAAGTGGCTAGGCTGTGTGCATGAATGTTGTGATTTCTGGAAATCTTGTCAAGCTTGAATTTAGTGAATTCCTGGAGTATATTAGTAGCAGCGGTCCTATAGGCTCTCATTCTGTTGTTATTGGTTATGAAATTGCCTTTCATCTGTTGTATGATTAAATCAGAGTCTCCTAAAATAGACACTTTTGCAGCTCCCAGAGCTCTGAGGAGTTTAAGGCCTAAAAGTAGAGCCTCATATTCTACCATGTTGTTTGTGCATTTAAAATTTCAGTTTGTAGGCATGACCTTCTGCATGGTTGTTATATGTGTTGTGAATCTAGACACCTGCCCCTGCTCCTAACTTGTTAACAAAGCCATCAAACTCTAAATACCATGTGATTTCTTGCTTGTGGTCAGTATCAAGAGATTGAGCTGTTTTAGGATTGGTCATATTTAAAATTTCTGTTTGGGGAACTTCTTTCGGTAGGCTGGTTGCATCAACTGTTGTGCAAGTTTTGTCAGTGTGTGCAACTAATTCTTCGTTGATGTGTGCTTGTTGCTCTAGAGCAAAGGGCCCATTATCAATTGGAGAACTTGTATCATCATTAAACAAAATAAAGGAATCCATATCAGAGTGGATTGAGTAAATGGGAAAATTTTCAGGCTTGCTCTCACTAATTACCACATATTTCATGAGCGTTTCTCTATACATTCTCTTTGGTTGCCCAAAGACTAAAATGGTGGCATAGGAAAGGTCTAATTGAAGGGATCCTTGGAGCTTTGCTCCCCATGATCTTGACAGGAGCATACCGTATTTTGGTGGAATGTCAGCAACCACCACATCCATGAGGATAGTCTTGTTGGGATATTGGACTAAGGAGACACACAAGTCTTTGATGAGGCCTAGACATTTCACTTGACTTGAGTCAAATGAGTATAAATCTTTGTAAGGTCTTGTAACATCAAGATTCAGTTTTTCCATAACTGCTTTGGGCATAAGATTGTGTGATGCCCCTGAGTCAAACATATCATTGTGCAAAACTTTGTCGTGTATATGCAAACTGACATAAAAGGGTGGGACCGGTCCATGTGTTGATTTTCCATTAACTTCTGGGCCAAACAGCAGCTTTGGGGTGTCATCTAAAACATTTACATCATCCTTAACCTCTGGCATTTGAAGTGATCTTTGAATTTGCTGCCTATATACATCGTGTTTGGCAAGTTCTGAGAGGGGAATGGATATTTTTAACTTAGCTATTTATGTCTCTAAGTTAAATGGCTTTTCCAGTGAAGTCTTGGTGTTGATAATGGCAGTTTTTTCTATTTCATTTGAATTGTCTGCGTTTTGCTCTTGTTTATCAGCGTTATGGGAAGTTTTTGCTTGCGGTTTCTCAACTTCAGGAAAGTTTCTTGGGACCCTGTTCGAGCTTTCTTTCGAGGAAGAAGGTGGCAAAGGCTGATCTTTGGAAGGTTGTATTTATGTTATGTCTTCTATAGTCACTTGATGCGGGTTTGGAATAGGTATATCAGCTGGTTCTGTTATGACAACCTTGCTTTTGATCTTGTTGGGTTGTTGGCTATCCTTCGTTTTACTAGGTTTGGGAATGTCAATGGTCCTAGTTCTCCGCTTATATTGTTTGTGTACTTCATACACAGTGGTATCATAACCTTGTTTAAAATCAAAAGACTCGCCAGACCTAGTCTGAAACTGATTGTAATCAGGTTCATTTTGGTCTTCTTGGGATAGGACAGTTTGGTGCTCACCCTTTAGATCCATTAAGTTCATGTGAGTGTCCTCTATGGGTTCACTAAAAGTAGATCCTTCAACATAATTATCTTGGAAAGGGGGTCTTATATCATGGTCTTGGTTAGGCCTACCAGCATTTATGTTCTGCGTTTTTCTAAAATTTGGGTTCCGTATGGTATTAAATTGTTGTCCTTCCCATGATGCTTTTCTCTCAAAATTTTCTACTCTTTCTCCCAGCCTTTGCAGGCCACTGATGATAGCATCAAGCTTTTGATCAAAAGCTGAGGGTTCTTCTTTAAAGGTGGTTCTTCTTTCCATTCAGGCTCTATTTCTTTTGGCAATTAAATTGGCTTCCACGCTGACAGCAACATTTTTCATGTCCGCAAGGGTTTGAGGAGCTCTTTCTTTTAACTGGTATGCCATATCCGGGTCAAATCCATCAGGAAATTTGTACAAGGCCAGATCAGGTGGAGGCCTTAAGTTCTGTGGTATTGCGTTATATACATTATTGAATCTTGCACAGTACTCCAAAACAGTCTCTTGAGGACCTCGTTTGATCGTATCATATTCAGCTAGTATGTGCAAGGGGTCTTTCTTTTTCTCCCATCTGTTGGTAAAGGATTGGTAAAGCTCATTTGGGGTGGTTATGGAATTTGCAGCAAGTGATCTGAACCAAGTTCTTACATCACCTGTTAAACTCTGAACAAAAATTCTCATTCTTATGCTATCATCATCTATCTCGTAGTTTTCAAAATAATCTTGCATCTTTTTGGTATGTTGAATGGCTGTGAAAGGACAGGTGGAATCAAAATATGTGATTTTCGATTGGTACTCTTGAGGCAAAGCCCCAGCATTAGCAGGTAATTGCAAGGGTGCATATCTATTAGCCATATTGGCAGGTATAAGTGGAACAACAGGGATAAGTGGAACAGCTGGAGTAATGGGGATCACAGGAGTAACTGGAACGCTGGAAACAACAGTAGTGTTAGTATGTACAGTGAATGAAGGTGTGGAAGGAGTACTACGAGATGTAGATGATGAACTAAGGGAAATAGGGGTTGACCGGAACAAAACCTTGACAGGAGTCAGAATACTGCTAGGGTAAGCTGTTTCAGGGCTCAAATCAGCAAAATTTTCCTGTCTTTCTTGCTTCCTAAGGATTTTCGAGATTATGTTAGGGTTTTCAAAAACAGCTGGAGGGTTGGGATCTGGATTTGATCTGGTATATCGTGGATTTTTCTTGGGAGCCAGCTTCCGAATTGTTTTTTGGGTATTTTTCCTGGGAATGTTTTTGTAATCAACAAGGGACTAATTAAAATATGGGACAACTTGTTTGTAACTTAAAACTAGCATGAAGATTGACTAAAGCAGCATTTATTTACTCCTGTTAATGCAAAGCAAAAAACAGTTTCAAAGGCTTCCTGGCTGACATTCAGGCTTCATCTGTAGTTTTAAGAGATAAACAGGAGTTGGAAAGTTTGATTTATGGTCTCAGCAGAGCTTTCTTACCTTCTTCGTGAAACTATCTGAGGAAGTTCCCCAGCGGAGTCACCATTATGTTATCACTCAGGTTGTTCTTAAGCTCCGGAAAAGGATACGACCGAGGTAACCACAGACCAACTTTGGACTGCAGGTTCTGGCCAACCTTCAATCAGAGAGGGCTCTCTCTTTATGATTTAGCTTTGTTGAAAAGGATTTTAGGCTAGGTTTTGAGTTCAGGGGGTTTTTGTTTTGTTTTGGTGGGAAAATTGATGTTTTCAGACAGAGAGGCAAGGCATAGTCTGGAATTTTCAAACCATTGGGCGTGGAGTCGAGGAGGAGAACTGTTGGCGCATTTCTTCGGTCACAAGAGAGGTAAAATGGAGCAAGATAGTTGAGCATGAAACAATATTTCAGGTTTAAATGATGGGAATAATGTTAATTAATGAGAGGCAGTTAAGAATCTCTCAATCAGCTTAACAGATGGAGGTAACAGAGCTCTACCTAGGGGCAGTGAAGAATCCCTAGATAATTGGCCAACACAAGTGAATCGGGGTAAACATGAGCCAGGAGGAATTCATACTCATAACCAATTCAATCAGAGGAAAACATAAAGAAATAGCAGAAATTGAGCACAGAGTGTATTTAAACAAATCCTAAGCTATTCTTTCTTTCTGCTATTTAGATAGTGGTAAACAATAAACAGAGGTAAGATGCACTTATTGCTTCAGGCTGCAGCACAAGAATTCCATCTTCATATCTCCAAAAACATTCATTTACAACAGTCAGTTTGCTCTCCAAGCTTTCAACAATCTTTGATTATAGAAAAACTCAGGTATACAATGCGAGTCTCTAGTGAAAATTCTCAATCAACCAACCCTTGTAACAATGTAGAGGGCGATATATATAAGGCTAAACTATCTACAGAGTTCCTTTATTACATCTTGACCTAATCAGGTCTGAAAGAAATATGATTACTTAACCTAATCCTATCCAGAAATAAATGCAAAAAATATCTCAGGCTGCGCTCAGGGCCGCCGTATCAAAACTGAGTAAATGATGTTGTCCTTGGTGGCTTGCTGCAGTGTTTTCCGAAATAAATGTGTATGGGTTTCTGCACCTCTGTTGTTTGTCTGAATTTAAAGCTTTAACTATGATTTGAGGTCAAGGATGGGCTTACGCCTCTTGATTTGACTTTCTGGGGGGGTTCATCAATGTTCAGGTGCTTCGAGCCCCTAAAAAATCTTCGGCTGATACTCTTTGGCTCTTCATCTTCCTCTGATACTCTTTGGAAATAAACCGATGTTGTTCTAACATGCTGTGTGTTAAATCATCATTTAATGGCCGCTGTTCAGCCTCTATTTTATTCAAAACTGTTTTCTGCTCCTTTCTGAGTGCTTCGCGAAGAAAAATGGTTCATTTGGCGCCTTTCGGGCTTCCTGGGGGCTGCAGAATGAAAAGATTCCTTGAAGATTCCCCATTCTGGCCCAAAAAATATAGCGATGAGCGATTTGCGCTAGGCGTAAATCGCTCATCAAAAACGGCCTCAGAAACTGATTCTGGGGCTCCGAAGTGCAATTTTTTCCCTTCGCGCCAAAAAGTGCTAATGACGTCAGCATGACATCAGCGGATGTGACTTCATACGGCAGGTGACGTCAGCATGATGACGTGGTGGGATGACGTCAGCGGGTGACGTCATCATGTACGAACGGTGATGTGGCATGTACAGTGGCAGGGTACGGTGGCAGGAGGCCACGTGGCAGGTGACTTGGCAGGTGACGTGGGACTTATGTCACAGGGGAGGGCGATAAGCGGTTTTGGGCACACCGCCTTAGCGCCTGGGCGGTTTTGGGGGAAGGGGCTCCGCCACACCCAGAGCCTGACGCGTGGCGGGAGTACGGCGGTAATACCGCCCATCTCCCGGACGCTAAAGCTCAAGCGGTTCGAGGATGGGAGGGCCCGTCAGCCGTAGATTTGTGGGGCGGATGATCCAACGGCTAGCGGCGATGGCGAGTCGGCGAGGGTATACCGGCGGGGAATATGCACAGAATATTCAAAATTTAATAACGCGCACAGGTGGGGTTTGAAACTTAGGTTTAGTGGGTTTGGGGGGTTAATACGAGCGCAGGTTAATGTATTTGCAGTTAGGACTTAGGAAAAAGGGGTAGAACATGGGCTTTTGAGGGTTTTAGGGCTAGGGAAGAGGTTATTAATCTAGCCAGGTGTCAGATTAATCCCTGCTTGGATACGGATGGGCTAAAAGCAGCCCCAGATGGACTGTTCTTTCCCTGACTTAGAAAGAATATGGCTATATTGCCAGGGGGGAATATTTACATAGGGGAATTTTATATACAAAGTTTTAGTAGGGGAAAGGGTAAAACTGATAGGGAGTTATACAATACTTGTTAGTAGTTAATATGAAGGTGATAAGCAGGCGCCAATGTCAGGGACCTTAGGCTAATTTTGGGGAAAAGTGTTTGAAAAGAAATAAAATCCTTGAGTGAAGCATATCTTCACCAAGGCAACTGATATGGATGATGATGAAACTAAGAGGAATCAAGCAAATCTTGACCTCTTTGGTAAATTAGTAAGTGACTTGGGGAATTACAAGAAGGGGGAGTTAGTTATGTCCACCTTTGAGCTCCCTTGCATGAAAACTGCCTGCACTGTGATCTGTAAAGATAAAGCACTTTGTACCACAAAATTGATCATAAATTGCCTTTCTGCAACCACACAGCTACCTACCCAGCCTACCTTCCTAACATTTTTTCTTCTTTTGAATTGGGTGCACTTAGACTTGCAAACCCAGATTTACAATTTTTTTTTTTGAATTTTTCCTATCTAAATCTACACTTATTTCTGCCAGGGCCCAGATTAAACAGTTGGGTCCCTTTGATTCTCTACCTATCTACAAATCTGCCAAGATTAAACTGTTTGGACATATATCATTCTCTATATTCTAAAACAGGAAATTGAAACCTAGGGAGACCAAGATTGAATTGTTTGGACCTCCCTTAAATGAAAACTCTTCAAAAACTGGAACTACTCATCAAAAATTGGAATACAGCAGTGCATTTGGACTAAGCATACTTCATGGCACCTCGTGGAAATATGGAACATTGCAGCCTGCAAAGTATGACATATTTGGCATGTAAAAATGTCAATCATGAAAGATGATACCCTGTTGCAACAGGAGGCTAACACTACCTGCACTACTTCTTCATAACATTCTAGTTCACCAGAATCAGTCAACAATACATAATATAAAGAAGGAGAGTATCGTTCAGGGGGTCTACTTATCCTGGTAGATATTCTAACACCACTTTCAGCTGTTTGAGGTGCTTGTTGTTGTTGTGGTTGTTGTGGTTGTTGTTTTTGTTGTTGATCATTATGATTTTCAGGCACCATCACTTTTTCTGTGATCTCGTCAAGCACTGTGTATTCTCTATTTTCTTTTTCCTATTTCTTTTCCTGTAGCTGATCCTTATACAAAACCTTTTCATTGAATATTATATCTTTGCTCCTAATAATTTTTTGTTTTTCATAATCATATAAGCGATAACCAAAATCATTAACACCATATCCAATAAAGGTACATTTCTTTGATTTTGCCTCAAGCTTTGTTCTATTTTCTTTATTAATGTGGAGAAAGGCTTCACAATCAAAAGTCTTTAAAAAAGAGTAGTTTACCTTTTTACCTATCCATGCCTCCTCTAGAATACCACCATCCAAGGAACTTGAAATCCCTCTGTTTATTAGATAAACAACAGTATCTACAACATCTGCCCAAAATTATAAAGGCAATCCTGCATGCAATCTCATGCACCTTGCGCGCTCCATGATTTTCCTGTTCATCCTTTCTGACACACCATTTTCTTGTGGTGTTCTTGGAACTGTCTTCTCTCTGTGAATTCCATTCTCAGAATAGTACCTATCAAACTCTTTGCTGCAATATTCACCTCCATTTTCTGATCTGAGACACTTCAGCCTTTTTCCTATCTCATTTTCAACTAAAGCTTTCCATTTCTTGAAAGTATCAAATACATTAGATTTATTTCAAATACAATAAATCCATGTTTTTCTAGTTGCATCATCATTAAATGTAACATAATAACGAGAGCCACCAAGAGATGATACCTGAGCAGGTCCCCATACATCTTTATGCACAATATTTAATTTTTCGCTCTTCTTTTCTTTCCCAACTCTAAGGAATCTGACTCTCTTCTGTTTTCCATAAACACAATTCTCACAAAATTTTAAATCAACATGCTTCAAACCTAGTAATAAATTTCTTGAGTGAAGAATCCGCATCCCCTTCTCACTCATGTTCCCAAGCCTATGATGCCGCAATGTCATATCTTCTCCTGTAGAGGTTAAAGCATTAACAGAATCAGAAATACCATTGCATAAATACATTGTACCAACCTTTCCTTCTTTCGCTCTTACCAAGGATCCTTTAGTGACCTTCCAGGGTTTATCTGTGAAAGTAGTTACACAACCTTCACCTCCCAACTGCCTTGTTGAAATCAGATTTTTCTTCAGATATGGAACATGCCTTACCTCCTTCAATAGCCACTGATTTCCATTTTGTTGTTTTATGAAAATTGTACGCATTACAATGATTTTACAGGGTTTATCACCCAATTGAACCTGTCCAAAATCTCCTTGAACGTAATTATAAAAATGTTTCCTATCAGGTGTGGCATGGAATGAGGCCCCTAAATCTACCACCCAAGCATCAATAATATTTTCTAATGAAAGAATCAAAGCAGCTTGCAACACATCACCTGTTACATTCGCTTCATGATTAGTTTCTTGTTGTGCACCTCCTTCTTTTCCCTTCTGAGACTTGCAGTCTTTCTTCAGGTGTCCTCTCTTCCTGCTTTTCCAGCACACTATCCTCGATCTAGACTTGGATCTTCCTTTTCTTGACTTACTGCGATATCTAGGGCTCTTTCCTCTTTCCATTTTTCTTCCCCTAGTCTCTGCAGTCAAAGCATTACCCGATGTCTCACTGAATATTTTCCGTCACATTTCCTCGCTAAGGATTGCACCGACAACATCATCAAACTTTAAAGTAATAGATCCAGAGACAGAGTTACTAATGGCCACAACTAAACCATTCCAACTTTCTAGCAATGAGCACAAAAATAATAGAGCCCTAAATTCATCATCAAAAGTTACCCCTACAAAACTTAACTGATTGGTAACTGTATAAAACTCATTTAAATGATCAGCAATAGATCCACCATCTGACATCTTCATATTAAATAAACGCTTCATAAGAAATACCTTATTTGAGGCCAAGGGTTTTTCATATAGTTTGGACAATGCTGACATTAAACCCTCTATTGTCATTTCCTTTGAAATATTAAATGCTACCAACGCCACTAGTCATAACCATATGGTTCCAAGTGATTTTATGTCGAGAATATCCCATTCTGTGTCTGTCATACTTGTCAGCTTCTTTGTCTTTCCACTCAATGGTTGGTACAGATCTCTCTGGTATAAAAAATCTTCCATCTGCATCTTCCACAACTAGTATTTTTGGTCGTTGAATTTTTCAACCCTAAACCTACCATCTTCCTCCATTGCTCCCACTCGAACCAGGAACCCTTCTCTCCTATGAGTTTATCAGCCAAATAGACCTTCGGCTCTGATACCAATTGTTAGAAAATTATATATTATAGATCAATGGAACACATAAAATATTGCAAAAATATAAACACAGAATATGCATAAAACAAAAGAGACACAAATATACGTGGTTCACCCGGTTTGGGCTACGCCCACGAAGAAACAACTAGTCCTTCTTTTTATATTATCCAACAAATTGAAGAGATACAACCTATATCAAATTTGTTGTAACTCCCTCGTCACTCTCAATCTCCTCTCTCTTCCTCACTTAGAATATAGATCTACATAGACACAATACAATTCCCTCATATATAGCGAGGGGTTGCCTTCTAGGAAAAAAAACCCTAAATTAAACATAACTTCTACCGTTAGATCTCCACCTAATGAACTACCCAGATTGACTACAAAATTACAACATTTTACAAGGCAATTTTACATCTAATTTTTAGCTTTGGGGGCATTGCATGGAGGGTTGTACTATCTTCCTGGGGTATACATCTAGCTGAAACATTTTGAATACAGAAGATAACTAGGCTCCACACCCACAAATTGGAAATTTTTTATTACAGGGACATCTCTAGAATTGAGTTTTTTTACTTATTTTCAAATTCAAGATCCATGATTTAATTCCAAATTTAATGAAATATATGTTAAAAGGTTTATCAAGCAACTGTGAACTGCAGAATACCTCCCGCGACCCGAGAAGTATGGGCAGGCAATCTCCCTGAACACTATGTTCGGTGTATAACAGTGTACAAGGCGGCTGACTTAGTTACCTAAGGATGGATAGCAACCCAGAGTTGTCCTCCAATAGATACCCGAAAGTACATGGAGGCCCAATCTGTATTAGCATTGTCTAATGTGAAACCGCATATTGAGAGAATTCCCATATATTTTACGTACTCTAACACCACCCTATATACCCGAAGGTACGTGGATGAGCAATGATATACTTACATAAGTGGAATGATGTATCACACTTGGGATGTATCACAGACAAGTTACTGACAACTGCTATATTTTATGATGTCGGAATACGTCTCTAACCTAGAACCTCTAAATTTTTTGCATTAGGTGACAATGATCCATTAGGTTAATTGATGTTAATTTTAAGTTGATCTTGATTAAGAATTTTCCTTTCAAGGTTCACCCCATGATGTGTTTTCAATTCCTAGAATGCAACTAATATGATAAACATTCTTTTCATTCAATTTTAGCAATGAAAACCTTAGCTAGTAGGGATAGAGCAATCAAATTCTTGTAATCAAGGAACAAAGAACACATCTAATGCAATTTCCCTAAACTATTCCTATGAGCACACACAAACTTTTTCAATGCACAATGCAAGTTTTTCTTTTCAATTCCCTTAATATTGTGATAAACAAAAGGAAACTAATGCACATACAATCGATCAATCTTTTTGCAAGAACAAAGACTTTACTACAGTTCTATTTCAAAAGAAATGAATATTTTTATGACACTTTCTTTTGAACAAAGATTAATCGACTATAAACTAACTTTGACAATGAATTGATAGTGATACAAAAATCATTTAAGAAACAATAAACAGTCAAGTCCAAAGTAGGGCTAGAAAAGGAAGAATAAATTGATTTCAGAGACACAAGCATCATTTATCTTTTAGCAAGTACAAACAGAAGGAAATTTGGCAAAAAGTCAACTCAAAGGAGGGATTTTTGTCCTAAGGAGGATTAGTGCAGCCTTGAATGGGAGACAGTGCACTTCAAAGCACTGTCCTCAAGCCAGGGGTGCTCTGTAGCACTCTATCTCTAGACCAAACCTAAGCTAGTGCCAGAGAGGCCATCGTAGGGGCTTACAAGCACAATTTTCACCAAAAAACACTTATAAAAGGCTTAAATAAGATCAACGGAAGCAAGTAAAGTCTACTGGGGTGTACTAGGATGAAGGTAAACTATCGGAATGATGATCATATCCCAACAGAGTCACCAATTTTTATGTTGAATTTTGCATCTACCGATAAACACAATTTCCTTAGATGGGTAGCTACATCTAGAACAACAGATTTAAAGTGCTTAACCTTTTACTATATAAGATAGATAAGACAAGGTACCTACTTGTTATCTTTTTCTTTCCATTTGTCTCCTTTGTTTGGCTCCCATCGCTCCTTCTCGAACTTAATCCGCTCGATAAGTACCTATAATCATAAACATAAAACAAAACCAATCAAAGAAAGAGATCTATCTACTATAAGAAAATGGAATAAAAAACATTTAAACATATAATCATTGTTAGCGCTCAAATTTTGCCTCAGGCTGAAGAAGGCGAAACTCAAGGTAACATCAAACCAAGCTCAGCCTCGTAGCTAGCCCTACGAGGACAGGAGAGGGCTCTCTCCAGGTCTATCTCGACAAAAGGTCTTCAAAGGGCAGAGATGACCAATATGAATATTGATTTTAGGCTAGTAAATTGATTAAAAAAGGGGTTTTTAATAAAATGATGGGGTTTTTCTGGGCTGCATGGGGCAAAGAAACAACTTGAACCGAGAAATGTAATCAAAAACACAGATTGTCTCCTGAGGCAAGGTAGGCAAGAAAGTTTAACATCAAATTGAGATTAAATGGAATGGCAAGACTGCTGAGGAGCTGACAAGGGCAAAGAGGATGAATCCTTGTCAAACAGAAGAAAACATTAAATATGAACAAACTTAAAGGCAGAGCATACAAAATATGAATTCTACCTTAACACTTCATTTGTTCAATTGCAGAAGATAAGAGATGGAAAATTGATACACATAAAAAATTTACAAGTACTGAAAGAAGCACACCATCAAGACATAAAGCCATAAGAATTCCAAATAGTGCTGCAAATCCCTGGTCTTCCCTTTGCGAAAATGCTGAAGTAAAATGTACAATAAAGTCTCCAAGCCTCTTCCCAAAGAGTCCAACCATGAAAATGACTAAGAAAATACATAATATAGGCAAACTAACACATTACCTTGCCTCTAGGGGTCGATCTCATCATCCTAGGAGCTGTTTCAACCAATTCTAAACAAAGCACTATAATCTAGGCAGTCAAAACAACTTGCCTCTATAAGCTAGGAAACCAATTCATTCATTAATTTTTTGCTATTTTATGAATGGATCTTCTAGAATAGGTAAATAAGTGTCATGTCAACATAAAATTTCATTAATTACATCAAGGAGGGTGAAAAATCCCACCACAAGTCAAAACTGGTCAAACTGGTTGCGTTTTCCTGAGCTGAAGATGAAAATTTTGGAAAATATCCTGATGCGTAGCGCGCCAAAACCCTACGCGTAGCGCGCCTTTCCACCCACTTGTGGGGCACTTATCAGCATCCAAATTGGGATCAGGTGGGCTTGTTGGAAAGGTTTGGATGTCTGCTTTCCAGCCCAAGTGGAATTTTTCAATTTGGTGCCCATTTGCCCCTCCAAAAATGCATTCTCTCAAGACTGCTACCTGTGTGTCCAAAAAGGGGCAGTGAGGTCATTTTTTGCATGTTTTTTGACCTTTTGGGAACCCAAACCTTGATGAAATGCCTTGGCAGTGGCTGAGCAGATGTGTTTCATCATGAAAAATCCAAAAATGCAAACCTTTCTTGAATTGGACCTCCCCATCTTCAGGGTAGCGCGCGGCGCGCTACGCGTTGAGGGCAAAAACCTGTTTTTAATACAAAAATTTCAAAATTGACAAAAACTTCTCCAAATTTTTTGAGATTTGAGCTGGGGGTGTTTCATCAAGTACCATGCTCCTTCAAAAAGGCTTCGGCCAAAATTTGGAGTGGATCGGCACTTTTTCTCCGTTTTAGTGCCTTGCTCAATCGCAGCAATGGCAGCAGTCCATCAAGATTTGAAATCATGATGACAACCACCTGTGTTTCTTACAAGACAATATACCATCAAACTATATCAAAATGCCAATGCCACCAATCAAGCAGATTCCTTCTTGATTGATTCTCCTGATCAGATCTTCTGGTCAACAATGAATACTGGTAACTGGGCATCCAAAAATATAGTCGACCATATTCTCCTTCATCACTGAATACTGCAATAATCACCTTCACTGTTGACTGCAACAGGTCTGCCATTGGATCTTGAAAAACATGAAGTCTTTCCTCCTGCTGAAAGAGCAAGGTGTCTTTTTCTCTTGATTCTGATCTTCCTTCATCATGTACTCCAGAAAGAGTATGTTCCTGGTCCTCAAAAAATTCTGAACAAGTAGATGAGCAGATCTCCTCTTGAAATAACATTTCAAAACATGAGACATATGAGGAAGAATCTGAAATGAAATCCTGAATGGTCTGATCTTTTGTAGTTTGAATATATGGTAGGTCATCCTCATATGATATGACAGCCAGATTCTCATTACATTCATCAATCATGAGAAAATAAATTTCAGATGTTTCGTGAAACCCAACACTAACATTTCTATCAGCTATCATAGATTCATCCAGAGAAACCTTTTCACTTACTTGAACAAAGATCTTGTCTTGTTTTTCACAGAGGCAATGAACTACCTCCTCATGAAGATCTAGTGCTGGTGAGATGAGAGCATTTAGGTCTGCTACTCCATTTTCTTCTTTGGAGGCAACCGCGACAATACAACTCTCTTTTATGAGATCCGGAACAACATGTTTTGCCTCATCACAATTTATCTCTCGATCTGATTTATCATCATCACTTTCTGAGATTGGAACATTAATTTCCTGCGTTACTTGCATGTTGTCTTCTTCTATGGACAGATATGAAACGACATTTTCTCTTTCATCATTTTCAACCATATGGAAATCTTCAGTCTGCTGATCTTGACAAGTATCCTCTAAGATTTCTGTGTGCTGCTGAAACGGATTTTCATACAGGGCTTCCATGATCTCTTCATCCATGAAATTATCATCTTCATAAAACTTCTCAAGGCTTTCAATAAAACTATAAGCATGCTTGCAACAGTCTTGAACTAAATTTAATGATGGATAAGAGTCCTTATATCTTTCAATGAACATAGCATGAAAATCCTTTAAACAGTAAATACAAGCAGGCGGCAAACTTTCATACCAAGATTGGGCTTTACCTTCCAGAGTGGCCAAGAATATCTTCATCAAACAATCTTCAGGAAAATCAACCTTCAACTTGCGAATATGCATGTGAAATCTAACCAGATGTAGAGCAACATCCTTCCTACCATCATCTTTAAATGTAGGCAAATACCTTGACCAATATACCTTCGGAATTTTATTTGGAAAACCAGGGATGTGATCTCGGCTCATGGGAGCATATCTTCTTGCAACCCGATCCATCTTGAAAAGCTCAAAGCTACTAATCTTCCTGCAGTGAAGTCACCATGAAGCATTGATCTCTGGAGTTTTCAGTGAATGAAGTCACCAAGTGAATGATTTCAGCCTTCTTATGCCTGATTGTTGTCCACCATCAACAATCAGATCTGAAATTGATGCATGTACTGGGGTAATTAACAAGTTAAATGTCACGTTTACAAGCTAGACCGGAGATTGACTGAAGCAGTGTTTATCTACTTCCGCTAATGCAAAGAAAAAGCGTTTCTAAGGCTACCTGGCACAACTTCAGGCTCCGTCTGTAGCTTATAAAACAAATGACATCAACAAGTAAACCATTTGTTCTCCCCGGTATGGTCGCCAATATGTTAGCGCTCGAATTTTGCCTCAGGCTGAAGAAGGCGAAACTCAAGGTAACATCAAACCAAGCTCAGCCTCGTAGCTAGCCCTACGAGGACAGGAGAGGGCTCTCTCCGGGTCTATCTCGGAAAAAGGTCTTCAAAGGGCAGAGATGAACAATATGAATACTGATTTTAGGCTAGTAAATTGATTAAAAAAGGGGTTTTTAATAAAATGATGGGGTTTTTCTGGGCTGCATGGGGCAAAGAAACAGCTTGAACAGAGAAATGTAATCAAAAACACAGATTGTCTCTTGAGGCAAGGTGGGCAAGAAAGTTTAACATCAAATTGATATTAAATGGAATGGAAAGACTGCTGAGGAGCTGACAAGGGCAAAGAGGATGAATCCTTGTCAAACAGAAGAAAACATTAAATATGAACAAACTTAAAGGCAGAGCATACAAAATATGAATTCTACCTTAACACTTCATTTGTTCAATTGGAGAAGATAAGAGATGGAAAAATGATACACATAACAAATTTAAAAGTACTGAAAGAAGCACACCATCAAGACATAAAGCCATAAGAATTCCAAATAGTGCTGCAAATCCCTGGTCTTCCCTTTGCCAAAATGCTGAAGTAAAATGTACAATAAAGTCTCCAAGCCTCTTCCCAAAGAGTCCAACCATGAAAATGACTAAGAAAATAAATAATATAGGAAAACTAACACATTCCCTTGCCTCTAGGGGTCGAGCTCATCATCCTAGGAGCTGTTTCAACCAATTCTAAACAAAGCACTATAATCTAGGCAGTCAAAACAACTTGCCTCTATAAGCTAGGAAACCAATTCATTCATTAATTTTTTGCTATTTTATGAATGGATCTTCTAGAATAGGTAAATAAGTGTCATGTCAACATAAAATTTCATTAATTACATCAAGGAGGGTGAAAAATCCCACCACAATTTAAAACTGGTCAAACTAGTTGCGTTTTCCTGAGCTGAAGATGAAAATTTTGGAAAATATCCTGATGCGTAGCACGCCAAAACCCTACGCGTAGCACACCTTTCCACCCACTTTCGGGGCACTTACCGACATCCAAATTGGGCTTAGGTGGGCTTGTTGGAAAGGTCTGGATGTCTACGTTCCAGCCCAAGTGGAAGTTTTCAATTGGGTTCCCATTTGCCCCTCCAAAAATGCATTCTCTCAAGACTGCTACCTGTGTGTCCAAAAAGGGGCAGTGAGGTCATTTTTTGCATGTTTTTTGACCTTTTGGGAACCCAAACCTTGATGAAATGCCTTGAAAGTGGCTGAGCATATGTGTTGCATCATGAAAAATCCAAAAATGCAAACCTTTCTTGAATTGGACCTCCCCATCTTCAGGGTAGCGCGCGGCGCGCTACGCGTTGAGGGAAAAAACCTGTTTTTAATACAAAAATTTCAAAATTGACAAAAACTTCTCCAAATTTTTTGAGATTTGAGCTGGGGGTGTTTCATCAAGTACCATGCTCCTTCAAAGAGGCTTCGGCCAAAATTTGGAGTGGATCGGCCCTTTTTCTCCATTTTAGTGCCTTGCTCAATCGCCCTTTAAGGATCTTCAGTTTCGCTTTGCAAACATGCATGCAAGCCCAGTAATGATTCTTCATATGGTGGAGCATAACTTTGTCTCTGTTTGCCTTGGATAAAAATTTCTCTAAATGAGTGTTCACCCGGATGAGCATAGACTCTCGCTCAATAGGTGTCAAATCACCGGGTCTCTTGTGGGCCAAGTTTCGGTCTTCTCGGATTCGCCGCAACTCATAAAGAGTGTGTTCATCTTCTAGCTGTTTGTTGCGCTGCTCCAAGTAGTTGATTGTCCAATTGGCCATTTCCAATTTCTGTTGCAACAAGTGATTCTCAGCCTTTTGTTGTTGAATGACCTCCTTTAGCTCTAAGCTAGGAGAGCTGATATCAAGGTCAATAATATCCATGTCCGGATCTCCTGAAGGTCCCTCATCAAACATGGATTGCTTGCCTCTATCCTGTACCTGTACCTGTACCTGTGCTGCAGAAGTCGAGACCCCTTCCACCTTATGTGGAGATAATACTCGTCGTTCAGATGCAAATAAGGCCCTGTGGCCTCTCTGATATGTAACATATGAAGGAGCGCTACCATGCTCGGGCTCAGGAATGTCAAACTGATGTGAAGGCCCTCCCTCATCATGGACAATCTCGGGAGGTGAATGTGGCACCGTGAAAAAGTCGCGAGAAATGAACTCCTCCTAAGCAATACCCTGTTGTGCCAACTGATGCATCCCTATGATCTTAATCAGTGCATAATGATAGATGCTCTTATGCTGCTGTGCTGGGGTCTTCCTTTGTACTAAGGGCACTATCCTCTCTATGTTGCGACACATGAAAAATGGAATATTCATCATACGTACCCTTGTGAAATGCATCAACAAATGGACATGGTACGAATAGAGACGTGAAAATCTTCCCTCACAAGTGAAATATCGAATGATGAGTCTCATCAATGGTGCATACTCATCCCTTAGGAATCTGAAAGGAAAAACAGCAGTCAAGTGTCTTACACATCCGGGCTTAATATATGGCTCATAGTAATATCTGTCTAACTGTTGGCGTTTACTCCATTCCTCCCCACATTTGGTATCCCAGTGGCCTGAGCAATAGTCTCGGGTGACAAGGTGAAATTCACTCCGGCAAGGTTTACAAGACCATCCTGTGGTTTGCTTGAGTTAGGAGAGGAGTTGAATACTTGCTGGCGAATTTCTGGGCAGAATTGCCAACACGTAGCGTGCCTCACCCAACGCGTAGCGCACCCCTAGTGCGTAGTGCCCGTGCAAAATTACACTGAAAATTTCGGCCTGATGCGTAGCGCGCCACCGATGCATAGTGCGCCCAACCTGATGCGTAGCGCGCACTTAGCTACATAGTGCATTTTGCAGGAGGCTTTTGGAGGCCTTCCCGGTGTCCACATTGGGTGCAGGATAGCTCGTTGGAAATTTATTTGAGTCTAATTTCCAAAACAACTGGAATTTTTCAATTTGGAGTTCATTTTCTATGTCAAAAATCAAATCTCCCAAGACTGGTCAAAATGTGCCAAATGAGGCTGCCTCAATGCAGAGTGTTGTTACAGTCAACTTTTGAATGCCTTCCTCAACTCCAAATTGAGCCCATGATAGCTCATTGGAAATATATTTGTGTCTAGTTATTATTTGACTCATCAAGAAAGTGATTTGGCCAACCAAGCTAGGATAAAACTTGATTTTCCCAAGGTCACGTCAGAGGTGCATTCGATTCTCCTGAGGCAACGGTATTTTTGACATTTCTCTAAAGCCATGACACCTGTGTAAAAACTGAAGGAGGTTTTTCTTCCTTGGCCTATTGTGGACAAAAAAATCTCTCAGTTTTCCCAAATTCATCTTTTATTGTTCTGAAACATCTTTTGAGTGAAACTTATCCCGATGTGTGAAACAAGGAATTTTGTGGAAATGAAGCGAAATGAAGGGGATAAGGGGCTTATAAATTCTTGGGGAAATTTTTGGAAGTAGGGAGGGATGTTAGGAAGCAGGGGAAAGTGGAATCTCAGAGATCGAGCGAGGGGAAGGGGTCCAAAAGGGCAAAACACAGGCCTAGCCTAGAAAATTGCCAAGTTGTGGCAAGAAACTAGGGTTTGTGCAAAAATGAGGAATTTGGGGGATCTCAGTGATGGGAAGCATTTTATAAGGTACTTTAATGATAGGGGAAGGTGTATGAACATCAAGATACAAGTTTTGCCGATGATTTGACCGTCCAAGAGAAATTGCCTTCAAAACCCTAGGAGAGGGAAATGACCTTACCTAGGCGCAACTGAAGCATGAACAAGGTGTAAAATGACTCATTAGACACTGACATGATAATGAAAACCCTATGAATGATGATAGACTCAGATGAATAGTGACATGGACCGACATTTGGACAACTTTATAAGGAGTGAAAGCAAACCCTAGACCTAATGTCTAGTGACCAAATTTTGCTTGAAAACTCTCTGAAATGACAAAATTTGACCTTGACACTCTGAGACCACTTTGTAAGAGCATATTTGATCACTGGAGGAAGGCTGGAAAGACTGACACTAACAATCATCATACATGAAGACAATAATATGGGAAAATGTGTAAACAACTTTATTAAGTATAAGGAAGAATTACAACCATGAAGTCTGATCCATTGTCACTCTTCCAGCTTGGGATTCCAACCAACATCACATCAAAAGCGTAACACTCTGGCAGCATAACAATACTTTCTTGTAATCTCAAACCTCGCACCAATAGTATCTCCTTACAAATTCTCAAAGTCGAGCCCCTGATTACTTAGATGAGTTCTCAATTTATAGGAAAATGGAGGAGGTTTGGTCATAAATGAGGGTATTGAATGGCCTTCCAAACTTAGAGTTTTCCATGGAGGAAGGGATGAGAGGATAGGAGGTTACTTAACTCATTCCCTATCCAATTTCAAGCTCATATGAGATGATATGTGTGGAAATGTTCTAGATGGCTCCAAAAGATAAGAATATTCCTAGAACCCTATGATGATTTCACTCAATCTCACCCACCGTAGGTCAAAGCGGACCTAAGTGCTTTAGAAATCAACTTGACATGGGCCTACCTACACTGAAGTGCACTTACCCCTGACCAAGGGTGTGCTGGACCCTCAAGGAGGCAATTCTAGAGGGCTTCAAGCCAAGAAATTCTCAGGGAAGGAGGCATTCAAAGTGATGACTTGCCTAGGGCATGTAGCAACTGAATTAGGGTTTGATGAGCCCTAATGGTACTGATCTGAATGATGGGAGTGATGTTCCCAAATGGATCTGTAAAAATGGCACTACACTTATAGCTGAATGCACTACGCTTATATCTAAATGCACTACACTTATATCTGTAACTGTCTTTTTCAGTTCATTTTCGCTAAATCTTGGTTTTATGATGTAATTTTGATATTTTAAAAACTTGATGATGTAATTATTGAATTAATTAGCATGATAGGTTTTTTTTTTTCTTAATTAGGTCTCATAAATGAAGTAAAACTCAAATCAAAGTCTAAGAGAAGAGTTTGTGTTTGACCTTCTCACCCTCTCTTGTTGGTTGAAAGATTCTTGGGAATTGTTCCAACACTTAGGGATTCGACCCTTGAAGGTGGGGAAATGGTTATTTTGAGTCTATATGTATGATTTATCATTCAATGATAAGGGTTGGACTTTTGTGGAGAGACTTGTACCTTATGTTTTCATACATCTAATCAAGAAGCAGTTGCAGCTATTTTTTAGGAATACTTGTTCAATGAGTCTGTTGTGTTATTTTCCTTTCATATCAGTTTATTATTGATGAATCGTCTCTATTTACATGCTTTTATTTCTTCTTATGTATTTCCTTACAGTCATATAGGCATAATTCTTAGATTCAAAGCTATGCTTATATGGAAATCATGTTTGTGTTTCTCTTCTTCTAAGATTAATGAATTCATGCTAATACATGCTCATTATGATTTCTTAAACTCTCAGACCTATACTACATTAACTAAATCTTAAGTTTACCACAACAAATTATTATCTAGCTCCTTTTTATGCATGTTAGTGCACACTTGATACCTTGAGAAATCCTTAGAGAGATCCCTCTCTGGTTCAGCAGGGCTAGTTGTTGAACTGCAAGTGGTTTGAAGTTACCTCTTTCGATCTCCTCCTTAGCCTAGGACATTGTAGGCGATAACAATTTTGGCACTGTTGCTGGGGAAACGCGTGATATATCTTCCCTGGGAAAGAATGACAAAGATCAGATCTGGTTCTTGATTGGGAGAGCATCCCACCTGGCGACTCCAATCAGTTTCAAGCAATTTCAAAGTACTCCATTTGTGACTGAATTGGTGACTTCACTATTGCAAGATGAATCTCATATCCACAAGGTATACTCCCTTAAATTTTTCTCATATTCCAGGTTTTCCAAATCCCACTACTACCCGCCCTTTCGGCAACAGCCCACGGAGCACGGACTGAAGTCTCACCCGAGGTTGTATGGGAGGGTGTTGGAACCAGGTTTCTACACCCTAGGGATGTCTTCATGAGGTCAGGGTAGTTCTCAACCCAATCTACGCACTTCTGCTATTCTACCAAACAGTCTGGCCTTTGCCAAGATCCACGAAGGGGTTTCTTAGATCTCCTGTCTTATTACAATTATTATAGTTCAGATTTACTATTTTGGGTCTCTAAGCAAACATTTAATAGTTAACTCAGTGCGCGCTCATAAACAGAATCATAAAAATCATAACATAAGCATAAATATTCAAATTTGCAATCAGATAATCTAGAAACACTTATCTTTATTACTCTTCCTTTTAGTACAATACACTTCCACCCTGCGCACACAGCTGCAGGTGTCTGCGCACTCAGCTACGAACTCTACCAGGCCTTTGCGCACATAACTGCAGAGCCTACCTTAACCACAACTCGAACTTACAGACTCAAATTACTCTTCTTCTCGCAAACCCATACATCACATGATTCTTCAAAACCAAAACTACTTCTAAGCCTAGAGCTTTACTCTATTTATACACTTCCATGGTTCGCGGACCATGGCAAGCTGATTTATTTTGGATTAATCTATAATGTTTTAGGGTGGACTACCCTTGGACTTAACACATTAAAATTCGCACTCCATGCGCTTCGCGGACCTTTACCATAATTTAACCCAAAATTTCGGGCTTTGAGCCCCAAAATTGTTACGCGGGGGGTCTGCTACCCAACAGGCCCCCAAAACAATCATCGTGACTCATCCTGAGTCACTCGGCTGGTGTAGTAATCTTCGCGCAGAGGTCAGATAGCAACTTCTATGCTTCACTTACATCTGCAACAACTTCTTCCGCTAACTGTTGCACTCATTGTACGTGAGCCTCCAATGCCTCAGCATCCGTTTCAGTTGCTTGGCTGGGTTCATACATTGCCTTCATGCGTGCTAAATTTCCCTCAATGTTGGCGGTGACAGCGAATGCCATATCAAGCCAAGGCTGGATACATTCTTTAAGGACTGCTTCTTTCTGGCGCACAGCGTCGACCTGTGCCTTAAGTACCTAAGCCTCCCTCATCTTGGCCAAGCGCTGAGTAATAGAAATTGTTTGCACGGTCCCCCAGATAGTATCATAGGCCTACTGCAACTCCTTTGATTCTATTTCTATTTTCTGTAGCATCGGGTCTTCCTTTAGTGATGTGAGTGTAACAAGGGACTGGTCCAACAACCCCTTCCATCCTGTATAACGCTCTCCACTACTGCCAGTCTTGCTTGAATGGCTCCGCAGCACTACTCTCCGCCTTCCGGTGGTGTGTTCAGTTTGAGCTCTACGATTTGCAAGTTCAATTCCCATTGAATTTTGGCAACTTCCACTTGATCTCGACGGTATCTTGTGGATATATGGTGAATCTTTTCAGCTGCTGGGAGTTATTCTGGCATAGCCAGTTCGGGTACACTACTGCAAACCTCCACCACGGCCTGTTCCAATTCTTGGTTGCGTGCGACCAATTCATCGTGCTGGAGACTAATCCAGTCTAGATTTCCATTTTACTCTACCAAAATCTAGAGGGTGCGGCTTTCCCTAGCGCAGATTTCCGTAGTTACCCCATCCTGCAGCTGGTATAGGGTTTCTCTAGGGAAGGGCGGACAAATTCAACCCCCAGTTTTTCACATTACCTTCAGCTTTTGCTATGACGGTCCTACTGGTAATCCTAGGGTGTTAGTTGCGTGGGCGTGCAACATCTGTTATGTTGCGGATGTATTGTCTGCGAGTTTTGGTATCAGCCCTGCAGGGGGTTGCACTTGTAGGACCTACAGATGCACTCTAAGCGCCCCCAACACAAACATTTGCTCTGTCATCAATTCCTCCAGAGCACTCTTAGTGATGTCCCGCACTAGTTCTTTGTGTGCAAGAAGATCTCCTTCCAACGTCCTCGCTGTCTTCGTCTTTTTGCATGCTGGTGGTTGCTTTCGAGCAACCCAACCCCTTATTTGCGACCGCGATCTGGATGACAGACTGGTCCTGCATGGAAAAACTTTCCCACGTAGCTTTCAAGTAGACTGGTTTATAGTCTCGTGCCTTCTTTCAACTGCTCGATGCGCTAAGACTGGGCCTCCTATGGATAGTTAGGTGGTCATACCCCTTGTACAAGGCTTCCCTTTCCCTGCTGGCCCGGGCTGCGGGCACCCTTCACGTATCTTTGTAGCGAGAAGCATATCACATTCTTTGCTCCCTTGTTTATTACAGTGTAGTCACAACCATGATAGCAGGGTCATAGCTGGTACTCATGTCGTAGGAGGGCTGGCCAGGTCTAGTCCCCTGATTCTCAAACTCACGCGACCCGTGTGTGCAACTCAGAATTTTATTTTACTGATTCCTTCATCCAGCCTCACTCTTTTCCTCCTTAGCCTTGCCAATTATTCATCAAGTGCTCAAAGTCTCGAGCTGCCACGCAAAATGGCCTCCTGCAATTGCCAAATTCTGTTTCCTGGGTCCTAGTATCTAGGTCGAACTACAAGAGCAGTGGTTGCGGAAATTTTCTTTATCGTCCCGGTTGCATCCTGTCGGTACACAGATGAAGCCATCTTCGCACACATTGTTCTGGTAGTGATCCTACAGTTCCCTCGAACCCTTGGTACGTGCAGATATGGCTGCAATCCTCTTCATAGGTGATTGTTCAAACCGCTTCGTTTTGGCTGTCCAGGCCTCTTTTGATGTTGAGGGCCTCCGATCCATGCACGCAGTTGCCTTCTATGTTCTTGCCTATTCCTCCTCATCTTCCTAGGTATTCTCCCCACTTGTGGAGTTATGGCATGTAGCTCCTCTTCATGCGCCCTGGGCCGCTTTTTCTCCATAATTGTAGGTCCCTAGTCAGCCATGACTTCCTCCGCAATTGTTGCATTGTCATTCACCGGTAGTGTCCTTACTTCAGTTTTCATGTGCCGCAGTGATCTTATCATCATATTACAGTTTAGTGTCGTTACCTCATGCAATCGGTTCTACCAGTGCTCTACCTCGTCATTTGAATTCGACATGCAGGAACTGTCACGTTCCCATGAGAGTCTTCCGTCGGGTTCACCCAGTCCTGGTTTTGCGCCGCTATCTGGTAAATACAGTCTAATTCATCATCACTATCCTCAGCGCGCACAGGTTCAGTGTAGCACGCTCCCTCGGTCGGATCCAATGGAACTATTACACAAAGCGATTTTTTCTCAAAAGTCATTTTCCGCTTCTTCAGGTTGATGATTCCATTCATGTTTGTAGCCTAATCTATCCCTAATAATGCGGGGTAAGGGTTACTGTCATCCAAAATTTCTATTACCTCGAAATCTATCTGTGTACTTGCGTCATCAATATCCATGGTTACCCCCTGTAGTCTCCCCATGATCCAGGTGGATATTGGTGGCCACCTGCCAAGTCCACCTGGACCCCCACCATTGTCTTTCTCAGTATTTTCAGTTTCCTTAATTGTAGCACAACTTACTATTTTTAGCAGTTTTTCGGGTCCTGAACTTTCGGAGCTGTTTTGAGGCCCTAAATGACATTTTTTGGGGAATCCAGGGGCAACACGAGTCCATGGAATGGACTGGTGTTGCCCGTTCCAACAATGATAGTGCTCGGATAGATCTTTCTAATGAGCTATTGTACGCATCAAACGGAGATCGTATGCCAAAGTTATGACCCCGGGAAGTTGATGTACCAACTTACCCCCAAACGGGGCCCACAGTTTGGCGTTTCATCTCCTAGGGTTAGGTTTTGGAATGTTAAGGGTTTTTCCATTGTTTCTCAACAATAAATAGGTCTTCGAGCCTCATTGTAACACAGTTCAGAGGCATGTAGCCATCACATCTCTTCTCAGAGATAAGCTACCATCGCCCTAGCTAGTTTATTTCCATTTCTGTCTGTAAGCATATTTCAGTATTTTCCATTAATGAAATGAAGTATTATTTCCGCTGCATCTTTGTGTATATGGTTATCTCTGTAATTTGTTGCGTTCCTGTTTAAATCTGGATCAGTGGTATCAGAGCGGTCTGCTTTTTCTCTGTTTTTCTTTGCATGTCCCCAACAAGGTCGAGATATAAGGAGTTAGGGCTTGAACTGGTTGAACCTTTGCAAGACCAGCCTCGCAAATCCCGACGGCCTCCCATGGCGGACGAGAAGAAAGACGAGGGGGCAGGAGATCCCATCAAAATCTTGCTCGAAGAAGCGCTCGAGCGACAACGGAACGCGATGATGGACAACTTTGCGCAGATCCTTCAGCGGCTACCCAGAAGCGGCGCATCGGCTTCCAGCAGCTCCTCTGGAAACGCCACACCCTTTAAGGTACAAGTTAATTTTGAAATCCCCATATTCGAGGGTCAGATAGACGCCGATGCCGTAGATAAATGGTTAAATCTGCTAGAGGGTTATTTTTCTGTTCATGAATTTTCGAGTCGGGAAAAGATTGTTTTTGCTCTTCTCAAAGCAGCCCCCCACGTCAAGGACTGGTGGGAAACCTACTGCGAGCAGAAGGATGAAAGTACTGGCTCACTATTTTCAGCCGCACCCACCTGGGATTCGTTCCGGGATGCCATCAAGGAGCAGTACTACCCTGTCGGAAGCTATGAGGATGAATACATAAAGTGGACCACGCTGCGGCAGGGAAGGGACCAAGACGTGCCGGAGTTCACCAATCTTTTCCATACCCTTCGCACAAAGTTGGGTATCAAGGATTCAGAGCAACATTTGATACTCAAATACCGTGGCTGCCTGCACAAGTACATCCAGGAAGAAATACAGTTCCTAAACATCCCCTCGCTCGGTGCAGCATACCGGTATGCCGTCAAGGTCGAGCAGAAGTTTAAACAAAAGAAGCGAGACTTTGGATCTGCGAATCCAAAGCAGGGGAAAGGTGCCCCTAAACCACAGAACAAAGGACAAAGCCAAGGCGGGACAGCCCAAGACAACCAGCCGAAGTTGCAAGCAAAGAGCAACATCGCGAAGCCGAGAAAGGACACTGGAAAATGGTGCGAGTTCCATAAGAGCTCCACTCACAACACAAGTGAGTGTCGGGCCAAGCAGTCACTGGTGGCTGAGCTAAAGGTTTCAGAATCAGATGCATGTTCCGACTCTGAGTCAGAACCCGATAAGGGGTATGAAAAAGGGAAGCAGATCATTGATGCGGATCCCAGTGCCACTGTTGCTACCGCAAAGATCCAGAAAAATGAACCCGAAGATCCAGAGGAGGAGGAGCGTCTCTTCCACTCCTAGATGTGGGTAAAGGGCTCCCCGATACAGTTCATTGTTGATAGCGGGAGTCAAAAGAACCTCATTTCGGCAGAGGTCGTGAAGCGGTTGGGCTTACCGACCACAACACATCCACAACCATACACCATTGGGTGGCTTCACCAAGGGCGAGATCTTCGCGTGAGCCAGCAGTGTCGCCTTCCATACAACATCAAGCCCTTCACGGATGAGGTATTGTGTGACATTGCTCCCCTTGAAGTTTGTGATGTATTACTAGGACAACCATACTTGTGGAAGCGACATGCTGTGTATGAATCAAGGCCCCGTGCTGTTATTATTACATTGGGAAATAAGTTGTTCAGGATACCAGAGGTAGCACCACCTGCCGCCATCTCTTTGATTACTGCAAAAAAATGCAGTAAGATCATTTCCAAAACCAGGAAATTTGTTTTCCTGATGATACGCCCTCAAGGGAAGAAGAAGACAGTGGCCGCGACCTCCAAACGGGGTCCCTCTGCACGGCAGCTACAGATGGACAAGATTGTGGAGGAGTACGAAGACATCTTCACCTCCCCGGCAGGGGTTCCTCTGCACTGTCAAGTCAAGCACTCCATCGATCTGACCCCAGGTGCGCCGCTACCCAATGGACCAATTTATCGGCGCTCCGTTCTGGAGAACAATGAAATCAAGAGGCAGATTCAGGAGCTCCTGCAGAAAGGTCACATCCGTCCGAGTTCTTCGCCCTGTGGGAGCCCGATAGTGTTGGTACAGAAGAAGGATGGGACGTGGAGACTCTGTATTGACTATCGGGCGCTGAACAAGATCACTGTCCGTAATAGGTACCCGATCCCGCGGATTGATGACCTCCTAGACCAACTAAAGGGGGCGAAATATTTCAGCAAGATCGATCTGAAGTCAGGATATCACCAGGTACCAATTGAACCCTCAGATGTGTGGAAGACTGCCTTCAAATCCAAGGAGGGCCTCTTCGAATGGTTGGTCATGCCTTTCGGATTGACGAATGCTCCTGCAACCTTTATGAGGCTAATGGATGACATCTTGCGGCCATTCACCAACTCCTTTGTAGTAGTATACTTGGATGACATTCTGATCTTCAGCCAGAGTTGGGAAGAGCACCTCCACCACATCCGACAAGTTCTCCAAACACTGCGGCAACACAAGCTATGTGCCAATTTGGAGAAATGCACTTTTGGCATGACCGAGGTTCAGTATCTGGGATACATCATTGATGAACAGGGGGTGCATGTCGATCCAGCCAAGGTCCAAGTCATTCGGGATTGGCCCTCTCCAACCACTCTAACAGAGCTCCGCAGCTTTCTAGGTCTTGCCAACTTCTACCGCAGGTTTGTGTTGGGATTTTCTCATATTTCTTGGCCCTTGAGTCAAGTCACCAAGGGCGGGGCGAAAGCAAAATTCTTTTGGTCTGAATCTCAACAGAAGGCATTCAGGGAGTTGAAGGATCGCCTCTGCACGGCACCAGTGCTCGCGTTACCAGATTTACAACAACCATTTGAGGTCGAGACAGATGCCTCTGACTATGCTATTGGGGCAGTCCTTACTCAACATGGACATCCAGTGGCATATCACAGTGAAACACTTTCAGACACAGTCCGGAAGTACCCCACTTATGATAAAGAGATGTATTCCATTGTACAGGCCTGCCGACAATGGAAGCATTACATTTTGGGGAAGGAAACGGTCATCCACACAGACCACCGACCTCTGCAGTTCATACAGACCCAAGGGAAATTGCAGAATGATCGCCATCAGAAGTGGTCTACATACCTGCAACAGTTTCACTTGAATATCAAGTATAAAAAGGGCAGCACCAATAATGTTGCAGATTGCCTCAGTCGACCACCGATCATGGCGCTAACCACCGTGCTCAACTCTTGTGGGCACGAGACTTCTGATTGGCCACTTCTCTACAAAAGCGACCCAGAATTCGGCCACACATACCAGACACTCTTGGAGGGTCGGCATGTTGCAGATTTTCACCTCCAAGATGCCCTATTATGCCACCTCGGTCACCTTTGTGTTCCTTCAAGCGAGCGTGCCAAGATGATTTGGGAAGCACACTACAGTCGGGCTGCTGGGCATTTCGGGGTCGAGAAAACAGTGGCAGTACTGCAAAACTATTTCTATTGGCCGAATCTTCGACAGGATGTTGGGAAGTACATCCGATCATGTACTGCCTGTGCCATTGCCAAACCGACCATTAAGAAGCAAGGCCTCTATACCCCGTTGCCTACCCCTAGTCGACCTTGGGAATCCATCTCCATGGATTACATGTCAGGCCTTCCTTCCACTAAGCATGGAAATGACTGTGTTTTTGTGGTCGTCGACAGGCAGGGAAAATTTTAGGGGCTAATGTTCACCCAGTGGGCTAATTTTCCATGATTTTTCCACAAAAAAGATTCGCCAATTTCCAGTTTTATAAAAGACGATTCGCCCAAATTTTAGAATATAAAATTATTTTACCTTAAAAATCGCCAACATTATATAGAGACTATATATAAAATAATTATAAATTTGATTAATTTTACAAATATATCAATAAACATTTATAATTTTCATATTAGGGATTAGTGAGATTCGCCAATGTTTTAAACTTCAAGAAAATTTTCCATCCTTAAAATTTTCCTTGTCGACAGGTTCTCAAAGATGGCCATTATGATGGCCTGCAAGAAGAATATCACAGCAGAAGCCACTGCTAAACTCTTCTTTGAACGAGTGTGGGTGTACTTTGGGATCCCACAGTCTATCATCTCAGATCGGGACAGTCGGTTTCTCAGCACCTTTTGGTCCTGTCTCTGGTCAAGCTGGACACCAAACTCACGAAGTCCACAGCCTTCCGTCCTCAAACTGATGGCCAGACAGAGGTTGTCAATAGGATGATTGTGCACATTCTGCGCATGTATAACTCAAAGCATCCACGCACATGGGACGAGAGCCTCCCCTACGTTCAGCACAGCTACAACCGAGCTCTTCACAGCTCCACTGGCCATAGCCCTTTTCAGGTGGGTTTGGGATTCCAGCCACTATGCCCCATTGATGTGGCCATGCCACTTGCAGCTACTCACATGAATTCAGCTCATGTCCAGTCCGAAATAGATAAGGCCACCAGCTTCATTGAGCGTATCCAACATATTCACCAGCAGGTCCATGACATTCTTGAGAAATCAAATGCCAAGTACAAGCAGCGACATGATCAACATCGGGTGCCACACAAGTTTCAGGTGGGCGACAAAGTCTGGTTGCATTTGCAAAAGGAACGCCTTACTGGAGCCTATCGGAAATTGAGACCACTCCGATATGGTCCTTACACCATTACTAAGGCTATGGGAGACAATGCATTTGAGCTCAGCATTCCCCCATTCCTTGGCCTGCACCCAATATTCAATGTGGACCGCCTTCGGCTATACTTTCCACCATTGTTAGACACATCCGACATTGCAGAACAACTCAAACCCACAGAATTAAATCCAGATTGCATGGAACAAGCTGCAACTGATCGGATCATGGACACACAGATCAAGAACACTCGCCAACAGAATATCCAACTGTATCGAGTTGTCAAAGCGGGCCAAATCCTTCAGCAGGGCAAGTGGCTCACGAGGGAACAAGTTCAGCAGAAGTTTCCTCATCTCATGGAGGAGCTCAACGCAATGGGGACCATTGCTTCCTAAGGGGGGAGGAATGATCCAGGTGGATATTGGTGGCCACCTGCCAAGTCCACCTGGACCCCCACCATTGTCTTTCACAGCATTTTCAGTTTCCTTAATTGTAGCACAACTTACTATTTTTAGCAGTTTTTCGGGTCCTGAACTTCCGGAGCCGTTTTGAGGCCCTAAACGACGTTTTTGGGGAATCCAGGGGCAACACGAATCCATGGAATAGACTTGTGTTTCCCATTCCAACAATGATAGTGCTCGGATAGATCTTTCTAATGAGCTATTGTACGCGTCAAACGGAGATCGTATGCCAAAGTTACGACCCCGGGAAGTTGATGTACCAACTTACCCCCAAACGGGGCCCACAGTTTGGCGTTTCATCTCCTAGGGTTAGGTTTTGGAATGTTAAGGGTTTTTCCATTGTTTCTCAACAATAAATAGGCCTTCGAGCCTCATTGTAACACAGTTCAGAGGCATGTAGCCATCACATCTCTTCTCAGAGATAAGCTACCATCGCCCTAGCTAGTTTATTTCCATTTCTTTCTGTAAGCATATTTCAGTATTTTCCATTAATGAAATGAAGTATTATTTCCGCTGCATCTTTGTGTATATGGTTATCTCTGTAATTTGTTGCGTTCCTATTTAAATCCAGATCACCCCATGGACATGATCTTTTGCTGGTTCACCATCTGCAATTGAATAGGAAACCATTGTAACATGGGTCGACCCATTAATTCCCAAGTCTTTTTTGGTAGCACGTTCACATCCAAACCTAGGTCAAGAACTAGCTGATCCATCTCATATTCCCTAATTTTCATTGTCAGCCTCATTTCCCTTCCTGTACGCAAAGTATGCTTTCCCATATTTCAGATTACGTGTAGTTTTCTTGGTCCTGCACACCTAGTGATCAACTCTTGAAGTCGTTGAACTGCTTCATTGTCCTGTAGCAGTTTCAGGCAAGTCTTTAAAAAGGTAGTAATGATAGACGGATCCACTCCCAGTTCTGATTGCATCTTACTACCTGAGGTAGAGACCTCTGCAAAGCTCTTCGTAGCTTCCAGATCTATTTCCTTCGCGTGTCCTAAGTCAAGTTCGAGCACCTTTTTAGGGTTCTTATGGACCCATACATCATCCCTAGTTTTCTTTTCCTTATCCTCTTATATATTCTCACCACTTCTAAGCACCATATTCACCTTGGGGTCTCCTTCGCGTGGTTCCCACTTCATCATCTAGACATTCTAAGTTGGAGCAAGTTGTAGTACCCCTTTCTCACGCAGCTGTGTGATTGAAGTTGGGTGATCCATAGCTTCATGATCAAAATAATAGCAGTACAAGCAACTTATTCTAGTTGGATTTGTACAGTCGCGTGCATAGTGCCTAGGTCCTCCACAGTTGTAGTAGATTAACTGTCCACACCCTCATCTTGGTCCCATCCCTCCTCACCCTCATCCTCACCCTTGGTAGCCACCCCACGCTATTGCTGTGGCAGGATCAAAGTTATGTGCTTCTGTCTGCACTGCAGAAGTTGCAAAACAATTGTTGTGGGACCTGGGTATATTTCTGCAGCATATGACAGTTGTCTGTAGTGTGCTTTCTGCCCACCTGGCAGATCGCACACCAGAGCGCAGGGCCTGCACTTGGCCCTGCCTATATTTCGGGTCGTAGTGGCATGGGTCCTTCTCTAGCCAAGTAATTTTCAAATATGGGGCAATGATCCTTATCATCGCCCTGGCCTTTACACTTTATACACCATATTTCTTCTTACACCTCCATTCATGGTGCCCTATTCTGCTTCAAACTTTGCATTTCCAGACATACGTTTCGTAATTTCAAATGGATCTACTGAATTCCCAACCCAGGATCCTATATCGAAGTTTCATGCAACCTCATCACTGTTTCTGATGCTTCTGCATAGGTTGAGATCTTCTGCTGTGATAGTGCCTTCCTTAGATGTGGTGTCAAAGACGCCACAAACCATGCATAGTGCTACGCATCTGTCAGTTGCATGTTAGCTTCGCAGATCATGCTCTTCAGCCTTTGATCCAGATCCCACGGGGTTTCCCCTAGAAGCATCGTGATCTCCTTAAATTCGATGATTAACTGAGTTTCTGACTTCGGCCGACTAAACTCTCGATTCAATGCAATCTGAATTTCTGTTATGCTGGCATTCGGATGATCATTCAAGTGCTTAATATACCACGTTAGCACTCGGTCCTGCAACACACTCACCAAGGTGGCCTTCTTAATATTATCATCCGTAACTCCTTGTGCTTCCCATATTGCTCTTACTACAAACCAAAACTGAACAGGGTCTTCACTCCCTACCCCTTTGAATAGAGGCAACTTGATTACACTCATCATGCTAAATTGTTGGTTAGGTGGAGGTGGTGTGGGCGAGGATGGAGGCGAGCGAGGTGATGTGGGTGGTGGTACAATGGGATGGTAACTGTGGTATGTGTTGCTTTATCAAACTGACCGCACTTCTTGGAGAAGCCCAAGTGCACCCTTCCTTGCCCGCTCCCGGTGGTGAAATTAAAGAACTGCTTCCCAACCCTTCGATACCCTTGTAGGCTTTTCTGCTTCGTGTAGATCCACTCATTAATGGATTCGCATCACCCATTTTTCGCATAAAGGAATCTTAATCCAGGTATTCAAACATTTGATATACTTACCTCGCGGTCCCTTAAGAAAACGCCTTTCTGCCTCGCTATATATGACAGTTGTATCTATCACAAATTCAGTGATAAAACCTCCTATGATCCGATCCAACCAATGATCTACAACCCGCACGGTCTTATCTTCAAATGATTCTATCCTGCACACCAGTTCTAGAGTCCACACTATGAGCTGATCAAGCTTGCACCTTCCTTGACTGTCAGCTAGCCTCGTGATCCACTCGTATAGTTATAAATCAAATGATGTGAAGAAGATCTTATGGATCTTTGTATATACATAGTGATCCAACCACCTCTTTTCATATATCTGGGGATTTTTGTTTTCCTGTACCACAAACTCGTGCAATTTCTGATCCAGCCACTCTTCAATCTCTTTCTTCGTAGGATTCTAGCATTCCGACATCAAACATCCCTTAGGAAAATCCCGGTCCAAGCAACAGAAAAATTTGTTGGCTTGATGGGGCCTGACCCAGTTTCAGATTTAGTTAACCAAACAAATCCCACTACTACCGACCCTTTCGGTAACAGCTCGCAGAGTGTGGACTGAAGTCTCACCCGAGGTAGTATGGGAGGGTGCTGGAACCAAGTTTCCACACCCTAGGGATGTCTTGATGAGGTCAAGGCAGTTCTCAACCCAATCTACGCACTTCTGCTATTCCGCACAACAATATGGCCTTCACGAAGATCTGCAAAGGGGAGTTTCTTAGATCTTCGGTCTTATTACAGTTATTATAGTTCAAATTTACTCTTTTGGGTCTTTAAGCAAACATTTAATAGTTAAACTCGATGCACGCTCATAAACATAATCATAAAAATCATAACATAAGCATAAATATGCAGATTTGTAATCAGATAATCCAGAAACAATTATCTTTATTACTCTTCCTCTTAGTACAATATAGGTCCACCCTGCACACAGCTGTAGGTGTCTGCGCACTCAACTGCAGACTCTACCAGGCCTCTGTGCACATAGTTGCAGAGCCTACCTTACCCGTGACTGGAACTTACAGACTTAGATTACTCTTCTTCTCGCAAACCCATACATCACATGATTCTTCAAAACCAAAAACTACTTCTAAGCCTAGAGCCTTGCTCTATTTATACACTTACATGGTCCTCGAACCATGGAAAGCTGACTTATTCTAGATTAATCTATAATGTTTTAGGGTAGAATAACCTTGGACTTAACCCATTACAATTCGCGTCTTGCACACTTCATGGAACCTTTACCATACTTTAACCCAAAATTGCGGGCTTTCAGCCCCAAAACCGTTACGTGGGGGGTATGCTACCCAACACAAGATGAATCTCATATCTACAAGGTATACTCCCTTAAATTGTTCTCATATTCTAGGTTTTCCAAACCACATGCCTTCTGTAGATTGGCAGACTTATTTGCGGAAGTTCAAAGATGAGAAAGGAGAGCATGTTGCTCTTCACTTGGTCAAATTTCACATGCATGTACATAGGCTATAAATTCAATTTCCTGAAGATTGTCTAATGAAGATTTTCATGGACACCTTGGAGGAACAAGCAAGATCATGGTGTCAAGGTTTTACACCTCATTGTATTTATTCACTTGCTGATTTTCATATGATGTTTTAGGAAATTTTTAAAGAAGAACATACATCTTTACTACTGGTAAAATATTGTTGCAAGCATTTTCAAGGTTTTATTCATCATTTGGAAAGTGTTTATGGTGATGAAGAGTTCATGGATGAAGGGATCCTAGAGGCTTCATATCAGAACCCTTTCCATCACCACCAAGAACAGGTGTTTTCTCCCTTGGATGAAAGTGAAACTAAGCAGGACTCCAATGTTGACTTTAAAAATGTTGTAGACATTTTAGAAGAACAAGAGAATGTTCAACCCTATTTTAATTAAGAAATGATGCTTATGCATGACAGTCATGTTCCATTGTACATGTTTGATGAATCTCTGCAACAGATTTGTCAGTATTTTAATGACAAGTATGAAGATAATCATTCATTTGTTGTTTCAGATTTTCCTTTCTGTGGGTTTTTATTTAGAGATCAAGTTTTTGAAGACCAAGATGAGGTTTTTGATGAAAGGAATGAAAAGGATATAAAACACTATTCCAAGAGTATATTCATGCAAATCGTAATTTTGAACTGACATGTGTGGAGGTTTCAGACAATGTAATCATGGAAGAAAATAGTCATCAAAAATTGCAAGAAGATGATGATGAGAGCATTGATAAAGGAGAGGTTGTTTTAGAGCCTCATGCACATGATGATATTCCTCTAGGTAAATACAATGAGGAGCATTTTGAATAAATGGATATTGTCCCGGATCCTATCGATGTGCACATCTTTGATATTGATGATATGGTTGCCTCAAACGCATATTTTCAATAATGAACTTCCATTTATCTTGATATGAATGAAAAAACTTAATGAACATATTCATCGTGAGAAAAAATTTGCATTGGAAAATGAAGGGTGTGCTTGTATTTCTGCTTACTTCCAAGATAGGGTAACATTTCAGATTATTCAATATCCTTTTACCAATATGCTTCAGTCATCAAGGGAGATGAATTTTATTGTATTTATGGATCATGTACATATGTTCAATGGACACTTGGACTGCCCTATATTTTGTTTTTTCTTATTTTTCAAAGAAAGTACAAGCATGATTCAAGTAGGTAGCCATATGTTGGATTGGTTACATTGGAGGGATCATTTCATGTGATCGTATCTATATCTTCAGAAGGTGAGGGGTTATCATCAGGATTTGAATCCCAAGGTGAAGGCCCTAAGATCTCGATGGTTTGCTACCATAAGTGAGTTGAGTCAATATTTTTTTTATATTCAAGTCAATCAGTTTTCAGTTTTGAGTTTAGTCTAAGGAATTTTGACTCCATTGCCCAATGAATAAGGTTACCTGGTCTATGATTTTCTTGACACTTTCAAGGAGCTTCCATCCCCAGTAGGAGCCAATGTTAGTGTATGTCAGTCCTACCAATCGCTAGTGATCAAATGTGCTCTTTTAAAGTTTTTTGTCCTAGGTCAAATTTTTATGGTTTCAATAGGATTTCAAATAAAAATTTGGTCACTAGTTTGTGTGTCTAGGTATGTTACTACTCCCTTATTTTCATGGTCAAATTTTCATCCGATTCATGCCACCAATCATTATGATGAGTCATCAGTGAAGTTTCTTGATCACCATCTCAGTCATCATCTCATGGTTAGTCATGTTTCAAGGTCCAAAGCATTAGTTTCATACTCCATTAGATGTCGTCATTAGGTCAAGTCATCAAAAAGGTAAAAAAGAGTCATGAAATCATCTAGGTCATCATTATGGGAGTAATAATAGGGAAAATTGTTATGAAACGATATCCAAAGTGCATTCTAGCCCTCAAAAGATTGAATTCTTGCCTCTAGAGAATCATTCTTTCTTCTGCGTTGTGTTTTTGGCATCCTTGCTGTGCTTTTGAAAAGGGAGAAAAATAATTTATTGCAAAAGTGTTCTCCATAAAATTGCAAGACAAGCACATCATAAACAAGTAAGTGAACTTAATTCACTCCTCCTTCATCCTTCCTTTCATTAGTATGCTCAACAAGAGCCAGTGAATCGCCCTCTCCTAGGGTTCCACTGTTCTTTTGGTCTCCAAATGATTTTGCTTCATTGCAGTGAGAAACATACTAGTTTTTATGTTCCATAATCCCCACACATACCTTGTATACCCCTCCCAATCATTTCACATACCGATTCCTTTCATTTCCCCTCATTTTCCTTAAACCCTAGCTCAATGTTGTTCTTTTGCAACTTTCCTAGGCTAGGGTTGTGTTTTGCACTTTACCACCCCTTAGACTCACCCAAATTCTAAATTTCCACTTTCCCTAGTTCCCTAAACTCCCTCACTATCGCTCCAATGTTTCCTAGAGTTTTTCCATTTCCCTATCCTCCTCATTTCCCTAAAATTCCTCACAGCTATCAAAATCCCCAGTTTTCAGAAAACTAAACCCTAATTATTCCTCCTAGTGAGATAAGGTTTCACCTTGGAAGCGGAGGCCACACACATTGAAAAGAAGAATTAAAATAATGGACATGTTTTAATATTTGAGCCATCTAACATCAAAGAGACCAGTGCCTCACAAACTCATCAAGAGGTCATTTGCAGTACACAGGGACGATTTGTTTCAAAGTGTGTTTACGACCAAATGGAGATGAAGCTAACAAAACTGGAAGAGGTTTTTGTCACTAAAATACCGAGGGGAAAAAAATCCTTCAGTTTTTACAAAGGTATCATATATTGGGAGATATGAAACTTTCTTGGAAACTTATTTCAGAAAATAAAAAAATTTCAAGTCAATTTCCTATTTTAGCCATGATGTTGTGGCATAGATTTCGAGCACATGAAAATTAATTTCCAGAAAATGAGAGAGGGTTTTCTTCAAAACATCCATATCTACATAAGCCTCTATCAGGTTTCCAAAAATATTTACGGTTAGACAAATATATCTCCATCGTTGAGGCCTATTGTCACAGAAAAATCCAGAATTTTGACCCCACTATAAGCGTAGTGCCTTGGCGCTACGCTTTCACTATAGAGCTCCAAATGCCTAAACCTCTATATACCTAGATATATATTTCCCTAAAGATCTCAAATTTTTACTTTTTGAAGCATGTCAACAAACTGGTTAGGAGAAAAAGCCAAAAAATAGGTGAAAAAGTCACTTTTTGCCACTATTCTGAAGCATGCGCTGTGCTTATAGAGCCACCTCGGGCGAGTCAATTTTTGAAAGCCTTCCCATGGCTCATTTCAAAAATTTCAAGTTGTTCTGGAAACTAGACATAAAATTATAGTTGACCGTTCTCTTAATTTTCAAATTTGACTTTTGGAAGGCTTCCAAAATCGGCTTGCAAGATGGTGCTACACTTATATCTGAATGCACTACGCTTATAGCTAAATGTGTTACGCTTATACCTATAGCTGTATTTTTCAATTCATTTTCGCCAAATCTTGGTTTTATGATGTAATTTTGATAGTTTAAAGACTTGATGATGTAATTATTTAATTAATTAGCATGGTAGGTTGTTTTTGTGCTTAATTAGGCCTCATAAATGAAGAAAAACTCAAATCAAAGTATAAGAGAAGAGTTTGTGTTTAACCTTGCCACTCTCTCTTGTTAGTTGAGAGATTATTTGGAATTGTTCCACCACTTAGGGATTTGACCCCTGAAGGTGCAAAAATGGTCGGTTTGGGTCTATATGTATGATTTCTCATTCAGTGAGAAGGGTTGGACTTTTGTGGAGAGACTTGTACCTTATGTTTTCATATAGTTAATCAAGGAGTAGTTGCAACTATTTTTTCAGGAATACTTGTTCAGTTAGTCTGTGATGTTATTTTCCTTTCTTATCAGTTTCTTATTGATCAAATCATCTCCCTTTACATGCTTTTCTTTCTTCTTATGGTTTTCCTTATAGTCGTATAGGTAGAATTCTTAGATTCAAAGCCCTGTTTATATGGAAAATCATGTTTTTGTTTCTCTTCTTCTAATATTAATGAATTCATTCTAATACATGCTCATTATGATTTCTTAAACTCTCAGACCTATACTACATTGACTAAATCTTAAGTTCACCAGAACTCATTGTTATCTATCTCCTTTTTATGCTTGTTACTGTACACTTGATACTTGACCTAATTTCTTGCTCTCATCCCTAGGCCAGCAAACCTGAAAAACCCTAAATTTCCAGACACTCAAACAAAACCTATACATCTAGCCTAAAATATATTTCTTTTCCAGTCATTGACTGAGAAATCCTTAGAGAGATCCCTCTCTAGTTCAGCAGGGCTAGCTGCTGAACTGAAAGTGGTTTGAAGTTACCTCCTTTGATCTCCTCATCAACATGGGAAATTGTAGGGGATAACATGTCGGACAATAGTGAGCTCAAGAATATTATCTTTAGGGAATTTCATGCTAAGTTGTATTCAGGTCACCTAGGATATCATAAGACATTGACAGCAGTGAATAAGTTCTGCTATTGGCCGAATTTGAAGAAGGAAGTGGTAGAGTTTTTGGCTAGGTGCTTGGATTTTCAGTAGGTAAAGGTAGAATGTAAGCACCCAAGTGGATTACTACAGTCGATTCTGATTCCATAGTGGAAATGGGATGCCATTTCCATGGATTTCATTACAGGTTTTTCGAGTACATCTAGAAAACATGAATATATCACGATTGTAGTGGATAGGTTGAAAAATGTAGCACATTTCATTCCAGTGAAGTCTACTTATTCAGGTAATGATATAGGGCAAGTATTCATCAAAGATGTAATGAGGTTGCATGGTGTTTTGAAGAAGATTATGTTAGAAAGGGATGCCAAGTTCACTTTTAGGTTCTGCAAAAAGATTTATTTGTAGGTTTGGGTACAGTGTTGGCCTTTAGTATAATTTATCATATGAAAACAGATGGACAGATAGAGAGGGTCAATAGGATTTTGGAGGACATGTTGAGAATATACATCAGCATCAACAATGAAAGTGGGAAGAGTATCTTCCACTTGTTGAGTTTGCTTACAACAATGCGTATCACGAGTCTCTAAGGATGAGTCTATTTGAGGCACTCTATGGGAAAAGTTGTAATACTCCTATAAATTGGAGTGATCCAGTGAATATGGAATAGACATGATAGAAGATATGGAACAAGAAATGCAGGTTATCAAGAAGAATCTAAAGGTAGCAAAGGATAGACAAAAGACTTATGTAGATCATTATAGGGTATTTAAGGAGTTTTAGGTTGGGGAACATGTGTACTTGTGCATCAAACCCAAGAATATCTCATTGAGGATTGGATCATGTGCCAAGTTGGCACCTCGGTATTGTAGATCTTTCAACATTCTTGATAGAATTGAACCAGTAGCCTATCGACTTGCACTGCCTCGAAAGTGAAAGTCCATGATGTTTTCCATGTGTTGTTTCTTAAGAAGTATGTGAAAGATTTTGATCATGTGATTGATTGGTCTGTCTTGTAGGTGGAACCAAAAGGAGAATTCCAGTGAGAACCTCATTGCATTTTGCAGAGAAAGATGCTCATGCTCTAGAACTGATAAATCAAGCAAGTTAAAGTGCAGTGGAAGCACTTTGGCCCCAATGAAGCTACATGAGAGATGGCTAATCAAATACAGACCATGTATCCGTCATTGTTTTTCGGTTAAGGAAAATCAATTTGGGTAGGTATATATGTATATGGATGTAAATACTGCCATGAGTTATGTTATAAAGATCCAATAAGCGAAATGGTTGTCATGTTGTTTTTTTTTTCATGTTGGTTTCATTTTCAATAAGTTGTTCATTGTAAATACTGTAACGAGCTAAATTTATAAAGATCCATGGGAAGTATGTTTTTTCTTATCAGTGATATTGCTAGTTGTAGGTGTCATTTAACACCAAGGATGGTGTTCTCCCAAGGGGGTGAGTTCTGTAACATCCCTGGCCAAAATTCCATGTAATAAAGTTAATAAAGGAAAAATAATAACCAAGATAATGGGACACATATTCCAAGTTGAATGTTGGGGAAAACATAGTGATGGGGATCTCTTATGATTAATCAATGGCTATGAAAATTGGTAAAGGAAATGGCAAAGGAAAAATGACATTAATTGAAATTTATTTACGAAAATAATAGAAATAGGAGAAAAGGAAGGTGAAACATCGTAGGTTTCATGTGAGGAGGAAATTTAAGGAAACTGAAGAAAATAGAGGCCTCAATAATAAAAGGATTTTGGGGATTAGTTCACAACTTTTTTCAGTTCAGTCTTTGACACTCTCATTCTATTCTCTCTCCCATACTCTTGGACGCTTAGAGTTTTATTGGAGCACTCTTGGAGCATTGTGGCATACTTGGGATTTGGAGCAAGAAGGTAAAGGAAAAGAAGGAAAGTGAAAGGGGACATTGGGATCAACAACTACAATGGGTTTGCTTTGCAGGTACCAAGTTGCATGTATGATTTCCTTGCTAGTTTTTGGATGCATGGCATATGCATGTGGTTGTTTGGTTATGGTCTATCATTGGCATGGAGGATTGCTTGGATTGACAGTGGATTTTCCTGGCCTTGTCATTTCCTACATAACCATGGTGTTTTGGGTTTTCCGTCTTGTTTGCTTGTTGGTCCTCATGTTCCTTATGGTTTTGGGTTGAGTTATTAGTTCCTCAAGCCTTGGTTGGAAAAACACTCTGGAAGCCTTGTAATAGCTTGGGTTAAGTTACTAGTCCTAGAAGCCTTGGTTGGAAAAATTCTTTGAAGCCCTCGATGGGTTGAGTTACTAGTCCTAGAAGCCCTCGTTGGACAAACACTCTAGAGTTTGGAAGAAACTATGGGTTGAGTTACTAATCCTAGAAGCCTTGGATGGAAACAACGCACTAAAGCCTTGAATAGCTTTGGTAGAGACCAATATGGTGATGGTTAGTTATGTCTGATATTGAGGTGAAATGATTGGTTTTTCATTGAGGTTCTTTGGCCTCAGGATGCCTTAGCTTGGTTTTATTAGTTTATTCCATGAGATCCCAAATTCATGCTTGAAATATGGTGCGGGGGTGATTGGATGAAAGAGAGATTTGGTTTAACCCAATCTATGGTTGGGTGGTATGTGGAAGCCATTGACTTGGTTGGATTTTCATATGTTAATAAGAGCTCCTTTTCCTTTGGTATTTCATGAGTAAATTTGGTTTTCATTATGTGGCTTTAATGGCAGTTTCATCATTGATATTTCTATGGTTGTTTGTTGGTTATAATCATGTTTTATGACAGAATTGAGTTATGGATCTCATCATGTTTTGATTATTTGATGAAATGTTAATGAATGCATGACCTAATAGATTATATTGCATCTATTATGAGGAGGCATCAATCCTTCTTGAAAATTATTAGATAAGTATGAGACCCCTATGTTCAGATGTGTATTTATGACCTGCACATTACATGTTTATGATATGTTTGACGGAATGCTTATAATGGCTGGTCGGGGCCAGGTCAAGTCCTTGTTTAAGAGTTTTCATTAGTAGCCTTATTTCATTGTTATTTACCATCTCTAGAAGTTTCATGAAATGTTGGATAGAGGGCTGAGTCCTAGCCCTAAAAAAGTGGCTCAAAATTTGAGGTCACTATCACATAACTTCCTGAAAGAGGTTGTAGTTGCATGGATGCCTTGTTTTGGGAGTGAATGGAGGGTCTCATTCGCATGGAAGGCATGACATGGGAGTGACTGGGGGTCTAGTTTAGCATAACATTAAGTTGTCTCAGGGGTTGGACACTTGGAGGGTTTGGTTGGCTCCTGAACATTTTGTAGCTTCTGAGGAAGGTTAGATTGGTCTTGTCTTGTCAGTTCCACTTCCTTAATAGTATATATATATATATATATATATATATATATATATATATATATATATATATCAAAACGGGAGGGAAGAATACCTTAGAAAACCACTCAATTCAAAAATTTGACATATATGCCATCACATAGATTCTAACAACAATGGCCATTGTAGCCAAGACCACAAAATTATACATGTGCGATAAATAAAACCTTAGCCTAATGCTTACAACAAAAACCACATGACCATATCCATGACCAAAAAATTATCCCTCAACATTTCCATTTAACACACAATCCTTGGCACCAATGCTGCAACATAGTGTTTATATGATCACATGCCATTATCGTAAACTCATCCCCTAGTTATTTCTTCTCGACAATCTATCCAGGATGGAAATCTATTAACAAAGTTATGGTTTTGTCTATTCGGTTACCATTAAGTAACAAACTCCAAAAACTTGGAAAAACTAAGTATTTCTCCCCTTATCTTTGTTATGAGATCAACTCCATGTAGACTTATTACAAGGATATTACATAGATTAATGAACACATAGTGTTCCCCTGCATAACCTCTTCAATTACGTCCAATCATAAAGAAATCACATGATTAATGAATAATTAAAATAGAATCACTCAAAAATCATAGAGACAACAATGAACCATTTTGTAACCCTTTTCCACACTCATAATATTGTTTGCACACACACACTCTCTCCCTTTATGTTTTATTAAATCTAAACAATGATAAATACTTATGAAACATCACTCCAAATCCATGAGGATAGGTTCACGAGAGTCAAACTTGGAATAATTAAAAAATTTCTCAATAAATAACTACATTTAATGGATTACATGTCAACAAAACAAATTTCATTGTACCAATCCCACACGTTAAGGAACCAACTCCTTTGGTAAAAAATTTTGACCTTCTTGGCCAATTGAGCTTTTCGGATGCATCAACTTTCATATGCCTAGTCTCAAAATAGTTTCAAAAAAGTGGCGTCTTGTATTTTTTGTGCAACATGCATAGTCATTGAAATACATTCGCATTTTTGAACTAGACCAAGGAGCAATTTGAGAAAATAAAATTTCAAAACAAATATATTATTCACCTTCAAGTGGTTGCAGAATAATTAAAAACAATGTTGTACATAAGCTTACTCATGGAAACCATTATCACTTAGCTAGAACTCATACTTCGTCATTACTACCTAGCCCATGTATATATGTGATATGGACCATTAGGCTAACTTGCTCTAAATGATAAGATTGACACTGGATGTTATTTTGTGGTTGAAGGATGTAGTATTTGTTGGACAATGTAACTACACTCGACCTCCATAATTTCTTTTGTACTTATCACATGCTCAAATTTATTTATCATCTAGGTCAAGCATGTTCTTCATGCCCTAGGGTTTATTGATACAATAAGGTCTTTGTCATATGTATAACAACCATTTGGGCAATTTGTAAGAATAAAGAGAAATTATTTTTGAATCTAGAAAGCCAAAATAACCTCCAAGGCCAAGTTGGCTCTCCTAATGAATAGTTTTCCTAGGCTAGGCCTATTAGACCTCTTGAGAAGTGTATATAAAGGAAGAAGATTTGACTCATTTGTACACACTTCAGAAGTTCGATCTATGGAAAGAAGAGCGAAGGACAAGAAGATAAGAGGAAGTCAAAAGAAATAATTGTTTGTGCTTGATTTCTCTCACATTATTGTAGGAGGCCAAAAAGTGGGTATGAAATAGAAGGACAATTTTTTTATTTGACCAAAAATTCCAAAGTTTGACTTTTGTTGACCTTGTTTCGAGAAGGAATTGTTGGAGGGATGACTTGATGCTTGGAGGAGCTATTTTGTTTGGTCTTTGGGTCTTGAATTTCTCATTTGATCTAATTCTATAAGAAAAGAAGAGATTATTTCTGGGTTTATCCTGGCTTGGGGCCTATATTTTGTGTCCATTGTATTCTATGATATTCATGGTTTATGTTATTAATAATTGTTTAATGAAAAGAATATAATAAAGAATAATAAGGAGATAATATAGTTCACAAGCAATTATTAAGGATAACGATAATTGTTTAAATAGTTTCCATATTAGATTATCCAACATGGTTTCAGAGCTAAGGTGAAGAAATGGAAACTTGAAGATCATCTTGTTGGCATAAGAGGAGGTTTCTTGTCAAAGAGAATAATTCGCTAAGGAAAAAAGGAAAGGCTTAAGGAAGAATACCTATTGGCCAAGAAGGAATATTACTACATCAATCTCTAATTTAAGGCCTCATCATCTTAAGAAAATATATCTATCTTTCTCTTGACGGCTCTTTGCTATTGAAGGACATCTTTGAATACTATTGAATAATATTTAAAGCATCAAGATAGTTTAAGGCTTATCAAGAAGGACACTTTCTTGACAATTAAGTACTATATTTTCCTCCATGTCTCAGTCTACAAATCAAATGAATTCACTTTGGAAGGAAATAAAACTCAGTGGATCAACAAACTTCTTAACATGGAAGAAAATGATTAATTTGGTGCTCATGGAAAATGAAGTCATGGAATATGTTCTTGGATAAATTACTCAACCAGAAAAAGATAAGACTCAAGAATTAACAAGATACAATAAGGAAGAGGTGTGGGAACAATGGATTCTTATTGAATCCATAAAGGTTCATCTCATTCCCTTTGTGGATTATTTGAGTACATCTAAAGAAATCTATGATAAGTTGGTAATTTTACTTTATAAGTGCATATGGTTAGAAAATATCCTTGAGGAGTCAACTATATAAAACAAGGATATCAAGGAATGAAGATATGGCCACGTATATTATGAATATATCACAATTTATGGACAAGTGGAAAGGGCTTGTGGAAGTCATCTCTAATTCATAAATGACTGCTTATGTACTAAACGTTTTGCCACATGAATGGAGCAATTTTGCAACTAGTGTCTACGCAAGAAAATAAACTACTTTGTTTTATTAACTATGGGCTCAATGCGTCTTGGAATGTCGATAAGATGTATATTCTGCATCCCAAAGGGGTCATGATTGGAAATACTATTCTTTCTGGTCCAAAAGCTCCTATAAACCATATTGAACGGAAAATATGACACTAAATAAAATGAAAAGTCTCAACACTTTGCTGTAAAATCCAAGAAGAAGAAAAGAAAGTTTGGAATGTCCATAAGAAAGCAAGATATGTTCAAGGTACAATGCTTTGCATGCAATGAATATGGAAATTTTAAGAGGGGTTTTCCAAACAAGAAAAACAACAAAAGGAAGGAAAGGAGAAGAGCTCACATAGATGAAGAAGAGGAAGAACCTGGGAAGAATCCAAAAGGTGAAAATCCCAAGGATGTATAATATTGAAAGAAGCTCCATCTCTATTAGGTTTATTTGCAGTTTGACTTTCTTTTATTAGAAGGTAGCAGTTAGAGTAGCATGCATCATTGCATTCACTAGAAGAGACTTGATTTTCATGAAGCATGGTATCTTATAAGGAAGCATATAATAGTAGAGGAATTAGAGTCTAAATGATGAAATTTCTTTGAAATAATACATCTAGCTAACAAGAATGAGAAGATTTAAACCATCTTGCACATCATAGTTCATCTAAGTATTTTATAACATTATTCTAAAGGTAGTCATCTTGCAGAAAGGATCAGGAGGATCCTCCAATAAGAACCATCATCTAGGGAAGGTTATTCAATATTTTGAAGAAGCATTATGACATGGATAGTATATTCCACTTAGTACATAAAAAATAGTCTTGAAGGGCGAAGGCATGTAGATGGTCAAGTTGTAGTATGAAAAGCATAATTAAAGTCTTTCTCCTCTTAGAGAGGGAAACTTATCTTCAATAAGGATAAGAAGAAAGATCATTCAAAGGAAGGATGGTTATATGAATAAGGTATGCATAACTCTTCTATAGAAGGTAGAATTCATGTCTACATGAATTTTACAAAAAATGTTGGTCATAAGAATGTGCCTGGTAGCATGAGCATGAAAGGTCTTCCACGTTGTTACTTGATGCTTGGAAGAATTTAGTATGATTTAGAATTACTAAAGAAAAATACTCTTCCATGAGATAATATGAATTAGACATTATTACATTGATCAACACCAAATATGGTCTCTCGGAGAAAGAAAGAGTGTTGACAATGATAACTTCAAGAAATAAGATATTGTAGATTGCTGATCAAAATCATTTCATGGGCACGCAAATATAGACCATGTGGAAGGTTGTTGATCTCAAAGGAAACAAATAACAATAGTATGATATCTTGACAAAATGCCATCATATTGAATTAATTTTGATGTCAGCGTTTTAATGTTGGTTATCTAGTTGGTATATGGTTTTGATATTTCAAAGAATGTTGCAAAAAATGGGTAATGGTAGTTGAAGCAAGTGTATATACAATTGTTTGTTTTTAAACTAAATTTAATGAATACATGGATTGAGTGAATGGATTTGGTAATTCTTGGAGGATTATTTAGTCAAGATGTCTACATCATCTTGGGATTGAAAGGTAGTAGTACAAAAGGATAACCTAATGGTTATGTTTCGATAATAATGAATATCACTTTCATGATTAAAGGGAGCAATGATTAGCTCTACTTTGATTCAATCAATATAATTCTTTTGTTGATTATGACTAAAGGAAAGTGAAATGAAGGGTTGATGGACTGAACCCTATCGGAAATTGAAGAAAAATGTTGGTTTCATAATATCCAATAAATGTAAAAGCTCAATGTGATGATATACAAAGAAAAGGAGGATCCATGAATCTACTTGAATATTTTCATGAATAACTAGTAGTTGATATATTAATGAAGATACACTAAAGAACTTGTGTATGCCTTCCTAGTTAAAAGGAAGTAAGGAATCTCCTCTATGCTTGAGAGGGAGTAACTAGACTCCTTAAATATTCGATAAGGAGAAATGACCTATTCCTTAATCAAGAGGGAATGATGATGTCCTCTGTGGTTGAGAGGGAGTGATGTTAGAAATCATATTCTCCATGTGTCATGCACTAGATCAGGACTAACAATCGTAATTCTAGTGAAGGCACTAGGATGGAGAATGAAGGATTGGATAAGCATCTGGGATCGATAATCCTCAAGGATATATAATCCAAGATAGAAAATAATATAATGGAATGATACTCTTTTAGTATTGGACAGGGTATCCAAGATAAGAGTGGTTGAAGAGGACTAATATTCTTTGAGGATTGGGAATCCAAGATAAGAATAGTCCTAGAAGGGCATACCTAGTGAAAGTCCAGATGAGGTATGTTCCTTAAGAGGTAGTGTGGTGTGTCACGTCAAGCCTCCTAGCATGATGCTCTGCTCTAGATAGAGCTTGTTAGTTAAGGCATTACTATGTTAAAAATGTTGGTTATAATGTTGATACTTAAAGATGACCTACCAATCTGACTCTTCTTATGTGAATATTTCTGTTTGAGAGCATCCTTGTACTAGTTTTGTACAATTATGAATACCTCCCTAGCTAAGAGGGAGTGTTGAAGAATGTAACTAGATTTAGTCTTCACAATTTCTTTTGTACTTATGACATTGTGTATATTTGTAAAAAAAAAAAAATTATTATTTTAAGCATGGGTTTCATGCTTAAATTGAGTTTTCATCTAGGTCAAGCATGTTCTTCATGCTCCTAGGGTTTATTGAGCCAAAAAAGTCTTTTCACATGTATAAGACCCATTTGGGCAATTTGTAACAAGAAAGAGAAATTATTTTTGAATCTAGAAAGCCAAAATGACCTCCAAGACTAAGTCAGCTCTGCCAGTGAAAAGTTGACCTAAGAGAGGCCTATTCGACCTCTTGAGAAGGGTATATAAAGGAAGAAGATTTGACTCATTTGTACACACTTCAAAATTTCGATCTCAAGATAGAAAAGGGAAGCAAGAAGTGCAAAGGACAAGAAGACAAGTGGAAGTCAAAAGAAAGAAGGAAAATCTAAATTTTTGTGCTTGATTTCTCTCACACGTGCGAAACTAGGGTTTCTGGATTATTGCAAGAGGCTGCAAATTGCAGGTTTAAAGTACATGTATGAGATAGATGGTTGAAATTCTGATTTGACAAAAAATTCTAAAGTTTGACTTTCATTTACCTTGTTGACTTGAGCTTGTTTCAAGAAGGAATCATTGGAGATCTAACTTGGTACTTGGAGGAGGTATTGGCTTTGGTATTTGGGTCTTGGATTTCTCATTTACTATGATTCTATAAGAAAATAAGAGATTCTTTCTAGGTTTTCCCCTTGAAGGGGTGTTTCCCTGGCTTGCAGCCTACATTTTGTGTCCACTATAAAGAACAATAAGAAGATCATATAAGTTCACAAGCAATTACTAAGGATAAGAATGTCTACCATATTAGATTCTCCAACAATATTTAACAAGACCAACCATCAATAAGATAGTACCAATGAAAATGGTTTCTTTGCATATTCCAAAATGTTCATCCTACCATTGAACCACATGGAAATATTGAATCTATTATTTAGTATTTTCAAATAAATTCACTGTTAAAGTGATAGAGTCATACTTAGTGGGACAACAATAAAGACATATAATTTCATTATTAAAATAATTCCCCCTGTGACATTTCAAGATGTAACTGAATTGCTTTCTTATGATCTTTCTAAGAATTTGTTATGGAAATACATGTGGGGATGTATTATAGTCTTAGGGATGAGTTTTTTTACCAATTTTTTGAAAAGCAACCACAAGGTTTCTAATGATATAATTACTTGTTTCTAAACTCTTAAATGTTTTAATGCCTAAAGTTTTCCTAATAATAATCAAACTCCTAGATTTTAACAAAGGCAGAAACAACTAGCATTTAGTTGCATTAGATTTTGTTTCAAAATATATTTAAACATTTTGTATGATTTATAATGAATAATTTCATTAGGTAGGTTATCTTGTAGTGAAGATAGATGACTTTCATCCATATAAATGAATTTAGGAATTCTTTAACACACCACTCAATCTAAGTGGGAATGATGGACTCATATTTTGGCACTCTTGACCTCTTTATCATGGAGCTACGAATGTAGGAGTTCTTACCCTTTTGATAACTTATGGGTCAAATTTGTGAAAGTAATGGACATTTTAATGGATATTTCTAGGAATGTATAATTATTGATCAAAAAGTTGCACCATAGAAAATTCTACACTACAATGTTGTGCTTGAGTTTCCTCTCTAATTTCATTTATAGTATAATTAGCTCCAAGAAAATTCATCATCATCTACTCATACACAACTTGTCTTTATGAAATAGTTGTTGGAGGCTCACTAAAGGTTAGTAAAATCTTGCACTTTTCTTGTGGTGATGGAAAATAAATAATGATGACATCTATTGTGCTAGAATTTTGGATTTACCTCTATTGAAATCCTACAATTTTCGTACCTGACTTTTCCTTTTCTCTTCCTTCATTGACCTTTTCAGTGGGTTTTTATTTCCTCAAAGATTTTCTTGACAAATTATATTTATTTCCCATGATCATAGGGATTGGAAACAAGCACTTGATAAATATATACATTCCAATCACACAAAAATAATAATAATTGTATGCAATAATAGTTTTCCATAGAAAATGTTAAGAAACCTATAGATAAGAGACAATTTTTCGGAGAGTTTGAGTTGGTGTTACATGTATTTTTTATTCTTGGCTCATAAAATGGATGAAAAATATCCTAATATTCCCATATCCCCACCTGAAGACAAAATATCCCATTAAGATGTCATTTATGATGGATTGAGGTACAATTCATGACCCTTGATCCCTAATAGCAAGCTAAAAACCTCGAGTTGTTAGTTGTGGTGTTTTGAGGCATCATTGTTGGAACTAAATGCCCAAAATATGTGTAATTCATCTAAGGCTTTGGATCAAGGTACTTGGCCTATATTGGTGTTTTTTATGGCACTCGAGCTAAATGAACAATGTCAAAGACACCCTAGAGAGGGCTCATGTCATGGTTATTAGGTGTTTTTCATGGTGCTTGAGCTTGAGACCAATAACCAATCATAAGAAACTTGTGAGGGAGCTAATATCCTTTATTAGAGGTCGATGATACCCTCCAAGCATAATGTATGGTTCATGGCACTTAATGCATCAAAGTATTATTATAACTTAAGGCTTGGCCTTCTTGCCTATATCATTTCTAGGGGCACGGGACACATGCCTACTACTCAAAACCACCTAGTGGCACCAAAATCCCTAATCATATGCTAATGATACCTTCAAGGGGCAGTCTATGGTTGTATGAGACATCCTATTTTGCCCCTGATGGCTAGAATCTTCTTTTAATGACCAACATTCATGTTTCCTTCCCTAGCCATGTTCAAGTCCCTTGAGACCCATACCCAATGCTAAAGAATGGTAGCCTTACCTATTTACCTAGTTAAATCCAAAGAAATCTTTGATAGGTGTTTCAAGGTATCATTCTTGACCATTGAAGCCTATAAACTTCCTTTAGGGCATAATTGTTAGGTTTCTTCCCCTAACCATGTTTAGGGTCTAGAGACTCATACTTAATGTTAAGAACACATAATCCTAACTATCCCCATCCACATTTATTATAAGAAACTGTTACAGAGAATTTGTGGAAGTAAACAAAATTAAAAGACGTGTTTTACACGACAAGTTGCTAATATAGGTTACATTATTAAGTGTAATGTAATTTAATTTGTTTTTTAAAATCTGAGGTGTCCTCCGTGTCTTTGTAGAGACGAGCGGCACAAACCCATTAATCTTTAATAATAATCCATGTCTTTGTAAATACGAGTGACATAAATTAACAAATAAATTGACACAACCTAATCAAATATCCAATGAAGTTCTTGAATAAAAAATAGCCCAACCAAAATTTCGTGTTTTTATTTACCTCATTTATCTCTCTCTAGGGTATCCTTTTCATTTTTACCTAACACACTCACGGCATCTATATGTGTATTGTGAACAACTACTAGCCAAGTTCGTGGCTTTCACCTCACACTCATCTACGTCTTTAAGCGTTCCCAGTCACTCACGGCATGTTCCCAGTCACTCACTGCATCTCTTGTGCCGCCTCCATGATCACTGCCTAGGACGACTGAGAGTCAATATGTCCACCTCTCTATCTCTCGCTCCATACGCTCATTTCTGTATTTACTGCTGTTGTAATGACCCCAGATTTATGTAAATTTGAAAGTTACTGTGGTAAAAGACTAATACAGTTGTTGTTATGTTTTAAACAAAACTGTGGCAAACTAATTCTGATTGAATAATTTAAATTTAAATATTTTCTTGGAATTGCTGGCAGCCTCTAAGAGGTGAATCTTAAAGAAAATGATCAGTTGGGATAACTGATGGAACTACCCTCCAAAAGGGGGAAAAGCCCTGACTGAGGGATTCTGTGCTGTTGGGACAGACAGAGAAAAAACAAATCTTGCTCCAAGAGTAAAGGAGAAGAGGGAGGTTAAGTCTGGTGAGGACCAGATAACCTGGCACAAGAAGTGCACTGTTCCTGTTGAGGGCTGGAGGCCTGCAGGATTGCTTGGGGGGAGAACACCGTCTGAAGGATGGATTCTCATGGCTGGGAGGAGAGCAGAAATTTAAGCTCAGGTGAATTTTTGTTTGAGCAAAACCATTCCTGACCGAGGTGATCAGGTACGGTTCCAAACTAGTAGTCCCTGTTATGAAAATATTGTGTAGGGAATTTACAGTGATTTACTTAGGTGAGACTGTTTAATTCCTAGATACTGTTGCGAAAATAGTATAATGTGCATCTGGAAAAGCTAAAAGAGGAAACTGTTGTTAATGGGTCAACTATGATAATACCCAGACAGTAATCATAGTGCAGAAATGTAGAATCGAAGAGTTGTACGGGTATACAGAACCCTACACCAGGACTGGCTACCGAAATAGCAGTCTCGATTCCATAGCCATTAGTAAAAGAGTTATTATTCACATTGTTAAACTTTGAACAGTTAAGTAATAATATCTTTATATCCAGCAGACTGTGAGTGTCGTGGAACAGTGAATGAACGAGGGTTTATACCCTTGAGAGAAAGAATAGGCAATGCCTGTAATAAAAGAAATCTCGGGACAGAGAATGTACCCTGGTAGATAGCCTAGGTTTCCTAAATCGTGTGTGTTCAATAGAGAAACTCTGCGCAGAAGAGCGATGGACGATGGGTCAATGCCCTTATGTTATATTAAGGGATTACCACCAAGCCTCAATGCCTTGGTACAAAACCCAAAGGGAAATCTGTAATAACAACCAGTTCTGCGAATAGAACGAATACATTTCCACATGCTGTGAAATACAGTGATGGAAAACATTAACTGAAACGAGGAACAAGATTCTGTGTATTAGAGCTAAAACCGATAACTATGAAAGAATATATTCATTGTAGTGCATGTAAACAAAAGAGGAACATTCATTTGTAAACCTGAGACGAGAACATGCATCTGGTAATAACATATAACCTTGTTCAATCCGAGCAAAAGAACTGTGCATGCGAGTAAAGAAATGTGACTCCATTGAACAGTAAGTATATGTATGCAAACCATAACCCTTTCGGACTCATGCATGCGAGCAAAAAAAGAAGGTAACCTTGTGAAACCGCAAGTCTGTGTATAAAAACCATAACCATAGACACATATATAATAGCCTGCGGGACTGTATAATGGAACAGAGGTCATGCATGCAAAGTAATCCTTTCCACAGGATAAGGAATTATTATTCAAACATTATTTATGCGCCAAACTATGATAAACCAGCTGGTGGAACCTTAATATTTTAATACAGAAATCTATAGCAAGATTATCATCATAATATGGTAATATCAAGACAGTACTGTGCGGAAGGAAAAGACCAAAACCCGTATAGTATATAATCTCTAAGACTCTGTCCTGAGGAATGAACATTCAAACGAAAATACCCAATACATTAGCGAAATGTCTGTGGGTCGAGGAAAGTCTTTACAGAATTAAAAGACAAATTTATATCCTGAGCATATCCATACTTATGCGAATAAAGAAATAGTTCCACTATATACATTATAACCATATCTGCGCGTGGAGGGCAGATGTAAAACCCTTGCAAACACAATAACAGTTTAAGCCTGCCAGTAGAGGCACGGCAGTACTCAAAAGAAGTAAACTCGATGGTCTCAGCAAAACCCAGAACCTCTGTAAGAAATAATTTGTAATCGGTTAACACAGTCAACCTTAGCTAAGCAGCGAGCTGACTGTAAGGTTCTTCACCGAGATCACTCGGAAGTAAACGAGACAACCATAAGGGAAACAGAGACCTGCATAGACCATAGAGGGTATGCACAACTGTAAACCCTGAACCATATTCAAACGAACCAACCCTCAAATGCCGAGAAGCTTACCTGGTGTGGTTCGAGACCGCTGTCGAGCAAACCACTGTGAAAGTCGACCAAAGCATAGCCAGGGCAGCTGCACAAGAACTTGACAGGGAAAAAACGAGAACACAATAAGTGATAAGTCATGATATTCCAGCCATGAAACGAAACACAGAACTGAACAAAAACATTCTTCATTACCTGTGAGGTCGATGCGAATAGGATCCAGCTCCGGTCATGACAGGGTTGCAGTATAGAGCTGTTGGTAGCGAGCTCGTGGAGCAGCAAAGAGCCCGTCCGCAAAGACCGCGGACATCAAATGAAACAATGCAGTGTATGGTCGATTAAATATCAACGAAAAACCCTGAGTGAGCTCCAGCCCTCCGATCTCCGGAAGAGATCTGGACCGTCGGAGCATGGCGGGAGTAGCTGGCGGAGAAATCAAGGTTGGCGTTACCGAGAGGTCACATGGCTGGGGAAACCAGGCCATGCCACCTGCCCCAGAAGGACGGACGAACATAAAAGCGACTGTGATCTGTCAATGGTCAAGTACTGTGGCGGGATCCAAGGAGCCCACGCCATTAATACAAGCAGCTAAATATTTGTGGTGGTTGAAGTAAATCAAACACCACATAACTTAGGACATGGTACCAGACATGATGCCGCGTGGGAGACTCAGCCGAGACCATAGCATAGGTGTCAACCAAACAAAATATACATGGTATAGATTGTGTAATGTAGTATCGTATGCCAACTGTACCGTGTAACCTATGTTCCATGCAAAGCAAGCCATAGACATATATCTTTATAATTGTAAAGTGTAATGCGCACATAAAGCTGGTAACCATATGGTAAGCTCAAAGTAAAAGGTTAACATGCATGTAATGTATATTTACAATTTTATGTATGTGTTAAAGTAGGTGTGACAAATTGGTATCAGAGCCCAGTTTCAACACTGTGGCCTCAAAGTAAAGCATGTACAGTATGCAGAAGGGTACACCAAGTAAACTGATGCAAACTAACAAACGTACTTAACTGTGTTCTGTTTATCTGGAATGAAATACAGAATTGCAATAGCTGGCAGTTAATCAAAGTGGGGACAAAATGCAAGGACCCGGCAGTAACCCTCAAGAGAATGCAGGACTGTGGGTGCAATTGGATGCAGAATCACGGAGTACTAATCTTGCAATCCTGGAAACTGTCCAGGAATTGAAAAATGAAATGGCACGGTTGCGAGAGGACAACGCACGTCTAACAGTTGAACAAGAAAAGATTCTGAAGAGCCTGTCAGACAGGCAAAACCCACCCCTGTCCAACCCCAGTGCAGAACAGCAAAGGATAACAGAAGATCAAGATTATCAAATGGAACCTGAAAATTCTGAAGATAAGGAGGATCACTCTGATAATGCACCTCAACAGCAAACATCAAAACGTCAGAAAGTGGAATTGCAGGGAGAATTTCGAAAGATTAAACCTCCACATTTTGATGGTGAGCAGGAGGAAGCTGCTGAAGCCTGGTTGATCAATATGAACAAGTATTTTCAGTTGTATGAGTACGACCACAACCTGAAAGCAAGATTGGCAATCTTCCAGTTACAGGGCAAGGCAACCTTGTGGTGGGAGGAAATCAAGATTGTCAAGGGGGTCAGCGAACGAACTATTACATGGGAAAAGTTCCAGAAGTATTTCAAGGAGAGGTACCTGACAGAGCGCTTCTATGATGAGAAGGCCAGAGAATTCCACGACTTAAGACTGGGACAACAAACCATGGACGAGTTCATTAACCGGTTTACCTCACTGCTACGTTATGTACCTTACATTAAGGAGGAGAAGGCCAAGGTTCAGAGGTTTGTGAGTAGCCTACCTTCATATATAAGGGAAAGGATTGAATTCGATAATCCTAGAACCATGGATGAAGCCATCCGTAAGGCGAGAATCTGTTACCAGCAGAGTAAACAGAAGGGGGACACTTCAAGTAAGAGATGGAATGAGAAAAGAAGTGGTCGGGTGGTTGGAAGCAGCAAAGGAGGTCGCAGCAGTGGGAATAAGGGTGTTGGTAAAGGACTAAGTAGTAGACCTGTTGCAAGGAACGTGCCCCGGTCCAGACCAATGAGCGAATCTAAGGCGAATGATCAGTCTGTTAGACCAGATGGTGAGGGGATGACCAGACCACTAGTGCAATGCTGGGGTTGTGGAGGACCCCACTGTGTTAAAAATTGTCCACAGAGGAAAGGAACAGACCAGATATCTCAGATACATGAGGCATCAACGGTTGGGGACGTGGCACGTAGCGTACCCAGAATCAATGCAGCGCTGGAGGACCATCAAGCGGAGTACCAACCATCTATGATCGAGTTTGAAGGTAAAATCGCAAACCTATCCATAGCTGTTCTTATAGACCCAGGGGCTACCTTAAGTTATATTAGTCCAAAAATTGTAGAACAGTGTAAACTGCAAGCTGAAAAATTCAAGAATCCGTGGCTGGTCCAACTAGCTACAGGAGCCAAGAGACGAGTCTTGGCCAAGGTAAATGATTGTGCCTTAGCCTTAGCAGGGCAGCCAGTAGTGGCAGATTTGAATGTGTTACCGTTGGGCTCCTACGATATTTTGATTGGGATGGACTGGCTGGAGAAACACTGATCCTTGGTGAACTGCAAGACCAAGACCATATATTATAAAGATGACCAGGGAGATTAGCAAGAATTACAAGGAATCGGACACCCTGTGCAGATTCGACCCATTACAGCTACCCAGCTAGCTAAGTGCATCAAGAAGAAATGTCAAATCTACGCTATCCAGGTGGGGTATGCAAATCAAAAGGACAAAACTGCCATGCTGGGTAACATTCCGATAGTGCAAGAGTTTGCAGATGTTTTTCCCGAGGAAGTGTCGGGATTACCACCAAAACGGGATGTGGATTTCACTATTGAGCTAATTCCGGGGGCAGCACCTGTATCACGGGCACCCTACCGTATGAGTGTGCCAGAACTAACAGAATTAAAGATGCAGCTACAAGAACTGTTAGATAAAAACTATATCAGACCCAGCGTGTCGCCTTGGGGAGCCCCAGTGCTGTTTGTCAAAAAGAAAGATGGAACCTTTCGGATGTGCATTGATTATCGCCAGTTAAATAAGCTTACAATCAAAAACAAATATCCTTTGCCTAGAATCGACGAGCTCTTTGATCAGGTGAAGGGAGCAACGGTATTTTCAAAAATTGATCTGCGATCTGGTTACCATCAGATCAGAATAAAAGAGGAAGATATCGCTAAGACCGCCTTCAGAACGCGGTATGGGCATTATGAGTTCGTGGTGTTACCTTTTGGGCTGACAAATGCACCTGCCACTTTCATGTGTTTGATGAACAGTGTGTTTCATCGGTTTTTAGATAAATTTGTGTTGATATTCATAGATGACATCCTGATTTACAGCAAATCAAGGAAGGAACATGAGGAGCACCTTAGATTGGTGTTGCAAACTTTGCGGGAACATCAATTATATGCAAAGTTCAGTAAATGCGATTTTTACAAGGAGGAGATACAATATTTGGGCCACGTGATCACTAAAGAAGGCATTGCAGTGGACCCTGAGAAGATTAGAACTATAATGGAGTGGCCTATACCAAAGGACGTGGCAGATATTAGGTCCTTTATGGGGTTAGCAGGGTATTATAGAAGATTTGTCGAAGGCTTTTCGAGAGTAGCATACCCAATCACCTCTTTGCAGAAGAAAGGAAAAGTATTTAAGTGGACCTCAGAGTGCCAGAAGAGCTTTGAACAACTCAAGCACTTACTCACTACTGCACCTATATTAAGTATAGCTGATCCTAACAAGGATTACGTGGTCTGCACGGACGCAAGTAAAGAAGGTGTGGGAGGAGTGCTGATGCAGGAAGGAAGAGTCATTGCTTATGAGTCCAGAAAACTGAAAGAGCATGAGCAGAAGTACTCTGCTTATGACATGGAGTTGGCTGCTGTCATTCATGCCCTGAAAATGTGGCGACATTACCTTTTGGGCAGAAAATTTCTGTTATTAACAGACCACCACAGTTTAACGAACTACTTCAGTCAACCCACCTTGAATACGAGACAAGCTCGCTGGGCTGACTTCCTAAGTGGGTTCGACTTTGAAATTAAGCATCTAAAGGGTAAGGAGAACCGAGTAGCGGATGCATTAAGTCGGAAGGTGCAATGCGTGTGCAAAATTTCAGTTAGTAAGTGGCAAAGTACCTTAGTGGAAAAGATAAAAATAGCGGCTGAACAAGATGTTGTTTATCAGCACATCAAACAGCAATTACAGCAGCAATCTGATAAGGAATTACAGCAAGGGTACAAACTAGATGATGCTGATATGTTGTGCTTTAATAATAAGCTGTATGTGCCCAATGAAGACAGCATTAAGAAGTTGATCTTGGATGAATTTCATACCAGCCATTATACGGGACATCCGGGCTACCAGAAAATGGTTACCGCACTCCGCAAAGAGTACTACTGGCCAAAAATGAAGAAAGAGATAGCTGAGTATTTAGCACGTTGTCTAGAATGTCAGCAAATTAAGGCAGAACACATGCACCCAGCAGGGCTGTTACAACCTCTACCCATTCCGGAATGGAAGTGGGAGACTATCTCCATGGATTTTATAACGGGACTGCCCAAAACCAAGAAGAATAATGATTCCATTATGGTGGTAGTGGATAAGATGAGTAAGGCAGCACACTTCATACCTATGCAATCGACATATAAGGCTGTACAAATTGCCCATATTTTCATGCAGCATGTGTTCAAATTGCATGGACTGCCGAAAGTGATTATCTCCGATCGGGATGTCAAGTTTACATCAACCTTTTGGAGGACATTGTTTGCTGAACTGGGAACACAGCTGAACTTTAGTACAGCTTGTCATCCCCAAACAGATGGCCAAACAGAACGAGTAAATCAAGTTGTGGAGGACATGCTGAGAGCATGCGTTATGATGAAGCCAACTCAATGGGAGGACTATCTCCACTTAGTCGAATTCGCATACAACAATGGATACCATTCCTCAACTCAGATGAGTCCTTTTGAGGTTATGTATGGGCGGAAGTGCCGCACACCCGCAAGCTGGGGTGGACCGGAGGACAGGTTGCGAATAGGTCCTAATATGTTACAGGAAATGGAGAATACAGTAAAAAGGGTGCGTACTAACTTGAAAGCCGCTCAGGACAGGCAGAAAAGTTTCGCTGATCGAAAGAGAAGATTTAAGGAATTCCAGGTTGGGGATCATGTATTTGTGAGGATCCAACCAAGAAGGAGTACCTTGCAGTGGAGCGGATGTGCCAAACTAGCACCTCGTTACTTTGGACCTTTCCAGATCTTGGCCAAAGTAGGACCGGTCGCTTATCAACTTGCCCTACCAAGCCATATTAGGATTCACAATGTGTTTCATGTATCCGTATTAAAGCAATACGTTTACGATCCTAAACATGTGATTCAATGGCAGAATGTGCGGGTAAGAAGTAATCTGGTTATTATGGATGAGCATTGTTTATAAACTGAAAAATAACTAAATCCGTTGTTGTTTGCAGGTCGAGCCGGAAGGCGAGGTTCTGGTCGAACCACTGACCATTCTCGACCGGAGAGAAGTGCAGCTGCGGAAACGAGTTATTTCCCAAGCTAAAGTGCAGTGGCAGCACTATGGACCAGAGGAGGCCACTTGGGAAGATGAGGAACTCCTTAGAGAGGCTTATCCAAACCTGTTTACAGGAGATAGACATCGGGACGATGTCCAATCTCAGGAGGGGGAGATGTAATGACCCCAGATTTATGTAAATTTGAAAGTTACTGTGGTAAAAGACTAATACAGTTGTTGTTATGTTTTAAACAAAACTGTGGCAAACTAATTCTGATTGAATAATTTAAATTTAAATATTTTCTTGGAATTGCTGGCAGCCTCTAAGAGGTGAATCTTAAAGAAAATGATCAGTTGGGATAACTGATGGAACTACCCTCCAAAAGGGGGAAAAGCCCTGACTGAGGGATTCTGTGCTGTTGGGACAGACAGAGGAAAAACAAATCTTGCTCCAAGAGTAAAGGAGAAGAGGGAGGTTAAGTCTGGTGAGGACCAGATAACCTGGCACAAGAAGTGCACTGTTCCTGTTGAGGGCTGGAGGCCTGCAGGATTGCTCGGGGGGAGAACACCGTCTGAAGGATGGATTCTCATGGCTGGGAGGAGAGCAGAAATTTAAGCTCAGGTGACTTTTTGTTTGAGCAAAACCATTCCTGACCGAGGTGATCAGGTACGGTTCCAAACTAGTAGTCCCTGTTATGAAAATATTGTGTAGGGAATTTACAGTGATTTACTTAGGTGAGACTGTTTAATTCCTAGATACTGTTGCGAAAATAGTATAATGTGCATCTGGAAAAGCTAAAAGAGGAAACTGTTGTTAATGGGTCAACTGTGATAATACCCAGACAGTAATCATAGTGCAGAAATGTAGAATCGAAGAGCTGTACGGGTATACAGAACCCTACACCAGGACTGGCTACCGAAATAGCAGTCTCGATTCCATAGCCATTAGTAAAAGAGTTATTATTCACATTGTTAAACTTTGAACAGTTAAGTAATAATATCTTTATATCCAGCAGACTGTGAGTGTCGTGGAACAGTGAATGAACGAGGGTTTATACCCTTGAGAGAAAGAATAGGCAATGCCTGTAATAAAAGAAATCTCGGGACAGAGAATGTACCCTGGTAGATAGCCTAGGTTTCCTAAATCGTGTGTGTTCAATAGAGAAACTCTGCGCAGAAGAGCGATGGACGATGGGTCAATGCCCTTATGTTATATTAAGGGATTACCACCAAGCCTCAATGCTTTGGTACAAAACCCAAAGGGAAATCTGTAATAACAACCAGTTCTGCGAATAGAACGAATACATTTCCACATGCTGTGAAATACAGTGACGGAAAACATTAACTGAAACGAGGAACAAGATTCTGTGTATTAGAGCTAAAACCGATAACTATGAAAGCATATATTCATTGTAGTGCATGTAAACAAAAGAGGAACATTCATCTGTAAACCTGAGACGAGAACATGCATCTGGTAATAACATATAACCTTGTTCAATCCGAGCAAAAGAACTGTGCATGCGAGTAAAGAAATGTGACTCCATTGAACAGTAAGTATATGTATGCAAACCATAACCCTTTCGGACTCATGCATGCGAGCAAAAAAAGAAGGTAACCTTGTGAAACCGCAAGTCTGTGTATAAAAACCATAACCATAGACACATATATAATAGCCTGCGGGACTGTATAATGGAACAGAGGTCATGCATGCAAAGTAATCCTTTCCACAGGATAAGGAATTATTATTCAAACATTATTTATGCGCCAAACTATGATAAACCAGCTGGTGGAACCTTAATATTTTAATACAGAAATCTATAGCAAGATTATCATCATAATATGGTAATATCAAGATAGTACTGTGCGGAAGGAAAAGACCAAAACCCGTATAGTATATAATCTCTAAGACTCTGTCCTGAGGAATGAACATTCAAACGAAAATACCCAATACATTAGCGAAATGTCTGTGGGTCGAGGAAAGTCTTTACAGAATTAAAAGACAAATTTATATCCTGAGCATATCCATACATATGCGAATAGAAAACAGTTCCATTATATACATTCATAATCATATCTGCGCGTGGAGGCCAGATATAAACCCTTGTAAACACAGTAATAGTTTAAGCCTGCCAATAGAGGCTCGGCAGTTCTCAAAAAGAGGCAAACTCGATGGTTACAACAAAACCCAGAACCTCTGTAAGAAATAATTTGTAATCGGTTAACACAGTCAACCTTAGCTAAGCAGCGAGCTGACTGTAAGGTTCTTCACCGAGATCACTCGGAAGTAAACGAGACAACCATAAGGGAAACAGAGACCTGCATAGACCATAGAGGGTATGCACAACTGTAAACCCTGAACCATATTCAAACGAACCAACCCTCAAATGCCGAGAAGCTTACCTGGTGTGGTTCGAGACCGCTGTCGAGCAAACCACTGTGAAAGTCGACCAAAGCATAGCCAGGGCAGCTGCACAAGAACTTGACAGGGAAAAAACGAGAACGCAATAAGTGATAAGTCGTGATATTCCAGCCATGAAACGAAACACAGAACTGAACAAAAACATTCTTCATTACCTGTGAGGTCGATGCGAATAGGATCCAGCTCCGGTCATGACAGGGTTGCAGTATAGAGCTGTTGGTAGCGAGCTCGTGGAGCAGCAAAGAGCCCGTCCGCAAAGACCGCGGACATCAAATGAAACAATGCAGTGTATGGTCGATTAAATATCAACGAAAAACCCTGAGTGAGCTCCAGCCCTCCGATCTCCGGAAGAGATCTGGACCGTCGGAGCATGGCGGGAGTAGCTGGCGGAGAAATCAAGGTTGGCGTTACCGAGAGGTCACATGGCTGGGGAAACCAGGCCATGCCACCTGCCCCCAGAAGGACGGACGAACATAAAAGCGACTGTGATCTGTCAATGGTCAAGTACTGTGGCGGGATCCAAGGAGCCCACGCCATTAATACAAGCAGCTAAATATCTGTGGTGGTTGAAGTAAATCAAACAATACATAACTTAGGACATGGTACCAGACATGATGCCGCGTGGGAGACTCAGCCGAGACCATAGCATAGGTGTCAACCAAACAAAATATACATGGTATAGATTGTGTAATGTAGTATCGTATGCCAACTGTACCGTGTAACCTATGTTCCATGCAAAGCAAGCCATAGACATATATCTTTATAATTGTAAAGTGTAATGCGCACATAAAGCTGGTAACCATATGGTAAGCTCAAAGTAAAAGGTTAACATGCATGTAATGTATATTTACAATTTTTTTTTTATGTATGTGTTAAAGTAGGTGTGACAACTGTGCCCTTCCTTTATATACCAACGTAGCTAAGAGCACAACTGACTGACCTTTGAAGGACCTTTGAGTTTCTAAGAAGAAGAAATGGATCAAAAAGCTGTTGTTTTGCCCCTGTTCCTGTGTTACGTCATCATGGTGGCCACTTTACCTGTAGGTGCAGCCACTACTGATTACTCGCTTTCTGAGCTGAATTCCTCCTTTGGTCGGAGAGCACATGTCTATGGCCACCACATGCACGGATTAAGTCATCATGGGACTGATTCTTTTTCTGATGAACGTTCCATGTTGCAGAATGGTCACCTATTTCGATCATCCACCACAAAAGAGAAAAGAGACGTGGAAGCTCCTCTCCTTTAAAAGGCATATCAAAAGCGATCCCTTTGGAAAGCTGTCCAAATGGACAGCTGATAACTCAAGGGAGGTATGCTCGTGGTATGGCATTACCTGCAGGCGAAAGACCAGAAGAGTTGTTGCCATAGTACTTCCTATTTCCATACCCGACGATCTAGATGCTGTGATTCCTAAATCACAATTGGGAGGTACTCTTTCCCCAGCTTTGTGCAACCTCTCCTTATTGCACAAGTTGAATATTTTTGGTAATAATTTGACAGGAGCAATTTCATCCCAATTCGGGCAGCTTAAAGCACTGGTAATACTTGACCTCAGTTATAATAGGTTCGAGGGATCTGTTCCGAAGGCATTGTCTAATTGCACTCGTCTCAAACGGATCGACCTCTCAGATAACTTGTTGACAGGGGGCATACCGGCAGAGTTTGGTCATCTTATCGAGTTGGAAAATCTCGACTTGAGTTGGAATCAATTTAGTGGTCACATTCCTTCCATTTTTGGTTCGATGATAAACCTATCTTATCTTGACCTCAGTGTCAACAACTATAGTGGTCCAATCCCTTCAATGATAAGCTTATCTTATCTTGACCTCAGTGCCAACAATTTTTAGTAGTCCAATCCCTTTGAATTTGGGTTCGATGAAAAATTTATCTTATCTTAACCTTGCTTCAATGATTTCAATGGTCCAACCCCCTCCTTTTTTGGTTCGATGGGAAGGTTATCCACCCTTATCCTTTCTGAAAATTCACTAAGTGGCCACATACCTCCCACCCTAGGCAATTATACTCAACTATTCTGTCTCCTTTTGTCTTCCAACCATTTAAGTGGCATAATACAGTTGAATTAGGGTTGTTGCAGAAACTACTTTTCCTCAATTTGTTTCTAAATGATTTGAATGGAAAAATACCATTTGAATTGGGATTTTGTTCTTCCTTCATGACTTTAGATTTGAGCAATAACCAATTGGTTGGAATCATACCATCTCAACTAGGTAATTTGAGTAGTCTTGAAGTGCTTGCATTGGAGAACAATAATCTCACAGGGACAATTCCAAAATCTATAGTAATCTTCAAAATATCACATTGATAGATTTGGATTCAAACCGTTTAATTGGATGTATTCCACATAACATAGGTCATTTAAAATATCTAGATACTTTGGATATACATAATAACAATATTTCAAGGACTTAGCAAAAAATAATTTGACTGGATATACATATCTACTTTAGAGGTGTTGGACTTAGCAAAAAATAATTTGACTCGATTGATTCCTCAAGAACTCTCCAAATTACATTGGTTGAGGACTCTACATGTTTCATCTAATAGCTTATGTGGACAAATTCCAACAGGGACGCAATTCTCAACTTTTGATGCAGCCTCTTTTCAGAGAAATAAATGCTTATGGGGATGTCCTTTAGATTTATGCAGCAATCAAAGGAAAAATCCTATAGGGGAAGGTAATAATGCCACTACAAGTAATTATGCTAAAGTAGATTGGTTGACTCGTGTGAATGAAAAGATATCATTGATAGCAATGGGGATGGGAGTAGGAGTTGGATTTGGGGGAGTAGTTGTTTTGTTCATGGTGTGGAAGAGGACTAGAAATTGGATGTTAAATCTATCCTCCAAGAAGTCACAAGTATTTTATGGACTCTATCAACTTCCTAAATAATAAGATATATTGTAAAATTTTTCACCAAAATATAAATAAAGTACTATGTGTTGTTATGGTATTTATACCTTAGTTATGATTACAACTAAGAAAATCAATTGTGATACAAAAAGAGAGCAAAATTATATCAAGAGTGAACATGATGTGTACAAAACATATATGCAAAATCATATAAAAGTGAAAATAACTTTCATTTTATAATTTATAATTTTGTTAAGGCAAAGACATATCTCATCTTAAACCTAAAATTTCTTTTTAAACTCTAGATAATTGATTTATTACATTTTATAGCTACACTTTTATGTAGACCATAACCTTTCATTGTATCATATATATATATATGACATCTACTCTTAAGATCATTATATCTTTGTCTTATACATTGTATTCATTGTAAACTGAGTTTTCTCTCTCATCTACTTTTTATCATTTTCAAGGTGCTTACTTCATAACAAACTTAAAGTGTTGTATATATATAATTTTCAAAGGTTATATATTTGACAATTTTATTAAAAATCATAATAGCTTGTTAATGTGTAATTTATTTTTATTTTGTTTAAAAAAATATTTAATTAATAAAAATTATCTGATTGGATTTTTTTAATTAAACATAGTAGATAAAATTAAAAAAATCAAAATATGGTAAAATCAAAATAAATTTCAAACTTAAATATATAACATATAAATCTATGGAGGATTTTCCAACATTTTTCTTCTTTTAACGAGGGTCGCCAGACAACAAGTCCCTTCATTGAATGGATCAAACTTATAGGGGTTATTATTGTTTTTAGAGAGAGAGTTGATAGTGAGTTTTAGATATAAATTCTTAGAGATTTTAGGGGTTATTATTGTTTTTAGAGAGAGAGTTGATAGTGAGTTTTAGATATAAATTCTTAGAGATTTTATCAATACTTCATTTTGCTTGTTTGGTTCTTTCCTAGCCTTTGCACAGGGACTAGCTATGAAGCTTACATAGATATTCTGGTTATAGAACCTTTTAATGCGTATTAGATCCGATATAAATCAACCTTAACTACTTCAATAATGAAAATAATGAAGATGTGACTTACACAAATAAGCCTAGTAGGTGAACCTTATGTCTTTCCCCAGCCTAAGGCAAACACAACACTTATTTCGGCTGCTTTCGTTGTAATTGAGTATTCAAATATATTCATGTAAATTAATCTATCACAATGTTGCAAAAATACAAATAGGCCAAAACGTTGGCCAGGGTCGTCAAAGAGGAAATTGAAAAAATAGGCAAGCATACTCTGGCGAAAGAGCCAAAAATAACACTAACTTGAAAAACTCAAAAGTTGGGCAACCATAAAAACTTTGGAAAAATATGTAGACATTGAAGAGATAAATATATTGCCTTGTGAAAAGAACTTTGACAACATAAACCCCATAGTTGCAACATGTTAAGCAAGTTTTATAAAGGCCAAACCCAATTTTCCCTGTAAAAATATAACTAAATGCTTGAAATGGAATTATAGAAGTGATATCAAATACGAACCAAGTGGAAACATACCTCCGCGGATTCAAATTACATAAGATACTACAATGAAACAACATAAATACAATACCAATATAGAAAAACATCTAAGAAGAAAAAAATGAGCAAGCCCTGAGATAAACTATTTTAGCGAACTGTTGTATATTTGGGATTTTCTTCTATTTGTTGTGTTTTATCATCCACGTATGCTACAAAGAAGGTGACAATGATGTCAATGGAAACAAATATGTCTATCACGATGTCTGCAATAAATAGAGCTCCAGGTTTCATCTCATCAATGAATCCTAGCTCAAATGGATTAATCCACGTGCAATATACAACCAAATTGATAAAAAAATGTGCTTCGGCACCTAAATCCAAAGAAACATACATTTTCATTCAATTACGTGTAAATTTATGTAAATATAATGTGAAGCACCTGCCACTATAACTGCAGTACTTTACATGTAAATATTATCATATGGGGAGATGATATATTTTCTCAAGTTCATTTGAATGTCTTATACCCACAGATGGAGCAATGAAACTTTGGAAAAATAGTGGGAGTTTCGGTGGCCAGGACCATCTTCATCTTGGGCGCTACAAAGTTGGGTGTTGCAGTTGAAGTTTATGCAGTGAGTTGTGATGGGTAACATCTCGATGACCTTCCCTGCACTGCCAACTTGAAGACATTAGCAAGGGGAAATAATGCAATCCTGGTTATAATTTAGTTGTGGTTTAGAACTTCAGACAAATAATTCTATGCAATGTTTCTTGATAATTATATTTGAATAAAATGTTTCATGTTTTATTAATAATATATACTCAATAAGTTATTCAATGTGTAAAATATAAATAATTTATTAAAAAAATTGGTAATAGGAGAAATTCAGGAGATTGCAAAATCTTATTAGATTCACTGATCTTCATTGTTCCTCCGTATGCCTAAGATCAATAATTGGCAGTCCATCTTTGATGTATATTGAGAAAAACATTAATTACTCCTGGATCACAATTTTTTATTAAAAAAATGGACAAAAATAATGAAGACGCATTTATTTCAGAAATATTCTTACAAGTATACAATATAGATAACACTAAAGGCATAATCAAAGAGATATAAAACAGTCGATGAAGGAGCGCGCTGTTAAAGTGCTCCGTAAGCAAAGGTCACCGGTTCTAGTCTCGTTGATACCAAAAATCCAGCATGGTTTCCGCCGGTGCAGCTCAGGCCGGGTGCAATCGTGAGGTGAATTTGATGGCTTAGATGCCCCTGAGTCGTGGCCTCTCAGCCACAGGGTAAGCGTGATTTTCAGGATTCACCCACTTATCAATAATAAAAAAAGATAACGCTAAAGGCATAACTCTAATAGGCAATTCTATTATAGAAAACAAAAATAAAACCAGGCAGAGAAGATAGGTAAATAAACAATTATACCAACATAACACAGAGAATCAAAATAAACCAAAAAAAAAAATTCTACAATTATGTAACTACACTATGAAGTTTACAAGAAGAGACTACGAAGAGACTGGACATTGTAAGTAATAGTCCAATCAAAATAAGTGTCATGATAGGAAAAACCAAAATGTAGATTCCATTGTCAATGACACATGCCATGTTCACTTCACTATTCATATAAAACCATGTAATCAATGCAATTATACAGTATTCCTAAACCATGCTTTAGCTTTTCTGAAAAAATAATTCCATTATGTGAAATGAAAAACCACCTACTTGTCATCCATCAATATTATTGTGGAAAAATATATTCTTTAAAACTTCATTCTTAACATTCTAACTTCCACAAAAGTACTTCAAGTTGCTCTAGGCCTCTAGAGTCTAACATATAAGTTACTTTGTGTCTCGAGATCACTACATGAACCCATGAGGAGACTTAAGGAATTAAATAAGGAAAGTAATAACTTTGCAACAAGGCAAAGTGAAAGCCAATGAAGACATAAAACTGAAAAAGCAGGCCGAGAGTTGTCGAATTTTTTTTTGGTATTTTATAGGTTCATGAAATTGTTTTATAGCAATTATGAATGCAGGAAACAAGTGGAATTAGAACTCGTGGTATATATTGTACTAAGTGTTCAGAAAATTCATGGGTACTTTCATCTACGCAACAAACGGCTAAAGAAGTGCTCTTTCTGTTATTATAATTAGAAAACATCATAGGTGAAAATGATGTTAGTTAAGCCTTAGAATATGTAAAAAAACAACATGGAAACCAGTGAATCATCCATAATGTCGAAGTCAGAGATAATTTGGGTTGTAATTATTTCAAGAACAATACAATGATAATAAATTCAAGATGAACCCATATACAACACATATTTTGTCTTGTGGAGTGGAAGCAATGGAGTAGTAGCAATTCCTTGAATTAATATGCACCTCGCGCTTTTGAAGCTCCAGGTCGTGTATTTGAGCTGTATGATATATATCAAACCTAGTTTTAGATAGTTTTGGCCTAGTCTATAAATCCATTCTTTGAAAAGTGAAAAATATTTAACACGAGCAAGATGTAGTAAAGTGTCAAATGAAACTAATCCTTAACTGATATGCTTTATCCCTATATCTTGTAACTATTTACATAATATTCTAAAGAGAAGTTGTGGCATATAGAATACATGGCCTCTCTTATAGAATCCCACTATATATTTCAGAGGTGAAACATGATTTCGGACAACAACAATCTATTAGAGGATGTTCTTTTGGATTGATTTTCCTCCTGCTATTGGATGAATTTTGAGCCAAGAGGTGTTGTCGAAACACTTATCTATAGTTGTAACATGAAAATTATCATTTTTGGATTATAGGATTAGTGTTGGACAAATAATGGTTATTATTAAACTGATATGAAAAGCCTCACATGCAAAATAATGAACATTCAATTCCTTCCCAACACAAGATATCATTCACAGAACTGCCATCGATTACATCAAAAGTGACAAAGAAACTTCTCAAATACATATAGAGATGCTAAAAAGAAACCATAACACACATTCTTATTAGGAAACAAATAACTAGGGGTAGTACCCTTGAGTAGGGCAACCAAATGGCCAATGAGGGATGGCATCTAAGGCTAGTCTTGCCTATACTTATATTGCAGGCATCGTATTAATAACATCCCCTTAAATAGGTAATGGAAGGGATGCTACTATACTAACTATAAGGGATGTCGGGTAAGGTATTTCTAGTGGTAGATCTACTATTGTTGGACCTACTATTTTTTCATCTTGAACCATTATTAGGTTATTATGATTACATTATCTATGAGTAATATGTATCATTACTTATACACTGAGCGCTATAGGGGAAATCCAATGGCACATGCCTTGAGCATATGGCTATAGAGATGTAGAAGTGGAAGAACAAATGAGGGAAGCACCAGGCACATTTGAACCAGAAGAACTTGCACTGTGGAGATGCAAAGATGCAATTCAGAGATGAGACAATCAATGTGGTGGGCAAGAAACTTTTGAAAGGATGAAAGGAAGCCCTAAGGGAAAGAGAGAGACCCATAAATGATGGATTGGAAACTTCAACTTATTTCCAATACTTGTTAGTGTTTCCTCTTCCCAGAACTCTTATAGCAAGGAAATCCACACAGGGGCCTCAATGAAGTTCTCCTTCTTCGAGCTAAATCTCTCAGTCCAATACCTTAGGTGGAGCCCCACTGAGTTCAATAAATATGGGCCATCTTCTAAGACTCTTTCTCGATCCTCTGTGTTGACAAAGATATCAGGTTGTTCTTCTGATTTCCAAATATATGCCTATGGCCTTTGTTAACCCTTAATCTAGGGACTCGTTGCATTAGCCCTAGTAGTGGTAGTATGAAGCAAAGTAAGAACCTGCCATTCAAGACACTATTATATAGCTATCATTTGAAGTTCCCTTTACTCTATAGTAGTTTCTATAGTGGTCATTCATTACTACATACAACTATCACAACCACATTTACCAATATGGTTGATATATGCCGATAAGCGTATATCAAGCATATATACAACCACATTTTCCAATGTGGTTGATATACGCCAATAGGCCTATATCAACCACATTAATAATTATTATGTGTATTTTTTAAAAACCAACTATTTATGATTATTAATAACTATATAAATAATAACAACCATATTCTTATATATTTATATATTAATGATTATTATATTAATATTAAATGATAATAATATTAGTAATATTAATTAATAATAATAATAAATGATAATAATATTATAAAAAGAAAATTGTATTATTATTATATTACTAGATGATAATAATATATTATTGTTATTATTATAGTAATATAACAATAATAATATTATTATATTATACTATATAATAATATAATATAATTATAGTTATAATTATATTATTATAGTAATAATACTATATTATTATTATTATTATTAGAATATTAATTCATAATAATATTAGTAATATTAATTAACATAATCTTAATAATATTAATTATTTTAGTAAATGTGGTTGATATACTCATAAAGCTTTATTTCTATCTATGACACAAATCATTGATAAATATATAATAATAATAATAATTTTTTATTCATTTTTTATAGAATGTAAATAAATAATTACTTATTTTATTAAAAAAAATTAAATTATTTTAGAAAAAATATAAATATTTTTATTTTATTTTATTTTATAATAATAATAATAAAAATTTACTAATAAAAATTAATAAATAATAGTTAAATATTTAATTATTGTTAAACAATAATAATATTTTTTAATTAAATATTAATAAATACTAAATATATGAATATTAATTAATTAAATAAAAAGTAATAATAATTAATTCATCTTTACATAATAATAATTAATAATGATAATATTAATAATAATAATTAATTATTGTTTCACAATGTGATATTGGACCATGGTTGACCATGGTTGCCATGGTTGATTTTCATACTGAGACAATCTTTGTCACAAAGTGACATTTGGTCATGGTTTACCATGGTTGTCTATGATTCACCATGTTTGATTCAAAGGAATAATAAACCATTGAGATTTATACTAAAATCCCAAGATTGACCATGGTTAAACATGTTTGATTCTATAACACATGGTTGACCACGATCAACCATGATTGACCATGGTTAACAAAGATTGTCCATGATTTTTATATGGAGGCATTTTTTGTCACATTGCGCCATCAAACCATGGTTAACCATGTTTGACCATGATTAATGTTATAAACCCAAGGGATTGACATTATCAACCGAAGGGAAAGATAAACCCAATGGATTAATATTAAACCCCATGATTGATATTATAAACGTAAGGGGATAATAAACCCAACTTATTGATATTATAAACCAAAAGGAATAATAAACCCAAGGGATTAATACTATAACCCCAAGGGATTATGAACCTATGGGAATAATATTAAACCCAAGGGACTAATACTATAAACCCAAGGTATAAAACCCTAAGATAAGTATTAAACTACTAAAATAAACATGGTTGTGCATCGTTGATTTTCATATTGAGGCAATCCTTGTCACAACGTGACATTGGACCATGGTTGACCATGCTTCATTATGGTTAACGATTGTTGAATATAATTAAACCCTATGAATATGAACCCTTAGATCAATAAACGCAAGGGATTTGTATTATAAACCCAAGGGAATAATAAACCTAAGGGATAACAATTATAACAATTATAAACCCAAGGTATATAAAGCCTAACATTAATATTATAAACCCTTAAATAAACATGGTTGACTATGTTGATTCCATATAGAGACAATCCTTTTCACAAATATGCAACATTGGCCCATGGTCAACCATGGTTGACCATGATTGATTTTCATATCGAGACAATCATTGTCAAACGCAACGTTAGACCATGGTTGACCATGCTTGATTTCCATATCGAACCTTGTTTGACCATGGTTGAACATGGTTGGTTATTATTGACCATCATTGATAATGATTAATATTATAAACCCAATGGATTGATATTATAATCTCAAGGGATTAATACTAAAATCCCAAGGGATTATGAACCCAAGGGAATAATATTAAACCCAAGGGACTAATATTATAAATCGAACGTATATAAACCCTAAGATAAATATTATAAAAACTAAAATAAACATGATTGACCATCGTTGATTTTCACATTGAGACATTATTTATCACAATTCCATGTTCGATTGATATCATAATCAGCCATGGTTGACCGAGGAATAATAAACCCGAGCATTTGATATTATAAACCAAAAGGAACAATAAACCCAAGGGATTAATACTAAAAAGTCAAGGGATTTTGAACCAAAGGGAATAATATTAAACCCAAGAGTATAATATTATAAACCCAAGGTATAAAAACCTTAAGAAAAATATTAAAAATACTAAGATAAACATGGTTGAGCATAGTTTCTTTTCATATTGAGAAAATCCTTGTGAGAATGCGACATTGAACCATGGTTGACTATGCTTGAACATGGTTTACCATTGTTGAATAGTATTAAACCCTAGGAATATAAACGCTTACATTAATAAACCCAGTGGATTGATATTATAAACCCAAGGGAATAATAGACCTAAGGTATAAAAATTATAAACCCAAGGTATATAAATCCTAACATGAATATTATAAACCCTAAAATAAACAATGTTGACCATGGTTAACCATGATTGATTTAAATATAGAGACAATCCTTATCACAATGCAACATTGGACCATGGTTAACCATGGTTGACCATGATTGATTTTCATATCAAGACAATCTTTGTAAGAAAAAAACGTTGGACCATGGTTGATTTCCATATCGATGCAGTTTGACCATGGTTGAACATGGTTCCCTATGATTGACCATGTTTTACCATGATTAATATTATAGACCTAATGGATTGGTATTATAAACCCAAGGGATTAATACTAAAACCCCAAGGGATAATGAACCTAAGGGAATAATATTAAACCAAATGGACTAATATTATAGACCCAACATATATAAACCCTAAGATAAATACTATAAACACTAAAGAAACCATGATTGACCATGGTTGATTTTCATATTGAGACAATCCTTATCACAATGCCATGTCGGACCATGGTTGACCATCGTTAATTTTGATATCGATACAATCTTTGTCACAATGTGACGTTGGACCAATGTTAATCATGGTTTATTTTCATGCTGAGACAATCCTTGTGACAATGCAACATTTAACCATGGTTGACCATAGTTGGCTATGATTGACAATGGTTGACCATGATTGATATTATAAACCTAAGGGAATAATAAGCCCAAGGGATTTATTTTATAAACCTAAAGTAATAATAAAGCCAAGGGATTAATACTAAAACCCCAAGGGATTATGAACCCGAAGGAGTAAAATTAAACACGAGGGACTAATATTATAAACCCAATGTATATAAACCCAAAGAAAAATAATATAAACACTAAAATAAACATGATTGACCATTGTTGATTTTCATATTGAGACAATCCTTATCACAGTCCCATGTTGGACCATGGTTGACTAGTGAATAATAAACCTACGCAATTGATGTTATAAACCCAAAGGAAAAATAAACCCAAGGGATTAATATTAAAACCCCAAGGGATTATGAACCTAAGCGAATAATATTAACCCCAAGGGACTAATATTATAAACCCAAGCTATATAAACCCTAAGTTGAGATAATTTTTTTCATAATGCGCGGTCTGACCATGATTGACCACAGTTGACCATCTTTGGTTATGGATCACCATGGTTGACCATCATTGATATTATAAACCCAAGTTAATGATAAACCTAAGGGATTGTTACGATGAACCCAAGGGAAACATAAACCTAATGGATTAATAGTAAAACCCTAAGGGATGATGAACCCAAGGGAATAATATTATAAACCCAACATTGGTAAATCAAAATAAAATATTATAGACATTAAAATAAATATGGTCTATTTTCATGGTGAGACAATCCTTGTCAGAATGCGACATTCAACGATGGTTGACCATTGTTGGCTATGATTAACAAGGGTTGACCATGATTGATATTATAAACCTAAGGGAATAATAAACCCAAGGGAGTAATACTAAAACCCCAAGGGATAATGAACCCAAGGGACTAATATTATAAACCCAACGTATATAAACCCTAAGATAAATAGTATAAACATTATAATAAACATGATTGACCACCATCAATTTTCATATTGAGCTAATCCTTATCACAATTCCATGTTGGAACATGGTTGACCATGGTTGCCATCATAATAAACAATGGTTGACTAGGGAACAATAAACCCAAGTCATCGATATTGTAAACCCAAAGGAACAATAAACCCAAGGGATTAATACTAATACCCAAAGGGATTATGAACCTAAGGGAATAATATTAAAACCATGGGACTAATATTATAAACCCAAGGTATATAAACCCTAAGTGGAGACAATTTTTTTCATAATGCGAGATCAAACGATGATTGACCATGATTGATATTATAAGCCTAAGGAATTTGATATTATGAACCCAAGGGAATAATATTAAACCCAAGGGACTAATATTATAAACCCAACATTGGTAAACCCAACTATAATCCCAAGGGATTAATACTAAAATCCCATGACTGAGCATAGTTGACAATGGTTGACCTTGATTGATATTGTAAACCTAAGGGAATAATAAACCCAACGGATTGATATTATAAACCCGTAGGAATAATAAACCCAAGGGATTAATACTAAAACCCCAAGGGATTATGTACCTAAGGGAATAATATTAAACCGAAGGGAGTAATATTATAAACCCAAGGTATAAAAATCCTAAGATAAATATTAAGAATACTAAAATAAACATGGCTGAGCATGGTTGATTTTCATATTGAGACAATCCTTGTCACAATGTGACATTGACCATGGTTGAGCATGGTTGATTATGGTTAACCATTGTTGAATATGATTAAACAATAGGAATATGAACCCTTAGGTCAATAAACCCAAGGGAATGATAAACCTAAGGTATATAAACCCTAACATCAATATTATAAACCCTAAAATAAACATGGCTGACCATGGTTGACTATGTTGATTTCCATATAGAGGCAATCCTTGTCACAAATATGCAACATTGGCCCATGGTCAAACATGGTTGACCATGGTTGATTTTTATATCAAGATAATCATTGTCGAACGCAACATTAGACCATGGTTAACCATGCTTGATTTCCATATCCAACCTTGTTTGACCATGGTTGAACATGGTTGGTTATGATTGACCATGGTTGATGATGTTAATATTATAAATTGAATGGATTGATATTATAAACCGGAGGGATTAATACTAAAATCCCAAGTGATTATGAACCCAAGGGAATAATATTAAACTCAAGGGATTAATATTATAAACCCAACGTATATAAACCCTAAGATAAATATTATAAAAACTAAAATAAACATGATTGGCCATCTTTTATTTTCATATTGAGACAATCCTTATCACAATTCCATGTTGGGCCATGGTTGACCATGGTTGACATCATAATCAACAATGGTTGACCAGAGAATAATAAGCCAAGTGATTGATATTATAAGCAAGAAGGAACAATAAACCCCAAGGGATTATGAACCTAAGGGAATAATATTAATCCCAAGGGTCTAATATTATAAACCCAAGGTATAAAAACCCTAAGATAAATATTAAAAATAATAAAATAAACATGGTTCAGCATAGTTGCTTTTCATATTGAGACAATCCTTGTCACAATGCAACATTGGACCATGGTTGACCATTCTTGAACATGGTTGACCATTGTTGAATAATATTAAAACCCTCAAAATATAAACACTTACATTAATAAACCCAATCGATTGGTATTATAAACCCAAGGGAATAATAAACCTAAGGTATAAAAATTATAAAACTAGGGTGTATAAACCCTAACATGAATATTATAGACCCTAAAATAAACAATGTTGACCATGGTTGATTTAAATATAGAGACAATCCTTATCACAATTCCATGTTGGACCATGGTTGACATCATAATAAACCATGGTTGACCGGGGAATAATAAACCCAAGCGGTTGATATTATAAGCAAGAAGGAACAATAAACCCAAGGGATTAATACTAAAACCCCAAGGGATTATGAAACTAAGAGAATAATATTAAACCGTAGGGACAAATATTATAAACCCGAGGTATAAAAACCCTAAACTAAATATAAAAAATACTAAAATAAACATGGTTGAGCATAGTTGTTTTTCATAATGAGACAATCCTTGTCACAATGCGACACTAGACCATGGTTGACCATGGTTGACCATAGTTGACCATGGTCGACCATGGTTGACCATGGTTGACCATTGTTCAATAATATTCAACCTTAGGAATATCAAAACTTACATCAATAAACCTAAGGGATTGATATTGTAAACCCAAGGGAATAATAAACCCAAGGTATAAAAATTATAAACTCAATGTATATAAACCCTAACATGAATATTATAAACCCTAAAATAAACACGGTTGACCATGGTTGATTTCCATATAGAGACAAACCTTTTCACAATGCAACATTGAACCATGGTTGACCATGATTGATTTTCATATCAAGACAATATTTGTGAGAAAAAAACGTTGGACCACAGTTGACGATGGTTGATTTCCATATCCATATGGTTTGACCAGGGTTGAATATGGTTGGCTATGATTGACCATCATTTACGATGATTAATATTATAAACCTAATGGGTTGATATTATAAAACCAAGGGAATAGAAAACCCAAGGGATTAATGCTAAAACCCCAAGGGATTACAAACCTAAGGGAATAAGATTAAACCCAAGGGACTAATATTATAAACCCAACGTATATAAACACTAAGATAAATATTATAAACACTAAAGTAAACATGATTATCCATGGTTGATTTTCATATTGAGGCAATCCTTATGAAAATGCCATGTTGGACCATGGTTGACCGTGGTTTATTTTCATATCAAGACAATATTTGTCACAATGCGACATTGGACTATGGTTGATTTTCATATCGAGACAATTTTTGTTACAACGCGACATTCAAACATGTTTGACCATGATTGACCATGGTTGACCATATTTGATTCTATAAAACATGGTTGACCATCATCAACCATGGCTTGTAGAAATTTCCCACGTGTAGATCACTTGGTAATACAATGTAATAAAGCAAAACACTTCATCTACTTCTACAAACAATTTAGCGGAAGCTTAATCGAACATGAGCAACATCAATAAGAACACATATAACTACGAAGAAGGAATCGATCACACATAACACAGAAGAATTTACCCGTGGAAAGCACCATCTTAAAACCCCATCTCTGTATTATCAATCAAGTGGAAATCCTTTTCAAGATACAAAAAGAATCAGCTCAAAAACTTTCATGCTCTCTCCATACTCTGATGATGAAGCTCATGGACTACCTAGGCCTGAATATATAGGCACAAGTCCTCCAAGCTCATGTTTCCTTACACAATTTTGATTGGGGTCTAATGTCATTGTAGGTTTTAACCCTGTACAGAAATTACCTGCATATGAATTCTAAAACACAGAAAATAAACAATGCGAGATCATAACACATAAATCACATATACACAAATATTTCCCTTGGATCCCAAAACCGGGACTACTAGCTTGATTTTGCATTATGTTCCTTTCAATGTTATAATACATATTTATACATGCTGAAGCATCCAATACAATGGACCGAAAACCATCGCATCCAAAAACATGTGCGAAAATCATGCATAAACCCATAGGTGGGTCCGCCCACCCTAACATAGGGTCCAAAACCAAAATTGTGTTATGAGTACACATCAAACCCCTTGTGACCGCCCCCCCCCCCCCCCCCCTCCCCGACTACACAATTGGCGCAACGAAGGGGGGCTCTGCCCTCCCTCTGACCCCCTAGTAAACTACGTGGGCTAGTCATGGAAAGAATATAACACAACCCAACATTCTCTCACTTGTTGTTTTCTTTCCATAAGGGGCCAGAAGAGAGCTTAGTCATATTTCCAGCCCTAAAATGCCCATTGTCTCTCTACACCAAGAGAACTTCTCAGAGCTGACAGATTTTGTCAATGCATCTACAGTATTCTTCAAAGTGTCCACCTTTACAGCAACACCTTTTTGTCTTCTATCATATCCCTCACAAAGTGATATTGAACATCAATGTGCTTTGTCTTTGAATGATATGAGGGGTTCTTTGCCAAGAAAATTGCACTTTGGCTGTTACAGTCTATCCTTATAGCTCCCTGTACTAACCCCATACTTGAACACAGTCTCTGCAACCAAATGGATTCCTTTCTTGCATGAGTGGCTACCATGCATTGTGCCTCTATAGTTGATAGTGCCACTACAGATTGTTTCTTACTCATCCAATTGACTGCACCTCCAAATAGGTTAAACACATACCCACTTGTAGATCTTCTTTGATCTAGATCTCCAACCCATTTTGCATCAACAAAGCCATGAATATCCAACATTCTGTCCAATCCTAGTCTTCCTTGGTAGCACAAACCATAATCACTAGTGCCACGCAAATACCTGAAAACCCGCTTCACTGCTGTCCAATGCTCCTTTCCTAGTTTTGACATAAAACTGCTCAATACTCCCACTGCATGTGCAATGTCTGGTCTAGTACAGACCATTGCATACATCAGGCTACCGACTGCACTTGCATATGGAACACGGGACATGTCCTCTTCCTCTTCTTGTGTCTTAGGACACTGTTCAACAGATAACCTCACACCTACCGCAATATGAACCTTCACTGATTTACTATCCTGCATATTAAACCTCTATAGTATTGTCTCGACATACTTCCTCTGGTTTACCTAGAGCTTCCTCTTTGCCCGATCTCTTTTAATTTCCATGCCCAAAATATAGTTTGCAGCACCAATATATTTCATGTCGAATTTGAAGGACAATTGGTATTCAAATCCTGGACAATTTCTTTGTCATTTCCAACCAGCAACATATCATCCACATACAAGACTAGATAAATAACATGGTCACCAATTAATTTAAAATACAGACAGTGATCTGCTTTGCTTCTGGTGAAGCTAAGTCCCCGTATAAATGTATCAAATTGGTGACTGTTTTAACCCATACAGAGACTTAAAACTTGCATACCAATTATTTCGTACCCTTCACCGCAAAGCCTTCAGGTTGCTTCATGTATATTTCCTCTTCCAGATCCCCATAAAGAAATGTTGTCTTCACATCCATCTGTTCTACCTCAAAATCAAAAGCAGCAACAACAGATAAAAGTAATCTAATAGAAGTTACCTTGGAAACAAGAGAAAAAATATCACCAAAATCAATTCCGGGCACCTGGGAATAACCTTTTGCAACTAACCGAGCTTTGTATTTCTCCACCTTTCCTTCTGCATTTGTCTTCTTCTTGAACACCCGTTTGCTGCCAATGGGTTTCCTTCCATCCAGCAACTCCAACAGATCCCAAGCCTCATTTTTGTGCAAAGATGCCATTTCATCAACCATGGCCTCTTTCCAGAGTTTTCCATCCTCTGAATCCACTGCTTCCTTCACAGTTTTGGGATCATCATCAGTAACAGACAAAGAAAAATTGTAACAGAAAGTAGATGGATTATACCTTTCTGGCTACCTTCTTTCTCGAATTGATCTTCTCAAACCCAGAGTTTGTGGCTCTTCATCTTCTGATTCCTCCTCTGTTGTAGAGTCTGATTCTTCCTCCTTTAGCTCAAACTCTATCTTCTCAAGTTCCTTTGGTTGGACTTCATGTTTAATAACATCTTTCACCTCTCTGAACACCACATCTTGGCTGTACACAACCTTCCTTGTTACTAAGTTCCAAAGCTTATAACCCTTTAAACCATCCTTATACCCAATAAAGATGCACTTTTAGATTTGCTATCCAACTTGGTTCGTTTCTCCTTTGGAACATGTACATATGCATCACATCTAAATACCCTCACATGTGAAAGAGAGGGTTTCTTACCAGTCCATACCTCTTGTGGAGTCCTATCCTCCAATGCTGATGAAGGTGACTTGTTGACCAGGTAACATGTAGTATCCACCGCCTCTGCCCGAAATTCTTGTCCTAACCTGGCACCACTAAGCATGCTTCTTTTCGTTTCCATCAACATTTTGTTCATTCTTTATGCAACTCCATTTTGCTGAGGTGTATATGGAGTTCTTTATGCAACTCCATTTTGTTGAGGTGTATATGGAGTAGTATTCTGCCGTGCTATACCACACTTCTTATAAAATTCTTCAAATTCCTTGCTGCAAAACACTCCACCATTATCTGTCCTCAGCACCTTTATCTTCTTCTCTGTCTAGTTTTTCACGAGAGCCTTTAATTCTTTAAACCTGTCAAAGACTTCAGATTTCTTCTTAAGGAAATATATCTATGTATTCCTTGAGAAGTCATCTATAAATGATACATGGTACACAGACTTACCCAGTGATGGAACCTTCACATGTCCAAACACATCACTGTGCACAAGCTCTAATATCTATTTCGCCCTTTAACTACCAGAGGGGAAACTCACCCGATTGGGCTTCCCATATACACAATTTTCACAGAAATCAAAATCCAGAGAGATATTACTCATACCTTCTACCAAACCTTTACCATGAAGTATTCGAAGGCCCTTCTCTCTAATATGTCTAAGACTTTGATGCCACAACATGGTCTTCTCTCTAGAGACCACTATATTTTCTTCTCCACTTTCAGGAACCACAAAATTATTGCACCCATCAATAACAGTGCTACCTTGCAGCTTGTACAGAGTTCCAATCCTAACTCCCCACATCAATACCAGTGCTACCCGAACCATTTTGCAGGTATCCTTCTCGAACACTATTTTTACACCTACATCATCCAGCTTGCTAACATAAATCAGATTTTTGGCTAATGCAGGAATATGCAGAACACCCAGAAGTGTTCTAACCCTTCCACCTTGCAGCTTCAACTTTACTTTTCCACAACCAATGATTCTAGCCTTCCTGTCATCCCCCAAGAAGAAATCACCACCATCATATTTCTCATACTCACAAAACCACTCTCTATGGAGAGTGAAGTGAAAGGATGCACCTGAGTCAATCAGCCACGCCTCATGATCTACATGTGTACTTGAAGAAGCCAAGTACACATCCCCACCTTCATCTGAGGTGGTTTTCACCTTTGCAAAAAGAGCATCATCAGATCCCTTTCCTTTATCAGGAGCTTTAGATTTATAGTCCCTTTTGTAGTGCCCTTCCTTTCTGCATTTCCAGCACACCACCTTTACAGGTTTTCCTGGAGATTTAGATCTCCCTCTAGATTTATATCACCCACTCGATGACTTATTTTTGTTTCTGTTCTAGGACAGTCCTCGTACAAACAAGGCATCACCATTCTGGCTCTCCATATTTTTCCGTCTCATCTCCTCCGTCAGCAAGGATGAGACTATTTCATCAAACTGCAAGGCAATTGCATTGCTACCTATTGCAATAACCAGACTATCCCACGAATCTGGTAGAGAACACAACAAACTAATGCAAATATCTTCATCTGAAATTTTGATATCAACAAATGCTAACTGATTTACCACTGTATTTAATGCGTTCAGATGCTCTGTCACCGAGTCTCCATCTTTCATCTTCATGTTATACAACTTTTTCCTCAAGAACAGTTTATTCACCAGAGACTTAGATTGGTACAAAGTCCCTAACCTGTCCCACAAAGCCTTCGTCGTAGCTTCCCATAATACATTCAGCAATACTGAATCTGAGACAACAATCATATTGTGCTCTTTGCCTTCTGATCCAACTTCTTCCATTCTTCATTGGACACTCTCGTTGGTTTAGTACATGGATCTACCGTGATCCACTGATCTTTATCCACCAACAGATCCTCCATCTTGAGTTTCCACAACTCAAAACTCTGACCATTAAATTTCTCGATCTCTATCTTTCCACTGGTCGCCATCTTCTTTCACCACCAGAATCAATCTCGCAGATCTCGCACTGAACAGGGTCTACCACAGTCCCAAGCGAAACCCCTCAGCAACAAAGGCATCCCCTTGAAGCCAAAACTACTCCGATACCAAATGTAGGTTTTAACCCCGCACAGAAATTACCTGCATATGAATTCTAAAACACAGGAAATAAACAATGCGAGAGCATAACACATAAAACACATATACATAGAGATTTCCCCTAGATCCCAAAACCAGGACTACCAACTTAATTTTTCATTATGTTCCTTTCAATGTTATAATACATATTTATACATGCCGAAGCATCCAATACCATGGACCGAAAACCATCGCGTCCAATACCATGGACAAAAAACCATCGTGTCCAAAAACATGTGAAAAAATCATACACAAAACCATAGGTGGGTCTGCCCATCTTAACATAGGGTCCAAAACCAAAACATTTCGGGGCACTGCCCCGAACCCCATAAAGTGGGGTTACGAGTACACCTCAAACCCCCTGTGACACTCCCCGCTACAGAATCGGCACAACAAAGGGGGGTTTTGCCCCCCCTCTAACCCCCCTATTAACTACGTGGGCTAGTCGTGGAAAGAATATGACACAACCCAACAGTCATAACATGTGTGAATTGGTCATATCATACCTGTTGTAACCTCAGGTCCAACTATGCAAATCCATACGGAATACTATTCCTTTTGCATGCAAGTAATATTCACAAGGAATATCCTAGCAACTGGTAGTACACTGTCCCTTCATCTGATCTCAACTGGGTCTCTGTTTGAACTGACATGCATGAGTTATCTAAGCTATAATATTCAGTTATCTGAAAATACCAGTTGTTACATGCATGCAAGCATTAACAAAGTGAATCTCATTAATTTAACAACTTGTTAAATTAATCTAACTGGACTTCACTCACTTAACTGAGCCAACTAATTACAACTCATCCTCATCCTTTAACTGATGGATAAATCCCTCAATCAAAGGAGAAATTGTTGCATATCCTCACATAGACTTCAAGTTCATAATTTCTTAACTAATTAACTCAAACTGAATTAATTAATTAATTTACAAACTGCTATTAATATCAAATTCGAATTTTACTTCCTATTTCTAGTTCAAGGACTCACTAAAAATAGGAATCCATCTAAACTACTAAAAATAGAACTTCTATTTTTAGCACTTCCATTTTTCATTCCCTATTTCCTAATCCAGCATTGATGCCCAAACTACTATTTTTAGCGGTGTTATTTTTAGCACTTCTATTTTTAGCAATTTCTTGTTGCCATTTTTCAACACTCCCTCTCAACAAGAAAGGCTTCCTCTTGAACCCGATCATGTACCTTCGAAATGTTCTGCATGCAACACTTCTACGAAGTGTGGTTGCTCCAACAACTCTCGGAACAAAAAAAAAACTCCCAACTGACCTCTCTGTTGGGATAGAAACATACTCTGACGCTGAAGCTCTACCTGTTGCTAAAAAGTGCTCTCTCTCTGACCTCTGCACTAAAATAACATCTCCACACGTCTCGCACAATTGCACACCTCTCTGTGCCATCCTGCACTGGTGCAACACACTTGTGCCTCTCACATTGTTGTAGCCTGCTAGCTCTGTGTTGTCTGCGAATTCCTTCACTGTAGCTCTCTCTGCTGCTCCATCTGCATTTGTCTCTACCAAATCATTCAGTTCGGCTACTCCTCATCGGGGCTCCTGTAGCAAAGTCGAATCAAAGAGGTTGGGTACCTCAAGGATCCTACCCCCCCTCCTTGGGACGATCACTCCACATCGCCCCACCTCCTACCTGGAGGTATGGCTGCATGTGATCCCTTTGCCCACCTGACTCGAAATTTCCCCCTAGTGGAGGTCTCTGCATGAGTAGATGTCTCTACTTGATCTCCTCTCAGCTTTTTTAGTTGTGGCTGCTCCAAAACCTCCTGAAGTTGCTTCACCGATCGTGGCTCCTCCACAATCATCTGAGACTTCTTCTAGCGCTGTATGTTCAGAGGTAATATACTCTCCCTCTCAACTACCAAGTCTCCATCAGTTGCCTTGTTTCTCAAGGCTTTGCATGCATCTTGAACCTCAAGAGCATACAGGTTCTTGACCCGTGAACCAATCTGCTTCACCTGTCTAGTGATGATGTGTCTAAGGAAAACCTTTCCCTTACTGAAGACTACATCATAGCCTCTGTCTTCTAGCATCGCGATCGACACAAAGTTTCTCTTTAGTCCTGGTACATACTTGACATCGGTCAAGGTAAGGCAAGCTCCATGCTCCCTCTGAAAAATAACCATGCCTACACCTGAGACACTGTATTTTTCATCATTACCCGTCGCTATGAGTATATGGAGATCTTTCTCCTCCAAAGTATTGAACAAACTCTTGTCTCTAGTCCTGTGGAAAAAAGCTCCACTGTCAATAAACCAACCACTTCCCACCATGGATGAAACCACGCATGCGAAGATGTGAAATCCAATTCGAACTATGAAGCAAGTGCCTCACCTACAGATCCTTCCCTGGATCCCTTCTTGGATTTCCTCTGTAGACAATTTGTAGAAAAATGGCCCACGTCATGACAACAAAAGCATCACACTTTCGGTTTGTCAAACTTCTTCCCATGGTAATCACACTTTCGATTTGTCAAACTTCTTCCCACCGTGGGAAGAACGGGATTCGGAAAGAGAAAACTTCTCCTTCCCCTTCTTCACCTTACTCACTAAGGCACAAGTTTCTTCATCCTCCATAGATGAATAACCATCTATGGTGCTTCTTCTTATCTCCTTTTGCATCAAATCCGACCAAAGTCGTTCCCAATCTGGCAGTTTCTCTCTTCCATTAACCGAGTCTTGGTAGCTATACCAGCTCTTAGGAAGACCGAGGAGTGCAAGACTCACCATGTCATCATCAAATATCATGATCCCTACACTTCCAAGCTCATCCCTACATGAGGTGAGCTTGTTCAGAAACATAGAGAGCGTGTCACCGTTTTCACACTTGATCTTTTGAAGTTTGTCCTTCAGTGCCAACTTCCTTTGATCACTACTATTCTGAGAAAGATCTTTCAATGTTTTCCACATTGAAAATGGAGTCTCCTTCCCTTAGAGGCTCGAGACAATGTGATCTCGAACTCCCTCCAAGAGGATTCTCCTTGCTCTAGCCACACACGTTTTCCATTCCGCCAATTGAGTAGCATCAGTTGGCTTCTGTACTTCTTGATCAATGATTTCCTTTAGACCATTATCTTCTAATACTGCCTCTATGCGATCCTTCCAAGCTATATAGTTTGAGCTGCCATCCAGTGCATACTCAAGCCTCAAACCATAGAACACCATTGGTGAAATAGATGTGATAAGAACTCAATTCAATATTCAAAAACAACAAACTTCAACTTCTCCCTTCTTGTATATTGTTCTTCCTTGATCACTTGTGCTTTGATATCGTGTAGAAATTTCCCACCTGTAGATCACCTGGTAATGCAATGTAATAAAGCAAAACAATTGATCTACTTCTACAAACAATTTAGTGGAAGCTTAATTGAACATGAGAAACATCAATAAGAACACATATAGCTGCTAAGAAGGAATCAATCACACATAACACAGAAGAATTTACCCGAGGAAAGCACCAACCTAAAACCCCATCTCTGTATTATCAATCAAGTGGAAATCCTCTTCAAGATACAAAAATAATCAGCTCAAAAGCTATCCTACTCTCTCTATACTCTGATGATGAAGCTCATGGACTACCTAGGCTTGAATATATAGGCTACACAAGTCCTCCAAGCTCCTAATTCCTTGCACAGTTTTGATTGGGTTCCAATGTCATAACATATGTGAATTGGCCATATCATACCCGTTGTAACCTCAGGTCCAACTACGCAATCCATAAGGAATACTATTCCTTTTGCATGCAAGGAATATTCACAAGGAACATCTTAGCAACTGATAATACACTGTCCCTTCATCTGATCTCAATTGGGTCTTTGTCTGAACTGACATGCATGAGTTATCTAAGCTATAATATTCAGTTATCTCAAAATACCAGTTGTTACATGCATGCAAGCATTAACAAAGTGAATCTCATTAATTTAACAACTTGTTAAATTAATCTAATTGGACTTGACTCAATTAACTGAGCCAACTAATTACAACTCATCCTCATCCTTTAACTAATGGATAAATCCCTCAATCAAAGGAGAAACTGTTGCATGTCCTCACATAGACTTCAAGTTCATAATTACTTAACTAATTAACATAAACTGAATTAATTAATGAATTTACAAACTGTTGTTAATATCAAATTCGAATTTGACTTCCTATTTCTAGTCCAGGGTCTGACTAAAAATAGGAATCCATCTGAACTGCTAAAAATAGAACTTCTATTTTTAACACTTCCATTTTTCATTCCCTGTTGCCCAATCCAGCGCTGATGCCCAAACTGCTATTTTTAGCAGTGCTTTTTTTAGCACTTCTATTTTAGCAATTTCTTATTGCCATTTTTCAACATAGCTGACCATGATTGCCCATGGTTGAATATGTATTAAACCCTAATGTTATAATAAGTATAAATAGTGGGCGAAAAAAAAAATGTATCTCCTCCATATTTATTTCTATTCCATTTCATATATTTATATGATTTTCTTTAAAATATTTCCCGTAAGATTTTTTTATCCTATATTGATTTGAAAGATAGAAAATTGAATATGTCAATTGTACCAAATCTCAACTTCAAACCGACAATATATGAAATATTAAACATTAATATATTAATGCATTGTATTATTAAAGTAATTATCAAAAGATTAATATGTTATTTAATTTTTATTGATAATAAGCTTGTTTTTTGGATTAATGATATTGTAGAGATTTGGTCGACTTTTCGAACCAACTAATGTGGTTGATCATCAAGACAAATGCTGTGAAACATCCAAAAAATGTGATTTGTCATGAGGATGAACCACATTAGCTGGTTCTAAAAGTAGACCAAATCTCTACAATGTGATTAAACTCAAAGACAACCTTATTATCAATATGGATCACAAAAGTCTAAGATCTAACATTAATTTTTATCACTAAACACATTAATTAAATTGTTATTTATAATATTTCTAATAGATGAATCACTATATATTAAATCACATAAATTACAAAGTAACATATAAAGTCATTATATATTAACACTGTTTTTTGCATTAAATCATTTCATATTATATTAAATTACAAATTATCATATAAAGGTAATGTACATTGAACTACACAATATTGTATTAGTTACAGATTATTATGTGAAAGTAATGTATGTTAAACCAATGTTGCACTAATTGTTATCAAGATAAATTCGGTGCGGGGAAAAAATCGGAAAAAAATCGTAAAAATCAAGAAAAAAGCGTAGCATACAAAAATATTCATTTTTTTTCAATTTTTTTAATATCTAAGGCATCTACAACATACAATAAATACATTGACACATAAATATGATAAAAGAACTAATATATAAGATGTTTAATATCATTTCTAGTGCCACATCACACATAACAGTGAATCATGTCCTAAATATTAAATAGTAAGTCCTCACTCATGACTCCCAACTCAGCCTCAAAATATCAACAAAAAATATAATAATGTATCTCATATCATGAGTCATAATTTCATATACAATGAAATGAACCAAATAACTAAAGTCTAATACTACTGATTTCCTTTGCCCCTCTAGATGTAGATGTCGGTGGAGTTGGTAGTGGACTCTGCTGTGCTCTAGAAGCTGAAGAACTAGGAGATACAGGAGGTAGACCACGTCCTCTACTGGCGACAAGGGTAGCTTGGGTAGGTTTTTCACCTCCTCCTCCTCATAAAAATAAATAAATATATAAATAAATAAATAATAATAAATATATAAATAATTTTTTCCTCGATTTTTTCATAAAAATCGGCTATAAAAAAAACCCCTGATTTTATTGCTTTTTTTGAAAAAATCACGATAAAATGATTTTATCGCGATTTTTTGGCGATTAGTGGAACACTATGTTAAACTACGCATTATTGTATTGATGAGGGTGTTGAAGACTAAAAAGGGACTCTATTAAAATGATTTGGAACCATTATAGGTTAAAACAATGTTTTGTATTAAAGTCAATGTCCATTAAAACATGGTATTGTTTATAAAATCAATGTATATTAAATTAAAAATTATTATTATCAAATCAATGTATATTAAATTTCACATATTTTTTTATAACCTAAAACTATGAAACCACTTTAATAAAAAAATTAGCACCTTATTATAAATTTTGAAATTGCAATATATTAGATTACAAATTTTGAAATAATAAAATTAAACCTATGTTTTGTATTAAAATCAATGTCCATTAAAACATTGTATTTTTTATAAAATCAATGTATATTAAATTAAAAAATATTATTATCAAATCAATGTATATCAAATTCCACATTATTTTTTTAAACCTAAAAAAGTATGAAGCCACGGTAATAAAATAAAAATAAAAATAAATAGCACCTTAAATTAAATTTTCAAATTGCAATATATTATATTACAAAATTTCAAATAATAAAATTAAACCTGTCCTATTGGACAATCTGTATTTCAACAGTTTCATAAAGTATTTTTGTACCAAACTGCAGTTACATTTGAATATCTAAATCTAAGTAATATGAATAACCACTCTTGATATATATATATATATATATATATATATATATATATATAAAAACAATTACAAATAGTTAATTTTTAATAGTCACATTTACATTATACACCTAATAATTATTAATACCATTGAGATAAGGCTATCAGTGAATATCAACAAGATTTTCTAATCTTGTTGTATATGTGGTTGAAATAAGCCTAGTTGGGTATATCAACCACATTTTTTAAATGTGGTTGTACTAGTATTAAGCATAAATCAAAACACATACTATTAAAAGAATTAATTAAAAATTTGGTTTTATATGCGGTTGAAATAAAACTATCTATATATATCAACCACATTAGTAGATGTAGTTATATACCATATATATCAACCACATTAGTAGATGTAGTTATATACCACATTAGTAAATATGGTTATGCTAATATTAAGAAAAGATCAAAACACATCCTATTAAAAAATTAATTATTATGTACTCCATCTTGTAGATCAAGAGTCTTTATTTATATATATATATATATATATATATATATATATATATATATTTTTCTAAACTTAAATTATTTTATATTTTTAAAATAAAAAATACATATCATTGATGGCATTGTATTATGTTAACCATTTTGGAAAAAGAGAAAATGAAAATTCAGATAAATAAAATGAAATTAAAAGCTAGATATAGATATCATTCACATACACAAACCATATTAATTGTCATTTTATTTTAGCTCAGATAAAATATTATTATTATTAAATTATATTAATGCATTAAACTTAATAGTATTTTCTTTTTTTATAGTGTGGTTCACAAACACCCTGGTCAATGAGTGGTCGCTATGTCCATGGAAAAATCTGGGCTAATCGCCCCTCGACCTACCGGAAAGACATAACCCCAAGGGCTTTGGGCAAAATCGACCCTATGACCTCCCAATGGCGAGGCACGGATTTTTACCAACTGAGCTAACCCTTGGGGCTAATATATAGTATTATTATACATAAATCTAATATTAAATCATTAAACTAATATTAAATTATTAAAATGATAGTAAAACCTAATGGGTAAAAGGTAAAACTTAAAAACTAATTTTATTATAAATTGATTTGAAAAGTAAAAATAAAATTTTCAATTATTATAAAATGAATTACACGAGATCATATTGTCAAATCAAAAGAGTCGGTGGCAATGGAGGACGACGATGGCGACAAGGGTACCTAACAAGGGTTTCAGAGCATTAGCCTGGTAATTTCGTTTTTTTACTGCAACCCCTCCCTCGTTGGTACCTCATGTGCTGGCGTCTATACTGATTACCCGTTGCCCTACTTACGCTCTTGCATAGACCTGTTCAATAGTCCTAAAGCCTTGTCGCTGCAGTTACCTTCCCCCTCCATCGACAAGGGTTTACCCTCCATTTTCTTATTCGGCCACTTCTGCCCCTGTCACCAGCAATGGGCTCCCCAAGGACTCTGCAGGCAACTAGCGCATGAATATAGTGATAGTTATGGATGAGCTCGTGGACTATACGGAGGACCCTTTAGAAGGAATCCCCATTTGTTCCCATACCTAGAAAACTCTGGTAGGAGGTTATCTTTTCGATTATGAGCTCTCAGACATTGTAGCCTCTCTACCCTCGATCTCGAGTCCTTTGATCTCGGTGGTCACATTCCCAAAAGCCACCCCTTCACTGTCGAACCACTCTTATCATCCGTTGTTGCCATCCTCCCTAAATTTCATGGAGCACCCTCTAGATCCTGGCTTGGAAAACCTCTCGGTGGGTATCACACCCTTCCCACCCTCTATTGGCTCCTGTGTCCCTTCTACAGCTCATCCCAGTAAGCCCGTGCCTACCGCTCCGGAACGACAACCTGTCCTGGCCTCCTCAACCCCCCCATCTATAATTTCACAGGGATCCCACCCATTTCTAGAGTTTTTACTACGGAGCCGCCTCAGGACCCTCCTAATCTTGGGGCTCACCCTCCTCTGAGTGAACCTCTGCAGCCCACAGATGAAGACAAGTCGCGGATGACTAAAAGACAGAGATGCCTGAAACCCAAAGCTTCTGAGGCTTTTCTGAGGCTGGGGGAGGACATTATTTTGAGCAATACAATGGAGATTACTATCAGGGTCTTGGTTTGTAGAGTCAGGGGGGATGAACTATAGTGCAATTAGGCTGAAGCAGTGGACATTGGAGGTTTGGGGATAGCATCTGGCTGATCCTCCTTTCGTCCAGCCTTTTCTTAGGGGATGGTTTTCCCTCCGTTTTGCAAGGAATGAACACACGAATTGGTTCCTATCTATGGTATGGCACATAAAACAAGCACTAGTGCTCCTGCACAGATGGGTGCCCCTATTTGACGTAGAATGCGAGAAGCTAAATGTTGTCTCCCTCTAGGTTCATTTCCCAGGACTACCTTTACAATTTTGGTCTGAAGATGTTTTTAGGAGGCTTGGGAGTGTCCTGGGCTCATACCAATGATGCCCTGCAAGAATACATCACAATTTCAGTGGAGGAATTTTTCTCAAAGATGGATATTGGACTATGAAGGGGTACCTTTCAGGTGCAGACGTTGTCACAAGGTCAGGCACCTGTTTAAGGATTGCCCACTCAAGAACAAGGCAAGATTGGGGAAAGAAGCAAGGGAAATCCCATCCAAGTCAACACAAGAACAGGAGGAACAACCGCCCATCAGAGACCCAAGGATATAAGCGGATTTGGTGGATGTTGGTAAGACACCCACCAGAGAGGCCCTGAAGAAACACGGAAGACCACCTCTTCGGCCACCCTCTCCTCCATTCACAAGGGCCAGAGTGGTTGCCGGTTTCGGGGTAGCATCATCAACGAGTAAGAATTCATCCTCCTCTTACCCCTCTCATACATCTTCTATTGTTGATGGCTTGGCATTTCCTTCATTTGGCATCATTCATGGGATCACTAGAACATCTCTTCCCCCCCCCCCCCCCCCTTATTTTGGCCCCCTCAACCCCCCTTAGCCACGTTCCCCATCACCCCCCTTTTACCCCGGAGCCCCATCCATCATATTCTCATGTACCTGAAGAAGGGCCCCCTTCCCCGAGATACCAGACTAGTTCTAAGGCCAAAATATAGTAGGACGACCACATCGGTCTTGAACTGGTACTCTCCCCTGCTCCCCCTAAACTCCCTCTAGGATGTCCCTCTTCCCTCTCCAAATCACAGAGTATGGTTGGAGACGAAACCGCCTCTGGTAGGCAATCTACCATCCTAAGGGCTCTTAAAGCACAAGGCCCATTACCTGAGCCCCCCTCATGAAGATTCTATCTTTCAATTGTGGAGGGCTAGCTAGGCCCGATAAAAAACTAGCTCTTTGAAGACTTCTATATGCCTCTCCTACTGATGTTATTTTCCTCTAGGAAACCCTTAGCTATGATGAAGCTATCTCTCTATTATTGCAATTGATGCTCCCAGGATGGTCCTTTATTGGCCTTGATGCAAGTCGGCGCTCGGAATACATTGCCCTAGATTTCAACTTGCACACTATCAATCTCTACAACTGCTGGGGGGGCGGGTTATCTTGGGGCGGATTTGTTCTCGGTTGACCTAGGGATGGAAATACAGACCATTAATGTCTATGGGCCATGCCAACACAGGGCTAAATTTTACGACCGCCTTCTTAACTTTTAACATTGTCAAAAGGATTTTCTAATTATGGGAGGGGATTTAAACTTCTCCATAGGACATGTGGAATCATGGGGACGAAGAGCACAAATTAATCCCCTTTCAGTCTATTTTGAGAATATACTAGGAGCCCACAATATGATGGAGATTCCCATCGCAAAGATGTAGCTCACTTGGAGGAACAATAGAACAAGGGAAGATAGTGTAGCCCGAAGACTAGATAGATTTCTTATTAAGAAAGGCCTTCTCAATCGGGGTCTGATACACAGGCAATGAGTGGGATCAGGGAGCATCTCTGACCATTTGCCTATCTATATGGAAATTTTTTGGGGGTAAGGGAAACCTAAGGGTCCCTTCAAGTTCTGTGCTACATAGCTGAAGGATCCCTCTTATGTTAGTATGGTCACTGATTTCTTGAAGGCGCACCCCCCTGATGCAGTAGGTCACATTGTGGAAGGGTTTGCTCAAAACCTTAATGAGCTGAAGAGACTCTCAAAAATTTGGGCTCACAACAAGAGGAGGCGAGATGATCAAGCCCTCAGAGAAGTTGAAACAGAAATTGCAGACTTTGAGACAGTCTTGAGAGGGGTGTACAGCTCCACTGAATATAAGGATAGAATCTCATATCTACATGCCACTAGAAGAAAAATCTTAAAGGAACGAGAAGAATCATGGAGGCTGAGAAGTAGAGAAATATGGATGCTTGAGGGAGATGATAACACTAAGTTTTATCATAAATTTTCTAATGGGAGAAAGGACATCAACACCATTTGGTAGCTTCTGAATGAACAGGGACACCCAATAAATACCTTCCCCCAGCTAGCAGCATCGACAACCACTCACTTCAAGCAAATATATAGAGCACCCCCACAGTGAACCTTGCCAAAATAATACAAGTGGCACAACTATTCCCACATTTTTTGGAACAAGAGGAAGGCAGGGAACTACCTAAGGAAGTCACCTTAGGAGAGTTGGAAGCCACCCTCAAATGGTTCAAGAAAGATAAAAGCCCTGGGCTGGACAGCTGGACGGTGGAATTCTACTTAGCATTTTTTGAGATTCTTGGCTCATACCTCCTCAAGGTAGTGGAAGACTCCAGATTTAATGGCAAGATTTATGAACCCTTCAATGATACTTTCATTTCTCTCATCCCCAAGACCGAAAATCCAACCTCCTTCGACGACTACATATCGATCTCTCTTTGTAATTGTATCTATAATATTATGGCTAAAATCATCGCCAATCGATTAAGTCCCATCCTATCTACCCATATATCATAGGAGAAATTTTCCTTTCTTCAGGACCAACAGATCCATGAAGCAGTGGGAACAACGCAAGAAGTTATGCACTCATTGCCTCACAAGAAAATCAAAGGTATGATCCTCAAGGTCGACCTCTCTAAGGCATTTGACAGAGTATGTTGGCTATAAATTAGAATGATTTTAACCCACCTTGGGTTCCCTTTTGTCTTCATTAAATGGATTATGGGTTGTATCACTAAAACTCCATTCAGTGTTCTAGTTAATGGCACAACCTCTCCTTTTTTTCATTCTGAAAGAGGCCTTCAACAGGGCTGTCCACTCTCACCACTTCTATTCCTTCTTATAGTGGAGGCGCTCAGTAGACTCATTAAAGTAGAGGCTAGAAGGGGCAAAATTCAAGGTATAAAAGTCACGAAAGACTGCACCTTAACACACCTGTTATTCGTGGATGATGTCTTAATCTTCCTCAATGGAGGTATAGGGGACTTGACCATCATTAAGAACATTTTCTCCCTATTTCAAGTGGCCACAGACATGTTGGTCAACTGCAATAAATCTACCATGACAATGGCTGGATGCACCCAACATGAGATCCACTTTTCCCTACAAAGATTTCAGTTCACTTTGCTAAAACTTGGGGATGGGTTAAGATACCTTGGATATAAGCTGAAGTCTCTGGGTTATAAAATAGCAGACTAGACGTGGCTTATAACGAATATGGAGAAAATACTCAATATCTGATACTACAAATATTTATCCAGGGCAGGTAGACTTATCCTCATCAACATTGTTCTGGAGGCTACACCGGTCTACTGGATGTCCTTGGCATAGATCCCTAGAGGTATACTCTCAAGGATACATGCACTTTGATGCAGATTCCTTTGGAAGGGCAAGTAGACAGGAAGAACCTTTGCTTGGTTCAAATGGGATGCACTCAACCTTCCATAGAAATGGGGTGGATGGGGCATCAAGAAATTGGAAGAATTTTCCTCAACCCTGGCAGCAAAAATTGGATGGCAACTTATATCATCTAATAGCTTATGGACCAAGGCGATGGTATCCAAATACATTGTCCCTTTCAATGTGATGGACTGGTTAAGGCAGGTACACAGATACTCATATGGGATGTCGATTATATGGAAGGTTGTTCCTAAATCCTTGGACATCATCAGAGATGGCATCACTTGGAAAATCCAATCTGATTCGGCTATCAGGATAGGACAAGACCCCTGGATCGACTGTGGGGATTCCCACAGACTATCCATTGAGATCATGAATCATCTAAGTACTCTGAATATTACTCATATCAATCACATTGGAGATCCTGAGCACACCACCCTATTCCAGCAAGCTTGGAAATCGACCCACAGCTTAAATATTCCTCAACAATGGGCGCAGATCTGGAAGGACTACATTAGGGCTCTCACTACCACCCATATTCGATTAGGGGATAGCAATGACGAGATTATTTGGGCACTATCGAAAACTGGGTCTTACACACCCAAGGAGGGCTATCTGGTATTAGCTTATGCTCGAAGACCTCAAGTCATTGAACATTGGTGGAGGCACTTGTGGAAGCTCAAAGCACCCCCAAGGAGTAGACTCCTTATGTGGACCATCCTCAACAATAAAATTCCCATGGGGGACAACCTTCTCAAGCGTGCCCAAAATGGTCCATTTTGGTGTTGTCTCTGCAAGAGAAACGATGAATCTGTCTTGCATCTATTCATTGAATGCACTACTGCTCATGAACTCTGGCAGACAATTACTATAACAGTCTCTACACAGATTAGGTGGTAGGGCTCAAATCTTGTGGAGGCCTGGACAAACTGGTGGACAAGGGTTGTTTTGCCTAAACTTCGTAACCTCCCGTTTCTCATCAGCTGGGCCATTTGGATTGCACGCAACAAACTCATATTCCTGAATGCTTACCCTCACTGGCCTTCAATTGTTGCCCGGATCTTGTCTGATTACACCCTTATCTCAAGATATGATAATTCCCCTCGACCTCGCACCCTTTGTTATAGACATTTTTGTGCCTTACAGCATGAAGCATGAAATGTCCATAATCTAAGGGATCCAAAGTCCCTAAACATGTTGTTCCTACCCCTAGAGGAACAAGGTCAGCAAACCACAGCACTGAAAATCAATTCTCCACCTGAAAACACTCAAAAACAAGCAATTTCGGGATCATGTCAACTGCTCCACTGAGCATCTGCGTTGAATGTCAACTGCCCTTCTCTGTACCTGCGTTGAATGTAAAATCCAACAAAGGCTACCTGCGTTGAGCGAGATTGGACAAGTGGCACAGTCATTCTTCAAGGTGTCAAGGCCCAGGAAGCTTCCAAAATGACACTTGGATCAGGGAATTCGCATAGTGATGAGTAAGAGGTTCTTAAACTCCAAGTGGAAGCAAGGATCTCCAAGTGGACTCAAGAACTGAAGTATAACTGAAGTGGGAGAGGACACTAGTCAGCTCTCAAGCTGACTCATCTTTTCTCCAAAACTCCTATATATAGAGCTCTCTCATGAGGTCTAAGGAGGCTGGAATTTTGTGAATGTAAGGAAGTGATGTTGGTTTGAGTTTAGAGCTATTGGGTGATTGCTTTGAAGGAGGTGAAGAGGAGATTTCTTTCTGCTGGGAGGTGTTGCTGGATTGGGCCTCTTATGGTTGTAACACTCTCAAAACTTTACTTCTTCCATTAATAAAGCAATTGAGGTTCTTCTATATGCATGTGTCTCAATGGTGTATTGTTGTACTTGTGTATTTGATTTATTCTAATCCTTGAATCAATTATGAATGTATGCTTCTTGTAGTTTCCCTCTCTTGCCTTTTGCAGGATCTTTGTGTAGCTGGGCCAGTGAAAGAGCAAGGAGCCGGGAACAAGCAGCAAGGAGAGAAGATTGGATCAATCATTAGCGAAAGACATCGGCTAGTGGATCTTTTTCTCCCCTATTTTACTTTCATAAAGAAGAAATCTTAGATAGCTTTGCTTCAGTTGTTCCTGAGGTACTATCACCCTTAGAGTGGGATAGGGTCATTCCATATTGGATACTTTTCCCTACAACAAATTGGCGACTCCATTGGGGACTCGTATCTTGTTGGTTGTTTGTGTTTTTGCTATTCATTTCATAAACACAGGGAGTAATGAATCGAACTGCATTTGGATCTTTCAAATGCAAAGTAGAGGGCAGCTACTCTAGCTCAGTTTCTGGGCATGTTTATGACTTGAAGAGCTGATCCACAAGGACTCTGAACAGCTCTTAGTGATAGCTTTTCATCCTCCTAATTACCCTTTAGTGTGTACTTGACTGATAGCTTCTGATTTGGCCAAAAACTGTGAATTTTTGAGCAATCTGTGACTCGGAAACCAAGAGAAACGAAAGTTTTGTTCTTCAGTGCAGGCTGTGTGAAGGTTGTCTGCATTTCAGCGCAGTTCCCGAAGGGGCTACCTGCGCTGAATGTCAAACTGACAGTGTACTACCTGCGCTGAACCAATCTTGCCTTGTGCTACTGGGGTTTCCTGTTGTTTCTTGCCCTGTTTTCATCTTTGTTTTTGCTGCCTGTTACCAGTCAATGTACCTATCGAAAACCAACTTTCCTTACCACTATTCCGCCTCGGTTGTATAAAGAAACTGTACTTGTTCTTTTTGTATTTCTTACATCATTTACAGTTTCCCATAACGAAAAGCGAACTAGTCTTGTTGTGGCCTCTTAGATCCAGAACTGTGATAAGTGTCGTAGTGATCTTAAGAGTTAGTTTGTTTGCTGTTCATAGCTGATTGAGCTTTTGCTTTCGTCATATGGTTTGAATTTATATATTTCTAGTGTCGAAACAAGTAAATCTTAAGGTGTCTTTTGATTTTGGACAAGCTTGTTTGTTTTCACTTGAAATTGAATTCAAAATTATACAACAGCTTTCTTTCTGTAATACATCAACATTAAGAAAGAGAAAAGAAATACCTGCATTGTGCATGTTCATTGTGACAGCTTGCATGTTGATTTAGGGAAAAAGTGCATTAGTGTGTGCTCTATGATCTGTGTGAAAAGATGATGTCTTTCTTTTCCCTCAGTAGTTAAGATTTTCAAAGTTGAAAGATTGAAAAGCTTGCTTATCATCTTAGACTGCATTTAGGAAGTTGTATATACATCTCGTGGTGATCCATAAAGGCAAACTGCTAAACAAGATCAACTTAAAATGAATTGAATTTACATAACAACGCATTGAAACATAACGCAAATACATAGAGGTCTAAGCTAGAGACGTGTTCCGACGTCGTTAAACGTGATATCTTAGCGTTGAGTGGTTGGGTGATTCCTCCACGGTGAAGCGATAAGTATCAATACGGACTTGTGCTCCCACGTACCGTCGCGTATATATTGGGAGACCCCTATAGGAACAAAGCCTTTATCCTTAGGAAGCCGTGTCGGCTGCCCTACTGATCACGATGTAGTGAACACAGCATTCACGAAGATCGACCACCCATACCGTAAAACGTATTCTGTGGTTTCGCGAAAGGTTTGGCACACCCTCTGCCTAGATCTCCAGAGCAGTTTCTTTTGGCCTTTTTCAAACTCTATAACTGAAAAAGTCCATCCGAGCATTTGTCACTTCGGGCTCGTTAAAACATCGAAGGAGACTAGAGTCATCTTTAGCTTTTTCTCGACTCTTAAAAAGTGAAAAAGCAAGTTGTGTCTAAAGCATCGTTATAAAATTCATTTTAAACGGAACATAATCACCTCCTATTCCTGCGTTGATCTGTAGGTTGAGAACATGGAACGCCCTAACCAAGGAATTCCACATGATGGAAATCCTAGTCCTTTCTCCTCTTGGGGAGAAGTTGGTGCGCCCCATATGGCCACATTGTCGCTTCCAGGACTGACAATTGGCCTGCCAATTTGGCTTTTCTCAACCAATGTAGTTCAGAACACCATGGTTCCTGAGCAGTCGAGTCAACAGTTAGATCAGTCTAGAGCTGCCCACCAGCCTTCTACTTCCTATAACTCTTCCTCCAATCCCTCGTCTTCGCAAGGTAGAGCCGGAAAAAGCCAAGCTCCCATGGAGAAGAAGGAGAAAAAGAAGAGAGAGAAGAAGAAGAAGGAGCCTAAGGCGACTGGGGGCAAGCAAAAGACATCTGACAAAATTCCACACACAGCACAGACTGGGCCTAAATCGCCATGTGTCATATGTAGAGGAGACCATTTCCATAGAGATTGTCCCTGTATTTCCCGAATACTAAGGGACTGGTCCCCTCGTTTGCACAATTCGGGAGCATCAACCTCTGATAGCCATGTTGAATGCTTACCGTCAACCAGCGAAAGTGAAGGTTCAAGACAAAAAGGGGGAGTAAGATTCCCCTGCAAACTGTGTGAAGACGATCACGCCATCCACCGTTGTCCCTTCTTAGACGAAGCGAAGAGAGTTTTGGAAGATCGTCCGGTTTCACCGTTGAAACTTCCTCCTGGATACAAAAAACTCGTGCCAAGTCCTTCGTTGGTTGAGAATACAGCTGGCCCGCTCAAGTGGTCGGCTGAAGCGTCAGTCACTGAAAATGAACCTACTGAATCCAGACCGGACGAAAGTCCAAAGGTCGATACGACAGTTGACCCGGTTCTCCCTTCAGAAGTTTCATCTTCAAATGACACCGTCACTGAAGATTCATCTTCAAATGACACCTTCACTGAAGAGAATAAGGATGACACCATCCAGATTCTTTTCATCAACACAGACTCTGATGAGCATCAGGGCAATGCGCCCATTCCTTTATCGCAGGAAGGAACATCGTCAGGGTCATATCCGGCTGTATATTCGGTCCCACCACCAAGCAACCTGGTTGTATCCTTTGATTGGAATCAACTAGGCAGACCCCGGTTGCCAGCCAGTATACCATTCAGAATCATTGTCCAAATCTACAGGATGGTAATGGCCGGCACTATCATTGATGAAAGGGCATCTGTGAGTATCCTTTCCTCTATTTCTTGGAAAGCACTGGGTTCCCCAGCGCTTTTGCCTGAGATAAGAAATCTCTTGGGTTTTGACAAAGGAACTAGTCGACCATTAGGGATCCTCCCCAATGTGCCTGTTACATTGAAAGGGAAGACCGTTCAAATGAACGTGATGGTCGTTCAAGGACCCTTGGATTATAACCTACTCCTTGGACGAGACTATATATATTGCATGGGAGCAATAGTCTCCTCACTCTTTAGAGTAATGTGTTTTCCACACGAAGGAAGAGTGGTCAAGCTCGTAGACCAACTTTCATTTCCAGGATCACGCATCGCAAATAGTCAAATACCAACCCTGAATGGTCTATTCAATCAAGAAATGTCTCCACCCCCAGTCCTTCTTCCCGATGAATGCGAGTGATTCGAAAAGATGGGACTGGAACCCAGGGGGCATGCATCCTAGTCTGCTTCGGGCAGAAGAAACCCTGGGTATAAGGTAGAATTTCCGCGAGAGAATATGACTAGTCTGTACCCCGTCCGTGGATGGAAGAGGGGTTGTTCTGGAATAGGATTCTTTTGTCAAAGTTACGTGTTTGACAACAGTCATTCACCCTTGTCTATTTCGGTGGGCATTGCCGAGGAAGTGTTTTGTTTGAAAGATTAACGAGACAATCTTTGGGTAACTAGAAAGAGGCAAGCCTCCCTCAATAACACCAATGTTTTGTCTTTGAGTAGTGTTCTTCTCTTGTCGCAAATAGCTGTTCGTTAAAAGTTGGGCCGACGGGAAGACAAGTACCGCGTAAGACCCCTTAAAATAACGAGAAGACAAGTATCGTTAACATTTGACTGGCAAGACGACAAGTAGCTGTGAACACCCAAAGAAAAGCAGAGGTGGGGGAGAGGAGGGGCAGCCTTGAAATTATATTTTATACCTGGGGGCATGCAAACCTTTTGGAGTGCAAGCAAAGAGCGGTTATTTATCTGTTTTTTGGATTAGTCGTTTCCAAACTTGCATAAAGAAAGGATATGGAGTAAAGCTTAGTGAAGATGAAACTCCTTAAAAAATAGAGATCTCACAGGAGACATTTCTTATCTTATGACTGGTATATCAAGAAGTTTTAGCACATAGTTCATGCTCGTTAAAAAATAAACGCAAGATTCGAGCAGTTTTAGCATAAAGTTCATGCTCGTTAAAAAATAAACGCAAGATCCGAGCAGTTTTAACGCGGTCTTCATGCTCGTTAAAAAATAAATAAAAGCAGTGAGCAATGTTTCCTCCAGAGTTTAAGCTCATTTTTATCTAAAAAAAAGAACCTATCCCGGTAAATAACCTCTGTGATCGTAAATTTATCAGCCATAAAAAGCCTTGGTCGTGTTTGCACATGTCACCTCCACCATCATTTGGCCGATCGTTCACCTCCATATGTTTGTTTACCCATTTTGAGGAACAGCTGCGAAGAGTGATTTCACCTAGCCATCCTTGTGACACTGCCGTGATTGGAAAATTCCAACCTGTACCTGGAATCAGTTGCTATCCCTGTTTATCACTCGTTCCTCAAAAGACGAGTCTTCTTTGAGCTCTTTTCATCTGACTCGTAAAATATGAAAAGTTTGCCGAGTTTTGGCCTTCCAGCTCGTTAAACGACCGGAAGAGCTATCCCTCCTCTACATTTTAATCTTTTTGGACCTGAGGGATTATTGCACAAAAATATCGAGCACTTGTTTTGTTCGGCTCGTTAAAAGTACCGAAAACTCATCCCTTCTGTATTGTTTTATACTTTTTCGGACTTAAGGGATTAGATGACGAAAAAGGAATTTTGGAGTTAACTTTCTGTACCTTTTCAGACTCTCTAAAAATGAAAAGGACCGAGTTTTCTTTGTCGTTAGACTCATTAAAATGATTAAATAGCGACAAACTTGTCTTTAGACGAGAACGAGTTTCCCTATCGCTAGGCTCGTTAAAACATAGCGATGGGCTTGCCCGAAGGGCAGGTTATAGAACAAGCATGTGTTATCCTCCTCAAGCTTGACAAAAATAAAGAGGTACTGGTCAGAAATGACTGGGGAAAAATTGGGAGAACCTCAAAGCTTTAATGGTAGCAAGTCGCTCTTGAACATGACACTTTTCCTCCGTACCACATCGGGTTGGGTTGTTTCATTCACCGGTCTCATCACCATGGTCTTCGCCAAACCATCCATTTGGGGTAATGCTACCGATCCATCGCATCAGTGTCGTTATATGTTCAAGAGATGTCTTTCAGAAAGAGTCAACCGTGTCCCATCCACTGCCATACATTATCCTTCATCCATCCATGATCACCACCCTGAATCATATGTCACAGATTGTATTCACCTCCACTAAAATCATTAGCTCCGTTCCGTGTCATTAATGTGGGATTCATTAAGGCCCTCCTTTGACGGATCGCTTCATGTCGACTTCAGCTCATTATCCAAGAAGTTGATCTAGGAACAACCCCTTCAGTACTTTGAAGCTTGCATGCCTTAATGGCAAGTTTCTCACTTCTGGCGACAGGTATACATCAATGACCTTCGACCAGAAGATTTTGCGTGGTGTTCGACGCCAAGTCCTTTATTCACACCACGTGAATTGTACTGCAGTACCTTGAGGGTCATTATCATTATTAGTGATTCCTCTCGCGCTTGTTAACGGTTTACATCATTGACCGGTAATCAAGCGATGTCTTTCCATGTTCGACTTCAGCGCAATTCTCACATGGATCGACTTGTACTTAGAGTGAAGATCGAACGAGTTTGAAGACCCCGGATCTAGTTTCATCCATCCGGGCTGCGATATATATTCAGGAAATATAAAGACATTTGTCATGTACATCATTGCAGCAGATGATCATCCTACTCAAAGGATGATAATTTCAGCAGAGAATTATCAGTCTACCATCAGACGATCGTCTGTTCTATGTACCAAAATGAATTTATAAAGCTGAGCATGGGAATGCCCGCCTCAGCTAGATCATGAAAGCAGAATGAAAAATAATGTATTGTATTGTATCTTATTACAGGTCACCTCTCAGCGATTGAATGAACTTCGGATCCTCCTGATAAAGCATTTCACCCGATAAACGACCTCATACTTTAGGGGGCAACTGTTATAGACATTTTTGTGCCTTACAGCATGAAGCATGAAATGTCCATAATCTAAGGGATCCAAAGTCCCTAAACATGTTGTTCCTACCCCTAGAGGAACAAGGTCAGCAAACCACAGCACTGAAAATCAGTTCTCCACCTGAAAACACTCAAAAACAAGCAATTTCGGGATCATGTCAACTGCTCCACTGAGCATCTGCGCTGAATGTCAACTGCCCTTCTCTGTACCTGCGTTGAATGTCAAATCCAACAAAGGCTACCTGCGCTGAGCGAGATTGGACAAGTGGCACAGTCATTCTTCAAGGTGTCAATGCCCAGGAAGCTTCCAAAATGACACTTGGATCAGGGAATTCGCCTAGTGATGAGTAAGAGGTTATTAAACTCCAAGTGGAAGCAAGGATCTCCAAGTGGACTCAAGAACTGAAGTATAACTGAAGTGGGAGAGGACACTAGTCAGCTCTCAAGCTGACTCATCCTTTCTCCAAAACTCCTATATATAGAGCTCTCTCATGAGGTCTAAGGAGGCTGGAATTTTGTGAATGTAAGGAAGTGCTGTTGGTTTGAGTTTAGAGCTATTGGGTGATTGCTTTGAAGGAGGTGAAGAGGAGATTTCTTTCTGCTGGGAGGTGTTGCTGGATTGGGCCTGTTATGGTTGTAACACTCTCAGAACTTTACTTCTTCCATTAATAAAGCATTTGAGGTTCTTCTATATGCATGTGTCTCAATGGTGTATTGTTGTACTTGTGTATTTGATTTATTCTAATCCTTGAATCAATTATGAATGTATGCTTGTTGTAGTTTCCCTCTCTTGCCTTTTGCAGGATCTTTGTGTAGCTGGGCCAGTGAAAGAGCAAGGAGCCGGGAACAAGCAGCAAGGAGAGAAGATTGGATCAATCATTAGCGAAAGACATCGGTTAGTGGATCTTTTTCTCCCCTATTTTACTTTCATAAAGAAGAAATCTTAGATAGCTTTGCTTCGGTTGTTGCTGAGGTACTATCACCCTTAGAGTGGGATAGGGTCATTCCGTATTGGATACTTTTCCCTACAACACCCTTATTCCTGAATCCATCAACCACTCGCTTCCTTGGGCCTGCGTTGATGGGTTCGCGTAGGAGGGGAGGTGCGGGGGGGGATCCATCTTGTATCTCACTGAACTCCATCATTTCGATATACAAATGTGCCTAGGAGGAGGCTCGAACAACTTTGCTGAACTATCCACTGCTAAATTCCTCATTCAAATTGCATTGGAAAAACACTGTAGAGCATTGCAACTATTTTTGGATTCACTAGTCGTATGTGACTGGCTAAACAAAAAAACAAGATGCTATACTTACACATTGAGACATATCCTGGAGGAGGCTCTTTGACTTTCTTCACACTTTGATTTTTTCATTTACCATCACATTTTCAGGGAAAGGAACGCAGTTTCCGATCAATTATCCAAAGGTGTTGCGAACAGGCCTCCTGGCCCTTGGATGATCCAGGAACAGAGGGAAGGTTCCCACTATCAATATTATCACAGGCCCTTCATGGACATCGCTGCATAGTAGGCTCACTGGGAGTGTGGATACAAGGTTTTTTCATGCTTTTATAGTCTCCATCTGTAAATATACATATGTTTATTTTCCTTTTATCTTAGAAAATTACAACAGTTAACTCAAGCATACATCTTTATTAAAAAACAATCTAAAAAATATTTTTTGAATATGGGCCTCCCTGCATGAACTCAAGGAACCAAAATTTTGAACTGATATAGGTGATCAATATTCTTATCAGAGAGGCTATGCCTCATTTATAGCATATGCATTACGCATATACAACATGTAATTTTCTTATTAATGAAAATTGCAATTTTTCCAAGGGGAAAAAATGAATTACACGATGCTTAACTAAAGAATTATATAAAAAATATCCTTTTAGGATTACTCTTATAACATTTGGCCATCTGATAGTAACTTTGCCCAGTCAAATTCATTATGCAGATTTAATCAATATATATTAACCATCATACAACATGATTGAAGAATTAGATTTTGTTTTTTTCTTTTTTTCAATGGTGCCGACTTATTTCAATTAAAACGCCAAGAGAACCTATACATTAATAATGTGGCTTGCAATCTTCCATTAGGATTGAAAAAATATAGGGCTATTTCATTCATGTAGAAAAATAATTCTATTGATTATCAATCAAATAAAATATATCCTCAATTATAAATTGAATTACACAACACTGGTTAGACATCGCACAAAACTCTGCTTAGACAACACTTAACTCAAATCCGAAACAAAATGACAATCTTATTGTTATAGAAGAATGGTTGTAGTAGAAGTTGCTTAATCCAATGCACCTTTGCAACAACAAAGCCATGTTTATAGCCACAAACAAAAAATTGATAATAAGACAGATTAATACTTTATTTTATTGAAAAACATTGTAAATGAATGGAAAACTTCCATCGCCCACGGGGCTTTGGATTGACGGTGAATGGGTGCATTTTTAAGGCACTCCTTGCGATAGGTCACTGGTTCAAATCCCCCATGAGTGCTTCCCTACCAAAAAAAAAGAATGGAAAACTTCCATCAATATTTACGAGCTTATCTCCTTTCATGATAATTATATCGAAAGGTACATTAAGATGATAAAATTTAATTCTTTCCTTGCGCAATTCCAGTCCTCCCCATAAGTAACATTTTTAGCACAACCAACAATGCAAACTTGTGTCAATGCTGCAAATCCACAAAATAAACAAATATTTAATACAAAATCATACCGTATAAATATGAGAAAGAATACTGAAAAATGCCAGTTTAAATATGAGAAATGGTACTGAAAAAATGAATTGAATTTGCAGCACCCTTACGTATTACTTTGAGGATAAGATGGAAAAAAAAAACTATACAAATAATAAAGCTAAAAAATTACTTAGTTTTATTTATTATCAAATTATAAAACCTATAAAACCTCATTTTACTGGTTAATTTTGTAGAAAGAAACAAAACCTGAAAGAACTCAAGTTCCAGTCTCTAAAGCAAGCTAAAACCTAGAAGGAATTGATATGAGTATCCCGCATTGAACATGAAGAATGATTCTCCTTCAATATTCCTCTCAAACTCATATCAAGGTCCACTATGGAATTGATATGAGTATCTTGCATCTAACATGAAGAACAATTCTTCTTCAATATTTCTCTCAAACTCATAACAAGGTCCATTGTGGAGATTAAAATTTATGACTGTTAAATCTATAACAGCTTGACAATCCTCTACCAAAACACCATCTAAAATGGCTAAAAAACCTTTATGGAACTGAATACTCGCTAGCTCTAAAAATATAAATAACCACTGATGAGATAAATGTATAATAGCCTAACAATCCTCTACCAAAACACCATCTAAAATCACTAAAAAAAAATTATGGAAGTGAATATTAGCTAGCTCTAAAAATGTAAATAACCAGTAATGAAAAAAACCTGAAATGAGCTCTGTCGTTGAGCTCAAAAGATCAAACAAATTCATATTGCGTCGGCTTGTAATGCAAAACCTTAGTCATGAAATGGGTGAGGGAATTAGTAACCCATAGAAAGCCATTCAATTTACATAATGGAGTAGACCTGAAATGAGATCTGGTAGCAGTTGAGCTCAAAAGATCAAACAAATTAAAATTTCTTCAGTGTGTAATGCAACTAGTTAACCATGAAATGGGTGAGGGAATTAGTAACACATAGGCAACCACTCAGTTTAGCTAATGGACTAGAAAAAAACACTTGGAAAATGGTTGAAGACGCATACGTTTAAGAATGTGAATAGGCATAGGCTTCAAAATAAATGCGGGTTTGAATATATGTTTATAATTTGTTTTAAATACATTTCTCATTGTGGAAAAAACACTTGGAAAATGATTGAAGAAGCGTACATTTAAGAATGTAAACAAACATACATTTTAGAATCAATGTTGGTTTGGATATATATTCTATAATTTTTTTAAATACATTTCTCACTAATGAACATACATGGTTATCAACAAGAGCTACAATAAATTTTTAATCATTTTTTGTAAAAAAATAATTTAAGTATGCTTTAAACATGTGATTTAGACATGAAAGTAAGTTAGTGGTGTGAATTCTATCCATTGATATAGTGGAAACCATGAGAATATACTGGCATCTTTCAATTTATGCCATCTGATTAAAAATATTAATTAAGAAAATAATTGAAGTCCCCAACTCCAATAGGAGGGACGCCTATCGGCGTAAAAATGGGTAAGGTACAACATGGCCATGAAAAATATACAATATGGAAGTGACAACACGACCATGCAAAAGTGTTGACTGGTATGATAGATTTATGATCGATGGTATGTTGATGGTTTCTTAACATGTTCATAATTAATGTTAGTATTAGTTTGTTGAATTGGAAAATTTCCTAGTTTTCTCATACTTATTTTAAGTTCAACCTCATACTTAAGTTCAATCTCATACTTTCTTTGGTATGAGGCCAAATAAGAAGAAAATTGCACTAATTTGTCAATGGAAAAATTCTATATACTTGATTGGTCAAGCAAATGTGGTGGGGATATAATATGTAATAAGCATGGTTTAGAAGTTTTAGAATATATCAATCTGCGTGCGAGGTTTATAAAGATGAACCATCTCGATTACAATAGTCCCCTGTATGGACTAAAAATCACAATTCATTAACAATATAGAGTATGTTTTTCCTTATGGTAAGTCTTCATTTAATTAATCCCAATCATCATTACCATATTGCAAATATTCTTTCACTTTTAATTTTAATAATGTTTACTAGAGTTATTTTATTATTATTTTAATTAATTTTTTATATCTAACTATTAATTATAATTTATATTTATATTTATATAAAAGTTATATATTATTGATAATTTTTTATTAATACTAACTGATTCTTGATATTTTTATATTGATATACCAATATTTTATTGCTTTTCCCAATTTCATCTGTCACGTCATCTTATCCTACATTTTCTACTATCCTTGTGATAATTGTACATATATTCTTTGTTATACTTTAGGATTTTACTTATATTATAACCATCTATTGTTTTCTTTTGAAGTTTCCTCAACCCGTGAAGTGTCTTAGAATGGTGATATGCATTGTATGCCTTTGTTCCCCCGTCTACCTACATAAGTTGGTCTGACACCTCTATGCCGTCCATGCACAATTTTACAGCAGGGGCTTCTGTCACAAGCTTGCTCTGACTCTTGGCCTTGTTGCGTCTCTTCGTCTATCTTTGCAAAACAACTCCTGGTGAACCAGTGGTGAACTTAGTGCGAACCTACTCAGATCTTCCACGCTCTGCGACCTCAACAAACGGATTCCTCGTAGAACAATGGTCTGGCATCCCTTTGATCCTTTAGCGAACCCCTAATGAACTTCCTATGAACTTTTAATGAAGATTGCAAGACAACTACTACCACAACAGACAATGATAAATGCGCACAGGTATTCAAATGCGGAAATGTATACTCATATTATTACTCAGAATGGATTTAGATTACATATCAGAGATTACAGAGAGAATTCGTTATCAGAGATTGACTATCGTTGCATTTATTGGACTTTATGCCGATCACATAGGATCAAGCAATACCAAAGGCTACCTGGAAACATATAAGCTCTGCCTCAAAATATACAGACTCGACTCTTATGCAAACTTGACTGACTGCTAATAGATCTGGCCACTTTAGGTTCTTACAAGTGCTGAGCACACTGATATGTAGGTTTCTCAGATCTCTAAGACTCTCTAAGACTCTAAGACTTCTCCAAATATGAATGCCTCTAGAATGAGCCTTACCCTCATTTTATAGCAAATGAGAGGGGACAAACACTCCTGTAAGGCATCGGATAGGTGGAAGGAATCATTGCTTTCAAGTAACACCGAGATGACATTCGCACAAAGATTCCAGTCTGGAAAAGTAAATCCTACGGGAAAATATGTTGTCTCCACTATTTATGTAGTGGATTGGATGTGTACAAAGTGGATGCTTTGGTACAGCAAAGCCCACGAGAAAGTCGGCCACAATTAAGTCCTTGTGACTAGACCACATTATTACAATAATGGATGCTTTTATGGATAAGGCCATGAGAACCGTCAGAATACAATCAATACAAGGAATCTATTTCTTTTGTACAACAATTCGTCCCAGGCTTTGGTAAATATCCTGTGGACTATCATTGGTTTTCCCAAAACAATTTGATGTTTTATTTTGGTTAAGACCAACCATTCATAATGACCACTCATATATTCTTTGAGAGAATGATTATAAAAGGCTGACCATTCTCCAGTTTCCATTGGTTTAACAGTTTTATAAATAGTATGAAAACATTCTCCAATATTATGCTCGAGACACAAGTCACAATGATTTCTGCAATATGATTCATGGTAGACCGGGTCCATGGCCGTCCTATTAACGTCGTAATCGCACCACCACTCCTGGAACCAGTCACTTTGTTGATTTCTTCGAAAAGTACCCGTTGTACTAAATTTTAATTTAGTATAGTGGAAGTCTTCTTTATCATCAACATTAAGAAAATCACACCATAGTTGTTTATAACCTGCAAAATCATAAACTGTGTCAGCAAAAATAATTTTTGGATCTCCTTTTGGCCATGTAGCCGCATTATGAGTAGGCCACGACCATGTGAGATTCCTGGTACGATGGATGCAAAAATATTTTTCATATATTCCATTGCGAGCTCCTCCATGATACCATATTTCGGATATATCATGGAAATATTGTTGCAGAGCTACTTCTAGCATCTCTTTTTGCTTTTTCATAAATCATATCATGCATCCAATTGCTTCCCTTTGGATACACTTTCCGTTCAGGTACAAGATGTTGAATGTCGGTATGTGCCTGCATATTAGCATCTAGTACTTTTGCATTTCTCAACTGCCATGTAGGCTTCCAATTTTTCTTGTATTCTTCCCAGTCTTGATTGTCTGGGATAGTGCGTAGGACCTCTTACTTTTGATTCTGGTCCCATTCTGTTACAATGATCATAATATGATCCTGAGGTTGGATATACTCTCTGTTGAGAAAATCTGGAAGACAATTCTCAGTTCCTTTTATGTTTTCGACCTGAAAGTCGAAGTTAGCAAAGAGTGCTTGCCATCTGGCGAATTTTACCTCACCTGGATTTTTGATGTCTTTAGTTAAGACCTTCTGGAGAGCTGAAGCATCAGTTCTGAGCAGGAACTGTTTGTTTATAAGGTAGACATCAAACTTGCTGATGCAGTTCCACGCAGTTTTAACCTCTTTCTCAATGGTGGAATAATTTTGCTCAGCTGCATTCCAAGTCCCAGATGCATACTGAACAATTTGTTCAGTGTCGCCAATTCTCTGTTTGAGGATTCCTCCCCATCCAATATTACTTGCATCTGTCTCGACAATCTTGAATGCGTTATCATCTGCAACATACAATATAGGAAGAGACTTTACCTTGGCTTTAATGTTTTGAACAACCTTGGTATGAGTTTCTGTCCATTCTGGTGGATTCTTCTTAAGTCTCTTGTTCAACACACTCTTGTCAGTAGCACAATCTTGATAAAAATTACTGACATAATTCAAACATCCCAAGAATCTCTGCAACTGATTCTTGTCTGTAATAATATCAGGAAATTTGTCAGCAAATTCTAATGCATGCTTCTGTAGGGAAATTTGGCCATTGGAGATGGTGTGGCCAAGAAACTTGATAGTAGTCTGGAAGACTTCTATCTTCTTTTTACTCAGAACAAGACCATTATGCTTAACTAATTGTTTGAAAGTATGCACATGTTTAAAATGATCTTGGATGTTTTTGGAAAAGATCAGAACATCATCGATATATACTATAAGCCAATCAAAGTATGGCTTAAAGATATTATACATTACCTTATGGAATTTGGATGGTGCATTCTTCAATCCAAAAGGCATAATGTTCCACTCATAGTGGTCTGCTGAAATGTTGAAAGCAGTTTTTAACTTGTCTTTTTCCGCAATTGCAACTTGCCAGAATCCTGCTTTCAGATAAAACTTAGAAAAAATCTTAGCACATGCTATCCTACTTATCAAATCACCTTTATGAGATATATAATAGGTGTCATCTGCAAGAACATAATTCATAGGTTTAAAATTTATTACCAGTCTTGGAATGCCTCTGATTTGTTCGGCTCTCTTGTTGACGTAGAATCCATAACAGTTCTAGGGACTGTTAGATTCTCTGATAAGCCTTCTGTCAATGAGCTGCTTGATCTCTTTTTCACAGAGATCTCTATAATCCTTGCTCATGGGGATGGCTCTGCTTTTGCAAGGTCTCCTTGTGTATCCTTCTTTGTATGGGAGTTCTACTGTATGCTGCTTTCTGTGCCAGAATGCATTGGGTTCTTTTGAGCAGCATTCATCTTCAATCTGCTTCTTTAAATCCTCAATTCTTCTTTTGATCTGAGCATCTCTAAGCTATTCTTCAACTTTTAGTGCAGATTTCAAATCTTTTAGATCTGATAATCTAGCTTCTGCTTTGTCCAAGTTTTGGACAGTTTGGACCATTGTTGAGATATGAGGATTAGAGATATATGACAATTCTATCCTCTTTGATGTTCCTTTTGAAGTAGCAACAAATATAAAATATTCAGCTTTATTACCTTTCATTCTTATTGAACCATGTGGCTCAACAACTGCTAGGAAAATGTTTCCTAGGATGCAATCAACAGGGATATCTGCAACTACAAACTTCAGATTGATGCAGTGACTGTCAAAATAGATGGATGCCTTAGGCACCTCATATTTGAGTGTTTTATTGCCCAATCCTGCTACATCCCTTTTTGCAGAGACCTAATATTTAGCTGGCGTGATTTTCTTATTAAGGATGTTTACATCAGCTCCTGAGTCAAGGAGTGTTGTTAGCTCAAACATTTCTCCATTAATACATATGTTTACTCTGACATGGTGTTGCTGATAGGAGATAGCTAGGAGCCTCATTTCTTTGAACCCATAGACTGTAGGGCCTTTCTTCCCTTCAACAACTTCAATATTTGGATTGCTGGTGTATTCAGTAGTGGCCCATGGATGAGCGCTTTCTTCTTCTTCTTTCTCTACCACCTGCTTTCCTTTCTTTATTTCTGCAATCTAAGACTTTAGAGTAGAAATCTCAAATTTAATATTGTGAATCTCTCGACTCACTTCCCCCAAGGTGAGAGAACGCACCTTCTCTGGTTTGTCCTGATGTCTTTGAAAAGATCTAGTATTTCTATCAAAAGAAGCATCAACAAACAAAGGCTTCTTACCTGAGCTTCTGGAAGTATTGGATTTAATCTGGTCCACAAAGGCTTCAGTTAGCCGATTTTTCATTTCACCGTCTTCCATTGCTCTGATTTGAGATAAGATTTTGATCTCATATTCTTTTGTTGCAGCCATTAAGATCTTTTCTTTTGGTGTTCTGAAGCTAAATTCCTCAGTAGTGGATTCACTGTATGATTCTGAATCAGAATCATAATTTATCTGGCAAGCACATTCTTCAGATCTGGGACAAGAACAAGATGAAGCTTCTGAATCTGAACTTTCTTGCATATGTGCTTGTAATTCTTCAAGTGATGAAGAACTAAAAGAATCATAAGATGATTCTTCAAACTGGTGTTGCTGAGCTAATTCTCTTATCACCACATTCGGGCAGTGTTCTGTCTTGTGAGTATGGGAACCACATTTCATGCATTGCATGGATCCCTTTCCTTCTTGCTTGACTTGTTTTTCCGTTTGAACAGAGGCTTGAGATTTCTTGCCTCGATTTCACTTAGACTCTTCTCCTTCTAGACATCGTGAAGATGCGTGTCCAGTTTTACCACACAACCAGCAAGTTAGGTTGTTCCATTTCTCCTGTTTAGATGTATGGAGATGGATGTCAGAAGGTCTATAATAATGAGTTCTGGGGATATACCTGTAGTAGCCTTTTTTGGCTTTGGAGGAGCGGCCTTTAGATTGTTGAAGATTCTTCCTTCGATCTTTGTAGCTTCTGAATTTCTGTTTATATTGCTTTTTGGCCTTTTTCTTTTATTTCCTTTGTTTGACCAATGGGTCATCAACTGTAAGTCCATACTTGTTGCAGATGGACTTTTTATCAGGAGGCTGTGAAAGCTTTTCTTGAGATTTATTCACCTTTGAACTGGTACACAGAATCACTATACTCTTTGTAATGTGGGCATATATCTCACCCCAAGTATAGGACTCAAATGGAAATTGGAAGACTTCTTGCAATCTGATATAATCTACAAATCTAGATGGGAGTGCAACAAGATAAACCTGTTTCCACAATAGATTTTTTGAATCATTTACTTCATATATTCTCTACATCCAATCTATGTGGAAGTCTTTGTACTGTGACATATTGTGGCACTTTAGATTCATTAGAATGACTTAATTCTTATCTGCTATCTCAGTTTCACTTCCACACCAGTGTTCAAGAATCATAGATGTCAAAGCACCTATCATGTTGCTTATGGTTGAGCCATCTGGATTATGAATTACATTTCCAGCTTCGTCTTTGAGTACTTATTCTTCCATTTTTGCAAGCAGCTTTGGAGATGATTATATTTCCCACCACCTAAGCAATGTTCCTATAAAACATTGGATAACAGTTTTGCAGGCTTCTATTTCACTTTTTCCCCTTAAACACATAAGCTTGTATTATGTGAACATCATATCAATTAGTTGTCTAATCTGGCCAACACTCAGATTATCGAAGTTCCATTCTCTATGAGATTCTAGGAAGAAAGTGTGGGCTTCTGGGAGCTTGCCTTTGCCTTCTAAATCAGGTGTAGGGTATTTGCTGAACCTTCTTTCAAGAGGTTCATAAATAGGAAAGATATGAGAGTCTGGATCTTTCTTTTCTTCTTCTTCATCCTTAAACAAGGATGCAATAGTGATTTTTTCTGTAGCCTCAGATTCAGAAGATGTGGCTACTTCTTTTGGAAATAGTGCCGGGAACCTGTGAATTGGCTTTACAGGATCCTGAATCTTTATATTTATTTTATACAAGAAAGAAGTAGGAACTGCTTTTTATGTCTTTGATATGCTCATATTTTCAACTTTCTCAGTTAAACCAGATATGAGATGTTTAGTAGTATCAAGATGATCTACTAATTTTTCTTCTACTCCTTCTATTTTGATTAAAGATTCTTTGGCATATGAGCGGACAACAGATGAATTAAACTGTACATCATTGAGGCATTTGTTTACCTCATTTATTGACACTTGAACAGTATCAAACTGTTCTTTTATTTCTGCTGCTTTTGCTGAATTGATCTCCAGGCCTTTGATGGCTGTATTGGTCCAGTTTATTTGTTCACTAGCCTTCTAAATTCTCCCATCTATGCCTAAAGCATTGTCATCTTTCTGCACCAAAGGAATGGCCTTTGCTGCATTCTGATTTTCTCCAATGATAATTCCTCTGTATGGAGGAAATGTAGATGGGGTCTCTATTCTGGTACCATCCAGTGCAGTCCAAGCATGTTTATTAACTGAAGAGGAAGATGATGAACCAATTAACACACTTATAGGGGAAACATTTTTCTTCCATTCATAAAAGGAAATCCATGAATTATTAACTTCCATATAATGTTTCCAATCTTCAGCTAATTTTCTTTTCTCATCAATAGTATGGCTTATGCCAAACTCTTCTGCTTCTGGATTTGTGAATAAGTCCCAATTAAGCATAGCTTTCATCCAGTGGGAGCTTACTTCTAATTTTAAACAAACAGACATAAGAGTAAAGAATTTGTGCATCTCCATGACTGCAGGCTTTTTACAGTCATCAGGAACATGACCAAATCTGCAAGCTAAAATTAGGCCTTTGGCTTGCTCAAGATATCCTAGGCCATATTTTGGTTTCACTGGCCTCATGAAACTGAACATATCTGTCAATCGAGGATCCTCTCCTTCAAGAGTAATAATCTCATGCATCATTAAGACATGGTCAGACTCTGGTTCATGTGGAAAAGGTATGTCTGAGCACTTTGGGTTTGGGCATGGATTTAAAGAAGTGGAAGGAGGATCTTGTCCCATTCTGGGATGGTTATTTTCATGAATGACATAATCGTCAAGCATACATAAATTTATACCAGTTTTACACTTTGGGCAAGTAACTCTAAAGAACTGAAATTAACAATCCGGGCAAACTCAAAAAGAGAAATATGTTTCCAGGAAGTGGAACTAGAACATTCGGTATCAACAATAGCGGGATCTTTGTAATATTTTTAGCTTTTACAGGCATTTTTCAATACCTCTGTAATCAATAGTGGATCCTCTAGGAAAAGACAAAACTACAGAAGACTAGCTTTCTTTTATATCAGCAAAGGTTATTCTTTTTGGAACAGTGGCTAACATAGAAGTATGTAACCCTTGATGAGTTAAAGGGTTGATTCCAATTCTGATACATCCCAAATGCAGATATTTTGTTTTCAATCTTTTAGCCTCGAGCTGTAGGGCTTTAGGATCTAGTAAAGGGATAGACTGGATATTGTCAGAGTTCTCATGGATCTGACTTATAGATTATTTAATACTAATTCTAGTTGCGGCTTTTAAATGAAATACAGACAAATCATCATAAACTTCTGAGGGAGAGATAGCAGATAGTTTCCAGCGAGCAGAGGGTTGTGGCTCTTCATATTCAAGTTCTGCTTGGTTTAAGACTCGAATAGAATTTGTTGCAAACATATCTCTAAGAGGGTTTTCTTCTGCAGATGATTCTCTCTCTTCTAATTCACGTAAGGAAACAGACTTCCTGAATGAATCCATTACTAATATGAATGATGATTAAATACTGACCTCTTGAACCAGACGTGACTGGCTCCGATACCAATTTTACAGCAGGGGTTTCTGTCACAAGCTTGCTCCGACTCTTTGCCTTGCTGCGTCTCTTCGTCTATCTTTACAAAACAACTACTGGTGAACCAATGGTGAACTTAGTACAAACCTACTAAGATCTTTCATGCTGTGCGACCTCAACAAACGACTTCCTCGCCTAACAATGGTCTAAAGTCATTTGTTGAGGTCGCAGAGCATGAAATATCTGAGTAGGTTCGCACTAAGTTCACCACTGGTTCCCCATGAGTTGTTTTGCAAAGATAGACGAAGAGACGCAGCAAGGCCAAGAGTCAGAGCAAGCTTCTCATAGAAGCCCCTGCTGTAAAATTGTTATCAGAGCCAGTAACGTCTGGTTCAAGAGGTTGGTATTCTAAACGTCACTCATATTAGTAATGGATTCATTCAGGAACTCTGTTTCCTTCCCTGAATTAAAAGAGAGAGAATCTTCCACAGAAGAAAACCCTCGTAGAGATATGTTTGCATCAAGTTCTAGTCGAGTCTTAAACTAAGCAGAACTTGAATATGAAGAGCCACAACCCTCTGCTCACTAGCAACTACCTGCTATCTCTCCCTCAGAAGTTTATGATGATTTGTCTATATTTCATTTAAAAGCCGCAACTAGAATTAGTATTAAAGAATCTATAAGTCAGATCCAGGAGAACTCTGACAATATCCAGTCTACCCTTCATTGGATCCTAAAGCCCTATAGGCCGAGACTAAAAGATTGAAAACAAAATATCTGCATTTGGGATGTATCAGAATTGGAATCAACCCTTTAACTCATCAAGGGTTAAATACTTTTGTGTTAGCCATTGTTCGAGATCTTACCCACAATAAGTATACCGATTCCCTAATTGGCGGTATAGTTGCCCCTTTGTCTCATGGCCCCGTTTATTTTGACTGTTATCCTAACTTTCCAATTTATTTCTTTGATGAAACCATTGATCAAATATTGCAGCTACATATCCAAACCACAGGATTTGATATGCATCAAAAAAGACATAACATAGCCATACAGTCTAGGGGATGTTTTCGGCATACTAATACCTTATGGCCAGAAATAAAACATACTCCCAGTCATGAATATACATCAAGTGTTGTTGTTCTTACTGATTCAAAGAATCAGAAAATAGAACATCAAACTATCAGATGGGAAGACCTCACCTTTCCCGAACACTGGGTAGTCAATAATCCCAAGCCTCCTGTTCCAAAAAGAATAACTTATTCTAATATAAAAGAAATCCAGTCTTCTACAGTTGTCTTTTCCCAGAAGATCCACTATTGATTACAAAGGTATTGAGAAAGCCTGTAAAAGCTCAAAATATTACAGAGATCCTGCTATTGTTGATACCGCATGTTCTAGTTCCACTTCTTGTAAACATATTTCTCTTTTTGAGTTTGCCCAGATTGTTAATTTTAGTTCTTTAGAAGTTACTTGCCCATAGTGTAGAACTGCTATAAATTTATGTATGCTTGCCGAGTCTGTCATTCATGAAAATCACCATCCCAAAATGGGACAAGCTCCTCCTTACACTTTTTTAAATCCATGCCCAAACCCAAAGTGCTCAGACATACCTTTTCCACATGAACCAGAGTCTGACCATGTCTTAATGATGCATGAGATTATTACTCTTGAAGGAGAGGATCCTCGATTGACAGATATGTTCAGTGTCATGAGGCCAGCCAAACCAAAATATGGCCTAGGATATCTTGAGCAAGCCAAAGACCTAATTCGAGCCTACAAATTTGGTCCTGTCCCTGATGACTGTAAAAAGTCTACAGTCATGGATATGCACAAATTCTTTACTCTTATGTCTGGTTGTTTAAAATCAGAAGTAAGCTCCCAATGGATGAAAGCTATGCTTAATTGGGACTTATTCACAAATCCAGATCAGAAGAGTTTGGCATAAGCCATACTATTGATGAGAAAAGAAAATTAGCTGAAGATTGGAAACATTATATGGAAGTTAATAATTCATGGATTTCCTTCTATGAATGGAAGAAAAATGTTTCCCCTTTAAGTGTGTTAACTGGTTCATCATCTTCCTCTTCAGTTAATAAACATGCTTGGACTGCACTGGATGGTACCAGAATAGAGACCCCATCTACATTTCCTCCATACAAAGGAATTATCATTGGAGAAAATCAGAATGCAGCAAAGGCCATTCCTTTGGTGCAGAAAGATGACAATGCTTTAGGCATAGATGGGAGAATTCAGAAGGCTAGTGAACAAATAAACTGGACCAATACAGCCATCAAAGGCCTGGAGATCAATTCAGCAAAAGCAGCAGAAATAAAAGAACAGTTTGACATTGTTCAAGTGTCAATAAATGAGGTAAACAAATGCCTCAATGGTGTACAATTTAATTCATCTGTTGTCCACTCATATGCCAAAGAATATTTAATCAAAAAAGGAGTAGAAGAAAATTAGTAGATCATCTTGATACTACTAAACATCTCATATCTGGTTTAACTGAGAAAGTTGAAAATATGAGCATATCAAAGACAGAAAAAACAGTTCCAACTTCTTTCTTTTATAAAAGAAACATAAAGATTCAGGATCTTGTATAGCCAATTCACAGGTTCCCGGCATTGTTTCCAAAAGAAGTAGCCACATCTTCTGAATATGAAGCTACAAAAAAAATCACTATTGCATCCTTGTTTAAGGATGAAGAAGAAGAAAAGAAAGATCATGACTCTAAGATCTTTCCTATTTATGAACCTCTTGAAAGCAGGTTCAACAAATACCCTGCACCTGATTTAGAAGGCAAAGGCAAGCTCCCAGAAACCCACACTTTCTTCCCAAAATCTCATAGAGAATGGAACATCAATAATCTGAGCGTTGGCCATATTAGACAGCTAATTGATATGATGTTCACAGAATACAAGCTTATGTGTTTAAGGGGAAAAAGTGAAATAGAACCCTGCAAAACTATTATCCAATATTTTACATCAACATTGCTCAGGTGGTGGGAAACAGAATCATCTCCAAAGCTGCTAGCAAAAATGGAAGAAGAAGTACTCAAAGACGAAGCTAGAGATGTAATTCATAATCCAAATGGCTCAACCATAAGAAACATGATAGGTGCTTTGACATCTATGATTCTTGAACACTGGTGTGGCAGTGAAACTGAGATAGCAGATATGAATGAAGTCATTCTTATGAATCTAAAGTGCCACAAGATGTCACAGTATGAAGACTTCCACATAGATTGGATGCAGAGAATATATGAAGTAAAGGATTCAAAAACTTTGTTGTGGAAACAGGTTTATCTTACTGCACTCCCATCCAAATTTGTAAATTATACCAGATTGCAAGAAGTCTTCCAGTTTCCATTTGAGTCCTATACTTGGGGTGAGATATATGCCCACATTACAAAGACTCTAGTGAGTCTGTGTACTAGTTCAAAGGTGAATAAATCTCTGGAAAAGCCTTCAAAGCTTCCTGATAAAAAGTCCATCTGTAGCAAATATGGAGTTATAGTTGATGACCCATTGGTCAAATGGAGGAAAGCAAAGAAAAAGGCCAAAAAGGAATATAAACAGAAGTTCAGAAGCTACAAATATCGAAGGAAGAATCCTCATCAATCTAAAGGCCGATCCTCCAAAGCCAAAAAAGGCTACTACAGGTATATCCCCAGAACTCATTATTATAGACCTTCTGACATCCATCTCCATACATCAAAACATGAGAAATGGAATAGCCTAACTTGTTGGTTGTGTGGTAAAACTGGACACACATCTTCACGATGTCCAAAAGGAGAAGAGTCTAAGTGAAACTGAGGTAAGAAATATCAAGCCTCTGTTCAAAGGGAAAAACAAGTCAAGCAAGAAGGAAAGGGATCCATGCAATGCATGAAATGTGGTTCCCATACTCACAAGACAAAACGTTGCCCGAGTGTGGTGATAAGAGAATTACCTCAACGGCACCAGTTTGAAGAATCATCTTATGATTCTTTTAGTTCTTCATCACTTGAAGAATTACAAGCGCATATACAAGAAAGTTCAGATTCAGAAGCTTCATCTTGTTCTTGTCCCAGATTTCAAGAATGTGCTTGCCAGATAAACTATGATTATGATTCAGAATCATACAGTGAATCCAGTACTGAAGAATTTAGCTTCAGACCACATAAAGAAAATATCTTAATGGCTGCAACAGAAGAAGATGAGATCAAAATCTTATTTCAAATCAGAGCAATGGAAGACGGTGAAATGAAAAATCGGCTAACTGAAGCCTTTATGGACCAGATTAAATCCAGTACTTCTAGAAGCTCGGGTGAGAAGCCTTTGTTTGTTGATGCTTCTTTTGACAGAAATACTAGATCTTTTCAAAGACATCAGGACAAACCAGACAAGGTACGTTCTGTCACCTTGGGGAAGTGAATCGAGAGATTCACAATATTAAATCTAAGATTTCTGCTCTAAAGTCTCAGATTGCGGAAATAAAGAAAGGAAAGCAGGTGGCAGAGAAAGAAGAAGAAGAAAACGCTCATCCATGGGACACTACTGAATACACCAGCAATCCAAATATTGAAGTTGTTGAAGGGAAGAAAGACCCTGTCTATGGGTTCAAAGAAATGAGGCTCCTAGCTATCTCCTATTAGCAACACCATGTCAGATTAAACATATGTATTAAGGGAGAAATGTTTGAGCTAACAGCACTCCTTGACTCAGGAGCTGATGTAAACATCCTTAATAAGAAAATCACGCCAGCTAAATATTGGGTCTCTGCAAAAAGATATGTAGCAAGATTGGGCAATAAAACACTTAAATATGAGGTGCCTGAGGCATCCATCTATTTTGACAGTCACTGCATCAATCTGAAGTTTTCAGTTGCAGATATCCCTATTGATTGCATCCTAGGAAACATTTTCCTAGCAGTTGTTGAGCCACATGGTTCAATAAGAATGAAAGGTAGTAAAGTTGGATATTTTATATCTGTTCCTACTTCAAAAGGAACATCAAAGAGGATAGAATTGCCATATATCTTTAAGCCTCGTATCTCAACAATGGTCCAGACTGTCCAAAACTTGGACAAAGCAGAAGCGAGATTATCAGATCTAAAAGATCTGAAAGCTGCATTTAGAGTTGAAGAACAACTTAGAGATCCTCAGATTGAAAGAAGAATTGAGGATTTAAAGAAGCAGACTGAAGATGAATGTTGCTCAGAAGAACCAGATGCATTCTAGCATAGAGAGCAACATACAGTAGAACTCCATACAAATAAGGATACACAGGGAGACCTTGTAAAAGTAGATCCATCCCCATGAGCAAGGATTATAGAGATCTCTGTGAAAAAGGGATCAAGCAGCTCCTTGACAGAAAGCTTATCAGAGAATCTGACAGTCCCTGGCACTGTTATGGATTCTATGTCAACAAGAGAGCCGAACAAATCAGAGGCATTCCAAGACTGGTAATAAATTTTAAACCTCTGAATTCTGTTCTTGCAGACGACACCTATCCTATACCTCATAAAGGTGATTTGATAAGCAGGATAGTTGGTGCTAAGATTTTTTCTAAGTTTGATCTGAAAGCAGGATTTTGGCAAGTTGCAATTACAGAAAAAAAAAAAAAAAAAAAAAAAAAAAAAAAAAAAAAAAGTTAAAAACTACTTTCAGCATTCCAGCAAGCCACTATGAGTGGAACGTCATGCCTTTTGGATTGAAGAATGCACCATCCAAATTCCAGAAGCTAATGGATAAGATCTTTAAGCCATAATTTGATTGGCTTATAGTATATATCGATGATGTTCTGATCTTTTCCAAAAACATCCAAGATCATTTTAAACATGTGCATACTTTCAAACAGTTAGTTAAGCATAATGGTCTTATTCTGAGTAAAAAGAAGATAGAAGTCTTCCAAATTACTATCAAGTTTCTTGGCCACACCATCTCCAATGGCCAAATTTCCCTACAAAAGCATGCATTGGAATTTGCTGACAAATTTCCTGATATTATTACAGACAAGAATCAGTTGCATAGATTCTTGGGATGTTTGAATTATGTCTGTAATTTTTATCAAGATTATGCTACTGATAGGAGTGTGTTGAACAAGAGAATTAAGAAGAATCCACCAGAATGGACAGAAACTCATACCAAGGTTGTTCAGAACATTAGAGACAAGGTAAATTCTCTTCCTATATTGTATGTTGCAGATGATAATGCATTCAAGATTGTCGAGACAGATGGAAGTAATATTGGATGGGGAGGAATCGTCAAACAAAGAATTGGCGACATTGAACAAATTGTTCAATATGCATCTGGGACTTGGAATGTGGCTGAGTAGAATTATTCCACCATTGATAAAGAGGTTAAAGCTGCATGGAACTGCATCAACAAGTTTGATGTCTACCTTATAAGAAAACAGTTCCTCCTCAAAACGGATGCTTCAGCTCTCCAGAAGGTCTTAACTAAAGACATCAAAAGCCAAGTGAGGCAAAATTTTCCAGATGGCAAGCACTCTTTGCTAACTTCGACTTTCAGGTCGAACACATAAAAGGAACTGAGAATTATCTTCCATATTTTCTCAGCAGAGAGTATATCTAGCCTCAAGATCATATTATTATCATTGTAACAGAATGGGACCAGAATCAAAAGCAAGAGGTCCTACGCACTATCCCAGACAATCAAGACTGGGAAGAATACAAGAAAAACTGGAAGCCTACATGGCAGCTGAGAAATACAAAAGTACTAGATGCTAATCTGCAAGCACATACCAACATTCAGCATCTTGTACCTGAAAGGAAAGTGTATCCAAAGGGAAGCAAATGGATACATGATATGATTTATGAAAAAGCAAAAATAGATGCCAGATTTGCAGAAGTAGCTATGCAACAAGATTTTCATGATATATCCGGCATATGGTATCATGGAGGAGCCCGCACTGGAATATATGAAAAATATTTTTGCATCCATCGTACCAGGAATCTCACATGGTCTTGGCCTACTCATAATGCGGCTACATGGCCAAAAGGAGATCCAAAAATTATTTTTGCTGACACAGTTTATGATTTTGTAGGTTATAAACAGCTATGGTGGGATTTTCTTAATGTTGATGATAAAGAAGAAACCCACTATACTAAATTAAAATTTGTACAATGGGTACTTTTCAAAGAAATCAGCAAAGTGACTGGTTCCAGGAGTGGTGGCACGATTACGGCATTAAGAGGATGGCCATGGACCCGGTCTACCAGGAATCATACTGCAGAAATCATTGTGACTTTTGTCTCGAGCATAATATTGGAGAATGTTTTCATACTATTTATAAAATTGTTAAACCAATGGCAACTGGAGAATGGTTAGCCTTTTATAATCATTCTCTCAAAGAATATATGAGTGGTCATTATGAATGGTTGGTCTTAACCAAAATAAAACATCAAATTGTTTTGGGAAAACCAATGATAGTCCGCAGGATCTTTACCAAAGCCTGGGACAAATTGTTGTACAAAAGAAATAGATTCCTCGAACTAACTGTATTCTGACGGTTCTCATGGGCTTATCCGTAAAAGCATCCATTATTGTAATAATGTGGTCCATTCACAAGGACTTAATTGTGGTTGGCTTTCTCGTGGGCTTTGTTATACCAAAGCATCCAATTTGTAAATAGTCAATCCACTACGTAAATAGTGGAGACAACATATTTTCCCGTAGGATTTAATTTTCCAGAATGGAATCTTTGTGCGGATGTCACCTCCGTTTTACCCGAAAGTAATGATTCCTTCCACCTATCTGATGCCCTACAGGAGTGTTTGTCCCCTCTCATTTGCTATAAAATGAGGGTAAGGCTCATTCAAGAGGTATTTGCATTTGGAGAAGTCTTAGAGTCTTAGAGAGTCTTAGAGATCTGAGAAGCCTACGTATCAGTGTGCTCGGCATTGGTAAGAACCTAAAGTGGCCAGATCTATTAGCAGTCAGTCAAGTTTTCATAAGAGTCGAGTCTATATATTCTGAGGCAGAGCCTATCTGTTGCCAGGTAGCCTTCGGTATTGCTTGATCCTTTATGATCGGCATAAAGTCCGATAAATGCAATGATAGTCAATCTCTGATAAGGAATTCTCTCTGTAATCTTTGATCTGTAATCTGAATCCATTCTGAGTAATAATATGAGTATACATTTCCGCATCTGAATACCTGTGCGCATTTATCATTGTCTGTTGTGGTAGTAGTTGTCTTGCAATCTTCATTCGAAGTTCACAAGAAGTTCATTAGGGGTTCACCAAAGGATCGAAGGGACGCCAGACCGTTGTTAGGCGAGGAAGCCGTTTGTTGAGGTCACAGAGTGTGAAAGATCTGAGTAGGTTCACACTAAGTTCACCATTGGTTCACCAGGAGTTGTTTTGCAAAGATAGACGAAGAGACACAGCAAGGCCAAGAGTCAGAGCAAGCTTGTGACAGAAGCCCCTGCTGTAAAATTGGTATCAGAGCCAGTAACGTCTGGTTCAAGAGGTCAGTATTCTAATCATCACTCATATTAGTAATGGATTCATTCAGGAAGTCTATTTCCTTCCATGAATTAGAAGAGAGAGAATCATCCGCAAAAGAAAACCCTCTTAGGGATATGTTTGCATCAAGTTCTAGTCGAGTCTTAAACCAAGCAGAACTTGAATATGAAGAGCCAAAGCCCTCTGCTCACTGGCAACTACCTATTATCTCTCCCTCAGAAGTTTATGATGATTTTTCTGTATTTCATTTGAAAGCCACAACTAGAATTAGTATTAAAGAATATATAAGTCAGATCCAGGAGAACTCTGACAATAGCCAGTCTATCCCTTTACTAGATCCTATAGCCCTACAGGCCGAGACTAAAAGATTGAAAACAAAATATCTACATTCGGGATGTATCAGAATTGGAATCAACCCTTTAACTCATCAAGGGTTAAATAATTTTGTGTTATCCACTATTCAAGATCTTACCCACAATAAGTATATTGATTCCCTGATTGGCAGTATAGTTGCCCCTTTGTCTCATGGTCCCATTTATTTTGACTGTTATCCTAACTTTCCAGTTTATGTCTTTGATGAAACCATTGATTAGATCTTGTAGCTACAGATCCAAATCACAAGATTTGATATGCATCAAAAAAGACATAACATAGCCATACAGTCCACGGGATTTTTTTGGCATACTAATACCTTATGGCCAGCAATAAAACATACTCCCATACATGAACCTAAATCAAGTGTTGTTTCTCTTACTAATTCAAAGAATCAGAAAATAGAACATCAAACTATCAAATGGGAAGACCTCACCTTTCCCGAACACTGGGTAGTCAATAATCCCAAGCCTCCTGTTCCAAAAAGGATAACCTCTGCTGATATAAAAGAAAGCCAATCTTCTACAGTTTTGTCTTTTCCCAGAAGATCCACTAATTGATTACAAAGGTATTGAGAAAGTCTATAAAATCTCAAAATATTACAGATATCCTGCTATTGTTGATACCGCATGTTCTAGCTCCACTTCCTGTAAACATATTTCTCTTTTTGAGTTTGCCCAGATTCTTAATTTTAGTTCTTTAAAAGTTACTTTCCCAGAGTGTAAAACTGCTATAAATTTATGTATGCTTTCTGAGTCTGTCATTCATGAAAATCACCATCCCAGAACGAGACAAGATCCTCCTTCCACTTCTGTAAATCCATGCCCAAACCCAAAGTGCTCAGACATACCTTTTCCACATGAACCAAAGTCTGACCATGTCTTAATGATGCATGAGATTATTACTCTTGAAGGAGGATCCTCGATTGACAGAGATGTTCAGTATCATGAGGCCAGTGAAACGAAAATATGGCTTAGGATATCTTGAGCAAGCCAAAGGCCTAATTCCAGCCTGCAGATTTGGTCATGTTCCTGATGACTGTAAAAAGCCTGTAGTCATGGAGATGCACAAATTCTTTACTCTTATGTCTGGTTGTTTAAAATCAGAAGTAAGCTCCCAGTGGATGAAAGCTATGCTTAATTTGGACTTATTCACAAATCCGGAAGCAGAAGAGTTTGGCATAAGCCATACTATTGATGAGAAAAGAAAATTAGCTGAAGATTGGAAACATTGTATGGAAGTTAATAATTCATGGATTTCCTTCTATGAATGAAGAAAAATTCTTCCCCTATAAGTGTGTTAACTGGTTCATCATCATCCTCTTCAGTTAATAAACATGCTTGGACTGCACTGGATCGTACTTGAATAGAGACCCTATCTACATTTCCTCTATACAAAGGAATTATCATTGGAGAAAATCAGAATGCAGCAAAGGCCATTCCTTTGGTGCAGAAAGATGACAACGCTTTAGACATAGATGGTAGAATTCAGAAGGCTAGTGAACAAATAAACTGGACCAATACAACCATCAAAGGCATGGAGATCAATTCAGCAAAAGCAGCGTAAATAAAAGAACAGTTTGATATTGTTCAAGTGTCAATAAATGAGGTAAACAAATGCCTCAATGATGTACAGTTCAATTCATCTGTTATCCACTCATATGCGAAAGAATCTTTAATCAAAATATAAGGAGTAGAAGAAAAATTAGTAGATCATCTTGATACTACTAAAGAAGTAGCCACATCTTCTGAATCTGAGGCTACAGAAAAAATCACTATTGCATCCTTGTTTAAGGATGAAGAAGAAGAAATGAAAGATCCTGACTCTCAGATCTTTCCTATTTATGAACCTCTTGAAAGCAAATTCAAAAAATACCCTGCCCCTGATTTAGAAGGCAAAGGAAAGCTCCTAGAAGCCCACACTTTCTTCCCAAAATATCATAGAGCATGGAACATCGATAATTTGAGCGTTGGCCAGATTAGACAGCTAATTGATATGATGTTCACAGAATACAAGCTCATGTGTTTAAAGGGAAAAAGTGAAATAGAAGCCTGCAAAACTATTATCCAATGTTTTATAGGAACATTGCTCAGGTGGTGGGAAACAAAATCATCTCCAAAGCTGCTTGCAAAAATGGAAGAAGAAGTACTCAAAGACGAAGCTGGAGATGTAATTCATAATCCAGATGGCTCAACCATAAGCAACATGATAGGTGCTTTGACATCTATGATTCTTGAACACTAGTGTGGCAGTGAAACTGAGATAGTAGATAAGAATGAAGTCATTCTTATGAATCTAAAGTGCCACAAGATGTCACAGTACGAAGACTTCCACAGAGATTGGATGCAGAGAATATATGAAGTAAAGGATTCAAAAAATATGTTGTGGAAACAGGTTTATCTTGCTGCACTCCCATCCAGATTTGTAGATTATATCAGATTGCAAGAAGTCTTCCAGTTGCCATTTGAGTCCTATACTTGGGGTGAGATATATGCCCACATTACAAAGACTCTAGTGAGTCTGTGTACCAGTTCAAAAGTGAATAAATCTCTAGAAAAGCTTTCAAAGCTTCCTGATAAAAAGTCCATCTGCAGCAAGTATGGACTTACAGTTGATGACCCATTGGTCAAACGAAGGAAAGCAAAGAAAAGGGCCAAAAAGGAATATAAACAGAAATTTAGAAGCTACAAAGATCGAAGGAAGAATCCTCAACAATCTAAAGGCCGCTCCTCCAAAGCCAAAAAAGGCTACTATAGGTATATCCCCATAACTCATTATTATAGACCTTCTGACATCCATCTCCATACATCAAAATAGGAGAAATGGAACAGCGTGACTTATTGGCTGTGTGGTAAAACTGGGCACACATCTTCACGATGTCCAGAAGGAGAAGAGTCTAAGCGAAACCGAGGCAAGAAATCTCAAGCCTCTGTTCAAACGGAAAAGCAAGTCAAACAAGAAGGAAAGGGATCCATGCAATGCATGAAATGTGGTTCCCATACTCAAAAGACAGAACACTGCCCGAATGTGGTGATAAGAGAATTAGCTCAGCAGCACCAGTTTGAAGAATCATCTTATGATTCTTTTAGTTCTTCATCACTTGAAGAATTACAAGCACATGTACAAGAAAGTTCAGATTCAGAAGCCTCATCTTGTTCTTGTCCCAGATTTGAAGAATGTGCTTACCAGATAAATTATGATTCTGATTCAAAATCATATAGTGAATCCAGTACTGAAGAATTTAGCTTCAGACGACATAAAGAAAAGATCTTAATGGTTTCAACAGAAGAAGATGAGATCAAAATCTTATCTCAAATCAGAGCAATGGAAGACGGTGAAATGAAAAATCGGCTAACTGAAGCCTTTATGGACCAGATTAAAACCAGTACTTCCAGAATCTCAAGTAATAAGCCTTTGTTTGTTGATGCTTCTTTTGATTGAAATACTAGATCTTTTCAAAGACATCAGGACAAACCAGACAAGGTGCGTTCTCTCACCCTGGGGAAGTGAGTCGAGAGATTCACAATATTAAATCTAAGATTTCTGCTCTAAATTCTCAGATTGCATAAATAAAGAAAGGAAATCAGGTGGCAGAGAAAGAAGAAGAAGAAAGTTCTCATCCATGGGACACTACTGAATACACCAGCAATCCAAATATTGAAGTTGTTGAAGGGAAGAAAGACCATGTCTATGGGTTCAAAGAAATGAGGCTCCTAGCTATCTCCTATCAGCAACACCATGTCAGAGTAAACATATGTATTAAGGGAGAAATGTTTGAGCTAACAGCACTCCTTGACTTAGGAGCTGATGTAAACATCCTTAATAAGAAAATCACGCCAGCTAAATATTGGGTCTCTGCAAAATGAGATGTAGTAGGATTGGGCAATTAAACACTCAAATATGAGGTGCCTAAGGCATCCATCTGTTTTGACAGACACTACATCAATCTGAATTTTGCAGTTGTAGATATCCCTACTGATTGCATCTTAGGAAACATTTTCCTAGCAGTTGTTGAGACACATGGTTCAACTAGAATGAAATGTAATAAAGATGGATATTTTATATCTATTCCTACTTCAAAAGGAACATCAAAAAGGATAGAATTGCCATATATCTCTAATCCTCGTATCTCAACAATGGTCCAGACTGTCCAAAACTTGGACAAAGCAGAAGCCAGATTATTAGATCTAAAAGATCTAAAATCTGCACTCAGAATTGAAGAATAGCTTAGAGATCCTCAAATCAAAAGAAGAATTGAGGATTTAAAGAAGCAGATTGAAGATGAATGCTGCTCAGAAGAACCCAATGCATTCTAGCACAGAAAGTAGCATACAGTAGAACTCCCATACAAAGAAGGATACACAGGGAGACCTTGTAAAAGTAGAGCCATCCCCATGAGCAAGGATTATAGAGATCTCTGTGAAAAAGAGATCAAGCAGCTCCTTGACAGAAAGCTTATCAGAGAATCTGACAGTCCATGGAACTATTATGGATTCTACGTCAACAAGAAAGCCAAACAAATCAGAGGCATTCCAAGACTGGTAATAAATTTTAAACCTCTAAATTATGTTCTTGCAGATGACACCTATCTTATACCTCATAAAGGTGATTTGATAAGTAGGATAGCCGGTGCGAAAACTTTTTCTAAGTTTGATCTGAAAGCAGGATTCTGGCAAGTTGCAATTGCAGAAAAAGACAAGTTCAAAACTGCATTCAGCGTTCCAGCAGGCCACTATGAGTGGAACGTCATGCCTTTTGGATTGAAGAATGCACCATTGGTTCACGAGGAGTTGTTTTACAAAGATAGACGAAGAGACGCAGCAAGGCCAAGAGTCAGAGCAAGCTTGACACTTTAACAGTATCAAATTGTTCTTTTATTTCTACTGCTTTTGCTAAATTGATCTCCAGTCCTTTGATGGCTGTATTGGTCCAGTTTATTTGTTCACTAGCCTTCTAAATTCTCCCATATATGCCTAAAGCATTGTCATCTTTCTGCACCAAAGGAATGGCCTTTGCTGCATTCTAATTTTCTCCAATGATAATTCCTCTGTATGGAGGAAATGTAGATGGGGTCTCTATTCTGGTACCATCCAGCGTAGTCCAAGCATGTTTATTAACTAAAGAGGAAGATGATGAACTAGTTAACACACTTATAGGGGAAACATTTTTCTTCCATTCGTAGAAGGAATTCCATGAATTATTAACTTCCATATAATGTGTCTAATCTTCAACTAATTTTCTTTTCTCATCAATAGTATGGCTTATGCCAAACTCTTCTGCTTCTGTATTTGTGAATAAGTCCAAATTAAGCATAGCTTTCATCCACTTGGAGCTTACTTCTAATTTTAAACAAACAGACATAAGAGTAAAGAATTTGTGCATCTCCATGACTGCAGGATTTTTACAGTTATCACGAACAGGACCAAACCTGCAGGCTGGAATTAGGCCTTTGGCTTGCTCAAGATATCCTAGGCCATATTTTGGTTTGGCTAGCCTCATGACACTGAACATCTCTGTCAATCAAGGATCCTCTCCTTGGAGAGTAATAATCGCATCCATCATTAAGACATGGTCAGACTCTTGTTCATGTGGAAAAGGTATGTCTGAGCACTTTTGGTTTGGGCATGGATTTATAGAAGTGGAAGGAGGAGCTTGTCCTGTTCTGGGATGGTGATTTTCATGAATGACAAACTCGGCAATCATTTATAAATTTATAGCAGTTTTACACTCTAGGCAAGTAACTTCTAAAGAACTGAAATTAACAATCTAGGCAAACTCAAAAAGAGAAATATGTTTAGAGGAAGTGGAAATATAACATGCGGTATCAACCAGTGTAGACACCATGCACATATGTCATTGGTCTGACTGCACTCAAGACAATGATGCACATGCTATCAAACGAGTTGGACAGAGGAGCCCGAGTAATGTACTTGAATGTTATTGAAGCAAGAGTTTATTTCTAGAAAGATGTCACCTCAGAGTACATGGACACCATCGCGGACTACCGAGCTTAGCATTAGTTCGCTACTATCGATCACCATGAGGATGTCGAAGAGTTGGTCTTCCAACAGTTGTCTGAGTCATAGTGATGTCTTGCATGGCTTTCTCAAGTCATTTTGTCTCACATGGGTACATGTGCATTGTAATCTGTCGTCTTGTAATGTGTAAGCTCAAGTGTCGATAGTTGGATGTAACGGTTATAGAGTAGACGAAGAGTCATGAGGGTAGATGAACTGTCACAAAGGGTAATGTCAAGGGCCACCCCACCCCTTTGCTATATATAGTCCTTCATAACTCATTGTAAAGGATTCTGGTCAGCCAAGCTTCCGATAGAACTATCTTAGAGAGAGCTTGGACAGTATTGTAGCGAGCCTTGGCTTATCCACTGTGCAAAGCTAATATATCTCTTTGAAGGAGAAGGCAGTTGTGGCTATAACGTTCTACTGTCGAAACCGGTGGTTAGACATGGATGTATTGTATCACTGGAACTTACACTTCTTAATATAATAGATCCAACACATTTCATGCATATGTCGTATTGTATTTCAGCTAGCTTGTTTATTCTAAATGATATATGTATTTGTTTTCTTACGCATAGATGTATAGCTATTTCTTGTATATGTATGTATGAATCTTTCTAAAATGTGATGTTGGTTTAACCATCACTTTCGATCGCTAGCTTACTTTCCTTCCATGTTGTGATGCATCTTTTCTCGTGTGTTCCCTTCTTAATTGCGTTCTTTCGCAGGTTTCTAAGGGGCACAATCACCTCACCCTCCATGTGTTAGAACCGCTCAAGCACCTTCCTTGACTGACTACGTATGTCACACCCTTGCTACCAACAAGGACATCTTACTTGCCTCTGTGTGAAACCACAGTCAAGACATTACTGTACGACCCACTGTTGGGACTCCTACACCAAACGGTTTGAAGTATAATTGGGAGTTTGTACCGGGGAGATCCCCTCACATGTTGGCGGGTCCAGTACCATCAACATGTTCATTATTATACTACTCTTAGAAGGAGTTTCATCTATCCAATAACTAGTTATGGATTATCTATCAAAACTATACATGGCCCATCAACAAACTAAGTGGGATAATCAAATACTAAATTTGGAGGATAGAAAGTTTAGTGTATCTATTGTCATCACTTTATATTTCTAGATAAGGCACAAGACTAAAACAACTAGATTTTTGTAACTTATATCTAAGATTGAAATGAGCTAAATTATTATTTTTTGGTAGAAGATATACAACTATTCAAAACCCTTGGGTTCATTATCATACTCCTCTTAGTAGGAGATTCATCTATCCAATAAATAGTTATGAATTATCTATCAAAACCATACATGGCCATCAGGAAACTAAGTGGGATAATTGGATACAAAAGTTTGGAGAATAGAAGTTTTAATGCATCCCTTGTCATTACTTTATATTTCTAAATAAGGCACAATACTAAAATTCTTTTAACTTAGGTCAAAGATTGAACTGAGATAAATTATTTTGTTTTGGTAGAATATGTACAACTATTCAAAAACATTTTTAGAGATCAAAGGTAATATATATAGTAGTGGGAATATATCAAAACAATTGGACTTCTATATCGGTTATGTTCATGCCACATAGGTTTTTTGTCACTACACCTCATTTTTTTTATCCCTAACTAGCTAGAGTAGTGACAGTTTGTAGTTAATTCCTATCAAATTGCATGTTTCTAAAAAATTAATGTCCTGCTATTTAACCAAAGCACTACAATTTATTCAATTCCTCAAATTTTAACTTAGGAGATAATTTTATTTTTGCTACATGGTGGAACATTGTAATTTGAGATCAGATTCTCTCTCTTAGATGTTAGTTTATGTGACATTTCAAATAGCCTAGGATAATGTCCTAGGTCTGAATCCTAAGCCTTGAAATAACATAATAAATGCACCACTTGAGTCATTCACTTCGAATTTAAATATTTTTAAGAACTACAAAAACCTTAGCCATGATTTTATTTCTCATCCAAGCCAAATCATAATTTCAGTTTCCGACACTCATCTTGCTAGGTGGACTTTGGATGCATGTATATGATCATTCATTGGGACTAAAGCTACCTTATCTTACTTATAATTCAACATTTTCCATTTCATATGGGGCTTATATTTATATTATTTAGGATTGTGGTGGAGATGATTTATGGGGGTATGTTGTTTTTCTATCCTTTTTACATCTAGCTCCTAGACCTGTGGGTTATGGCCACATTATGCTCTTCCAGTGCACACTCTATCTCATGCATTTGTGCAACATTAATTCCTCATGCTTCGCTCACATAGTAGTTACATGCAACATTAATTCAATAAACAAATTCAACACATTAATGCATCAATCCAACAAAGAATCAACCCATGATTCACACAGATAGAATTACATAACACAAAAATCAAATTTCATTGACTTAATCATTATTATATTACATGGTACATTGGCGGGTCTAATATTGATCCAACTAACCACCCTTAACACACAAACAAGTTTACAATTTATATTAGAAAATTATGATATTGTGGATTATTTCAATATCATGCATTATTTCAAAATCCATGATCTTCTCCATAAAGCTCTCAACATGTTCTTCTCCATAAAGCAGTCAACATGATCTTCTCCACAAATCCCTCAATGAATTCCTAATATCCCTCATGGATCTATTTTTTCATGCTTTTAATCCTTTATAAAATAGATATTAACCCGTTTTTTAACAACTGCACCTTTCAAAACTCATTCCTGCTGATTTTTTTGAGGATGGGTTGATGCTCTTACATTAGACTCCCAAGGTACAAGAATTTATGACCTCCTAGTCTTATGCATCTAGTCTTCTCATAATAGCTTAAACTCATGAGTTGCACCTTCCACAGTAACAATTCTCCAACTCGTTACACGACACCTCACCAAACTTTCTTCTGATTTTGGGCTTATGGCATCTTCCTTTGGACACTTCGGGCACTCCTTTCTCTAGGCTATTGCAAATATTCTCACCTTCCTTTATTGTCACATGCATAGAGAAAATAAATCAATTACCATATCTTCAATCACTTGTACATTATTTTTTTCTTCTCCTCAACATTACACGCAAAAATATTGTATGCTCTCGTATGAGTTGATGATGATGATTTATGGGCATCTATCATTTTTCAATATTTTTTAAGTCTCGCTCCTAGACTTGTGGGTTATGGCCCAACTATGCTCTTTTGTTGGGCACTATGTCTCATGCATGCATGCAACATCAATTCCTCATGCTTAGCTCGCACATTACATGCAACATTATTTCATCAAATAAATTCAATAAACTAATGCATCAAGCCATGAAAGCATCAAACCACAATTCACACACATAAAATTACATAACAGAAATAAAATTTCATTAATTTAGTTACTATTCTATTACATGGCACCTCGACGGCTCTAATATTCATCCAATTGACTGCCCTTAATACACACACATGTTTACAATTTAAATTAGAAAATTACAATATCATGGATTATTTAAAACCATGGATTATTTCATAATATATGATATTCTCCAAAGAGATCTCATCATGATCTTCTCTACAAATTCCTCAACAAATTCCTAAGATCCCTCATGGATCTATTTTTTCATTCTTTTAATCCTTTACAAAAATGATATTACCTTGCTTTTTGACAATTGCACCTTCGAGAACTCATCCTTGTTGATTTTTCAGATGATGGGTCAATGCTCCTACATCATATTAACTTTGACACATGCAACCCATGGTCAATATTCACTTCAACCATCCAACCCTGATTTGTAGAGGATCTCCTCTGTCATTGATGTTGGTCTAGTGGGTGCTACCACTTTCATTAGATAGCATCCATAGTCATTAGAGTAAACTACTTAAACAACATGATCTCACACATTTAAGGAGGCACATACAACTGTTACATATGCAATGGAAAAAATGGAAGCTAGGGTAGGATCTTTAAATTCACTTACCTCTAGTGATTTGGGAATTATTATATTAGATCACAAGGATAATTTTATGTTGAGTGATTTGGTTGTTCAATCTTATCCAACAAATTCTACAAAATGTTCTTTAAACTAATGTTCTAGTTATTTAATTCCATGTCCTCTTTTATTATTATCATGGATAGAATTATGAATGCTGAAAAATCAAAAATGAACTAATAGCTAGTTGAAATGAATGTTGTTGATAACTATGGTCGACCAAGTATCATTAAATTCCTTAGCGTTAGGTCCTTAGAAATAACAATGATGCACAATGACATAACTAGTGGAAGATTAAGACAACTTAGAGGGAGCAATAATGAAAATAAAATTAATACATCAGAGTTTAAACCTATATTAGAAATAACTTCTGTGTTTGTTCTTTTAGCAATATTTTTAGTATATTGTTTCCTTAAACTGTTCCATCCCTAGCAGCTTATTCTTATTAATGCATTGAGAAATTTTAATAGGACAAAAGTGTGGGGAAAGAGCCACAACATCTCTCTCTATCCCCTCACCCCCACCTGTTTCATGCTTCTTTCACAATCTCATGTAGAGGATCCCATAACATTAAAAGTTATAATATTTGTTGTTTTCACCAAATATGAATAATACATGAGGTAAAATAAAACATGTACATTTGAAGATGTAAATAACACTAAATACAAACAAGAGAATTTCTCCATAACTACCACTTTAAGATTTTATAAATCAAATGTTGTTGATGATTTCCAATTAACAACATGTTACTTCTCCTTTTGCAAGAGGGACGGGTAAAATTTTAGGGACTAGATTTCACCTATGGGATATATTTCCATTCTTTTGAAAAGAAAATTCTCCAATTTCAGCATTATCTAAAAGTTATTATCCCAAATGATATACCATATAATTAGTTTATCCTAAAACAATCACCAACTTTTTCTAAAATTTGTTTAGATCCATCTTAAACACATATCTACCAAGAGAAGAGAGGGATCAAATCTCATTATATGCAAACCTCTTTTCAAAATGAAAAACTTGAGAAATGATTTACACATCAAGAGATTAATCTATTTTCGTGCTTTATAAATTTGTGATTAAGATATATCTATAGTGGGCTTTTGTCTCTCTTTATATAGACCATGTGTAATTGTTCATTGTTTAAATTGTTTTTTTAAATGATTTATTATTATTATTTATATTTTATACTAAAAATTGAACAACTTACACATTTTCGTCTTATTAAGAAGTAACTATTATTTTTCCTTTAATTATTTTTTCCTTTCGAACATTGAAATATTTTACTAATGTAAACATTAACACACAAATATACAGACAAATCATATATATATATATATATATATATATATATATATATATATATATATATATATATGGGCATTCAATCAAACAATTTATTTAAGTTCTATATTGAAATATTCACCAGCCTAGATACATCTTAACTCTGGATCTATCAAGCACAGAGAGGGATCAAATATCTCGAGGTGCAAACCTATTTTTTGAGTGAAAAACTTGACGAAAGGTTTAAACCTCTAGAGATTTGATCCCTCTCGACACTTGATAGATCTAAAGTTAAGATGGATCTAGGGTTTCAGGGATGTGCCGCCAAGGAAAATTTATCGAATATTTGATTAATTTTATCAATAATATGTAAATATATCTAATATTAATATAATCATTTTAAATATGCTAAATATGTTTGGGATTTATTTGGTCATATTAATTTTAATTTTTCTTAGTTACCTCAGTTTGTTGAGATGATAAAATGATTGTTAATTACTTTAATGATGAAAAATGATGAAATAAAAAATTTGAATGCAAAGTGACAATGTAAATGTGAATAATAAGAATGTAGTTAATTAAAAATAGTCTTCATTGTGATAAATCTCAAACTATTTTATTGTACTATTCTTATTGTCACCCTTGTTTGTTTTGTCATATTTTCATATCGATTATATGAAAGGGATAGTTGAAATCGTAAATCATTTAAATCTTTAGCTAGAGTTGTTGTAGTAAACATCATACCTTGTCTCTCTTTCACTCCAATATTAATAGGTTGAATTGCTATAACACAAAAGTCAATGTACATTTTCAATAATGTTTTGTGCTTACGCCGAAATCAATGCACAATGTTAACCCAATCACTTTAAAACTAATGTACCATCATACATCCAATTACAACAAATCAGAAATCAACATCTACACTGAAATCAATGCATCTAATGTAAGAAATCAAATAAGATAAAAAACAAAACAAAACAAAACATCTACACAATGTATCTAATGAAAATAATCAAATAGGATTAAAATCAACGTCTACACTCAAATCAATGCATCTAGTGGAACTCAATAAATATTATTAGAAACCAACATCTACACGGAAATCAATGCATCTAGTGCAAGCAATTAAATAGGATTAGAAATCACCGTCTACACTGAAATCAATGCATTTAGTGCAAGAAATCAAATAGGGTTAGAAGTCATCTACATTGAAATAAATGAATCTAGTGCAAGCAATCAAATATAATTAGAAATCAATATCTATATTGAAATTAATGCATCTAGTGCAAGCCATAAAATAGGATTAGAAATCACCATCTACACTAAAATAAATACATCTAGTGCAAGCAATAAAATAGGATAAGATATCATCTACATTGAAATCAATGCATCTAGTGCAAGTAACCAAATATCCTTAGAAATAAACATCTACACAAAAATAAATACATCTAGTGAAAGCAATCGAATATGATTAGAAATAACCATCTACTTCCTGCATGACAAGTATGTCCAAGGCAATATTTGGCAGAACATGTGGAGGCTTCTCCGCACTGAACATTTGGATGAAATTGTCGAAGGGTGAGGCATACCAATCTACAATGCCTAACAACGCCTCCATTTCTTCCTTTGACATGCAGGGTGGATCCTGTTTGAAAATCAACTTGTACACTGGGGTGACAAAATGGTCAGACAGAAGTATGATTACTCCCCTAAAGCTGCATTCAGACAACAACTTGAAATATGTGTTCACAATAGTCTCCGCCAGTGACCATTCCCACTCCAAGCCCGTGAACTCATGTCGGGCACAAATTGCATCTAGGATGTAGGCAAACATATAAATCTCTGCATGCATACCCTAGGGTGACTGTCGAGCCTTCATGACTTGTTCCTTCAGCTGATGAGCCAGTATGTCGGACCAGTTTCATGGTCTTCCTTCTCTAGCCAGTTGGTCTAATGTGATCAGCCAACTCTGAGGAAAGGTTTCAGTGATCACTTAACCACTCAGTCGACATGCGAATATGACCAAGTATTAGTACTCCTTCCTCAATATCTTTGTCTTGTAGATTTAGTTGAGTGTCATCCTGTAATGAGCTGGCTCCTTTACCCAATCCTTCACAATGTCTCTGGAGTTACCTCTGCTGTTGGGCAAGCTGAATGGAGGACTCATGACAGCCACGGGCTCTGACATCTGATACATCTCATCATAATCTTGTGCCCAGAAGGTTGTAAGCTTCGTCCCACTGACACCGCTCAAGGTCATCGCCTCAAGATCGATGTGAGAGATGATCTAGTGAATCATGTCCATGCATGGGAACACAAGGTATCTACATGCAATTCGATACAAGTTGAACTTGTGAATGTTCACGTACAACTGATTATCTTCAAGGTCTTCCCCAAAAGTGCCTGCAAATGCTTCATTAACCTCTTGCCACCTCATTTTGATGTCCTTGTCTAGATACAACTTCGTATCTTCATATATCGACAGACTAGACAACACCTGCTGAACTGCTGCTCCAACTGCAACTCCATCAGTGTCCCGTGATCCTGTTCTCCTGGATGCCATTGAGACAGATGAACACCTTAAAGATATGGAAACAAGTAGCATGGCATGAAATATGTCAGTGGAAACAAAAATAATCTGGGGAAAGACACAACACATACTTGGGAAACTGATGAGCAATATTGTGCAAATTTTACTGGGAGGCTGGGTAAGTGGCTGCCGTAACTTCGCAAAAGGTAGTGTGGGCTGTCTAGGAGGCAGGACTAGTTGATGGATCTACGAAATGTGCATTCCATTTAGGCAGCTGGCCACTAGGATTACACAATGTGCAATTTGAGCTTGGAAGGATTGTTGTCCTAGGGACAGATTGGCGCAATTTCTTGGGCCAAGCAGCTAGTATCCTCCAGAAATGCACAAAATAGTCCTTGAGGCTAGTGCTGAGCAGGAATGCACAAATCTAGAGAGGAAGGTGAGCCTTCCTTTCCCATATTACACAATGCAGCCTTGGTGAAGGTTGGCCCGGCTCATCGATGGGCAACTGAAAGAAACTAAGACAGTAAATGCACGACGACACTAAGTGATAGTAGAAGTGATTGACAGTGCATGAAAAACATGAACGAAATATTCAACAAACAAATCAACATGCATGTGGGTGAGGCAGTTTTCCGGTTGGGCTAACATCCATGCAAAATAGTGTCATTCATGCGACATCAGTGAGATAGCAACAAAAATTGAAATAGAGCTAGGAAAAGCTAGTACACATGTAAACGACAACAAGCATTCAAAGAAATCATGAAAATATCACTCACACATGTGAATACACAAAAAGTGATAGCAATGCTGACAAAGACAAGTTGAGGCCACTTATTCGTGAATAGATGAGCCAGGTGTGTCGAAGAGTTGTGGATGTGATGTGGGATGTCAGAGCTCCAAGATCAATGTGAATGAATGAGCTCTCATGGGTCGAATAAATAATTTTGGTCTCATGACGCGCATGCCACTAATCTAGGAAAAAACTACACTTGGAGGGAAACTTTTAAAACAACTTTACATGTAACTCCTGGTTGCTAAAAATAGCTCCCTCAATCATGGGATGCATTTTTCACATTGTCTCTTGCTATTCTAGGAAGAGAAAGTCATGCATGCATGCAAGTCAAGTTTCCTTAGTCCCAAGTGGAACTGGTCAACCAGACTGTTCATGCATGCAGTTGCTCAACTACTTGGGAAAAGTGTGCATTCCTAGCTGGGAGCTGGGTTGACTGCCCATGAGGATTCCTTAATTTCTTGGTAGAGCCGCTGACTGCAACCCAGATTTGTGAAAATCCTGGGCTGAACAGCCCTATTAGAGAAATTTGCGTAAATTTTATTGGGAGTGTTGGCTGGCAGGATTGCGCAATCCTGGAGTCCAGCATGATGCCAGAGAGGATTGACAATTTCTGGAGGGAAGGTTGGCTTCCCTCCATAAATGCACAATTTTCAAGGGGAAGCTGCTCATCATGCAGCTGGACCAAGTTTGGGTGAACAACCTATGAGGGGAATGGATCAACTATGATCGACAGGTTGTCTTTGTGTGAGGAAAACACTAAAGCTTCAGTACTTGACGAAGCTAGACAAAGTCTTGTGAAAGGTTAGTAAGGAGGCTCCAAAATAGGCTAAGGAAAAATTTTGGAGGGCGGTTGTAGCTGATACAACAGAAATATTTTGAAAATATCAAATATGTATTAGTTTCAAGATTGCAAATGGTTTATAGAGAAACAACATAAAGTCATAGTTTGCTCATTTAGATCCATAATACTTCTTTGTCGAGCAGTTATTTGTAGTTAATTGTCCCTATGGTGGAAGTTTAGCAGCCTCCATGGCTGTGAGGCTGTTGAAGTTGGAGTTCATCTACAACTACGTGGGCAAGAAGTTCATGGTCTGTATGCTCTTCTTTGCAATTTCCCTAGCTATTTTGTATGTTCTCTACGTCGTACATGACACTGCACCATTTACCAATCCGTCTGACTGCTCAATTGATTTCATTGTTGATTTCACCCGTTCTCATTGTAAAGCATCCAATATTAGGTGCAGCCTGAGATATATGGACCCAAGGTTAGGGCATATGGAGGTCTAGGGATCAAATATTCACCCCAAATCAATATATGGGCAAATAAGACATGGAGAGAGGAAGTCGAATTCTATTCAATGATCTTCCACTACCTAATGGCACAAGGGCTCACACACTCCGACTTTAAGGCCGTTTGCATCGATGCCTCCTCAGGTGTCCTCATAGAGGTACTATGGGAAAATGGCTTGTTCAACACCATTGCAATGGACAAAATGCACTTGTTAGTGTCGATGAAAGTGGGAAATCAACACATGTTGTAAGGATCTTCACACACCAAATTATTTCGGGGTTGGCATACCTACATGGCAGTAACATAGTTCACAGGTTATTCTATGCATTCAGATTCAATACCAATCTTTCTGAGCTATCCACTTTTTTATATACCCTGAACTTGTTTAATATAAGTCATTTTCGTTCTAGTCCTAGGCATTCGCAGATGAAATCGGGATTCCATTTTTAGAGACAAGTGCTAAGAACGCAATAAATGTTGAGGATGCATTCTTGACCATGGGTGCTAAGATTAAAAAAAGGTATGTTTTTCTTTAGTACAACCTTTTATGTTCTTTTTTCATTTTCTAATTGATTAACAAGTTTACTTGTTGGCATGTAAGGGATTTCCCATCAAATTAAAATACATAAATTGTCTTGGATAGATAAATGGTAAAGGGAATTTTAGAATTGTGTTGGTTGTCCATGAAATGATGAAAGATTATCTTCTACTATAGCCATTGCTAATAATTTTTTGTTAAAAGAAACATTGCTTAAAAGCTTGTCATATCATGTAGTTTTTGTCTACAAGGTACACCAAAACATGTTCAACAATTCAAGTACAATCTAAAACATGAATAATGAAGTGTTAAGATACCATTTTCATCAAATATTGATAGTGTTGTGTTCCAGTTATTTCCTAGTATGTTTGTCAACCTTCTCTAGAATCTAAAAGGTTCAAAAGAAACTTATTATATTTGATTGGGAGAGTCTTCCTACAAAGCTTTGTACAATTATTGTGCTTTGACATTCTCTTGTGTTTCAAAACAAATTTGGAGTATGCATCATCTTTGATCATGTTCCACCTCACTTGAGATAATGAACTAGACTATATATTTGGTCATTCTTGTTCTTTCTTTTACTCATGGTCATAGGCATCATGTTGCTTACAAAGAGGTAATGTTAGTTTCATAGTTTGTACAATTCTATTGATAACAAATGGATTTAAGTTGTTGAATATGGTTTGCTTTTATTGCTGATTTTTCATGTTTTTATTTTGGAGAATTCAAAGAGTGATATCAAAGATAAAAAACGTTTTTTTATTGTAGGATGGCAAGCCCACCTGTGATGAATAGCACAAGACCAACCAGAGTACAAATGAAAGGACAACCTATTGTCCCCAAAGGTGGTTTTTGTTGGTAGATAATTCACTTCTAGTTACATCATGGTTTATGAATTTTGTTATATAGTTACATCTTGGATTCAATTGATGGGCACCTTGTAATGGTTGCTAACAGGTTCAAAATTTCTGGATATCTTGAACTATTGGTTATAGTTTGGACCTCGTTTGACTATGGTTGCTAAGATTAAAAACATGTATGTTTTCTTTAGTAGAACGTTTTATCTTCTTTTTTCTTTTTCTAATTGAATGACGAGTTTACTTTTTTTCATGCAAGGAATTGCCCATCAAAGTAAAATACAAAAACTGTCTTTGATAGATAAATGGTAAAGAGAATTTTATAAATGTGTTCGCTATCCAGGAAATGATGAAAGATCATCTTCTTCTATATCCATTGCTAATAACTTTTTTGTTAAAAGAAAATCTTGTCATATCATGTAGTTTTTATCTACAAAATACACCAAAACATATTCAACAATTCAATTACAACCCTAAAACATGAATAACAAAGTGTTAAGATACCATTTTCATCAAATATTGATAATGCTAGGTTCCAGTTATTTCCTAGTATTTTTGTCAACCCTCTCTAGAATCTAAGAGATTCAAAAGACACTTATTAACTTTGACTGGGAGAGACTTCCTGCGAAGGTTTTTATAGTTTTTATGCTTTTACATTCTTTTGTGTTTCACAACAAATTTGGAGTATGCATCATCTTTGATCATGTTCCACCTCAGTTGAGATAACGAACTAGACTACATATTTGGTCATTCTTGTTCTTTCATTTACTCATGGTCATAGGCATCATCTTGCTTACAAAGAGGTAAATGTTAGTTTCATAGCTTGTACAATTTTGCTGACAACAAACGAATTTAATTTGTTGAATATGGGTTTCTTATATTGCTAATTTTTCATGTTTTTGTTTTGGAGAATTTAAACAGTGATATCAAATATAGCAATAAATTTTTGATTGTAGGGTGAGAAGCCAACCTCCGATGAACAACACAAGACCAACAACAATGCAAATGAAAGGACAACATGTCGTCCACAAAAGTGGATGTTTTTCCACTAGTATAAAATGAGAAATTAGTTACTAGGTGACTAAAAAAGTTAGTCACCACAACTTTTCCAAGTGAAATACTACCAAAAAAGAGCAATCTTAAGTGACTGAACTAAAAATGACTAACATAAATCACTAATTTAGTCGCGGATTAAAATATGTGACTAGCTAATAAGTAATACAACTAAAAATGACTAACATGAATGGCTAATTTAGTCAAAGAACAAAACTACAACTACCTAACAAGTATTACAATAATATGAATCATTTTTTTTGTAGTCATCTTAATTTTGTTAAGCAATCTAAACTTACAAGTGATAGGGGATTGGAAGGATGTTAAAGATTGGTTGAAAGGTTATCCCTCCTTAAACACATGTTCATCCTCGTATGGTGTACAGGTGAGCCAACTTTGCATTATTTATCTTTAATAATTTGTAATTCTAAAAATATATGTTTTAATAAAAAAAAAATATGTATTTTTTAAAAATCTATTCATTGAATCTAATTGGATATCGTTCCAATTTGAAATTAATTTGAAGATCAATTTTAATTTTTAAGACTATAATATCAAATAAAAACTACTTTAATTTCATATTAACCGACCTAGATCCATCTTAACCCTGAATCTATCAAGCGCAGAGAGGGATCCAATCTCTCGAGGTGCAAACTTTTTTTTCTAGTGCAAAACTTGAGGAAAGGTTTGCACCTCGAGATATTGGATCCCTCTCGACACTTGATAGTTATAGGGTTAATAATATAATACTATATAATATCTATATTTGTATTTGTGTCTCTTTGTTATTACCTCTCTCTATCTCACCCGAAAACATACACACACTCTTTCTCTTTCTCTTCCCCTTCTCCGTCTATCTCTCTCTTCCCCCTCTCTCCCTCTCTATCTATATCCTTCTCTCTATTCCATACCATTTTCCTCTCTCCCTCACTCTCTCCATGACTCCCTTGTCACCCCCTCTCTCTCTCTCCACCTTTCTCCCTCTATTTTTTTCTTGTTCCCTCCTTCTTCTGCCCCCTCCAATTCCATCTCTCTCTCCTCATATCTATCTTCCTTCCTCTTTATACCTTATATCCCACCTCCCTCTATCTCTCCTCCCAAAATCACTCTCCCTCTCTCTCTCTAATCCAACTCTATCATTATCTCCCCCCTCCCTGTCCTTCTCCATATCCATGTTTCCATCTCTCTCCCTTCCCCTTCTCTCCCTATCTCTATCCTCTCCTCTTCTTTCTATTCCCTCCTCTCCTCTCTCGCTCAATCTCTCTCCATCTCTCATTTTTTACTCCTCTCTCTGTACACCTCTATCTCTCTACGTATTTGTTCTTTCCTCCCTCTCTCACCCACGCCAACTCTCTCCTCTCTTCCTTTCTCTTGCTCCCTCTCACCCACCTCACTCTCTCTCCCCCCATCACTCTCTCTTTCTCTCTTTCTCTCTTTCTCCACCCTCCAACTTTTTCACTATCTCCTTCCCTCTCTCCGCCCCCTCCCCAACTCTCTCTTAAACTTGATCACATTGTATTGTGTCTAAGAAATTATCTAAATAAAATCCCTTTGATCATTAGCTAAGATGGATCTATGACGGTTCTTTATATATATATAAAGAGTTGACATAGATCCATCTTAGCTTAATTTTATCAAAACCTTAATTTAATTTCTGTGGGAATATTTTTAGTAGTTGTGAGGATAAAGGGTTCAGATATATCTCAAATTGTAACATTTTCCCTCTTAGATTCAATTAAAAAAATGTTGTAAAATTAAATTAAAATCAAATATTTGTACTATGAAATAAGTTATGGTTTTTTGGCATGCCGTATTGATAAGCCATGGTATTGGCCCATAGTATTGTAACAAATAAGATTTACAAGTTAATATCCATGGTAAAGTGAGTGTGAATATCCATGATTAACAATCTTGTCATACTGTTATAAAATATTTTGATTGTGAAATAATTTGTGTTTTTTTGGCATGTGGTATTGATAATCCATGGTATTGTAACAAAGACTATTTTTTACAAGTTAATAATATCTACCATAGTGTGGGGTGAATGGTTAAAAATCTTGTCATATTTTATAAAATATTTTGGTTGTGAAATAAGTTATGGTTTTTGGACTTGTAGTATTGACAAGTCATGGTATTGGCCCATGGTATTGTAACAAAGCTGGGGTGAATATCCACGGTTAAAATCTTGTCATATTGTTATAAAATATTTTTTTTGTGAAATAAGTTATGCTTTTGTATAAAATTCTTGTCCTCCCATGTGGAATATTCAGCGAGTAAGTTCTTCCACTTGATGAGATACTCTGAAATTGATCGATTTCACAGCTGTCGGTTTCTTGTTTCTGTGACTGCTCCAGGTTCCAATTTGATTTTTCCTTCTTCTTCAAGTTCTGGCAATATTATTTGAATTGGAATATTCTACAAATTTTGAATGAGTGGCCATACTTCTTCGTCCTTCTTCCATTCATCCCTTGCTTCGTTTATCCAATCTGGTTGGATAATATAAATAGCACAAAACAATGCTTCCACATCCTTATCCTTTCTTGAGAGTGCATCTGCAACAAAATTTTGCTTCCCTTTTCTATAGATGATGTCAAAGTCATAACCCAACATATTTGTGACCCATTTTTTTGTTCTTCTAAAGATAATAGTTGTTCTAAAAAGTATTTAAGACTATCATGATCCATTTTTACCTTGAAGTGTCTTCCCATTCGGTAAGGTTGTCGTTTCTTAAGTGCATATAGTATTGCCAACATTTCCTTCTCATAAATAGCTTGCTTGAGATGTAGCAGTAAAAATACCCAATCACCTACATCAAAACAATTTTCACTACGATGTTGATCTACTTGTTGTTTCATTCGATTTTTCACCAAAGTGGCGTTATCCTATAAAAATTGGAGAACTTGTTGTTGATGCTCGATTTGATATTTCACTGCTTGAACCTTTTTCTTCTTGATATGTCCTTTTATCTTTAGAGTTTGAGGAGTGGTAGTTTCTTCCAATCCTTTACAAGATATGGTTGGATTCATTTCTTGATGCTCGATGTGATATTTCACTTCTTGAACATTTTTCTTCTTGATATGCCCTTCTATCTTGATAGTTTGAGGAGTGGTAATTCTGTCTAATGAATTACAAGATATGGTTGAATTCATTTCTTCTTTCTCGATGTGATCTTTCACTTCTTGCACCTTTTTCTTCTTGATATGTCCTTCTATCTTGAGAGATTGAGGAGTGGTAATTCTTGCCAATGCTTTATAAGATACGATATGATTCATTTCTTTCTCTGGGGTTGGGTCCTGGCGTATATCCTCTTATTTTGATGTTTCTTGGTCCTTTTCTTCCTCCTCTTCATACTCTATGTAAAATAATTTCTTCTCAACACATTTATGACCTTTAGTGCAATTGATATCACAATTGTAACAAAGCCCTTTTTCTCCTTTTTCTTCCAATTGTTGTGGTGTAACCCTTGTAGGTTGTGGAAGGTTAGGAGAAACAACACTTCCATCTTTATAATTGTGAGGGGTAGATTTCCTTGTTGCCATAATTTTACTTTTGACTATGTAACAAAGCCCTTTTACTCTTTCCAATTGTTGTGGTGTTGCTCTAAAGAAGGTGTTGCTCTTTGTATCCTCATAATGTGATATCATTTCCTCCGTGAAAATTGACCACGTAATAAGTTGTTTACGAGAAAAAAGCCCTTTATACCATAAAAATTGATCCGGTTCTAAATATGAAGATGCAATACATACCTTTTGTAACAGTGGTACACCATGTAGATCAATATATTGCTCCATCTGAAGTATCCAATTTACCGGATCCTTGCCATCAAACTTCCTCATCTTGCTTTTTCTTGATTTTAGGAGCTCGATCTTGAAAACTATAACTCTGTACTTTCGGATCTCTAAGTTCTTAAATTGCGATCTGCATTAGCCCTCTGTGTCCTCTTTCCAATGCCACCAGTCTGATCCAAATTAGATTCTCTAAGGAAGAGTTATGCAAAATCTCCAACAGTGACCTGATTATAGACGAGTTCAGTAGAGTGAACTTGTATTACGTGCCACGTGTCACTGTTTCGACCTTTGGCTCTGAAAATATATACAAGAAACTACAGTCTATCCTCTTTCTTTACCTTCTTACAAAATTTCAATCTGATGCTCAGAGAGAAGGTTATGATGATTTTCCCCAGGTCACCTGTTTGGAATGTAATTCAGGAGTATGCAAAAAGACCAACTTCCTCATATCATATCTCCACATATATAGCGCGAAAAGCTCTAAAATTTGGACCCAAGGTTCAATGCGATGTCTTATAGCAAAAGTGCCACGATGACCTATTTGGAGGAGCGAAACCATAGAATCCAAAGCTCTGATACCAAATGTTATGAAACTAACTCACAAAAAGATAGAAAAGATAGTTGAATGCCTTAAAATTAAGCCTCTTCGAGGGAGAAACCTCCTTTACATTACACAAATGAACAATTCTTGGATGATACAAATGACAATACCTCCTTTCTATATATAGGAGTCTAAGGGGTCATAATATAATCAGAGCCAACATAACAATAATAATGTAAGGGCCCAATAATAACAATGGAGGGCTTCTATTGGGCACAATAGTAACACTATCGGGACTACATGGGTACAACAATATAATAAGGGGGTTGTACTAATAACAATAAGGGGTTAAACTAGTAGTATAATGGCCTAAAATTTGTTATAAGAGGTAACTCGGGAGTATCTTGATCTAGTTAGGAAGTATCTTGGTAGGGTTGTTCCTCCTGCTGATAACTATTATTCTACACTGTAACAGTTTTTTAGTGATAGCTCCTTCTATTAATCCCCAAGCACACTTTGTCACCCATAGAAATATCCACTTACTTCATGATGAATGAGATTCATATGAGGCAGTTTCAAAGGACTCTTATTGTTGTAGATGAGAGGCGTTCTGTGAGGTGAGAGGAGTTTTGTGACATATATTGAAGGATGCACTGCACCATTTTATGACACTAGTCATCTACATGCCACAATAGTGGATCTCTATTTCACCGAGGGAGAAACGATAAAATATTCCACTATAGAGAATTGGTATGTCGAGAACGAGTCATGAAGACTGGGATTTATAATTTTATTATGAAGGAGGTTTATAGGATGGATACAAATCAAGGATTTTGTGGACATGAGTAGAGATTGGTTCGACAATCACCTAGAAATACTCAATCATTGTTTTGAAATGTGATGATGCAATTGGAGAGTTCCATTTTGTTGCCTTAAAAAATAACTATCAATAAGGGGGGAAAAGATGTTCCATATCAGGAAGAATTGCAAGAGTAGGATTGTTTCTAAGATTATATCTATGGGCAACTCAAATAACTACTATATAGGATTAGTGTAGGTGCAACCAAATTTTCATAATGCAAGGAATTGTTCACAGTGTGATTCGATTCTCATCGATGACTAGGATGCTGCAAATACTTATCGTTACATTCAAGTACAATTTGAGTTGCATTCTAAAGTCTCTAATTTCATTTATTGATAGTCTTTCTTGTGCTCTTGTCTCTCTTAATTTTATTGTGGTAGGATTGGAATGAGTTAAAAAATCAAGCATATCATTAAGTAAAATAGACACCCATATGTCACAACATGCCATTGTGCATACTCTCTGTTTTTTATACAATGGGAAGTTAGCAATATGATGTGTGCACAACTAAAAATCCTAGAAGGCATGATGAGTCCAATCTTAGCATGGAAATCAAAACCAAGAATCATAAAATATCAATAAATTCATGACATATAGTAAAAAAACAATAAAATATTATATGCCAACATCGTCTATTTAGTGCAAGATACTATTAATATTCATGATTATAAATAATAAAAATGAAAAAAACATTCTACCCATTCTTTTTAAAGAATGTGAAGTATTTGAAAATATATTCAACCTTGTGATGTGAACAACTATACCCTTGGGCCTCCTATCTCAACCAACTTTGAGTGGGCCATGACAAAGTCATAGGTTTGAAACTAACCCCACATTGTTGACCACTAATAACTCTACAAAATCAGGATTTTTTCATTGGTTGTGATTTCAGAGCATGGATATTACTTTCCTCTTCACTGTTAAGTAATTGAAATATCTCAAAACTTCCACGACTTTGTTAGTTCCATGAAGATGTACCAATATTATTGGCTATTCTGATATTTCTGCAAAGGTGGAATGAACTTCAATGTTGATGCCTCATTAATTGATGACAATTTCTCCAAATTGAAGTAGTCATTGTTGCTAAACAAGTATTTCTAAAACTTCCTTGAAAATATTCAAATTGTTTCTCGACAAGACCATTTCTGAAATTTAGGAAGCCCATGATGAAGATGTTGGTTTCTCTCATGATGAAGATGGTGACAAAGACAGAGACATTGCCAATTTTCCATTAAATTTCAATCCAAACTGATTGAGTTGATGAGTAGCCCAATCTGGCCATTGGTATGAAGCTTGCAATGTAAGCTTATTGAGAATACCACATCTAACTAGATAAACAACCATTAGAAAATTGGTTTATTTATTGATATTGCACTATGACTTTAGATGCAAGCACCTGGACCACTTAATATTTATCATCCCAACTCAGTTCATTCATGGCCTATGTTTTCTCACTAAGTGGACCCGCATTGCCAATCATCTAGTTCAAGTAGTATTGGTATTTTGTTGCTTCATGAAGCCATGTTGATGCCCATAATAGTTCATCTTGCACAAGGCATACCAAAATATCCAAACCGAAGTCAGAGATCTATCTCTTCATGTATGTAATTTATGCTAACTTGCTTTGAGTTGAAAAGAACTTACACATATCCAATAATTGACCCATAATATTATCTGAATTGTTTAGTATTGCTATCATACTTGAGCATTTGTATGATTGAAAATAGACTCATTCATCATATCTTGTATTGCTGATTTATTTCATAGCCTTTGTAGGGCTAGACAATTTGCATTTTAGGGATTTTATATGCCCTTTTAATTTCAAAATTTATATGTTAATTAAAATATAGTGTAATTTTTCTTTCCAGCCCTAGCTTTCATTGGGACTCAAGTTCAAGGGCTAATTTATTTATTGTTGTAATAACTTGTGTTATGAAATATACTATCTTAATTGCAATTTTTGCAACAACCATAATGTTTTCTTCATTTGTAGTGTTTTTGGTTTACTCTTTGACTTATGCTAACTTGATAAACATCCCAAAATGGTCTTAGAAGGTTTATATGCTAAAATCTACAAAATCTCCTCACAAACCATTTTATTTCTTGCCTTGAATGTTAGGTTGAAGTTGTAGTAATAATTAGTTAGTATAGAAGGCCCTAGAATTGATTTTGTCTTGGCTAAGAATTCCCTGAGGCTACAAGGGAATCATCCCTTGTGTTGGGTTTATATTTCACTAAAAAGAGGAACTGGTTACTTATGTGACAGTGGTAATGTTCCCATGTTACATTTTCTTAGCCCCTTGTGAAATGCTTTGCACTAAGGCGAAATATTTTGTCATAACAATCCCATAATAGATATTTCTTCATGGTTGAACGGAACACTAAGTCGTTGCACAAACTGTCTGTAGCTAAGCATTTTGATTTTTTTGTAATTTTACTATTTCTAACATCTCGGTGTACCGAGCACTAAGTCTCCTCTTGTAAGATCAATTGGCTTGTCATTCAAAATCTAGAGGAGTGGAGCTTGATGAGCTGATTTATTGCTTATGATTTATCTTCCATCCATTAAAACATAGAGTGGTCATTGCCCTATGAATATACTTCCTTGATGCCTGACACCAATCCCTAGAGAAGGAAGGATAAGGATCTGACATACTTCCTTCCATATATTGTCTAGCATGAAGAGTTTCATAATATTTTAAAATGACAGTACAAAAACCCATTCAATAGGTCAATTCCATCAACATTTGTTGTTATGGAGCTAACTAGCATGCTAAAAGCAATCTTCTCCAGTATTTAATGATCACGCCCTTTTGTATATAGAAATACGGATGCTCATCCTTGCCACAATATTGCATGCCTCTTCTTGTAGTGACATATGAACTGTGATATTGATGTTTTGTCTTGCACATTAAACTTTGAATAAATCACAATTAGATCTCATGGTATAGGGAAAATGAGGAGTGATGTTCCTTCCATTTGTAACTAGTTTTCTAGCTTGTAGGAAACATGTTGCATTTATTGAGTGATCTACCTTCTGGTTTAGTCCTCTTAGCACATGGTAGAAATCAATGAAATCAAACTTTTTTTCCTATCGTTTGATCCTTGAGATTTTTCTTGCATGATTAAGAACCACTGGACTAGATAAATTTGGCATGTATCTCATAATAAGAGAAGAATCTCCTACGTGTTGGCATTATGACACATGTTTGGCAATATGGCACAAGTATTGTCCTTGATGGCAACTCACTCAGATGACAGATCACAGTTCAGATTCTCAGAATGGAAGAAAAAGAGATATATGCAGGTTCTCGTTGCCCAAGCCACGTATTCACAACCCAAAAGGCGTGTATGCGTATACACGCACTTTCATGCACAAAAAAACGCGTACAATTTGGAAAACTTAATTTTTGGTCCTTGGTATTTGGACCTATGGTTTTGGACCATGGTATCTCGTCCGAAGTGTTGAACCCAGGTATTTGGACCTAGGTATTGGTTCTAAGTGGTTTTGGACCATGGTATTGAGTATGGCCTAAGACTATAAAAGGGGAAGGAGATCATTAGGCAAAGGCACTCAAGGATTGAATATCTTATGAAGAGCAAGATCTAAAATACTGGTCATTAGGTTATGGTGCATAGCTGGATCTGAATCAAGGAGGAACCTAAGCGCTAGAAGAATGATAAGTTCTATTGATGGGACAAGATCTTAAGGCTTGAAGAGAAGTATCTTTGTGTGATTTTGATCTGTTATATTTGGTGCATGACTTGATCTATAAATCTGATGATCTGGGTATAACTGATGTCTAAATAGTTGAAAAGGGTAAATTATCTTTTATAGATCTGTATGCAGGTTCAACATATCAAAGGCGTGTATACATGCTAGTTTGGTAATTCAAAACAGCGTATACACAGGTTTGCCTTAATATAGCAACGTATGCACGCAGGTTCTACATATTGAAGTAGTGTATGTCTCATAAAATATGTTTTAGCTACTTCTGTTTATTGCTACAGTGTTTTGAGTTCAAGATTGGTTTCTGGTTACTGTTACTGTATTCTGGGTACAGGATTTAGAGAAGTAATTGTTTAATTCAGTTTTGGTTGGTGCAAAGGAGATTGGCTGATGCAGATATATTTGATGTTTGATTGATGTTATTGATGGATCCAGTTTGAAAATTTATGAAACGTGGTCCTTGAAGAAAAGAGAAGGTTATAGCCTTCTGTATGTCAGCACCTATGTACTAGTACATCAGTTAGTACAAGAGATAAGGGGGTTGTAGCTCCCTTACAGGAGAAGCTAGAGAACGAGAGAAGGTTGTAGCCTTCTACAAGTAGAAGCTTGCATACTGATATAAGACTGCACTAGTACAAAAATATTGTAAAAAGAAGTTTCTTATTAAAAGAAGATAGAGACGAATTGCAGCAAGTGGTTTTCACCCACATTGGGTTTCCACCTTATATCTTGTGTTCATGTGTGCGATTACCTGTACTGTTTACTGCACTTGATTTCTAGTTTATGGTTCTGATACACAGATTAAGATCAACTAACTAAATTAGAAGTCTGCAAGATATACACGGTTTTCTCTAAGCACAGTTGCGTATATACGCAGGTTTAATTAATAGAAGTAGCATATATCAATTTGTTTATGGAAATGAAAAATTGCTAAATTGCTAATACTGATTCACCCCCCCCCCCCCAAGTATTATTTCCAACAATTGGTATCAAAGCAGGTCCTTCAGAAGAAGCTTGATCGCTTGAAAGAAGATCTATCATCATGAGAAACTACGAAAAGGAGGCATCAGTCAGGCCACCAATCTTTGATGGGAGAAACTTCGTCTATTGGAAGGTAAGAACCACAGCCTATCTTCAATCTCTTGGTACAAAAGTTTGGGATATCGTGGAAGGAGGATACACATTTCCATCAACAACTCCTACAGATACGGCTAGTAAAAAGCAGTATGAAACAAATGCAAAGGCTGTCAATACTCTATTGGGGAGTCTATCTCAATCAGAATTCGTCAAGGTTATGCAGCTCAAAACCACCAAATAAATATGGGACAAGATCATTCTAAGTTATGAAGGAGATGATCAGGTAAAACGTCCAAAACTATAATCTCTCATAATTTAATATGAAACACTCAGAATGCAAAATGATGAAAGTGTGGCTAATTATTTATTACATATAGATGAGATTGTTAATCGCATGAAAAACTTGGGTGAAGAGATAAAAGAAGTTACTTTAGTTGAAAAGGTTCTAAGATCTTTGTCTTCTAAGTTTGAATCAAAAATTTTTGCCATAGAAGAAAAGCAGAATCTTCAAAGTATTACCATGTCACAGCTGCACAGAATCCTAACTGCTTTCGAAATGAGAAAAGGGGGTCCATCAGACATGAGATAAGCTTCTTTCAAAGCTTCAGGAAAAGGAGAATACAATGAGTCAGGACATATGTTAGAAGGAGAGGAAGAATCAAACTTTGTCAAGAACCTTCAACGGGGTTCTGGAAGATTCAAAGGTAAGCTACCGTTCAAATGCTTTGCTTGTGGAAGAGTCGATCACCATGCAGCCAAATGTCCTCATAAAGACAAGCTTTATAAAGGTAAGGAACCAGTTAAATGGAACAGAAAACAAAACGTAAATAAGAAGAGCTATTATACACATGAAGACAGCGATGGACTTTCAAATAGTGATGAAGATGAACATGGTAATGATTATAGACTTTTGATGGCTTTTGAAGATGATAATTTCTTGGATGCTATAGATGAAGATGGTCTCTATGAAGAAATTTCTAAGCTTAAAATTTGTTTAGAAGAAAAGAATATGATTATAGATACTCTGACATTTCAACTTGCTGAAAGGGAAAAACACAATGAAAAGTTAGAATGTGAAATTGTGGGACTTAGAAAAGATATTGAGAAAACAAAATCTCTTAATCTTAGATTTACTAAAGGATCTGAAACTTTAGATGAGATTATCAAAGTGCTATGTTATACTCTAATCAAGACAGGTCTTGGATATACTGAAGAAGCATTTCAAGCACAGAAGCCATCCACCTCCAAAAGCTATCTGGATACAGCAAGGAGAAGTGAACAGGTTGACAATCATCAGCAAAGGCATAAAGCAGATCACCAAGTAAATCGGGGTGAATCTACTTCAAGGATGAACAGAAGCTACAACCAATCACAGGTAAATCATTCTCAATTGGCCTCAAGAATGAATGTCAATGGAAACTACAATCACCTGGTCGATAGATTTGATAATCGTAGGAATTTCTTTAATGGCCAATGTTTCTCATGCCATAACTTTGGACACAAAGTTGCTCAATGTGTTGCCTACAAGACCATCATGACTAGAGAAGCACGAAATCAAACGAATGTGACTGGGATCATGAAGAGAACCTACAATAACTTTTTTGCGCTTGAAAATGAAATAGAATGCTCTATTTGTAACAACTTCGGTCATGAAGATTCTAAATGCAGGAGTAAGTTTCAGCAACCATCTCAGAAGGAGCAAGCTTCATTGGCTCCCAAAACATGGAGAAAGAAAGAACCGCGACCAGAAAGATGTGGTATAGCCCCATATGCGGAAGGACGGGAAAATCAGTGATACATCGACAGTGGATGCTCGAAACACATGATAGGTGATAAAGAAAAACTTCAGTCATATAGTGCCTTAGAAAAGGAAAGGAAGGTCTCATTCAGAAATGATACTCCTGCACTCATAAAAGGTAAAGGCTATGTTCTTTTAAAAGAAAAGGTCAAAGTTGGAAATGTTATGTATGTTGATAGCTTAAAACATAATCTATTGAGTGTTAGTCAAATGTGTGATCAAGGAAATGAGATAATATTTCGATCAAATGGATTTATTGTTTGTGAGCTTGATACAAGAGAAACAGTGATCAAAGGCATAAGAACTCCAAATAATTTATACATACTCAAGGGAGGAGAGCAACAATGCTATCTAAGCAAAAATGATGAACACTGGCTATAGCATAGAAGATTGGGACATCTAAGCTTCCCTCAAATAAGGAAAGCATGCAAATATCAGGCTGTTCGCGATCTTCCTGACATCAAAATTCTAGACAATACAATATGTAAATCATGTCAGTTTGGTAAGCAAACCAGAACACATTTCCCTGAGAAGGAAGGATCGGCAAGTAAGCCACTTGAACTTGTCCATAGTGATTTTTGTGGTCCATCAAGGAAAAAGTCACCTCGTGGAGAAGAATACTTTATATTGTTCATTGATGACTTTTCCAGGATGTGCTGGATTGGACTTCTGAAGCATAAAGATGAAGCTTTAAAAAAGTTCAAAGCTTTCAAAGCCTTGGTTGAAAATGAATCAGATCACAAAATCAAACGCCTCAGGTCTGATCGAGGAGGGGAATTTACCTCGGATGAATTTTTCGACTTTTGTGAAAAACATGGAATAAGAAGGGAATTCTCTACTGCAAGGACTCCTCAGCAAAATTGAGTGGTGGAAAGGATGAACAGAACAGTTCAACAGATGGCTCGTGCTATGCTTGATGAGTCTGGAACTCCTGCAACCTTCTGGGGTGAAGTTGCTTTTGTTGTCGTTACTATTCTCAACAAAACAAACGTCCTGGTAAACAGTGCTCAAACTCCTCATGAACTTTGGTATGGTAAGACTCCTATGGTAAAATACTTCAAAGTTTTTGGAAGCAAATGTTACATCAAAAGAACTAATGAAAATCTTGGCAAGTTTGAACCTAGAGCAGATGAAGGCATTCTCCTTGGTTACTCTTCTCAAAGTAAAGGATATAAGTGTTACAATAAAATACTTGGAAAAATTGTTGAAAGTATTGATGTGGTGGTTGATGAAGCAGGCGAAAATCCAAAACAAATAAAAACCGAGATTTTGAAGATGAAGAGGACTATCCTTCAACATCAGATCAGACTATTGTTGAAGAAGAAACTTATGAGGCACCAGAAGAACAGATAAGAGTAGAAGAAAAGACTCCATCCAGGTATGTCCATAAGAAACATCCAAAGACTCAAATTTTGGGGCAGAAAGAGGCAGGTGTACAAACAAGAAGAACTATTACAGAAGCTTCAAGCTATCTAGCATTGCTCTCCTTTGTTGAACCACGAAATATAAGTGAAGCATGCAAATATGAATGTTGGGTCAAGGCCATGAGTGAGGAACTTGAGCAGATTGAAAAGAATAACACTTGGGAATTGGTTCCTAGACCTAATGATAAGAACATCATAGGGACCAAATGGATATTCAAAAACAAGCTAAATGAAAATGGAGATGTTATTAGAAACAAGGCCAGACTTGTTTGTAAAGGGTATGCTCAACAAGAAGGTATAGACTTTGAAGAAAATTTTGCACCGGTTGCTAGACTTGAAGCCATAAGAATGTTCCTTGCTCTGTCTAGCTTTCAGAAGTTCAAAGTATATCAAATGGATGTGAAATCTTCCTTTCTAAATGGAGTCTTAAAAGAAGTGTATATTGAGCAACCAGATGGATTCATCCTTGGAAATGATCCAAAACTTGTATGCAGACTCATAAAGGCTCTCTATGGTCTTAAAAAAGCTCCAAGGGCTTGGTATTATCGTCTGGACAAATACCTCCATCAACAAGGTTTTTCAAAAAGATCAGCAAATAATAATCTATATATAAAAATTGACAATGATAAATTGCTAATACTTGTTGTGTATGTTGATGATATCATCTTTGGTAGCAACGAAGAAGCCATGAGTCAAAACTTTGTCTTGGTGATGCAGAAAGAATTTGAAATGTCCCTGCTTGGTGAGCTCACATATTTTCTTGGTTTACAAGTCCAACAAAAGAAAGACATTATCTTTCTATCACAAACCAAGTACCTCAAGCAGATCTTGAAGAAATATGGCATTGAAGATTTGAAACCAGTATGTACCCCTATGGTAACAGAATGCAGCCTCAGTGCAAATGATGAATCCACAGAAATATATCAACCAACCTATAGATCCATGATTGGTAGTTTGCTCTATCTGAAAGGTACCCGACCAGATATCATGCATGCAGTGGGAATAGTTGGAAGATTCCAGGCAAATCCAAAAGAACCACACCTTCAGGTAATTAAAAGGGTTTTCAAATATCTTCAAGGAACACAAAACTATGGCTTATGGTATCCTAGAGATACAGATCTCACACTTCATGCATATACAGATGCAGATTGGCCAAGAAGCGTGGATGACAAAAAAAGCACTAGTGGTGGTGCATTATTTATGGGTTCCAGATTAGTATCTTGGTTCAGCAAGAAACAAAGTTCAACTGCATTATCTACAGCTAAAGAAAAATATGTGTTTGTTGCATCTTGCTACACACAACTCCTTTGGATGATGCAAACATTGCAAGACATTCAAATCATTTGTACTCCACCTATCTCCATTTTATGTGATAATACAAGTGCAATCAGTATTTCAAAGAATCCAATTATGCATTCAAATACCAAGCACATACCTATCAAATATCATTTTCTCTGAGAACAAGTGCTTGAACAAAAGGTCAAATTGGAGTACGTTCCCTCTAAGGAACAGGTTGTTGATATATTCACCAACCATTGCCCAGGGAGACATTTGAATACCTCAGACAAAAGCTGGGAGGAGTTGATGCATCATTTTGTTGTTGACACCTATTTGGTTCAGAGAACAGTGGTTGTACGTGAGTTTCATAAAGCGTATCCACATACATAAGCCGGTTTCTGTGGATACAATCGTGTATATGTTGGTTTAGAGACAAACAGTGGACCAGACTCAGGATGAAAAGAGTCTGATATGGGTCTGACAAAGACCATCTGGCACAGGTTAAGAGGGAGCATATACTTCTAATAATGCATTGTTGGCATTATCTTAGAAGATCTTGGTTCAATTTCACAACTGTTTTGTTTCAGGTGCAGAGGGAGATCATGGTTGATGGTCTGGATGGTGATTGACAGATGCTGCTGATGATAGTTGCTAATGACTATCATATTCTTGTATTAGATAGTTGGTCTCTATGTCATGTATTTCTTTTATTATCAAGGTCATGTAACGACCTATCTTGTTTCCCCACTATGCCCGGGATGGATGATGTAATGTTCTTGTTTTATCATGTATAAACTTTTGATGTATCCCCACTTGGGTGGGTGGATGAGTCAATCTTGGTATATCCCCACTTGGTTGGGAGATGGACGTGTGTATGAGTCTTTGGTGATAGGAAGGTCATTTATGATGTATAGAGTCATGTTCTTTCTTGTAGAACATATTTTTGCAAACCTTGCCTATAGTCAGGGGGAGCATGGACAACACAGCAGAGCAGAGATTTCAGCATGTACTCAGGGGGAGCATAACCCTTTGCCCTTGATGACAAAGGGGGAGAATGAATTTGAGTGACTTGGGGTTGCCATCAAGTCCAAAGGGGAGATTGTTGGCATTATGACATAGGTTTGGCACTATGGCACAAGTATTGTCCTTGACGGCAGCTCACTCAGATGACAGATCACAATTCAGGTTCTCAGAATGGAAGAAAAAGATATATACGCAAGTTCCCATTGCCCAAACCGCATATACATGCATATTCATAGACCAAAAGGCGCGTATGCATATACACGCACTTTCATGCACCAAAAAGCGCGTACAGTTTGGAAAACTTGATTTTTGGTCCTTGGTATTTGGACCTATGGTTTTGGACCATGGTATCTCGTCTAAAGTGTTGAACCCAGGTATTTGGACCCAAGTATTAGTTCTATGTGGTTTTGGACCATGGTATTGAGTATGGCCTAAGACAATAAAAGGGGAAGGAGATCATTAGGTAAAGGCACTCAAGGATTGAATATCTTATGAAGAGTAAGATCTAGAATACTGGTCATTGGGTTATGGTGCATAGCTGGATCTGAATCAAGGAGGAACCTGAGCGCTAGAAGAATGATAAGTTCTATTAATGGGACAAGATCTTAAGGCTTGAAGAGAAGTATCTTTGTGTGATTTTGATCTATTATATTTGGCGGATGACTTGATCTATAAATCTGATGATCTGGGTATAACTAATGTCTAAATAGTTGAAAAGGGTAAATTATCTTTTATAGATCTGTACGCAGGTTCAGCATAGCAAAGGCACGTATACATGCTAATTCAATAATTCAAAACGGTGTATACGCAGGTTTGCCTTAATATAGCAGCGTATGCACGCAAGTTCTACATATTGAAGTAGTGTACGTCTCATAAAATATGTTTTAGCTACTTTTGTTTATTGTTGTAGTGTTCTAGGTTCAGGATTGGTTTCTGGTTACTGTTACTGTATTCTGGGTACAGCATTCAGAGAAGTAATTGTTTAATTCAGTTTTGGTTGGTGCAATGGAGATTGGCTGATGCAGATATATTTGATGTTTGATTGATGTTATTGATGGATCCAGTCTGAAAATTTATGAAATGTGGTCCCTGAAGAAAAGAGAAGGTTGTAGCCTTTTGTAGGTCAGCACCTACGTACTAGTACATCAACTAGTATAAGAGCTAAGGGGGTTGTAGCTCCCTTCCAGGAGAAGTTGGAGAACAAGAGAAGGTTGTAGCCTTCTGCAGGTAGAAGCCTGTATACTAGTATAAGACTGCACCGGTACAGAAATATTGTAAAAAGAAGTTTCTTATTAAAATAAGATAGAGACAAATTGCAGTAGGTGGTTTTCACCCACATTAGGTTTCCACCTTATATCTTGTGTTCATGTGTGCAATTACTTGTACTGTTTATTGCACTTGATTTCTACTTTATGGTTCTGATACACAAATTAATATCAGCTAACTAAATTAGAATTCTGCAAGATATACATGGTTTTCTCTGAACACAGTTGCATATATACACAAGTTTAATTAACAGAAGTAGCGTATATCAATTTGTTTATGGAAATGAAAATTTGTTAAATTGCTAATACTGATTCACCCCCTCTCAGTTTTATTTCCAACACTATGATGGTCAGTTGATCAATTCTTTGATTCCTCCCTAGACCCCACCCACAACTATTTATATTTCCACCCTAGGATCAAGCACATTCCCCCCGCCACACAACCTGTGGATTTCCCTTTGAGTCTGTTGAGAAAGAGTATTTTTTCTGAGATTTGTCATTTTTGGAATTCATCCTCATACATTCAAATTTTCCACCAACACTGATCTAACTTTCTCGAGGATACATTTTGGATGTGCCATCCTTCCAGGAAATATATCTTTGATCCAACTCTTTTCCTTCTACTCTAGTATCTGGATATTCTTCCTCTTCATTCCATTAGCCTATATTGGTCCCATCAACATCCCTACAATTCGGCTGCTACTTTTTTGACATATTATTTTCTTGATGGACGATAATTCTATTTCTATCCAACCACATTTGCAAACATATGAATTTAGACATGGACGACAAGGTGTGTTTTATAATTTGGTTTGTTAACAAAATTTTGTTTGTATTTTTTGTGCCATGAAGTGAACATCTCTACTCACATTGAAGGTGGAGCCAACTAGGGATAAAATTAATGTGTCCATGCCAATGAAAGGTATTACTATTGTTTTTAGTGTGCTTTTTTAACTGGTGACACTCAGGCCTCAATCATAACCCCATGCTTCCCACTTACTCTATTGTGTGGGAGTCCACAATGGCCATTTGTGTGAGCTAGGTCATTCCTTAAGTTTTTCCTCTTATTATGGGTGAACAAGTAGTTAAATCTTATTGAATTGACTCTCATCTCATGGAAAGGGTGGTGTACACTATACTTACAATAACATCTGCTCATATATCTTGAGACAACCATTTTTGAAAGATGTAATAATTTTTTTTCATAAGATGATGGATTGACTTCTTAAAGCTTTAGAAGCATGGTATGTAGCAATGTTTATATAGCCATTGGTCATAATACACTTTTTATTGTTATTAATATACTTGTCAATGCTAGCCATGTTGGTTGTTTTGTAAATATGGAACTTCTACCATGATATGATTTCCTCACCTAAAATCGAACGCATGCAACTGGATTTATGGGTGTTATTGTCACTTCCTATAAAGATTTTTGCCCACATATGGAATAAATTATAGAGCCCACCATGTGGCACAAATGATAGTCTCTTTTTAATTATGCTGGAAGATGATAAAGTGAGCATTGTATTCTTAAAAACACCATATTATGATGTAGTTGCTTTGCAATCTTCTTGTTTTGAAATTCATTTGCTAATCTTTTACACAATTTTTTATGTATGATTTTTGAAATTTCTACCATAATATCAATTTCATGAATAAAGGATTGCTTATTGTTGTTAAATAGATGATTGTGCAAGAACTACCTCCAAATTCAACTATGAAGGATTTGCTAGACAAAATAGCTTATGGCAGTTCACTTTTTACATTATATGGTTTGCCAATACAAAGGCGCTGAGGCATTTGAGCCATAGAATTTTGGAATGTTTCTATTAGGGATTCCTATGGTTTTTAATGTTGTTATTATTTCACCTCATGGTTATTTTGGGCAAGCAAATGTTTTAGGAATGCTAGACGAAACACCGATGGACATGTTAAATCCACAAAATGTATCTCTACATTTGAATCTTGGGAAAGAACATATGATTGTTATCATTTAAATGATGCATATCGCTTGGAGCCCAAAAATCCATTTGCTTTGGATAAGGTTTATCTATAACCTCAAAAGAAACCCTATTATAAGCTGAAGGACCATTATGTCCTCTTTGAGTCTTGGAAAAGTATGATAGAATGAAACTAGGTGAGGACAGATCCATATTTACCATGTCAGAACTTAGGTACATTAAGATGATGACCTTGGTTTGAAGATATCCACTATACAAACTAGGACGACCCATACTTATCATTGTCATCTCTCTTTCATCATCAATACTAACATATTGAGGACCTGTAACCCATGGAGGCCCAGGGTAGTCATTGCTATGCAATTTATTAGATTGCATGCCATGTCCACAAGTTTTTGTATTTAATCTTTGCATCCAATGTGGAAATTTCTTATTATGAGATTTACCACATCGGAAAATGGCATCATTCACATAATTTTGGAGAAGTATACAAAGGTTAACATAATTTTTTTCATATTTACAACTTTGCTCACATTTGTTGGTTCTTGAAGCTCAAGCACTTTAATAACAAAAACAAGAAAAGTCAAGGGCCTAATGGTTAAGAGCATGTGTTTCCTCTTAAGAGGTCACAAGTTCAAAACCGGAGGGAAGTAGAGTATGTATGCCTTCGTAGACTTATCAATCAAATCGTTGCGCGGAGGTGGGTCCCTTGTCCCACAAACAAGGGGGTCTCATACACCAATTTGGTGTCTGGATTGGCTGTGACCTTAAAAATGGATATTATTGTTATTGTATTATTATTTAGCAAAAAAATTCCACTCTCTCTTCATATGCTGATATTAAAATGAAGTTTTATTAAAGGCACTGTTTGTTTGTTTGTTTGGGTTAGAAAAGGATTTTTGCTTGGTTTTATGTGACTTTCAATTTATCATATGTAACATGTTGAGAAATGGAAAAAAATAATGTGTGACATTTATCTGGCAGAAATTGACGTCGAATGAAAAGATACATAGTTTAACCAAGCTACAGTTCACTTTGGTAAAGTTGAAGGACCATCATAAAATAATGCCTAAGAACACACCATATACAAAGTTTGAACATAAGCAATATATGGATTTTCCTTTTACAGATATGTTTCTTTTTCTACCGAAGATATCATAGCAAGAAAAATATTGACATTGTAGAAATTGTTTGAGGACTTCATTGAGTTCAATTTTCTGATGTCATGCTTGATTAATACCTTATGATATGTCAAAAAGACTTTAAATATGAATTAATATGTCCCTGAAACAAATCAGATTCAAATTTTATGGATATAAAGGATAAAAACAAATGTTAATGCCTTCATTTGATTGTTACTTGACTTTGTTATGGGAAAATTACAAGAAATATCATTGGAAAAAGGACAGGGAGACAATGCAAAGCATGCCTTGGATATGATTCATTTGTTGTTAGAAATCCTTCAGGCACCTGAGCCATTGACTTTGGAAATGTTTCTAGTAGGGATTCCTATGGTTTTTAATGTTGTGATTCTTTCACCTCGGGGTGAGCAAATGTTTTAGGAATGCTAGACAAGACATCGATGGACAGGTAAACACATTTTTTATAATTGCAATATCCATTCCATGATATCATCTCTTTATTGTTTGATTGTATTTTGAACGTTTCTTTTGACTTTTGTTTGTCTTTTAACTATGAAATATAAAACACTTTGTATCATTTCCATTTAAACGACAACCAAATCTTGAAGATGAAATTAGTATTACATGATATTGATTGGAATCCTTATAGCCATTTTGTGTTAAAAAAAATCATGAATATAAAAAGTTTACTTTCATGTTCTTATTTGAGCACATGTTTATATACTTGACCAAGTTCATGCATTAAAAAATGAAACATTGTTGTGAATAAAATGACAAGAATTAAACATCACACCTCAGATTATTTGTTTTCACAAGTTATCTACAGCTTGAGCTTTTTAGCATGTAACATAGTTGGCATGATTGTGCTTAAGCTTTCCTTGAAGGTTGAATACTAAGTTACTAAGGTGTTATTTTATATGGTGACATTTGATTTTGTTTGTTTATACAGGTCATCTAGCCACATTATAGTGACCACTATCGTCCAACTGAAGAAAACTTGTTCGAGTTTCTTGCTTGTATGGGGAAAAATGACATTGTTGATGTTGAGGTATATGTCGTATAAACTCTTTATAGTCTGATTTAGTTTATATTCTAGTGTTCATTGAATTTTATGTCTTACACTTTTCATTGTATATTATTTTGTTTTCAGAAAAGGAACTCAATATTGATGGTAAGAAGCAAGAATTGAAAAAAGAGGCTGAGAGAAATAACGCTGGAGCGACAAATGCCAAAAGGGAGAGACAAGAGAGTCGATCTAGTGATACCCTTAGAGTCAATATCCCACATAAGATACACACATAGAGACTGATGATCAAGTCTTCAGAGTTGGTGAATTCACCTGCAATGCCTTGGCAACACAATGATAATGTTTTGAAGTGATGAAACATCATTTCATATGTAAATTGTAGTCCAACCAATATTAAGTTGGAAACTCATATGGTAATACCTTAATATTTCATATAATATAATTTATGTGGTTGAAATTATTTATAGTTGCACTTGATATTGTTTAGTATTGTAATTAATATATGTAACTTTGCGTTTTCATATTAAATGAACATGCACATTGTATGACATTTTTTTAAATTTAGTCGCAAGATAATACTAATTAATTTATGTTGATTAATAATGAACACATAAAATCAATCTAAAAATACTCAATTAGTAGTTTATATTGATTAATGATGAACACAAATAAAATGAATATACGACTAAATTAGTCATTTATAATGATTATTAATAAAAGTAAATAAAATGAATATAAACTACTAAATTGGTCGTTTATATAATGAATATGAAACTACCAAAAACAGATAAATGACTACTGGAAATGATAAATTTGTGATTACAAATGACGATTAAATTTTGCATATATGCGACTATTAGTAGCTAATTTACAGTATCTTATAACATGGCCAAAATTTAATCATATTTCTTTGGTCATTAATTTGTTTCAATCGATCACTAAAATTTGCATATATATGATTATTAGTAGCTAATTTACGGTGTCTTATAACATGACTAACATTTTGGTCATATTTCTTTGGTCATTAATTGATTTTCTCGGGTGATCATATAGTAATATATTTTCTTGTATATTTGGTCGTTAATTGTGGCAATTAATGACTAAATTTATCACTAAATATACTACTAGACAATAAAATTGAGACAATCAATTAGTGACTAAGTTAAAAATGACAAAAAGTTGGTCGCGTTATAAGACACTGTAAATTAGCTACTACTAGTAACCGACTGAAAAATGGTCATTTATATGCAAATATTATTCATTTTTTTGGTAATTAATTATCGATTTTGTACTAGTGTTCGTAGATAAAATTCACTTCTAGTTACATCACGATTTCTAAACTTTGTTATATATTTACATCTTAGATTCAATTGATGGGCACCTTGTAATGGCTCCTAAGAGGTTCAAAATTTATGGAGATCTTGAGCTGTCAGTGTCAGTTTGGACCTCATTTAATGGGTTTCTATTTTTTAAATAATTTGTATATGAATTTAAATTTGTTATACTTTGCCCAGTGTGACAAAACATTTCATATGTTCTCTAAGGATATAACAGTTTGATCCTGGTAATTGTTAGAGGGATGTGAAATATTACCTCTTCATTACTTTACCAGTGCTCTTACCAGATTGTAGTTCTTATTGTTTAGTCCCTATTGCATATTCAAATTTTCTAAAATAGAGCTATTCATTATGTTTTACATTGCTACAGTAAATTCAGTTTTGTTGGTCTTGCAGTAGAGAATTTATGGTACTAGAGGAGATTTTATGGTGTTAATTCCCCCGAAATGTTTTTGTATTCCTTGACCAATGCTTTCCCTGTTAGGAATGGAGTTTGATTAGTTATGAATATGCTCCTTATTGGTGATTTTGGTTGAACTATTTTGGTAACTATAGGACTGCAAGTTTTCTTCCCATAAATCAAAAGGATTCACGGAAAAATTGGACAAAACCAAAAGGATTCCAGGAATAATGATATATTGGATTGCAAGTTTTCTATAGAATAATCTACAGTAGATATTGGTCGACCTTTCAAATCCAAACACCCAGAAGATATCTTGTGTGGATTATATATTCTCTGAAAAACTTGCAATCCAATATAAGACAGGAATCTTAAATCTGTTAGTAATAATAATATATATGTTATGATAATAAATAAGAAATAATGTTTGTTTAGGGTAGTTGGAGGAATGATTGTTATCTTCTCCACCCTGTTTCAATTCATGTGTAATTGACACGATGAGATTTATATTAGTGGCTTAGAGCAGCCTAGTTGTTGAGTATTCCTCATGGAAAATATTTTTCTCATAAAAAAATGAAAAAAGTTTATTATTGTGCTAACCTTTCAATAAATGACAACCAAGTTGACCTCAATGTGCAGAAAATATAAACAGGCCTGAACAATATGGAAGGGTTATCTTGTGAATGTGGATTTTTTGCATGCTTCTTGAAAGAGATTAAATGTAGCTAAAGGTTAGATTTGTTTCTATCTAGTGAAGGTTTTCACTTAGCTTTAGGCAAGCATAATTAGTGGATTCTTGATGTGTGATTTCCATCTTGAATCAATAATCATCATTGTTTACATTGAAGTTCCCTACCATCTAATATTATATGCTTCTTTCACAACATTTTCTTTCCTTTGCCTCTCATTATTGTTGGAATTGTAGTCTTTTTGGCTTAAATCAAATATATCTAAAGGGTTCTTGGGTCATTATAATTCCATGGAAACTCTTGCCATTTTAATTTAAAATTTAATTCATAAAAGACTATCCCCATCTATCCATATGGTTGTTATCCTTTTCTCTAGAACCCAAGTGGATAGCATATTTCCCTTAAATTACTAATGACATTGAATATGGACATAGATATCCTCGCTGAAAGTTTTTTGGTTTCATCCTCTGAACTTCGAATTTAAAAAAGGAAAAAATTCTTGAACAAATCTAGCAACTTTGGGTAGTGTTCATGTGACATACCTAGTTACATTAGTTTTCTTTTGATTGGAGTTATATGGTTGATACAATTCCACGCAATAGTTGTTGGTCCATTGCTCCTCACTTCAAATTCCCCCTCTTGGGCAGCAGGAGAGGGATATGTTGTGGACTTAACACCTTTAACATGCATTGTGGTATTCGTCATACACTCGACACTGATGAAGTAGTAGTCAACCAATATGTCTACTCAAGCACAATATTTTTGTCCATAATGCCCTACTCAATCTATTATGATCACTTCTCTAATGCTTAATGGATTTGCAGTTTTGGATATTCCAACATTTAATACCAACCAATTTATAAAAGTTTGGAAATAGACATTGCCTTGTGAAAGTGGCAGTGGAATGTTTTAGGGTTTGTCAGCATAATATGGAAAAATTCATTTGACGTGATAGATGATGCTTGGTAACTTACCGCAAGAAGACAATTTTTTGTATTTTGAGGAGAATTGTTTTAAAATAGTATCTTCAACCAACATTTTCATTAAATTTGATAGAGATCTATAATTCGATTAGAATTCACAAGTCCTGAAAGGAGATAACATGTCATGATCCTCATGAATCATTTGACCAATTTGTTGTGTGCATTTAATCTTCTGGATGTTATTACAAAAAGGAAATGAACATCACCTAGTTGTTTACATGATCAATCACAATTCTTCAATTCCATTATCATCCCATGATCGATTTGGGATGAAATATGAAATAAAGTCAACTGCCACTGAATCAGGAGTACTACACATAAGACATTACCTTGCAATGAAACAACACAAACATATATAATATTTTCCAGATAGAAGAGATAAGAGGGGAGGGTCTGGGCTTGAAAATTGGATATCCTTACCAACCTTACAAACGAAGAGATGAACCAGAGAAGTATAATGAGACACAAATACAAATCTACTATGATGCATTTGGCAAAGAATCCCATATATGTAGAAGTTATGTATTTACTTATTTGCATTGAGGGAAACCTCAAAGAACTTAGAATCACCCTTAGAAGGCAGGCGTTTCCGCTGCACATCATGTGTATTTGAAGAGTCAACATTTGCTAGCCATTTTCAATCAAGTTTACACATCGACAAAAGACCACCATTGTCTTCATATAAGACACCTAGTGCTTTTTTAGGACTAGGAAAAAGTGGCTGCTTGAAGCATGGATCAACCACCCTTTCATCATTGGCTGGAGCATACTCAAATGCACTCTCGGCCAGTTTTACCAGCACAGTCACATCATAGATGGCTGCAATTAATCAATACAAAATATTACTAAACTCATATAATTTGCACGTTAGAGAGTAAACCTTCTTGCCATTTAATGTATAATAAACTCTTATGTTTTTAGGATCAAAGCCACATCCAATGACAATGTTCACAACACCCCAAGCTCTTTTCATAGAAGATAAATTATGTTGCTCTGTCTCACCATCTACATGAGTGAGCCCGGCATCATCACCCACATTTTATTTCAATCCAAATTCCAACATTCATGTGGATACAATATGGAACTGTAAAACAAATACAACATTCATTTCATAGTTGGAGATATAAAGAACATGTTAATCATTATTAACGGATAAGGTATTGACTTTCAAATATGCATACCACCTTCAAAGCAACTCATGAAAAAGAGAAACAAGCCTGCATTCTTCAAAGCACTCGCTAATGAAAACCCAATTCATTGATTTTGGTTCTATGAAAATTATAGAAATTTAATCATTTTGCTTAGCAGCTAGCATGATAATTAGATAAGGACAATCAACCGTTGGGATTAATATAATCATATACAAAAGGTCATTAATTATCCAGACGAGGGTGGATGCTTATAACTTCAGAGCTAAAGGGATAGGTTGACAAAACCTAAACTAGAAAATTCTTACTAAAAATCCAAACTAGATTTTGAGTAGGTGTTCGAGGAAGACACACTACTAGACCTATGTGTCTACTCCACATGTCAGCAGTAGACTATGACATATCTTGTTGGGAACCGAAGGTAGCTTCCTTCTTAGGACAAACGATTTTCCTAGGTTTCTTTTGAACATATCTTCCCACCCCTTGTTGAGAAAGTGGGGTCATTTTTGCTAAAACAATGAAGAAGTGATGTGCCACATCTAACGATCATTTATACCTAGTCTTAATAGTTAATTGTAGGATAATAAAGACATTGTTAATATTGAGCACTATGCATTTTTTATTTATATTATTTCTTAGTTGAAGGTGAAGTTTCTCTAGTGTTGAATGAATTGTCACTGGCAATGGACACTTTCACGGATTTAATAGCTCACATGAAACTGTTGCTTATGATTTAAGATAGTTGAATAATATGTTTTTTACTAATTTTTATCTTCAATGGTTTTTATATGTCACGATGCTTCTCAAATTTATGTCTTATGATGTTTTCTTTGTAACCTTTGGTGCAATTTCTAATATAGAAAATCTAATATTGTATTGATCCAATGTTATTAATAATATGAATATTAGATTTAATAATAATATTAATATTACACTTTTAATATTAATATTTAGGTTGATAATATTTTTTTTTGTATGGTATTAATAATGATTGGTCTCATGTTATTTGGCCCATAGGCTTAATATATAATTAGATGTCAATATCTAATCCTATTTAATATATTTATATTTATTTACCATACATTTTTATACCTCTTTTATATTTATTTATTTACCATACCTCTTTTATAAATATGCTATTTGGCCCATGGTATTAATAATAATTTGTCCCATGGTATTTGGCCCATAGGGTTCACCTAAATAAAACCATTTTTTCTAGTTTTTGTAAATATAAAGAGGTTTATTTAGTAAATATAAAAAGAGGTTTTATTTATTTACCATACCTCTAGTTTATTTGTATTCTTATTTATTTACCATATATCTAATTTATTTATATTTAATTCTGGAATAAATATAAAAGAGGTTTCATTTATTTACCATATCTCTAGTTTATTTATATTTTTGGTTATTTACCATAACTCTTTTTTTACTATTCTTAAGACTCTTCATATTTTAAATTTATATTGTGTTTATACATAATAATAATTACATTGGTTTTTAAATAAGACCAACATTAGATTAAAAATGTTCAATGTTATATGTTAAATGTTTATTAAAAATGTTCAACTTTAAATTTTTATTTAGATTTACATTTAGGTGTTTACATTTAGGTTTACGTTTAGGTATTTACATCTACCTGTACGTTTTCACATGAGATAGATCTACCCCATACTGGGCGAGAAATGAAAGTTCTTTTAAAATTTTAATTGTTTTATTTTGTAAAATTATATTATTTAATATAGATATTGAAATACTCTATTGATTACTTGAATATTGAAAGTGAGCATAATAAAAATATAATTATTAATGTTTTATAATATTTTTAATTAAAATTAAGAAAATATGTATTCTTCCTTTAAACAATAGTTTAAAGGACCACTCAACTATATAAAATCCTTAAAACTTTCTTTTACTCTAAATTTTATACTTGTCGTGGTAAGAATTAATAAAATTTACTAAGATTTCTATACTTTAACATAAAACACTGATACTTAAGATTTTCTAACAAAAATTAGTCGAAATAAAGTTATTATTAGTTGCTAAAAATCTATTAATAATTATTAGAGATTTGATATGACCAAAAAAATAGACTTTTTTATTGGTAGAAGGTTAGTCGAAATAAAGTTATTATTAGTTGCTAAAAATCTATTAATAATTATTAGAGATTTGATATGACCAAAAAAAATAGACTTTTTTATTGCTAAAAGGTTTTTGGATTTTTTTTATTGCTCCCTATATTTTAAGTACTCATTGAATGAATCAAAACCACTTGGCTATGTTGTGATTTTACAATTACAAAGAAACTCTGCCAGCCACTTAAAAAAACAAACATTACAGCATATATTGGAATGCACACATCATCATTGATTATGATCCTCACCTCAAGTATTGTTTCCATAAAGGTGACAGCTATAGAGGTATAACAAGATTCATTGATTTTAATTGAGTATCTAGCATTCGAAAGATCGATCATGACCTGAAATTACATATGTCCACTACCTTCGAAAGATGCATTCTCCCTGAGTAACTCTATTTTTCATTTACGTGAGTCAAATTGCTTAGGTTTTCATTTTAAGCAATAGTATCAATACTAGGACCAAGGCTTTTGACTTCATTTTCGCCAATCAGAGATGGACCCCTATTTTTTCTTGATAAGCCATGACTTCATTTTCGCCAATCAGAGATGGACCCCGATTTTTTCTTGATAAGCCATGGCGTGCTGTTGCACAGGATGTGGGAGTCTTTCTTTTTGAACATCAATCATGAAATTGGCACTGCGACTTCATTCTGGGAATTATGGTTGTTCTTCCCACATCATTTGCATCGATAATCTTTTTGAATTGATGGTATGCTCGTACAAAAGATTGAAACATCTTAGCTTCTTTATAAATCTCATAAGATTGTTGAAATTTAAAACAATAAGCCATCCAGATGGTAGAATTTACAAATTCCTTATCGAAACGTATACCAAATTCATTTAGCATAGAGTTTATAAGTAATCCATTTGCTTTGAATTTGGATGAACTCTTTGTAGCTGCATACTTTTTAACCTCGACACTATAGCATCATAATGGAACAACAATTATTATGAGATAACTTAAGAGTGCAAATCCTTTCCCATACAGGAGTTCTCTTTCCCTGGCTTCTAATGCTCTGAAATTTTACTGGTGTGTTCTGTTTTTGTGATCATTTTGATACATATCCCTATATATATATTTTCGTATAGGCATGGTGTATAATAGGTGACCTTTCCATGGCAATCAGTTTTATATTTCAGGATTTTCATGCTGCTGTATCAAGAAGTCCTGTATTTGGCTTTTTGTGTTTCCAGTCCCATAGAGTCCTGGATGCACAGGGCATCCAACATGGTCCTGTTTCAAGCTTACTTTCAAAAATTTTGATGTACTATCTGTTTTATATTGCCTCAATATAATACAACAATTATGCTTTTTCGTTTAGAAAAGGAAAAAAAGTACACTAAAAATATAATGACTCAATGCATTTGATGTGTTAATTCCACTCAATGTCATTTGCTTAGCCTGCCTAGGAATTGAACATCCTCTAAACACGTGCTAATAGATAGCGAGTAAACACATTTCTTTAAACATATTAGTATTTCTGAACTAAACAAGACGGGCTGCATAGCAGCAAGTCCCTCCCTTGAGTGGCCCAGCCAACATTGCCTTGGGTATGAGATAGTGATGTTCATAGGCCCTCAAAGTCTAGTGGTGCTACCTTACCTCTTTATCCCCCAACCTTTGAACGACATAGAATGGACAGTTACAACAGGTCTTCATCCTTTGAACGACATCGAATAGACAATTACAACCGGTCTTCATAGTGGTTTCAGAAGAGAGGGAGCCTTACAACGCTACGAACTTGAATTGGCGCCTTGAAGTACCACACGAAGTGGCACCAGATATAACAAGATACAATGCTGGATGGATCTTTCGATGCATTGATTGATTGATCTCTTGATGGATGAGACCAACTATTGAGCGTTATGCATACCTTTTAGATCTCGCTCTCATTTATGCAATGCCGATTATATAAGTTATTTAGTTAAATTATTTCTCTGATTTTCTAAGTTAGTTCATAGCTGATATGATTAGATTTAACATCCTCCAAGACTAAATATTGTAACACTAAGCATCATTCACATCTGTTCCATTTTCTAAGTTAGTTCATAGCTGATATGATTAGATTTAACATCCTCCAAGACTAAATATTGTAACGCTAAGCATCATTCACATCTGTTCCATTCATAAACACATGGCATAGGATAGGATGGTAGAATAATCAAATCATTATTTTAATCTGCAGTAGCCTCGTGGTCAGATAGTCTCTATTGCAATTGTAATGCAAAAGACTACTATGACCAACCTAAATGCTCGTCCACTGAAATTAAATGGAGGAAAGATGCACCGTGACATCCCTTGAATTAGATTTTATAATTTAAAATTAAGAAAACATTAGTAGTGTCATGTTTTCAGTGTTACGCATATAGAAACTTGAATAATTCATTAAGTGTTTTCAATCTCATTGTTAAAGGACAAAGCATAGCAAAATTAAAGGACAAGTTCAAAATACCATCAAAAGATGCAGAAAACATGAATTGGGCCAGAGTTCAAACCTTGTCTAAGGCCATCTTAGTTACTTGTTCTGCATCCTTCTTTTTGGTGAAAACCATGGAAGTTACTGAAAACTCAAGAATTTGTGGGCATAAGCTAGAGGGTCGTCTTGAACAAACACTATTATAAATATTGCTCTGGCACCATATTTGTTGTTAGTTATGGTCTTTGGAGTAGGGGTTGACATAGGATTCTGGGTATAATCTGCTTGAGGTTTTTGAGACGCCCAAGCACATCAATAATGTAAAATCATTGTAAAAAAATGCCCTAATAGAAAAAATAACTACCAATGCATCGAACAAACAAGTTTATCGGCACTAAAACCCTAACAAACATTAAAAACACCGGTGATAATGAAATTATTGTTGACAGTAGAAGAGTGACAAGTGAAGAACCCATTAGGCATCCTTGAGATATTGCAAGGATGCCTTTTTCTGTGACACCAACTCGATCCTCGCCAAATGGATCCATTGGAAAAACCCGCAATTCTCTTAAGTTCTTACAGCTTGATACAGTTTCCAAAGCCTTGTCTCCAAGAGTATGAATAACCTGCATCCAAATAAATCATTGTTAGCTTTACCAACAGTGTAGACAAGTTGAAAATGACATGCACACAAATAACACAAATAAAGAGTGATCAACATAAAATATTTCACAAGATAAATTACAAGAAAATAAGATTTACACACGAAAAGTGGGAATAATTTCTTACCCAAAGCTGCCGGAGTTGAGGACAATTAAAAACAAGACAGAACAACTCCATACTTCGGATATTGGCATAGCTTAAATTCAAAAATGTCAAGTTTGAGCACACAGAATGCAAGGCAGGAAGATACAGAGGTGCTACTTCCCACATCCCTGACAAAGTTCTAAGTTCGTTACAGTTTTTAAAAGCTTTTCCCAGATCTGCAAATTGCTGCCAACTGAACTCTTGAAAAAATGAACCTGTACCTAGCTCCATCAGCTGAGGAGCTATTACAAGAAGTCGCTTCAATTTTTCTAAAGAAAGAGTTTTATTTAGTTTCAAACTCCTTAAAGAAATACATCTAGCCACAAGCCTCTCAAGGGCATCAAAATTCACTTCACTTTGAAGGCAAGCAAAATTCAGTGACACTAGTGAAACACAGCTCTCTGGAAAAGACCTCATCCAGTAACCACCTCGATCATCTGCCTCGCTCTCCTGTAGGTCCAACTCTTGCAGGTTCCTGGGAAGCAAACGACAGAATAAAAATTCCTCACAGCAAGAAAAAAATGCAACTCTACAAGAAGCATCATATGTTCAAAAAATATAGACTGGAATATATTTTTGAGAACATTATTCCCAGAAGACCAATCATATAGAACAAGGGCTTCTCCTGCAAAGATAATTATGCTCAGAAATCTTCATTGCTCTTCAATTCTAACAAAGCACAACTAGGAAACAAACAAACACATTGATAAGGTGCACATAATGTTTTCTGGAGACAACAGAAAAACACTCAAGATTGAAGAGGACACACCGGAGGCGCCAAGGTTTAGAGAAAAAACAATGTCTTTCGATAAAACCAAGTAATTTGGTATCAATTAGACTACCATGTTCTAGTTAAAATTTATTGATATCAAACCATTACAGGTAGATTTTCCTTTTGTTGAACCTAGGCGACTTAGTTAAATAAGCTACTGAATTGCACTTAGTAAAGAAATGCTTACTTCACTTGAAATCTGAATTCCTGTAGCAATGTTCAGATCAGATTGACAACAGAACTGCATTGGAATCCATTTTATCTGAACTAAGGGTTTGGATCAACCATTTATATTGTGACCCTTTAACTGAAATATCCATTCCAATTCCCTTGATTCAATTCCCTTAAAAATTAAAATGGAGAAACGATTGCACCAGAACAAGCAATGGACCAGGCTACCAGCTAAGTACATAAAAACAGGTTGACCAAAAGAAACATATATTTTGACACTCTGTTTGATGAAAATGAGCTGGAAGAAATTGCAGTTCAGACAATCTATGTTGGCAGGACGGTGCCCGAGATATAGTGAGACATGAGTGGTCTATGAAGTACTATATGTAGCAAAATCTTTTCCAATCTGAAAGCTGGTTTGAGGGGTGCAAGTCCCCAGGCTGAAGTGAGAGCATCCTCCTTCGGTCCAGTACTAACATTAGCGTAGACCCATCGAAGACCTATTTGATATGGACCTCCAGATTGCGAAGCTCGAGGATGCCTACCTGGTATTTACACAAATGTTGTTCCACCAAACACTGGAATTCAAGATAAAAATTTCCTGGATGTCCATACCAGATATAGGGAATTGGTAGATAAAGATCTAGGAGGGAGGTGGTTACATTACATATTTGAGTTATTACAGAGGTTTTGCATTCATTTAGGAATTCAGAAGAGGAAAAAACAAATCAAAACCTGCAATGAGTTGCCATGACTGCGAGGCCGTCAATGCTAAAACCTTCGCAAGTGGTGAGCGAGAGAGCGCGCAAATCAGAGAAGGAACGCGCTATGAGCTCAAGGCTTTCAGCTTTTAACACTAATACGAGGTTACAAATTATCCGGCTTCACTCAATAATTGTTACGCTACAAAAAATGATATTATTCGAAGAGATTTTGGAAATAGAAACGATAGAAATCCAACCATTTAAAAAATCTTTATGAATTTTAGAACTTAATTATGAATAGAATATTTGAGTTGAATTTAATTACATGGAGATTTCATGAATAATTTTGAATTTCATCCAGTGACGGAATTTAAACCCTAAAGAGTTCAAATGCCAGAGTCATCGTCATTGAAACTTATGAATATTGTCGGAGAATCTCATTCCAACCATCTATTAGGTGTCAAAACCATCCAAACTGATATGAGGTTACAAACTATTAGGGTTCACTCAATGTCTGTTACACTAGAAAAAATGATATTATTAGAAGAGAAATTTTGGAAATAAAAAGACAGAAATCCAACTATTTAAAAAAATTTTATGAATTTTAAAACTTATTGATGAATAGAATATGAGTTGAATTAATTACATGGAGATTTCATGAATAATTTTGAATTTCATCATTTAAACCATAAAAAGTTAAAATGCCAGAGTCATCATCATTGAAACTTATGAATATTGTTGGAGAATCTAATTCCAACCACCTACTAGTTGTCAAAACCATCCATCCAAGTGTCCCTGTTCAGTTTTAGTTTAGTCTAATTTTTGAATTTTTGAGTTTAGTTCAGTTCTGTCTTAGTGCATTCATTTATTACTGATATCTTCAATGTAATTTTACTTAACTAATTAGTACTATTGAGAAGAGGTATAGATGCTCAAAAATTTCTCTTCATTCTTTGATTTCTCATCCTTCTTTGTCATGGTATCGGAACTAGTTTGCATAAAATTCCATGGGATAACATCAATGTAAAGCAAATGCGAACATAAAAAAAGCGGCGATCCTGCATAACACTTATTGAGAAAGAAACAGAAGTTTGAAGAAGCCTCCAAAAAAGCAAAGAGAAGTTTTAAAGAAGAACAAAATTTTATTAAAAAAATAAATAAGTTAGTGCTCAAGGCACCATGCTCAAAGAGCACGTGCGTTGAACTTAGGAAAATTTTTGGGTGAAAATTTCTGCGTTTTAACGTGCGTTGACGAGATTCCCAACCACAAACGAGGAGCAAGGTTTGAAGCATGGGTCATGGGAGCACGATTGAAAGAGGTTTAATTTAAAAACAAAAGTGGTTGCATTATCTCCAAGATATTTTTAAAAAAGGTTTGAAGACTTTAAATAGAGTAGGTTGGTTTCTAAAAAAGAGGGTTATATTTTAGAAAAGAGAAGTTTTATTTAAAGTGATAAAAAATGCTTATATAATATTTTAATGAGAAATGTGGTGGTATTATTTTTAAAAGGGTTAATATAAAAAAATAAGTTGTTGTTGGTTTAAAGAGTAAAAAAAAGAGATTTGTAAAGAGGTTTTTTGGGCTTTGTATTTTTGGTATGTATCGTTAGTTTTGATTATTGTTTTTTTTGTCAAAGTATTCGTGGAAGTGTTTCTCTTGAGATGGATAAAGATTATATCAAAGCACAATTTATTTGGGATTTTTGAGTCACCATTGCTACATGCTCCCACTGTGATCCATAACCACCGCCATTATTGTTAGAGCTAGAAGCTAAGAGTAGAAAAGCCATATGTTTATAAGTTTTTTTGTTTGTTGAGCCACAACATATGGTAAAATCCAAGAGGTTGACAAAGTCGAAGCGATAGCATGGGATCTTTCAGATATTTTTAGATTTGGATGTAAAAATGATGCAAGAGCATTCAGTTCAGAAATTTCATTGTATTTTAGTAGACATAGGGGGTCTTGTGTTTTCAAGGAGGTTGGTTTCCTGAGTATTAAATTAATGTAATTATTAAATTTTTGAGTGATTTTAATGAGAGAAACTAGAATAGGGATTAATTAAGTATTGTGAGGCATATTTGTAAATGTTCTCGAATGTAGGGGAACATGAGTGATTAGTGAGGATTGAGAGATTTTGAAATATTATAAATCTTAGATTAGGAATTGGTTTCATGATTTTGGGGATTAAGGAGAAGCCTTAGGATTTAGTTAAGTTGTTGAGATACTCAAGGGATCATTGAGAGATTTTAAGGCTTGATGAGTAGATTAAGGATCTAAACGAGGAAATGGGTTAGAGAACCTTTTGCATAAATGTAAGCATAAAAGGCATAGAGGAGGGTTAGCTAGCTAGGAGTTAAAGAGTGAGTTAGTTAGATAGGGTTGGTTGTAAGCCTACGGGTAGGAAAGGAAAAGGCCAATGACAGTGAAGATCAGGTCAGAAAGGAATCCTTTTGTAATTATTTGTTTATTAATACAGATAACTCGATTTTTGAGTTTCTGTGGTGTGAATGGAGTAATTGAATGAATTGTGTATGGATTTTAGTAATTTTGCATAACATAGATTTGCAGGGGTGCAAAACTAAAGACGAAATGCAGAGAAGTGTGTTACGAGTTTATACACAGACAATATTGTAGAAACCTTAATGTTACAGCGAAGGTGTATTGTAAGGGTTCTTAAAACCTAAGGAGTTACGTAGCGGAAGCGTAAAGGTGCGAAGGGATGAAGGAATGGAGCGGAGATCAAAATCAGAAGAACGCTGGAAGGCGAAAAAAAATACACATGCAAAAAGCCGAACGAATGGGCTATTACACAGTAAGAGACAAAAGAACGTAGCAGCGGAGCACAGTCGTTGGATCAGCCAGATCAACGAACGAGAGTGAGGGAGATAGACGGCTAGGATTAAGTCGCGCAAAATAAAGTTAAGAAGATGAACGGCGGAGATTTAAACCACGTGAAAAATAGTATAGCAGTCTTCATAGGCGGTAAGTAGCTTCTCGCCCGGGCTCAAGGATATAAACGGTATTTCTGAATTCTATGCAATTAGCATTAACGATTGACACGTAGCATGGGAAAACCAAAAATCTCGCGTGCTCTCAAGCTAATATCGGTCGTGCATGTAATTTGAGCGAGATTACGCGATCACTGTCGGATTGAGATAGGAGAGATAAACGGTGGAGATCGTCCAGGTAAGTTGATGATCGGGTGACGCGATGGCCGCCGAATTAAGGAATGAGATCGATGGTGGAGGTTGAATGCGCTAAAGGTTGAGCATCGGGAAATGTGTAAAGTCATGTGAATCAACAAAAAGGTAAGGTTTAAGTATTATATGGAATATTTCTATTATAGGAGAGTTATAGTAGAAATGAGCGGAATAATGTATTATGGGTTAAGTTGATTTTAACGAAAGTCTAAAGACCGTGGTATGGTTAATATGCGCAGGTGATTAAAATCAGAGTCGAAACTTATATGATATTTTGTTACCGCGGGTAATAAAATCAACCGAAGGGTTGCATAAGGTTCTGCATCAAAGGTTTATTAAAGTTTAAGACTTTGGATAGTTAATTAAACGTTTCTACATAGAGTTTAATTAAGGACATTAAACCTTGGTTATAAAGGGTTTTCACCATGGATCAGGTGATTGATCTTGGGACACAGTGTGACATGAAATTTTATTTGCATACTGTGGGTATATACGGCTTAGGCTGCCTCATTATGGTGTTTACGGCTTAGGCTGGCATCATTTTTGGTATCAGAGCTGAACAAGGTGATTCTGTGTGTAAAAGTTCTTTGAGAAACTTAGAACAAAGTTATGTTTTGATGGTGTGTATATAGGTGAATGGTGATGAAAGAAGGCAAGAGGAAATCAGATTTTAAATCTGACAAACAATAGGCATACAAAGATAAATTGTAGCAGAATTTCAGATGCAAAGAGAACAAAGAACAATCCATTCAAAGTGCAGGTGGATGGTAGAAAAAGATCATGCAGAGGTCTTGAAGATATAAGGTGAGAATATTGCAGCAACCTAGAGCAAGGAGTGCTCAATTGGTTCCAGAGGAGAGAACCAAAGACATGACAAAACACTGAGCTCAGAGGAGAACAGCTTAGTGAGGCATGTGTAGCAAGGAGAATTTTTACTACAGAGGTATTGTTGTAGTTCACGGAAAGATCATCAAAGGAGATTCCACAGAGAATGTAGGCAGAATTGCTAAGGGATGAAGGAAGTTGGTAAGAGTTTCTGAATGAAAGTAGAATGTGGCAGAACCTTGAAGAATTCTAATAGAGGTTGGATAAAGAGGGAAGTTGTGTTCTTAAAAGGTGCAAATGAGTTGAATCCTAGAATGAGCAGAGAGAAGTGCTCAAAGAGGTTCCAGAGATAGAGAACCAAGTGCTTTCCAAAAGACCAAGTACAGAGGAGATCTTGGTGAGATAAGTGGTAGCAGGGAGGACTCGTTGTTACAGAGGCTTTAGTGCACCTCAAAGTAAGTGAGTGACGAACTCATGAAGATAGAGAAGGAGATGACTACTAATAGTCATAGCAGAGGTATCAGAGGTTCTGAGGAAGACCACAGCAGAAGGAGGATGCCAAGGAAAATGGCAAGAAAATGAGTCAAGAGGAGCTTGACAAGGATATTGCGGAGTTAAAAGAACAATTCGATGTATTAAGGATGATACTAGAGGAAAACCAAAGACAAAGTTGGGTCTTGAGGAAAAAGGCAGTGAAGTGGCATAAATTACAGAGAACGCTACAATAGAGGCAAGTGAAGTGACTGGAAGAAAAACTCAGAAAAGCTGAGCTGAAAATGGAAGTTTCTATTTGTGAAGCAAAACAAGGTGAAGTTCTGGGTGAAAATGAAGAATGGAGATCTCTGGAAGATCTCATGAACTATTGTGAGAATTCAAGAGAGCAAAAAGTTTACTTTGCTGAAGAAGGAATTATTAACAATTTTCTGAACTATTTGACAAATTCAGATTAGCAGGAGGATATGAAACCTTGTATATTTGAATCTAATAATTTTGATGTGATTACAGGTTTTGTAGAAGAGGAGCAGTCTTTTGAAGCTGTCAAAAGTATGGAAGAGTATCTTTCAGAAGATAAATACTGTGAAGTAAATAAAGATGGAGAATGTCTCTTAAATGAGAAAAGCAATGAATTATTGCAGCAGAAATAATTTAGCAAAGCATTGATGTTTGAAGCTGTTACAATCCAGGAACAATTTCTTGTGAAAGAAGGAGATGAGATTCAGTCTGAAGAACTAATATGTGAAGCAACAATTGAGATTGTTGAACCTTGTAATTTTCAAACTGATAATTTGTTTATAAATCAAGGAATTATAGGTGGTGATGAAGTACTTAAGAAATGTCACAGAGAAATTGAATTGCTGGAGTATTTGCTGGAAAACTCAGAGTATGACAATGTGATTTCAGAAGGAGTTCACTACAATGGACAAGAGCAGAAATACATCATTGAAGCAGATGGTGTGAAAGATAGACTTGCTGACAATTTTGAGAGTTCTTTGGACAATTCTTTAGAGAGGTGGAATCAGCATACTGATGTGCTAATAGAGGAGGAAAAGTCAGAGCAGCATACTGAAATGTTGCAAAAGGAAGAAGAGGCACTGAGGCCTTATGTTTTTCATTTTAATAATTGTTTTGTGAGTGCAGGTTTTGTTGCAGATGCTGGAGAAAATTTGGCACATATGAGCAGCCAAGTAAAGATGGAAGAGGAAGATTATGTAGAAGTATCTAATCCATGGAACAAAGATATTATGTCGCTAGAAAAAATGCTAGAGAATCAGGATTTGATGCAGAAAGAGATAATCATGAAAGAGGGTAAGGATGAAAGGGAGGCAATAATAATCCGACAACTTCAAAGAGAAGATAATGAACACCAGTTTGAAGATGAGTGGACAAAGTATAGCAGTAAATGGTAGAGTATGTACCAACTCAAGGGTGTGCTAGAGATAGAGATTGAACAATTATGGCAATTAATGATGAAGCAGTCCAGATGGAGGACACTGACAACAACAAGAAGAATGATCAATCAGAATTTGAAATTGATTGATAAGGAGAGGAAGATGAAACAGAAGACAACCAACATACAGCATCAACAAAAGAATAGTGCAAACAAATAACTACAAACTAAAGTTTGGGACCCTGGAGGATTTCTATCCACATATGAAAACACATGATTGGGAGATCATGAATGTTTTCAACCTTGAGAGTCTGACGCGGGAGGATTCAGCTCAAAAATTTCATTGTATTTTAGTAGACATAGGGGGTCTTGTGTTTTCAAGGAAGTTGGTTTCCTGAGTATTAAATTAATGTAATTATTAAAATTTTGAGTGATTTTAATGAGAGAAACTAGAATAGGGATTAATTAAGTATTGTGAGGCATATTTGTAAATGTTCTCAAATGTAGAAGAACATGAGTAATGATGAGTGATTAATGAGGATTAAGAGGTTTTGAAATATTGTAAATCCTAGATTAGGAATTGGTTTCATGATTTGGAGATTAAAGAGAATCCTTAGGATTTAGTTAAGTTATTGAGATCCTCAAGGGATCATTGAGAAATTTTAGGACTTGATGAGCAGATTAACTATCTAAACCAGGAAATGGGTTACATAACCTTTTGTATAAATGTAAGCCTAAAAGGCATAGAAGAGGGTTAGCTAGCTAGGAGTTAGAGAGTGAGTTAGTTAGATAGGGTTGATTGTAAGCCTACAGGAAGGAAAGGAAAATGCCACTGATAGTGAAGATCAGGCCAAAAAGGAATCCTTTTGTAATTATTTGTTTATTAATACAAATAACTCGATTTATGAGTTTGTGTGGTGTGAATGGAGTAATTGAATGAATTGTGTGTGGATTTTAGTAATTCTTCATAACATAGGTTTGCAGGTGTGCAAAACCAAAAACGAAATGTAGACAAGTGTGTTACGAGTTTATACACAGACAATATTGGAGAAACCTTAATGTTACATCGAAGGTATACTGTAAGGGTTCTTAAAACTTAAGGAGTTACGCAGCGGAAGCATACAGGTGTGAAAGGATGAAGTAATGGAGCGGATATCGAAATCAGAACAAGTGAAGACCAGAAGGCAGAAACAAATACACAGGTAGAAAGCCAAACGAATGGGCTATTACACAGTAACAGATAAAATAATGTAGCAGCAGAGCATAGTCGTTGGATCAGCCAGATCAATGAACGAGTGAAGAAGATAGATGGCTAGGATTAAGTCACGCAGAATAAAGTTAAGAAGATGAACAACGGAGATTTAAACCATGTGCAAAATAGTAGAGTGGTCGTCATAGGCAGTAAGTAGTTTCTCGCGCAGGCTCAAGGCTATAAATGATATTTCTGAATTCTAGCAATTAGCATTAATAGTTGACACGTAGCACGAGAAAACCAGAAATCTCGCGTGCTCTCAGTCTAATATCGGTCGTGCATGTAAACTTAGCGAGATTATGCGATCACCATTGGATTGAAATAAGAGAGATAAATGGTGGAGATCGTCTGGGTAAGTTGATGATCGTGTGACATGATGACCGTTGGATTAAGGAATGAGATCAACGGCGGAGGTAACGCGCTAAAGGTTGAGCATCGGGAAATGTGTAAAGTCATGTGAATCAATAGAAAGGTAAGGTTTAAGTATTATATGAAATATTTCTATTATAGGAGAGTTATAGTAGAAATGAGTGGAATAATGTATTATGGGTTAAGTTGAGTTTAACCAAAGTCTAAAGACCGTGGTATGGTTAATATGCGTGGGTGATTAAAATCAGAGTCGAAGCTTATAAGATATTTTGTTACTGTGGGCAATAAAATCAACTGAAGGGTTGTATAAGGTTTCGCATCAAAGGTTTATTAAAGTTTAAGAATTTGGATAGTTAATTAAACGTTTCCACATAGAGTTTAATTAAAGACATTAAACCTTGGTTATAAAGGGTTTTCACCATGGATCAGATGATTAATCTTGGGATACAATGTGACATGCAATTTTATTTGCATACAGTGGGGATATGCGGCTTAGGCTGCCTCATTATGGTTTTTGTGCCTTAAGCTGGCATAAAAAAAGATAGAAGAATTCCATATAGTTCAGATGTCAAAATAGCCAAGTAGGTCTGGGACACCCTTGAGAGGAGTTTTGTTGTAAGGGGGAGCATTGAAGTTAAAAATGAAAGTGGATCTATAGCAGGAGATCTACAACGAGATGAAACGTTTGTTGAATGCCACTGTGCTCAGTTACAAGTGGAAGATGTCCGTGAAGTATTTGGAGAAGAAGAAGAAGAGAAGGAGTGCATAGATGCTTGTGAATCTCACTATGCACAACAATAAGTAGATTAATGTTTGGTGAATCCAACAACAAAACTTTTTGGTGGCATTTTGGTGAATCGAGGAACGGAGTTTGTTAATGAAAATTTGGTGAATCTACCAACAACGCTTGTTGATGACAGTGAAGCTTCCATTGGAGCTGCCAATGATATGGTTAAGCTAGAAATTCAATTTTCTTATGTTAACATTGACGAAGATTTGTTTACTAATGATGAATGGTTACAGATGATGCAGTAAAAATATCATATAGACATGATGTTATTATGTGACAAAATCAAACTTGAGTCAATGTAAGACAACATGTCTACAGTAGCATAGGTTAGTACATAAGTGGAAGAGACAAAGATAGAGACAAAGACATAGATAGAGACATATGCAAAGAAGGAAGCCCAGAAACAGAGAATAGAGACAGAGGTAGAAGTAGAGCAAGAAGTGAAACGGGAGAAAACTCTCATTAGAGAGCAAAAGGAACAAAATGAATGTGGTTCTGCAAATATTTTTAATTCTAACAATGATTTATAGTGTGAAAGTACACAGAACAATTATGAAGAAGAGTTAAATTTCCTTGAAGCATGGCTTACAACACCATGTCTTGACAAATACTGCATAGAAGCTGCCGAAATGAACATTGAAGACAACTTGGATGATGAAAACATGAATGAAATTTTTAGATACTGGAGTTCTGAAGAAATATTTTTTTTCTTATAAACTTATGTTGTAGCAAATTGATTATAAACATCACACAACAAAATATGACATGTGGCAACAGTCCACATACAAGCCATTTTTGAAGAAGGCTAGGACATGTTTAGACAACCTAGAAAAATAGAAGACCTACACTAGAAAATGAAGAAACTAAGGCTTGAGGGATAGGACAAGAAGAAAATGATGAAACAATTTAGAGGCTACATGATATGGAAAAAGAGAATAAGAAAAGTAAATGTAGTTGAATTCATTTTTTTTGAAATTGTAAGCTTAGTTGAGACATAAACCAACAAACATCTTAATTGAATTTTTATGTGGTTGTAATTAAGGGGGAGTGTTGGAGAATCTAATTCCAACCTGGTGCTAGGTGTCAAAACTATCCATCTAAGTGTCCCAATTGAATTTTGGTTTAGTCCTGTCTTGTTGAATTGAGTTCAATTTTAATGCAATCATTTATTAATGATGTCTCTAATATAATCTGTAATATTGAAAAGACTTATATCTGCTCAACATTTCTCTTAGTTTTTTGTCAAAAAAAATTTATTTTGAAGAAAATAAAAGCCAAAATCAAGAATCAATCATGCCCAGCACTTTCTGTCATAGAAAAATCCAAGAAATAGTCTTATTTAACTGATTCTTAATATTGAAAAGACTTATATCTGCTCAAGGATTTCTTTTCATTCTTAGTCAAAAACTATTTCTTCTCAAAAAATAGAATCAATCATGGCCAGCACTTTCCAAACTAAAGCAAATAAATTCCAAAATCAACCATCAATCGTGACTATCGGTTTCTATGATAGAAGAATAATCAAAGGAATAACGAGAAGAATATCAATAAGACTATTTATTATTATTTATATCGGCGCTTTGTACCAAGTTAATGAAACCATAATTTTCACAACTTTAGGATATATCCGTTGATCCTTCAAAACCAAGTCAATAATTTCTATTAGTTAGCTAAAACCATAGCTGCAATTTAAAAGAATTTTGCTCATGATGATGATGTCCTCACTTTTTTTTCGAACATCGACCTTCCTTTGCTCAAACCAGAAGATGTCAAGTCTGTATCATGATCAGCATTGTACTGTTTGAATTGGCCCCACTATTGCTTATGGGATTGCAATTATGTTCGAAGATAATGTTGTGCATCTTGGTTGAAATAATCTATGAAATCTACCAGGTCCATTGTTTCCAGTTAGTCATTGTTACCTACTTTGTTGATGCTGCTGCGATCGACTATGTTGATCAGTATCTTTGAAGTTCAATTTTTTTTTCTTCTGATGATGGTCTTGACTTCTAGCCGTATGGTGGTCTGTCCAGTACTGTTTTCCTCCAAGAGTGAAGGGATAGTCGCACGCTAGGCATTTATACCTGGCCTGCAAATTCTTGGAGGAGTTGTTGTGAAAATATCTGAACTTTGTATTCTCTCAATGATAGGTCGAGCAGATGGGCTTGGATGAAGACCCTTTCAGAGCTTTTCTAAGCTGTCGATACGTATCCATTTCATTCAAGTAAATATGGTAGGCGAATCTTTTAGGCATCGTCTCCTCATTCTATGGTCTCTGCTTTTGGAACATGGTTCAGAGTAATTTGTATCCATAATGATCTGTAACACGATGTTTTTTTGGCTAATCGTTCAAGTTGAATGGTGTGTGAGGTAGTGGTGAATTTATAGGGTTCGTTTTGTCTTCCCCACCAGTGAAAGCTTTTTTTGTCAGTTTCTTCTTGATGGGCAATCGAGGAAAAACTAAAATTGTTTTCCTCTTTTTTATATATAGATTGCTCCCATTGCTCCCAAATGAAAAGGCGCAAAAGAAGTTATCTAATATGATCTTATTTGTATTGCTCTGAAAGGAAAGGGCAGAAAAGAACCTCATTATATGTTAATAAATTGTTTTTCATTGTTTTGAAGATGGTTGAATCAATGTTTGCGTGGAGAAATTTGTTCAATAGATGGTCTCTTACAATATATGTTAATAAGTTGTTTTTCATTGTTTTGAAGTTGGTTGAATCAATGTTTCCGTGGATGAATTTGTTCAATAGATGGTCTCTTACAATATACGTAGAAATGTATAGTTTATTTTTTATTTTAATTTAGTTTTCATTAGTATTGGAAATTGTAACATACCACATATATTAATAAAAAAAATTATGTTAATATCATTACTTTGTAGAAATTTATAGGATAAGTTCTTCAGACAGAACACTAAAAGACAGCACTCACAAATAGATCATAGATTATTACACCAATATTTTTGACGTGGTTAAAACCTTCAAAGATGAAAACAGTGCACGGCCTGAGCCAACGTGGCCACTTCAGTCAATTTATTAATAAAAAAATGAAAATTTACATAAGCTTTTCTCATGAACGGTTACTCTACAAATGACCCTCCATGCTTTTTAAATAGAGATCATGGACCAATCGGGTGTTAAGCCACGGATCAAGTGTCAGTGATACCAAAGAGAGAATGAACCATCAGATTACCTCATGTCTAGAACATAGCGTGAACATCGGATTGTAAGTTACAAAAGTACATAGTAAAGAAACACACTTTACCTAACACTACACTAGACCAAGTTATACTTAATTATTTCCTATGTGCCAAAATATTCTAATATCCCCCCTTAATAACAACTTGGGATATGATTGAAAGATGTACAAATATGACACAATAGGAGAATGAGACATTAGAGCCTATCCCTCCTTAGTGACAACTTCCTGAATTCCAACCATAAATCAAAGTTTAGTAAACTTCGCCTCTATGAGAGCCTTTGTAAAGATGTCTACAACTTGATCATCTGTTGAACAATATTGCACTTCAAGAACATGGTCATGAATGAGCTTTCTGATGAAGTGCATGTGTAGTTCAATGTGTTTGTTGTGCTGATGTTGGACTGGATATTTTCATAGTTGAATGGCACTTTGATTATCACACCAAAGTGTAGCCGGATGCTGCGGCTGAAAGCCAAACTCTGATAGGATCTGACGAAGCCACATGGCTTCCTTACTAGCTTCTACGACACCATGATATTCTGCTTCTGCTTAAGAAAGAGAAATGGCACTTTGTTTCTTGCAAGCTCATGTAATAGGTCCTGAACCAAGAATGAACACATAACCTACAATAGACTTCCGATCATCAGGGTCACCAGCCCAATCGGAATCAGTGAAACCAACCAATAGAGGACATGCTTCTGCACTGTAATGAATCCCAAACTTAACTATATCTCGAACATAACGAAATATTCTTTTAGCTTCTTTCCAATGACTTTCATTTGGGTTTTGCATAAACCGAGCAATAAGGCCAACAACAAAGGAAAGGTCAAGACGAGTATGGCTCAGATACAAAAGTTTCCCTACAAGTTGACAGTATAAGGTAGCATCAACTTCAAGGAAAGTACAAGTGACTGAAAGTTTGGCTCCAGACTAAAAGGGAGAAGAGGATGGCTTACAGTCTTCCATGTGAAAATGGCGTAGAAGATCACAAGCATACTTTGACTGGGAAAGGGAAATACGTTCCTCGGATAGCAATACTTGAAGACCAAGAAAATAATGCAAGTATCCTAAGTCTGTCGTTTCAAACTTCTTTTTAAGGCTGGACTTCACATGGTTTATAAGGTTGGGATCAGTACTAGTATGGATAAGATCATCAACATAAATAACAAGAATGATAAGAGACTTGCCCACTTTCTTGGTGTAGACAACATTGTCAGAATGACACCTAGAAAAGCCAATTTCAAAAAGAAAGCTATCCATTTTGGCATACCAAGCCCGAGGGGCTTGCTTGAGACCATAAAAGGATTTCTTAAACTGACATACAAGGCTAGAGTCTGTTTGTATAAATCCAATAGGTTCTTCCATATATATTTCTTCATGCAAGTCCCCATGCACGAAGACAGATTTAACATCCATCTGATGGACTTCCCATTTGAAAGAGGCAGCAAGGGAAAAAACAAGGCAGATAGAGTTCATTTTGGCAACCGGGGAAAAGGTTTCAATATATTCAACGCCTTCAACTTGTAAATAACCCTTAACAACAAGACGAGCTTTATGTTTATCAACTTTTCCATCTGGTCCATACTTGGTTCTGTAAACCCATTTGCATATAACAAGTTTTCGTCCCTTTGGAAGAGGAACAAGATCCCATGTATCATTTGCCAATAATGAACGATATTCTTCATTCATAACTGCGTCCCAATCTAAATGGCCTGAACCTTTTGCAAAGGTGTCAAGATCATAATTCGCTGAAGCTTGAGCCAATAAAAAAGAGGCTCTATCAAATTGAGAACGTGTACGTCATTGATCTGTAGGATCACCAACAGATGTGGCGCTCAAATAACTCCGATACCATGTAAGAATTTACAAGGTAAGTTCTTTAGATAGAACACCAAAGGACACCGCTCACAAACAAATTACAGATCAACACACCAGTATTCTTGATGTGATTAAAACCCTCAAAGAGGGAAACAGTCCACGTTTTGAGCCAACGCAGCCACCTCAGGCAATTTATTAATAAAAGAATGAAAATTTACATAAGCTTCTCTCATGAACGGTTACCCTACAAATGACCTTCCATGCTCTTTAAATAGAGATCATGGGCCAATCGGGTGTTAAGCCATGGATCAAGTGTTGGTAATACCAAGGAGAGAATGAACCGTCGGATCGCTTCATGTCTAGAACATATCGTGACCGTAGGATTGTAGGTTACAAAAGTACATAGTAAAGAAATAGAATTTACCTAACTCTACACTAGACCAAGTTATACTTAACTATTTCCTATGTGTCGAAATATCCTAACATACATTAGCTGGAAAAGAGAGTGCATACGTAAATGAAGTGATTGGGTAATTTTGATTTATGTACAGAACGCCATTGATCCCATACTGGTTATTGTACTTTAATACGTTGTAACTACTATTACTTTCATTGTGCCAGACCTGATATTTATCCAGAGTTTAATTAATTCCATGTTTCATCTCTTTTGTTATTTTTTTTACTTCACTGTCGCATTTACATTTGAGAGTCAAGGTTTCATACTTATGCATTAACACTTGGTTTGATATTGTCGATGACCAGCTTACCAAAATATTTGTACGTTCTCTATCGATGCATCTTACCACTATCCCTTCCGAGAGTTATAGACGTGCTTCGCTATAACGTAACCCAGGCTCCAGAGTTGAGTTCATTAAGATTACCGTCACCTCGGATCTACGATCTGGATAGTTTGGGGTTAGATTTGATGGTGGTGATTGAGGATGGTGGTTATGGGAATAACTGCTTCCATCTTGTAGCCTCCCATCCGACTCATTTGCAATAAAAAGTTTAAGGATGGGAGTTTATCTTTAAGTTTAGAAATTTTGGCGAATCTTACTAGTCCCTAATATGCAAATTGTTAAATTTTTTTTTAGGTAAAATAATTCTATACTATAAAATTTGGGCCAATCGTTTTTAGAAAAAAGAGAAATTGAAAAATCGTTTTTTTTAAAAAGCATGCAAAATTAACCCACCTGCCAATATTAATTAGCCCCTAAAATTTTCCCTACTCATTTGGTTATACCACATTCGTGGTGTGACTATGCAATAATGATAACTTTATGCAGGCAGGACATCCTTGGCCATTACCTTGCCCACTGATGAGTAAGATTTTGTAAATTGCCAGTGTTGTTTTCTCTCCTAATCTTTGTTGAGATTAATGTAGAAACAAATCAAACTAAACCCTAGATTAGGATTTTGTTCCTGTTTTCTAGGATTCTGTTCAACTTCCCTAAATGTGTGCTTGTTATAAATATTCCTCATGTATTGAATGAAATACCGAGCGTGTTCTGTAGTGGCAGTGTTATAGGTGGTGTTCCACACCTGTAAGCTGCGCAGTTGATTACTAAAGTTGATTCGTATTATTTTTGACATGGTATCAGAGCTACAGGGCTGAGGACGTTTGTACCCTGAGACCGGCGCGGCTGGAGGGAGATCAACGCGTTTTAAAGGTGATAGTTGCACCGACTTCACTTATTGCCTTACATGATTTTTTGTTTTGAGAACGGCGCGAATGATCCATTCTCGAATCTCGCCAACCGTCTGCTGTGAATAGTCCAGCATTGTTGAGGAGGATGCATTTTTTTCTCTCTACATAATTAAATCCATTTTTTTGGATCGTTGCCGAGACTACAAGAAGGAAGACGTCGTTGTGTGGTAAATTGTAGTTGTGTGGTAAGTTGTTTTCATTGTTTACTCGTAGTAGTTTTTCTTGAATTTTATCTTCGCTGATGCGAGATCAAGCCTAAGCGGAGTCGTTGTTGCGGGCCGGCCAGAGGAGCTACTACTGAGGATCTGTGCTCGGAGGCGGTGTTGAAGGAGCTGCTGCCAATAATATAACGTTGTCCGAGAAACACTGCGTGATTTTTGCGATCTAGAGGGCGCCTGGACTGCAGATCCGAGGAGGCCATGGAGGAGGCCATGGTGAAGTCTGTGGTGACAAGGTCATTTGGATCAGTGCAAGACTGTCGAGATCAGAGGTGTGTGGAGGCTACGAAGAGCAACGTTTTTTTGCACCCAGTAGTTGATATTTAGATAGTTGGACTGCCACATCGGTTGTTCTGGAAATCCGTGTGTTGAAGCATTAGCGTAGAAGGCTGAGGAACGTTGTTGTCGAGGGTGAAGCCCGCGTGATATGAGGCCGGCTCCCAGAGTGAAATCAAAGTTGCTCACGTGAAATCTGTGGAGGAGACCAGCGCTGCGAGGAATAAGTTGCTGGTGCGTCGGAAGCCGAGGTTGAAATACATTTCAAAAAATTGGAGCACTGGTGCCCAAGAGAATTTCGATTGTAATTTGTTTTTAAAGTTTTTCAATTCTTTAATTAAAAAAAGGATGGGGTTCGTTATTTAAAAAAGGGTGATTTTTTTTTAAAGGGAAAGAATTAAAGTTTTTCAATTCTTTAATTAAAAAATATGGAGAGGCTCTTTATTTGACATAAGGAAAAAGAAATGGGGCTATTTATTTGAAAAGGGGGGGCGATTGTTGTTTTTTTTTTTAAGAGAAGGAGCTGAAGTTTTTTATTAAAAAAGGGGATCTGGGCTCAGTTTTTTGTTGTGGATCTGGCGTTTGGCAGTGCTTCTTTTTATAAAGATCCGGGGTGGTTGTTTTTTTCAATTGTTGGGGTTGAAGTTTTTTTTTAAGTCATTCAATATGAATAATCAATTAGCAAAAACTTAACTCAATGAAAACAACAAGCTGGATGGATCCAATTACTTTGGTTGGAAATTCAAGTTGCAGACCCTGCTTGAGGGACACAATGCATGGACAATTGTGAACAATGATGAGGTGAAGCCGAGCCTCGTTGCAGGAGGAACAACAACAACAATCCAAGACTGGGACAAGCGAGTGACTAAGACGAGAATGCTCCTGAAATTGTTAGTCAAAGATTGCATTATTCCCCATATCCGTGATTACAATACTTCACCAGAGATCTAGAAGATGCTTAAGAATCTCATGAGGTCAAGAACACCAATCGATTGTTGTTCCTGAAGAGCAAGATTCTCTCCGTCAAGATGGAGGAGAATGAGACAATTATAGCATTCATTTCGCAAATCAAGGAGCTCAAGAACAAGCTGGGTGATATCAATGAAGTTATGTCAGAAATAGATCTAGTCACGATTACCACAAATGGTATGATTGACGAGTATCAGATGTTCATCATTGGCTTGAATTCAAGATAAAAATCCCCCATGTTTGAAGAATTAATAGGGATCCTCATGCTGGAGAAGGAAAGGCAACTGACTCATAAACCCCAGAGTTCAAATCTGGCCTTAATGGCAAAAAAGAAGCCCTTCAAAGGAAAGCCAAATGTAGCACAAAAGAGCAGCGTAGCCCGAGAGTGAAATATGCTCTCACTTCAAGGTACGTCTTTCAATAGAAATGACTCTGCGACCAAATGTTTTTATTGTGGTAGAACCGGCCATATAGCTAGATATTGCATGAAAAAGAAGTTTGAAGAAGGTTGGAAGCGACATAAGCAGCATGCAGGTCATTTTGTTGATGAAGAACACAGTCAGAACATTAGATTGTTCATATCTGACTCTGCACTTTCGACTAAGGAGGATAAAGCAAATACTTGGTTTGTCGACTCAGGTGCATCTATCCACATGACAGGGAATAGACAGTGGTTTGAAGACTTCAAAGAAACCAACAGTGGAGCAAACATCGTTCTTGGTGATGATAGAGGGTACCAAATCAAAGGTTATGGTAATATTCCTGTTGTTTTCCCAGATGGAAATATTAGACATATCCATAATGTGATGTATGTACCAAGGATAGAAAAGAATCTGATCTTTGTTTCTACTATAACTGATCAGAATCTCAAGGTAGAGTTTTATAAATCATATTGTGTCATTAAAGACCTTTTGGATTGTATGAAGCCTATTGCATCAGGTATTTGTGTGGGAAGATTATACAAGCTAAATGTCAAAAGCGCACCCCATCAGGCATTGACATCATCTGCCATGACTACAGTGGACTTATAGCATCAGAGGTTCAGCCATATTAAATTCAATGATATGCTCCTATTACAGAAAAGAGGTATGGTCGAAGGTCTTCTTGTTTTAAAATCTGTCCATATTGATTGTGATGCATGTGCACTGGGAAAATTGCACAGAGATGAATTCCCTGTGAATCTTGATAAAAAGAAGAGAGATATACTCGAGCTGGTACACACAGATCTATGGCCTATGCAGACAAGATCATTAGGCGATGCATATTATATTTTACTATTTATTGATGACTGTACTAGATTTACTTGGGTGTATTTCCTCAGGAAGAAGAGCAGCACTTTTGAATACTTCAAGGAGTTCAGAGGTATGGTTGAAAAGAACACAGGTAAAAGCATCAGGATTCTCTGCTTGGATCAAGGGGGAGAGTACAAGAAATCTTTTGTAGTCAAATACTACAAAGATAATGGGATACAACAATAGTTTACAGTACCTCACACTCCTCAACAAAACAGGTTTGCTGAGAGGAAAAACAGAGCCCTTGTGGAGTGTGCTCGTAGTATGTTAAAAGGTAAGAATATTTCTAACGGATTTTGGGCTAAAGTGATTAATAATGTAGTATATCTAAAGAATAGGAGTCCAACAAGAAGTTTAGATTTTAAAACTCCTTTTAAAGCTTTATTTGGTTATAAGACTGTAGTTAAGCATTTGACTCTTGAGATTTTTTTATCCAAAATGGATCTTGTATAAAAACCTCCAAGTCTAAAGTCTTCATTTGATTTAATAGTGCAAGTGAAAAAATGGCAGAAAAACCCAAAGTCCAAAGGAAATGGAGAAGCGCAGCGTGAATTCGACAAAGCCGTTGGATCCACGGGATCAACGAATGAGATCAAATCGCATCAGAGGAAGCTAGCAGCATATCAACCTCACCCTCAAGAAATTTGCGATCAGCGATGACATATGAACCATTGATTGAGCGTACAGATCAACGGTGGAGCGAGATCGTATCGCATTGCAAATACGCCGAAGGGAGGATTTACCGCAGGCCAAGGATTCATGCGATATGCGATTGCGATTATCGCATCGCAATATCGCATCGCACCAAACCAACGGGGAAAGGACCCATCACATTGCAAAGGGCTAATATGCGATACGCCGATATCGGCGATCGGTGAGTGCACTGGTGAAACAATACAAACATTGGCGATCATGCGATATGCGATGCGTCAATAGCGCCGATATCGGCGATCGGCGGAGGGGATCACAACCATATAATAGAGCCATGCCTTGCGATGTGCAATCAAGGCCGGACCCGATAGGTTTATGGATGCGATTTAATGTTATTTGAGTTCCAGCATGAAGTGTTTTTGTCGGGATTTCCTATGTTTCTATGTATTTCCTTTGGGAACCGAAAATGCATTATTTTGAGCATTTGTGCTGGGGGCAGGCCAAACGACCGGTTCCACCCGTGCCCGCCAGTGTTTCGTCCTATTAGCTGCCTTGTGCCTCAAGCGTTTCGACAAGGAGTACATGAACGCTCGACGAGAGCCAGAGAGCTCGGAGAAGAAGGGGAATGGACGGAACCTAGAGAGCCCAAACTGGGAAATGAACAGACAAGCGTTGTTATAAGCTTAAAAGCCATCCAATGGCAGAACAGGGAACAGGAGATGTCAGTTGAAGACAGTCACAGAAAGACAGTCAGTCAGTCAGATTGAGGAAGATTGAGTAGAGGAACAGGATAGAGGGAGAGTATGTGCACTCTTTTAGACTCTAGGCTTTCGAGCAGATCCCTCTTTGATGTCACTGTTAGTTGAGAATCTGTTTTTGAGCTCACTCTTGTAATATTCTGTTCTTGAAGACTTAATATAGAGGTCGACACTGAAAGCTGGACCAGGAGACGTAGCCAGAGTCTGGTGAACTCCTTGATTATTCGCTGTGTTGATGTGTGTGTCTGTTATGTCTTTTGACTGTTAATTGTCTATATTATTTGCAGTCTTTTCGATCCGTTGCATTAAGTAATATAGGCATTTTCCTACACATGAGTCTGTAATACCTTTTCTTCTTGATTTAGTATCCATTTCAGATCAAGTGGTATCAGAGCATTTGGTTTTGTTAAAGGTTAGACAAGCTTGTGCTGGATTTTGAATGCTAACTAGATTAAAGCTCAGACTAAGAGAAGGAGAACTTGTGAGACTAATCCAGAGATTGGAAAAGTCTATTCTCAGAGGAGAATGGCAAAAGAAGCTCCATTGGGATCAGAATCTCAATTTATAGAAAGTTTTAAGACACTCCAAGCCATGGTGGAAGAGATGTATCTAGAGTTTAAGAAGGGTCGAGGTGAAAGCACTGCAACACCCAAACCAGACAAAGGAGTAGAGAAACCTTTTCTAGTTGCCTCTCCAAAAGGCAAAGGAAAAAGAGGAATGACTCCTCCACCATCTCCTCCATCATCATCCTCGTCATCATCATCTTCTAGCTCTTCTAAGAAGAAGAAGAAAACTTCCTTAATCAAATTAGATGTGAAGTTTGATTTGCCAATTTATGATGGAGAACTCAATGCAGAAAAGCTAGATAATTGGATAAGACAAATTGATGTATATTGCAGGGTACAGAACATTGATTCAGAAAGGAAGAAGATTCAGCTGGCTAGCCTTCGACTTGGAGGAACTGCACTAGTATGGTGGGAAGGCAAGACACAAGCTGATCTGCAAAAACATGGTAAAGTCATTACTACCTGGAATGAATTTGTTTCTGCCATCAAAAAGCAATTCTATCCTTTAGCTTACATGCAATAGGCAATGATGAGTTGGAAAACTTTTCGTCAGTTGAAGGGTCAAAGTGTACAAAGTTATACTCAAGAATTCAGAAAGAGAGCTTTAACTCTAGGTATAACATTAGACTCACCTAAGACTTTATTGAAGTATATAGGTGGTATTCATAGCTATTTAAAGCATACTATTCTCATGTTTAATCCCACTAGGTTAGACGATGTATTAGTTCAAGCCACAGACCTAGAAGCTAGAGGTAAGAATGTAAACCCAGAGGTTGGGGGATCATCTAAATATTCTGTAAGCAAGAGCAAGGAAAAGAAGAAACTGAAATGGAAGGAGAAAAAATAAAACATTGTAAAGAAGGATAAACCTTCATGTACTCATTGCAAGAAAGAAGGACACGATGAAGCACATTGTTGGTCTTTGCATTCAAAACGGAAACCTAAGAAGTTCGGTGGTAAGAAGAAAAAGAATGCTACAGCTATTCAGCCAGACTTAGGATCAAATTTAGGCGATTAAACAACAGTTACAGCCACAGGTATTAAAGGTAAAGACTCTGAAGCATCCACAAATAATTCTGCACAATCTGTTGATAATGAAAATAATGAGAGGGAAAGAAATGAGCTTTTTCGTATTAGATTAATTTCCAAGCACAATAAGGTTGATACTTTGTTTGATAGTGGATCACAAGTAAATTTGATTTCTGAAACAATTGTAAAGAAGTTGGGATTACAAAAAAAACCTCATGAGAAGCCATATCCATTAGGTTGGGTGTATAATAAAACAAAGCTACAAGTAACGAAACAATGTAAACTTAGGTTTGCTATTGGATCAACATTTGTAGATGAGGTTGAATTAGATATAGTTCTATTGGATATATGTGGTATTGTTTTGGGAAGTCCATACTTGTATGATAGTGAAGCTATTTTCTATAGAGCTGAGAATAAGTATCAACTCACTAAAGATGGAATAGAATATATTGTAAGAGCTCATAAACTCAAAGGTAACTATTCTCTCATAAACTCGGGACAGACGAAAAAAATTGTGAATTCAAGTAAGCAATTTTTACTAAGGTTGTAAAGGCAAAGGATCCTAAAAAATCCAATGCATTTGAACGCTGTGATTCTAAACAGGACGCTGATTTAGTTAAAGTTGTTTTAGAGTATGATGTTCTATTTCAAGAACCAAAAGGTCTACCACCCAAGCGAGAAATAGTACCGGATATTTATTCGCAGCAAGATGCTCCATTACCTAACATTGGAATGTACAGGTTGTCAGCTTTAGAGAATGCAGAGATAAAGAAGCAAGTACAGGAATTGCTCAATAAAGGGTTTATACGACCAAACACATCACCATGTGGATCTCCAATCATGCTGGGGAGAAAAAAAATGGTTCGTGGAGAATGTGCATTGATTATAGAGCACTAAATAAAATAACGATCAAGAATCATTATCCTCTTCCTCGTATTAATGATTTATTAGATCAATTGAAAGAAGCAGTTTACTTTTCTAAGTTAGACTTGCGAAGTGGTTATCATCAGGTCAGAGTTGTAGAACAGGATGCATGTAAGACTTCTTTCAAGACAAATCAAGGACTTTATGAATGGTTGGTTATGCCTTTTGGCTTAGCTAATGCCCCTGCTACATTTATGAGAGTTATGAATGATGTACTCAGACCATTTATTGATGACTTTGTAATTATTTATTTAGATGACATTCTTGTTTTTAGTAAGACATGGGAAGACCATGTAAAGCATGCAACGCGGACTTTAGATGTTTTAAAAAGAGAAAATCTCTATGTAAAGCTGTCAAAATGTGAATTTGGCAGAACATATTTAAATTATTTGGGTTATATTGTAGGGGGTGATGAATTGAAGATAGATCCCTCTAAGGTTGAAGTCATTGTGAACTGACCTAAAACCAAATCTGCTACAGATGTTAGGAGTTTCCTAGGGGCAGCACAATACTAGAGAAAGTTTATTGCTAACTTTTCTTTGATTGCAACTCCATTACATGCTTTAACAGGATTGAAACAGGTGTTTAAATGGGAAGGCAAACAACAGAAAGCCTTCGACACCTTAAAAAAGAAAATCAGTGCATCACCAGTACTAGCACTGCCAGATCTTCAACATCCATTTCAGATTGAGACAGATGCGAGTGACTATGCCATGGGAGCAGTGTTGATGCAACACGGAAAACCCATATGCTATCATTCTGAGACATTTGCTTCTGCAATAGTTAATTATCCCACATATGATAAAGAATTGTATGCATTAGTGCAAAGTGTGAAAAAGTGGAAACATTACCTAATGGGTAAAGAAACAATCATACATACAGATCATCAACCACTTCAATATTTGCACTCATAAACTAAATTGCAGCAATCAAGACATTATAGGTGGATGGGTTTTCTACAACAATTTCATCTTGTCATCAGATATAAGAAGGGCATACACAATAAGGTTGCAGAGATGTTATCAGAACCAATCATAAATGCATCTACTATACTTAAGCATAACTCAGTAATGCATGAAAGTTACATTGAACAATATGCTCAAGATGTATATGCAACTTTAAGTCATGGCAAGCAAGTAGAAAAATTGGATTATTATGTAAAGGACCAACTCTTATATCATTTGGGAAAGTTATGCATTCCACAAATTGAAAGAGTTAACATAATCCGAGAAGCACATACTTCTCTCATATCAGGGCATTTTGGTGTAAGTAAAACAGTTGCACAATTGCAAAGGTTCTGTTATTGGCCAAGAATGCATGAAACAATTTTTAGATATATCAAAGGGCGTACTATGTGTGCTACAAGCAAGCCCAATAATCGGAAATTATGCTTGTACACTCCAGTTCCAATTCCTTCTCGTCCTTGGGAAAGTGTTTCCATGGATTTTGTTGGAGGATTGTCAAAATCTAGGAAAGGTCACGATTATTTGTATGTTGTTGTGGATAGGTTCAGTAAAATGTGTATTTTGATACCATGTAACAAGCAGGTTACCACTGAACAAACAGAAAAGTTGTTCTTTCATAATGTATGGGTTCATTTTGGGTTACCCACTTCTACTGTATCTAATCAAGATTCTTGATTTGTTGGGAAGTTTTGGTCAAATCTATGGGAGTTGATGGACACCGGGTTGAAGAAGAGCACAGCATTTCATTCACAAACAGATGGTCAGACAGAAGTGGTCAACAGGACAGTGATCCAGTTGCTCAGAGGCTATTGCAGCAAGCATCCCAAGCTTTTGGATGAGCATTTGTGTTATGTGCAGCATGCTTACAACCGTGCTAAGCACTCTTCTATTCAGATATCTCCTTTTGAGACTTGTTTTGGTTCTATACCAAAGCCTCCCTTGGATTTTGTCTTTGGTAAAGACATAGCAGTTGATGGACACAGTGATGTGGAGAAAGCAACCAAGTTCATTGAACAAATCCAGGAAATTCACCAGGCAGTACAAGAACAGTTGGAAAGAAGTCAAGCCAAGTACAAGGCAAGACATGACAAGCATCGAGCTGAACATAGTTTTCAAGTTGGTGATCAAGTCTGGTTGTACATCAGCAAAGACAGAATGCAAGGTGAAGGTAAGAAGCTAAAACCAATAAGGTATGGACCTTTCAAGATACTTGATAAAATTGGTGAAAATGCTTTTCGCCTTGATTTGCCAGCTTATATGCAGATCTATTCAATCGTTAATGCAAAAAACTTGAGATTGTATGAACCTTCATTGATTGAAGATCCTGAAGAGCAAAGTCAGTTGCCTTCTATTGGGGATTTGTTGCCTGAGTATCTCAATGAGTTACAAGAGGACATAGTTCTGGACAGGAAGGTAAGAACTACGTGTCAAGGGGATATTGAGTACATCAGAGTGGGACTCAAAGGGTCAAATCCAAGCAAAGCACGATGGATAGAAGTTAGATAGGTGAAACAGCAGTATCCTCACTTGCTCGAATGCTAAAACCAACTTTTGGTGGTCCAAAAGATTTTCAGTAGGAAGGGGTGATCCAAAATGGATCTTGCATAAAAACCTCTAAATCTAAAGTCTTCATTTGATTTAATAGCGCAAATGAAAGAATGGCAGAAAAACCCAAAGTCCAAAGGAAACAGAGAAGCGCAGCGTGAATTCCCCAGAGCCGTTGGATCCAAGGGATCAACTGATGAGATCAAATCGCATCGGAGGAAGCCAGCGACATATCAACCTCAGCCTCAAGCGATTTGCGATCAGCGATGACATATGAACCATTGATCGAGCACACAGATCAACAGTGGAGCGAGATCGTATCGCATCGCAAATACGCTTAAGGGAGGAGTTACCGCAGGCCAAGGATTCATGTGATTTGTGATTGCGATTATCGCATCGCAATATCACATCGCACCAAACCAACGGGGAAAGGACCCATCACATCACGAAGGGCCGATATGCGATACGCTGATATGGTGATTGACGATTAGTGAGTGCACTGGTGAAACAATACAAAGACCCGCGATCATGTGATATGCAATGCGCCGTTATCGGCGATCGGCGATCGGCGGAGGGAATCGCAGCCATATAACAGAGCCATGCCTTGCGATGTGCGATAAAGTCCGGACCCGATAGGTTTATGGACGTGATTTAATGTTATTTGAGTTCCGGCATGAAGTGTTTTTGTCAAGATTTCCTATGTTTCTATGTATTTCCTTTGGGAACCGAAAATGCGTTATTTTGAGGATTTGTGCCAGCGGAAGGCCAAACGGCCGGTTCCACCCCTGCCAGACAGTTTTTCGTCCTGTTAGCTACCTTGTGCTCCAAGCATTTCGACAATGTGTATGAACGCTCGACGGGAGCCAGAGAGCCCGGAGAAGAAGGGGAACGGACGGAAGCCAGAGAGCCCAAACAGGGAAATGAACAGACAAGCGTTGTTAAGCTTAAAAGCCATCCAATGGCAGAACAAAGAACAAGAGAGGTCAGTTGAAGACAGTCATAGAAAGACAGTCAGTCAGCCAGATTGAGGCAGATTGAATAGAGGAACAGGATAGAGGGAGAGTCTGTGCACTCTTTTAGATTCGAGGCTTTCGAGCAGATCCCTCTTTGATGCCACTATGGGTTGAGACTCTGTTTTTGAGCTCACTCTTGTAATAATCTATTCATGAAGACTTAATATATAGGTCGACACTGAAAGCTGGACCAGGAGACATAGCCAGTAAGTCTAGTGAACTCCTTGATTATTTATTGTGTTGATGTGTGTGTCTGTTATGTTTTCTGAGTGTTAATTGTCTATATTATTTGCAATCTTTTTGATCCATTGCACTAAGTAATATAGGCATTTTCCTGCACATGAGTCTATAATACCTTTTCTTCTTGATTTAGTATCCATTTCGGATCAGTTTTTGGCAGTAAAGCCTTTGGCCATATCCCAAAGGAAGATAGAAAGAAACTTGACTCAAAGGCCATCAAATTTATTTTTGTTGGGTATTGTATGGAATTTAAGACTTACAAACTCTTTAATCCCTCTACTCATGAAGTGTTTGCGAGAAGAGATATAGTGTTTCATAAGTAGGTTAATGATGGAATCGATGAGTGCTAATGAAGAATGGCACGTGCCCTTGTTGGTGGAAGAAGGAAGTGATGAATTAGGTGACAGCAATGAGCAAATGCAGCAACATCAGAAGCAGGAAGGGAAAGAAGATGATGTAGATGTCAAGTGAAGTCCAGAAAATGATGATCAGGCAAGGTTTGAAGCTACCCCAACACTCAGGAGATCAGGTAGGAAAACTTAGTTGCTAGCAAGATATAGGGAAAATGCTCTTATAACTAATATGATGAATGTTGTTGAACCCTCTAGTTATCAAGAATCCAGTCAATATAGTGAATGGAGGGCTGCTATGGAAGAGGAATATGAATCAATTCTCAAAAACAAAACTTGGGATTTAGTTAAACTACCTAAAGGAAAACAACCCATAGGATGCAAATGGTTGTGTAAGCCTAAACTGAGAGCAGATGGGAGCATAGATAAGTATAAAGCTAGGTTGGTTGGAAAGGGGTATTCACAGCGAGAAGGCATAGATTATGCTGAAACATTTGCCCCTGTAGCTAAATTAAACACAATCAGAATGATAATTTCTTTAGCTACCAAAAACCATTTGATGATTCACCAGCTAGATGTTAAATCTGCATTTTTAAATGGGGACTTAAAAGAAGAAGTCTACTTAGTGCAACCTAAGGAGTTTGTCAAATAGGGTGAAGAACATTTAGTTTGCAGGTTGAAGAAAGTGATGTATGGACTAAAACAGGCACCCAGGTCATGGTATGACAAAATTGATCCATTTTTCTTGCAGCATGGTTATAAAAGGAGCAAAAATGACCCTAATCTTTATACATTGTTTGATAAAGAGGGAAGGATTGTTTTGATTCTTTATATGTAGATGATCTAATCATTACAGGGAACGCTGATAATCTCATTAAATAAATAAAAGAGCAGATGTCACAAGTTTTTGAGATGAAAGAAATTGGAGAGATACACTACTATTTGGGTTTGAATGTCTGAAGGGATTCTGGACAAACTTTTTTGTCCCAAAGTATGTATGTAAGGAGCTTACTGGAAAAGTTTAGAATGGATCAATGCAAAGTTGCAACAGTACCATTACAAAAGAATTTAAAACTTCAGAATGATGATGGATCTAAGGAGGTAGATGCGACTTTGTATAGACAACTTGCTGGGAGTCTAATCTACTTGACTACAACTAGGCCTGATTTGGCTTATACAGTGAGTGCATTGAGCCAATTTATGTCAAATCCCCTTGAGAGCCATTGGGTTGCAGCTAAAGGTGTTTTAAGGTATCTATAGGGAACCTTAGATTTTGGTATTGTTTATAAGCCTAAATTGAAAGCAAATGAGAGCATATATAAGTATAAAGCTAGGTTGGTTGCAAAGGGGTATTCACAGCAAGAAGGCATAGATTATGATGAAACATTTGCCCCTGTAGCTAAATTAAACACAATCAGAATGATAATTTCTTTAGCTACCAAACACCATTGGATGATTCACCAGCTAGATGTTAAATCTGCATTTTTAAATGGGGACTTAAAAGAAGAAGTCTACTTAGTGCAACCTGAGGAGTTTGTCAAATAGGGTGAAGAACATTTAGTTTGCAGGTTGAAGAAAGTGTTGTATGGACTAAAACAGGCACCCAGGTCATGGTATGACAAAATTGATTCATTTTTCTTGCAGCATGGTTATAAAAGGAGAAAAAATGACCCTAATCTTTATACCGTGTTTGATAAAGAGGGAAGGATTGTTTTGATTTCTTTATATGTAGATGATCTAATCATTACAGGGAACATTGATAATCTCATTAAATAAATCAAAGAGCAGATGTCACAAGTTTTTGAGATGAAAGAACTTGGAGAGATACACTATTGTTTGGGTTTGAATGTCTGAAGGGATTCTGAACAAACTTTTTTGTCACAAAGTATGTATGTAAGGAGCTCACTGGAAAAGTTTAGAATGGATCAATGCAAAGTTGCAACAGTACCATTATAAAAGAATTTAAAACTTCAGAATGATGATGGATCTAAGGAGGCAGATGCGACTATGTATAGACAACTTGTTGGGAGTCTAATCTACTTGACTACAACTAGGCCTAATTTGGCTTATGCAGTGAGTGCATTGAGCCAATTTATGCCAAATCCCCTTGAGAGCCATTGGGTTGCAACTAAAGGTGTTTTAAGGTATCTATAGGGAACCTTAGATTTTGGTATTGTTTATACTGATTCGTGTGATGTTAGATTGACAAGTTTTTCAGACTCCGATTGGGCTGGAAATGTAGATGACAAATGATCCAAAACAGGCTGCATTCAACACTGGACCTGGGGTTATTAGATGGAGTAGCAAAAAGCAGAACACAGTATCCTTGTCTTCTGCAGAAGTTGAATATCAAGTTATGTGTGTAGCAACATGTGAAGCAGTTTGGTTTAGGAGACTTCTCCTTGATGCTGGAGAAGAACAGAAGGTTGAAACAGTGATCAAATGCGACAACGAGAGCTCCATCCAGTTTGCAAATAATCCATTATTTCATAAGAACACAAAGCATATCGATACATAGTTTCATTTTGTCAAGGAGAAAGTTGAGTCAAAAGAAATTCATATTGAATATTGTAATAGTTGTGACAATGCTGCTAATATTTTTACCAAACCTCTAGGTAGAATCAAATTTGAGTTGTTTAGGGAAGTTTTAGGCATATCTTTGAATCCATTTTTCCATTAAGGGGGAGTGTTGAGATTAATGTAGGAACAGTTCAAAACGAACCCTAGATTAGGATTCTGTTCAACTTCCTTAAATGTGTGCTTGCTATAAATATTCCTCATGTATTGAATGAAAGACAGAGAATGTTTTGCAGTGGCAGTCTTACAAGTGGTGTTCCACACCTATAAGCTATGTAGTTGATTAATAAAGTTGATTCGTATTATTTTTGACAATCTGAATATGATGATTAATTTAAAGGAGGGCTTGATTTCTCGCTTTCTTTTGTTCGTTGTTGGACTTATGATCTACTATGGTGGGACTGCTGCAGGGATATACCACAGCATTACCTGCTCCAGCGTTTAAGGTGGTATTGACTCACTCTAGGTGGGGTTTACGACCCTACCCTACCCTTCCAGGTTAATTACTTTCTCCTTCTCGGGATGTTACAATTAATCCTTCTCATAGGGTTCGTTTATTTTTCAAATGCTCGTAGATGCCTTACTACTTTTGCTAAAATTAATGCCCCTTTGCTTATAAAGTGGTCAAGGAATCTCAAAGTCATTCAGGACCTGAGCTTCCGAATATTTTTTGTTCCTTCTGGAACATGATTACAAGGAACGACTAACCAAGACAAGATGTTTAAGGTAAAATCCTTCATCATCTCGTATTCAACCCTTTTCGTCCTTTAACAATTTAACAAGGTTTCTTTCCCCGTCTACTTTATAGGTGGAAATCCCATCAATATGTGGATTTTCTTTCTAAACCTGAACCTATTAAATTTCATATTATTTTTTTCTTTTCTTTTGAGGGTTAATTTACTCGTTTTCATTTTGGCGATGACAAGTACACCTCTCGCCAATCCTGGCTAATGGTTATGGAATGCATTAGCATTCTTCAACTAAGCATCGAGTCCAAGGTAAATAATTTTTGCAGTGGTTTCTTTCAGATATTTGGTTAGTGCAGCCACGATTTCCTCCTCTATTTTTTAATAGCCTCTTAAGGGTCAAATGATGGCCACTCGACCTGGTTAGTGCAACCACGATTTCCTCCTTTATTTTTTAATAGCCTCTTAAGGGTCAAATGATGACCACTCGACCTTGTATTATCTATAGACAAAATAATGACTACAATTTAGGATTTGAACCATAGTCTTAGTAGGATAAACTTATGGCCATGACCCTCCCGCTACTATCTTAATGTTATGTTGAATAATCGTTTTTCCAACAACTGTACATGATTTATCAGTTCCATCACCCTCAGATCAAAATACATTTACGTTTCAGTGTGTTACTCTTGGAAACTGTATGGAAGTTTTTTTTTTTAACTGTATTATTATTATTATTATTATTTTTTCAAAGAGTTTTCCAACCCACTATGGTTTATTAATCATTGTGAGGGTTTTTCCAAGGTATGAATAGTTCAAATGAACTCTGAGTTTAAACATTTTTTATGCATTCAACATTTATCTATGTGATTCATTTATAGAAGACACAACCTTAAGATTCCTTTTGTGTTGCCCATTTTGGATTCTAAGCAGTATTGGTTTAGTTACAATGATATTCCTCTAACAAGTAAAATTTTCACACATTTCCAATATTTTTGGTTTATCTATCAATAGTGTGTTTAATTTTTTCTTAGATATGAATATGGTGAATACCAATTGCATCACACACTAATATAGTTTATCATTGCATTACTTAGTTTTCTTTTTTTGTTCCAAAGAAAAAATAACCTCATGCTTCTTTTTTTGTTCCAAAGAAAAAATAACCTCATTTTATTTGGAATATAGATCAATATATTATCTCTCTTCCCAATTTATATTTTCTTTACAAGTCTAGAGTTTAACCTCTCCAGTCCTCCTTACTAAACTTAGGACTTCCTCTAGGCAGTTGATCCTGACCCACCCTGGCATAGAGTTTAAATGCCCATTTATTTCCTTGCATAGAATAGTATAGATTCCTTAACCATTACAACAATTTACATAGTACAATAGAACAAAGTCCTTCAAGAAAGTTACAGTTTTACACATTACTGCATAGACAAACTCTTTCTTATAATGCATGATCAACAATTAATTAATTTTATTTATAGACATAACCTTTTCCTTTAAAGAAAACACATAACCAATGATAGATACATTTACTTATCTTTTCTGTAACATTATGATTCAGCAGCAAAACACCAAGGACAAGAGTGCTCCACCCAACCAGTGAGCGCAATGTTTCACACCAGAGCTCCCCCCGATCTAGGTAGCACTTCTAGAAAAGTTGACTGAGTAGTAACCTTTATAGGTTATTTCAATACCTTTTTCCTGATCCTAACCAGGCTTAGCCTAAAACTCAACTAAGCACCTAGATTCAGTTTAGGATTCCACTGGCCAACCAACTCGAGAGTCCTTTACTAGTAGCATCCTGCCGACCTCAACAGTATCATGTCTATGATTTAGAGCGTACATCCTTATTTCCTCTCTTGGACCTCCTCCAACCAGGTACCAAGTGTTCAAGGTTTCTTCATGTTTCTTCCTCCCCCCTCTTGGCTCCCTTGTTCCTAGTGAGATTTTTTATCTCTAGCGTGAGGATAATTTCTTTTAAATGTATTATAAATGTCTAGGAAGTGAGACTATAATATAGCACTCTTTCCTGTATTTTTGTGGGTAACCAAAGTTAATATTATTTATAAAAATAAAGCAACATTTATCATCTATGTTTGGCCTTTCACATGGGCCATAGTTTTACCAAATCATCTGCGGTAAAAAAAACATATGTACCACTTTTTACCAAGGGGCGTTACATCTTCCCCCTTCGAGCGAAACATTGTCCTTAGTGTTTGTTTATTTATTTCTTAATTTTTTTCCTTAAAATGGGTTGGAATATGCCTTGCACATATATTCTTCATCTCCTCTGGTAGCACTTCCTAACTGAACTGCTTCCACTAAACTTGACTTAGGAAACTGTTTTCTTCTATTACATAATCTTGATCTGATGGAGAATACTTGGAGTTTTAACCAAGATTACTCCCTCAGGTTCCACCTACATCCATAATTATTATAGCCATTAGTTTCCATCAATTCTTCTTTTCTTTTCTTTTTTCATTTTTAAAATGTATACATATACATCTTGTTTCAATCTTTGTTACAACACCATCAATGCATATTTATATATCCAAAAAGACTATTAATATGCACCATAATGCAACAAGGGTCAGTAACCTGTGCTCCAAATAAAAAAAATAACATCATTGTCCACTCATCATTGTAAATTATTTTTTTATCCTACGGTTGTGTCCACTCAAAAAGACCCCACCCTGCGGTTCTATTATAGGTTTTATATCATAGAGGTACGGGTTCTATGTGAAATATTTTCTTAACAATAATAATATGGTTTAAAAACTATTTAGAATTTTTATAAGTATATGTGAACCCCACTGGAAAATTTGGTTTTTATACAAGTTTTTGGTTATTATTTATAATAGTTCATTTTAAAAAAAAATTAATTTTATAAAATATATATAATTATATTTTTTATAAAAATATTTATTTAAAATATTAAACTTATGTAAAATATAGAGTGAGCCCCAATATCTAAGTACAACAACAACATTTATTACCATATATTAGGACATTTATTACCATATATTACGAGGATCAAAATTCAAAATCAATAAGTCAATCAATAAGTTCATTGAAACCTATATCCCCACCTCAAATTTAACACATTAAAACACCATAATCTATAACACCTAGAGATGTGTGAAATATTAAATCGATGGTTTCCATTGGCCGCTTACTATCTAACTTTTAAGCTATCCCCTCCACAAAGTTGTTTTATTTTTACCACTTTTTACACATTTCTTTATTTCCTGTATTGCTACCCCCCAAACCATTGACCAGCTACTAACCCCCCGCAATATCGTTGCATACAATTTACCATATTTATTTAAATTTAAAAATGTGAGGTATGGTGGCAGATTTTTTTTTAAAATTATAAAGTCCATGTCGAAGGGATAACATGAAAGATTTTTATAGCCATATTTTTTTGGAATAAGCTTATGGGTGAAAGTTTGATGGAAGAGGCGACTAGGTCAATAATTGAAATATATCTTCGTGTAGATAAAATGAAGATACATATTTGAGAAGTACATTTCAATACAAATCATGGACTTTCCAATGTTATAAAGAAATATTCCATCCCTATGGAATAATTTTAGAGAGGTGAAAATGAAATTTTACAAAACAAACAAATGAATTTGTTTTTGCTATGGTATAAAGAGGGAAAATGCAAGTGAAGAGAAAATTTGGATAATTTCTTATCCAATGTTTCTACATGAGTGAAAAAGGAGAATAGAAAAGATATTTTCATAATTTACCAAATATGGTTGAAGACATGGTTTTTAAAACCATGGGAAGCTAACCAGTAAATGGTTTGCATAGAAAAATGAAATGAAAATTATTTATAGAGTTTCATTTATTCATAAGTACACCAAAAGTGGGCAAAACTAAATATGAAAAGATTGGATGGTTGGGGTAAGTTGTTGTAAATTTCATTTATGAAATTCATAAACAAATAAATTCTACAATGGAAAAGTATTATAAGACACGGTTTTCAAAACCATGGATGGTTTTACAGAGCAAAGATGATTTAAGGAATTATGTTAGGAATTTATTTATGAAATTCATGAAGAAAAGAACCATTTTATAGGTCAAAACAAGACATGGTTTTTCAAAACCACATGCAAGAATTATTTATATGGAAATATGGAAATATAATTTTATAGGTTTCTCGGAAATGTTTTTATTAAAATATCTTATTCCCAAAAACTTAAAATTAATATTTTTGAAAGCTAAAGAGTGACAAAAAAAAAAAAACCAATGATTTCCAAATCATCTCCAAATTTTACGACATTGATTAAGAACCTGAAAGATAATCCACTGAATTATCAAAGTATTTTATCAAAAGCCAAGGGATTAATCAATTCTTTAAAACGGACCAGTCAACCAAATTATGGACATGATTTTATCATCTGTAGAAGGAGGAATATCAACAATGATTGTTTTTCATATTTAGAGTCAAATATATTAGCACTCAAAAAACACCTAACAATAGAAGATTTGCAAACTAAGGATCAAAGTGCAGTTTTCCAGCAGACAGTTTAACCAACTTAAGATTTTAAGGTAGAAGACTTGCAAACAACTCCAAATTTCCTGTAGTTTTTTGGAGATTGTTTTTATTTTTAGTATATTGTCCATATTTTTATTCCAGAAAGCTAGAAAAAGTTAGTTATGTAATTATCTATGTATTATTTGATTTTCATTGTAAAAGGGTTGGATTTTAATGTCATTACCCTACCATTTTTGTAAAGACTTTTGTTGTAGAATTTTTAATTAAAGTGTTCCAAGTTTAGTTTCATGAAAAAAAATGTTTCTCATGTATGTCTTTCCCCGTGATTTCATAATCTATTTCTTCATATGTTCAAGGTATCATAGGATTTAGCGCAAGCCTATGTTTGAGTATCAATCTCCATGACAACCCACTGCAAAGTTATTATCATTATGGAGACTAGCTAATTGGACAGTCCATTTAAAACAACTCCTTTGCATCATTTAATTGTTTCCTTCTGTTATCTCTTGAAGGTATATTTCTTTGGTTGTCGAAATATTCTACATGTATCTACTATATCCGGTTGATTAAGTATTTAGTATGTATACCTAATTATTATATATTCTCTTATATTCCTATACAAAACTCTTTAAAGATATGTTATTTAGTTGAAACTGGACATTGGTACTTTGATCAAGTTTCAGCGAGAGAGGGATTTATTTCTGAGCAAAGATTGGATACTCATCAACAACCACCTACAAAAAATAATAGATCTATACATTTTTATTCATAGGTGGTTGGCTAGTAACAATGAACAACTTAAAAAAAGACCTTGTAGCATTAGAGGATCCCCCTCTAGTTGAAGGGCCAGCGTGAACCTAAAGTTTGGTCGGGTTGGTTTCTTGGCGCAATTTCACAGCCAAGAATTTCCTTCAAGAAATAGACACAACAGGTTCCATAGGCACCATCATACCATAATGAAGCATTCTCAAGTTCAAAGACAATTATTTTAATTTATTGCTTACCAACTTATTTTGTCCTTAGTTTAAGTGGACCCAATCATGTCCACATTACTTATCTGTTGGTTATTTCATGAAAAATTAGGGTGCCATAATTCTATTGGTTTCCCTCATTTTTATTATTTTGTTTGTTCTGCAGTTGAAATTGCATCCCTCTGTATTTTGAAACTTATCAGTTAAGGTGCTTGAAGTTCACTTGTACTCCCCCTTGTTGAAGTGCAAACAACTTCGGGGTGTTGTTCAGCGGCCTCAATATAGTATATTATAATTATTCTCGTGACTTAATGATTTTATAAGCATATTCTCAATCAAACCAACTATTTGGCGAGACTTCATTTATATATAAAATAATTCCAATTCTTTAAGGTACTCATTTGGGTGCCACTGTTTGGTGGCAAAGTGCATTTCCCATGTTAACGCAACATACGATAGAAGTTTTAGGTTATGCTTGTGCCAATATGCTACAAAAATTTTCTTTATCACAGTTTTAATGATCTTAAGATTTTGTGTCACATTTTCTTTCAATCAACTTTAATTACCTATTTCTAATCACACTTCACCTATACCCACTAGCAAATCTATCAACGACGTCTAGACAAAAAAATTCTTTGAGTATGCAATACAAATTACGCGTCAAGTGCTCCTACATGCATATATAAATATAAGTTCCTTTGTTGTCTCTTTGGGTTATTATATTTTCCAAGACTATTAGACTCACAAACACCAAATTAAGAGTTTTTTTTTTTTTTTTTCTTCTTTTTTTTTCTCTCATGGTTTGTGGTTGTACCATTCAACCTTTATATATATATATATATATATAATATATATATATATATATATTGTTTTCATTTCCAATGGACTTCCCATAAATGGAACCTAATTCATATTTATTTTGTTTATTTTGTTTCACAATTTGATATCAAATCTTGAGATGACATAATTAGCAATCATTTCAATCAAAATCCCCTTGTTATCTTGTTGTCAATTGAATTTGATCTTTGTAATCACGAAGTTGTTATAGGTTAGACCAATTTGCGAATCATTCCATGATTCAATGTTACAAACTTGTAAGTGACTATGACCTAAATCCCTTTAAATACATTAAGTACAAAAAAATTGAAGTATATTTGGAGTCCTTTTCTATATTTTAGGTATGTTGCATTTCCCTTCTGATAATTTTTCATATTCACTCTATTCTTGCTTTCTTTATACTTAGTAAGTTCTGTGTAAGGATATATATATATATATATATATATCCGCAGTGTTGTTCTAAAGCAATTCCATGTTTACTCGGTACCTTGGAGTACCCAAGTTACTTCCAACATGTCATCTTGAAATTCAAGTTTCCAATATGTTGATCCACTTCCCTTAATTCCAAGGTCCACCCCTTCTCCCTATTAAGTGTTGATCACAACTTACTTCTATTTTTTTGGTTCTAGACAAGAATATTGTCCAACAATTCAACTACATTACCATTTACGTGTTTCTTTTTTTTTTGTAGAAAACTTTATTCGTCATGCTCCATGCAACAGTTCTTGACTCAATCTAGTATAACCTATTTTTTGAAAAAGGATTCCCTGCCATCCAATTCACATGTGCTTAAAGTTCCATTTATTGAAAGTTTGATTCTTGCGATCCCCAAAAAAAATATTTTGAAAATCTAGTAGCTATAATATACCTAAATGTCTTCCTCACACAATAAAACCCTACAATTTAGATTGTTTTTTGAAGGAAAAACTTATACAGCCAGTTATCCTATTGTTGCAACTAGTTGTAGCTCCATTCATGAACAGACTTGCCAGAGTAAAGGTTCAATAAAAAAGTCTCTTTTCTTTTGTCCTAAATTCCAAACCCACTCGTACACTGTATGGAATGGTTTAAGCATGAGTTACACTATTACATATGTTTTTCATCATTATCTTACTAGTACCACATCATGTATTGTTGTTTATGATATCACTTACTAATGCTTAATTTAGGGTAATTTATTTGAATCATTTTTACTAATTACCCACGGTACCTAATCGACTCATACATAATTCATAATCATGAGCATTTTATGTTTCCATTCAAATTTGGAAATGTTTTCGTTAAGTATATCGAGATAGACTCCTTGATTATATTGATACACAGTGTATCTATTTTCTATGTTATAAGTTTCGTGTTCTTGATAAACATTTAGTATATATGTATGGAGGTTGTGAATATGAATTAGGTAATTGTTCCCCAAATGTTTCAGTTAAACATTAATTACATTGAAACCATTAATATTGTTTTACCTTCTCTTTAAATTTATCAGCCACATCTAAACAAGAAATTTCTCTGAGTATCTAATAGAAATTATGCATCAAGTGTTCCTACATGCGTATATAAATATAGGTTCCTTTGTTTTCTCTTTGGGTTATGATATTTTTCAAAATTATTAGACTCACAAGGACCAAATTAAGAGTTTTTTTTTTTCTCATAGTTTGTGGTTGTATCATTAAGCCTTTATATATATATATATATATATATATAACTCGATCAAAATCAGTGCCTCACCGTTCGGGAGGTCACAAGGTCCACTCTGCCCGAAGCCCTGGGGTTGGGCCTTACTAGTGGGCCACAGGACTAGATTCACTTCAGGTCGATCAGCCCAGATTTTTTCGTGGACGTAGCAGCCACTCATTGACCAAGGTGTCCGTGAACCACAGCCAAAAAAAAAAATTAAAAATATATATATATATATATATATATTCAGTTCTGCTAGAATTCCCATAAATGGAATCTATTTCATATTTATTTTGTTTATTATGCTGCACAAATTGATATCAAATCTTGAGATGCCATAATTAGCAATCATTTCAATCAAAATTCCCTTGTTATCTTGTTGTTAATTGAATTAGACCTTTGTAATCACAAAGTTGTTATAGGTTATAGACCAATTTACGAATCATTCCATGATTCAATGTTACGAACTTATAAGTCACTGCCACCTAAAGCCCTCTGCATACATCTTGTACAAAAAGGTTCAAGGATATTTGGACTCCTTTTCTATATTTTAGGTCTATTGCATTTCCCTTCAGATAATTTGTAACACCCTCTGAGGTAAATGTGCATATAAACAACATAATGGGAACAAAAACACAATAAACATATCAGCCATCAAAATCCATATATATATCAATACATTTTCACATGAAAATCAAGGGAATGAATTTTTTCATTAACAAATTCAATGAACCAACCAGTGATGGTACTACCACATTCCACCCGACCATAGATTGGCTGAGCCAAGTCTCTCTTTAGCCAATCGCCCCCGTGCCATATTCCAAGCATGAGTGTGGGACTCATAGAACATATCAAAAATCACCAATCAATGTAGATGCCACTGGAGTTCTCTGCCTACACCGTGAGGAATTTCAGTGTCTCCTAGTCTCTTAGGCTTTACCGTGCATCCGCAGTCTGATCCATGGATCACCAAGCCCTACACCGAAACATACTCTACAAGATTTACCGTGCATTCCATCCCAAAATCACTAGGCCCAACAGAAAGAAAATCTACCTCTTGGCTTTACTGTATATCCCGCCATTCACCAACAATGATTCCTAGGCCCACCGAGGCACACAATCTGGCTTTACCGCAACCCACAATCTGGTTCAAGGGTTACTAGGCCAATGGCTTCATGCATCCTTATTCCGGTTCAGGGACCACTACCACCACGTGTTTGTCAATTCAGAGATCCACCCCACTCAACTTCGAATCCAATCTGACCATCCCCCACAAAACGCATGAGAGAACCCATCTCATCAAAGCTATCAAGAAATGGCAAGGCCAGGCTGAAAATACTGTCACACTTGGAAAAAACCCATGCCATGGTAGAAAAGAAACACATGCAATCCCATGCATTCCAAATCTAGCAAGGAAAATACACATGCAATCCCATGCATGCCAAATCTAGGAAGGAAAATACACATGCAATCCCATGCATGCCAAATCTAGCAAGGAAAATACACATGCAATCCCATGCAAGCCAAATCTAGCAAAGAAAATACATATGCAAGTTGATACCTGCAATGAAGCCTATTGTAGTTGCTTGACCCTGCCTTTCCCTGCTTGATCTTTGCTTCCTCTTGCCTTCTTTGCCTTTCTTGCTCCAATGCCAAAGTGCTCCAAGAAAACTCTAAGTGTCCAAGAATATAAGAGAGAGAGAGAGAATAATGAGAGAGCTCCAAAACTAAACTGATCAAGCCTTGCCCACTGATCCCCAGAAGCCTTTTTATTAATGAGGCCTCAATTTTCTTCATTTTCCATTAGTTTCTTTCATTTTCCTCCTCACATGCAACCTATGACTTTTCACCTCCTTTTTCTCCTAATTTCCATTATTTTCCTTCATTTTCCTCCTCACATGCAACATGTGATGTTTTATCTTCCTTTTCTCCTAATTTCCATTATTTTCATAAATAAATGTGCCAAAATACCTCTTTGCCTCTTTAATGCCTTAACAATTGCCTTTGCCAATTTCCTTAGCGATAAGCAACCAAATGAACACCTCCTAGGATGTCTTGCCCACCATTCATCTTGGAATACGTGTCCCATCATCCGTGGTATTTATATATTTTAACATGGAATTTTCACAAGGGTTGTTACATAATTTTTCATATTCACTATATTCTTGCTTTCTTTATACTTATTAAATTTTGTGTAAGGATATTACTAATACATTTTTTTTTTTTGACATCTGCAACGTTTTTCTGAAGGAATTCCATGTTTACTGGGTAACCTGGAGTACCCAAGTTACTTCCATCATGTCATCTTGAAATTCAATTTTCCAATATATTGATCCAATTCCCTTAATTCCGAGGTCCTCCCCTTCTCCCTATTAAGGGTTGATCACAACTTACTTCTATTTTGTTGGTTGTAGACAAGAACATTATCTAACAATTCTACTACATTACCATCTACTTGTTTCTTTTTTTTTATAGAAAACTTTATTCGTCATGCTCCATGCAACATTTCTTGACTCATTCTAGTATAACTTGTTTTTTAACAAAGGATTCCCTGCCATCCAATTCACATGCGCTTAAAGTTCAATTTATTGATAGTTTGATTCTTGTGATCCAAAAAAAAATTGAAAATTTAGTAGCTATAATATACCTAAATGTCTTCCAAACACAATAAGACCACAACAATTTAGAAATATTTTTGAAGGAAAAACTTATATAGCCAGTTATCTTCTTGTTGCAACTAGTTGTGGCTCCATTCATGAAGAGACTTGCCCGAGTAAAGGTTCAATAATTTTTTTCTCTCTTCTCTTGTCCGAAATTCCAAACCCACTCGTATTAACTACCATTGTATGGAATGGTCTAAGCACGAGTTAGACTATTACATATGGTTTTCATCATTATCTTATTAGTACCACATTACGTATTGATGTTTATCATATCACTTACTAATTCTTAATTTAGGGAAACTTATTTGAATCATTTTTACCAATCACCCACGGTACCTAATCGACTCATACATAATTTGTAGTCATGAGCATTTTATTTTTCCATTCAAATTTGGAAATTTTTTCGTTAAGTATATCGAGATAAACTCCTTGATTGTATCGATGCACCCTGTATTTGTTTTTTATGTTACAGGTTTTGTGTTCTTGATAAACATTTAGTATATATGTATGGAGGTTGTGTATATGAATTAGGTAATTGTTCCCTAAATGTTTCAGTTAAACATTAATTACATTGGAACTATTAATAATCTTTTACCTTGTCTTTTTTCTTCTTCTCATGGCTCACCATTCCACAGTGACAAAATAATACCAAATAAGTCTTCCATACAATTGTTCACTCACCTAGGTGCCCAACAAATTGTTCCTTGTAGTTAATGGTACCGCCAATAATAATTCAATCAATATTTTATGACTTAACTTACATAATAAATTTCATTTAAATTTATTTGGTGTTGGTAGATTATTCACCGGTAGTTGAGCTCATAGGCCTGAGTATTGAAACTTTTCTCTGATACCATTTGTAAGATACCTCATATTTTAATAATAAAAAAATTGTTAATATAATTACCTTAGTTGGAAAAGCGAGCACATAGGTAAGTGAAGTCATTGTTTAATGTAATTTAATATGTTGTAACTATTATTACTCTCACTGTGCGGGACCTGATATTTATGTGGAGTATAATTAATTCCACAAATCATATATCTTGTTATTAATTTCACTTCACTGTAGCAATTACATTTAACAACCATGGTTCCATACTTATGGATTAAAACTTGGTTTGATATTGGGGATGACTCGCTTACCAAAATATATGTATGCTCTCTATCTATGTGTCTTTCCACTACACCTTTTGAGAGTTCTATATGTGCTTATCTGTAACGTAACCTAGGTTCTAGAGTTGAGTTGATTGAGATTACCATCACCTCAGATCTATGATCCATATAGTTCATGGTTAGATTTGACGGTGGTGATTGAGGACCATGGTTATGGGAATAAACACTCAAACCAATGGCTCAATGGCGAGAGAAAGTTTCCTTAGATCTTGTGGCAGATCAGATTTTGGTTTTCTCATTCACTAAATGGTGACTGACAAAAATGAATAGAATCATGAGAAGATATTACAAGCTAAAACAAAGAACATAGAGCTTTTCCATAAAATGCTATGATGACAAAAATCTAAGTCAACAATAATAGTATAATGGAGTTAATTACAACTACAATCCACATATAGAACCAAGTAGTTAGGCACCTCAACTAAGGAATTAACCATGTTTGGGATCCAAAAACTGTGAGAGAATGTCTATCCATATGAACACCCTCCAAGATGATGTGTCATGTTACCACACAATCTTGCAAGACCCTAAGGAAGGGAAACCTAATGGACAACTACTAGACTAAGTGACAACAACGGCTCAAAGACCCACTATCACCTCAGTCAAGGTCCCCTGCTTTTTACATACTTTCATCGATGGGAGGAGTCTCGGTAAGAAGGGAATCACTTAGGATTTATGTGAAAATTTCTGAGTCTAACACATCAGAACCCCTACTACAGTATCTGGTTTACTATCTCCTACATGTTCTTAACATTAACAAGTTATTTAATTACATAAACATCAAAGTAAACACGAATGCAACCTTCACAGATATGCAGATCAAGCACTGAAATAAACTGAGACAACACAAGGGACACCATTATTTTTGGACAATCGTCCCCGAAAAAACCCAATGCGGGAAAACCGGTGCAACAAATATGAGGGTTTTATTATTATGCAAATTTCTGAATACAACTAGGGTGCCAAAAATGGTTCACCCTTCAGAGAATATCCTTGGTAGTAGTACCTCTATTTAGAGACGGATATGCCGCCAAATCAGCAACCGGATGAACAACCCCACAGTGACTCTGATTGTTCCTTGTGCTGGACAGTGAAAGCTGCTCCAAGCACTCCTTTAGAACTGCGTCACCCTCTCTGGAACTACGTCACCCTCTCCCGGCTAATCTGCTCTCAGACTACCCCATAGAACCTCCTCAATGCAACCTCTTCAGCCCAGCGTCAACCTCTACAGCCATCTGCGCTGCCTGTGTCAGCCTCTCCATTCTCTACGGCTTCTGCGTCCTCTGCACTAGCTTCCTTAGCCTCTGCGTCAGCCCTCCTAGGCTCTACGCTGCCTCTTCCGACTCTTTGTTTCCTCTCTAATATGTATTCTTCAGCCTCCTGCCGAACTGCCCCTCACTACCACTGATCACTTGTTCGATTTCCTCAGCAAACCTCGCCCCAGAAAATAGAACTCACTGATCTCTCTTGGTGTGTCTCCAACTAACCCTCAAGCCTCCTCTTATACTTTTGTTGTTAACGATTCAACAGCCGAGATCAACGGCTAAGATTAGAACTAGCTTGATCCTCATCACTTGGAAATTTCTCACACATATTTTATTAATACACATTAATATTTTAATTTTCCGAAGTTTAGACTTAAGAACCCCATTAAAAATATTAATTATTTTAATAACTCTTCATCCGGGTGGAATTTCTCCAAACTATTTCTGGGTCTTGGAGATCTCATGTGCCTTAGCCTCTCCACCAATTTTCAAGGCTAGAGAACATATGATGCTACCAAAAATCAACACTCCCTCTTAGCGAGAAATGTGCTCTAGTAATGCTTAGCCTGCTGCCCCACATCAACTGCACTGTTCCTTCCTTTACTACTGCCAATGACACTACCAATGCCACTGCTACATCTGTACTGCAACTCTCTCTCAACATGCTGCCTCATGCTGCCCATAGCACTACCACTACTAATTGTTGCACTGCAACTCAATTACCGAGAAGTAAGTAATTGACTTCACCCAAACACTGACATCTTGGTCAGTCTGCAAGCCTCGTGATGCCGAAGCTACCTTTGTTGCTATCCTGTGCTCCCTCTATTGCCACTGCGTTGTTGCAACCTCTTTTGTGCCTCTCACACTGCCACAACCTCCACTGCTGATCTGAAAATGAGATCTTAGATTAAAATTAAGGTATTACAGACTCGTGCAAGATTTGCTTATATTACTTAGTGCAACGGATCGAAAAGATTGCGAATAATATAGACAATGAGTAGTTAGAGAAACATAACAGACACACACACATAACACAACAAATAATCAAGGAGTTCACCCAAAACTCTTGGGCTACGTCTCCTGGTCCAGCTTTCAGTGGTGACCTCTCTATTATGTCTTCAAGAGCAGAGTTTTTACAAATGTGAGCTCAAATTGAGTCTCAACACAACAAGAACAAACAACAGGGTTTTGCTTGAATCCCTCAAGTCTTTCTGAGTACACAAACTCTCCCTCTCGCTCTCTATCTTTGTTTTCTCTCTGTCTCAACACTGCTTCCTCCTGTCTCTGTCATTCAGTGGCTTTTAAGCCAATTGGCACTTGTCTGTTCGTTTTCCCTTTCGGGCTCTTTGGCTCCCAACCTCTGTCCTCAAATCCCCTCTGAGCTTTAAAAAATCATTGTTAAACATCTTCAGGGATGGTGGCCATCTGTTTTGTAACGGAAGGGACCATCAGCGCGTTAAAAACCCAAAAATATCATTCCTCTGTTTACACAGAGAAATACACATAAAACGTTGTAAAGTCCGCAAAAATGCCTTTTATCATATTTGAAATATTATGGAATCCGCCCTAAACTCCATCGAGTCCGCCTTTAAATTGTTATCACAAATCGCTTAGTTGTGGTTTCCTTCGTATTTGGGTTTATAGCAAAAAACCCCAAATACAAAGGAAAACCCGACAAAAATACGCCATATCGGACCTCAAATATTATAGTATCGCATTCATAACCCTTTCGAGTCTTGCTATATATCGCTATCGCATATCCCTTTTGGCCTCTGATCGTCGACTACACCGATCGACCTTATTGACTATCGGCACATCGCATGGTCGCTGGCCTCCTTGGCATCATCCCTTACAAAGCTGCGATGCGATATTGTGAATCCTTCTAACCGCGGGCTAAGTCCTCCCGCATATGAGCGATGCGATAGCGCGGGTAAATCTGGACCGTTGAACTGCGCGCTTGATGGACAGTCCTCATTTAATCACGTTGATCGCCATCGCGATTTCCATAAGGCCGCCTCTGATAGACTTCGTCTGCTACCTTCGATTGCGATATGTCGATTAGATCTAGACCGTTGATCGACCAGATCCGACCACTCCTGTGCAGTGTTGTTTTAGCCTCCGATAGGCTCTGTTTTCACCATTTCTGCGTGTTTTCCCTGTCCGATAGTGTTTTCCGCCATTCTTGAAGGTTTACCCTTTGCAATGGTGTTTAAGTATTGAAAGACTTAGAGGGTTTCAGGATCCATTTTGGATCACGCCTTCCCACTAAAAAGCTTTTGGACCACCAAAAGTTGGTTTTTAAGCATTGATCGAGGATATAGCCTCCTCACTTGTCCAATATCTATCCATCGTGCACTGCTTGGTTTTGAACCTTTGAGTCCGATTATCAGGTACTCAACATCCCCTCTGCGCGTAGTTCTCACCTTCCTGTCCAGAACTGTGTCTTCCTGCAACTCATTGAGATATTCAGGCAACAGATCATCAATAGAAGGCAACTGACTTTGCTCTTCGGGATCTTCAATCAATGAAGGTTCATACAGTCTCAAGTTCTCTGCATTAATGACTAAATAAATATGCATATAAGCTGGAAAATCAAGGCGAAAAGCATTTTCACCAATTTTCTCAAGTATCTTCGAAGGCCCATACCTTATTGGTTTCAGCTTCTTACCTTCACCTTGCATTTTGTCTTTGCTAATGTACAGCCAGACTTGATCACCAACTTGGAAACTATGCTCAATTCGATGCTTGTCATGCCTTGCCTTGTACTTGGCCTGGCTTCTTTCTAGTTGTTCCTGCACTACCTAGCGAATTTATTGGATCTGTTCAATGAACTTGGTTGCTTTGTCCACATCACTGTGTCCATCAACTGCTATGTCTTTACCAAAGACAAAATCCAAGGGAGACTTTGGTATAAAACCAAAGCAAGTCTCAAAAGGAGATCTCTAAGTAGAAGAGTGCTTGGCACGGTTGTAAGCATGTTGCACATAACATAAATGCTCATTCCAAAGCTTGGGATGCTTGCTGCAATAGCCTCTGAACAACTGGATCACTGTCCTATTGACCACCTCTATTTGACCATCTATTTGTGGATGAAATGTTGTGCTCTTCTTCAACCTGATGTCCATCAACTCCCATAGACTTGACCAAAACTTCCCAACAAGGGAATCTTGATCAGATATAATAGAAGTGGGTAAACCAAAATGAACCCATACATGCTGAAAGAACAACTTCGTTGTTTGTTCAGCTATAACCTACTTGTTACAAGGTATCAAAATACACATTTTTTTGAACCTATCCACAATAACATATAAATAATCATGACCTTTTCTATATTTTGGCAATCCCCCAACAAAGTCCATGGAAACACTTTCCCAAGACGAGAAGGAACTGGAAGTGGAGTGTACAAGCCTATTTTTCTATTGTTGGGCTTGCTTTTAGCACACATGGTACACCCTTTAATATATCTAGAAACTGTTTCATGCATTCTTGGCCAATAACAAAGCCTTTGCAACTGTGCAACTGTTTTACTTACACCAAAATGACCTGATATAAGAAAAGTATGTTCTTCTCGGATTATGTTAACTCTTTCAGTTTGTGGAATGCATAACTTTCCCAAATGATACAAGAGTTGGTCCTTAACATAATAATTCAATTCTCCTACTTGTTTGCCATGACTTAAAGTTGCATATACATCTTTAAAATATACATCTTGAGCATATTGTTCAATGTAGCTTTCATGCATTACCGAGTTATGCTTAAGTATAGTAGATGCATTTATGATTGGTCTTGATAGCATATCTGCAACCTTATTGTGTATGCCTTTCTTATATCTGATGTCAAGATGAAATTGATGTAGGAAACCCATCCACCTATAATGTCTTGATTTCTGCAATTTAGTTTGTGAGTGCAAATATTGAAGTGGTTGATGATCTGTATGTATAATTGTTTCTTTGCCCATTTGGTAATGTTTCCACTTTTTCACTCTGCACTAATGCATACAATTCTTTATCATATGTGGGATAATTAACTATTGCGGAATTAAATGTCTCATAATGATAACATATGGGTTTACCGTGTTGCATCAACACTGCTCCCATGGCATAGTCACTGGCATTTGTTTCAATGCCAAATGGACATTGAAGATCTGGCAGTGCTAGTACTAGTGTTGTACTAATTTTTTCTTTCAAGGTGTCGAAGGCTTTCTGCTGTTTGCCTCCCCACTAAAACACCTTGTTCAATCCTATTAAAGCATGTAAGGGAGCTGCAATCAAGGAAAAGTTAGCAATAAACTTTCTCCAATATTGTGTTGCTCCTAGGAAACTCCTAACTTTTGTAGCAGATTTGGGTTTAGGCCAGTTCACAATGACTTCAACCTTAGAGGGATCTATCTTCAATTCACCACCCCCTACAATATGACCCAAATAATTTAAAGATGTTTTGCCAAATTCACATTTTGATAACTTCACATAGAGATTTTCTCTCTTCAAAATATCTAAAGTCTGCTTTACATGCTTCAAATGTTCTTCCCATGTTTTACTGAAAACAAGAATGTCATCTAAATATACAATTATAAAATCATCAATAAAAAGTTTTCAGTACATCATTCATAACTCTCATCAAAGTGACAGGAGCATTAGTTAAGCCAAAAGTCATAACCAGCCATTCATACAACGCTTGCTTTGTTTTGAAAGCAATATTCCATGCATCTTGTTCTGTTACTCTGACCTGATGATAGCCACTACGCAAGTCTAACTTGGAAAAGTAAATTTCTCCTTTCAGCTGATATAATAGATCATCAATGCGAAGAAGAGGATAACGATTCTTGATCGTTATTTTATTCAGTGCTCTATAGTCAATGCACATCCTCCACAAACCATCTTTCTTTCTCACCAGTACGATTGGAGATCCACATGGTGACATGATTGGTCTTATGAGCCCTTTATCGAGCAACTCCTGTACCTGCTTCTTGATCTCTGTATTCTCTAAAGCGGATAACCTGTACATTCCAATGTTAGGTAATGGAACATCTTGCTGCAAATGAATATCATGTACTATTTCCCTTTTGGGTGGTAGACCTTTAGGTTCTTGAAATAGGATATCTTATTCTGAAACAACTTTAACTAAATCAACTTTCTATTTAGCATCACAGCCTTCAAATACATTGGTTTTATCAGGGTTCTTTTCCTTTACAACCATTAGTAAAAATTGCTTGCATGAATTTACAATTCTTTTCATCTGCCCTGAGTTTATGAGAGAACAGTTATTTTCGAGTTCATGAGCTCTTACAATATAATCTATTCCATCTTTAGTGAATTTATACTTATTTTCAGTTCTATAGAAAATGACATTCCTATCATACAAGTAAGGACTTCCTAAAACAATACAACATAATATCCAAGGGAACTATATCTAACTCAACCTCATCTACAAATGTTGACCCAATAGCAAACCTATGTTTACATTGTCTAGTCACTTGTAGCTTTGCTTTATCACATACCCAACCTAATGGATATGGCTTCTTGTGAGGTGTTGTTAGCAAGCCCAACTTCTTTACAATTGTTTCAGAAATCAAGTTTACTTGTGATCCACTATCAAATAAAGTATCAATTTTTTGGTGTTTGGAAATTACTCTAATATGAAAAAGCTCATTTCTTTTCCTCTCATTATCTTCATTATCAATAGATTGTGCAGAATTACTTATAGATGCTTCAGAATTTTTACCTTTTATACCTATGGTTGTGACTGTTGTTTCATCACTTAAGTCTGACCCCAAGTCTTTCTAAATAGCAGCAGCAGTGTTCTTCTTCTTACCACCGAACTTCTTAGGTTTCAGCTCCGAATGCAAAGACCAGCAATGTTCATCATCGTGTCCATCCTTCTTCCAGTGAGTCCATGAAGGTTTGTCCTTCTGTACAGCATTTGTCTTCATCTCCTTCTGTTTTAGCTTTTTCTTTTCCTTGTTCTTGCTTGCGAAGGGTTTTGATGATCCCCCAATCTCTGGGTTCACATTCTTGCCTCTAGCTTCTAGATGTGTAGCCTGAACTGATACATCATCTAGGCTAGTGGAATTAAACATGAGAATGGTGTGCTTCAAATAGCTAGGCAGACCACCTATATACTTAACAAAGTTTCAGGTGAGTCTAAAGATATGCCTAGAGTTAAAGCTCTTTTTCTAAATTCCTAGGTATAGCTTTGTACACTTTGGCCCTTTAATTGGCGAAGAGTTTGCCAAGTCATCATTGCTTGCTGCATATAAGCTAGAGGATAGAATTGTTTTTTGATGGCAGAAACAAATTCATTCTAGGTAGAAAGAATTTTACCATGTCTATTTAGATCAGCTTGTGTCTTGCCTTCCCACCACACTAGTGCAGTTCCTCCAAGGCGAAGGCTAGCCAGCTGAATCTTTCTCCTTTCTGAATTAATGTTCTGCACCCTGCAATATACATCAATCTGTCTAATCCAGTTATCTAGCTTTTCTGCATTTAATTCTCCATCATAAATTGGCAAATCAAACTTTACATCTAATTTAATTAAAGAAGTTTTCTTCTTTTTCTTTTCAGGGCTAGTTTTATGTGAAGAAGATGATGAGGATGATGAAGGTGATGATGGAGTAGATGGTGGAGAAGGCCTCTCTTCTTTTCCTTTGCCTTCTGGATGGGCATCTAGAAGAGGTTCCTCTACTCCTTTATCTGGTTGAGATGCTGAAGTGCTTTCACCTCGGCCTTTCTTAAATTCCCGATACATCTCTTCCACCATGGCTTGAAGTGCCTTAAAACCTTCCATAAATTGAGATTCTGCTCCCAAGGGAGTTTCTTCTGCCATTTTCCTCTAAGGATAGACTCTTCCAATTTCTAGATTGGCCTCAACAAGTTCTCCTTTTCCCAGTTTGAGCTTTGACCTAGTTAGCATTCAAAAAAAGATCCAGCACAAGCTTGTCTAACCTTAACAAACCAAAAACCAAAAGCTTTGATACCACTTGATCTGAAAATGAGATCTTAGATTAAAATTAAGGTATTACAGACTCATGTGCAGGATTTTCCTATATTACTTAGTGCAACAGATCGAAAAGATTGTGAATAATATAGACAATGAGCAATTAGAGAAACATAACAGACACACACGCATAACACAGAAAAGAATCAAGGAGTTCACCCAAAACTCTTGGGCTACGTCTCCTAGTCCATCTTTCAGTGGTGACCTCTCTATTATGTCTTCAAGAGCAGAGTTTTTACAAATGTGAGTTCAAATTGAGTCTCAACACAACAGAAACAAACAACAGGGTTTTGCTTGAATCCCTCAAGTCTTTCTGAGTACACAAACTCTCTGTCTCTGTTTTCTCTCTGTCTCAGCGCTACTTCCTCCTGTCTCTGTCATTCAATGGCTTTTAAGCCAATCGGCACTCGTCTATTCGTTTTCCTTTCGAGCTCTTTGGCTCCCGGCCTCTATCCGCTCAAATCCCCTCTGAGCGTTAAACAATCATTGTTAAATATCTTCAGGGATGGTGGCCACCTGTTTTGTAACGAAAGGGACCATCAGCGCGTTAAAAACCCAAAAATAACGTTCCTCTATTTACACAGAGAAATACACATAAAACATTGTAAAATCCACAAAAATGTCTTTTATTGGACTTGAAATATTATGGAATCTGCCCTAAACTTCATCAGGTCCGTTTTTAAATCGTTATCACAAATACAAATGAAAACCCGACAAAAATGCTCCATATCAGACTTCAAATATTATAATATCACATTCATAACCCTTTCGGGTCCGACTATATATCGCTATCGCATATCCCTTTTGGCTTCCGATCGCCGATTGCGTTGATCGGCCTTATCGGCTATCAACGCATCACATGGTTGCTGGCCTCCTTGGCATCACCCCTTACAAAGCTGCAATGCGATATATCGCAATCGCATATCGCCAATCCTTCTAACCGCGGGCTAAGTCCTTCTGCATATGAGCGATGCGATAGCACGGGTAAATTTGGACTGTTGATCTGCGCGCTTGATCGATGGTCCTCGTTTAATCGCGCTGATCGCCATCACGATTTCCATAAGGCCGCCTCCGATAGACTCCGCCTGCTACCTCCAATTGCAATATGCTGATTATATCTGGACCATTGATCAGCCAAATCCAACGGCTCCTGTGCAATGTTGTTTTAGCCTCCGATAGGCTCTGTTTTCACCATTTTTGCGTGTTTTCACTGTCCCATAGTGTTTTCCGCCATTCTTGAAGGTTTACCCTTTGCAATGGTGTTAAGTATTGAAAGACTTAGAGGGTTTTAGGATCCATTTTGGATCAACTGCGCTACTACAGACTTCGGCACTAGCACTGCCTAGACGCTCCATCACACATTGCTCCACCCGACACCTATCATCATGCTACTGTCTTTAAGGGCTCCCATAGCTGGATGTGATCCAATAGTTTGCGCACCTCAAGGATCCTGCCCCCGCATGTAGTCCTCCTAACTACAACTTGATGTCTCCCCACCTCTTCTCTACAGGTGCATGAGCACTCATGGCACAATCGTCATCAGTCTCGACATCCTTCTCCGCCTTTGCTAGAGCTGCCTTAGAGTCAGAAGCTTCTCCCTTGCCTTTCTTCCTGAGGCACTGAGATGCATAATGTCCCAGCTCCCCACAGTTGAAGCACTTGACATTGGAGATGTCCTTCTTCTTCCTCTTCCCTTGATGTCCCGCAGATGCTAGAGCCACATCCTCCTCCTCCTCTTTCTTGACTCGAACTCCCTTACCACTACTCCCCGCCTTGGTCAACCTCCTGATCTCTTCCTGTCAAAGAGCTGCCCACATCTCTTCCCAACTGGGGAGAGTCACTCTGCCCAAAATGCTTTGGACAAATGTCTCCCAGTCCTCGAAGACTGCATTCAGAGCAGTCCTGACCATAAACTCTAGATCCAGTGTAGACCCCACGGAAGTAAGCTAGTCGCAAATTCCTTGCAACCTGAGGAGGAAGTGATCTATCTCCTCTCCCTTTTGCATCTGATGTGACCTCATTTTATTCTCCAATAACATCTTCCGTTGCATGGAAGAGCCTTGGTATAAGGTGGTCAACGTCTGCCACATCTCATTTATAGTGTTCTTCTCAGCAATATGTGGTATGACATGATCCTTGACCCCATCTAGGATCATGAATTTCGCCTTCGCCATGGCCTCCTCATACTTCTCATTTGCATCAGGGTCAACTGGGACAACTACGGTTTTCAAGGCATAGTCCTTCATGCGATGTTTATCCAGGATTGCCAGGATCATGGCCTTCCAGATGACAAAATTGAAAGCCCCATCCAACCTGTCCTGATCCCTCAATTCATTCACTGTCATCTTTGCGTGATCCGGATTTAAACAAGAACGCAACAAATTACAGAGATAACCATATACACAAAGATGCAGCGGAAATAATACTTCATTTCATTAATGGAAAATACTGAAATATGCTTACAAACAGAAATGGCAATAAACTAGTTAGGGCGATGGTAGCTTATCTCTGAGAAGAGATGTGATGGCTACATGCCTCTGAACTGTTCTCAAAACTGTATTACAATGAGGCTCGAAGGCCTATTTATTGTTGAGAAACAATGGAAAACCCTTCACATCCTGAAACCTAACCCTAGAAGATGAAATGCCAAATTGTGGGCCCCGTTTGGGTAAATTGGTACATCAATTTCCCGGGGTCGTAACTTTGGCATACGATCTCCGTTTGACGCGTACGATAGCTCGTTAGAAAGATCTATCCGAGAACTACCACTTTGAGAAGGGCAACATGGGACCATGGACCCATGTTGCCCCCAGATTCCCAAAAAAACGTCGTTTAGGGCCTCAAAACGGCTCCGGAAGTTCAGGACCCGAAAAACTGCTAAAAATAGTAAGTTGTGCTACAATGAAGGAAACTGAAAATGCTGAGAAAGAAAATGGTGGGGGTCCAGGTGGACTTGGCAGGTGGCCACCAATATCCACCTGGATCATTCCTCCCCCCTTAGGAAGCAATGGTCCCCATTGTGTTGAGCTCCTCCATGAGATGAGGAAACTTCTGCTGAACTTGTTCCCTGGTGAGCCACTTGCCCTGCTGAAGGAGTTGGCCCGCTTTGACAACTCGATACAGTTGGATATTCTGTTGGCGAGTGTTCTTGATCTGTGTGTCCATGATCCGATCAGTTGCAGCTTGTTCCATGCAATCTGGATTTAATTCTGTGGGTTTGAGCTGTTCTGCAATATCGGATGTGTCTAGCAATGGTGGAAAGTATGGCCGAAGGCGGTCCACATTAAATACTGGGTGCAGGCCAAGGAATGGGGGAATGTTGAGCTCAAATGCATTGTCTCCCATAGCCTTAGTAATGGTGTAAGGACCATATCCGAGTGGTCTCAATTTCCGATAGGCTCCAGTAAGGCGTTCCTTTTGCAAATGCAACCAAACTTTGTCGCCCACCTGAAACTTGTGTGGCACCCGATGTTGATCATGTCGCTGCTTGTACTTGGCATTTGATTTCTCAAGAATGTCATGGACCTGCTGGCGAATATGTTGGATGCGCTCAATGAAGCTGGTGGCCTTATCTGTTTCGGACTGGACATGAGCTGAATTCATGTGAGTAGCTGCAAGTGGCATGGCCACATCAATGGGGCATAGTGGCTGGAATCCCAAACCCACCTGAAAAGGGCTATGGCCAGTGGAGCTGTGAAGAGCTCGGTTGTAGCTGTGCTGAACGTAGGGGAGGCTCTCGTCCCATGTGCGTGGATGCTTTGAGTTATACATGCGCAGAATGTGCACAATCATCCTATTGACAACCTCTGTCTGGCCATCAGTTTGAGGATGGAAGGCTGTGGACTTCGTGAGTTTGGTGTCCAGCATTGACCAGAGACTGGACCAAAAGGTGCTGAGAAACCGACTGTCCCGATCTGAGATGATAGACTGTGGGATCCCAAAGTGCACCCACACTCGTTCAAAGAAGAGTTTAGCAGTGGCTTCTGCTGTGATATTCTTCTTGCAGGCCATCATAATGGCCATCTTTGAGAACCTGTCGACGACCACAAAAACACAGTCATTTCCATGCTTAGTGGAAGGAAGGCCTGACATGTAATCCATGGAGATGGATTCCCAAGGTCGACTAGGGGTAGGCAACGGGGTATAGAGGCCTTGCTTCTTAATGGTCGGTTTGGCAATGGCACAGGCAGTACATGATCGGATGTACTTCCCAACATCCTGTCGAAGATTCGGCCAATAGAAATAGTTTTGCAGTACTGCCACTGTTTTCTCGACCCCGAAATGCCCAGCAGCCCGACTGTAGTGTGCTTCCCAAATCATCTTGGCACGCTCGCTTGAAGGAACACAGAGGTGACCGAGGTGGCATAATAGGGCATCCTGGAGGTGAAAATCTGCAACCTGCCGACCCTCCAAGAGTGTCTGGTATGTGTGGCCGAATTCTGGGTCGCTTTTGTAGAGAAGTGGCCAATCAGAAGTCTCGTGCCCACAAGAGTTGAGCACGGTGGTTAGCGCCATGATCGGTGGTCGACTGAGGCAATCTGCAACATTATTGGTGCTGCCCTTTTTATACTTGATATTCAAGTGAAACTGTTGCAGGTATGTAGACCACTTCTGATGGCGATCATTCTGCAATTTCCCTTGGGTCTGTATGAACTGCAGAGGTCGGTGGTCTGTGTGGATGACCGTTTCCTTCCCCAAAATGTAATGCTTCCATTGTCGGCAGGCCTGTACAATGGAATACATCTCTTTATCATAAGTGGGGTACTTCCGGACTGTGTCTGAAAGTGTTTCACTGTGATATGCCACTGGATGTCCATGTTGAGTAAGGACTGCCCCAATAGCATAGTCAGAGGCATCTGTCTCGACCTCAAATGGTTGTTGTAAATCTGGTAACGCGAGCACTGGTGCCGTGCAGAGGCGATCCTTCAACTCCCTGAATGCCTTCTGTTGAGATTCAGACCAAAAGAATTTTGCTTTCGCCCCGCCCTTGGTGACTTGACTCAAGGGCCAAGAAATATGAGAAAATCCCAACACAAACCTGCGGTAGAAGTTGGCAAGACCTAGAAAGCTGCGGAGCTCTGTTAGAGTGGTTGGAGAGGGCCAATCCCGAATGACTTGGACCTTGGCTGGATCGACATGCACCCCCTGTTCATCAATGATGTATCCCAGATACTGAACCTTGGTCATGCCAAAAGTGCATTTCTCCAAATTGGCACATAGCTTGTGTTGCCGCAGTGTTTGGAGAACCTGTCGGATGTGGTGGAGGTGCTCTTCCCAACTCTGGCTGAAGATCAGAATGTCATCCAAGTATACTACTACAAAGGAGTTGGTGAATGGCCGCAAGATGTCATCCATTAGCCTCATAAAGGTTGCAGGAGCATTCGTCAATCCGAAAGGCATGACCAACCATTCGAAGAGGCCCTCCTTGGATTTGAAGGCAGTCTTCCACACATCTGAGGGTTCAATTGGTACCTGGTGATATCCTGACTTCAGATCGATCTTGCTGAAATATTTCGCCCCCTTTAGTTGGTCTAGGAGGTCATCAATCCGCGGGATCGGGTACCTATTACGGACAGTGATCTTGTTCAGCGCCCGATAGTCAATACAGAGTCTCCACGTCCCATCCTTCTTCTGTACCAACACTATCGGGCTCCCACAGGGCGAAGAACTCGGACGGATGTGACCTTTCTGCAGGAGCTCCTGAATCTGCCTCTTGATTTCATTGTTCTCCAGAACGGAGCGCCGATAAATTGGTCCATTGGGTAGCGGCGCACCTGGGGTCAGATCGATGGAGTGCTTGACTTGACAGTGCAGAGGAACCCCTGCCGGGGAGGTGAAGATGTCTTCGTACTCCTCCACAATCTTGTCCATCTGTAGCTGTCGTGCAGAGGGACCCCGTTTGGAGGCCGCGGCCACTGTCTTCTTCTTCCCTTGAGGGCGTATCATCAGGAAAACAAATTTCCTGGTTTTGGAAATGATCTTACTGCATTGTTTTGCAGTAATCAAAGAGATGGCGGCAGGTGGTGCTACCTCTGGTATCCTGAACAACTTATTTCCCAATGTAATAATAACAGCACGGGGCCTTGATTCATACACAGCATGTCGCTTCCACAAGTATGGTTGTCCTAGTAATACATCACAAACTTCAAGGGGAGCAATGTCACACAATACCTCATCCGTGAAGGGCTTGATGTTGTATGGAAGGCGACACTGCTGGCTCACGCGAAGATCTCGCCTTTGGTGAAGCCACCCAATGGTGTATGGTTGTGGATGTGCTGTGGTCGGTAAGCCCAACCGCTTCACGACCTCTGCCGAAATGAGGTTCTTTTGACTCCCGCTATCAACAATGAACTGTATCGGGGAGCCCTTTACCCACATCTGAGAGTGGAAGAGACGCTCCTCCTCCTCTGGATCTTCGGGTTCATTTTTCTGGATCTTTGCGGTAGCAACAGTGGCGTTGGGATCCGCATCAATGATCTGCTTCCCTTTTTCATACCCCTTATCGGGTTCTGACTCAGAGTCGGAACATGCATCTGATTCTGAAACCTTTAGCTCAGCCACCAGTGACTGCTTGGCCCGACACTCACTTGTGTTGTGAGTGGAGCTCTTATGGAACTCACACCATTTTCCAGTGTCCTTTCTCGGCTTCGCGGCGTTGCTCTTTGCTTGCAGCTTCGGCTGGTTGTCTTGGGTTGTCCCGCCTTGGCTTTGTCCTTTGTTCTGTGGTTTAGGGGCACCTTTCCCCTGCTTTGGATTCGCAGATCCAAAGTCTCGCTTCTTTTGTTTAAACTTCTGCTCGACCTTGACGGCATACCGGTATGCTGCGCCGAGCGAGGGGATGTTTAGGAACTGTATTTCTTCCTGGATGTACTTGTGCAGGCAGCCACGGTATTTGAGTATCAAATGTTGCTCCGAATCCTTGATACCCAACTTTGTGCGAAGGGTATGGAAAATATTGGTGAACTCCGGCACGTCTTGGTCCCTTCCCTGCCGCAGCGTGGTCCACTTTATGTATTCATCCTCATAGCTTCCGACAGGGTAATACTGCTCCTTGATGGCATCCCGGAACGAATCCCAGGTGGGTGCGGCTGAAAATAGTGAGCCAGTACTTTCATCCTTCTGCTCGCAGTAGGTTTCCCACCAGTCCTTGACGTGGGGGGCTGCTTTGAGAAGAGCAAAAACAATCTTTTCCCGACTCGAAAATTCATGAACAGAAAAATAACCCTCTAGCAGATTTAACCATTTATCTACGGCATCGGCGTCTATCTGACCCTCGAATATGGGGATTTCAAAATTAACTTGTACCTTAAAGGGTGTGGCGTTTCCAGAGGAGCTGCTGGAAGCCGATGCGCCGCTTCTGGGTAGCCGCTGAAGGATCTGCGCAAAGCTGTCCATCATCGCGTTCCGTTGTCGCTCGAGCGCTTCTTCGAGCAAGATTTTGATGGGATCTCCTGCCCCCTCGTCTTTCTTCTCGTCCGCCATGGGAGGCCGTCGGGATTTGCGAGGTTGGTCTTGCAAAGGTTCAACCAGTTCAAGCCCTAACTCCTTATATCCCGACCTTGTTGGGGACATGCAAAGAAAAACAGAGAAAAAGCAGACCGCTCTGATACCACTGATCCGGATTTAAACAGGAACGCAACAAATTACAGAGATAACCATATACACAAAGATGCAGCGGAAATAATACTTCATTTCATTAATGGAAAATACTGAAATATGCTTACAAACAGAAATGGCAATAAACTAGTTAGGGCGATGGTAGCTTATCTCTGAGAAGAGATGTGATGGCTACATGCCTCTGAACTGTTCTGAAAACTGTATTACAATGAGGCTCGAAGGCCTATTTATTGTTGAGAAACAATGGAAAACCCTTCACATCCCGAAACCTAACCCTAGAAGATGAAACGCCAAATTGTGGGCCCCGTTTGGGTAAATTGGTACATCAATTTCCCGGGGTCGTAACTTTGGCATACGATCTCCGTTTGACGCGTACGATAGCTCGTTAGAAAGATCTATCCGAGAACTACCACTTTGGGAAGGGCAACATCGGTCCATGGACCGATGTTGCCCCCAGATTCCCAAAAAAACGTCGTTTAGGGCCTCAAAACGGCTCCGGAAGTTCAGGACCCGAAAAACTGCTAAAAATAGTAAGTTGTGCTACAATGAAGGAAACTGAAAATGCTGAGAAAGAAAATGGTGGGGGTCCAGGTGGACTTGGCAGGTGGCCACCAATATCCACCTGGATCATTGCGCCTCTTCTAGACTCCCTCTGAGTCTCAACTTCCCTCCTGGGAATCCTCCTGCCAACTGTCGAATCAATCCTCTCTAATCCCCCTTTGGTGCTGCAACTCGGATCTGGATTTCTTGGCTAGGAATCCGTCGAGGTAGTGCTTCCCTCTACCCTGGTTTCGTCTCCTTAGACACTGTTCTGTACAGACAGAAACAACATCCCACCAACTCCTCAAATCACAATCTACACAACTCCCTTAGCCCCGGCAACTGAAGAATCTGAGCCCCTTTGGCTCTGCGCAATCACAGTGAGAGTTGGATCAGCTCGTCCTGGCCTCAATGTCGATCCTTCCTGGCTGAGAAAGATGACCGAGCACTACGTAGGCCTGATCTGCCCCCCTCTGCCTATGCGCTGGCCTGGACTGTTGACGCAGCTATTGCATCTTCCCCTCTTGGCTCAGAATGCTAACACGGGCTCTACGTGAGCCTCTGCGTCACCCTCTTTGCATTGTGTCAGTTGTCCTCTTGCCTCTTCAGCTCTGGCACAATGCTATCTCTTGGGACAACTGCTTCTCTGCTGCAAATCCTCAGATTTCTTTCGTTGGTGTCTTCAGTCCTCCTTAATCTACAATCGCTCTGATACCATGTGAAAATTTCTAACACATCAGAAACCCCTAATGTAGTGTCCAATTTACTATCTCCTACTTTTTCTTACATTAACAAGTTATTTAATAACAGAAACATCGAAGTAAACACAAATGCAGCGTTCAAAGATATACAGATCAAGCACTGAAATAAACTGAGACAACACAAGGGACACCATTATTTTTGGACAATCATCCCCGAAAAAACCCAATGTGAGAAAACTAGTGCACCATATATGAGGGTTTTATTATTAAGCAAAATTCTGCATACAACTAGAGTGCCATAAATGGCTCACCCTTCAGAGGATATCCATGGAAGTAGTACCTCTATCTGGAGATAGATATTCTAACAAATCAGCAACCAGATGAACAACCCCACAATGACTTTAACTGTTCCTTGTGCTAGACAGCGAAAGCTGCTCCAAGAACTCTGGAACTGCGTCACCCTCTCCCGGCTAATTTGCTCTCAGTCTGCCCCACAGAACCTCCTCAGCACAGCCTCTTCAGCCTAGCGTCAGCGTTTACAGCCCTCTGCATTGTCTGTGTCAACCTCTGCGTCCTATGCATCTGCCTCTGCAACTTCTGCGTCCTCTGCACAAGGTGTTGTGGCAGGGAGTGCAACACTAGAACACATTTCTTGCTAAGAGGGAGTGTTAGTTTTTGTAGCATCATATGTGTTCTAGCCACGAAATTTGGTGGAGAGGCTAAAATACATGAAATCTCCAAAACTCGGAAACATTTCTGGAAATTCCGCCTAGAAATGGCTTAATTAGATTATTAACCAGTTTTTAAATATTTCCTAAGTTTAAACTTAGGGAATATGGTTAATTAATCAGTATTAATTAAGTCAGGGCAAGAATCATCAAGAAACTCACACGGATCGATCCACAGATGATCCTAGCCATCAATTATGTCTTAATATTGGTCGTTGGCGCTCAAACAGAGGATTATAAGAGGAGGTAAATGTGGTGATAGAGAAGACACTTGAGCATTTCGATTTCTTAACAAATCGATTTCCAGAGTAGCAGTAGTCAGTTGTTGGAGAGAGCTAGAGATCGAAGCAGTCAGTGAGGGGCAGATATAGTGAGGCCGGAGGAAGTATTCCAGATCCAGTGAGTGCAATTGTAGAGAGGTAGAAGAGCCACAGAGAAGCTGACGTAGGGACAACGCATGTAATATCCCCAATTTTTGTGCATGCAAAAATCACTTAGGAGTTTTTCAAATTTTTGGATAATATTAAAAAGGGGAAAATATAAATTTTGTGATAGAATGAAGAAAACATTATTTTAAAGGGATGGTGGCAAAATAATATTTAATTGGAGAATGAAGGAAAAATATTATTTTAATGGAGAATGGCAGCATAAAGGAAAATTATTATTTTATTGGAGAATGGTGGCAAATTAATATTCTATTGAAAAATGAGGTAAATTACTACTTTATTCAAAGTGGCGCAAAAGTCTATTAGTGGAAAATGGGCCCCACCAATAAAATAATTGCGAAAAAGGAAAATCTAGAAGCTAAGAGTTAGCTCAAGGGAGAATTATAAATAGAGGATTGAACTCATTTGGAGGAAAAACTATTCTACCATTTCTATTTCACATTGTGAAGCAGCTCAAGTGAGTTTCAGAGTTTCAAGAGAAACTCAAAAGCTAATTTTGGTGGACTTAGAGTGCCACCCTTGTTAGCTCATTGGGAAGATTATTTCAGATCTTCCATTGTGCTTATTGCAGAAGATCTAATTATCATTTCTTGCAGGAGGCTCTAGCATTGTGGTTTAATTTGATTACAAGACCATTCCACCACCAGGGCCGAGTTTATTTGTCTCAAAAGCTACTTTCGGTGGACTTAGAGTGCCACCCTTGTTAGCTCGTTAGGAAGATTATTTCAGATATTCCATTGTGCTTATTGCAGAAGATCTAATTATCATTTCTTGCAGGAGGCTCTAGCATTGTGATTTAATTTGATTACAAGACCATTCCACCACCAGGGCCGAGTTTATTTGTCTCACCAAGTGAAGATCGAACCACCCAATTTGGACGAACTTATATTTGCAAATCTGGAATTTGTCTTGGGCCAATAAGGGGATCGATTTAATATTTCCAGGAGTGCCAGCACTGCCATATTCACTTAAGTTTTTCCAGCGATCAAATGCAGGGCAGAGGGGCTGAACTCATTCAGATTTTGAGGCTAATTTGTATCAAGGAGTTATTTGAAGGTTGAGCTGACCATTCCCTCGCCATACGCTCAGGTTTGAAGGGCCGAATTCCACAAACAAGGGTGTCATCTTGAGACTCAGATTAGAATGGCCCAGTTCACCCATAAAGGAGGTTGGTTATCTCTTGTGGAGCCACGCATTGGAGGTAGAGTTTATCTGTGGCTTGAGGTCGAGTTTCATTAGGAGAGGAGAGCAGAAAATCATACCATGCTAACTGTAAGAGTTTATCTGGGTAAGGGACCAACTGCGTAGAGGTTCTCTGACTTAAGGGAACACGAATTCATCAATGTTGAGCCATTAACAAGCTGCTGTACCTGTGTTTTAATTTTTGGTTGTACCTGGGCAATCTGAAATGAAAATTCAATGTTATACCCTTGCTAAAAGGGGCCACGCTTCTCCTCAAGCCAGCTGGATGAATGTTCATTGGTTCAAATGATGATATCACTTGTTATTTCTGCTTTTTGAGGCTGAATATATATGCATATTGCTACTGTGGAGGATTAACTGTATTGCTGGTGGTACTTTGATTTTATATTGTTCATCTTCAGCCATTATTTCCTTCATTGCTCACTGGTATTTCCTATCTCAGACCTTTGTTATTATTAAAACCAGTGCACCAGTGGTATGTATGTTCCTAATTTCAATACAAGCATGGATATCGGTTGTTCATAAATCTTTCTATCATGTGTACTGGGTTCTTTTATGCATTATTTCTGTTATAAATTGTCAAAGTCACCTACAGCACATTGTTCCCAAACTGTTTGTGGAAACACCTAAGCGAAACAAGCCATACAACTCAGAAAATCATAGTGGGTATTTGGGACATTTCCAAGTAGGAACATTACAGCGCAGCAGTTTCTAGAGGCAAGTTTGATTTGCTGAGAGGGAAAGATGTCTTCAGTTCCAGAGGCGGGGAAGGAGTCCCAGAATGTCAGATGAGCATTTTCCCAGCCAGCAAAAGGCAGAATAACTTCATTAGAGCCCAGTCAGAGGCTTGACATTAAGCAGGCTGCGCAGATCAGCGCAGAGGCTGACGCTGAGGGTTAGAGGGCCGAGGTTTTGAAGGCAAGTTGTGTCGGGGATTGCCTGTGGGGTGAAGAAATTCCTCACTAGATTTTTGCTAGTATTTTTCTCTGTAGGATTGCCAGGTTTCGGCATCCAGTTGTACTCACAATTTCTAACTGCTGCATAATAATAAAACCCTCCGCGGTTGCATTGGTTTTCCCAAGTTGGGTTTTTCCAAGGACATTTGTCCAAAAATAATTGTCTCATATTTTATGTGTGTGCTAGCATTTCTCAGTTTCCAGCGCATTATGTTTCCGCTATTTCGATATTTGCCGTAGCAGATAAACTGTTAAATTAATTAACAATTAGGAGAAATAATACCAATTGCTGCAATAGGATTCCAGTTGTGGAATTTTCACAGCCCCAAGAACCAACCTCAATAGATTTGCACAAAAAATCCTCCAAGTGGCATGGGTGGCTCCAAAGTCTAGTAACCATCCATAGATCAAGTTAGATGAAATGGATATTAAGATAGGACTTTAAGCAGCATAGAATAGACACCATATATCAAGTTCCAACTCATCAAAGACCAAAACCTCCACACACGTGCAACAACCAATATCCAATGGCCTCAGTCCATGAGAAATGCCTCCACAAGTGTGCAAGCAAGGGAGTGCTCCAACAAATGTAGCATAGGAACATGTGCAATGTAATATCATTTTCAATGTGCATGTACAAGTAAGCAATCAAACTCCTCAAGTGGATAGACGAATCAAGTAAAATGTGCCAAATCAATCAAGCTTAAGCTCCAAGAACCAACCTCAATAGATGTGCACAAAAAATCCTCCAAGTGGCAAGAGTGGCTCCAAAGTCTAGTAACCATCCATAGATCAAGGTAGATGAAATGGATATTAAGATAGGAGGTTAAGCAGCATAGAATAGACACCATATATCAAGTTCCAAGTCATCAAAGACCAAAACCCCCACAAGTGTGCAACAACCAATATCCAATGGTCTTAGTCCATGAGAAATGCCTCCACAAGTGTCCAAGCAAGGTAGTGCTCCATGAGATAGAAGTGCATAGTCATTAAAAGTGCAACCTCAACCTCAAAATAGAAATATGAAGCCAAGAACTCTAGAAAAAAAAAAGTCAATCTATGCAACAAAGATTGGGTTGGCCCCTCCAACCAAGCCATGGAAACCTAAAATATCATGAAATAGTGGACCAAGAGGAGTTTTTATTGCATAAATCATCATCATAGGACCTCATGGCACTACATCCAAAGTTCCATATCATCTATCTCCATCCAATAGCAAAAAATGACTTGAAAATTGTGTCGAGTATTGAAAAACCGTGATAGACTATGGAGTTGTGCAAGAATAAGTGTCTATTCAATCAAACAACGTCTCAAAACCATGATAAACACATAAACTTAGAGAGTCATGTCCATGAAGTGTGATGCCATCAACCATGTTATCCCTAAAACCATAGGTTGTGTTGATTTCTGTAGCATTAGATGTGCTCTAGCCTCGAGATTTTGCAGAGAGGCTAAGACACATGCATTCTCCAAAACCCAGAAAAAGTTTGGGAAAATTCCACCTAGAGATGATTTAATTAAAATAAATAACTTTTTAAAATGGTTTCCTAAGTCTAAACTTAGGAAATCTGGTTAATTAAAGGGTATTAATTAAATCAGGTGTGAATCTTCTAGAAGAAGACGAGGATCAACTCCCAGTTAATCTTAGCTGTTGGAGCTCTAACGTGAGATTATAAGGAGGAGTTCGATGGGCGCTTGGAGAACACACATTGAATGAGAGATCAATCATCAGAGATCGAATTTCTCAAGAGTAGTAGTGTTGAGTTGCCAGAGTGAGATCGAGTGATCTTCTTGCAGTGAGGGGCAAGGATAGTAGTATGGAGGAGATTTTTCTAGATCCGGAGAGTGCAAAGTAGAGAAGGCTTAGAGCAATTCAGGGAGGCAGCACAGATCTTCACAGGGAGTTCGAAATCCAACTGGGAGAGCCAAGATTCAATGCCAGAAGGCGAGTTGTGAGACTGGAGGGCCAGAAGGTCGATTTTCCAGATAGCAGGAGATCCGCAGAGGAGGTGATGCAGAGCCCAGCAGTTGTGAAGCAACGCTGCATAGGATTGACGCAGAAGCTGCGCAGAGGCAGCGTGGGGCCAGTCAACCAACCCCTGATCATTGTTAGATCTCTCGGATCAGTGTGAGATTTTTCTCACTAACTTTTTGCTAGTTATTCTCTGTATCGAATAACCAATTTGGGAATCCAACGATTTGTAATCAGATTTACTACTGTATAATAATTAAAACCCTCAATTGTTGCACCGTTTTTCCCACATTGGGTTTTTCCGTGGATGATTGTCCAAAAACAACTGTGTATGTGTGTGTTTATTTCTCTCCAGTGCAGTATTTGGTTTCCGTAATATTTATTTTGTATAGGTCGCAGTGTATGTATTTTGATATTTGATGTAAAAAACTGCAAGTAATTTGTTCAAGTAATTAACAAATAGGAGAAATATCATTAGTTCGCTGCAATAGGAATCGAGTAACCGATTTTTCATAAGTTGCTCCAAAATGCACAAGAAGATGAGCGCTCTAGGAAAATGAGTGTTTGTTACATTTAAGATCACTGTAGGAACACAATAGACATCTCAAACGCTGGGATGATCCATCAAAATCTCATATCTCATCATACATCATCAAAACCCTACAATGCTCCAAAACATGGCAAAGAGGTGAGTACTCTAAGAATACAATTGTCTATCTTACCAAGCATTATGGTAAGTGTGCAACAAACATTTGTAGTACAAGAGCACTCCTTTAGAAGAGTCATGGAAAATCAATATATACAAAGAAGCAAGGAATAATGTCATGAAACAAGGAACTAGAACCATAGGAAAGCTAATCCGAAAGTGAAGATAAACACCAACATCACATCATAGCACCTAAGAATATATTGGCACCATCAACTAAGCATCAAGTATAACCATGAAAGGGAAGTCAAGGCCAAGCCAACCTCCAAGATGAACCACCATATGAAAAGATCCACAATCACCAACTATCTCCAAGCAAAGATGCACTATCATCAAGCACCAATAGAAGGTATGCATCTCAAGCTCATTACCATCCCTGCAAGTTACCCCTAAAATACCTTTCATATCATGAAAATCACAATTTACCACTCATGCCAATATGAGGGGTATCACTAGTAACATCACTTATGTCCATATGCCATGTGCTTTGTAGTCCAGACATTTGTACTTGCATCTCTGATTTTCAGCATATAATCTCTCATGGTGAGGAGTAATTTTCTAGGGATGTTTGGTCTATCGATTTATCATGGACAACTAGCTGATTGTGTTGAGTGATTTGACATTCATATAGAAACAAACTGGGCAAATTTATTACTATAATAAATCTGCAATAACTAACTTTCAGACATGTTATATGCTGGGATTTATGCCCTAAACACTAAAAACATTGCTCCCTTAAGTACAATTGTTCCCTTCAAATATAAAGTGCATACTTTATATTTCAGATTCGGACCTAAGGTTGAAACTTCACAAGAAGTAGATTTGGCGAACCTCAAAGTTGAGGTGAAATTCACAAACTTGCATTAAGAGGCATTTTTTTAAATTTCCACATAATATCAAAACTGATTTCACTGAGATCCCTCTCTTGGTAAAAAAGGAGTTGGGTGTATCAATTTTTTCATACCTAGGAGAGATGTTTAAATTATTATAGCTTGTTGGGTTTGAAACCCTAGTGCACTTGAGAAAAATGCTTAACTCTAGAGTCTAGAAGGTTGTTCTACTTGATTTGTTCCTGATTTTTAGTTTGAAGTTCATTAAAATTCATAGAAATGAAAACTCTCAATATTAGATAGTGTGACGAGTTGGAAGGCGCTTCCAATTTTACACTTTAGTTTGAAAATTCGGCTAACACCGAATCCTATTGCAGCCACTGATGCTATTTCTTCTATTTGTTAATTTAATTAAACAAATTATTTGTTGTGTGCTATGACAAATATCGAAACAAATACACTGCAACCTTCACAAAACAAATATTGTGGAAGAAATAGATGCACACAAAATACACCATTATTTTTGGACCAAGTCCCCGAACAAACCCAACTCGGGAAAACCAGTGCACCAGTTGAGGGTTTTAATATTATGCAGTATTAAAAATATGAGTACAAACTATGGATGCTTAAACTAGCAATCCAAACAGAAAAACAATTAGCAATAATAACTAGTTAGAAAAATTTATCACTCCATAGGCGATCCAACACTGACCTCAGCTCGAATTGAGCTGCTCCTTGCTTCCTCTACGCAAACACTACGTCAGCCTACGTAGTTGCTACATCCCACAAGCATGGAACTGCGTCTCCTCTCACTGTCTCATCAATTGTTGTCTAGGAAACTGATACTCTTTGCCTCCAGACCCTCTGCCCAGTGTCTGGCTCAAAATCTTGACTTCTCTCCAGCAAAATGGAAATCTCCCCAAGAGGGCTTTGTGTTGCCTCTCTGTGGCAATCACTGCCTCTCTGCAATGTACTCACCAGAACTAGAAAAGCTTCCTCTGGCCTCACTATCTCTTCCCCTCTCTCATTGCTTCAACCTCACTGAATCACTTCCGACAACACACAACTACTACTTTGGAAATCGATTTCTCAACAAAATCGAACTCTGCAAGTGTGTTCTCCAAGCCCCATCGACTTTCTTCTTATAACCCTCTGTTGAGACTTCAACGACCAATATTAGATCTTAATCTATGGCTAGGATTAACTAGAAGTCGATCTGTGTGAGTTTCTAGAAGATTCACACCATAACTTAATTAATTATGATTAATTAGTCATATTCCCTAAGTTTAGACTTAGAAAATATTTAAAAAACGACTAATAATCTAATTAAGTCATCTCTAGGTGGAATTTCCAGAAACAATTTTTGGGTTTTGGAGATCTCATGTATTCTAGTCTCTCCACAAAATTTCATGGCTAGAACACATCCGATGCTACAAAAATTAACACTCTCTCTTAGCGAGGAATGTGTTCTAGTGTTGTTGCCCCTTATAGCACCACCCTGTTTCTGCATCATCTCCTATCACGTTGCTGATGTCTCGATGCTACAACCCACCAACCACTGTGCAACTTTGATATGTGCTACATCTGTGTTGTTGCTAACTAAACTGTTGCCAACACTGCATCTGCACTGTAACTCCCTCTCCATCTGTTGCAACTGCAACATCTGCAACTGAAAAGCATCCAAAACACTGAATCAACTGTGAACAGTATGACAAATCTATCACCCGAGTCTCTAACTACTGCTAGTATCTGCGTTGCTACTGACTTTGCATTGTGCGAACTGCATTGCTGCCAACTCTGCACTGCACTCCCCAGCATCTGACATGCAACTAGACTCTGCATTTGTCACTCTGGCATCTGACTGCATCTACTGCCATTGATCCATCCTGCTACTGAAATACTGTGGGCTCCTATAGCAAGGTTCTAATTCAAGAGGTGGACCTCCTCAAGAATCCTGCCCATCTGTAGCACTCTGAGGCTACAATACCAAGTCACCCCATTTGACTCCTAGGGGCATGTCAGCAAACACGGCGAAGTCTTCCTCCAACCTGGAGGACAACCTATCTATATCGGCATGAGTTGCCTGCTAATCCTGCTTTTCCTCCTTGTCCTTCTTCCTAAGAGGACACTAGGTGTTGTAGTGGCAGGGCTCACCACATCTAAAACACTTGACCTTCAACAGGTCCTTCTTCTTTCTCCTCTACTCCCCCTGTCCCTGACTAGGACCCTTTGATGCGAGGGCCACATTCTCCTCCTTCACTTGCTTCGACCCGTTGTTGCTACCACTGATGGAGCTCTTCACTAAGTCTCACCTCAATTCCTGTTACAAATCGGCCCACATCCTGTCCCACCTTGGCAAGGATTCTCTGCCCAAAATGCTTTGGACGAATGCCTGCCATTCCTCGAAGACTGTTGAATGTCAATCGTACTAGTTCTCAGGTTTGAGGTGTTGCTCCAACAACTGACAGCTGATCCCAAATCTCCTGAATTCTAGTGAGGTAGGGGTCTATGCGTCCCACTTTCTGCATCTTGGTGCATCTCAGCTTCTCCTCCAAATACATCTTTTGCTGCTCGAAAGTGCCTTGATACAACGTGGAAAGTGTATCCCACATCTCATTGGTCGTTCCTTGGCTCGCTATATTTGATACAATGTGATCTCAAACGCCATCAAGAATCAACCTCTTTGCCCTCGCCATCTCCTTTCGGTATTCCTTCAGTTGATCTGCATCAATGGGGATAGCTACCACTTCATCTATGAATGGCTTCAGGCCATATTCATCCAAAAGGAAGAACATCCTTGTTAGGTTTTGGTCGCATCGGAAGTGCTCTAGCCTTGAAAATTGGTGGAGAGGCTAAGGCGGATGAGTTCTAAAGAACCCAGAAACTGTTTGGTGAAATTCCATCTAGATTGTATTTTATTAAAATAATTAATAGTGGAAATGGAGTTCCTAAGTCTAAACTTAGGGAAATTAAAATATTAATGGGTATTAATCAAAATATGGGTGAGAATGATCTAGAAGGTGGATCAAGTCATGTTTTAATCTTAGTTGTTGATTAGAGACTTAATCTCGACCGTTGAAAACTCAAGAAGAAAAGTATAAAATAGAGGCCTGGGGTTCATTTGAAAGCAAACACAGAGAGAAAAAATTGATCTAGAATTTGATTTCTAGGGCTAAGAAGATGAGAAATTTGAACTAAGTGATCATTCTGCAGCAGAGGGGCAATGAGAATCCGAGAGAAGGACTTTCCAGAGAACACTGACAGAGAAGGCGGAGAGAGCTTGCAGAGAGGCGACGCAGTGGCCAAGAGAGCTAAAGCAGAAAAGGTGTCTGTCACGCAAAATCCAGAACTATCGGACCAGCCAAAACTATCGGGAATTGTCGAAACTGCCAAAACAACCAGGAGAGCTGACACAGAGGCAGTGCAGTAGCCAGGAGAGCTGACGCAGAAACGCTGCTTGTCACGCAGAATCCAGAACTGTAGGAACTACCGAGAACTACTGAAATAGTCGGGAGAGCTGACACAGAGGGTAGAGGAAAGTGACGCAGAGCTAGCGCAGAAATAGTCGGGGTTACCCAGTCTTGTGCCGGAAAAGCCGAAATTTTGCCAAGTGAAGTGAGGTAAAACTCACTCAGATTTTTCGCCAGTATTTTCTCTATAAAGGATTGCTAGATGAGACTCCTAGATTTGTATTCAGATATTTCTCCTGCATAATAATAAACCCTCAGAGCTGCTGCATCGGTTTTCCTACTTTGGGTTTTCCCGGGGACTATTGTGTCCAAAAATAAGTGTCCTATGTATCTTGTTCTTTGCTCTATTTTTTGTTTCATGATATAAAATATTTAATTAGTGTAGGTTGCAGAAGTAATTTGTTTTAGTATTCAGAAGAATAACTTGATGAATGTAATTTAAAAATCAAGTAGGTGAAATATATTCAAATTTCCTGCAGTAGCAGTTCCTTCAGATTGTAGAAATTTTCACATGGTATCATACCATTGATTTTGAAACAGAAAGAGCAGATCCAATGCTGAGCAGTGAAGCCGAAAGCTGCACTTGGCAACAATTTGAATCCCCTTGAAGGGATTGTGCAGTCCTTGCCGGGAAGCAGATCCAAGGAAATCTCTCTCTGAGTGACGACAAAGAGGTACGATTTCCAGTTCGTGAGTTTGCAGAGGCAGAGGGAGTGACACGGAGCCTCAACGCAGTGCTTTAAGTGCAGAGTTTCTGCCAGGGCAAAAATCTACTGGAAAAGAACAAAGACACGTAGAAGGGGAATTTTCTCCTCAGAGAACTTTCCACTAGAAAGTTCGAATTTCTCACTTGCTAAGCAGCTGAGGAGTGCTAAGCAGTGACTAGAGGAGTCAATTCGATAGTGGGGTGAGATGGAATCGCACGGGCTCAGAGATCAGGACAGGTTGGAAGGAGCTTCCAACTATGTCATATGGAAGACCAGAATCTTAGCTGTTCTGGAGGAATATGATCTCGAGGCCTACATCAACAGTTTTGTAGTTGTTCCTCCTAAAAACAATCAAATGAAGAAATACAAGGCCGAGCAGGGGAAGGCAAAGAAAGAGGCTCATTCTCGATGGAGTTCGAGATCATGCGGTCTCACACTTGCAGGGCAAGGATACAGGCCGAGAGATGTGGGAAGCCTTGTCTTCTCTATATGAAGGCTCTTCCGAACAGCGGAAGATGTATTTGGAGTAGAAGTTGCAACAAACTTTGATGCATAAAGGATAAGGGGTGAACCTCTATCTTCAGCGTCTTCAGGACACTAGAGACCAGCTTGCTGCAGTGGAGTCCACTCTTCAACCAACCGCGATAGTGAGGATAGCCCTGAATAGAGTCTCAGATGAATGGCAAGTTTTCGTCCAAAGCATATTGGGCAGAGAAAAACTACCTTCACGGGAGGAGATGTGGCCAGCTCTTCAACAGGAGGAGTTAAAGAGGGACCTAGTGAAGGTCAACCTCGGTGGCAACAGTGGGAGTAGCTCAAATACGAAAGAGGAGCAGGAAAACGCGACTCTTACATCGAAGGGGCAGCAGAAGCCGAAGCAAAAGGACATTTCGAAGGTGAAACGTTTCAGTTGTGGCGAGTTGGGCCACTATGCATCCTAGTGTCCTTTGAAGAGAAAGGACAAGGATGAGAAACATGATCCTAACACTGCTTCAACAAAGATTGACGAGGATGATTTTGCCATGAGTGCCCACGCATCTCCAGGAGGGAGATGGGGTGATATTACGCTGTAGTCGGGAGGACTACATGTGGGAAAGATCCTTGAGTCCACCTCTTGGATCAATTCCTTACTACGAGAGCCCAAGATTCAACAATAGCGAGATGGACTTAATGTCAGATGATGCAGTGGAATGTTTGGAGGACAAATGCAGTAGCTGGAGACCAAAGACTGATCAGCATGAAGCAAATTTGGCAGCAGTGCAGTTGGCACAATGAAGGAGTCAGCGGCAACGCAATAGCCTGGAGAGCTGACATAGAAAAGCTACCTGTCACACAGAATCCAGAACTGCCAAAACTGTCGAAACTGCCGGAACAGCCGGGAGAGCTGACGCGGACGGCAGAGAAGGTGACGCAACGCTGACGCACAGCCAACGCAGAAATAGTCGGGGTTACCCAGTCTTGTGCCAGATCAGCCGGAATTCTGCTGGTGGAGTGAGGTAAAACTCTATCAGATCTTTTGCCAGTATTTTCTCTGTAAAGGATTGCTATATGAGAATCCTAGATTTGTATTCAGATATTTCTCTTGCATAATAATAAACCCTCAGAGTTGCTGCACCAGTTTTCCCGCATTGGGTTTTTCCGGGGACTATTGTGTCCAAAAATAAGCGTGTCCTATATATCTTGTTCTTTGCTCTGTTTGTTTCATGAGATCAAATATTTAACTAATGTAGGCTGCAGAAGTAATTTGCTTCAGTATTTAGAAGAATAACTTGATAAATGTAATTTAAAAATCAAGTAGGTGAAGTAGATTCAAATTTTCTGCAGTAAGGGTTCCTTCAGAGTGTAGGAATTTTCACAATTCTTGCCTTCCTAATGACATAGTTGGATGCATCGTCCAACCTGTCCTGATCTCGTAGTCCAGTAGTGGCCATCTTAGCAAACAAAGTCGAAATCCTCCTCTTCTCTTCTGCTCAGCTATTGCTAGGCTCTACGCACTCCCTATTGGAGTGAGTAAATCTCCTCAAACGACTGCTTATTTGCAAGAGAAAAATGAGCTTCTGAAACTAGAAGTCCCCTGAGGAAATTTCCCTCAATGTGCGCTCTTTCTTCCTCCTTATGTTATGTTTCACCAACAACTACTGCAAAATACTCGTCCAACTAGAGATCTGCTCTACAAGGAAAATACCGGCTAATCCCTATGGTAATCCTCGAACTGGAGAAATCTGATTTCTCTATCGCTCTCTTAGAGAAATCAATTTTTCCTCAAGAAATTGACCCTCATGGCCAAGAAATTGCATTGCCTCTGAGGGTTTCGAACTATTGCTTATGCAGAGCTACGAAATTCCTCTTCCCTTCTGCTACTAAGCTCTCCGGCTTACAATCTGTGCTCTGATACCATGTGAAAATTCGGCTAACCCCGAATCCTATTGCAACAACTGATGTTATTTCTTCTATTTGTTAATTTAATTAAACAAATTATTTGTTGTGTGCTACGACAAATATTGAAACAAATACACTGCAACCTTCACAAAACAAATATTGCGGAAGAAATAAAAACATTGGAAGAAATAGATGCACACACACAAAATACACTGTTATTTTTGGACTAAGTCCCCGGAAAAACCCAACTCAGGAAAACCAATGCAACAGCTGAGGGTTTTAATATTATGCAGTAGTGAAAATATGAGTACAAACTATGGATGCTTAAACTAGCAATCCAAACAGAGAAACCACTGACAATAATAATTAGTGAGAAAAATTTCTCACTCCACAGGCAATCCGACCCTGACCTCAACTCGAATTGAGCTGCTCCTTGCTTCCTCTACGCAGTCACTATGTCAGCCTACGCAGTTACTACGTCCCACAAGCTCGAAATTGCGTCTCCTCTCACTGTCTCGTCAACTGCTATCTGGGAAACTGATACTCTTTGCCTCTAGACCCTCTGCCCAGCTTCTAGCTCAAAATCTTGACTTCTCCCTAAAAAAACGAAAATCTCCCCAAAAGGGCTTTGTGCTGCCTCTCTGTGGCAATCACTGCCTCTCTGCAATGTACTCACCGGAACTGGAAAATCTTCCTTCAGCCTCACTATCTATGGCCCTCTCTCACTGCTTTGACCTCACTGAATCACTTCCGGCAACACACAACTGCTACTTTAGAAATCGATTTCTCAGCGAAATCGAACTCTGCAAGTGTGTTCTCAAAGCCCCATCAACTTTCTTCTTATAATCCTCTGTTGAGACTTCAAAGGCCCAGATTAGATCTTAATCTATGGCTAGGACTAACTAGAAGTCGATCCGTGTGAGTTTCAAGAAGATTCACACCATAACTTAATTAATTTTGATTAATTATTCATATTCCCTAAGTTTAGACTTAGGAAATGTTTTAAAAACGACTAATAATCTAATTAAGTCATCTCTATGTGGAATTTTTAAAAAACATTTCTGGGTTTTGGAGCTCTCATGTATTCTAGCCTCTCCACAAAATTCCTTGGCTAGAACACATCCGATGCTACAAAAATTAACACTTGGAACTGTAGGGTGCAATTGATATTGGAAGAGAATAAGCTTTGAGAACATATTGAAAATGATTTTGAGCCTACCACTTCAACACTATTGGCTACGCATAATAAGAAGTCATCCAAGGAAAATAAAATCATCCTTGTTTCAATGAAGGATCATTTGATCACTCCCATTTCAAAGAAGACCGACAAGGAGACATGATTCTTTGGTCATATTGTACTAGAGTGAAAGTGCCTCTAGGAAGATGCTCTTGATAAAAAAGCTTTCAACCATCCACATGAGTAACATTGATACAATGGTTAGCTACCTAGACAAGATCAATCAATTGAAAGGTCGTGTGGTTTCCATAAGGACAAAAGTGGAAAATGTGGCATTGGTGCCCATTTTCTTGAGGGGTTTTCTTCATCTTGAAAACCCTTAGTCCAAGGTGTGCATGCTTGTGATAATTCACTTACCTTTGAATAGTTTTGGACAACTTTGTTTGAATGAAGAGATAAGGTTTGAATCTAGCCCTTATTGTAATGTCCCCATTTTCAGTTGCCTCTATAGTACGACTAGGATGGACTTCTAAGGTACGTGATAGTTAGGTCATAAGAGAAGGATTATGTCATCAGAGGTTCCGAAGGGGTTTTGAGGAGTTTTATGAGATTCGACAACATTCGCTTGGCATATTCCATCATCAAGGTCAGTTCCGCACAGGGTTGCAGGAATCGCCCCCCCCCCCCCCCCCGCCGGATCCAAACCCGGAACCGCGGATCGGAGCGAACCGTCCCGGAATCCAAGTCGGAAGCGCGGTTCCGATTGTAAGGTTGCGCGGATCCTATTTAAAAAGGCGATTCCTGCCTTTTGGGTTGCGGCCGCCCCGGAACCGCGGATCGGAGGGCGGTTCGGGCACGGGGTGGCGCCACGCTTCCGGCCCGGAACCGCACGCCACCCGCACGCCACCCAGGCGCTTCCGGAAGCAACCCCGCGGCAGCAAATTTTTAATTTATTTTTTTTAAATTTGTTTTATCATGTGACTTAACTAGCATGAGGGGGTGGGTTAGGTTAGTTTAGGGTGAGTCTAGGGTGACTTTAGAAAAGAATAAAGCCCCCATTCTCTTCTCATTTTCTCACTTTGAGTTTATGAGAGTTGGAGAAGAGAAGAGAGGAGAGGAGAAGAGAAGAGAGGAAAGGAGAGGAGAAGAGAGGAGAGCTTGGAGGAGTGAAGAAGGAGGAGCTAGGAGAAGGAGGAGGAGCTTGGAGCAAGAGCTTGGAGGACTTCATCTACAAGAGCTAAAGAGGTAAGTTCAAACCCCAAACTCCCTTGTTTTTTTGAAAAAAAAATTGTATTTTTCTCCTCCCTCTCCTACTCTTTCCCATTGTTTCTACTTGCTCCTTTATTTACAGGTTGTCCACCACCTATATCCATATTCCAAGATGGTGTTCTTTTGGCTTCTATGTATCATTCCACTCTTGGTTTTAATGATGGCAAGGGTGAGGAATAGAGGGGAAGAGGAAGGGGATGAACTTGGTCCTAATAGTAGTGACCCAATGTATGATGAGGAGGAAGGGTTTGAAGAGGAAGGGGATGAACTTGAAGAGGACACTGAAGCACAAGATGGGAAAGGTACATCAAATCCCTTGTGGACCTTTGTGACCAAACTTGAAGGGGGAAAGGGTGGTGGATCTTACAAATGGATGTGCCCTCATGGTTGTCATGGAGGAAAACCATATACGGGTTCATATACCCGTCTGAGGAGGCATCTTTGTGGGGTGCTAGACAGTGATGAAAAAAAGGGTTCCGTGGGGGTAACCATTTGCCCAAACATTTCAAGTGAACAAAGACAAAAATACATCAAATTAGAGATGGCTGCACAAGGAAAAAACAAGAAACAAAAAACTCATTCTGAATCAAGTGCAACCTCTAAATTTGGTAGTTGCCCATCTCCTCATGGTACTTTTGCAACCTCTGGAGGTAGAAAAACAATAGGGGATTTCCTTAATGTTACTGGGAGGGATGATGTGGATGGAAAGATAGTCCGTTTTCTTTGTGCTTGCGGTGTACCATTCAATGTGCTTCGCTCTCCCTATTGGCATGACATGGTAAAGGCCATCAATGAAGCCCCAAAAGGATACAAGGCCCCCAACTATGAGAAAGCTAGAACAGTGTTATTAGAAAGAGAAAAAGCTAAGGTTCAAAGAGCTTTGACACGTTTTACACATGAGTGGGTGGATTCTGGGGTATCCATTGTATCAGATGGGTGGACAAATATTAGAAACCAACATTTGATAAATGTTCTTGGTGTTTCTTCTAGTGGTGCAGTATTTATTGCATCTCATGACTCCTCCGCCATCAGTGCAACTGCACAAAACATTGCAGATCTCCTATTGAAATCAATCAAAGATGTTGGTCCGAATAATGTGATTCAAGTGATCACAGATAATGCAGCAAATTGTAAGTTAGCAGGAAAAATTATTGAGCGTACTCATCCACACATCTTTTGGTCTGGGTGCCTAGTTCACACATTGAACCTTTTGATGCATGATATTGTGAAACACAAAGATTGTGGGTGGATTGCTGAGGTTTACAGGAAAGGGAAGCAGCTCATTAAATTCATCACAGGGCATACAAGGGTAAACTACTTCTATGGCACTTACTCCAAGTTGCAATTGCTTAAAATTGCAAAGACAAGATTTGCTAGTTATTACCTCACCTTTAGGCGGCTAGTGAGGGTGAGACAAGCTTTAACTAATCTGGTGTGTGCTGAAACATGGGATGAAATTAACAATGACACAGATGGTGCTAATGAAGTCAAGGACATTGTTCTTGACAGTTACTTTTGGTCACAGGTTAAATATGTTTTGCAATTCACCAAACCAATTTATTACATGATCAAGTTTGCAGATTCAGATCGACCAGTAATTGGGGAGGTGTATGAGCAAATGGATAGCATGTTGGGGCAGATTAAAGACATTGTTGAGCCTAGAGATACCACCTTGTACAATTATATTCGTGAAGAGGTGGTAAAACGATGGGATAGCCTAAATGTTCCATTGCATGCATTAGCATATGTTTTGACACCTAAATACTATCATCCATCATGGCTTTCAAAACCAGCACCTGGGGGGGGAGTCAGGAGAAGACCACACCAAGATAAAGAGGTTCACGAAAAATATATGGCTGCATTGAGTAGATTAATCCCTGATGAGGAGGAGGCTGCATTGGTACGGAGACACGTGAGCAACTATACGAGCAACACTGGTCCATTTTCGAGCATGCATGCAATTCAAGATCGAGAGAATTTTTCTGCTCTTGAGTGGTGGAACATGCATGGAGGGCCTACTCCACTTCTACAGAGTTTGGCATTGCGGGTGCTATCACAGGTGGTAAACACTTCTTCTGCAGAGAGGTGTTGGAGCTCTTATTCTTTCATCCACAGTGTTAAAAGGAACAGGTTGAGTTTAGACCGGGCAGAGAGCTTGGTTTATGTTCATTACAACTTGCGATTGTTGTCCCATTACTGTGAAGATGCAAAGTCTAATAAAGACTTGTTGACTTGGGACAAGAATCCAGAGGAGCCCAATTTGGAGGATGGAGTGTTGCGACTAGAGCAATTAGAGGATTCTCTTATCCAGGTATGTCCATTGTGGTATGAATTTTCCAATTTTCCCTTATAAAGAATTCATGTTTTTAATTTTTTTGTTAACTAGTGTTTTTTTTTTGCATGAATTTTTTGAGCGATTCTAGGATGATGACACGGGTGTTGATATGCCACCACCCCCACCCCCATCTGGTCCCTTGGTTTCTACTAGAGGAGGTTCTTCTTCATCAGTTCCAGTGCCACGACTTACACAGGGACCATCTTCTTCATTGCCACCACGTGGAGGCCCGCCATCACGTTCTATTCGTGGTGGAAGGAGGAGAGATTAGTAGATATATTCACAATCTACTTCTTTTTGTCATAGATTACTCATTAGACTTGTAGACTTGTGAATTTGAATTTTGAACCTTTTTGGCTTGGCGGTGACCAAGTGACATATTTTGTAAACATTATTATTTGAATTTTGGACATGACAAATGTTGACAGTTGCTCACTTGCTAGATAAATCATAATATGCTCTATGTTTTATGTTTTATAATATGCTTAAATGTTTTATGTTTTATAATATGCTTAAAAATTTGATGTATGTTTGTAATAGCTAGAATATAGATGATTGTTGTACATACTAGTAACTACAATGGAATCATGGATGCCATATCTATCTTGATTTATGCAAAAATATGCATGTTTTCATGTCTTCTACAATTAATTTGGTATTTGGGATGTTTGTTTTGAGTATAAATGCAAAAAAATATAAAAATATATATATATATAGCAGACGCTTCCGCGGACGCTTCGCTCCCTAGATTTTTGGAAAATGACGCTTCCGCGCTCCGCGCTTCCGCTTCGCGCTTCCGCTTCGCTCCCGCTTCGTGCAACATTGGTTCCGCATGACTTGCTTTTCATTTCATTGCATGTTGATAATTCCCATAAAACGGAGTTATTATTGAGCCTAAATTAATTATGCTCAAGGTGGCATTTCGAGAGGAATATTTGATGGAACACTTTAGTGTTATAGCTTATTGGAACCGTAACGAGAAGATCTACGTGATGGGATGATGAGAAGTGACCTTTGATGGCTAGAGAAAGTATGGTGGGCAATTTACCATTTTCCCGGATTAAAAGTGATTTTAATCAGTCACTTGTTTAAATAAAAGAAGAGTAAAATGATTAATTGAAGGAAAAAGGCCAAATGTGACTTAAGTAAAATTAAATTAAATTAAAAGTCGCTTAGATGAAGTCAAGGAGGAGCTTCTAGAATAATACCAAAATAATCCAAATAAAATTCTTCTAGAAGATTGAAGATCTATCTATCAAGCTTTTAAAAGGATGAGGATGGGATCATTTGGACATCTTGGTTTGGTTTTTTAATTATTATAACAAGGTTTGGTGAATGGAGTTCCCAGCTTCTGCAAGCCCCATGACAAAAACCCTTGGGTTTCCATTGTGTGTGTTCGATGAAACCCCAACACTCCTTGAGGAGATTTCATCTAGAAGCTTCATGAAGCTTCAGCAATATTGGAGTGAGGATCATTCAAATTCTCAATTGGTGCTTCATTTGTTCTTGTTCTATCTCAGTTATTTTTGTTGTAATCACATATATCATATAAATAAAGCTTAAGTTTCCAGTATTTGTTTTGATTTTCTCTAAATTTCTAGTGTTTCTTATTTCGATTATTTCTACAATTTTGTGAGAATTATCGTTGTTGTAAATTTTCAAAAATTAAAAGAATTAAAAATATACGAAACATTTTATAATATCTTGAAATTGTTGGAAATTTATCTATTTGGCATATTACAGTGGTATCAGAGCATGATTTTGGCTAGTTGTGGGTCTAAATCAAAGTAATGTTGAGAGTTCTATTGTTGGGCCAAAATTCCAGTGCGAGAATTTTTCTTGAAACCCTAGTTGGGTATTATTTTGCAGGTTGATATCATGGCTAGGAAGGGTCGGTTCCGGAGGATAGTTTTTTATTTTATTTGTTCATGTTGAATTTTCTAAGTCTATCCGTTAGAAACTTAATCTGTATTCCGCTGGTTTATTTCTTCTACTTGTAAATTCTGAACAAGTTATTTAAAACATTTAAATACTGAAATAAGCACAATACAGTCACAACATCCACAGATAATCAACTGAAAGAAAACAAGCACACAAGTGACATCGTTATTTTTGGACAAATATCCCCGAAAAAACCCAATGCGAGAAATCCAATACAGCTATTCTGAGGGTTTATTATTATGCAGTATTTCCTTGAGTACAACTGGGTGCCTAACCGGATCACTCGACAGAGAAAAAATACACGAAAACAATACCTCTATATTCGGAAATAAGTATTCAAAAAACTTGTCCCATGAAACCCTCTCCGGCACAACTAAAGCTCAGCGCTGGCCCTTCTGGCCTCTATGTCAACCTCCTGCTGACCTGCGTCAGCCCTCTGAGGCACTGCGCAGCCTCTGGGACCCTCTGCATCACTCCAGTAGCCTATGCGTGGATGACACAGTCCCTATGGCCTATGCGTGGATGACCTATGCGTGGATGACAGTCCCTATGGCCTATACGTGGTTGACACAGTCCCTATGGCCTCTGCATTGTCTCTGTTGGGCTCTGCGTGGCCTGAACTAGCTACTGCTCTCGCTCTCCCAGCTTCTGCGCTAGTCTCTCAGTATTGTCTCTGCCTCTCTGTCCAATACTCACTGCCCCTCGCTATTGATCACTGATTCAATTTTGCTTAGCAACCCCACTCTAGCAGAATGAATGATTGATCACTCTGGTGTATTCTCCAACTGACCCTCAAGCCTCTTCTTGTACTTTTCCTGTTGGTCCTTCAACGACCGAGATTAAATCTCTAATCAATGGCTAAGATTAGATTTGGCTTGATCCATGACTTTTGGAACCTTCTAACCCATTTTTATATTAATACCCACTAATATTTTATTTTTCCCAAGTTTAGACTTAGGAACTCCATTAAAAATATTAATTATTTTAATATCTCCCAAACCGGGTACAATCTGTCCAAACCATTTCTAGATCTTGGAAATCTCATGTGCTTTAGCCTCTCCACCAATTTTCATGGCTAGAGCACATCCGATGCTATACCCCAAATCAATAGTTCATGGGTTATATTTTTGTTGACAACAATTATAGTTGTTGAGGTTGTATTATTATTCCATTGTCGTACTTATTTGTCGGAGTTGAGTTAATTGATAGAGGCTGAGCATCAAACACTAAAGCCATATACTATTATTCCAGAAGGGGGCCGTGAGCACAATTGGAAGAATCAAATTCATATCTTCACCAGGGCCAAGATCCTCTGTTTTTGGAAGACAAGATTTCTTTCTTTGAGTAGGTCGAATTCACTTTATGATTGGAAGCCAATCATTGAGTTTACATGGCAGGAGAATTATTTCCAAAAGAAAGCCGAATTTTTCCCAGTGCCAATAAGATGGATTGTGCCAAGAGAAGCATATAAATTTATAGTGGTAGAGTTAAGTCTCCTTTTGTGCCTCTCGCTCATCAAAATAATCAGAAACATTTCAGATCTTAAATTCAAGAAGGAGATGCCAAATTATTTGTGTAAGTCTCAAAGGCCGAGTGGGTATTCCAGATCTTGTACTCACAAAGGAGAGGCTGATTTTTCATATTGAAGTAGGATTTATGATCAAGTCGAGCTCATTGGATTTCAGTCATAAATTCATGGGGCCAAATTATTGTTTTATTTGTCACCTTTCGAGGTTTGACTTTATTGTTTGGAGCAAGCCGAATTTAGTTGTTGTTGTCAAGCTAGAATTATTGTTTCACATAGGGCCACGTTGTTGTTTTGGCAAGGGATTGAAATCGTGGCTATAATTTAAAGCTGAATCAACCAACATGTGAATGGTGACCAGTGTGTAACTAGCCTGTGCAATGGGCAAAGAAATTGTGTTAGACAACTTTATGGTATGTTGAATAGGTAATCGCAGAGGGTGGACGCAATGAAGGATTCGATATGGTAGGCTCTCAATTTGAATTTTGGAGTGTGTAATCAAATGGAAAATGCGGGTCGTGACTTTTAGAGGGTCCCAACATTGTGTGACTAAATAATCCATGCAGTTGTTTAGATGTAGGTATTAATGTTCTTGCCTGCATCTGGACACAGAGGAATCTCAAAGAGCACTTATCCACTGTGGGATCAAGGCGCAAATCCTAGCCGCACGTCAAAGGTGTCAAGCTCAGCAAAGTCATTCACATGAAGTCAGGATAGCCATTGGGCCAAGTTGAATCAAGGGACATGTAGTTATCAATTTGGGTGGTAAAACCTCTATATGGAGTGCACATGCCCTGAGTAACCAATGCGCAATTGGAGTTGATTGGCGTAGAGAAATCGAGACTCAGTACATGACAAAGGTGTTGTGCAAAGGGTGGCCAAATTGCACATGAAAAAGCAGTCGAATTCACTAGAAGATTAAGTGCCAAGGAGAGCAAAATTTACCCGTTGTTGATGGTCGAGACCATTGATTTGCAGAGGTTGTGAACCATCATCAGTCTCTTGTGTATGTTGAGACTTATTTTTCAGGAGCTGTGATATTCATCTTGGGGGGACAATTTAAATAGTCCAAGACAACACTATTTGGAGGTTGAATCCCCAGTCTTTGGATGCAGAGATTATTTGCAGTTGTGGGATCAAGGTTATTAGCAAAAGCAGCCATTGTTCAAGAGATTCGAGAAATCAAGTTACTGAAGTTGTCATTTTGTACAGACGTAATTGTTCTCTTAAAGTTGTAGAGGACTGTGCACATAGACAGAGGATTACCTGTTGTTGATCAATGGTGAAGGCATGTCCCCTGCCTGGAGCGAACTGATTGTATATGAGGACAAAGGGGATGTGATCTGTTATAAGTAAAGTAGTGTATTGCTAAATGAAGTTGACAAAGTGCAAGCTGGAGTTGGCATATATTAGAGTTTATTTAACTAAATTTGTTGCAGGGCTACGTTGACACAATTTTGATGCAAGGGCTGCTATAGCTTAATGTGTGAGGCCAGGGTTTGTACGTTAAGTTGTTGTCACGTGTTTGTAACAATGTCCAAGCCTTGTAATATTGAGTCAAATGTATAAGGTTATGAGTTCACATTGTTGTTGGTATTAGTTGATGTATCTTTGTATGGCTGCTAGAATATGGATGGTTGAGTTGTTATGCCATCTCTATGTAATTGAAGTGTACGTGTATGGGAGATAAATTAGTACATTAATTGAGCCTTGTAATTGATGTGTCCTTATTGTTGAGAGGGTATGACATTGTGGTACTATTGTCCTTCCTAGCTGAGTGTCAGATAAAGTATTGTTGCTGCTATGAAGATCAGTGTTGTTATAAGCCCTGTATTGTGCACTACCATAAGCTTTACATTGTCATAAGTCTTAGATGAGTTTGTATTGCTACACATTATTGTCATAGTATTGTTTGTATTATCATAAGTATTTGACAATAGGACGTCAGTATATGCAGTACCTATTTCTCTGTTGATTATATACTACAGTGAGCCAATCATTGCCTTGTATAAGTTGCTAAAGCTGAGACTGGTGTATGTATGGTGGTAAAGTCAGTCATTAAGTTCATGTTATTTAGAAAATATGTTGTTGGCATATTGTCCATAGTCATAGCGTTGAGTTTTATTGTAATAGAGATGTGTGGATGATGGTCATTACTGCTATTTTCATAGTCTTGTTGGACAAGTGTGTAGTTGATGTTTGCTGGAAGATCAGTTGTATTGTTATACATTAAGTGAAGCGGTAGTACAGAAAAATGAAGTATTTAAAATGCCTCTTAAACCAACACAACAGTACACCTTAGTAGACTGCAATATAGACCAAAGAACAAAGTAAAACAACAGACCCTTTTCAAAGGGAGTACATGCTATCCTACAACTAGAGCAGCTGAGGGATTTGCTAAAAAAATTGGAGGTAGGAATTGGCTTGATGTATTTGGATCAGATTTGAAAAATATAATGATGACCGCAAAAACCCCCTTCATCTGAAGAAATTGGACTCACATCTTTCTAAGTTGAGTCAATCAGATTTAAGGGTTCTAAATTGGGCACTCAAACCAACAATGTTTGCCTTGATCCAACAAAGATTCCTAGATCACACTTGTGAAGGGGTCAAACTTACGGTTGCCTCTTGCCTTAATGAGATTATCAAAATAACTTCACCTATCCTCCCTTACAACGATGGCATTATGAGAGATGTTTTCCAGCTGATGGAAGAAAGTTTCCAGGGATTGCATGACATTGTGAGTGCCACCTTTGGAAAGAGGCTCAAGATTTTAGAAATCATGGTTGGAGTTATGAGTGATCATGCGGCCATCTACAAGCTGCTGCACCCAGGTTGTTAGCCATTTGGAAGAAGGAGCAGATTGTCTTGCTTGTTGCTCATGAATTGACAAGAAGGTTAATTGAGCAAAATTGAGACTATTCAAAGGGAAATTGACCAAGGAAGAGCTATGGAGGATGCCAGTTTGTGCATCCGACCACTCGAGTGAAGACAACGAAGATGCGAAGATTCAAACAGTGAACAGGAATGAACTAAGGAGGAAAAGTCTTTGCTTTATCTGTAAGGGACCTTGGGGGCCTAACCACTCATGCTTGAGTGACACAAAGGAAATGACGGAGGTAGATCAGGGAGAAATTTGTGAAAATTCTATCACTACAACCACTAATTTATTTTACCTACTTATTTCCTGATAAGTTATTTATGAAAATCCTTCAGTAAACATTAAAATAAATTATGTTGTAGATATCACATCATACTACAGAAACAAACACATGCACAAGAATCAACACAAATATTTTGGACAATTAGTCCCCGAAAAAACCCAATGTGGAAAAATAGGTGCAGCAAGGGAGGATTTTATTATTCAGTAATTCTTCAGTACAACTGGGTGCCAAACTGGCTTACCCAACAAAGAGAAATTTCTTCAACACTTCCCCCAGTCTCAGTATCAGCCTGGCTGACCTCTGCGTAGCTCCTAGACCCTCTGCGTCAGCCCCTGCCTCTCTGCATCAGCACTAGGCCTCTCTGCATCACCCATGTAGGCCCTCCAGTGACTGCGTAGTCTGCAGGCTCTGCGTCTGCCTCGCCAACCCCTGCGTTGTTCCCCTAGTGTTGTTCCCGACTCTCTGTTCGTACTTGTTGCCTCATGCTGCTCTCCAGACCACTAGTTTGAATTTGTCAGCTAACCCCGCTCCAAAAATCGAACTGACTGGTCTCCCTCAGTGAGTTCTCCAACAGACCCTCAAGCCTCCTCTTATACTTTTCCTATTGGTCCTTCAACAGCCGAGATTAAATCTCTAATAAACAAGTAAAATTAGATTTGGCTTGATCCATGACTTTTGGAACCTTCTAACCCAATTTTATATTAATATCCATTAATATTTTATTTTTCCTAAGTTTAGACTTAAGAACTCCATTAAAAATATTAATTATTTTAATATCTCCCAAACTGGTTAGAATCTACCCAAACCATTTCTGGGTCTTGGATATCTCATGTGCTTTAACCTCTCCACCAATTTTCATAGCAAGATCACATTCGATGCTACCCCAAATCAACACTCCCTCTTAGCGAGGACTGTGCTCTAATAATACTCCACACTGAGCATTACTCTGATCATACAACATCGGTACCTGTGTTGATGCTAAGCCTCCCTGCCCAACATCCTCTGCATTGTTGCCCATGGCTTTATCACTTCCACTGCTACATCTGTACTGCAGCTCCCTCTGCATCCGTGTCGCTGTTGGTCCATCTTCCCAACACTGCAACTACACTGCAAACTCCTTCTCATCGTGTTGCATCGTGCTACTGCACTACAACATCATACCCATTTCTACTACTGAAATGGATTCTTTATCATCCCCATCTTCTCCCTGAGATAATCAAACTTGGTTCTTCCAAGGGCCTTGGTAAGGACATCTGCCACCTGTTCTCCTGTAGCAGTGTAGCTCAACTATACAGCTCCTCGTTGGACATAGTCTCTAACAAAGTGACACCGGATATCAATATGCTTTGATCGATCGTGAAACACTAGATTCTCAAAGAGCTTGATGCAACTCTGATTATCACACATGATCCTAGTCGCCTCCATCTTTCTTCTGAATAGGTTCACAAGCAGTTTTCTAAGCCATATGGCCTTGCATGAAGTTGTGCTTGTGGCCATATATTCTGCCTCCGCTGAGTTCAGAGCCATGGATTTCTGTTTCCTACTGCACCGGGAGGTCATTCCTGATCCAATGTTGAAATAGTACCCAGAGGTACTTTTCCGATCCACTGAACTTCCTGCCCAATCTGCATCAGTAAACCCACTCAATCTGATATCCTTACCCTTGGTGTACAAGAATCCATTATCGACTATTCCCTGTAAATACCTAAGAACATGTTTGGCTACTGCCCAGTGCGCCCTCTTCGGCTCCACCATGAACTCGCTGAGAGTGTTGACAGCGTAGCAAATGTCTGGCCTGGGATTGACCAGATACATCAGGGACCCTATGAGTTGCCTGTATAAGGTGGGATCAACATCTTTGTCTTCTGATGAATCAATCTTCTTCCAGTTGGTTATCATAGGAGTAGCCATGGGTCTACAGTCCTCCATCCTGAATCTCTTCAAGATTTTTGTAGCATATCTCCCTTGCCTAAGGAAGATCTCCCCCTTTCACTGCCAAACTTCCAACTCCAGGAAATAATGCATTCGTCCCAAATCGTTCATGTCGAACTCCGTGGCTAGATTCTTCTTGCAGTCCCCTATGAGCCTGGATGATCCTGTTAAGAAGATATCATCCACACATAATACTAAGATTAGAGGCTCATTCCCTACAACCAGATAGTAGAGATTTGGATCTGCGTCACTCTTAAGTCTTGACAAATCCCATTTTCTGCAAGTAGCCACCAATTCGCCCATACCATGCTCTAGGTGTCTGTTTCATCCCATACAAGGCTTTCTTCAATATGCATACCTGAGACTTCTTCTCATGCGTCTCAAAGCCCTCTGGTTGTTCAATGTATACCTCTTCTTCTATCACACCGTTCAAAAATGTTGTTTTGGCATCCATCTGATGAATCTCCCACCCCATTTGTGTTGCAAGAGATATCACAATTCTAATAGATGTATACCTAGCTACCAGGGCAAAGGTCTCTTCATAGTCAATTCCTTCCTTCTGAGCATACCTCTTAGCCACAAGTCTGGCTTTGTATTTCTCAACACTGTCGTCTACAACGTATTTAATCTTGTAGATCCATATTGAACCTACCATTGATCTGTCTTGAGGCCTTGGCACTACCTCCCAAACATCATTCACCATTATGGAGTTATATTCCTCTACAATCGCATCCAGCCAAACCTGATGTTGAGTTGCCTCCTGAAAATTGGTAGGCTCCCCATCCTAAGCTACTAATACCTGATATCTATCTAGCTATTTTTTCTCCCTCTTATTGTTCCTTGGCGCACCAATGAAGTCCTCTACATCTTGCAAAATCTGACGAAGTTCCCTGCTCGTTCTTCCTCTGCCAGCAGGTGCTTCTGTTAGCTCCTCCTCATCCTGTGATTCTTCCTGACCCAAGGAAGAATTATTTTCTTTCGTTGGTTGAAGAGGTTTGACCAACGGTTCCTCTTTTCACTGCTCCTCAGAAAGCATTTCTCGAGATTTTCTGAAAGCCCTGTCTTCCATGAACTTCACATCTTGTCAAATTACTACCTTCCTGCTCCCTGGAAGATAGATTCTATATGCCTTAGCATTCTCGCTATATCCCACTAGATATCCTTTCTCTATAGTTTGATTCAACTTCTTCCTCTTTTCCTTGGGTGCGGCAATATGCTAAGCTCCCAAATATCCAGAAATGACTGACATCAGGCGTCTTCCCTGTGAAGACTTTCTCTAGAATAATCTTGCCCAATCCCTGATGAGGAGTTCTATTCTGAACATAGACTGTTGTGTTACATGCTTCTGCCCATATCCTTTCTCTGCAGTTTGATCCAGCTTCTTCCTCTTTTCCTCGGGTATGCGGCAATATGCTAAGCTCCCAAATATATTGAAATGACTAACTTCAGGCGTCTTCCCTGTGAATACTCTCTGGAGTAATCTTGCCCAATGCCCGATGAAGAGTTCTATTGTGAACATAAACTGTTGTGTTGCATGCTTCTGCCCACATGAATTTTGGCATATCCTGATCATACATCATGGCCCTAGTTGCTTCTACAGTAGCCCTAATCTTTCTTTCTGCTACTCCATTCTGCTCCAGATTGTAAGGAGTTGTCCACTCTCTTTTGATGCCCTCCTTAACGCAAAAAACAGTGAAGTCCTTATCGACATAATCTCCACCATTATCTAAGGGCAAAACTTTTATTTTCTTCCCAATCAAATTCTCCACCAGAGCCTCGAACTCTTTGAATCGACAAAAAACCTTGTCCTTGGTTTTCAGAAAATAAATCCAAGTTTTTCTTGAATGGTCATCAATGAAGGTAAGGAAGTACTCGGCACCACTAAAAGTTTTAGTGGACATGGGTCGCAGATATCAAGTGTACCAATCTTAGTACACTCTTGGCCCTGTTTTTACTTCTAGGAAATGCTGCCTTGGCATACTTTCCTAGAGCACATCCTCTGCATAAATCATCTCATTCTGTACTAAGATCCAGAACTCATGTTACAGTGCTCCTAAGAATTCTCAAAGCCCCATGGTGCAAATGTCCCATTCTTTTGCGCCATAGTTCGTTCAAATCCTTGTCTCCATGACTACCTATTAGTGCCATTGGTGATTCTATTTGTAGTATGTACAACCTGTTACTTTTGATCCCGATATGCACTTTCCTTTTCCAGCTCAAGTATTTGACATATACTTTCTCCTTAATGAAGAAAACGTCATAGCCTTTGCCTTGAAGTTGCGACACGGAAAGTAAGTTCATCCCCAATCCTAGTACATGCAACACACAGGTAGCACAAAACCGCTCTCCCTTTTCTGTTTGAAAAACTATGGTACTCCTCCCTATTGGAGTACATTTTTCTTTGTTCCCCATGGTGATCTGAAAGTTCATCTTCTCCTCCCGATAATCTGAGAAACATTCCCGGATTCCCGTCATATGCCAAGAGGCCCCACTGTCTATATACCATACCTCTGATGATGCAGAGCTAGTCACACAAGCCACTTCTTCTTCCAGCCTGGAAGCCAACATAGAGAAATCGAAATCACTTTCTCTTGTGCAATTTTCTGAAAATATGTGCGAGTCTCCTGACGTAGATGCCTCTACATCATGGTCTCGACCCATAATTGATTTTCCCTTCCTGTCTCTGATTACTTGCTCTGATACCATGTGAAAATTCTATCACTGCAACAACTGATTTATTTTACCTACTTATTTCCCGATAAGTTATTTATGAAAATCCTTCAGTAAACATTAAAATAAATTATGTTGCAGATATCACATCATAATACAGAAACAAACACATGCACAAGAATCGACAAAAATATTTTGGACAATCAGTCCCCGGAAAACCGATGCGGTAAGGGAGGATCTATTATTCAGCAATTCTTCAGTACAACTGGGTGCCAAACTGGCTTACCCAACAGAGAGAAAATTCTTCAGCACTTCCCCCAGTCTCAGCGTCAGCCTGGCTGACCTCTGCGTAGCTCCCAGACCCTCTGCGTCAGCCCCTACCTCTCTGCGTCAACACTGGGCCTCTCTGTGTCACCCACGCAGGCCCTCCAGTGACTGCGCAGTCTGTAGCCTCTGCGTCTGCCTCTCCAACCTCTGTGTTGTTCCCCTAGTGCTGTTCCCGACTCTCTGTTCTGTACTTGTTGCCTCCTGCTGCTCTCCAGACCACTAGTTCAAATTTCTCAGCTAACCCTGCTCCAGAAATCGAACTGACTGGTCTCCCTCAGTGTGTTCTCCAACTGACCCTCAAGCCTCCTCTTATACTTTTCATGTTGTTCCTTCAACAACCAAGATTAAATCTCTAATCAATAGCTAAAATTACAATTGTCTTGATCCATGACTTTTGGAACCTTCTAACCCAGTTTTATATTAATACCCATTAATATTTTATTTTTCCTAAGTTTAAACTTGGGAACTCCATTAAAAATATTAATTATTTTAATATCTCCCAAACCGATTAAAGTTTGCCCAAACCATTTTTGGGTCTTGGAGATCTCATGTGCTTTAGCCTCTCCACCAATTTTGATGGCTAGAGTACATCCGATGCTACCCCAAATCAACAACATTCCTTTTAACCCTTATAATGAGGAATCTTCTTCTATAGTTGAGTCCCTTGATTTTCATAAAGATACCTCTGAGGAGCGAGAGCAATCATGCATTAATAGCAACTCACCTATAGATCCATGTTTAATGGCTAAAGGAGATGAGCAACAAAATGAAGTGTTAGTTTTTGTAGCATCAGATGTGTTCTAGCAATGAAATTTGGTGGAGAGGTTAGAATCCATGAGATCTCCAAAACCCAGAAATCGTTTCTAGAAATTCCACTTATAAACGACTTAATTAGATTATTAATCGATTTTTAAATATTTCATAAGTTTAAACTAAGGGAATATGGTTAATTTATCAAAATTAATTAAGTCAAAGTGAGAATTTTCTAGAAACTCATGCGAATAGACTCTGAAATGATCCTAGCCTTTGATTAAGTTGTAATCTTGCTCATTGGTGCTCCAATAGAAGATTATAAGAAGTCGTTTGACACTTGGAGAAGACACACCAGACACACCAAAAGTTCGATTTCCTTGGAAGATTGATTTCCAAAGAGCAACAGTACTTGTCAAAGAACCAGAGATCGAAGCAATGAGTGAGGGGCAAGGATAGTGAAGCTGGAGGAAGATTTCCAGATCCAGCGAGTGCATTTGCAGAGAGGAAGAACAGCCAAAGTGATGCTGACAGGAAAGTGAGGTTGGAGGAAGATTTCAAGATCTAGCGGAGTGCATTCGCAGAGAGGAAGAAGAGCCACAATGATGTTGACGCAGGGACTGCGCAGTAGCCTCTAAAGGCAGTTTGATTTGCAAATTCAAGAAGACATTTCAATTCGATTTGAGAAGAATTTTGCAGAGGCCAGGAGAAGCGTTTCCAGATTCAATGGAGAACAAAAGACGCAACTCAAATTGAGATCAAGTTCTACAAATTAGACCCTATGCAGGGAATGACACAAGGCAATTTGTAGAGGGTTTTAGAGGCCGGTCTTCAGTGTCGGATTTGCCTGTGGGGTGAGGAAAATTCCTTACTAGATTTTTGCCAGTATTTTTTCTCTGTAGGATTTCCAAATTCGGCATCCAGATTATTGTACTTCGAATTTATCACTGCTGCTTAATAATAAAACCCTCAGTTGTTGCACTGATTTTCTCAAGTTGCAATTTTCCAGGGACATTTGTCCAATAATAACGATGTCATTTTCATGTGTGTGTGTGTACTAGATTTTCTCAGTTTCCAACACTATTATTTTTTGTAGTTTTATTTGTTAAAATCACAATAGGAATTATTTGGTATTTGTTGTAGCAAACTGCAAATAAATTGCTAAATAATTTTTCAGTTGCTATGATAGATGAAATTTTTAGATGGTATCAGAGTGTAAGTAATCAGCCGAGAAGCTCAGAAGCGGAAGAGGGAAATTTCGCTACTCAGAGGGGAGCAACAAGCCAAAATTTTCTAGTGTAATATGATTTTCATTGCAGGTTGGCAAAAAAGTCGATTTGCCCGGGATAGTGATTCCAGTAGTCAAAGGGAGTAGATGCAGCTAAGATTTCCGCTGAGAAGATTCCTTGGTTGGACGCAGAGGGTTTTGCAATAGCAAAACCAACGTCGGGTGGAAGAGAAAAACACGCACAATAAGATATTTCTCTCAGAGGGTTTCTAACCAAGAAATATGATTTTCCCGGTTGCAAATTGGCAGTAGCAACTAGCAGAACAACACATTCCAAGCGGGAGTGCGAGTAGCAGAGCAGCAGCCGAGCAGAAGAAGAGGGAATTTCCAGACCAAATCAGAGATGGCCACAGCTGGGCTCAGGGACCAAGACAGATTGGAGGGTGCCTCCAACTATGTCATCTAGAAGGCAAGGATGTTATTCCTTCTGGATGAATATGGTCTGAAGCCCTATGCAGAGAGTGTGGTAGAAGTACCCCAGGATGTCGATCAGCAGAAGCAGTACAAAATGGAAATGGCGAAGGCCAAGAGGTTGATTTTGGATGGAGTCCAAGATCATCTCATCTCACATGTGGCAAAGAAGGGAACGACCAAGGAGATGTGGGATGCCTTGTCTAAGTTGTTTCAGATTTCTTCCGAGCAGCGGAAGATGCATATCCGATAGAAGCTGAGGAACACGAGGATGCAAAAGGTCGAGAGCATAAATGCCTTTCTCACTCGGATTCAGGAAGTCCAAGATCAGTTATCAGAGGTTGGGTCAACATCTCAACCCATGAAGCTTGTACGATTGGCACTAAATAGTGTCTCAGAGAATTGGCACGTATTTTTCCAGAGTATCTTGGGAAAAGATACCTTTCTAAGGTGGGACAGGAAGTGGTCTGATCTGCATCAAGAAGAGTTGAGGCAAGCTCTGTTGAAGAGCGCCATCAATGGCGGCAATAGTAAGGGCATGAAGGGTGAGGACGAGAATGTGGCCCTTGCATATAAGGATCCTAGTCAGGCATAGGGGAGCATAAGAAGAAGAAAAAATACCTATCTAAGGTCAAGTGCTTCAGGTATGGCGAGTTTGGCCACTACAGTACTCAGTGTCCTCTCAGAGAGAAGGGGAAGCAGGAGAAGCAAGACTAGGCAGCGGCACATGCTGAGATAGATAGGTTGGAGGAAGACTTCGCGATGTTTGCCGATATACCTCCAAGAGTGAGGTGGGGTGACTTTGAGATGTAGCCCCAAAGAGCTACAAATTTCGACAGGGTCCATTGGGGAGTCCACTTCATGGATCATTCCCTGGCTACAAGGGCCCACAGTTTTCAATAGCAGGATGGATCAGTGTCAGAGATGTGGTTAGATTCTAGAGTGATAGTTGCAGACTAGTAGCATTCATGTGTTGAGGAGTGTAGTGCAGAGTTGGCAATAGTGTACGGTCAGCAACAATGCAGATTATTCAGTGACAGTGTAGAGGCTAGTAGCAGTCAGAACTCGGGAGATAGATGCATCATATTGAACACAGTTGATTCAATATTTTAGATGCTTCTTAGTTATAGCAGTACAACAGTGTCAAAAGCAACACAAATGCAACAACAAATTTGCGCAGTGGTTGGTGGGCAGTGGCAGGCAGTCATAGTGGCCAAACATCAGCAGCGCGACAAGAGATGATACAAAGACAAAGTGTTGTGGTAGGGTGTGTAGCACTAGAACACAGTGCTCACTAAGAGGGAGTGTTAGTTTTTGTAGCATCGGATGTGTTCTAGCCACGAAATTTGGTGGAGATGTTAAAATACACGAGATATCCAAAACCCTGAAATCGTTTCTAGAAATTCCACCTAGAAATTACTTAATTAGATTATTAGCCGAATTTTAAATATTTTGTAAATCTAAATTTAGGGAATATGGTTAATTAATCAAAATTAATTAAGTCTAAGATGAGAATTCTCTATAAACTCACACAAATCGACTCTGAGATGATCCTAGCCCTTGATTAAGTTTTAATCTTTCTCGTTAGTGCTCCAACAGAGGATTATAAGAAAAAGTAGTTAGGCACTTAGAGAAGACACACCAGAAGTTTGATTGCCTTGGCAGATCGATTTCTAGAGAGCAGCAGTAGTTGTCGGAGAGCCTGAGATCGAAGAAGTGAGTAAGGGGCAGCGACAGTGAGGCTGGAGGAAGATTTCCAAATCCAGCGAGTGCATTTTCAGAGAGGAAAAAGAGCCACAGTGAGTCTGACGCAGGGACTGCATAGTAGCCTCTAAAGGCAGTTTGATTTGCAGATTCGGAAAGTCATTTCATTGTTCTGGTGGCAGAAGAATTTTGCAGAGGTCAAGAGAATCATTTCTAGAGTCAGTGGAAAATAAAAGAAGCAGCTCAAATTCAAATCCAGGCTGTACGAATTAGAGCCTACGTAGAGCCCACATAGAGGGTGACGCGGGCCAATCCGTAGAGGGTTTCAGAGGCCAATCTTCAGTATCGTATTTGCCTGTGGGGTGACGAAAATTCCTCACTAGATTTTTGCCAGTTTTTTTCTCTGTAGGATTGCCAAATTCGACATCCAAATTATTGTACTCAGAATTTCTCACTACTGCTTAATACCAAAACCCTCGGTTGCTGCGTCGGTTTTCCCATGTTGGGTTTTTCTAGGGACATTTGTCCAAAAATAACGGTGTCATTTTTATGTGTGTGTGTGTGCTATATTTTCTCAGTTTCCAGTGCTATTATTTTCCGCAATTTTATTTGTGAAAATCACAATGTGAATTATTTGATATTTTCCATACCAAACTACAAATAAATTGTTAATAAAATTAACAAATTAGGAAAATAATTTCCAGTTGTTGTGATAGATGAAATTTTCAACTGAAGAAGACCAAGGAGAAGATACCCAAGGAGACTTGCGAGATAAGCTACTAGTGATACAACATGAAGAGCAAATAGAGGAGCATGAGTAGATGAGGAGGAAGATATGCAAAGTATGCATCATGAGCCATATTTGGAGAGCGAATTGAAGGATCAAGTTGGAGATATGGTGGAGGTGGTTGAGCATCCATCTTTGGGTCCACCCAGCGATGAGGTGCAAATAGATGCAGAGGCAGCCAACAAGGTTGCAGTACTTTTAGACAATAGCCACGAAGGGAAGATTGAGCATTTCAGGATAGATATTATGGCGTTGAAGCATAATATCCAGATAACCCGAGGAACCATCTTACAATAGAACAGTGAAACTATGGAGCTTAGGATGAAGTGTGTCAAGTCAGTGGACAAGTTGTCTAGTATTGAGGGATGGTTGAGGTTCCTAGCCAGACAACAAGAGGAGTATACTTGGGAGTTTCAGAGCAACACTATCATCCTACCTCTATACATTAGAGAGAGAGGGAAAAGTTTTCTAGGTGGATCTTGTTGGTTGACCAGATAGATCAGCATGAGTTAAGCATCGAGCAACATCAACATAGTAGACTTATTCCATGTACAAGAGTTTATGCATTCAAGCCTTTCCATAGGATATATTAGCGGGAAATTATGAGTCGGTACTCTATTGAACCCTTAGGCACAGACAGTGATGGAGGGCCAAGGTGGTATCATAACACACAGGTCCCAGGGCCTAGGTAGCATTGGGATCCAAGCAAATCTATTGATTGCAAAATTGGTCAGAAGTTTGTTTGGGATCCAGGTATTGAGGGATCCGTTTATACTTTGGTGGCACGAAGGCATGGTGTAGCACAGTGGTTCATATGGGATCCTGGTATCAGTGTGCAAATGCCTCTGTTGTGGACATATATCAATTGATTGACAACAAGCAATCTTGGGGTAAGAGGTCTTGTAATGTCCCCATTTTCAATTGCCTCTATTGTACAGCCAGGATGGATTTCCAAGGTACGTAATGGCCAAGTCACACAAGCAGGATTACGTCACTAAAGGTTCTGGAGGGGTTTCAAGGAGTTTTACGGGGTCCGATAATGTTCATTTGGCATATTCCATCATCGGTGTGAGTTTCACACGACTTACTTTTGGTTTCATTTCATTCTGATAATTCTCGTAAAATGGAGTTATTATTGAGCCTAACTTAATTAATTACGCTTAAGGTGGTATTTTGGGAGGAATATTTGATGGAACACCTTAGTGTAATAGCTCATTGGAACCAAAATGAGAAGATCTACAAGATGAGATGATGAGAAGTGACTTCCAACAACTAGAGAAAGTATGGTGGGCGATTTACCATTTTCCCAGATTAAAAGTGACTTTAATTAGTCACTTAATTAAATAAAAGAAGGGGAAAATAATTAATTGAAGGAAAAAGGCAAAAGTGACTTAAGTAAAATAAAATAAAATTAAAAGTCACTTAGATGAAGTCAAGGAGGAGCTTCTAGAATAATACTAAAATAATCAAAATAAAATACTTCTAGAAGATTGGAGATCTATCTATCGAGCCTTTAAAAGGAGGATGAGATCATTTGGGACATCTTGGTTTGGTTGTTCATTTGTTATAGTGAAGTTTGGAGAATGGAGTTCCTAGCTTCTGCAAGACTCAAGACAAAAACCCTTGGGTTTCCATTATGTGTGTTGGACGAAACCCCATAACTCCTTACAGAGACTTCATCTAAAAGTTTCACAGAGCTTTAGTGATATTGGAGTGAGGATCATTCAAATCCTCAACTGGTGCTTCATTTCTTCTTGTTCTATCTCAACTATTTCTATTGTAATCACATATATGATATATCATAAACATAAATTTGAGTTTCTAGGATTTGTTCCAATTTTCTCTAAATTTGCAATGTTTCTTATTCTGATTATTTCTACAATTTTGTGAGAATTGTTGTTGTTGTAAATTTTCAAAATTAAAAGAATTAAAAATAAACAAAACATTTTATAAGAAGAGAGAACAACGGTAAGGTAAGGAGGATTTGTGTAATGTGAAATGTTTTAGGTGTGCCCAAAGGGACATTATGCCAACCAATTTTTGAAGAAGAAGGGAAGGTCAAGCATTGAAAACAAGTTTCAAAGAGTGTAGGCATCGTAGGAAGAGTGGATTGTGAAAATTCCTGAATCTAACACATCAGAAACCCCTACTACAATATCTATTTTATTATCTCCTACTTGTTCTTTACATTAACAAGTTATTTATATGCATAAATATTGAAATAAACACAATTGTAGCCTTCACAAACATACAGATCAGCAACTGAAATAAACTGAGACAACACAAGGGACACCGTTATTTTTGGACAATCGTCCCCAAAAAAACCCAATGCGTGAAAACCAGTGCAACATATATGAGGTTTTTATTATTAAGCAGATTTCTGAATACAACTAGGGTGCCAAAAATGGCTCACCCTTTAGAGAATACCCTTGGCAACAATACCTCTATCCAAAGACAGATATTCCGAATGATCAACAACCGGATGAACAATCCTACGGTGACTCTGGTTGTTCCTTGTGCTGGACAACAAACACTGCTCCACACACTCCTCTGGAACTACGTCACCCTTCAGGGACTGCTTCACCCTCTCTGGCTCTGCGTCAGCCAATCATCTCTCAGTCTGTCCCATTGAATCACCACAACGCAACGTTTGAAGCCCTCTGCGTCAACCTCTATAGCCTCTGCTTCAGCTTCTTTGGCCCTCTACATGCTCTGCACTGACCTCCTTAGCCTCTGCGTCAACCCTTTTTGCCTCTGCGTCAGCGTTCCTAAGCTCTGCGCTGCCTCTTCCGGCACTATGTTACCTCTTTGATATGTATTCTTCGGCCTCCTGCCAAACTGCCCCTCGCTGCAACAGATCACTGACTCGATTTCTCAGCAAACCCTACCCCAGAAAATCGAATTGACTGATCAACTTGGTGTATCTCCAACTGACCCTCAAGCCTCCTCTTATACTTTTCCTGTTGGCGATTCAACGGCCAAGATTAAGTCCCTAATCAACAATTAAAATTAGATATGGTTTGATCCTCATTATTTAGAACTTTCCCACCCATATTATATTAATATACATTAATATTTTAATTTTCCTAAGTTTAAACTTAAGAACCCCATTAAAAATATTAATTATTTTAATATCTCTCCATCCGGGTGGAATTTCCCCGAACGATTTTTGTGTCTTCGAGATCTCATGTGCCTTAGCCTCTCCACCAATTTTCATGGTTAGAGCACATCCGATGCTACCAAAAATCAACACTCCCTCTTAGCGAGGAATGTGCTCTAGTAATGCTTCACCATAGAAACATCACACTGATCCTCCGCATCAGTACCTATGTTGATGCTAGACCTGTTGCCCAACATCCCCAGCATTGCTGCTTCCTGTACTGCTTCCCATGACACTACCACTACCACTGCCACTGCTACATCTGTACTGCAACTCCCTCTCAACATGCTGCCCCTAGCACTGCCATTGCTAATAGTGGCACTGCAACTCAGTTACCAAGAAGTAAGTAACTAACTTCTCCCAAATACTGACATCCCAGTGAGCCTGGAAGCCTCGTGATGCTGAAGCTGCCTCTGTTGCCACTGCGCTGCTGCAAACACCTCAGTGCCTCTCACACTGTTGCAACCTCCACTGTGCTACCTCAGATTTCTGCACTCTAGCCCTGCCTTGCTACGCCACCACACTTTTCTCCACCCGACACCTATCATCACGCTACTGTCGTTAAGGGCTCACGTAGCTGGATGCGATCCATGATTTTGAGCACCTCAAGGATATTGCCCCTAGCATGTAGTCCTCCTGACGACTCGATGTCTCCCCACCTCTTCTCTAGAGGTGCATGAGCACTCATGCCACAATCGTCATTAGTCTCGACCTCTTTCTCCGCCATAGCTGGAGTTGCCTTTGAATCAAAAGCTTCTCCCTTGCCTTTCTTCCTGGGGCACTGAGATGTATAATGTCCCAGCTCCCCACAGTTGAAGCACTTGACCTTGGAGATGTCCTTTTTCTTCCTCTTCCCTTGATGTCCTACAGATGCTAGAGCCGCATCCTCCTCCTCTTTCTTGACTCGAACTCCACTACTCCCCGCCTTGGTCATCCTCCTAATCTCTTCCTGTCAAAGAGTCGCCCTACCCAAGATGCTTTGGACAAATGTCTCCCACTCCTCGAATACTGCATTCAGCGCAGTCCTAACCATAAACTCTGGATCCGATGTAGACCCCACGGAAGTAAGTTGGTCCCAAATTTCTTGCAACTTGAGGAGTAAGGGATCTATCTCCTCTTCCTTCTTCATCTGATATGACCTCAGTTGATTCTCCAATAGCATCTTCCGTTGCATGGAAGAGCACTAGTATAAGGTGGTCAGGGTGTCCCACATCTCCTTTGTTGTGTTCTTTTCAACAATATGTGCTATGACATGATCTTTGACCCCGTCTAGGATCATGCACTTCGCCCTCGCCTGAGCCTCCTCATACTTCTCATTCTCAGCTGGGTCAACTGGGATAGCTACTACTTTCAAGGCATAGTCCTTGATGCGATGTTTGTCCAGGACTGCCAGGATCTTGGCCTTCCAGATGACAAAATTGGAAGCCCTGTCCAATCTGTCCTGATCCCTTAGTCCATTCACTGCCATCTTTGCTCCTCTTCGGGACTCCCTCTAAGTCTTGATTTCCCTCCTGGAAATCCTCTAGCGAATTGTCAAATCGCTCCTCTCCAATCTTCCTTTGCGACTGCAACTCAAATCTGGATTCCTTGGCTAGAAATCCATCGAGGTAGTGATTCCCTCTACACCTTAGTTCTGTCTCCTTAGACACTGTTCTGTACAGACAGAAACAACGTCCCGCCAACGCTTCAAATCACAATCTGCACAACTCCCTTAGCCCCGGCAACTAAAAAATCTAAGCACTTCAGGCTTTGCGCAATCATGGCAAAGGCTGAATCTTCTCCTCCGGCCAATTGCGTCAATCCTACCTGGCTGAGAAAGATGACGTAGCTCTGTGTGAGCCTCTTCTGCCTCTCTCTGCCTCTGCGCTAGCCCTGCGTGAGCCTCTACGTCACCCTCTAAGCACTACATCACCTCTTCTCTTGTCACTCCAGCTCTGGAATAACGTGTCTCTTGGGACAGCTAATTCTGCTGCAAATTTTTCAAATTTCTCCTGCTAGCGTCTTCAGTCCTCCTATGATCTACAATCGCTCTGATACCATGTGAAAATTATTGAATCTAACACATCAAAAACCCGTACTACAATATCTGGTTTATTATCTCCTACTTGTTCTTTACATTAACAAGTTATTTATATGCATAAATATCGAAATAAACACAATTGCAGCGTTCACAAACATATAGATGAGCAACTGAAATAAACTGAGACAACACAAGGGACACCGTTATTTTTGGACAATCGTCCCCGGAAAAACCCAATGCGGGAAAACCAGTGTAGCATATATGAGGATTTATTATTACGCAGATTTCTGAATACACCTAGGGTGCTAGAAATGGCTCACCCTTCATAGAATACCCTTGGCAGCAATACCTCTATCTAGAGACAGATATTCCGACTAATTAGCAGTCGGATGAACAATCCTATAGTGACTGTGGTTGTTCCTTGTGCTGGACAACGAAAGCTGCTCCACACACTCCTCTGGAACTACGTCACCCTCTCTGGCTCTGCGTCAGCCAATCAGCTCTCAATCTATCCCACTGAATCACCTCAGCGCAACCTCTGAAGCCCTCTGCATCAACCGCGTCAGCCTCTACAACCTCTGCTTCAGCTTCTTTGGCCCTCTGCGTGCTCTGTGCTGGCCTCCTTAGCCTCTACGTCAACCCTTGCTGCCTCTGCGTTAGCCTTCCTAGGCTCTATGTTGCCTCTTCCGACACTTTGCTGCCTCTATGATATGTATTCTTCGACCTCTTGCCAAACTGTGCCTCACTGCAACAGAGCACTGACTCGATTTCTCAACAAACCCTGCCCCGGAAAATCGAATTGAGTATTCAACTTGGTGTATCTCCAACTGACCCTCAAGCCTCCTCTTATACTTCTCATGTTGGCGATTCAACGGCCGAGATTAAGTCCCTAATCAACGACTAAGATTAGATCTGGCTTGATCCTTGTTATTTAGAACTTTCTCACCCATATTAAATTAATATACATTAATATTTTAATTTTCCTAAGTTTCGACTTAGGAACCCCATTATAAATATTAATTATTTTAATATCTCTCCATAGGGGTGGAATTTTCCCAAACGATTTCTGGGTCTTGGAGATCTCATGTGCCTTAGCCTCTCCACCAATTCTCATGGCTAGAGCACATCCGATGCTACCAAATATCAACATGGATTAGTTAGCATCCTAACTTGATACTGCCTTCTCAAAGATATCTTGTTTATCTGCCAACACTATGTCAAGTGTTGGGTGACAAGTTTGTAATGTCCCGAATTAATTAATATGGTTAAGAAAAAATTCCATTTTTTACAATTTTGACCATTGGGAGATATTTTGGCATTAGAACTTAGGAAAGGTGGACTAGGAGGACCTCACTTGGCTTTTTAGGAAAGGAAGGCTTCCAAACATTAGAAAAGGTCATAAATCAAAGTACAAGTGGAATGTGGGGGCCACTCTAAAGGGAATTCGTACCCCTTAAGAGAGTTCGAACTTGTGGGGAGAAAGAGGAGAGGGAACTCGAATTGTGGGGGCCACATGAAAAAAGAAAAGGGGCGGCAAAATAAATAGAGGTGGAGGGCCTCAGTTTGGGGACCTTTTTTGCTAACTTGATATCTGAACCATAGTTTCCTCTAGTTGTTTAGCTAGGTCAAAAGAGTGTTGTTCATGACACGAGATTTCCGAGGTGAAATCTCAACTCCTACTTCAGTGGAATTCGAGTGCCACCCTAGGGGAGACATTTCCACACTTGTGAGCTGATATGGAAGTATTATACAAAGGAAATTGAATTTTTCTGGGGGTAGATTAGACGCAGAAGGAAAGTACGCAATTCCCAGGAGAGGGGGCTTCAAAGCAGCATTGGTTCCAGACTTTGGGGACATAATTGCCTTGGATTTTACTACTCTTGGGCGGAGTTTACAAGGCTAAACCAGTGGCTAGTCTTCTGGCCAAAATTCTTCCTCTAGTGCACACGCAAAGGCAATCTTACTGGTCATGTGCAATCATTAGAGGAGCACGTCGATTGAGGGGGCTTGTACTGGAGTTGGGGCTGAAGATTTGCACGGGGGTGTAAGGATAATTCTTGGAGGTATTCTAAACTAATTTTGGAGGGTTTTGGCAGCTATTTACAAGGCAGTACGAATTACCCAGTTGTAGAGGGTGCTCACATTATTTGGGGCCAATTTTGGAAGGTTGGAATTAGGCCCAACCCTTTCTAGGTTTTTTTGGGTTTATTGAGGAGAGGCCAAGATTAATTTGGCTGAATTTTCTGAGCACTCTAGCAGGGTCAAACAGGTGTCTCTTTCCAACCAACAACTATTGGTAATATTGCTCCATTTTGTGGGTTTTTGGTTTGAAGGATTGGGACCAATTCCTTTCTGGGTCTTGTGGGAAAAATTAAGAGGAAGCTACAACAACAATTTCAAGCCAACCGGGCATTCCAGCAAGGGACTCGAACCACTTTCAGATAGCAGCAGTGGCACAATTTTTGGGCCAGCGCAGAAGCTAATTTTTGGGCACACGTGGAAGGTTGAGGAAAGGAGTTTGGGAGTTGGGTTGTGCTAGGAGTTTGAGGAGATCATCTGGGGAGTGGAGTTCAGCATTTTTGGGGGAATTGGAAGGTTGCTTCAACACATTTCTAGACAGGCCGTATTTTCTAGCCAGTTTGAGGAGGACGTGGTATTTGGGGTCGATTTTCGGAGGTCAGAACTAGGCCAAACCCTTTCTGGGTTTTGGTGGCTTATTGAGAAGAGCCCAAGGCTAATTTCATAGAATTTTCTGAGCACTGGAGGTGGGACTTTCAGCAACATCTTTCCAGCAGACAGTGCAGTTTCCTAGGGCAGCGCAGGGCCTATTTGGGGCAGCTCACTCTCTCTTCTGGGCATTGCATTTTCTCACCTGGGTCTTGTCAAGATTTCCCTTGAGGCAAGCCCAAGTGCACTTCTTCCATACCATTGTACTCTTGCTCCATATATTTAATAAAACGGCTAAACTGCGTGGTATTTGTGGAGATTTCATGGGTGTTCCCTGATTTTCGGAATTTTATGCTTGCATGTGTTGTTTGCTTTGTATATCACTATTTTTCCTATTTCGAAACATTATAGTGGTATCAGAGCCTTGATCTTGGCCCAGTTGTGGGTAGCCAACAAGAGCATGGGAGATTTGGGTATGAGTGCCCAATGACTGGCGAAATCGAAGACAAACCCATGGCTCAAGGGAAATCCAGTATGCAAAAATTCTGGGGTGGAATCAGTTGGGACGATGAGAGGTCGGCCCAGTTAAGGAGGGTGACAGACTAGACCCATCCTCCCCCTTACAACAAAGAAGTTAGAGGTGAGCAGGTCATGGGGGTGCAGCCATCTACATCATGGGGGAAAATTTGACAGAATCAAGGCAACAAATCTCCTGAAAAGGATCAGGCAGGACAAGGACAGTTAGAGGGTGAGACCAAGCGCCGCTTTTGCTAGCGAAGACCTGGCTTTAAATATTAGAAGCCTGAGGAGGACGTTGAGCATGAGGATGAGAGCCCACAGGATGGTGAGAAGCACATCGATATACCCGGTGTGGCGTAGGAGTCACCATTATTAGAGACCTCTCTGATAGCCCCAACTGACACCCTGGTGCAGAGAATAGAGCCACCCATGGATGAGATCCCAACAATTATTGAGGTATTTAGAGCTGTGACCGAGTCTGCAAGTGATAGATTCCCGTGACAGTTTCATTAGTTCCAGGCCGACCTTCTAGCATTGAGAGAGAAGGCCATGACAGTACGAGAGTCCATTCTACAGCAAAAAGAGGAGCTGGAGAGCATGAGAGTGGTTTGTGCTGAGTCAGCGGCCAAACTAACTCGCTTGGGGAATAGTTGGATTCCGTAATGGTACAACTAGAGTGCACATTAGAGCATCAGTGTAGCCCTCTTTAAACATACATAGACGGGGCTTGTAGCGTCAGTAGTTTACCTCTGCACCTTGGAGAGGGAGAGGCAGAGCCACCTCGACATGTTTTATGTGTTGACCAAGCTGATGAGATAAGGTGACATGAGCGGCACATGGTGCCGCATACGCAAGATGAAGGGCTTGTCCCGTGTACTGGAGTTCGTACATTCAATCCCTCTCTTGGGGTTGGATGGCGAGAGATTATGAGTTGGTACGTAGTGGAGTGGGTTATGGAGATGGTAGTGGACCAACGTAAAGCTCAGCAGGAGCTTATAGGCCTTGGGATACCAGAATCCCAGACTAGCATTGGGATCCACGTGGGACTATCTATCATTCCCCAGATATGCCAGTGGACTACGATCGTGATGATATAGTTGGCCTAACAACTGAGCACACGCATTTGCTAGGGGAGTCTCGATCAGCACCAATGGCCAACCAATTTATGGACAGACTCTCTAGGTCGTTTTGGTATGATGTTCGTACATGGGATCACAAGATGATCAACATGCTCTGGCAGGGGTTTGTTGGAGGAGGTGGCATTGGCAGGCCACCAAATAATGCCTTGTTTGGGGCCAAGGACTCTCTGTGGTTAGTTGGGACTCAGCGGTCACCAAGGAGCAACACAATGGTGGCATCACCACTAGTACATACGAGAATTCTCCTCTTGTGTCTCTCAGGGAGGATTTGGAGGTGAGGCCCATGCATTAGAGGGTACAATGATACGACAGTGGAGGAAGCGACACTGGTAGGGTGCGGGTTAATGTGTACTATCTCAATTTTAGATTCAGGCATTCAGTGGCATGTAGGAGCATGTAGCATGTTTGCGGGCGAGCACGTAGATGCATGGCAGTGTGCTATGGTGTGCGAGTTTACACCATCGAGTGAGAGGAGGCATACATTGGATGCAGCTCCCCCAGTATGGATAGGGGCATTGTTGAGCATCTTGGGACATCCTGCTCAGCAAAGTCAAGTCTTCAATGGAGTTATCAGCAGGACCAAGGCAGAGAGAGGAGCATCCATGGGATTACCTTTCAGTGTCCATGTGGACTCTTGGTCATACCCATGGAGACTTACATACCTATCGCTCTCCAGCATGGTTTATAGTTACGAAGGGCTGGGTTGCTACCCCATGGTGCCCTCAGTAAAAGTAACAGGACATGGGATGCTCACCCTAGACAGTTGGATGGAACACAGTGTTTCATAGGCATGAGGGAGAAGCTCCAGTTCAGGCATTTGGTGGGTGCACGAGTTGACAGATACCGATTTAGGGATGGCGTGGTCTACTGTCGAGGGAGCATATGTTCCATCCCTAGGCTCACACTTGGGGAGGTGATCTCTAGGGAGCTGCATGATACACTTTTGGCGAGGCAGTCTGAGGCCTACGGGTTCTTGAAGGATGGTGGATGGTAGACCCCGTCTACAGGAGGGTGTCTAGACTCCAAGTTGTGTCCAAACATATCATACAGGGATCAAAGATGAGGGTTGGATGGGTCCTAGCAAGTAGCAGTGCTACGCAACGACAACCCATGGTGAGTGGAAGTTGTGAGCTCCCAATATGGCTAGGGGATCCAGGGATCCTGTTGGCGAGAGGATCCCTCCACTTATCGATGGGCAAGGTTATGATGGAGGCTGATCCAACTTTTCTAGGCTGACACATGGAGAGTCGCTAAGACCTTCATCCTATGGTGAGGCAGACTGTTGCTTAGGATCGAGGCTAGTTGTAGAGTAGTGGACTCGAGCATTCAAGATTTTTCCTGGCAAGTAGGTCATAGCGTTGATCAAGACAGATCTAGTTGTTGAGCATTACTAAAGAGGAGGAGGGTCTAGTACGAACATGTTAAGTAGTCGAGCATGACCGAGGTGTCACAATGTTAGCAAGATAGGTTCCTTCTAAGACTAGAAGGGGATTCCGGCATAGCAGGGTTGAGCAATTCAGCTACCCGTAGAGGTGAGTGGGTTTCTACAAGGGAGGGTCATCCAAATCTTCCATTTGGTTTTAGTGATTCATTGATGGTGTGGGGAACTTCACCGATGCGACAAGGTGATCAACAAGAGGAGATCAGGGGACGCTTGGGAAGACGAGGGTTCAATCCCACCAGGATTGGATTGCGTTTTCAGAGTCCACCCCTGGGGTGCACAAGAGGGATTATTCAATAGAGACGTTTCATGAGGAGATGATCAGGATCTTATACTACCATGATGCTCTACTTAGTGGCGACATGCAGAGGGCATTGAGAGCCTATGATGAGTTGGACAGCGAATGGAGCAAGGGATGCTTCACACAGATCAAGGTGGCTTGGGATCCTGACAGGGCAGGGCAGAGAACAGAGATGACTCATTGGCACATTTGGGACCCCGATATTGTTTGCAATGACTTTCTGGGTCGATTCATAGAGGGGGTGCTTGTTCAACCATTGCTCGAGAACAAGAAATTTTTGGTGGGGAGGATTGTAATGTCCCCACTTAGTTAATATGGTTAAGAAGAAATTCCATTTTTACAATTTTGACCATCGAGAGATATTTTGGCATTAGAACTTAGAAAAGGTGGATTAGGAGGACCTCACTTGGCTTTTCAAGAAAAGAAGGCTTCCAAACATTAGAAAAGGTAATAAATCAAAGTGCAAATGGAATGTGGGGGCCACTCTAAAGGGAATCCGCACCCCTTAGGAGAGTTCGAACTTGTGGGGAGAAAGAGGAGAGGGAAATTGAATCGTGGGGGCCACATGAAGAAATACAAGGGGCAACAAGATAAATAGAGGTGGAGGGCCTCATTTTGGGGACCTTTTTTGCTAATTTGATATCTGAACCATAGTTTACTCTAGTTGTTTAGCTAGGTCAACAGAGTGTTTTTCAGAACACGAGATTTCCGAGGGGAAATTTCAACTCCTACTTCAGTGGACTTCGAGCGCCACCCTAGGGGAGACATGTCCACACTTGCGAGCTAGTCCGAGAATATTATACAGAGGAAATCTAATTGTTCTGGGGGCATATTGGACGCAGAAGGGAAGTACGCACTTCCTAAGAGAGGGAGCTTCAAAGCAGCATTGGTTTCAGAATTTGGTGACATAATTGCCTTCGATTTTGCTACTCTTGGGTGGAGTTTACTGGGTTGAATCAATGGTTGGTCATCTGACTGAAATTCTTCCTCCAGTGCACACGCAGAGACAGTCTTATTGGGCCTGCGCAATCACTAGACGAGCACGTTGGTTGTGCAGGCTTGTACTGGAGTTGGGGCTGAAGATTTGCTAGGGGGCATAAGGATAATTCTCGGAGGTATCCTCAGCTAATTTTGGAGGGCTTTGACAGCTATTTACCAGGCAGTACGAATTACCCAGCTAGCAGGTGCTCACATTATTTGGGGCCAATTTTGGAAGGTTGGAATTAGGCCCAACCCTTTCAGGGTTTTTGGTGGGCTTATTAAGAGGAGCCCGGGGTTAATTTCACAAAACTTTTTGAGCTCCAGTGGTGGGACTTTCAGCAACATCTTTCCAGCAGACAGTGCAGTTTCCTGGGGCAGCACAAGGCCTATTTGTGGCAGCTCCCTCTCTCTTTAGGGTGTTGCATTTTCTCACCTGGGTCTTGTCAATCTTTCCCTTGAGGCAAGCCCAAGTGCACTCCTTCCATACCATTGTACTCTTGCCCCATATATTTAATAAAACGGCTCAGTTGTGTCGTATCTATGGCGATTTCATGGGTGTTCCCTGATTTTCGGAAATTTTGTGCTTGCATGTGTAACTGTGTTGTTTCGAAACATTACACATGTGGATAGTGGGGCATTGAGAAATATGACTTATGACAGGAGACTATTCAACAAAAATTCAAGGGCAATAGGGAGGAATGAGTGTGGAATTAGGTGATGATGTTACATATCATATGAAAGAATTGAGTTCCATTCCCTTCCATATGCCATCATAGAGTTGAATGATGTTTTGTTTACTCTTGGTTTGAAGAAAAATCTTCTTTCAATTTCTTTTATGATAGATCTTCAATGTAGAGTTGCATTTGAATGACAACATTGCATTAGTGGTGATTTTAGCCTAGAAAGTTTGAAGGCTTTCTCAAAAGATGTCCAAGATCGTGGCCTATACAAGTTACTTGCTGATATGTAGCAGTTGTTAATACCAGCAATAAGTTAGGTGTGCATTCTAGCATTGACAGGGCACTAATTGATTCCAACTTTGCAATGGATGGGAGAACTAAGGAGTATCAGGACAGAGGTTTTGGAATCTCTTAGAAAGTGAGAATTGACCTTGATAAGATTCTTGTTCTAGTTACCAAAGGATTAACTCGAAAAGATGGAATAGACCCTGATGAGGGATTTGCTTCAACAACTAGAGGTTTTGAGATGCATGGTTCATAATTTGTTGGAGGCCCTTTCTGGGCTATAGTTTGCACTATGAGTTTGGTATTTCAGGATGGATAAGATTTCGTAGATTTTTCTCTTTGTCATTTTGATGGATCTGATCCATTTGTTTTCATCTTGTATGGAGATGTGATCATCCTTGTAAAAAGTCCTAAACAACTCATGATGTGGTGTCTAAAGATTTTGGCCCATGAAATTGATATGAAGGATATTGGTCTACCACTTTTTTTTAAGTTGGAAGATTGGAAGGGTCTAGGAAAGTCTTCCTTGGGTGAAGGAAGTACACTTCAGAGATCTTGGAGAGAATCAGATGCATGATTGCAAGCCCTTGGCTACACCCATGGCACCAAATTTGAAGCTTACTTATGATGAGGATGTTGATTTGGTTGATCCTACATTGTAGGGTCACAGGATTAGATCATTGGTGTATCTTGTAAATACCAAGCCAAATATTTGTTCCCTGAGTCAGTTTATGGTTACTCCACAATTGACCCATTGGGTGGTTGGGAAGCATATGCTTAAATACTTCAAAGGCATGGTTCATTATGCCATTAGGTATGCGGGATGATGGACTGCTAGTCCATGGAATTTGTGACTTAGAATGGGCTGGAGGTGTCAACTCTCAACATAGCACTTCCATTTTTTGTTTCAATTCGGGGTTAGGTATGATATCCTAGTCTAGAAAAAAGTATGCAGCAACTGCACTTAGTTCAATGAGGGTAGAGCATATAGCAGCATGTTCAGCTAGTTGTGAAGTGGCTTGACTTCACAAACTGATAGCTGAGTTCAGATATATGGAGTTAGAGCCAAAAGTTGTGTATTGTGACAATCAAAGTTTTATCGAACTCTTTGTGAATCCTGTGTTCCATGACCACTCCAAACATATTGGCATCCATTGTTAGTTCCTAAGAGACAGGATACAGTAGGGTGTTTTAGTGCTTTGATTATATTCCTACAGATCCACAAATTGTTGGCATTTTGATGAAACCCCTAACAAAGGGGAAGTTTGAGATGCTAATGGAGAAGACTGGTGTTGGTGAAAACAATTTCCTCTTAAAAAAAGTGTTAGCTTTTGGACTTACTCTGAAAGCATTTACACCATACTTGGACGTGCTAAAAAAGGAGGTCACCAGTTTGCCCGAGAAACATGAAGAGGCTGAAAATGGAATTTTCCACAATCAAGAAGAAGATTGTCCCAGATTTCATGGGTATATGGATGCTCTTATGGCACCCCAGAAAAAAAAAAAGGATTCTCTTGTCCCCAATAAAGACAATGCTGAAAATTTCAAAAGATGAAAATTCAGATGCTGAGGCTTTAAACTTTGATGATATGCTGGTTGTGCAAAAGGAAAATGGGTTATTGGCAGCCCTAAAGGAAGAAGATCCTCTTGCCTTCGTTTGAGCCAATTATGTACTAGACCAAGAAGACAGGGATGATTTTGCAACTGTTATGAACAAAAAAAGAAGCCATGAATATGGTGAAGTTGGCACTGCTGGGCACACAAGACTATGATGGTGTGCTTGTTGTCCCAGAAGAGCACCCTCTGGACTGTACATTTGGCCATGATGTCAAAGAAATGAATGTACCACTGAATTGGATGCAGACTATCAATAGATCCTATACCCTATTGTTCGATTCTCTTCCTAGCAATAATGAGGATTGTGAATAAAAGCCTTGCGAGGAGACCAAGCATAGCACAACGTTGGATGAGATTGTTGCTTCTCCAGGTTGTGATAATAAAGCAATTAGCATTCTGCATTTCATAAAAATTGATGAAGACTCCGTTGTAAAGACTGATATTCCATCTCAATCAAATGTAAAGACTGATATTAAATTTTATCAGATTGACAGATTTCTTTTGCAAAATTCTATCAAATAAATTAAATGCATCTGCGTACCTGATTCTTTGCATACCTGATTCTCCCGTCTGATGTTCATCACATTGCTCCAAGTTTTCTGATTCCATTACCAAACCAACTCTTCCTCCCTGCCTATCTGGGATCAACCTTTGCGGTTCCCAGATCCAGAGAACTTCAAAATGGAAGTCCACTGGCCCCCGTGCCCAAAACTCCAAGAACAGTTGAAGACTTTCCAATTTTCAGTTCCAAAGTCTCCAATTTTCAGTTCCAAAATCCAGCCTCTGGCTCATCCCTCCAACAGATTTATTTTTCCCCTTCCCTTGTATATCTCCCCCCCTTTGAAATCCTCCTTCCTCCCTTTAAATAGTAGAGGTCCCTTCACCTCTACGTATCCGTTCACCGCCTTTATGAAAGGATATTATTTTTTGTTAGGCGGTGGTTGCTTTGTCATGCTTCTTGCCTTTAATTGAATCAGATCCTTACAACATCGAATGGTGTCACTTTTAATTATGACAGTTGGTACTTTAATTTATTAAATAGTATAATAGTATAAGACCATGATGATTTTAAATATTACATATTATTTTATGTTTATAACCTATCAAGTTTAATCATAAGGTTTATGGGTTTAGTTTTATTAATATACATTTTGGGTTATATGTAAACATATGAATAAACTCAACTATATTTCTTACTAAGTGTATATTTCTTCTATTTACGAGAATTAGATATTTAATTAACACTTTTGATAATTAATTCATTTATCTTATATTTAGACATTCTCCATGAATAGTCGAGATATATATATATATATATATATATATATATGTGCAATGTATATGATGCATGCATATGTAGCTATCATATGTATGCCTCACATGCATGCTAATATTGCTATGGTGTTCGTGATTTGAGATGGTTTGTTACATCCGTTGAGCGTCAGCTTGACAAGGACCATAATACTCATGAAAAGAACTGTAGCCAAACTATAAGTACAAGGGGATGAAAACAGTGTTTATGGAGGATCCCCTTTGGTAAAGACATTAAACGTTGCTTAAGTCATTGAATGGAAGCTGGCATAAAGTCATCCCAAATCATATATGATTCATCTTGGGGGCCCTCCCATCTATGACACTTATGATCCATATGGTAAAAAAGAATGCAGAGCAGAATTTGTAACGAATGAAACACAAGTAGAAGAGTATGTTGGTGCTTTTGCAGATCTGAGTGATGAAATGCAGGCTGCTTTTCCCATGGTCATCGATGATATTCGTCAACATAGCGGGGTTGCTACTCTTGAATGCCTCACATGCATGCTAATATTGCTATGGTGTTCGTGATTTGAGATGATTTGTTACATCCGTTGAGCGTCAGCTTGACAAGGACCATAATACTCATGAAAAGAACTGTAGCCAAACTATAAGTACAAGGGGATGAAAACAGTGTTTATGGAGGATCCCCTTTGGTAAAGACATTAAACGTTGCTTAAGTCATTGAATGGAAGCTGGCATAAAGTCATCCCAAATCATATATGATTCATCTTGGGGGCCCTCCCATCTATGACACTTATGATCCATATGGTAAAAAAGAATGCAGAGCAGAATTTGTAACGAATGAAACACAAGTAGAAGAGTATGTTGGTGCTTTTGCAGATCTGAGTGATGAAATGCAGGCTGCTTTTCCCATGGTCATCGATGATATTCGTCAACATAGCGGGGTTGCTACTCTTGATTTTCATTTAAGGATTGATCAAACCAGAAATGAAACTCAGATGATTGATTTAGATAACTTTTTTTATCATAAAAGGAATGTAGCTAAGGACTGTTCAATTGAAGAAGTAACCCCTATAGCAGTTTTAAGGGAATCTATACTTGCTCTGAAGAATTCATGTACAAATTTAGGCCTCAAGCATAAAGAACAGTGTCAAGCAAAGAATTAGGCGAAAATTTGCAGCGAAGGAAGTTTATGAGTGTAAAGTCAATTGGCCTCCTTAATGATAATATTCATTATGTTGAAAAAGCTGACCCTTATATTGTTGATGATGCCTTGAACAAGACATGACTTGAGTTTGCGATGCCGGGATGTTGAAACATTCAAAGAATGGAATATTCTGCAGTCACAAAGAAGTAAACTCCTAGCTGATAGCTATACCATTGGAGGCATATTTTCTCAGCAAGGTTTTGGAATACGGATTGAAGGAAATTCAGATCGTGACATTAATAGAAGGGAAAACTATGCAGAAATTTAGTGCCTGCCTGTATTGTGGAAATACATAGATGAGGACATTGTGGAGCTTCAAGGTGTTGTTATTGGAAAAGAGACCAGGAACTGAGAAGATACTGGCATTGAGAAGTCATCTCTTGTGCATTCTAGTGCAGATGATGAGAAGCCCTCTGGCCATAACAGAGTTAGTGATTTTATTGCAAGCAGTGCTGATAAGGAACTAAAGAAATTTAAAGGGATGTTGTTGCTCAGGTTTATCTTCAGCCCAGCAATTCCGAAGATACCAGCATAAGTGCATTCAGTTTTTGATGTGTATCACTTTCATGGTGAACAAACATAGAGGTAAAAGACACTGTACTTCGATATTTTGAGGTGGTTGCATTAGGTTATGGATTTTACCTTAGTATATTGAAGAAATAATGAAATATGAGGTTCTATTGCACTCCCATGAGAACTACATGTCCCCAACTTGGATCCAGATGCTAAGCACCAGCTTGTGCAGGGGATTGCAGTTTGCACAATGTCCTAGAATCTGAAAATGAAGGAGGTAAGAAGTATCACCTCATATCTTTTATCAGGCTTTGGTTGATTCCAAGAATACTTGTACACACTCAGACTTTAGCAGTGGGATGTTTGAGGTAATGCATTTGGGCTTCTGGCAGCTGATCCATGTAGACTTTCCTGTAGATTCACAGCTCATGTAATGTACTAAAACAAAAGACAAGAATCTATTCTACTCTCAAATAGCGGAAACCAATGAATCGATGAAAACAGTAATCAACAAGAGGAAGATAATCAATGGCACATAACACAATATTTATCCGGGGAAAGCCACTGCTCAAAGCCCTGCTATCTATATTGCATTAATCAGAATCTGAGTGATAATACAAAGCTTGTTCTCACTAGAACAATTCTTGCACAAGTCTGATCAACTCTCTGCCTCACAAGCTCGCTCTGGCCAACACTTAGCCAATTCTACTGCCTGCCAAGCCCCTATTTCCTTGCGCAATTCCTGTGAGGATTAGCCCATATTTAATTGGGAAATCCTTTCTCCATAAATGCGCAAAACTTAGGTCATTCTCTGATTGCATGCATGACCTATACAACTCGGATCATCGTACAATTAATAGTACACTATCCTTGCACTCTAGTCTCAACTGGGTCTTTTTCTGAGTTGACATGCATGAGTTTCTCATGAGAGAATCTTCAGTTAGTTGGAGTAGCACTGAGGGTGCACCAGTGCACCAACTCACTATTAGACCTCTATTAGCTCCACCAACAGTTAGAACTAGTTTAACTGTCTATAGCTCAGTCAAACTGATTTATCTAATTACAACTCAAATAAACTCATCCTAGACCCCTAAATTTAGGGAGAACATATACATGATTACAAAAAGACTTCCAACTCGAAATTCCTAAGTTAATTAAGTCAGCTAAACTTAATTAACTTTTTATAAGTTGTTGTGAGAATAGAATTCGATTTTAATTCACAGTTTAATTCAATGACAAATTTAACTGGATTTTTTTGTTGCCATTTCTCAACAAGAAAGGGATTATCAGCTACCCCGATCTTGTCTCTGTGACATTCAAATTTACATCTTGACAATGCCTTTGTCAAAATGTCAGCATCTTGCTCCTCTGTGGGAATGTACTCCAACAACATAATCCGTCTTAATACACAATCTCGAAGATGATGATATCAGATATCAATATGCTTGGATTGATCATGAAAAACTGGATTTTCAGAGAGTTTGATACAACTCTAATTATCACAATAAATCACAGTTGGATCCATCTGCTGACCAAACAAACCAACCAGAATCTTCCTCATCCAGATGGCCTCACATGCTACCTGACTTGCAGCCATGTACTCTGCCTCTGCCGAACTGAGTGCAACCGATCTTTATTTCCTGCTATACCAAGAAACTACTGCTGACCCAATACTGAAGATCCCTCCTAATGTGCTCTTCCTGTCGGATGGACTCCTTACCCAATCTGCATCGATGAAGCCTTGATGCTTCACTTCCTCTGTCCGTCTATACCATAATCCATATTGATTAGTGCCTCTGAGGTATTTCAACACATGCTTTTCCGCCTTCCAATACAACTTGGTAGGCCTAACCATCGCTTGACTAAAATGGTTAATTGCATAGCACATGTCCAAACGCGTGTTCACCAAATACATGAGTGAACCCACAAGCTGTCTGTAAACAATAGCTTCCACTACTTCTGTCGAAGTAGCATCCTCCTTCCTTTAGTTACCAACTAGAGGAGTCTCCATGCGTTTGTTGCTCTCCATGCGGAGCCTCTTGAGTATCTCATTAGCATACTTGCCTTGAAACACAAACAATTCCCCATCACCCTGCCATACTTCCATGCCCAAAAAGTAATGTATGAGCCTCATGTCCTTCCTCTCAAACTCTATTGCAAGATCCTCCTTGCAAGATTTGATCAACTGATCATCACCTGTCAGGAGAAAATCGCCAGCATATAACACAATGATCAACAATTTACCTTCCACCACTATGTGGTACAAGTTCGCATCTAGTTCACTCTTAGTGAAGCCCAACCCGGTGAAGTAGCTATCAATCATGGTGTACCAAACATGGGGTGCTTGTTTCAGCCCTTACAACACTCTCTTGAGTCAGCACACATGCGATTCACGATCGAAGGTCTCAAAACCTTCAGGCTGCACTACGTACACCTCTTCCTCAATCATGCCATTAAGGAAGGTTGCCTTTAAATCCATCTAATGTATCTTCCAACCCATCTGCGCTGATAGTGCCAATATGGATCTGATCGATGGGTGCCTTGCAACAAGAGCAAAGGTCTCATCATAGTCAATCCCCTCTACCTGTGAAAAGCTAGGGGCCACAAATCTGGCCTTATGCTTCTCCACATTACCATCTGTAGCTTGCTTTACTTTGTAAAGCCATCGGGAGCCCATCGTTGACTTGTCCTCCAGTCTTGGGAACACATCCGACACACTATTACGAACCATGGAGTCATACTCCTCCACCATGGCATCAACCCAAATCGGTTGCCGCATTGCCTCCTCAAGGAAAATGGCTCTGTCTCAACACATCCGCTCATAAGAGCCATGTATCCAATGTACTTCTCAGGTGACCTTCTCTGCCTATGCTGAGATGTGGGTGTTCACACATTCTCCAATGCATCATGCAATAACCTATCAACCTCTATGGTGTGCTTTCTCCCATCTCTGGAAGACTCTACCTGAGTGGATGTCTCCACTCTCGGATCCTCTACATGTGGTTGTTCCACATCAATCTGAGGCTCCTCAACCTTAGGAGCTAAAAGCTCCTCCATAACATGTAGCTAAAGCTCCCTCTCAGGGAAACTCGCATGGCCTTCTCCTCATCGAATCTGACATCCCCGCGAACCATTGTCATCTTGTTGGTCAGCAAATACACCCGATAGTTGTGAGGTGTATCAGTGTACCCCACAAATATCCCCAACTCTGTTGTCGGCTCAAGCTTCTTCCGTGCATCTTTGGTCATATGGAAATATACCAATGACCCAAAAGTCCTGAAGTGACCAACATCTGGCCTCTTACCGGAGAAAGCCTCCTCTGGTGTCTTCATCCCAAGTATCTGATGCGAGCTTTTGTTTTACAAATAAATAGTTGTGTTGCATGTCTCATGTTGATTTGGGGTAGCATCAGATGTGCTCTAGCCACGAAATTTGGTGAAGAGGTTAGGGCACATGAGATCTCCAATACCCAACAAGTGTTTGGGCAGATTCTAAACATTTTGGGAGATATTAAAATAATTAATATTTTTAATGGAGTCCCTAGGTCTAAACTTAGGGAAATTAAAATATTAATGTGAATTAATATAAAACTGTATTAGAATGGTCCAAAAGACATGGATCAAGCCAAATATAATCTTAGCCGTCGATTAGGGACTTAATTTTGGCTGTTGATTTGTCAACGAGAAAAGTATAAGAGAAAGCTTGAGGGTCACTTGGAGAACACACCAGAGTGATCGATCATTATATTCTATAGAGCGGGGTTTGCTAAGAGAGATAGAATCAGTGATCAATTGCAGCGAGGGGCAGTGAGTACGAGGCAGAGAGGCAGGGACAGTGCTGAGAGATCAACACAAAAGTAGAGAGAGGCAGACGTAGAGCCAGAGGGAGCCACACAGAGGTAGCAGAGACTGCGCAAAGCCAAAAGGGGCCTACGTCATCCACGCAGAGGCTGCAGCAGTGACGCAGAGAGCCAGAGAGGCTACGCAAAGCCTTAGTAGGCTGTCGCAGACGGTTTTAGGCTGACAAAGAGGCCAACAGAGCTGACGCTAAGCTTCAGATTGTGCTGGAGAGGGATTTCGTGGAGCAAGTTTTCCAAATACATGTTTCCGAAGAGAGGTATTGCTACCAGATTTTTTTATCTCTGTTGGGTTAGCCAGTTTGGCACCCAGTGTACTCAGAAAAGAGCTGCTTAATAATAAAACCCTCAAATAGTTGCACCAGTTTTCCCACATTAGGTTTTTCTGGGGACATTAGTTCCAAAAATAACGGTGTCATTTGTGTGCTTGTTTCTGTTTCTTTCAGTTGATGATCTGTAATGTGTTGAGCATGCACTTTCAATATTTACATGGTAAATAACTTGTTAATTAACAGAACAAGTAGGTAGGAATAAATCAGTAAAGTGCATGGAGGGTTTCTAACTATTAGACTTAGAAACTTCAACATGGTATCGAAGTGTGGTTGCAGATCAAAGGAGAACTGAGGACATCAGCAGAGCAGAGCAACAGCAACAGAAAACAGTTGTCCCGAGTGATAGAAGTTGTTCCTAGCAGCAAGGAAGGAGTGATGCAGTGCCTACATCATCAAGTTCGAGCCAAGAAAAAGTTGCACAGAGGCTGAAGGAGGCAAAGACAAGCTCACGCAGAGCCACGCAAAGGCCAGGAGGGCTGACACAGTTGGCTGAGGGAGCTAGTTTGTCGGTGTCGAGACTGCCAAAGCCTAAGAGCTCTCACACCTTCAAGTTGTTGGGGTTTAGGAGGCTGTGGGTAAGTTGCAGAGTGGAGCTAGTGGGGCACTGTAGTCAGAACAATACCTAACAAGGCAAGGCCAAGCAGGAGGGAGTTACTACCCAGGGTTTCTAGCCAAGAAATCTGGATCAGTGGTGTATTTGCACAGACAATCAGAGTAGGGAGCATCTTGACATCGGCAGAAGGGTTTCCAAGAGGGAAATCAAGGCTCAGAGGGAGTCACATCGAGAACTTCCAGGAGGGAAGTAGAAGAGCAGCATGGCACTACACGGAGTAAGAGACCAGGACAGACTGGACGGAGCCTCAAACTTCGCAGTCTGGAAGGCCAGAATCTTATCCATACTTGACAGAAATCGTGTCAAGCACTTCGCCTTGAGGACGATAGCGATCCCAGTTGACCCAGCTAATAACAACAAGTACGAGGAGGCAATGGCGAGGACCAAGAGCATCATCCTTGATGGGGTCAAGGACCATGTAATACCACACATTGCCGAGAAGGAAACGACAAATGAGATGTGGGAGGCCCTAAAGAAATTGTACCAGCATACTTCTGTGCAGAGAAGGATGTTACTAGAAAATCAGTTGCAGTCATACCAGATGAAGAAGGGAGAACCAATCGACACCTTCCTCGATCGACTAAATGAGATCTGGGATCAACTGACTTCCATAGGGGCCACACCGAATCAGGAATTCATGGTGAGAACAGCCCTGAACGCAGTCTCAAAAGACTGGGAGGTATTTGTCCAGAGTATATTGGGCAGAGCGACCCTTCCACATTGGGAGGAAATGTGGGCGGCTCTTCGCCAAGAAGAGATCAAAAGGCTAAGCAAGGCGAGAAGCAACGACAAGGGGATCAAATTCAAGGAGGAGGAGGATGTTGCCCTAGCATTTGAGGGAAAGCAAGAGAAGCGGAAGAAGAAGGACCTCTCCAAGGTCAAATGCTTCCACTGTGGGAAGTCGCGCATTATGCGACATAGTGTCCAAGGAAGAAGAGTAAGGGAGAGGCCTCCGAGACCAAGGCAACGCCAACAAGAGCAAAGAAGGAAGTGGAGATAGACGATCACTGTGCCATGAGTGCACACACGCCACTTGAGCAAAAGTGGGGAGACATCAAGCTGTAGTCAGGCAGACTACAGGCGATGAGGGCAAGATCCTCGAGGTAACCAACGTCTTGGATTAGACCATGCTACGGGAGCCCCGAAGAGGAGTGGCAGTACTAGCAATGTTATTAGAGACAGATGTGGATGAAGCAGCAGAGAGAGCTACAGTGCAAAATTCCCAGGACAATGTGAGGCTAGCAGGCTGCAACAGTGCGAGAGGCACGGGAGTGTTGCACCAGTGCAGGATGGCACAGAGAGGTGTGCAACGGTGCGAGATGCAGGGAGTTGTTGCAGCAGCGCAGAGGTCAGAGAGGGAGCACTTGTCAGCGACAGAGAGAGCTTCAACATCAGGAGTACTCTAGCCTGACAGAGAGGTCAGAGTTAGGAGATTAGTTACTTCTCAATAATTTAGTTGCAGTGCAGCAGCTAGCAGTGGTAGTGCTATGGGCAGCATGATGACGGGAGATGAAATGCAGTTGCAACAGTGGCAGTGGCAAGTCCATGGGCAGAAGCACGGATGCAGAGGGAGCTGTCGTACAGATGCAACAATGGCAGGGGCAAAGCTATGGGCAACAGTATAGGGTGCAGGCATTGCAGAGGATGTTGGGCAGCAAGCCTAGCATCAGCACAGGGACCGATGCCAGATGATCAGGGTAATACTCAATGAGGAGTATTGCTAGAGCACAGTCCTCGCTAAGAGGGAGTGTTGATTTGGCATAGCATCGAATGTGCTCTAGCCACAAAATTTGGTGGAGAGGTTAGAGCACATGAGATCTCCAATACCCAAAAAGGGTTTGGGCAGATTCTAAACAGTTTGGGAGATATTAAAATAATTAATATTTTTAATGGAGTCCCTAAGTCTAAACTTACGGAAATTAAAATATTAATGTGAATTAATATAAAACTGTGTTAGAATGGTCCAAAAGACATGGATCAAGCCAGATCTAATCTTAGTCGTCGATTAGGGACTTAATCTCGGTCGTTGATTTGTCAACGAGAAAAGTATAAGAAGAGGCTTGAGGGTCACTTGGAGAACACACCAAAGTGATCAGTCATTCTATTCTCTAGAGCGGGGTTTGCTAAGAGAGATAGAATCAGTGATTAGTTGCAGCGAGGGGCAGTGAGTACGAGGCAGAGAGGCAAGGACAGTGCCGAGAGACCAACGCAGAAGCAGTCAGAGACAAACATAGAGCCAAAGGGAGCCACGCAGAGGCAACAAAAACTACGCAGAGCCAAAAGGGGCCTGCGTCATCCACGCAGAGGCTGCAGGAGTGACGCAAAGAGCTAGAGAGGTTGCACAAAGCCTCAGTGAGCTGACGCAAAGGGTTTCAAGCTGACGAGGAGGCCAACAAGGTTGACGCTGAGCTTCAGATTGCGTTGGAGAGGGATTTCGTGGAGCAAGTTTTCCGAATACTTACTTTCAAAGAGAGGTATTGCTGCCAGATTTTTTATCTTTGTTGCGTTAGCCAATTTGGCACCCAGTGTACTCAGAAAAGCGCTGCTTAATAATAAAACCCTTAGATAGCTGCACTGGTTTTCTCGCATTGGGTTTTTCCAGGGACATTAGTCCAAAAATAACGATGTCATTTGTGTGCTTGTTTCTGTTTCCTTCAGTTGATGATCTGTAATGTGTTGAGCATGCACTTGCATTTATTTTCAGTGTTTACATGGTAAATTACTGTTAATTAACAGAACAAGTAGGTAGGAATAAATCAGTAAAGTGCATGGAGGGTTTCTAACTGTTAGACTTAGAAATTTCAACACCTCAGCCCACAAATGCAGTGGTAGCCCAATGGTAGGCCCTGATCATGCAACATCGCCCGGGCTTCCCCTACAATGCTTCGGTTCTTCCTTTCAGCCACCCCATTCTGCTTTGGGTTATGGGGTGGCATCAACTCCCGTTTAATCCCTTCTGCTGCACAGAAGTTCTGAAACTCATTTGAGACATACTCACCACCGTTATTACTCCTCAGAGCTTTAACCTTCTTACCAAACTCTTTCTCGACCAATGCTTTAGATTTACAAAACTTTGCAAAAGTTTTATCTTTCTTCTGCATGAAAAGGATCCAACATTTAGGAGAAAAATCGTCAACAAATATAACATAATACCTATGTTTGGTCATGGATGTTGTCGAGAATGGTCCACACACATCTGAATTGACTCGCTTTAGAATCGCCTCTGCTCGACTATCTCTATCGTGAAAGGAAGCCTTGGTGTATTTTCCCAAAGTACACCCCTTGCATGTATCAAAGCAGCACAATCCTCTACCTCCAACTTATAAAGATTCTTAACTCGAATCCCTATCTTCTTTACCTGACCCATGGCTATGTGTCGAAGGAATGTCTTTCCTTTGCTAAATACCACATCATAGCCTCTATCCTCTAACATGGTGACTGATACTAAGTTCTTCTTCAACTCAGGGACATTCATAACATCTCTCAAGGTGAGAGGAGCACCATGCTCCCTCTGAAAAGTAATCGTGCCCAATCCAGTAGCACTATACCTCTCATCGTCACCCATGTCGATATGCATCTAGAGATCCTTCTCCTCCAGGTCACTGAACAACTCCTTGTCACCAGTCATGTGGAATGAAGCTCCACTGTCAAGGTACCATACACTACCCATCATTGATGACACCATGCATGCAATGACAGTAAAGTCCAATTCGAATTGAGAGGCCAAAGCCTCACCCACCGCTCCTCCTAAGGACTTCTTCTTGGACTTCTTGAGCGAACAATTTGTAGCAAAATGTCCCAGCTCATGACAATGAAAGCACTTAACTTTCGACATGTCTTTCTTCTTACCTCCATGGCAAGAATCTGATTTGGAATGGGACACCTTCCCATTCCCTTTCTTTGCCTTACCCGTTAAGGCACAATTTTTCTCATCATCAATCTTTGATGAGGAACCATCTCTGGTGTTCCTTCTGATCTCCTCCTGCATCGAATCTGACCACAATCATTCCCAATCTAGCAAGTTCTCCCTCCCATTCACAAAGTCTTGATAGCTATTCCAACTCTTGGGAAGGCATAGGAGAGCTAGGCTCACCATATCATCCTTGGCAACAATTATTCCAACACTTCCAGGCTCATCACGACAGTGAGTGAATTTGGTCAACTATTTTGGAATGGTCTCGCCTTTCTCCATCCTGATTTTTCGAAGTTTGTCTTTCAATGCCAACTTCCTATGGTCACTGTTGTTCTGGAACAGATCTGTCAATGCTTTCCACATAGCATACAGAGTTTCCTTCCCATGGAGACTCGAGACAATGTGGTCTCAAACTCCCTCAAGGATTATTTGCCTCGCCCTCACCACACACTCTTCCATTTGGCTAGGTTTTGTGCATTTGATCTCGTTGGATTGAATGTCTTGATCAATGAATTCCTTGAGGCCATTATCCTCTAGCACTGCCTCCATCCTGTCCTTCCAGGTTATATAAATCGAGTTGCCTTCCAAGGCATACTCGAGCCTCAAACCGTAGAAAGACATATGTCGATCCTGAAGTATGTATTGCAAATAAAAATCTCACATGTAACCCCAAGCTCAAAACTTCGAAATCTCCTCTAGTATACTGTCTTCAGTTCCAATACTATGTAGATTTTCCAATAGATCCATAGCTCATGTAACGTACTAAAACACAAGACAAGAATCTATTGTACTCTCAAACATCAGAAACCAATAGATAGATGAAAACAATAATCAACAAGAGGAAGATAATCAATGGCACACAACACAACATTTATCCTGGGAAAGCCACTGCTCAAAACCCTGCTATCTATATTGCATAAATCAGAAATCTAAGTGATAATACAAAGTTTGTTCTCACTAGAACAATTCCTGCACAAGTATGATCAACTCTCTGCCTCACAAGCCCACTTTGGCCAAAACTTAGCCAATTCTACTGCCTGCCAAGCCCCTATTTCCTTGCGCAATTCTTATGAGGATTAGCCCATATTTAATTAAGAAATCCTTCCTCCATAACTACGCAATCCAAACTTAGGTCATTCTCTGATTGCATGCATGACCTGTAAAACTTGGATCATCATACAACTGATAGTACCCTATCCTTGCACTCTAGTCTCAACTGGGTCTTTCTTTGAACTAACATGCATGAGCTTCTCACGAGGGAATCTTCAGTTAGCTGGAGCAGCACTGAGGATGCACCAATGCACCAACTCACTACTAGACCTCTACTAGTTCCACCAACAATTAGAACTAGTTTAACTGTCTATAACTCAATCAAACTGAGTTATCTAATTACAACTCAAATAAACTCATGCTGGACTCCTAAAATTTAGGGATAACATATACATGACTACAGAAAAACTTCCAACTCAAAATTCCTAAGCTAATTAAGTCAATTAAACTTAATTAACTTTTTACAAGTTGCTATGAGAAGAGAATTCGATTTTAATTCACAGTTTAAATTCAAGGACAAATTAAACTGGAATTTCTTGTTGCCATTTCTCAACAATCCAGTGCATCACTTGGAAACTATTGGTCCTCTCAACATAATTCATTGGATGGCCTTAAACTTCTTGACTAAATGATGAAGATTGAACCCAATAGTTTTATGCAGCATTCACCAGATGCAGGATACCATGCGACTGAAGCTAAATAACTTTCTGGCAGCATTTGGAAAACATATCCCTACAATTCAGGTCACCCCCCAAACCCCATGGGTACCCCTGTATTTATAGGATCCATGAGGCCAGACACCTTATCCTCATGAAAAAGTTTTTTTGTTTTGAATTTTTAATTACTCACCCACCCTCCCCCCTGCCCGCCAACGGGTGGATCAACCTTTTCTACATCCTTGGGCCACGTTGTCCAAGCTTTCTAAAGATTATTCTTGCACGTGATGTAATGTTCCTATCTAGGATGAACAGTGATATACAAAGCAAATAATCAAACCAACACCCATAAATGAGAAACCATCAGCACACATCCATAAAATCACTATAAAAAGGAATCATGCAAGCCATTTTATTAATTCTTTACGAAGCAAGTACAATGGTGATAGAATGGTGCAAATGGGCTTGTCTCAATGGACAAGCGTGAAAAAACCCAGGTGAGTAAATAATGGCCCAAGTGTTGCACAACTGCTGCTCCAAGAATGATCCACATTGCCCAGAAACCATGCTACCTCCTGGAAAGGATATGTTGGTAACTCCACCTCCCATGCTCAGAAAGTGCTGCAACTTCAGCCCCCGAGTCCTCAACCAAAACCCACCAAACCCAGAAAGGGTTTGGCCTAGTTCAGACCCTCAGAATTCAACCCCTAAGTACCACGTCGTCCTCCACACGTTGGGAAGTACAACCTGTGTGTAACTCACTGTAAAGACCCTTCAAATCACCCCCAAATGCTAAGATGTTTCCCCCTAAGGCTTTCCCCACTTCTCCCGACTAGCTCCAGCTCTATAGCTCCTTCCCTTAACTCCCACGTGAGCCCAGTGATGGCCCTCTACGCAATCCTCGGTGACTATAAATCGATTTGCCCAAATGCATAATCTCCCGGTCCAAAACTCTTCCCAAAGGCTAATCCTCTGTTGTGACTACAGCTCCCAAGCTTTCCCGACAAGTGCTTCCCGAATGAACCCCCAAATCACCTCTATGTGTTCCCCACTTGCTTGCTCCAGAAATACGCACTGTTGAATCAAAGGCTAAGTGATATGGCTGGAAATCTCCTCCGGTTCTCCTCCAAGGTGGCACTCGAAGTCCCCCGAAGAAAGGTTGAGTCTCTTGCCTAGAAAACTCGATGCTAAACGGCCCGGTAACTCGGCTAAGCAACTTAAGCAACAGAAATGAGTTTGATAAGCAAAAGATGCCTTGGGTTGGGGAGTTCCTCCTCCTTATAACTTCATGGGCCTTCTTCTCCATGTGGGCCCCTCTCCCTAGCCATTAGATTTCCCCTCCAAGGCAATTCAAATTGCCCACGTGTACAAGTGCGTTTTCCCCCACGTGGGTGGTCCCCACCTTCCACTAGTGAAGTAATTCAGCCCCCTCGCTTCCTAAGTTCCTAAGTCAAAAATGTATGGACTCCACCTTTACCAAAAATTATTCAAAATTGTTGGAGACTAAACCTGTTACAAATATTTTTAGAAGGGGACATTACACATGAACTTGGTCAAGCTTACCACACATTCAAATCCTGGAGCAGAGGGGACAGGGCAGAAGATTCGAGAATTTGCCACTTTCTTTCATCCTTCAGCACGGGAGATCGAAACGATATTTCAGGAATCATGAATGATTTGATCTTTTATCAGTACAGGGTCCCAGGATAATTCATTGACTGATGCAGATCATCCGAGCTCCCAAAACCACACATTAGATATGCCATTTTATGATTTGTGTCTTGGTCCAGACCTGGTTCTTCATGATCAGTCTTAGATCACTGGAGATCAGGTCTGTAGATTTTCATTGCATACTACAATAACACTACAGTAGATGGGTTCAGATATATCACTGAAGAAACCACATGAAGAGGAGCCTTTTTTGCTGCACAGGAATGAAAAGAACATGGAATATCCAGTGCTGGAAGTCATGCTTAAAATTACAAATCTCCTCGTTCATAATACATATATGTCCTTTACCTTGGCCTACAACAAATTCGCCCTCAGAAAACAAGCAACAAATTTTTCCTTTTAAAGCAGAACAAAATTTAATACAACTCCATCTTTAATAGTCTATAGTACATGCGTGTGTGAGGGATTATAAATTATAATGAGGGCCATCCTAAATAAATGAACCTGCACCAGACTTAATATTCATTTAAAATTGATTTGGAATGGAGAAGATAGGAGGCCGACGTAAAGACTAGCACAACCACTTTAGTAAATGGGTTGATATACACCAATAAGCGTCATTTTCCCCCTTTCATTTAAAAACTGATTTGGAATGGGGAAGATAGGAGGCCGACCTAAAGACTATTACAACCACTTTAATAAATGGGTTGATATACACCAATAAGCGTCTTTTGTTATTTGATTCCATTTCCATATTCCATTTGTTATTTTACCATCATGCCATTTGTTATTTGATAATTTGCATGGTAATTTCACAATTGTATTAAGTATATGTAAAATAGTAAACATGGATTTAGAGATGCAAGATAGTTTATATTTGAAATCCCATCCATTGATGTAAAAGAGACAATGAGAATATCTCAACATCTTTCATATGGATCAAAAGTAAGATTAATCTGCCAACGTTCAATAGGGGAGATGCCTATCAACAAGGCCAACCCCTGTTTCGGAATAAAATATGTATCGAATTCAAATTAAGGCCTAGGCCGACCTGTTTGAAGCCTATTCACCAACCTTGGAGGATAATTTGGTGGGGTATGTTTAAGTTAGGGAGCAAAAGAAGCCCTTGAGATCCTTTGAACGTTATTCATGAGCCTTGAAGGCCTGCTTTGGAGCCCTCAAATATACATGCTTAACCATTGCTAGTATGAATTGAGGGGCAAGTAAATTTATAAGAGCCTTTGTAGGCTCGAAGTGTCTGCATATGGGGGAAGGCTTGAGGTGTTGTGTGAGAGCCTTTGGAGGTTAGCCTATGGTAACCTGAAGGGCAATACAACATTGTTTGTGGCATCATTGCATTTTTGTGCCCGCTCTGGAGTGCTTTTATGATAGGTTTGCAGGTTCCTTGTGCATTGAAAGGCCTTTGGAGGCTGGATGTTAAACCAACACCCACCTCTTTCCCTTCATTTGTTGAGAAAGACCACATTTAAAGGCTTATGCCCCTTAAATTTTGTACATGTGACACAATTTCCCTTAGTTTATGTAATTTAGATTAATTAATTATAGAAGAGGGTCTTTTTCCCCTCCATAGGCTAATTTAGGGTTTTTTAGTTTAGAAAATTATTATTTTAATATGAGGGAAGTTGAACACCTCCTCTATAAATAGAGGTGCACTTCCTCTCATTTTGGCATGGTTGGATTTGGGAGAGAAATCCCTTAGGAGGTCTGAAATTTCTAAAGAAATTCTCCTTTATCATTTGGCCATGGATGGATAACTTGAGCAACTGTTCTTTTGTGAAATTGTAATGTGATGGGATCTCCTTTCATGGATGCTTATGGTGCATCTTGGAAGACTAATAATGGTGAAGTAAGTTTATTTGATTTACCTTGGTATATGTTCCACGGGATGAATGTTGATATGTTGAGTTAATTTTTTTGGTATTTGCTTCATTGTTCCTTGTTGAGCTAAACCCTTTCCTCCAAGCATTTGGGGAATGGAGATAATTTTTTCCTTCCCATAGACATCTAGAAAATTTGAGAACCTAGATATCAAAACCTAGGGTAAGTTTAGTTGCCCTCACTTGTTTGGATCCAGTTGTCACTCCAAGAAAACCATAGAATTGTTTGGATCCTTGACTCCATATGCACCCCCTCACATCCCCCCCCTGCCCGCGAGGAAAAATATGTGTGTGTTTATATCTTGACCAACTAAGGAATTCATCTTCTATCCTCCATTGCCCATTTTTCTTTATAATCATTAAAACCATTTTGCTAGGCTTTCTTCTCCAAGACCATATGGCATTTCCTTGATTGTGTGTGTTCTTGAAACCTATATGAGCCTTTGGATTGACTCATAGGAACCCTAGGACCCAAATCTTAGCAATCCTATCCCAAGAAGAACCTTAGCAATCCTATCCCAGGAAGAACCCCCCCCTAGAGCCAAACAAGAGCTAATCAGAAGAAAGAAGGGGGATAGTTAGGTGATGATGGCCCCCTCTAAGGTACAATGGGTTTCACACACTTCAGCTTTGGGACTTTAGCTCGAGAATTGTGAGATTGTGTTATAAAGGACAAACACATTGGAGATAACTTACTCATGGATTTCTATGCCTTGAATTGATACTTAGAAGACCTGTGTGACATGGTGACATTGTTCATGAAGCACATAGGAGAGCATGGTTTCTTTGTTGGGAGGAGAACCTATTTAAAGGAGGACCATTGGGGCATTTATGAGGAGAGAGTTGAGCCCTAGGTAGTGTTACTCCTCCTTTCAACAAGGGTATTCGTATGCAATTTTGATCAACATGACAGTTTGGATGGCATAGCATGACAAACAACTTCATTCTAAATTTTGGGATTTCTTCACATTTTTTAAGGCAGATCAAATTTTCCAAGGCACATGTCACATGTTGATTTCTGATAATCAGATGTGCTCTTAGCCTCAAAATTTTCAGGGAGGCTAGGACACATGCATTCTCGAATACCCAGAAATCGTCTTGGCAAATTCCACCCGGAGACAGTTTTATTAAAATAATTAATTATTTTTAATGGGTCCCTAAGTCTAAACTCAAGAAATTAAAATAATTAATTATTTTTAATGGGTCCCTAAGTCTAAACTTAGGAAATTAAAATAATTAATGGATATTAATCTAAACTATGGGTGAAACTTCTAGAAGAAGACGGAGATCGAGTCCAAATGATCTAAGCCATTGACTAGAATCTAATCTGGGTCGTTGGTTTTCAACTAGAAGGGACACCGATGGGCACTTGGAGAACACATCGAGTGGGAGATCAAAAGATCGAATTTTCGAAGAGAGCAACGCAGCAGTTTCCAGAGAAATTCGAAATGATTTCTTGCAGTGAGGGGCAGGGATAGTTTCGATTGGATATTTCTCCTGATCCGAGAATACTCAACAGAGGAGGCAAAGAGAGATCCAGCAGAGGCAGCGCAGAGCCAGAGAGGCTGACGTAGAGCCATGCAGAGGTAGCGTAGAGCCAGAGAGGCTAACGTAGAGCCATGCAGATGCAACGCAGAAGCCTAAAGGGAATGCGTATATTTGCTTGAGAGTCGATTTCCAAAGCCAGTCGGGGTGTGAGACCGAGAGGGTAGAAGTCGAAGTCTCAGAGGTAAGTCGATCAGTCGAGAGGAGTGACGCAGACCCTAGTAGCTATGACACGGGGCCTGCGTAATGATTGTGTAGAGACTGTGCAGAGGCAACCAAGGGCTTGCCATTCAGTGGCTAGATCAGCCAGGATCTCCAGTGATAGTGTGAGGTAATCTCACTCATCTCTCCGTTAGTGATATTATCTGTATTGGATAGCCAGCAAGGCATCCAAAGATTGTATTTAGAAAACTACTGCATAATAATAAAACCCTCAGCTATTGCACCGGTTTTCACACATTGGGTTTTTCCGAGGACATTTGTCCAAAAATAACGGTGTAATGTATTGTGTATTTCTTTCTTGCTCATTTTCTTGTTTCCGCATTTTATTTAAATGGTGAAGGCTGCAATGTATTAGTTTTGGTGTTTACTGTAGGAAACAATAAATAAATTTGTTTAGTAATTAACAAATAGGAGAAACGTAATCAGTTGCTGCAGTAGAAATCTAGGCCTCCAAATTTTCACATGATATCAGAGCTACAGGTGAAACAAGAGAGCAGAGCTAGAAGAGCCCAACGTTGAAGGAAGAAGGTAAGTCAAAGTGTTGGATAGGTAGCAAATCAAATCCCTAGAGGAATTGCACAGTCCAAGCCAGGAGGGCAAGATTTTCGTGGAAAATCTCTCTCTGAGTGAGTCGACAGAGTGCTAGGATTTACAGATCGAAATTTGTCAGCGACAAAGGGAGCAGCGCAGCAGTAGCTTCAACGCAAAGCAGTTTCTGGTGAGACGCAGTTTCTGCAAGCAATTGTTGGGCAGAAAGACATCAGAAGGAAGAAGAGAGACACTTGAGGGAATTTCTTCCTTAGAGAATTCCTAGTCAGGGAATTCGAATTCTCATTTGCTGAGAAGCAACAGGGAGCAGTAGATCTACTAAATCCAGCTGGGAGTGCGTAGACTAGCCTCATGCTGTGTAGAGGAGAGAGGAGGTCATTCGAAAGTTCGTTGGCAGAGATGGCAGCCAGTGGGTTGAGAGATTAGGATTGGTTGGATGGTGCGTCCAACTATGTAATCTGGAAGGCAAGGATGTCGTGCCTTCTGAATGAACATTTTGTCAAGACCTATTTCGACAGTGTGGTAGTTGTGCCCATGGATCCAGATCCGCTCAAAGAGTACAAGGGAGAGATGGCGAAGACCAAAAGAATGATCCTCGATGGAGTGAAGGATCATGTAGTCTGTCACATCACTGGCAGAGGGACTGCCAAGGCAATGTGGGATGCCTTGTCGACACTATATCATGGATCTTTCGAGCAGAGAAAGATGCACTTGGAGCAGAAGGTGGGATCCACGCAAATGTAGAAGGGGGATCGCATTGATCCGTTCCTTGCTAAGATTCAGGAGACCAGAGTTGAGTTGGAAACTGTGGGGTCAACACCTCAATCTTCCGAGATGGTAAGACTGGCCCTGAATTAAGTTTCATAAGAGTGGCAAGTTTTTTTCTAGATCATCCTGCGTAGAGAGAATTTGGCGGACTAGGAAAGAATGTGGGCAGCTCTTAAGTAGGAAGAGTTGAGGAGAGACTTGGTCAAGTGTAACTTGACATAAGCAGCAATAGTGGGTCGAAGCCCAAGGAGGAGGATGAGAATGCATCCCTTGCATCCAAGGGGCAGCAGGGTCAGCGGAGGCGAAAGAAGGATGTCTCGAAGATTAAATGCTTCAGGTGTGGTGAATTCGGTCACTACGCTACACATTGTCCTCTCAGGAAGAAGGGAAAGGACGAGAAGCATGATCTGAAGGCTGCATCCGCGAAGATCGAGGAGTTTGCCATGACAGCGCAGATACCTCCAAGAGGGAGGTGGGGAGATCTAGAGTTGTAGTTCGAAAAGACTGCAGATGGACAGGATCCTTGAGGAGTCCACCTCTCGGATCAATACCTTGCTACAGGAGCCCATTTCAGAAGTAGCAAGATGGACTAGTGTTTGTTGGTGCAGAGACAGTTACAATGGTTAGGAGCACTAGAGACTAAATGGAGTTGGCAGCAGTACAGTTGGCACAAAGCAGAGGTCAACAGCAGCGCAGAGACTTCAGAGGGTCAGCGCGAAGACTAGCAACAGTCAAAACTCCAGCAACAAGATGTATCATACTGAACACCTGTTCAGTAATTTTGGATTCTTTTTCGTTGTTGATGCAATAGCAGCAGCAGTTGGAGAAGGTTGCAATGCAGATGCAATATTGGCAGTGGCAGTGCCAACAGCAACACGGATGCAAAATTTCAGAGTTGTAGTACAAATGCAGTGTTGCCAATGGCAGGGTCAGCAGCAGTACAAATGCATCATTTGCACAATAGTTGATGGGCAGTGATGTCAGACTTCAAGATCGCAGAGGAAGATGTGCAGAATAGGGTGATGCTTCAGAAGGTTGCATTCCTAGAGCACATTCCTCGCTAAGAGGGAGTGTTGATTTATGGTAGCAACGAATGTGCTCTGAGCCTCAAAATATGTAGGGAGGCTAGGACACATGCATTCTCCAATACCCAAAAATTGTTTTCACAAATTCAACCCGAAGACAGTTTTATTAAAATAATTAATTATTTTTAATGGGTCCCTAAGTCTAGACTTAGGAAATTAAAATAATTAATGGGTATTAATCTAAATTATGGGTGAAACTTCTGGAATAAGACAAAGATCGAGTCCAAATGATCTAAGCCATTGATTACAATATAATATGGGTCGTTGGTTCTCAACTGGAGGAATATAAGAAGGACATCGATGGGCACTTGGATAACACATCGAATGGGAGATCAGAAGATTGAATTTCTGAAGAGAGTAGCGCAACAGTTGCCAGAGATATTCGAAGTGATTTCTTGCAGTGAGGGGCAAGGATAGTTCCAGTTGGAGATTTCTCCTGATTTGGGAATACTCAGCAGAGGAGGCATAGAGAGATCCAACAAAGGCAACGGAAAGCCAGAGAGGTTGATGCAGGGCCACGCAGAAGCCTAGAGGGAATCCATAAATTTGCTGGAGAATCGATTGCCAAAGCCAGAAGCAGGGATGTGAGACCATGAGGGCAGAAGTCGAAGTCTCAGAAGCAAATCGATCAGCCAGGAGGAGTGACGCAGACCCCAATAGCTGTAATGCAGGGCCTATGCAGTGATTGCGTAGACACTGCACAAACGCAGCCAGGGGCTGGCCATTCAATGGCAGGATCAGCCAACAAGATATCTAAAGATTGTATTCAGAAAACTACTGCATAATAATAAAACCCTCAGTTGTTGCACTGGTTTTCCCACATTGGGTTTTTCCGAGGACATTTGTCCAAAAATAATGGTGTAATGTGTTTTGTATTTCTTTCTTGCTCAGTTTTTTGTTTTCGCATTTTATTTAAATGGTGAAGGCTGCGGCGTATTAGTTCCGGTGTTTACTTTAGGAAATAGTAAATATATTTGTTCAATAATTAACAAATAGGAGAAACGTAATCAATTGTTGGAGTAGAAATTTAGGCCTCCAAATTTGGGCATTCTTGGGTGTGTTGTGCACATTTGGACCTTCTATTGACATGCCACATGAAAGAAAATGAAGCGCTCTCTTAGCTGGGAATTTATTGAACTGATTTTCACCTATTGTGAAGCCCAGCCACACATGTGGATGTTATGACAAATATGGGGGTATATTTGTGACATGTAAGGTCTTGGAAGGGGTCACTTGAGCAAACTGCACATTAATGAAAAGATGTGGCACTCAAATGAACTTATCATGACTTGGACATTACCTTGCTATTCTAATTTTGGAGGCAAGTCCCTTGCATTTGGACGTCAATATGGTTATTGGGGGTTTTCATGGCTAATATTTTGACTTGAAAATTCATCCCCATGCTTCATGGAGATGCCTTGACCTAGGATATGACCATGAACTCTCATCTAAGACATTATTTGGAGGTATTGGAACATCATATTGCATAATGTATGGAGTTGTTTTCATGGAGTTGCTCACTTTGGAGAATTGTATTTTTGACTTTGAGGACTTCTTGTTGATTTGTGTAGCTTGGGAGGTACTCCAAGCCCTAGGGTTCAGGGTTTGGAGGGAAAAGCGCCATAAGAGTCACTTGTGGGCTTGGAACCCAAGAGGTTGAGGTTTTGCACCCATCGATATTTGGGCCAAAACCGTGAAGAATTTGAGCATGAGAAAATTTGAGGTGATAGAGCTTGGTGTGATGATTCCAATGCTCCAAATATCACTCAAATCAAAGCTCTAGAAACAAAGTTATGAATTTTTTACATTTACAATTAATGTTTGGACAGTCAAAGTCATGTATGCTTGAGGAATTTTTCCAATAGACATGTCTCTTCATCAATTCGTGGAGCCCTTCATTAAGTGTATAAATAGAAGGTGGAGTGGAGGACATAGAAACATCCATTGTGCAACACACAACAAGAAAGGGAGCTCGATAAAGGAGAGAGATCTTGGCTGCAGCAAGGAGGAAGGAACAACGACGACAAGAGACTGTTATAGGGCTATTTTAGGGGTCTTTTGGAGGGCCGAGTTTGTTGTAAGGGAGGTGGAGGTAGCTCCCTAGAGGCCAAGGCAAGGGAAGGTTGTTTCAGCATGCGTGGAGGTGTTTTCTTGGGTGTTGAAGCCTTGGAGAGGTAACAGAGTTTGTTGTAGGTGGGCCGCAGGCCCTACCTCACCATTTGAGGCAATGTTAGGTTGTTTGGGGGCTAGTTATGCCCAGAAATAGCAGTTAGGTGGATGAGCACTTCTACAAAGGTGGATCGCAATAAAGGAAGGTTGTTTTGGTGACTGTTTAGGGGCTATTACAGCAATCAAAGATGCCCTAACTAGTCATAGTCATAACAACAGTAGTGCAGACTTGTAACAACAGTTTTGATGTGAGTTGGATCCGTGTTTTTGGGTCAGTTTGGATCAAATTGTTGGGCAGCCTGTGGGAGCCAGTTTGGAGGCTTGATTCGGTGATCGAAATCGATGCAAATCTTGCAGTGTAGTATTGGGGGCCATTCACCTGGTGGAGGGCAGTGCGTTGGCTACCCAAAGTAGCCCTAGACGAGCTATCTTGAAGTGACAAAGAGGAGCTGAAAGTTGGGTGTAGGTTGGTGCCAAAGTGCAGCGCCTTGATGGAAAAAGGTGTCTGCTAGCTTCGCAGATTGGAGCTCGGGAATTAGGCCTACCCAGAGAGAAGATTGGATCAACACGTGTACATGCTACAGAAGTGACTTGCAGCACTGTTAGGTGGAAACCCTCCTGGAGTCTCGATGTGTTATCCTTTGAAGGACTAAGGAGAAACTAGTGAGCAGTACGGAAGCGAAGGACCGGCAAGACAAGATACGACATCGAGTCTACGTAGCATGTTTTTCATTGTATCTTGTATACCATAGAATATTGTATTATTAAAATTTGGTTTAATATAACGAAGGTTGGGGTTGTATATTATTGTACAATTTTGTTAAAAATTGTGTATACTTGTTCATATGTGATTTACTGCTTTATATTTTCCGCTGTGCAAAGTAGTTCTTGTTGAGATTCTTGGTTTGGTAGCATCAGAGATTTTAAGATTCTAACCTAGACCCAAGATCATGGAAATTCAACACTTCTTTGACCTTGGAGGCCCATTCAACCTCTTTGGAGGGATCTTGGGAGGATTGATTTTCACCTTAGAGAGATTCATGGAGCATCTACTCATGCTAGCGATCCTTGGGAGGCTAGATTGGGCATCATTCACCTTTATTTGGATGAGAGGACCCCACTTTGGGGCTTTACTTTATCTTATTCATTGCACATGTGGCTTGACCACTGTTATTTTAATGTTGTGATAGGTTAGTTAATTATATTTCGTTCTTAGACTAGATATAAGGAATGACATGAGAAATTATTATTTCATCGTAAATCAAGTTTAGAAGATCATCTATATAAAGAGATTCACCTCTTCATTTGAACTCATGGTTGGATACTGGTGAGATCTCTCTTTATTGAATCCTAATGGATATATCTTTCTTGGAACAATTATGGTGTTAAAGGTTCTTTCTTTGTGGTGAATGTTTTCTGTTAGTTTTTGTAGCATCAGATGTGTTCTAGCTATGAAATTTGGTGGAGAGGTTAGAATACATGAGATCTCCAAAACCCAGAAACCGTTTATGGAGATTCCGCCTAGAAGTGTCTCAATTAGATTATTAACCATTTTTTAAATATCTTATAAGTCTAAACTTAGGGAATATGGTTAATTTATCAGTATTAATTGAGATAAGGTGAAAACCATCTAGAAACTCACATGGATCGATTGAGAGATGATCCTGGCCATTGATTAAGTTTTAATCTTGGTCGTTGGTGCTCCAAAAGTGGATTATAAGAAAAGATCGATGTGGCGATGGAGAAGACGCTTAAGCAATTCAATTTCCTTGGCAGATCGATTTCCAGAGTAGCAACAGTTAGTTGTCGGATAAGCCAAAAGTCGAAGCAGTGAGTGAAGAGTAGGGAGAGTGATCTGAAGGAAGTTTTCCAAATCCAAAGAGGCAGCAACAAGAGGGACGAGTTATTCCTAGTGAGGTAGGGCAGAGGACTGTGCAGTTGCTTCAAAGAGGGCAATTCGATTTGCTAGAAAGAAATTTGTTCTCAGTTCCGATTGTTGGGCAAAGGTTCCAGAGGGCTGGAGAGGCGATTTCCTCAGCAGTAAAAGGCAGAACAACTTCATTAGATACTGGTTGGAGGCTTGACGACATAGAGATTGCGCAATGCAACGCAAAGGGTTCAATAGGTTGGGTTTTTTGTAGGCAAGTTGTGTCGTTATTGCTTGTGGAGGAAGGGTAATCCCCTTTAATAATTTTTCATAGATTTTCTTGTTGTGGATTGCCAGTTTCAAACATCCAAATTGTACTCACATTTTCACTGCTACATAATAATAAAAACCCTCGCTGCTGCACAGGTTTTCCCAAGTTGAGTTTTTTCGGGGAAATTTGTCCAAAAATAATTGTCTCATATTTTATGTGTGTGCAAGCATTTCTAAGTTTCTAGCCCTTTATCTTTTTCCGTTGAATTTTATTTGTGAATATTGCAGTGTGTTTATTTCGATGTTGTCATAACAATAAACTAAATAATTAATTTATCAATTAGGAGAAATAATACCAGTTGCTGCAATAGGATTTCAGTAGTGAAATTTTCACATTTTCAATCCTCGAAGCTTTTCCTACTTGATTCTATTTGGTGCATGAAGATTAATATTAAAATTTCTCAAGTCTTCTACAAGATTTACAAATCGATCAATTGAGAGGGATCGTTTTGCCATGTAGAAGGAAGAAGCTTAGGGTGTTTCATCATTCTTCGTTTATTGATTTCATGAGTAGTAGTACTTGATATCATGCTTTGTTTTTCCTTATGGTTCCTTAGTTGAAGTATTAAGTAATCTTATCAAGTCATAATTTATTTGGAGGGTGAAGGTTGTCTTACATTAAAGTCCTTTCTTCTAGACCTTGAAATTGAAGTTCATTTTTTATCTATTTAGACAACCAATTACATGGTCTCTTTGAACCTTAATCCCTCACTCTAATCTTTGAAGGAAATAAGTCAACTCCCAGGAGGGTATTCTAATTTCTTCTTAACTTCATTTGCCATTTTGATTCACCTTGACTTCATTGCCCCATTTGGATTTGGAAATGATCTTAATGTCCTTCCATCACCTATTATAAAAAAACCCTAAAAAACACCAAATCTTGTTTTATCAAGTCTACTCTCAACTTCACATTGGACTTCATTGATTGCTCCTGGTAATCCTAATATGGAATACCCTCCTTGAGCCAAAAGAGAGGTAGCCTAAAAAAGTAGAGGATAGGTTGTTGGGATGACAGTTTTGACCCTCCTAGAGGTTTCCCCCAGGTTGTAGCTTGTGAATTAGGGATTTTATCATCATGTACAATTTAGGAGGTAACTAGTATAGGATCATTTGGTTGCTACATGGAGGTTTGTGCTTGATTGTAGTATGCTTGGGTTGAGAAGCATTCATGAAGGTGTGGTGGTCATAAAGGAGTGCATAACCTAAGAGGCAACATTGGTGCATTAAATACCTCATGAGGAGAGAATTGGACGTTGTCTTCTAGAGTGCTCACCTTGGGACCCTTGTCTGATGGATGCGCTTCCCTTGGAAGTTAACATGTCACTTTAGAGTTGGCGGACTACACATGTGACCTATCTTATAATTAGCTAGTTTTCTTAATATGGCTACTTATGGACCTTGTCCACTTTACTATTGCTGACCTCCATAGACTATTCTATATATAAAAGGACAAGAGAGTATTTTCATTCATTCACAATCACATCGATCTTGTCTTATAAGATATGAAATCTTAACCAAACTTGTATCTTTTATATGTATCTCTTCTTTATTGTAATTCACACCCATTTAGTGCGCTAAGATTCTAATGTTAATACAAGGAAAGTATTAGGATTAAGGCTTGCCTTACAAGAACAACCAAGGTTTGAGATAAGATCATTTCATTAAAGTCCACTAAAGTAGGTCAATGGCACTACTATGTACAATGATGTTTATATAAAGTGGGAGTGCCAAGATGGCTCCTATGATAAAACAAAATATAGAAAGTATAGATCGAAGCTAAAGCCTAGAAAACCAAACTCCAAAATCATAAGATTTCTTTGAGAGAAACCATAGATAAGCAAAGGAAGCACTTGTTCTTGTGCTTTTGATGATAGAAAAAAACTAGAGTTGGTGACATTGGAAACCCTACAACTACTTGGACTGCTAGATGTGTAGGAGATAGTGGAAGACTATATTGTTTTCTCTTGCACACATGTGTGATGCAAGTGTCGGTGCCAAAGAGGTCCTATCGATGTGCATGTTGGCTAGTTGTGGAGCTTTGACGGAGTGACCAGCATTAGTTGGGTGTAACTCCTAGCTACAACTCAAAGTTTATGCTTATAGTTTGATAGATGATGGGATAATAGCTTGTTGTGGTTGCCCTGGCTAAAATTTGGAGAGCATCAAAGAGTCCTAGCTTGTGATAACCTTGAAAGACTATCTTGTATCAGCATATGATAAATTGATGGAGCTTGGTATGCATTAATAACTTCATTATATATATATATATATATATAAACTATGCTTTACTATCCAAACTTTGTGCACTTGTAAAATCTGATTTTCAACATATAATCCCATGGTGTGTGAGTAGTTTCTAGCAATGTTTGGTATGATAAACTTATTATGAACAAATAACTAATTTGGTTAAGTGATTTAACAATCATACACAAACTAAGTGGACAGATTTATGGCATTAATAAATCTGTTATGGCATTAATAAATCTGATATATCTGTAATAAAGTAATTTTTTATTTATTATATGTTGGGATTTATGCCTTGAATGATCAAACTATTGTTCCTTTGAAGTACAATTATTTAGTGCTTATTTTGTCGCACTGCCTTCCATATTTGGTTGGACAAATGTAAAATAACTATTGTTGTAATTTATATTTCAGATTCAACCTTACAGATAAAAGTTCACAGAAAATAAATCCTCACAAGTTCAAAGTTGAGATGAAATTTTTTCATTTGCATTGAGACTTGCATTTTTTGAAATTTCCACAATAACTCACTAAACTCCAACTCAACTATAAATTGAAAGCTATGTCATACTTTATTGTAGTATCTACTTGTCATTTGCATAATTAAACCTAAACTCCAATTCAACCCTAACATAGGAGCTATATCACATTTCAAGAAATTAGATTGAGAGAGGTTCAAAGTTGAGATGAAATTTTTTACATTTGCATTTTGAAAGACATTTTTCAAAATTTCCACAATAATTCACTAAACTGCAACTCAACTATAACTTGAAAATTATGTCACACTTTATTGTGTTATCTACTTGCCATTTACATAATTAACCCTAAACTCCAATTTAACCAGAACTTAGAAACTATGTCACATTTCAGTATATTATCCACCTTTTCATTTACAAAATCAAATATTGGTCATAAAGTGACCCTATAATCAATAATAATACATATATAGAGAGAAAAATAGAGTATTATCTCACAACCAAGATAATAATTTAATTAATATCTCCAAAGAAAAAATACCTCAATAAACCATATTTAATATTTTGTTTTAACATATATATTTATAAAAAATCATAATAAATATTAATACATACAATAAAATCAATAATTTAATACCCCACACATACATAATGTTAAGTGAAATTGACCAATCCTCTGGCCACAATGTTAACAAAAATAAGGGGCATACCATACCACAAAATGCTATTAAAAACAAAACAAAATAAACAAAAAAATGCCTAAACCATAGCATATATAACATATACCACCCACTGCCTTAGGAAATTCACAAACATAACATGTAAAACAACCTACAAACCTAACCTCACTGCCGTTCTATTTCTACGTTTTTATATTTCTAGTTATATTCAATTTGAATTCGATGAATATAAAGATGGAGACGTCAAGCTAATTTTGGCAAAAAAAAATGGCAGAATGGACAGCAGAATGTATCCGTACCTGCATCGAGACAAACGCTGAGGTTGAGGTTGTACCAGTTAAGCGAAGGATGCGATACCTGCAGTCTACTGACAAAACGGAGATGGAAATTGAGATTGAACGCATGGTTCATCTTCTCTGATTCTCCGTGTCATCTCCTGTTTTCTCTGTAAACTGCCAACCAACCAAACACGGCCTAGAAAGATAAAGATTGAGGCCTTTCCTATGTGAGACAGCTGGAAAGGCTGTAATATAAGCTTGAAAGGCTTTCAGAGGTTAATTCTATGAAAAACAAGCCCATGGCCGGAGGCAGTCATTGTTCATTTCAATCAATTCCCAGATAAGCAAACGACCAACAAAGACAATAAAAGCAAAGGGTGTGTACAGAGCGAGCTTTACATTGAATAGCTCTCTACTATCAGAGTTGAAACCCTGCAATTTCCCTGACATAGAATTAATAAAAATTGTTAAGCCCTATGTACTGAATGCATATCAATTGAAGCCATTTTGTACGAGGTTGCATCCCATCTATAATTATCTATTAGTCGAAAATCTATATAAATATTAGTTCTATAGAATCAAATTAAACATGGAAAAAAATCAAAAGCATACTTGCTCCTCCACTCCGGCTGACCGTGATTATGCTTAAAAACCAAAAGCATACTTGCTCCTCCACTCCGGTTGACCATGATTATGCTGAAAAGAAATCCAAAATTGTGGGTTTCATCTTTCTTATGTTCTGCTTTCCGCTTTGTATCCGCAAGTTTCTAGCGTACTTTGGTATGAAAATTTACTATGAAATTTTGTTAAACGATTTGACAATCATATTCAGATAAGTCGGCAGATTTCTGCTCATTATATTCCCATGTTTTTCTCTCTGAAAAAAAAAGTCGGCAGATTTTTGGCATTCATTAATTGTTGGGATTTATATTCTAAATCTTAAAAATAATATTTTCTTGAAGTACAATGCTGAAGTGCTTATTTTCTTGCACTGCCGCCTTCTTTATTTGATTGAATAAAAGTAAAATACCAGGACTACATAATATTGTAATTTATATTTCAGATTTAATTTTATATTCAAAAGGTTTGATGAAATTTATACATTTGTATTAAATAAAAAGTGAAATAACATGATCACATAATGTTGTAATTTATTTATATTTCAGATTTTATTTTATTTGTCAAAGTTTTGATGAAATTTTTACATCTGTATTCAAAGGTATTTTTAGAAATTTTCATAAACTCCAATTTTATTATACCTTGAAAGTTATGTTACACTTTATTGTATTATTTATATACTGTTGGCATAATTACAATTAAACTTTAATTCAATTAGAAATTAGAAATTATGTCACATTTTAAGAAAATAGATCCAAAAAAAATTTGTTAAATTTTTTACCTTTGGGTTGAAAAAAAAATTCAGAATTTCCACAATAACTCACTCAACTCTAAATCAACTATAACTTGAAATCTATACCACACTTTATTATATTATCTACTTACCATTTACATAATTAAACCTAAACCCCAATTCAACCTTAACTTTAAAAATCGTGTTACATTTCAATTATATTATAAAATATATTAATAAAATTAAAAATATATATAAATATCACAATAAAATCAATAATTTAATACGTTAATAAAATAAAAAATATATATAAATATCATAATAAAATCAATGGTTTATATGTTAATAAAATTAAAAATATATATAAATATCATAATAAAATCAATAATTTAATATATATGTTAAATGAAATTGACCAATCCTCTGACTACCAATGTTAATAAATAAGGGACATACCATACCATACCACAAATTGTTAAAAATACAGAAAGAAACGGCAAAAAACACCTAATCAGAGCACATATAATATACACCACCATTGCTTTAGCAAATCCACAAACATAACATGCAAAATAACCTACAAACTTAGCAAACATAACCTCGCTTTAGTGCTATTTCTACATTCTCATATTTTTCTATTTATACTCTATTTGATTTTGATGAATATAAAGATGGACACGTCAAAAAAAATTTGGCAAAACAAAATGATGGCGGAATGGGCGGCAGAGTGTCTCCGTACCTGCATCGAGACGAACAACGAGGTTGAAGCTGTACCAGTGAGGGAAGTGACAGTGAAGGATGTGACGTCGAGGTTGTCCCAACCTGCACTCTACTGACAAAATGGAGATGGAGATTGAGATTGAATGCAATGTTCATCTTCTCTGGTTCTCCGTGCCATCTCCCGTTGTTTCCGCTTTAAACTGCGAACCAAACAAACATGGCCTCAGACAGATAAAGATTGAGGCCTTTCCTATGTGAGACCGCAGAAAAAGCTGTAATCAAGATACTCATCTAAGCTTAAAAGGCTTTCAGAGGATAATTTTATGAAAAACAAACCCGTGGCCGGAGGCAGTCATCGTTCATTTCAATCAAGACCCAGATAAGCAAACGGCCCAACAAAGTGCTTGTAGAGAGCAAGCTTTAATTGAATAGTTCTCTTCTATTAGAGTTGATAACCTGCAATTTCCCTCAGATAGAATTAATAAAAATTGTTAAACCCTAAACCCTATGTACTGTATGCAATGTGCATACCAATTGAAGCCATTATGTACGAGGTTGCATCCCATTCTATAAATATCTATGAGCCAAAAATCTATATAAATATTAGGTATATAGAATCAAATTAAACAGGGATAAAAAAACAAAAGCATACCTGCTCCTCCGCCGCGCTGGACCGTGATAATGCTTAAAAGAAATCCAAAATTATAGGCTTCATCTCTGCTGCTTGTCTTCTGCTTTGCATCCGCAGAAAAAGCAAAAAAAAATATTGGAAAAAAAATTACGATCAGAAACATCAAACTACAAGCACATGGACAAAGAAAATGGACTGTAAAAATACCATGCATGGCCATGCGACGGACTAAACAAATAAAAGCCGCAAGAAGACAAACCAATGCAGATTACAGAAGACAAGCTGAGACGAAACTAGTGCGATGTTCGATACTTGAAAATGCTTCATATCAACTTCATTTCAAACGGTCACCAGCTCGTTCCAATTTCTACCTTTTTGTGGCACCTGCTTTTTCTTTATATTTAGATTTTGTTTTTAATCTTCAAATCCACCGCCATTGCCTTGCATCTCAAGCTTTCTTGGAAAATTTTGGCGCTATACTAACTCATGAAAATTTCAGGAGGTTTTAAATTATACCCCAAGTCCGGCTGTTTTAATTAGGGCTATCAAAACCTTAAATTTGGTTGAAACGCCGCAACGATAAACATGTAGCATATTTCAAAATTTTAAATTTGGTTAATATATATATATATATATATACTAATAAACTAAATTAAATATGTTGTAAAGTTAAATTTTCTAATTGAAATTAGAAAAAAAGATTTTAAATTGAATAATTAAAGATACATTCGATCTTTAATTTCTTTTCACGGTTCAACTCAAACACAAATTAAAATAAAACCACAGAACAGAGCAACATTGGAGACGTTATAGGTAAATGCACGCTGCAGTACTGACAGAAACACCATGTGATAAAAAAAAATTGGGCGTCAATATTTTTTTTTAATTGAATTTAGGGTACTGTAATTTATATCAAATGAACCAACAAGTATAGTTCATTTTTATTAAAATAATCAAAATAAATTATTAAAATAATCAAAATAATCACCCTCCAACAAAAACATCATCAAATTTAACGAATGTTTCAAATTCCTACCCTTGGTGCGAACGACACCCGCCTCCTCGCCCCCTTTCCTACCTTTCCGGTGTTGATCATAACCGTCCGTCTTTCCTCGCCTGGGCAGCACTCTTTTGCGAGGGAGACTGGAACTTCAGCTCATGCACATTGAAACTACTCTACTTTAAGGCCGGTTCTGCACTAGAATACCGCTAACTCCAGTCTTAATTTGTTAGTTTTTCCGGTCCGCTGCCGTCCCCGCTAACTGTAGCGCCCTTCCCAAAATTGGCTACGAAGTTAACTTCCCAAGGCTTCGCATGATGTCAATTTTACTTATTGAACCATCATTTATTGTCATTTTCAACCTCTACGCATCATTAATTAATTAAAAGTATATAAAAAGTTTATATATATTTACCATTTTTAAATTGGTCTCTCTTTATATATATAAAGATTAGTATTTTATATATATAATATATAAAATTATAACTAGAAAAACTAATTATATTATATAGATATAGTCTCTAATGTATTCTCTCTTTCATTAGTCTATCCAATTTTTAAGTAAAAGATAAATAAAATAAAATAAAATATTAGTATATTTCATTTTATGTATCAAATTGATTGTTGTAATTTTCAAAATTGGAAAAGAAAGTTGTTAAAAAAAAAAAAAAAATCTAAGTAATATTGTTCTATTGATATGGTACAAAAAAAGGTTACAGAGAAGCGTGACCTCAGAGATGTTGAGCATCAATCATCATCAAAAATTGAAACTATTTCCTCTATATAGGGGAAACCAGTGCAAGAATCTATAAAGACTGCCCCTATTATGGGGGAAACCAGCCCATTGAACCTTAAAGAAAAGACCATAGTCGGGTATACATTGTTTTTCCAAAAAGACAAAGAGAACATGCAGTTCCAGAACCAAAAAGATAGAGAGACACATCCAAAGGACAGATAGACACATCCAAAACAAAGGGTGACACATCCACCTGGCAGCAAGACACATCCACTTAGCAGCAAGACGCAATCGCTGGAGGCCACGTGTTAAGTCGATGGCTCCTCCGAGCCTGGTTCCTCCTCAATCCTGCATGCAAATTGATACCAGTCATCATCCGTGTCAGACACGCCACGTCCCTGAGTTGGTGGAGCCTCCTCATCGCCACCTATGCCCATCTGCCTCTCAGAAGTGTTGTTCTGCCTGCTTCCCGAAGCCTTTGTGCCATTATGCATGTCGTCCTCAGCTGATGAACCGCCAGCTTTAGCCTTGCCATGCAGAGCCATTCTGCCTTCACTTTGATGCTTGTTGCCAGGGATGTTGATTCCTCGGCAGCCTGAAGCCTCCCCACTCTGCTTGTCCCAAAGGCCAGACAGAGGAGCTTGCTGCTCAGGCTCTTCCGCGAAGGAAATTGTGACAGTGGCAGTGATTGTAGGCCGATTTAAGGTACTGCAGAAGCGGAATTGAGTGCTGTGAGGGCCGGGATAAGGAGGAAGAGGGAAATCCGCAGAGCGAGCTGCTCCGTCTCTCCTACCTCTGCCACTTCGTGTATTCAGGTAGCGTCGAGAGGGGTAGTTGAGAGGATTGAGCGTCTCAATGGAAGAATCCGGGGAAGCGGTGGCGGAGCTGGTCGAAGCCTGCGAGCGGATGAATCCTCCATGGGTTCCTCCGCGCCTACTGTGCATGCGATGCCTGAGGCGAGCCATAGCAGAATTATGAATTAAGTTGACAATAGAGGAGTTGGAGGTATAACGACGCGGAGAGTGAGCAGGGGATGTCGGAGCTTGGTCTAAAATACAGAGGCTGGAATGAGAGAAATGGAAACCATTGCCAAGATCCAGGCAAGGAAGAATCCAGCAATGACTGCCAGTCGCAGTGCGAATACACGGTTCAGCAGCTTGCGGAGGGCAGACACCATGGAGAAGAGGAGGATTTGCAAATCGATCTGCAGGGGCCATGGCTATGAGGGAGGTGAATGTATCACAGCTTTCGGGGTCATTTATTACCTTCTGCAATGTGTTATGAATTCGTCTGAGGTTGGCGCGCAGGACGATGCTGGTAGCCATATGGCTCTCCTGTCCGCCGGCGGTCCGTCTTATCACTTTAATTAGCTCTATTGACACCCGCATCCGAGTAATATCAATAAAATTTTAAGATAATAAATAATTTTGATTTTTTTATAAAATAACAAAGAGTTTTAATTAAAGATTTTATTTTATTTTTTATAAAATATAAATTTGATTTTTCAGTGTTGATTTTTTTATAATTGATTATGCTTTCAAAGTATTTCATGGAAAGTTATAAATTCCAATGCTTATTATATGGTTCAATATACTTATGCCACACTTACTCACTCTAGGCATATTAGACTATTCAATTGAAGTATACCCCATTTCTATGTATTGGTTTTGTCAAAGTACAACTCTATTTATGTCTGTATGCACATGCTTTATGTATTGGTCTTGTGAATTACAACTCTAGTAATGTTTGTATGCACATGCTTGATATTAATTGTGTAATTTTTAATCCGCTTAACACTATTATTTATTATTTATTATTTATATATTTTTAGTTAATTTAGATTTTATTTAGCATATTTGTGTTTTGTTAAATTAATTTTATGTTTTATTTTCAAACACTCATTTATTGAAATTAGAATAAAATTTAATAAATTAAATTCTTTGTGTTCTTAGAGTTTGGAATGGAATCTCAATGACAAAAATTTATCAAAAAAATAATATTAACCACACACAGGCAAAATAAATATAGAATATCATGCTAAAAACAATTTTACTTGTTTAACAGTCATTTATTATCATTTTCAAAATCTACACGCCATTGATTAAAAATTTAAAACATCAATTTAATGGATGCACTTAAAAATTGTCTCTCTTCATATTATAAATATATAAATATATCTATATATATATATGTACTCTAATAAACTCTCTTATTAGTTCAATATCAATAAAATTTTAAGATAATAAAGAATTTAATAGACAATTTTGATTTTTTCATAAGATAACAAGAGTTCTAATAAAGAGTTTTGATCTTTCCATAACTTATAGTAAAGAGATTTGATTTTTTCTTAATTGATTATGTCTCCAAAATTCTCCTCATTAACTCATTAACATGCTTATGTCACATCTCTTTCAATTGAAGTATACTCTATTTCTATGTATTAGTCTCGTCAAGTATAACACACAGATAACTTTTGCATGCACATGCTTGATGCTAAATATGTAATTTTTAATCTACTTTACACCTTCTTTCATTGTTTATATTTTTTTTAGCTGGTTTAGACTATTTAGCATAGTTGTGTTTTATTAAATTATTTTTATCTTTCTTCAAAGATTCAATTATTGATTAGAATAGATATTAATGAATTAAATTCCTTGTGTGTACATAGTGAATGATTGTGGAGCTACCAATTTTTTCAATGAGAGAGTTATAGCAAGAAGATAGAAAGAGCATTTTAATTTTAAGTTTTATTTTCAATTTATTTATTTCTATTAAGCATCTTCATAAAAACCATCAGGTTTATTGGGGCTAGGCCCCGTTCAAAAAATAAAGGCGATCAAGGCCAGGCGAAAAGTAAGTTCTAGATATCCTAAATAGTGTCCTCCTAAACTGAGGGTTTTGTATTTACAACCGGATCTATGTGAACATCACAAGCAGAGGATTGTGTAATCATAGCTAGGTCTGTGTGAACATCACAGGCAGAGGATTGGTATTCATCATATTTCACTATTTTGGGTTTTTGAAACATTTAATTGAATGAATTGTTTAAATATGGAATCGTGGATCTCAGACTACATGTAATTACGATTTTGGGGAGAATTTTAAAATTTGGTGTTTTAAGCACCAGAGAATCGAATCAGCTAGAAATGCATTCAAACATGACAATGGAACAAGAAATTTCAGAACCTGTGGAAACAAATGATTTAAGACAAGTGAAAATTGCCTCATCCGCCAAAGTTGGGAAGTGGGTTTGGGTCAATGCCAAACAGTATCGGGGCATTTTAAAATGAAAACTAACCCATCTAAAATGGGAGCAGATAAGAAAAAAATGGTCTTAAAGGGAAATTACTCAATCCCTTCGCAATAAGCACTCAAACAAGTACCCTTTGCAAGCATGTGGAAACAACAAGTCCAGAGGAAACGTCATTGATGATTATGCCTTATATAGTCCCACATCCACACCTCTCACCTAGTCATCTGATCTTTATGTGAAAGAATTGTTAAATGAAAAACAAAGGTTGGAGGTTTTAGAAGCTAAAGAGCAGGAAAGAGATCATTAGATTCATATAATAACAACTGAGAACAAGGCTTTAGCATAAAGAAATAAAATTTTAAAAGAAAAAGTGGAATTGCTACAGGAAGCTCTCCTGATTGGGAAGACATAATGGCAACGCATGAAGGTGGATTGGAAAACATAAAGAAATTTGTAGTGGAAAGTACATAGGTTTTGAATGCGAAACCATCCCAAGATAAAGGGAAAGCAGTTTCCTAAATAAACAACCATGAAAATAAAGCAAGAGAAGAAAGAAAAGGAGATTCCACAAAAGTTTCCAAAATGTGGGCTCAAGTTATTAGCAATTCTGCTAATAGGGAAGTAGAAACAAACATTCAGGTTGAACATGCAAGATAGAGAAAGAAAGGAAAGATAAAATAGAGCAACAAACATAATTATTAAAGGGGTGAAATACTATGGGAAAAATGAATGTACTCTTGACCTTGCAAGGGACTTCTTGAAAAGACAAGTTTCTATGTCAAGGACAAATATTCCAAGCATTGAGGGTGGGTAAGTTTAACAGTGAGAGATTCAGGCTCATAAAAGTCATCATGCATAGCTTGCGTGATAAATATATCATTCTAAGCAAGAAACATCTCTTGAGGGGTTTTCGTTTTTTTCTAGTAGAAGATTTAACTGTAAGACAACAAGAGGAAAGGAGGGAGGAAATGTTAAAGCTTAGGGCAACAAGAGATGAAGGCAAGAGAGCATGGATTTATAAAGGTAAAATTGTGATATCATGACTTGGACCTCCTTCCAAAACAAAGCAGGAAGATGGTAATAAAGAAGAGGAAAAAAAACTCTTCAACAAGAAATCAAGAAGCAATGTTAATATGGGAAAGCAAGGACAAAGACTCAATTGTGAGTCTTGCATGTCAAAATAACTAGCAATCAATTCATACCTAGGTTTCCTTAAGATTATTTTGTTGGAACTGTAGAGGTTACCCATGGAGACAAGGACCTGGGTTAGGGCCTATTGCAGAAGATAGAGACATAATTTGCTTCATAGAAACACATGAGCATGAAGGGTGCAAGACACCTTTGTTTGAAGGATACTGGAAGATGGAAGTGTGGAACAAGGCAACAGGGAATGGAAAAGGACACGAGGGTATCATGGTATTAGTGAGGGAAAAAGAAGGTCATCTCATTCAGTTAGAAAAAGAAGACTCAAATAAACAATTCATTTGGTTTAAAATATCAGAAAATGGAAATCACATCAGAATTACAGCATGTTATTTTGCATCGCAAGTTTCAAAAATCTACAAAAGTAAAGGGCTTGACCACAAAGATCCCTTTGTAGCCTTAAAATTAGATATTACAACATATTCTCAACTAGGTGAAGTCCTTATAGTGGGTGATTTCAATGTTAGGACTACAAGTAAGCAAGCTAGAATTCTTTGTTGTAAAGAAGATTGTGACCCTATTTGGCTTACAGGAGAGAGTAATCATCACTGGGAAAGAATTTCAGAGAATAAGGGTTGCAATCTCTTTGGTGAAAAATTTCTTACTCTATGCAGGGCCTTCGATTTAGTCATTTGTAATGGCTTGACTAGATGGGCGAAGTCTGGTAATTTCACTTGCAATATTTACAATGGAGCAAGTGTAGTAGATTATGTAATTTTCTCGCATGGTTTGTGTGAGAAAATGGAGGAAGTTTTGATTTGGAGATCAAGTTTTAGACTTCAAATGATATCACAAGCCAATTTATTTAAGATTCTCTTGGACTGGAAAGAAGCAATTAGAGTCAAAAACTCAGTGTGTTCAACAAAATCTCCCAAAGGGTAGAATTCTTTTGACTCCAGAAAATTGTAATTCCTTCAAAATGACGTTAGAGAGACTCTTCGAGAAGGAGAAAATCCCAGTTCATAGCCTTCATAATCATGAATTAACACATTTAATTCAAAACACAGTTACAGAGTGCAAAAGAGAAAAAAATAAGAAGTCTAAAACAAACTGCTTTCCGGTTAATGCCTGGTTTGACGAGGAATGCAAAAATGCAAGGAGAATGTGGAAAGAGTCAAACAATGATAACATAAAGCTTAAAGCTTACAAGCATATATTAAGAAAGAAAAATATCGATTTCATGGTTTCAAAGAGGGAAGAACTAATCTTCACTGGGAAAAATAATCCCAAATTATTTTGGAAGGAGCTCCAACCGAGAAAGATGCAAACTGAAAATAGTATTAAAACTTCTAAATTGTTTGACTATGCAAGACAACTTTGTGAGAATGATCCCAAGGTTGACCCTCTCCCCTTAGTCGACACTGATATTGAACTCTTCACGGTGTAAGAGGTAGAGATGGGTATCAAGAAGTTGGGTGTTGGAAAATAAAAAGGCTTAGCTGAACTCCGAGTAGAGTATCTAAAGCGGGGCTCAAAGATTCTTGCACCTCACATTACAAAATTTTTCAACAACATCACACAACAGGGGTTCCCCACAGATTGGAAAAATTGTCTAGCAATACCTCTTTTCAAAAGTGGTGACATCAATAATCCCTCCAATTATAGGACCATAATGATAAACACTTTATTTGCAAAGTTATCTGGAAGCATGCTAGAAAATAAAATCAGCAAGTGGGAAGAAGAAAGAGATAAGTGTGCTAAAGTGCACACAGGTCTTAGACCTAAACATTCCACAATTGATCATTGTATAACTTTAAGGCACATTATTGAAAAAGTTTGGGAGAAAAAGGAAGAAGTATTTTGTTGCTTTGTTGATTTTAGAAAAGTGTTTGACACAGTTCTTAGGGATAATCTTCGGCACAAAATGGAGGAACTTTGGGTTCCTAAACATTTGAGAGCAGTTGTGCATAGGTTGTATCAAGAGGTGAAAGTCAAAATTATAACTTCATTAGGCATTTCTGAAAGTTTTAGAAGTGATATCAGGGTCAAGCAAGGTTGCCCATTGTCTCCTACCCTTTTTGGTTTATATATCGACAAGCTTGAGGAGTGGCTAAATTCACAAGGGGGTGATGGTATCTATTTGGGAAAGTTTGTTATAAGGATTCGTTTGTATGTAGATGACCTTATTCTAATTGCTAAATATTCTCTTGGTTTTTAGGAGCACTTACTATCCCTTAAGCATTTTTGTAGAAGGGTGGGGATGCAAGTCAATATTAGCAAAACAAAAGTAGTTGTTTTCTCTAAAAAAAGAAAACATAACCAACATAAGTTCTACTTTGAAGGAAACATTCTAGAAGAAGTTGCAGATTACAAATACCTCAGAATTGACTTCTACAAAAACTAATCTGGGATGGTTGTAGAAAGAAATGAAATTTGGGGGGTTGGAAAGCATTTTATGCTTTTCAAAATAGGTGTAGAGAGGCAAAGTTATGGGACTAGAAAACCACTCTTTTTGGGCTTCTAGTGATTTCGGTGATTCTTTATGGTTGTGAATTGTGGGCCAACAATACATCCACAAATAGTAAAGAGATAAAAGAAATTATTATGGATAAGTTCCACAAGCATACTTTGGATAAGGAGCTAGGGAGAAAGAAAAAGTACTATATTGAAGTGTTTAATCCCACTCATAATCATCAACAAAAAGAGTACATAAAGGTCAATATTTCTTGGAGAGCCAAAATTCTTATTGCTCATCTAAGGACTAATTCTCATCAACTCCGTTGTCAAACATGGCACTGGAAAAGGCCAAAACAAGTGTGGGAGGAAAGAGTATGTATTTTTTGTTTTCCAAAAAAGTGGAAACAAAAAAACATTTCATTTTAGAATGCGAGGCCTTCAAAGGCAACAGGGAAAGTTATGTAGATATTCTGGCAGCTAGCTCTTGGGATAATCTATTTAACGAGGGGTTTGTCGAGAAGTTGGGAACGTTTATTGTGAGGCTTCATAGGAAAAGCGTCAGACACATCAACCAGATGAAGAAGCAATCTTTCCCATATGCTATCTTTAGCCTTATGGACGTTAAAATAATTTTATTTCTTTCTTTTTTTCTCCGGTGGATCTCTATAACGAGCAAATAGGAGTAGTCATCAGTTCCCCCTCGAATTTGGAATGAGAAGGAAGTGGAAAAGGGTATATTAGTAAGATCCTTAAATAGCTCTGGTAATTCATGGCCCTGACCCAAGGCAGAGAAAATAATAGTCTAGGTAATGCAGGAGGAGTGCTTCCCTTTGTTTCCTGAACTTGGGAGGGCCCTGCTATGAAACGTGCAAACATTTCAAAGCGAATTTACCTAAACTTTGCTTTCCTCGAGTTTGGAATGGAATTTCAATGAAAAAAATTATTGAAAAATAATAATAGTAATCACACAACACACAAATATATATATATATATATATATATATATGATGGCCAAAAATAAATATATAATGTAATTTTATTTATTTAATCATTATTTATTGTTATTTCCAAAATCTACACATCATTTATTATATTTAATTAAAATTTTAAAATATCAATTAATTGATGTATTTAAAATTTGACCATACATATATATATATACACTCTCTTTTATTAGTTTATTCCATTTTCAAGTAAAAGATAAATAATATATTTTTAAGTATATTCTACAATAGAATCAATAAATGATTGTTGTAACTCTCAAAAGATAAGGTGCCCTACAATATCGATAAAATTTTTAGATAATAAAGAATTTGATAAACAATTTTATTTTTTCGTAACAAAGACTTTAAATAAATAAAAAATTGATTTTATTTTTTTAAATATAAGTTTGATTTTTCCATAACTTCTTATTTTCTTTTCTTTTCTTTTCCAAGAAAGAAAAATTCAACAACTTTCTCTTAAATAAAAAGATGCATAACTTATAATAAAGAGTTTTGATTTTTTAGTAATTGATTATCCCTCCAAAGTTCTTCAGGGAAAGTTATAAATTTCAATGCTCATCATATAGTTGAGCATGCTTATGCCAAACTTGCTAACTCTAGTCATGTTAAACTATTCAATTGAAGTATACTCAATTTCTATGTATTAGTCTCATTAAGTACAACGCAGGTTATGTTTGCATGCACATGCTTGATGTTAATGTAGATTTTCCTATAGATTCACAAGCTCATGCAATGTACTAAAGCACAAGACAAGAATCTACTTCTACTTTCAACCAATGAAATCCAATAGATCGATGAAAACAATATGAATAAGAAGAAGATAAATCAATAGCACATAACACAATAAGTTTCTCTGGGGAAAGCCACTGCTCAAAACCCCGCCTATTTGTATTGCACTAATAAAAATATGAGTAAAGATACAAAGCTTGTTCTCACAAGAACAATTCCACACAAGTATGCTCAACTCTTTGCCTCACAAGCCTCATCTTAGCCAATTTCCACTGCTTGCCAAGCCCCTATTCTCTTGCGCAATTCCTAGGATAAATAGCCCATATTTAAAAGGAATTCATGCTTTCAAAACTGCGCAATCCTGATTAGGTCCTTTTCCTGATTACATGCATGATCTATACAACTCAGTAAATCATACAACTGATAGTACAATGTCCCTACACTCTAGTCTTAAATGGGTCTTTCTCTGAACTGACATGCATGAGTTTCTCATGAGTGAATCTTCAGTTAACTGGAGTAACACTTGTGGATGCACTAGTGCACCAACTGACTCCTAATCCTCCACTAGTTCCATAAACAGTTAGAACTATTTTAATTGGCCATAACTCAGTAAACTGAGTCAACTCAAATAAACGCATCCTGGAACCCTAAAATTTAGGGAGAACATATACATGACTACAAAAAGAATTCCAAATCGAAATTCCTAAGCTAATTAAGTTAATTAAACTTAATTAACTATTTACAAGTTGCTATGGGAATAAAATTTGATTTTAATTCTCAGTTTAATTCAAGGAGAAATTAAACTAGAATTTCTTGTTGTCATTTCTCAACACTTCCTCTCAACAAGAAAGGGATTATCAGCTACCCCAATCCTGTCTATGTGAAACTCGAATTTATATCTTGACAATGCCTTCGTCAAAATGTCAACATCTTTCTCCTCCATGGGAATGTACTCTAACAACATAATCCACCTCAATACACAATCTCTAAGATGATGATATCATATATCACTATGCTTGGAACAATAATGAAAAACTGGATTTTCAAAGAGTTTGATACAACTTTGATTATCACAGTAAATCACAGTTGGATTCATCTGCTAAACAAACAAACCAACCAGGATCTTTCTCATCTAGATGGCCTCACATGCAACTTGTTGGGTCCCCATAATACTAGTGATTACCCCATTACTATTGTAGTGATACCCCTTATTAATATTGTTGTGCCCCTATTGCCCCCATATTGTTATTATTGTGCCCCATAGAATCCCTCTATTGTTATTTTTGCGGCTTTATATTATTATTGTTTGGTCGGCTGGATTATATTGTGACTCCTTAGACTCCTGTATATAGAAAGGAGGTTTTGTCATTTGAATCATCCAAGAATTGTTCATTTATGTAATGTAAAGGAGGTTCCCCCCTCGAAGAGGCTGAATTCTAAGGCGTTGATCTATCTTTTCTTGAGCTGGTTTCATAACATTTGGTATCAGAGCTTTGGATTCTAGGGTTTCACTGCTCCAAACAGGTCATCGTGGCATTTTCGCTATAACATTTTTTCTGCGACGTTTCAAAAGTTGCAAAAAAAACCCATTTGAGAAGAAATCGTACTGAACCTCGGGTCTGAATTTCAGATCTTTTCGCGCTATATTTGCGGAGATGTTATCTGAGGAAGTTTGTCTTTTTGCAGACTCCTGAATTACATTCCAAACAGGTGACATGGGGAAAATCGTCATAACTTTCTTTCTGAGCATCGGATTGAAATTTCGCAAGAAGGTACAGAAAGAGGACGAACTGTAGTTTTCTTGTATATATTTTTCAGAGTCAAAGGTCGAAACAGTGACACACAGCACTTCATACAAGTTCGCTCTACTGAACTAGTCTACAATCAGGTCACTGCAGGAGATTGTGCATAACTCTTTCTTGGAGAATCCAATTTGGATCAGACTAGTGGCATTGGAAAGAGGACACAGAAGGCTACTACAAATCACAACTATAAAGACGGAAGTGTTGTTGCCCCTAGTCTTCCACAACCTATAAGGTTGACACCACAACAATTGGAAGAAAAAAGAACAAAAGGGCTTTGTTACAGTTGTGATAGAAAATACACTAAAGGTCTTAAGTGTGCTGAGAAGAAATTATTCTACATAGATTGTGAAGAGGAAGAAGAAAAGGAGCAAGAAAGGTCAAAAGAAGAGGATATATTCCAGGAACAAAGCCTAGATGAAGAACAAATAAATCCGACCATATCTTGTAATGCATTGGCGAGAATTACCACTCCTCAATCCATCAAGATAGAAGGACAAATCAAGAAGAAAAATGTAATAGTGTTGATTGATTCAGGAAGCACTCACAATTTTATTCATTGTAAGGTAGCAAAAGAATTGAATTGCTTCCTATATCCAGCACCAAAGTGTCAAGTGATGATTGCAAATGGAGGAACAATAAAGTGCTCTGGAAAGTGCCATAATATCAAGCTATCCATGGGAGAATATGTATTGACTAGCCCAATGCTTTCCATTCCAATGGGAGGTGCTGATGTTGTACTAGGAGTCCAATGGCTACAATCCTTGGGTACAATAGCTTTTAATTTTCAAGAACTTCTCATCAAATTTTCTACAGAAGGAAAGGAAGTTGAATTAAGGGGTATTGCAGGGAAACCAGGAAAGATAATAAGCTCTAATGGTATGAAAAAGCTTCTAAAAAAGGAGCAAAGAGGTGTAACTGCACAATTATGTTCGCTAGATGTTTCCACATCGGAATCATCTATTTCTCCAGATCTCCAAAAAGTCCTGGACAATCATTCCAAGGTATTTGAGACTCCCAAATGTCTCCCACCTATGCGTGATCATGATCATGCTATTCATCTGATTCCAAGAAGTGTTCCTCCAAACATCAGGCCGTTAAGATATCCCTATGTCCAAAAGAGTGAAATTGAACGTATGGTTGTAGAAATGCTAGAGGTTGGTATAATTCAACCGAGTCAAAGTTCTTTCTCTGCTCTAGTAGTATTGGTGCACAAGAAGGATGGATCATGGCGCATGTGTCCGGATTATAGGGAGCTCAACAAGCTCATTATTAAAGATAAGTTCCCCATTCCTGTCATTGATGAATTACTGGATGAATTGCATGGATCAATTTACTTCACCAAGTTGGATCTTCGTTCAGGATATCATCAAATCAGAATGAAGATTGAAGACATTCCGAAAACAACATTTAGAACTCATGAGGGTCATTATGAATTTTTGGTCATGCCTTTTGGCCTTACCAATGCACCTTCAACATTTCAAGGTTTGATGAATTCAATTTTCAAACCATTCCTTAGAAAATTTGTGTTAGTATTTTTTGATGATATACGAATCTACAACAAGTCTTGGAAGGATCACGTTGAACATGTTGACAGGGTGCTACAACTATTGGAGGAGAAACAATTATATGCAAAAAGATCCAAATGTTTCTTTGGAGTCCAGGAGGTGGAATATCTGGGTCATATTGTATCTCATGAAGGAGTTAAGGTAGACCCTAGCAAAATTAAAACCATTAAGGAATGGAAAATCCCCACATCCATAAAGCATCTGCGAGGATTTCTCAGGTTGACAGGGTATTATCGCAAGTTTGTTAAGAATTATGGGAGAATAGCAGCACCTTTAACAACATTATTGAAGAAAGATGCATTTTCATGGACTCCAGAAGCAACAAAGGCCTTTGAACATCTTAAAGAGGCAATGTGCCAAGCACCGGTCTTAGCTACACCGGAATTCACAAAGACCTTTATTGTGGAATGTGATGCTTCAGGAAATGGAATTGGTGATGTTCTAATGCAAGATGAAAGACCCATTGCTTTTGAAAGTCGTCCAATCAAGGGAAAGTTTTTAAGCAAAGCTATTTATGAGAAGGAAATGTTGGCAATACTCCATGCACTTAAGAAATGGTGACCTTACCTAATGGGAAGACACTTCAAGGTAAAAACGGATCATGATAGCCTTAAATGCTTTTTAGAACAAAGATTATCCTCTAAAGAGCAACAAAAGTGGGTCACAGAGATGTTGGGTTATGAATTTGAAATCATCTACAAAAAAGGGAAGCAAAATGTGGTGGCAGATGCACTCTCAAGAAAGGATGAGGATGTGGAAGAATTGTTGTGCGCCATTTTTATTATCCAACCAGATTGGATAAATGAAGCAAGGGAGGAGTGGAAGAATGATGAAGAAGTGTGGGCACTTATTCGAAAGTTACAACAAGATTCCAGTACGTCTGATACATTTAGCTAGCAAAATGATTCGTTATGGTACAAAGATCGCTTATACCTCTGTAAGAATTCCCAGCTAAAACAAAAGATTCTTATGGAATTGCACACTTCTCCCTTAGGAGGGCACTCAGGATTTTTAAAAACTTACCACAGGGTTAAGAAGGAATTTTTTTTGGGATGGCCTTAAATCAGATATTCAAAAGTTTGTGGCGGAATGTTTGGTTTGCCAACAAAATAAAGTTGAAACAATTAAGACACTGGGTCTATTACAACCTTTATCCATTCCAAGCCAACATTGGGAGGAGGTTTCAATGGATTTTATCACAGGTTTACCCAAGTCTGAGGGAAAGAGTGTCATCATGGTGGTAGTTGACAGACTTACCAAGTATGCACACTTTTGTGCGTTATCACATCCATTTAAAGCCATACAGTTTCTACTGCATTTATGGAAACAATTCAAAAGCTACATGGAAACCCAAAGATTATTGTAAGTGACAGAGATCCCATTTTCACTGGAAATTTTTGGACAAAATTATTTTCTTGTCTTGGTACTCAGTTAGCTCATAGCTCATCTTATCATCCTCAATCTGATGGGAAAACTGAGATAGTAAACAAATGTTTGTAAGGGTATGTTCGTTGCTTTGTATCTGATAAACAGACACAATGGGTCAAATGGTTGCCTCTAGCTGAATGGTGGTATAACACTTCCTTCCATACAACAACAAAAATGACCCCATTTATGGCACTTTATGGGTATCAACCACCATCCATCACATCATATTTAAGAGAAAATTCTAAGGTTCAGGCTGTGGAACATCACATTGAACATCAACAACAAGTCCTCCAACTCTTAAAGGATAACCTCGTGTTGGCACAAAATAGAATGAAACAACAGGCAGATCAACATCGCAGTGAAAGAAGTTTTGATGTAGGTGATTGGGTATTCCTACGACTACAACCATATAAGCAAATGTCCCTCAAGCAAGCTAAGAAGGATAATAAATTATCACCAAAGTATTATGGTCCGTACAAGGTGTTGTAAAAGCTTGGTACTATGGCATACAAATTGGAGCTTCCTACAGCTTCTCGATTGCACCTAGTTTTCCATGTTTCATGTTTAAAGAAGGTTATAGGCAACAAGCTCCCAGTTCAAACAATATTGCCAGAACTTGACGAGGAAGGAAAAATTATATTGGAACCGGAAGCAGTCGCAGAAATAAGAACTCGACAGCTACGAAATCGATCAATTTCAGAGTATCTTATCAAGTGGAAGAACTTATCAGTTGAAGATTCCATGGGAGGATGCAAATTTTATGCAGAAGTATCTAGAACTACTCAAGCATTGAGGACAACAATTTTTTGAAGGAGAGGGGCATGTTGGGTCCCCATAATACTAGTGATTACCCCATTACTATTGTAGTTATACCCCTTATTAATATTGTTGTGCCCCTATTGCCCCCATATTGTTATTATTGTGCCCCATAGAATCCCTCTATTGTTATTTTTGTGGCTTTATATTATTATTGTTAGGTCGCCTGATTATATTGTAACTCCTTAGACTCCTATATATAGAAAGGAGGTTTTGTCATTTGAATCATCCAAGAATTGTTCATTTATGTAATGTAAAGGAGGTTGCCCCCTCGAAGAGGCTGAATTCTAAGGCGTTGATCTATCTTTTCTATCTTTTCATGAGTTGGTTTCATAACACAACTTGACTAGCTGCCATGTACTCTGCCTCTGCCGAACTGAGTGCAACCGATCTTCATTTCCTGTTGTACCAGAAACTATCATTGACCCAATACTGAAGATCCCTATTGATGTGCTCTTCATGTCGGATGGAATCCCCACCCAATTTGCATCGGTGAAGCCTTGAATCTTCACTCTCTCTGTCCGTCTGTACCACAATCCATACTAAAATGTGCCCCTGAGGTATCTCAACACATGTTTTTCCGCCTTCCAATACATCTTGGTAGGCCTAATTATCACTTTATTAAGATGGTTAAATTCATAGCACATATTCATTCGTGTGTTCACCAAGTACATGAGTGAACCCACAAGTTGCTTGTAAATAGTACCTTCCACTACTTCCCCTGAAATAGCATCCTCCTTCCTCCAGTTACTTGATAAAGGAGTCTCCATGGGTTTGTTGCTCTCCATGCGAAATATCCTTGTTGGCATACTTTCCCTGAGACACAAACAAATCCCCATCAACCTTGCATACCTCCATGCCCATAAAGTAATGCATGAGCCCCATGTCCTTCATCTCAAACTCTCTTGCAAGGTCCTCCTTGCAAGACTTGATCAGTTGATCATCACATGTCAGTATGATATCATCAACATAAAGTACAATGATAAAATTTTTACCTTCCACCACTATGTCGTATAGGTTCGCATCTACTTCACTCTTGGTGAAGCCCAACCCGGTGAAGTAGCTATCTATCCTGGTGTACCAAGCACAAGGTGCTTGCTTCAATCCATACAACGCTCTCTTGAGCCAACACATGCGACTCAAGATCAAAGGTATTAAAACCTTTAGGTTGCTCTATGTACACCTCTTCCTCAATCATGCCATTAAGGAAAGTTGTATTTACATCCATCTGATGTATATTACACCCCATATTTGTTGATAATGCTAATATAGATTTGATCAATGAGTACCTTGCAACAAGAGCAAAGGTCTCATCATAGTCCATCCCCTCTACCTGTGAAAAGCCATGAGCCACAAATCTGGCCCTATGCTTGTCCACACTACCATTTCCAGCTTTCTTTTACCTTGTAAAGACGTCGGGAGCTCACCATTGAGTTGTCCTTTGGTCTCGGGACCACATCCCAAACACTGTTACAAACTATGGAGTCATACTCCTCCACCATGGTATCAACCCAAACCTGCTGTTGCACTACTTCCTCAAAGGAAGATGGCTCTGTCATAGCACATCCACTCATAAGAGCCGTGTATCCAGTGTACCTATCAGGTGATCTCCTCTGCCTGCATTGAGATGTGGGTGCTCCCACATTCTCCCACGCATCATACAATAATCTGTCAGCCTCTCTGGTGCACTTTCTCCCATCTCTGGAAGACTTTGCCTGAGTGGATGTCTCCATTCCTGGATCCTCTGCATGTGGCTGCTCCACATCAATCTGAGCCTCCTCAATCTTAGGAATAAAAAATTCCTCAACCGCATGTAGTTGTAGCTCCCTCTCAAGGGAAACTTGCATGACCTTTTTCTCATCAAACTTGACATCCCTGCGAACCATTTTCATCCTGTTGGTTGGAAAGTACACCTGATAGTTGTGAGGTGTATCAGTGTACCACACAAATATACCCAACTCTGTTGTCGTCTCAAGCTTCTTTTGTGCATCTTTGGTCACATATAAATATATCGATGACCCAAAAATCATGAAGTGACCAACATATGGTCTCTTACTGCAGAAAGCCTCGACCCTCCTCTCGTGTCTTCATCCCAAGTATTCGATGCGGGCTTCTATTCTGCAAATAGAATGATGTGTTGCATGCCTCAACCCACAAGTGTAGCGGTAGGCCCTGATCATGCAACATCACTTGTGCTTCCCTTACAATTCTTTTGTTCTTCCTCTCGGCCACCCCATTTTGTTGTGGGTTATGGGTTGTCGTCAACTCTCGTTTAATCCCTTCTTCTGCACATAAGTTATTAAACTCATTTGAGACATACTCACCATCGTTATCACTCCTTAGAGATTTAACCTTCTTGCCCGACTCTTTCTCAACCAATGCTTTAAATTCACAAAACTTTGTAAAGTTTGATCCTTCTTCTGCATAAAATATCCAACATTTACGAGAAAAGGCATCAACAAATATAACATATGCATGTGTTTGGCTGTGGATACTATCGATAATGGCCCACACACATCTTAATGGACTCACACTAGAATAGCCTCTGCTCGACTATCTCTGTTGTGAAAGGAAACCTTGGTGTATTTTCCCAAAGTACGCCCCTTGCATGTATCAACTTGCTCAAGTGTACCTTTGGGAAGACCAATAGAGATCTGTTGCATGATCTTCAAATCCCCATGATGCAAGTGGCCCAATCGCTTGTTCCACAACTCGCCAACGTATCGGCTCCGCACCATCTCTAATTTTGTGCTCAAAGCAACACAATCCTCTACCTCCAACTTATAGAGATTCTTAACTCAGATCCCTATCTTCTCTACCTGATCCATGGCTATGTGTCTAAGGAACACCTTTCCTGTGCTAAAGACCGCATCATAGCCTTTGTCCTCCAACATGGCAACCGATACTAAGTTCTTCTTCAACCCGGACACAAACATAACATCCCTCGAGGTGAGAGGAGCTCCATGCTCCCTCTGAAAAGTAACCATGCCCAATCCTGTAGCACTATACCTCTCGTCATCACCCATCTTGATATGCATCTGGAGATCCTTCTCCTCTAGGTCAGTGAAAAACTCCTATTCACCAGTCATGTGGAATGAAGCTCCAATTTCAAGGTACCATACACTACCCATCATTGATGACACCATGCATGCCATGAGAGTAAAGTCCAATTCGAATTGAGAGGCCAAAGCCTCACCCACCGCTCCTCTTGAGGACTTCTTCTTTGACTTCTTGAGTGGACAATTTATAGAAAAATGGCCCAATGATCCAGGTGGATGTTGGTGGCCACCCACCAACCCATTTGGACCCCCACAACTATCTCTTTCAGTCTTTTCAGTTTCCTAAATTGTAGCACAATTTACTATTTTTAGCAGTTTTTCGGGTCCTGAACTTCCGGAGCCGTTTTGAGGCCCTAAACGACGTTTTTTGGGAAATCTGGGGGCAACATGGGTCCATGGACCGATGTTGCCCTTCCCAAAGTGGTAGTACTCGGATAGATCTTTCTAACGAGCTATCGTACGCGTCAAACGGAGATCGTATGCCAAAGTTACGACCCTGGGAAATTGATATACCAATTTACCCAAACGGGGCCCACAATTTGGCGTTTCATCTTCTAGGGTTAGGTTTCGGGATGTGAAGGGTTTTCCATTGTTTCTCAACAATAAATAGGCCTTCGAGCCTCATTGTAATACAATTCGGAACAATTCAGAGGCATGTAGCCGCCACATCTCTTCTCAGAGATAAGCTACCATCGCCCTAGCTGGTTTCTTTCCATTTCTGTTTGTAAGCATATTTCAGTATTTTACAGTAATGAAATGAAGTATTATTTCCGCTGCATCTCTGTGTTTATGGTTATTTCATCTCTGTATTTATGGTTATCTCTGTAATCTATTGCGTTCCTGTTTAAATCCGGATCAGTGGTATCAGAGCGGTCTGCTTTTTCTCTGTTTTTCTTTGCATATCCCCAACGAGGTCGGGATATAAGGAGTTAGGGCTTGAATTGGTCGAACCTTTGCAAGACCAGCCTCGCAAATCCCGACGGCCTCCCATGGCGGATGAGAAGAAAGATGAGGGGGCAGGAGATCCTATCAAAATCTTGCTCGAAGAAGCACTCGAGCGGCAAAGGAACGCGATGATGGATAGCTTTGCGCAGATCCTTCAGCGGCTACCTAGAGGCGACGCATCGACTTCCAACAGCGACTCTGGAAACGCCACACCGTTTAAGGTACAAGTGAATTTTGAAATCCCCATATTCGAGGGTAAAATAGACGCAGATGCCGTAGATAAATGGTCAAATCTGCTAGATGGGTATTTTTCTGTTCATGAATTTTCAAGTCGGGAAAAGATTGTTTTCGCTCTTCTCAAAGCAGCCCCCCACGTCAAGGACTGGTGGGAAACCTACTGCGAGCAGAAGGATGAAAGTACAGGCTCACTATTTTCAGCCGCACCCACTTGGAATGACTTTCGGGATGCCATCAAGGAGCAGTACTACCCTATCGGAAGCTATGAGGACAAATACATCAAATGGACCACACTGCGGCAGGGACGAGACCAAGATGTGCCGGAGTTCACAAACATTTTTCATACCCTTCGCACACAGTTGGGTATCAAAGATTCTGAGCTGCATCTGGTACTCAAATACCGTGGCTGCCTACACAGATACATTCAGGAAGAGATGGTGTTCTTGAACATCCCCTCACTCGGCACAGCATACCGATACGCTGTCAAAATCGAGCAAAGGTTCAAACAGAAGAAGCGAGACTTTGGATCTGCAAATCCGAAGCCCAAAGGACAAAGCCAAGGCGGGGTGACCCAAGACAACCCGCCGAAGTCGCAAGAAAAGAACAACACCACGAAGCCGAAGAAGGACACAGGAAAGTGGTGTGAGTTCCACAAGAGTCCCACTCATAACACAAGTGAGTGTTGGACCAAGCAGTCGTTGGTGGCCGAGTTGAAGGCTTCCGAATCAGATGCATGTTCCGACCCTGAGCCAGAACCCGACAAGGTGAATGGCAAAGGGAAGCAGATCATTGATGCGGATCCCAGCGCCACTGTTGCCACCGCCAAGATCCAGAAAGATGAGCCCGAAAATCCAGAGGAAGGGGAGCGTCTTTTCCACTCACAGATGTGGGTGAAGGGTTCGCCGCTGCAATTCATTGTCGACAGTGGCAGCCAAAAGAACCTCGTTTCAGCAGAGGTCGTGAAGCGGTTGGGCCTACCGACTACACCACACCCACAGCCGTACAGTATCGGGTGGCTTCATGAAGGACGAGATCTCAAAGTTCGCCAGCAGTGCCGCCTTCCCTATAGCATCAAACCCTTCACAGACGAGGTATTGTGTGATGTTACACCTCTGGATGTTTGTGATGTACTATTAGGCCAGCCATACTTATGGAGGCGACATGCTGTGTATGAGTCAAGGCCTCGTGCTGTCATTATTTCTTTGAATAATTAATTATACAGGATACCAGAGGTAGCCCCACCTACTGCCACATCCTCGATCACTACCAAGAAAGGCAGCAAGCTCATATCACAGACCAGGAAATTCATCTGTCTGGTTCACTCCCAAAATAAGGGGAAGATCGTTGCTACATCCATGACCCCTGCAAAGGGTTCCTACACGCAGCAGCAGCAACAAAGGGATATGGTCATAACAGAACACAGGAACAACTTCTCCTCACCCACAGGGGTACCACATAAGTTTCAGGTGGGCAACAAAGTTTGGTTACATCTGCAGAAAGAACGCCTTACAAGAGCCCATCAGAAGCTCCGACCACTTCGACATGGTCCTTACATCAGTACCAAGGCTACGGGAAACAATGCTTTGAAGCACAGCATTCCTCCATTCCTTCGCTTGCACCAAATGTTCAATGTGGACCATCCTCGACCATGCTTCCCACCATCACTGGACACATCAGAGATTGCAGGACAAGTTCAGCAGATGGAGGAACTCAACGCAATGGGGACCATTGCTTCCTAAGGGGGGAGGAATGATCCAGGTGGATGTTGGTGGCCACCCACCAACCCATTTGGACCCCCACAACTACCTCTTTCAGTCTTTTCAGTTTCCTAAATTGTAGCACAGTTTACTATTTTTAGCAGTTTTTCGGGTCCTGAACTTCCGGAGCCGTTTTGAGGCCCTAAACGACGTTTTTTGGGAAATCTGGGGGCAACATCGACATGGGTCCATGGACCGATGTTGCCCTTCCCAAAGTGGTAGTACTCGGATAGATCTTTCTAACGAGCTATCGTACGCATCAAACGGAGATCGTATGCCAAAGTTACGACCCCGGGAAATTGATGTACCAATTTACCCAAACGGGGCCCACAATTTGGCGTTTCATCTTCTAGGGTTAGGTTTCGGGATGTGAAGGGTTTTCCATTGTTTCTCAACAATAAATAGGCCTTCGAGCCTCATTGTAATACAATTCGGAACAGTTTAGAGGCATGTAGCCGCCACATCTCTTCTCAGAGATAAGCTACCATCGCCCTAGCTGGTTTCTTTCCATTTCTGTTTGTAAGCATATTTCAGTATTTTACAGTAATGAAATGAAGTATTATTTCCGCTGCATCTCTGTGTTTATGGTTATTTCATCTCTGTATTTATGGTTATCTCTGTAATCTATTGCGTTCCTGTTTAAATCCGGATCACCCAACTCATGATAATGAAAGCACTTAACTTTCGACATGTATTTCTTCTTACCTCCATGGCAAGAATCTGATTTGGAATGGGAAGCCTTCCCTTTCCCCTTCCTTGCCTTACCTGCTAAGGCACAATTTTCCTCATCATCATTCTTTGATGAGGAACCATCTTTGGTGTTCCTTTTGATCTCCTCTTGCATCAAATCCAACCACAGTCGTTCCCAATCTGGAAACTTTTCCCTTCCATTCACAAAGTCTTGATAGTTATTCCAACTCTTAGGAAGGCCTAGGAGAGCTAGGCTCACCATATCATCCTCAACAATGGCTATTCCAACACTTCCAAGTTCATCTCTACAGGTTGTGAACTTGGTCAAGTATTTTGGAATGGTCTCGCCTTTCTCCATCTTGATTTTTCGAAGTTTATCTTTCAGTGCCAACTTCCTATGGTCACTGTTGTTCTGGAAAAGGTTTGTTAATGCTTTCCACATAGCATATGGAGTTTCCTTCCCATGGAGACTCAAGACAATGTGGTCTCGAACTCCCTCAAGGATTATCCACCTCACCTTCACCAAACACTTCTTCCATTCAGACGGATCCTGAGCATATTATGTTGATGGCTTAGGATTGTCTTGATCAATGAATTCCTTCAAGCCATTATCCTCCAACATGACCTCCATCCTGTCCTTCCAGGATATATAATTCGATTTGCCTTCCAAGGCATACTCGATCCGCAAACCGTAGAACACCAACTGCTGATCCTGAAGTATGTAATGAAAATTCGAATTTCATCTATAACCCTAAACTCAAAAACTTCAAAATATCCTCTAGTATACTGTCGTCAGCTATAATACCATGTATATTTTCCTATAGATTCACAATCTCATGCAATGTACTAAAGCACAAGACAAGAATCTACTTCTACTTTCAACCAACGGAAGCCAATAGATCGATGAAAACAATATGAACAAGAAGAAGATAAATGAATTTCACATAACACAATATGTTTCTCTCGAGAAGGTCACTGCTCAAAACCCCTCCTATCTATATTGCATAATTAGAAATATGAGTGAAGATACAAAGTTTTTTCTCACAAGAACAATTCCACACAAGTATGCTCAACTCTCTGCCTCACAAGCCTGCTCCTAGCTAACAATTAGCTAATTTCCACTGCCTGCCAAGCCCCTATTCTCTTGCAAAATTCCTAGAATGAATAGCTCGTATTTAAATTGAATTCATACTTCCAAAACTACACAATCCTAATTAGGTATTTTTCCTGATTGTATGCATGATCTATACAACTCAGTAAATCATACAAATGATAGTACATTGTCCTTGCACTCTAGTCTCAACTGGGTCTTTCTCTTAACTGACATGCATGAGTTTCTCATGAGGGGATCTTCAGTTAACTGGAGTAACACTTGTAGATGCACCAGTGCACCAACTAACTACTAATCCTCTACTAGTTCCACAAACAATTAGAACTAGTTTAACTGGACATAACTAAATAAAATGAGTTAATCTAATTACAACTCAAATAAACTCATCATGGACCCCTAAAATTTAGGGAGAACATATACATGACTACAAAAATACTTCCAACTCGAAATTCCTAAACTAATTAAGTTAATTAAACTTAATTAACTATTTACAAGTTACTATGAGAAGAGAATTTGATTTTATTTCTCAGTTTAATTCAAGGACAAATTAAATTGGAATTTCTTGTTGCCATTTTTCAACAGTTAAATGTGTAATTATTAATCCACTTGACATCTTCCTTCAATATTTATATTTTTTTAGCTGGTTTAGATTTTATTCAGCATAGTTGTGTTTTGTTAAATTATTTTCATGTTTTTTTCAAAGATTCATTTATTGAAATTAGAATATATATTAATGACTTAAATTCCTTATGTGTAGGTAGTAGATGACTATGGAGATACCAAGATTTTCAATAAGAGATTTGTATCAAGAGGAGAGGAAGAGCATTTTAATTGTAAGTTTTATTTTCAATTTATTTATTTGTATTAATCATATTCATAGGATCCATCAGGTTTATAGTGAGGCCCTGTTGGGGAAATAAAGGTGGACAAGGCCAAGTGAAAAGTATGTTCTAGTTGAGTTGGAAATTGGCCACAACACAAGAAAGAGATGTCTTCTTTAATGAATGTAGCGGTGAGTTTCCAACTTCTCATTGAAGTTTGGATTGCAGTTTTTGGCTTTAAATTTTGTAATATGGGTAAAGTTTTTTGAATCATATGAACATTTTGAGATTTTATTGGTGGTCGGGAACGGTGATATTTTTCATCGAAACTAGATGATGATATTAGATACTTTTAGAATTTTGTGAATGCAACATTGGATTTTGGAAGTTTTGTTTGAAGCTTTGCCATTGAACTCTTTCTTGGTTGGAATCATGGAGATTTTGCAGTTGGAATCTTTCAAACTAAGGTTTTGAAGTCGTAAACGCGAAAGTGAAATATTACTTGTTCAAATTTTGTCGTAGAATGCTTATGTTGTAATTCTGAAAAAGAAGGCAATTTTTTTTGCATAGAACTATGGATGAATCATTTGATGTTTTGTACCAGAGATTTATTTGTTAAAATGTTTAGAAAATGAGTGTATCTAGGTAAATACCTAAACACGAATGTCCTCAATGTAGTATTTGGAGTCCCAAGAATGGTCTCAGTCTAGTCTATGGGGACTGGATTGGCCTCAATATGGTATAAAGCTACATTTGGAGAAGCATTCAAGGAACATAAATTTCTTGATTTAAATTATGAAAAGAAAAAATTTTCTTCACAAAGGCACAATTCTCTAAGTATTTATTATGATGAAAATGAGGGTTGGCTGGTCAGAATGCTTTAAAGTGATACTTGCCATAGCCCCGCCTTTGAAGCATTTAGACTTTTGTAAATGAAATATTTTTGCTTCAAATCTTCTTCTGGAGTAGCTTTTTTCTCAATATTTGTAGTAATTAGTTAGTTCTAATTGTTCCTTCCAAATTTCCAAAGAAAACTATTTTGGTCAAATTTCTTCAGTAAGGAAAGTACTTTGAATAGCCCTTTGGCATCCTATTTTGAAATTCGATTGTGGTGTTGGGAGGTTTCTTAATGAAGGTACATGGTATGAGGTCACCCAAAATAAATTCATTACAGAGGATCTTTGGTTTTGCATTTTTTTTTCTAGAGTACCCCTTTTTTAGGAATTTCAACCTTCATAATACATTTTTTCTAATGTAAAGTCATTGCAAAAACCTTTCCATTATATGAAAACAATGAAAGGAAATCATATTCTTTTTGAAGTTATTCAACTAGAGTTGTATTTTGTGTCTTCATTAGTGAAGACATGCTTGAATCCCTCAACCTTCAATTTCTTCGCATTTCTTCCTACTTGTAAATTTACATTTTTCCTTTTCAGCAATGGACTAACATAGCCTAATTAATTTAATGAAACTCGGTTTTATCTGAGTCTTTAATGAAATTTGAGAATATATTCTTCAAAGACATGTGGTTTTTGTTAACTAAGTAAATAGATTGCATTAATGAAACTTCTTAGAAAACAATGATGTAGTACAAATGCATATGTCGAGAAGACGATACTTCTCATAGTTCATTTGTTTGTATATGACATGGAATTAATGTTTTCATATCCATGAATACAACTAATGTGAAACTTATGCGTGAGTTTGATATGAAATTGGATTAGGTGATTTCTTCCTCTTTTACAAAATCAAATAAAACAAAAATTAGAACCGTGTCGACACTTTGCAAGGTTAAAATGGGTCTTGAAACAACATGTTTTTCAATGCCTCTTCAAATCATGAATTAGTATTCATTCGCAACTTAACATAATGAACATCATTACACATAATCCATGCAGGCATAAAGAAGAGAAGGACAAAAGGTTTGTTGACGAAGTTCACCCCTCCTGAGCTACATCTCCGGGCTTGTCAATATGACTAGACCACTCATATATTTAGTATCAAAATGAAGTACATAAACATTTGTTTCAAGTAAATATGTGGCTATTACCCCTACAAGGTAATGTTATCCTACAAATAACTCTCACAACAACAACAACTCAAAACATCTCCTACAAAGATGACATACTTCAACTGAAATGAGCTAAAAACATCATGTGAACCCTTCAATTCCACATTGAAGTACATAATAAAAAACTCATGTTAAGAGAAGTTAACCTGAAGTGAACCATGTTGGTTAAATCTGCTACAGTAGCCTTCTAGAAGTGAGAATACCCCTACAAAGTCTTCTCCGTGTCCAAATACTTTCCAGAATTTCTTCCAAACCCTGATTGATACATACACCTTTAGTCTCAAACCTTGAAAAATACTTTGTAAATGTGCTCAAATAAGAAATTAGAGGTTACCAATGGATTTATAACACCCAAAAACTAGTAAGTAGCCTCTTTTTAAGCTCTATTTGGGTAAAAAATCAAAAAGTTATGAGCTTCCAAGCTCTCTCAATAATTTCACTACTAACCATCCTAGAAATTCGACCTTCTATCAAACTTCTCTACAAATATTCTTGAAAATTGCTAATGGAGAGACAATTTTGCTCCCTGCCGGTGCATTCTATTGCTTGGTTTAATTTCCCAATAAGGCCTTGGGCGAAAAATCAGGGCCATATAGGGTCGAGGGTTGGGCCTTAACGCCCGCCCTTGTTGGTTAAACCCTTATAATTCATGGACGAGGTCACGCGTGGTGCCACGGGGCTGAGGGTTGGGCTAACCACCCACCCTATCCGTTAGAGTTTCCAATCCACAGGTGCACGGTCACATAGGGTCGCATAAGACCTCAGGGCTGGCCCCTTGCCACTAACTTCTCCGCCTAGTGCCCAATATTTGCGCCAAGGGTCATCTGAAAGGCCTCACGACCGTGGGCTAGGCCAACGCTTCTGCCCCATTCTATTTGGCACTTCGGGCTTTGGCATGTGGGCATATGATATGCCATGTGATCTGAGGTTGGTCCCCTTCCTTAGCGCCTCACAACTATTGGCTCTCGCACTTGGTTTTTGGTCTGGTCATTGATATATGTTGGTAAGGAACTGTGGGTCAGGGCTAAGCCCATGCTCTTGGCTCCCCCACCTGCGGTCCTATGGGCGTGGGGTGACTGGGGGCCAAGGCTTAGCCCTAGCCCCGTTCCCAAAACACAAAACATATTGCATTTAAATATAAATGTGCCACCAATGTTTAACAAAAACCACCCTTGGCATGATGGTAAGGCGTTGTGTTTATGCTCGTCTGATCTCATGTTCAATTCTTGTGAGGAAAATTCATCCCATAACATAATTTTTTACCAATACCAAGATGCCACGTGGTGGCCTCCCATTCATTAGGCCACTTTAAAATCCACTTCAACTAATAAAAACACAGCGAATTCAAGCCAATCCGTAGAGGAAAAGTGACAGCCTATCATTGGCCCACATTGTACAGTCATCGTGCCCAGTCACCTTGCCCAATCAACGTACAGAATACATAGTCAGCATACCTACAAATTTTTTCATGTTTGGGAAAATGATCAGAATGCGATATTGGGAGCATGTGGTATCGGTTTTGAGTGATTCAAGTTGTGTTGGATTCAGATCAACATGCTCTTAAATTTGGAGCTAGTTTCAAGAAGTTCTGGGAACTTTCATTTTTGAGCTTAAAATTGATCACTTGATCACACCTCTCCACTGGGAACTTTTGGACTCCAAAAGTTTACTTCCCTAGTCAATATAAAGATGCTGGAACTCAAAAATACCCCAAAACTTAATCCAAAATGCAAAATTTTCAATTGGTTCCCTTTAAGCCCCAATCAAGGAATTTCATTTATCATCCTCATGAAGACCTACTATCCTATCAAGAATTGAGACATCAATGTTATTGTTGCTACAAGAACAAAATATTGATGAGTGGAATCTAAACATTCTCTCCACTCTCATCTTTGCATGGCTCCAAAAACACTTCATCTTGAAGTTTAAATTGTTGAAGACAAACTTGACCCCATCTAGGAATTCAAAAGAAAAATAAAATTTCTTTAATGTCTTCTAGCTAAGCTTGTACATAAAAGGTACACTGCTATAAAATTTTCCATGATATGATTGACCTTGCCTACAATACATAGTCATCTTATACAGTCTTAAAAACAAAGATTCTATTCGCACAAGTTTCAAATCGAATACTTGTATCAATGAACATATGACAGTTTGTAGAGAACATTGAATGACAATCTTGTACATTCATAAAAGTCCTTGAACATGTGGACTACAGAGAGTCAATACATACATCAATGAAAAACATCTACTTTTTGAACATAGTGACAATGGGTGTTCAATTTAGAAAAGTAACTAACCAGGTAATGACAACAAGTATTTACAAAATTTTACAAAACAAATTTACAATAAGTCTACCCAAACTTTGCCTCTCCTAGGCTTGTGGGTTCTCTTCTTGCACCATCTTGTCTTGAAGGTCGCTTAGGATTGTGGAGAGTCCTCTTTGCCACCTTTTGTTTCCCTTGCATTATGTAGCATAATCTCTTTACCTTTCTTTGAACGAAGCTCTGGATGCAACTTCCAACATCGTTCAGTGTCATGTCCATGCACCTTACAATGAGTACAAAAAAACTTCTTCTTGTTTGCTGACATAGAAGTTCTCTCATGCGAAAGAAATTCATTATGCTTGATGCCTAAAATTTGGTTCATTATTTTAACCATTATCATACGTTTCTCACGTACAACAACGCAATGGTAAAAAACATCACAAAATGTACAAGGTACTAATTCGACAAGTATTTGAAATTTCCATGCATTGGAAAACACTCTTGAGAGTTATACCTGTCTCTAGAGTTGCAACTTTGATGGTTGTCACAAGGTGGTGACATCTCATGTTAAGATTTTTGAATGAAGACCTCAAGTTGTTTAGAACATTCTCCAAACTCCTTTCGACCATATCCCAATCCCATATACTTAGGTCTCCCCTCAACCATAATTGGATAGGTAATACCTTGGCGATTTATGTCGAGGCCTCCACCTTCATATCTCATTTTGGAAAGAAACTTCATACATATGACTTTGGTATGTTGCTCGAACATTGCAAAAGAGTTGTTATGCATATAAATGGAAGGAGTGGAACTTGAGATGCTAATTACCTCCTTAAACTTGTCATTCATCTTCTCAGTTCTTGATGATGACGATGATGGCCAACTTGTAGATGACTCTAGCCACCCACTCTTGTCCACCTGCATATGATGTGCTTCTTGAAGATGTTTGCAAAATTCACATGCAACATCTTCCACATATGGTTCAAAACCATTATTTGAACCATGACCACATATTGGCCTCATGCTGGAGGTTTCTCTTCCTAGTATAGGAGTAGAACATTCTGTAACTTGCTCATCAAGCACTTGATGCAAAACAAAGTGCATATGTCTCTTCTCCTCTTCAGTTATCTCTAACATCTTTGTCAACTCTATGTTCTCCATCCGAAAAGCTAAATTATTCTCCACTAACTCTTGAAGATTCTTTTTGCTGCCCATTCTTGCAACTTTTTCAACTAGTTATCTGATACCAAAATGATCTGAAATTGGATTAAGTGATTTCTTCCTCTTTTCCAGTCTCAAATAAAACAAAAATTAGCACTGTTTCGACGCTTTGCAAGGTTAAAATGGGCATTGAAAAAACTGGCCTTTCAATGTCTCTTCAAATCATGAATTAGTATCCATATGTAACTTAACATAATGAACATCATAGCACATAACCCATGCAGGCATAAAAACAACAAAAACAAGGTTTGTTGACAGAGTTCGCCCCTCTTGGGCTACATCTTCGGGCTTGTAAACATGACTACGCCACTCATATATTCAGTATCAAAATGAAGTACATAAATATTTGTTGTAGCTAAATATGTGTCTATTACCCCTACAAGGTAATTTTCTCCTATAAAGAATTCTCACAACAACAACAACTCAAAACATCTCCTACAAAGATGACATACTTCAACTGAAATGAGCTAAAAACATCATGTGAACCCTTCAATTCCACATTGAAGCACATAATCAAAACTTCATGTTAAGTGAAGTTAAACCTGAACTGAACCTTGATGGTTAAAGCTGCTACAATAGCATTCTGGAACTGAGAAAACTCCTACAAGGTCTTCTCCATGTCCAAATACTTTCTAGAACTACTTCCAAACATTGATTGATCCATACACCTTTAGTCTCAATCCTGCAAAACTACTTTGTATATGTACTCAAATCATAAATCAAAGGTTACCAATGGATTCAGAACACCTAAAAACCCCTACGTAGCCTCTTTTTGAGATCCATTTGGATAAAAACTCAAAAATTTATGAGCTTCAAATCTCTCTCATGAATTTTGTTGCTAACCATCCTACAAATTCGACCTTCTGTCAAACTTTTCCACAAATCAACCCCAAAAATCGCTAATGGAGCGACAATTTCTCTCCTTGCCGGTGCACTCTATTGCTTAGCTTAATTGTCTAATAAGGCCTTGGGCAGAAAACTAGGGCCACATGGGCCACATAAGGCTCAGGGCTGGGCCTTAACGCCTGCCCTCGCCAGTTAAGCACTTATAAATCAGGGACGAGGTCAAGTGTGGTGCTACAGAGTCAAAGGTTCGGCTAACCGCCTACCCTATCCGTTAGAGCTCCCAATCCACATGCGCGTGGGCACATAGGGTCACATAAGACCTCGGGGCTAGCCCCCTGCCTCTAACTCCTCCGTCTAGTGCCCAAGCTCTACGCCAAGGGTCACGTGAAAGGCCTCACGACCGTGGGCTAGGCTAATGATTCTGACCCTATTCTATTTGGCGCTCTAGACTTTGGCATGTGGGCATATGATATGCCATGTGATCAGGGGCTAGTCCCCTTCCTTAGCGCCACACAATTGTTGGCTCCCTCACTTGGTTTTTGCTTTCATGGTTGACATATGTTGGTGTTGGAACCATGGGCCGGGGCTAAGCCCATTCACTTTGCTCCCTCGCCTGCGGTACTGTGGGCGTGGGCTGACCAGGGGCCAAGTCTTAGCCCCGACCCCGTCACCAAAATGAAAAACTATTGCATTTAAATATAAATGTGCCACTAGTGTTTAACAAGAACCACCCTTGGCATAGAGGTAGGGAATTGTGTTAATGTTGCTTGACCGGTCTTGTGTTTGATTCTTGTGAGGGAAGTTTGGCCCATAACATAATTTGTTACCAATATCGGGATGCCATGTGGCAGCCTCCCATTAGGCCACGTGGCGTCCATTCATAGGGCCACTTCAAAAACTACTTAGACCAATAAATACACAAAAAATTTGAGCCAATCTAGAGAGGAAAAGCGGTAGCCTATCATTGGCCTACACTGTACAATCATCCTGCTCAGTTATCTTGCCCATCCAGCATACAGACTGCATAGTCAGTGTACCTACAAATTTTTTGCTTGCTTGGGAAAACGATCAGAACGTGATATCAAGAGCATACGAAATCGGTTTTGAGCGATTCAAGTTGCGTTGGATTCAGATTGGCGAGCTATTTGATTTGGCACAAGTTTCAAGAAGTTATGGTCACTTTCATTTTTGAGCTTAAAATTGATCCCCTGATCAGAGTTTATAGTTCAACACCATGGTCTTTACTTGTGAAAATATTATACCACTCGATTATGACAAAAAATCTTCTTTTCTTTGTGCAACTTATCGATACTTGAACCCCTTTGGCATTCATTTTACCCACCTTGGGGTATGTTAATTATTAACAATGTAATCAACACACTAATGACTGTATAAACTGATGCTTTGAATTCATTATTATTTTATGTCAGAGTGCATTGAATTTGGAATGGTGTATTGGGAAGTTAAAAAATGTATATTCAAAAATTTACATATTTATTAGATATTGGACTGTCATTGAGGAGATGTTAGGTAATAAAGGGAGGATTTAAAATGGGGGAGCAAAAGGGTATGATCATTACATGAAAACTAAAGCATACATTAAAATTAAAATTATCTAAATATCCAAATATAGATAAAATAAAAGGATGCAAGAGCAATGATCAAGCAAGTAGGAAGATTAAACAATCTTTCCTAATTTACAATTTCATATGAATAATAACAAAATGGTTTTCTAACTTCGTAGTTATCATTAAAAATAATTGCAATGTGAGAGAAAGGAGAATTATTTATTTATTTTAACCTAAACAAGTAGTAATTGTGTTAAAATAAATTTGTGGTTTCATCATACATCAAGTTAATACAATTCAAACATAAAGGGTATGATATCAATGGTTCAAAACTTCCAAAAATAGTAAAGAGTCTAAATTAGTCGACATTGCTTTTGCATTTTTATTCACAAAACTAAAAATACTACAACTATAAATTCTAATATATTGACCGAATAAAAATATTACTTCAAAATACATATAAATCTATTTTTTTCAATACAAATCATGCCCACAATGGGTTACTTGCATGATGTTTGCTTCGAATTCCAAATTTGCTTCTACAAATTTTACCTCCCCATGAATTTGCTACATTATATCTTCCTCCTTTGCTAATACCTTGGAAGAACTAGTTGAAACTTTTAGATGGGAAATCATAGAGTGTGAGCTTTTAGAAATACCTTAGATAAATTTAAGTTTCTTTTGATTTCCTATTGTAATATTCTCCATTTTACCATGAATGGTCACATTTATTTCCAATTTTGCATTGCTAACAAGCTAAGATTCAAGTTGAGAGGAAATTGTATTGAAATGTCCATCCATGATGGAAAAGGATAAGATAAATACTATAGAAACATGATGAAGACCAAATGGAGACCACCTAGAATAATAAGGGTAAGCATAACCAATAACCACATAATCAATGCAGTGCCAAAATTTCCAAAGCTCAATATAATTGCAAGATAGAACAAGTGGAATAAGATTAATATTGAATGAACACCATCAAATATACCATTGATAATAAAATCTAGCATCCCTTGTATTAATGGTAGATACAAATTACTACAAAAGAAATTTAGGCTCAATGAGACCTCATAACAAGGGTTAAGGAGGTTGTAGAACAAAATAGAGAGAATGACAAAACATTGCCTTGGAAAATAAAATAATCCCACATTTGCTACAAGGAGCCATCTCATCACTATTAATTTCCTTCCCTTATCCAAATTTGAAGGCAAAGTGAAATACTAGGGGCATGTGAAGAATTATACCTTGCTTCATGAGAAATAATGAGCCTTGCCACTTTTTTATTAATTTGAGTTGTATGTCATTACCAATGTTTGGATTCATGGGAGACAATTTGATAGGATACCACCCATTTTGACTTTGAAAACCTTGGTTTAATAAGGATTTTTTATTAAAGGACATTAGAAATATCGAAAGAGATAAAACACTTCACAATTATTTGAATTTTTATTATTAATCTAGAGAGACATGTTGTCAACAAGGAAGTCAATTCTCTCATTTGGCAAATGGTAATCAAAGAGTCTTACATAAATATGAGTTTCTATATCTCCATTTATTTGATAATTTAATCCTTAATATCGAGCTAAGGATTTTTCTTGATTATTAAAGGCTGCTCCTATGGCCCCAATTATAGGTCAATTTAGATTATCCTTTGGGGTTGTAAACAAACCCCAACTCGGACTTCCCAACCCAAGAGAAAATAGATTCTCATTCATGCAATGGACATGGATATATGGAGGCAATAATACAAGATATATATTAAACTAATGCTTCTTGTACATAAAAATAATAAGCTACCAATGAGTGGCTTCCCATTTCACCCAATCTTTTGAGTTCCTAGATGCATTTACACTCATATTACATAATTGTTATATGTTGCTCACTATAATTTAAAAGCCCTTGACTTTGAAAAATGTAACAATGAGAATTATGAAACTGAATGTTACTAGCTTATATCTAATTGATATTAATTCTTTTAATACTCTCCCTCAATAGATTAAATCTATAACAAAATTGTTGAGGCTTTGAACTTCATTTTATCAAAGGCAACATTTGCTCTATTCTTCTAAAGTGCCTAGCACCACATGCCTAAGCATATGATTCCATGATCCAACCTTTCCTTAAGCTTCTTCCAACATCACATCCTACTCCAAAATTATATTCAACTTTTAGGGACCAACCTTTGTACCCATTATACTTGTTCATAATTCCACCTACAAATGATTGAGTTGGAGGCTTAATCTATTATTGAATGCCATCAAGTACCGAAAGTACATAGGTTGAATTCCTCTAATACTCCTAGATGAGCCTAAAATTTCCAAACCTTTTGTTATCACAAAATCAAACACTGAAGGCTTCCAATCAGCAAGATTCTGTGTAACTATTTCAAACCAGGCTTTGGACTAAGGCTTAGCCTCCTTAGTCTGAGAGGGCTCTCTCACAGATTATGAATATTGACTAATGACAAGAAAAGATGGCTAACTCTTATAAGACACATGAAAAATAAGCTGGCTGGACAACATTGAACTGATTCCCATTGGGCTTATGGAGTCTCTCATATCTCAGCAAACAAAAACACTATCTTTTCATAGAAATCAGGGCACTTTACATCTATATGTTCAAACATAACTTTGAAACCATAGTTTGCCAAGGCATACAGGAAGTCAGAGCATGATTCATGAGTTCTGAGTGATTATGCATTAACAAAACTGTAAAAGAACCTTAAAGAAAGAATACCATCACACATTTGAACAAGAAGATCCATTGTGAATCCTGAGAAGAAAACACAGTCATTTGCATTACTGAAATTTGTTTATACATAAACCAAAAACAGTCTTCTCCAAAACATCCCACCTCCATTACATCAAAGTTTGATCTATATATAGAGATACAACCTTAACCACTATGAGCTTCCTCCTCCAGCATGAGGGGAGCTCGAAGACTATTACTAATTACCCCTATCTATCAATTAACTAATTCATTAAATACATCAAGTGCTGACTGTAATTACAAAGAGTGCTAATTAAACTACATATCTAATTCTATCTTCCTCGTATCATGATCCTTCTTTGCTCTTGGACACCTGTCTCCTTTCAGTTTGGCCGAGATAACTGAGAAGTGGATGCAATGAACAAGGTTAGCATTGGATACTGAATGCGCTGATGGTTCATTGATCATAAGAACAAACCCCTGTTTTTTCGGTCCTTGTCTCCCACCATCCTTCGAAAGTTAAGCAACATGTTCCCAGCTCTTTAATACCCCAAAATTTATGAGCATCACCATATTTCAGATGTGTTGGGGGCTTCGTTGATGGACATGTGTATAAACCAAAACAATACTCCTCGTATGCCATTTCTGCCAAACCCTAACTGGTCATAAAGTACCTTTATAAAAGTTTTAACTTGAGACCAAATATTTCACCTTTACAAAAAGGCACACTTGTCATTATCTGAATGGCTAGGATAGCCTCATGTGGTCTCCCTTATGTTCCTTAGGCGTTTCCTTCAAAAAATATGCTGATCTTACCATTAAACTGTTTGTCTTCATCCAAAAACAACACCTACAGCAGTTTCGTAGCGCGCTACGAAACTGCTGTTTTTGCTAAAACAGAGTGTATTTGCAGTAAGGAATTTTTTGCTTGAACTTCTAATTTTTTAAATCTTCTTTACAGGTGGCAGAGACTTATATGTCTTCAGAACAATGGAGCTTTAACAAAATTTGCCAAAATTTAGAAAATGACCTCTCTCACCATCAATGAGCAGCTAGTTAACCTAGCTGTGCTTTTAAACTTGCAATCTCCCTCCTCGGGGCTTTGTTTTCAGCTCTTAGAGTCATGTTCATTTTACTAATGAATTTGGCTTGTTTAATAGCTGGAATTGTCCATGTATACACATCAGCCACTGAATCCACTTGACTCACTAGGTTTTTACTACCCTTTAACACGGCTCTTCGATAGTTGGCATACCTGACTGCACGCTCTCTAATGACATTCTTTGCTTTGGCAATTTCATCTTTTGCTGTCCCCGCTTGATTCTTTATGGCTATAACATTTCCTCCTTGGGTAATAATAACTTTTCTGTTCTTGTCTTTATGCTTGACTGCCTCCACTGTTTTGGACAATACTTCAATTACCTCTGTTCTGGGCATCTTTACAACTTTCTCTCCTTTATGCACTTTCTCAGCTTCTCTAACTTGTTTCCTTGTAACCGGCCTTCGTGGTTTGAAAATAAACTCCTCACTAGGTTCATCAAACCTTAGTCTCTTCGAAGCTTTGGATTTCTTAGTGCTCTCCGGTGATGATTGAGTCAAATCAATATGCATGGGTTCAACATGCACTGGTTCCACCTGTTCAAACTCAATTGCCTCAAGCAAATCACTCAAACTGGCCTTAGATATTGGACTTTCCTCAACAGCTACTGATTTGCCCTTCTCTTTGCTTAATTGACTCCTTGTCTTAACTCTTGATACTTTTTTTAACCCACTTGATCCAGGTACATCTTTCTTGCGCTTGACCTCTTCTTTTGATGATGGCTGAGGTGGCTCTTTAATAACCAAGGGCTTCACTGATTTTTTCAATTTAGACTTGGTCTTCTTTTTATCCTTTACCTCCTTTCTGAGCTCAGCTATTGTGGGTTCCTCAACTGATTCTTCTCTTTCTCTAACCGGCTGTGGAGTAAGGCCTGTTTTACTCTGAAAACCAGCCATAAAGATAAAAGAGTTCCAATCCCTACCAATTTCCTGAAGACCATCCAGCACTAACAGTTTCACTAAACCATGGTGAAATAATGATGTCTCACAGTCATCCTTCCTTAATTGAACTTTATCACACATTTTTCTGAGACTACGAAACATGTAAAATGGAATATCTATGGATGCTTTACCAGTAAAGTGCAACAACAACTTAAAGTGATAGGAGTAAACCTTGTTATATCTACCCTCACAGGTTAAATACTTTTGAATACAAGTAAGCAGAAGGGCATAGTGTTCTTTAACATAATTTCTAGGTACAACCTTTGTTAAATCCTCATTCACATATGCCTCTTTAAGAAATTCTTTGCAGGGGTTCAAATCAAATTTAAAGTTCTTAAACCACTCCTGCCCTCCTCTTGGAATTTCAGTTACATTAGCAATTGCCTCTGGAGATACTTGAAATTCTAACATAGATACTTTAGAATTTAAACCTGTAAAGTTCAAGGCAAACTCTTTTGTTACCTCAGCATGGCCACCCTGCAGCTTCTCACAGAAATTCCAACAGCCAGCATCCTTGAAAGCTTTCCTAACACCTTCATCTCTTAATGCAAGGTCCAATCCTTCAGGCTCTGTTCTCTGACATCTTCCAGACCGATGCTCCTTCCTCTCCATTCCGCTTTCGAAAATTTTTGCACAGAGAATCACCACCAGCTTCAACTCAAATGGCAAATTCAAAAAAATCTAGAAAGTAGGCTCGTTTGAAAAAGAAACTCGGGCTTGTTTGAACTCGGGCTCATTTGCAATTCAAATATCTTATCACACAAGCTGACCACTTTATGCATCATTTACAAACATCATAAAACATTCATGCATGACAAAACCGTTAGAATGATTTTTATGTGCATGCCTATGGATATATTGGTGGAGTGATGGCACATAAGTGTTTGGGAGGTACGCCAACTGACAATAACCGGACGGAGACAATGACTCATCCCCAGATGTGACCCTTTAGGAATCTGCGCTGCAAAATGCCCGAAACTGCAATTTCGTAGCGCAGATAGTTATAAATTAGGAAAATGCGCTGCAAAATGGCTGGATGCTGACGCGCTGCGAAAAGGCTAAAACATCATTGCGCTGCAAAATCAACCAATAAGACTGCGCTGCGAAAATACGGAAAGGACCAGTGACATGTACAAGATAAGACATGGCTTATGCAATCATGATGGAGGATGACCAATAGTATTAGATAATGATTCACATCAAGACCCTTTAGAAACATGACCCATAAGTAAGAAACATAGGACAAAACCCATTTGACACCAATTTTTGACAGTGAACTTTGGACAAAAATTATATACATGTGACTGTAGTTCTAGGTGATAACACCTTTATACTTAATCTTCAACGAATGACTACTAACAAGTATTTCCATTATGAAACATGTCCACCAACATTTGAGGAATTTATGTTGATATTCAATCTTCTTTCCTTGTCTCCAAATTTTTCCCACTCCCCTTTTCAACAACAACACATTTGTACCAGGTTAATAAAGGCATAAACCAACTTTATTAAGCTTTCTCACAAAATTTTAGTTTATAAAGGAGTCACTTGATTCCAACCTCCCGCCTTCTCTTAAAAAATCTTCTCCAGTGTCAAAAAATGAAGTGATATAAATAAAAAAGGAACATTGGATCTACCTTTAATTATTGTGCCTTGATATCACCATGAAAACAATTGTCCAATCATAGATGTATGTATGTATGTATATGATCAATAAACTGCCACTGATATTTCATTGGACAATTAATCACAACAAAATTGATAAAATTATACTTAAAATCCAAAATATACATTATGAGGGTTATTTTCCTTAAACTTTTGGATTTATTAAGTTATTTTTTCATGCATGTAATATATAAAATGTTGAAAATAAAGAATAGACAAACACACAATTAGTCACAAACATAATAGCACAAGATATGATCAAGGAAACCCTTACAAGAGAAAACCTAGTTGAAAGGTGAGGTTGCGCTACTCTCTCTTTTCAAGATGGAAATGGACGCAAGTACAAAGGAGTGAGACTCGTCGCTTGTGGGTTGAAAAAATGCACAAACCCTCTATTTTTTTTCTCTCTTTATCTACTTTATGCTACTTTTCTTATCTATGGAACAAAATGCACTCGAATAAATGGAATCCCTTTTCCTCATAGTGGCTCGGTTATAACACAACCCAATATCCAACTAGCAGTTAATTTTTTACTCCTTCAACCCTCAACTAAAGATATAATATTTACTATTCTAAAGTCTTATTCATCATTATCACATGTCTACTCCATTTTCCATGAATAATGGGTATGACATGGCATTCTCTTTAATCATGGTGGTGAAAATGGGAAGGTCAACTTTTGGGTGGCATAACTTTTGCATATGGACTCCATTTGAGGTATTTCTTATGCCATTGGAAAGGTATATGAAGTATAATAGTTCTAACGAGGTGTAGTGATTAAGAAATAAATTTTTATGCCAAAAATTTCCATTTTATGCTTGAAATTGCTTCTAGAAGGCTTCAGATTGCAATTTGCCAATCTGGGACCCATCGGTAAATCTGATCCTTTGAGTTGACTCCTCAAATTCTTTCACTCTAAAATCATCAAGATAGATGAAAAGTATGCCATGATCAATTTAAATGTATGTATATATAGTCATTTGTATACCATGTATTGAATCTAGTCACCATTAAGGTTTTCCAATGAATGCAACTCAACTATCACACCTAATTCCATTTAATCGATTGATACTTCCTTTTATGTAGTTATAAGAATCTTGGTTTAGTTATGTGATTAAACATGGATTTCCAACATTACTCGCCATATTGAGAGGGATAATTAGTCACTACATTAATTACCTAGACAATGCCTTAAGTTTTTTGACAACATTGTATATAAAATGGAACAACATCATTCTTCTTCCCAATATTGGGAAAATATGTTTTTGGAAATGTTAGCATGGGGGGTTTCTCACTAGTGAATGTTCATTGAATGTTAGTGTGAGATACTATGACAATTTATATATTGTTTCCCTAACTCCCAACTATTCTAAAATCATTTCGTTCCATGGGATTCAAATCTTAGCGCTATAAGTGAGCTTAGTTAACACTCCAACAAACCAAGAATGGCTTATGACTAGTAAACCTAATACTAACCTTCAATAAATTCCAAAAATGACGATATAAATAGGATGGTTTGTAAGTCAAACTCCTACCAATCCCAAAATATGAACTTATATAACTTGTTTTTCATTCCACCAACATCACAAATTGCGCGATTTTCAATCTTCCACCAATTTGTCAACATTCATTACCAAGTAAAAATAGTGTACTACCTCCATGTTTCCATTATTTCCTACTACCAAATAGAAATGATCATAAGAATTAGGGGTTGTATTCTCTCTTTGTTTAACCATGTACATTTATTACAAGAGATTAGATTGAATTTGTTAGAAGTAAGGGCCAATAATTAGTAGTTGTGTGAGCATCAAAGATCGAGATTATTTTTATTAGACACTAAATAAAGTTCATTCAAGGTTTGTGCTTCTTCTAAAAAAGGCATATATAAAAATATAGTAGCTAATCACACATGAAATAATTATGCCCTTATTTCCTCTACCTACCACAAGACTAGTAAAATTTTCAACCGAACGTCCCTTTCTCATTTATGGACCATTCTAAATTTGGCTTTTTATTACGACTTTATTTTTTTTACATGGCTTGAGTCTCACATAGCCTCTTTAACCACCATTCATGTCCATATATGATCCAAGTGGATATTGGTGGCCACCCGCCTATCCCACCTAGACCTCCAACTGGTTTCATCGATTTCCTTGATTATAGCACAATTTACTATTATTAGAAGTTTTTCAAGTCCTGAACTTCTAGAGTTGTTTTGACCACCTAAATGGTGTTTTTTTTAGGTTTGTAGCAGGCCCATAGTTGTAATCAAGGGGCTTGCTGTAAATGTTGTAGTACTCGAAGAGACCTTTCTAACAAGGTATCATACACACCAAATGAAGATCATATAACCAAGTTACGACCCCAGAAGGTTGGTTGTCCAACTAACCCCAATGGGGCCCACAAAATCTTGGTGTTCCATCTCCTAAGGTTATGGTTTTGGTGTTTTAGGGTTTCCCTTTGTTTTTCAATAATAAAAATTCCCTTGAGCCTCATTGTAACAAATTTAAGAAGGCATGTAGCCTCCATATCTCTTCTTAGAAATAATCTATCATCACCTGAGCTAGTTTATTTCCATTCTGCATGTAAAAAAATTTCAGTACTTTGTTAATAATGAATTGAAGTTCTGTTTTTGCTACATCTCTGTGTTTTTGTTTATATTTGTATTTTATTTCGTTCCTTCATAAATTAAGAACAATGTTATCAGAGCGATCTACTCTTTCTCTATTTTTCTATGCATGTCCCCAATGATGTCGGATATAAGGAGCTAGAGATTGAACTAGTTGAACCTCTACAAGGTCGGCCTCGCCAACCTCGATGGACTCCCATGGCGGAAGAAAAGAAATATGAGGGAGCTGGAGATCATATCAAAAATATTTCTCGAAGAAGCCCTTAAATGACAAAGGGATGTGATGATGGACAACTTTTCCCAAATACTTCGGCGGCTGCCCACAAGCGACACATTGGTAACAACTCGAAATTAAAATTTACAACTATTTATATCAATTTATATAATTAAGAATCAACACACAATTGTTAAACTAATTAGCATAGAATTTCGTAAAACATGAGCAAAGACGACTTACTTGTAGCGACAATATTCCTTAATTGTGATTTCGGAGTTGAACGTTATTGAATCCTACTAACTGTAAAAAAGCTTTGGGGATAACTCTCCACCCAATCGTAGGCTCAACTACACATAATATTTCTACAACTGACCACCCCTGAGCCCTCAATCAATGTACTACTTCCAGGGAATCATTTGTCTCACAACACTTTTCTCCCAAGAGAATGGATGAAGGAATGATAAATCTCATCTTCCTTATCATCCATTAAAAAGAGCAAAAAATGGAAAGGGGACTGCATGCACACATTCCATGTGTCGACAAGCAACTTTTATTTTTTTATTATAAGTTTTACTTAATCCAATATTTCTCTTAATTTAACTCTTTCTTATATTATTCATTTTTATTTTTTGTTAACTTTACTTATTTTTACTATTTTTATAGTTTACTTTTATATATATTTATTTAGAACTCCAGTTTATTACGTTCTATTTTATTTATTTATTATTATTATATCCTCCTCGTTATTTATTATTTATTTACTATTATTATCATTTATTTATTTATTTTTACTATTTATTTATCATTATTATATTTTCTTTATTCTTTATTATAAATTTACTTATATTTTAATATTATATTATATTATTTTTTTATTATGAAGGAGGGGACATTACATACTCCCCCTTTTTAAGGAACTTCGTCTCGAAGTTAAGTTGGATCATTTTATTTAGTTATTTATTACTTCACATTTTCCCTACACCCTCTATTGAACTAGTATAGCCAGCAGGCATCGAAAGTTTCCACAACGCCTAGGAAATCTCAAGGAATCTTTGTCCTTTTTCCCACTTTCGGAACCAGGCATAAGCCTCATCGATCTGTATTATAGCCCAAGACATAGAAGGGACCAAGACATGTTGAAGTTCACAAACATTTTTCATACCCTTCGCACGAAGTTGGGTATCAAGGATTTTGAGCGGCATCTGGTACTCAAGTACTGTAGTTGTCTACACAAGTACAACCAGGACGATATGGAGTTCCTAGACATCTCCTCGCTTGGTTCCGCCTATAGATACACTGTAAAGATCAAGCATAAATTTAAATAGAAGAAGCGAGACTTTGGATTTGCGATCCGAAGCAAGGGAAAGGGACCCCCAAACCGCAAAACAAAGGACAAAGACAAGGCAGGGTGAACTAGGACAACCTATCGAAGTCACAATAAAATAACAACACCATGAAAACAAAGACAGATACAAGAAAATGGTGTGAGTTCCATAAGAGCCCCACTCACAACACAAGTGAGTGTCGAGTCAAGCAGTCATTGGTGGCTGAGCTTAAGGCTTCAAAGTCAAATGCATGTTCCGACTCCGAGTCATAACTCGATAAGGGGAATGACAAAGGCAAGCATATTATTGATGCGGAGCCCAACTCCACCGTTGCCACCACCAAGATCAAGAATATTGAGCCTGAAGGTTTAGAGGAGGGGGGGGGGCGTCTCTTCCACTCATAGATGTGGGTGAAGGGTTCTCCATTACCGTTCATTGTCAACAACGAGAGCCAAAAGAACCTCATTTCAATAGAGGTCGTGAAGTGGTTGGGCCTACTAGCCACAACACACCCATAATCGTACATCATTGGGTGGCTTCACCAAGGATGATGTCTCCATGTCAACCAACATTGTCACCTTCCCTACAACATCAAGCCCTTCACAAATTAGGTATCGTGTGATGTTGTGTAACACCCCCTCCCAGGTCTACCCAAAGTAATCATGCCAATCGGGGTAAACATGAGGAGAGATGCTACTATGATCATATTTTACCTCCTATGTGTCCTTAAGGAAGTGGAATCGAGAAAACATCACTTTACAGTCATCTGATACCATCAACAGACCCCTTAGGAGACAGGTCAGCCACTCAGACAGTCTGTCCCTAAGTCACACCGCTCTTCTGGACCTCTTGGGCCATAGTTGCCCGCATGCTATGGGCAAGGGAGAGACTAGCAACCTAAAGTCACTCTCATAGGCTTTCCTACCAGCGTCTATGGTCCAAAATCCTCAGTTTTGTGCCAGTGACCCCAAGACTTAAGCCACTTTTATAGCCTAGAATATCGGCCATTGCCCAGAACTATTTATAACCTTCAGAATGCAAATCAAACATGATAACAATGTTGCTAATTCAAAATCAACCTCAGGACCAAGCCTGAGCATCCCCAACTGGGACTGACATTTCATCAAACACTTGGCATCAATGCAACCTACAGGCCTAGGATACAAGACAAAGCATAAATGACTTAACCAACTTAAGAAACATAACAAGAAGGATCACCTCCTTATCTAGTGGTCCATTACATCATCAATTAGGTCTTGCATCCATTGATTTAACAATTACAAGTAAATACATGAGATAACCATCACATGAACCAGTCAATGAACTATTCTTATAACCAGCATAAAACCATGTAAAAATTAGAGATAGGACAACCATTAAATCCATATATAAATCAGTATAAAAGGAAGAGAACTCAGCTTTTATTACTGATAGGAAAACCTGACCAGGTTCGAGAAATCCATGTACCACCAAACCATAAACATGGTTGAACCAAATCTCTCTTTAAAACATTCACCCCCGTTCCATATTCTAAGCATGAACGTGGGATCTCATAGAACAACCAATCCAAGAACAACCAAGGATCCAAAGGTTAAACCACCTCCACCCTCACCAAACCACAATCACACCAAAATCGGTGCTCCGATCACAATTGAACAGAACTTGGAATACCATCCAAAATCCATCACTATCCTTGATGAATTTTCTATCTCCTTGTCTCTCGGGCTTTACCGCAATCCAAATCGGATCACTAGGCCCTAAACCGTGACTTGTCTCTCAAGATTTATCGCAATCCAAACTTGGATCACTAGGCCCTAAATGGAGACTTCTCCCTCAGGTTTTACCATGTATCCCACCAAAACCAATCAAGGGATTCCTAGGCCTTTGGGAATGGAACTTGAGACCACCTCCGCCACAGATTCTGTAATCCATCCTGAAAATCAAAGCTCACAAAGGACCAAGATAATCATCCCAACACCATGGCATCCGGAAAAATGCAAGTCTAGGCTAAAAACCACTGTCATAACCCAAAAAAATCATGCCACCAAAAACAAGAGAACCATGTACCAACATGAAAAGCCATGTGTGTCCAAACCAGCTAGAAAATCACACATGCAAAAGAGAACTTGCAAATATTCCCTCTGAAGCTGCTTGATCTTTCTCTCGTTCCTTGGTCCTTGCTTGCTTTTTCTTTCCTTGCTCACTTTTCCTTTCCTTTCACTAGTACAAAATGGCTAATTGGTTACTAAAAAATGACTAAAATTTGCATATAAACGACTATTTTTCAGTCAGTGACCAATAGTAGCTACTTTACAGTATCTTATAATGCGACCAACTTTTAGTCATTTTTAACTTAGTCATTAATTGGTTGTCTCAATTTTATCGTGTAGTAGTATATTTAGTCATAAATTTGGTCATTGATTTAGTCATCAATTGCCACAATTAATCACCAAATATACAACAAAATATATTGCTATATGATCACCTGAGAAAACCAATCAATGACCAAAGAAATATGACCAAAATGTTTGTTGTGTTATAAGATACTGTAAATTAACTATTAATAGTCATATATATGCAAATTTTAGTCATCGTTTGAAACAAATTAATGAACAAAAAAATATGACTAAATTTCAGTCGTGTTATAAGATATTGTAAATTAGTTACTAATAATCATATATATGCAAAATTTAGTCGTCATTTATAATAAAAAATATCTAATTTGCAGTAGTCATTTATCTTTTTTTGGTAGTTTCGTATTCATTATATAAACAACTGATTTAGTAGTTTATATTCATTTCATTTACTTTCATTAATAATTACTATAAACGAATAATTTAGTCATGTATACTTTCATTAATAATTACTATAAACGAATAATTTAGTCATGTATTCAATTTATTTGCGTTCATCACAATGTAAACTACTAATAATAGTTTTAGATTGATTTTATGTGTTCATTATTAATCAACATAAATTAGTAAGATTTTGCGACTATATTAAATAAAATGTCATACAATGTGCATGTTTATCTAATATGAAAACACAAGTTACATATGTTAATTACAATATCAAATAATATCTAGTGCGACTACAAATAATTTCAACCACAAATTATATTATATAAAATGTCAGGTATTACAATATGAGTTTCCAACTTAATTGGTTGGACTACAATTTACACATGAAATATTGTTTCATCACTGCAAAACATTATCACTTTGTTGCGAAGGCATTGCAAATGAATTCACCAAATCTGAATACTTGACCATCAATCTCTATGTGTGTGTCTTACGCGGGATATTGGCTTTAAGGGTATCACTAGACTGGTTCTCTTCTCTCTCTCTTTTTGCATTTGTCGCTATAGTGTTATTATTCTCCTCTTTCTTCAATTCCTGCTTCTTACCATCAATACTGAGTTCATCTCTTGAAAACGAAAAAAGATACAATGTAGAGTATAAGACATGAAAGACGATAAATACTGGAATATAAACTAAAGTAGACTATAAAAAAATTATACGACATATACCTCAACATCAACAATGTCAATGCCATCAACAACCTCAACATCAACAAACTGGATTGAAATACCTCAAAATACCCAAGTTATTACAATACAAGTATAATATGATTGATTATATTCCAAGGGTCAAAACTGCAAAGTTACATCCATGATATTATTTGTCAAGTATCTATGCCAATGAGAGCATGCACAAGTATGCACTCATTAATTCAATGGAAAAATACCTGGTAGGTTGTGGGCCAACTACCTCACAAAGTTCATATAACTGGTTTGCCACCATATAACGAACTCAACAAGACTTATCCTGTAAAAGCAATCATAGTTTTAAAACAGATTGGGATGAGTTCTAAAATTTTGCTTAAAAACAAAATTGTAAAATTTTCCAAACACTATGGATCAAAGCCCATTGTAAAGAACACATGCAACATTAAAATCATCTCATGTATAAAAAAAAGAGTCACTAGATGCACTAAGAAAAGACAACGACATAATAAAAAAAATGTAATTAGTTGATACAAATGAAAATTAATATAATGGATCTATTGATGTCATCAAGAATACAAAGTGAAAAATAGAAACATAATTGATTTTCCAAAAATAACAAAATCCTAGGAACTTTGTTGGACAATAGAAATGTTCTTCTCATCATTGTCCATGCCTTTCAAATCTAAATTTATAACAGGCTTGAAAATTTTTCAACCTATAGGTAATACTTAATTATGCTTAAAGGTTCACTATGCCTACACTATTCAAGCACAAGATTAATATTATTATGCTTAAAGGTTTACTAAGCCTCCACTATTCAAATATGTGATTAAGATTATTATGATTAAAGTTTCAATAAGCCTCCACTATGCAACCATGACAGTAATATTGGAGGAATCACTTTAATTCAGTTAATAGTAAAGTTCATAACATTAGTTTTAGTCAAATCAAGGTCAAAGGTGTATCAAATAAAGATGTGAGGATAACTTATGCATAGAAGGCATGTCAACACAGTTTGGGGAACTAGAATCACTAAACTAAAGACCATGTTTTGTGCAACTTAACTCCAAATACTTTGATGTTTCTTTTGGGTACTTGTAATGACATACAACTATTTGACAGATGAAACTAAAAGCTATAATACTTAGTTGTTTTAAATACTTGAACAACTAGTATTGGACCATAGACTACAATGTTAACATTATTGCTTTTAAAATACTTGAATAGGTTGAATTGGTGGCTTTAGCTGAAATAGATGGGATAGTAGGAATCAAAACTATTCCTTGTCTCCAAATGTGATGGTATTTTTTCTCATCTGAAAGAGGAATCCATATAAATTTTCAAGAATCAACATTCAAAATTGTTCTCTGTTAAGTGACAAGTAATTCCTATCCTCATATGTCTGCCTAAGTCTTAATACACTGCTAATTACAAAGCATGTACTTATCATTTCACTAGGAACTAGCAACACTAGATGGTAAAAAATGTTTCAACTTTAACCCAAGGATATACAAGAACACTGCAAAACATGTATTGTTTACTGACATCCGTGTGCCAATTTCAATGAATGCATGCATTCAAATTTTCAAATTGTGGTAGTTATACTTATTTGCATGGAATAAGCATCAAACAAGAGTGTTTTGGTTCAATAATAAAATTTGATCTGATTTTTGTTATTCAACTGTAGAAACAATAAATTTAAGTTATGCATAAGTATACACAATTCTAGTAAAAAATGCAAGGAGTATTTTTATAGTTCAATGACAATATTTTGATCTATTGAGGAGGAATAGTCATCAAATATCAACCTTTCTTCAAAATTAAATTGGAAACTACAAGACATGCTTGAAAAGGACGTTTATACCATCTTGGTATGCATTAGTTGCATAGGCCCTAAAGGGACTGTATACTAGAAATCTTTGAGAAATGTTTAAAATCAAATGATATCCACTTCAAGGATTGCACTTTTACCTTGAGACACCCTTGAAACTGCCTGCAAAATGAGATACATACTTTCTCCAAATTGATACCAATTACAATCCCCATAGATCCTTCTTTAATAAGAGCACAATCTCAACTTTTTGGTCTATCTTTGGGCTCCAAATGCTCTCAAACCCCATAACAGGACCAATGATTTAAAAATCAGAATCACCTTTGGGTCAAACTATACTTAGATTAGATTCAGTTGATGATTCTTCTTATAAACCATTTCACTAAACATATGAAAATTTTAATCAATAAAGAAACAAACACACACACACACACACATCAATCATTCAATGTAAATTCAAATAATTAGAGACCAAATATGCAAAGTTTGTTCATGTATATACCATTTAAGGGTGAATTTAACAAAATGGAACTAACAACAATGCATATCCAAAACAAAATACATAAATAGTGAGGCTATAGATGGCCTCTAGAGTCCAAGAAAAAACATGCCACTCATCTATATGCCATGTAAGGGCGAATATAGAAAAATGGCACCAAGTGAAATACAAATCTGAAACAATATACATAAACAATGATGCTCTAAGTGTCTTCTAGAGTCAAAAACACAACATGCTACAAGCTACTACATAACAATGTTTTAAGGTTTCAGGGTTTTTTAAAAATTGCTTCGTCCTCTAGATTTTGTTGCAGCCACACCCAGACTAGTTTGGTGCAAAACCAAAACTAGTCAATCTGACAAGATTGGTTTCCAAACTAGTCGTTTAAGTATGGGAAAGGTCATCAAACCAGTCCAAGGGCTAGTTTAAAGGGTTCTACTGTAAAACTGATACCAAATTACATGATATCAAAATCCTTTTCTGTGGTTTACCAAATTGGAAACCAAACCAACAACAAAACTTAATGTCGTTTGTCCCAAATGTCCATATACTAACCAGATACACACAAAAAGGTCTACTAACAAAGACTTAATTATGCAAGACATTATGCCACAGTACTGGTAAATTCCAAGTGAAATAGAAAAACCATAAGTTAACTAAAAGTTCGTGAGCTTGCCAATGGTGCCACAACAAACCTTAATCAGGACTCCCATGATGGATGCAAAGGAGAAGGCGATGGAAGCACTCAAAAGCATAAGCAAGCGTTTAGGAGCATGTTTCTTGATAAGATAAAAAAAGGGGATCTACAAATAAAGAGTTGAAGAAATTCGAGCCAACGCCTCTGTAAATAAATCTACCACACATACCATAGCTTATGCACGAGAATGCTACGTAATATATTTTTGTGGTCAGATAAACAAGAAAGAGGAAGGGTTTCCCTTAGTATGAAGACATGTATGAGTTAGCTACCTGTGTTCGCATCTAAAAGGCCTCTAGGTTCAACAACGCCTTAACAAGAATAAAAGGAAATAGATTCGGGTTATGGGATTCAATCGGCAATAGAGTGCCCCTTCATCGGGAAAATAAGGAAAGCCTGAGTTCATGGATTACAGGAAGAAGCCATTGTCATCCTCCTAGAGAAATCATAGATAGTTTCTATGGATTGAGGCCATTATTTGATGTAAAGAGGAAACATGATGTACTTTTCATATTTATTAATGGATCAATTTGTTAATTGAAGCAAACCTATAGATGTAGCCAATATGAGCGAACTTTTTTATCAATTGGCTAAATATTGCCTATGTCATTTTAGTTCTTTTAAATTTTAGTCTTTAAATGCTAATTTTAAACATGAACCTTTAGCACTAATTTCAGATCAATGAGTAAGAGGTTGACAAGTCCCAACATGTTCAAAGTCCTCCATGTAAAATTCCCAACATGTTCAAAGTTCATACCCTAGTTGTTTTGATCACGGTTGAGTAAGTGAAATCTAAAGTTTGAAACCAAATGAGAAGGAACTCGATTTACCAGGTTAACAACTTGAAATCAAAGTCAAATTTAAAAGTGGGAAAAAGGCCTTTATCTTGTCCATACACAAAATCAGAGGGCCTAAAGCAAACTGTTGTTGCTCAATTTGGAACAAGGAAAAGCACTAGGCTAGAAAAAGATTGTTTTTGTATCATTGCTTGTTGAAGACATAATTGGCCTTTATCTTTTTTTGTTTTCTACGAGGCTCATTGGACTAATAAAACATTGGGTGATGTCATCTCATGTTGTTTTATTTTTTTGACCTTTATATTTCAAATTATTCCGAAGAGTATTCATTGATGGATTAGAAATGGTAGTCGTAAAACAATGATATATTTAGGTAGTCAATACAAGTCTTATTTCCAAGAACAACTTATAAATATCCTCCTGTTATGCTATACAACAACCCCCCATTTCATAAAATTTTTATACAAAAATCATAATATGAAATGGGTCCCTTTTAAAATAAACTTAGCTAGATGTGTAAATAAGTTGGTATTAACCCATCATAAGAAAAACCCTTATCAAAAGGCTTAATGTAAACGAATTATTTTAAAATCCTTTTGAATAGAAATAAAATGTGGCTTTAAAATATTATAAAATTCTTCGTTATTGCGATAAAGCGATCGGAAGATCGCATATCGCAATAACAAAGGAAGCATGCGCAAAGACACATCCATTCTCTCCGATCCGAAAAGGCAATCGCAATCGGATATCGGAAAAGTTAAATGCCAAAGCACAATGTAATAGAGCCTCTTAAAATCCTCCGATGCGATAAAGCATATCGCAATCGGCAAATCGACAATGATAGCAACAAGCCAACACATGATTGAAGGCAGGCTCAAATCCTCCGATGCGATAAAGTATATCGCCATCGGCAATCGGTGAAACCACATTGACACAACAATAAAACCCGAATCCATTCCCCAATTGCGATGCATTAATGAGGCACATATCTCGAGAATATATTTAAAAGGTTTGCATGCATTGTATCACCTTTCGGTGATCGGAGATGTTTAAAACAAGCATTAAAGCCTTTCCTTTCACGTTACCAATTGCCGATTTGTGAATTATCACTGATCATCCATCAAACAAATCTAAGCCATGCTTGAATGAATCATTCAGCATATAAACGACATGATGGGCATTTAAAACCTCCTTTACCACGATTGACAGGTTAAACGACTAATCAATGAAGCAGTTAAGGGTAGATCTTTTCTTTAGATTTTATCCGCGGCAATCTTATTATAATCCATTATCACCTGTTGATCGACGTAACTCTTTTTCATTATCATATTGGTCTGTAGCAGCATTTCTCTGTATCACGGTTTTCAATCGCTTGTGCAAAATTTCGCTAAAATCAGAAATTTGAAACAAATGGGAAAGAAATCAAAGAAATCCGCAGCAGTGGCTCCTACAGTAATAGTGTAGCCAGCCAAGGATCCCGGACCAAGCAAAAAAGGGTTAATCTCAAACACTACATGCCTCGGTCTAGGAAACACTAGCTGGGAGAGCATCTATAATCTAATAGAAGCAGAAGAGCCTGAGGAAATATCAGAGGAAGCCACAACTAACTCAAGTAACAAATCAGAAGCATCCCTCAAAGATTTAGCTTGCTCCTATCTGCATAGAATAGCAGCACGAGAAAAAATCCTCCCATATACTGACGTAGTGAGATGGGTAGTAGAGGAAATTCCAATCTCGAACAGAACATTCTGCACAGCTGACGGGAGGATATTTGGCTCATTTTAGCCTGATGATCTAAGGAAAATGTATCACTTACCTGAGCCTGAAAAGCGGTACAACAAAGCCTTCCTTGAAAAATTTGCAAATGAAAACGAGTCAGAATCAACCCCGATTAGGCAGTGGAGACATTTTCCCGAGAAGCACAAGCACGAATCATCAGGTAAGTACTCTATGGACTCATTGGCTTCTCCTTACTATTATGCCAGAGCTATGATGTGTAGAATGTGGGGAATACATGACTCTGCTAAGTTTACTATTGAAATGGTCCCTCTGATGGAGGCAGCAATCAACAACTATGTGATGGATTGGGCAAATATTTTGTCTGACAAATTAGCCACAACAATTCTCGAATTCAGATCAAATGCACGTAAAACTACCAGGACCATTCCCCCTTTTTATTACAATGCTTATATTATGGATACTCTTTGTTTTAATTCTGAATATCCGGTACTCAGATGGAGATGGACTCCCCAAGACCCTAAGCCAATCCATATTTATCATCAACTGTTATGGAAGGCTCACTACAAAAACCATTTGTATAAAATTTGCAATGGTTTTATGTTGCCTGTGTATTATGCCATTTTTGATAAGCCTGCCCCCAGGATTTCCGAGGAAGCAGGGATCGACTTGACTGCAGTAGGTAATTGGTTCGGAGAAGACAAGTTTACTTATATAAGGCTTTTTGGTAGCCTTACAAAACCCCACGTCCTTCCCTTGTATGTGCCCGATAAGCTGTTAGCTCAGGAATTGGCCTATCAGATAACAACAGAAGGGACATCCAAAACCCTTAGAAATTCCAAGAAACAGGTTTGGCCTACATTCCCTTTAAGATGTGGTATTTTCACTCTCCAAGATTACAAACATGTAGAAAAGGAGGCAGAAAAAATACAAATGCTCAATCTTGCAACAATTCCCAACAAACAATATGATCCAAGAAAAGTCGCCTATAATGTTCTTGAACAAGCCAAACTTACAAAGTTTGATCATGAAAAAGATGACTTTGATGACCTATTTTCCTCAGCAGAATCATTATTTTAGGTAAAAACATTGGCCAGGATCAGGTATCAAGATGAAGGGCTGGAAGTGTTTAATATGCTTAGAGAACAGAGGTTGCAAACTCTGCCTCTAGACTTATTAGCCACCACCCCAACAATCCAGTCAAGCGAGTCTGAACAACAAACTGTTAACAAACCTCCTGCTGTGGAAAAAATTCTTGAGAAAGAAAAAGCGCCAGAACAGGAGAAAGAACAGGGAAAAGGCAGTGAACACATGGATATAGATACTCAGATTGATCCCAAGCTCCTTAAAGAATGGCAACAGTTCGACAACAACAAATACGGTTCCAACTGAAGGAACCAGCGGCCCACCCATAAGTCAAGATGTAGAGATAATTCCTAAGGATCCATCAGATGAAATCGTTTTGCATATAGAAGAAATACCACCTTTAGATGTCTTCTACAGCCCTAAGCATAGGGCTGTAGTAAAAAGACAAAGGAAAAAGAGAAGACTTGATCAATCTTCCCTTTTACCTGCACAAACAGAGATGGCTAATGTGGTATGGAAAGAAGAATTCAATCCTTCCGAAGACCTCACAAAACTCTCTCAATATGCCGGGGCATACTCGGCAGCCACTATGGATAAAGCATCAGAAGTGAGAAATTTACTTAAGGAAAAGGATCAGACAATTGTTTCATTGGAGGCACAGGTATCCGAAAGACAGCAGAGAATAGAGCAATTAGAACAGTAGTTAGCAGCACAACAGCAATTAAACAACCAACTAAACGAGCAATTGCTCAAGGAGAAGCAGAGGATAGACCAAAGTGTAGTTCAAAAACAAAAAGAACTATCCCTAGCACTGGCCAAGCTGAAATCAATGAATGAACAAATGAGCAAAACAAAAGATGAGCAAATCGCTCAACTATCACAACAGATAGAAAAGTTCAAAAGTTTTCCTCAACCAGCAGAGTTCAGATCCGAAGCTCTCCAGATCAATAAGGCATTGATTAAATAGTTAAATTTACTATGTCATAATATTTCCCTTGCTAAGCCCCTTTGTGAGATTTCTTCATCAATGATTGACAAATCAGTTGACGCAAGGCAGAATTTGGAACAGGCCGATGAGACATTAACAAACTTTCTTACCTGGCAAGAAACCAGTGAAGGGCAAGCTGCAAATCTGCCTAGAATTCTAGAATCACACAAGGAAATTCTTTTCCTAGAATGGAAATCACAATTGATGAAAGCAGAAAGGGAAACTTCAAGATGTAGATCAGCAACCGGTAATTTGATTGAGTTAATTAATGATACTCTTTATCTGTCTAATTTGATTTCAGAGTGCACTCCAGGTAAATTGCCATCAGCTAAAGCACTGGAACAATCATGCAAACAGGATTTAGAACAGAAGGAGAGATTAATAGCAGGCATCCAAAGTTTAACTTGGGACACCTTTTGGTTCTTCCTAGTTAAACCATACAGTCAAAAGGTAGCACTGAAATGTTTAACCGATGCAATCGGTTACATGATTCCCGAAATTCATGATGCTACGTATTCAACCCAACTGCATTCACGTTTGAGTCACCCTCCAGAATTGCAACCAATGCTTGCTATCTGCCAGCTCAAGCCAAAGGATGATCGACCGAAACAGTGAATCATTCTACCGACTACAAGCAGGCCTATTTCAAGGAGATTTTCATGATTTGGTTATACCACCTAATAGCATTTTTATTTCATAATCAGTTAGCTTAGATAATATTTATAGACCCTTTCATGTCTTTACAAAGGGCACTCAATTTTTGTATAAAACTTAGATCGGGAGTCACACTATTGTGCTTCTAATATATATTTTTATGAACGCTAGGTCTATATTCTGAATTTTAATGAAGAATACTTTGATGAGATGTGCACTATTGCTTTTTGTGAGAGTATTTCTGAGTTAGAAGACAGAATATGAATGTGATTGATATCATAAGGAATTCAAATCACATATGGTACTATTATCTATGTCTTTGCTCCACTCTTTATATGAATCAACATTTATTCAATCTTGCTATCATTTGATATATGTACGTGTTTTAACATCACTCCTTATACTTATCACTATTGAATGTTTAAGGAATGTTATTCTTTCAATCATATTTATGTCAATGATATATGAAGAATAGTGTAATAATGTTTTAATGATTACTTTGTTCAACTACTTGAACAAAGTAATTATCATATGAATAAATGTCTTTGTTTATCAATGGAGTCATCTATATGCCTATTTGTAGATAAAGATCATCAAAAGTTGCACTAAAGTGGAAATTTCTCGGGATAGATTAAGTTGTTTATAATTTTGCATTCTAGAATAAATCATCCATCATTATCATTAGATAATAGAAAATCAACCACTTATCCATCCTATTTACAAATCATTGGGAAACTGGTCCCATTATATCCAGTTGGAGCCACCACACCAAATGGAAAAGGAGCTGCCTTTAAGGTCCGGACCGGGTGGTTTTCCCTGATGTTGATGCAGCGATATTCGAAGCATCAAGACCTCCTTATCTAAGGCAAGTTCAAGATGTTTTTCCATGGCTGTGTTAATCTGGAAAATATTGGTCAGTATTTTATATTATTAATCAACATTAAAGGAGGAAAATGAAAGCAATAGACAGAATGAACAAATGGTTTGAGTTATTCATGTGTAGTGGTAGAATAATTGTTAATGTGACAACAATTGCATAGAAATATTATTTCAAGAGGGTCTTTTGTAGGTAGTTTCAACATTACAGTTCATCAAGCAACATCATTTCAACCAGTAAATTTTTATTGTGTACAACTACTTCAGCCTCGAAAAGGTTTCATAACTTCCACCTTGGCCATCCTATAATAAGAATAATGCGACAATATATTGCTACTAACTTTTGAAGGGTTCTATCAGTGTCATAGAGGGGTAATACAGATATTGCATGATGATTTCCAGCACTATTTGAAATAAAAATAGAGATTGTTTGGCAACAAAATTTATGCCAATCCTCCACTCTCAATTTTGGTATGATATAGGAGGTCATGAAAACATGGAAGCTACAAATTTATATATTGTTGATTTTTCCAAAACATATGACCAGAGTTCCTTTGGTCAATGTCCCATTGTCTTCTATAGGGTGTTTGATGGACATGGAGGAAAATCTTCTACCCATTTTGTTAATGACAATCTATCTAGGTTCATTGTAGAGAATCCTGATTTTCCTTTAGCATTGGAGAAAGAAATTAGATTTTTTTACAGAGACAGATAAACATTTTCTAAGGATTGTTTACTTCACATTGTTCTCTCATCAAGTACAACAACCCTAAATACAATGGTTTTTGGGAGAACTCGACTGGTTGTAAATGTTGGAGACTGTCAAGTTGTGTTGCCTAGGCATGGACGGGTTGTAGAAATGTCAAGGGATCATAGGCCTTGTTGCAAAAGACAGAGAAAACATATTCAAGGATTAGGAGGACATGTGGATGATGTTTATTTGAATTTTCAGTTAAATGTCACAAGGGTTTTGGGTGATTGGCATACAAGGTATGAAAGATCTTACTGTTGGTGGTAGGCATTTGAGTGTAGAGCCTGAGGTAAAGAAAACAAAATTGTCAAAAGATGATGAATTTCTTTTCATGTATCTGGGAATTTTTACAAGCCAAAATGCAGTTGAGTTTTCCAAGCATAAGCAGCAAGAACACAATGATCTGAAAACATGCTGCAAAGATCTTATTGATGAAGCTATAAAAAGTAAAACTGTGGACAATTTTACTATGTTCATGGTTTGCTTCCATTCTAAGCCTCCCCCCAATATCATTATCAATAGACCACACATTTTGAAAAAGTATTTCTATAGAAGATTTGTACAGCCTGCAAGGCTTTTCAGATAGCTTGCATGAACAACATTATTAGGGGTTGATGTAAATATAATAAATAAAGGAGAGTGCACTAAATAATCTAATAATGAATTATTGTCATTCATGTACAATTCATACCACAAATATTGTGGTTTCATCAATGGTGAAAAAATCAAACCCAATGCAAACTCCAGCTGAAGAGGAAGTTCGAGGGGAAATTGTTCATAAGAATATCAGTCAACATCAAGGACATGCACCTGCCAAAATCAACTATCTCAGAGGAAGAGATCAAATCAAGGCCAAACTTCTACATCAACTACTCAGGAAAGAAAAACTACAAGCTCAGTTGATCACTATGACATCTTGTCCCACAAAGATTCCAAACCTTCCCCATAGTTTATTGATTCCAATTTTAAACACATTTGGTGGAAAAGTAAACAAAGGGAAAAGCAAAATATATATATGGAAAAACAATTCTTAGAAAATATAGCTCATTTCTAGAATTTTTCAATTTCCAGACTTTTCAAATTGGAGCCCCTTAAAGTATTTGGGAATGCTAATAACATTAGGCCACCCATCATCTATTGTTTATTGAGCAAGATTAAAAATAAAATGACTGCCTGCAATTCTCAGTGGTTAAACCTGACTAGTAGAGTAGTGCTCATAAAATATGTCCTATCCTCTCTTCCTCTATATCAATGCTCAACTCTTTTACAAAGAGATAAAAAGGTTTCAGTCTCAAAGAGAAAATATAACTCTAAAAAGTTTCATCATTTAACCTGGAACATGATCCAAGCTCTGAAGGACAATGTCAGTCTGGAAATTAAGGACCCTTCTCTCATGAATATTTCCCTTGGTGCAAACATCCTCTCGTGGCTTATCTTTGGGACCCACAAACAGTGGAAAGAAACAATAGTCACAAAAATATGTTTTCCCCAACAGAAAAAGGTCTTGGAATCCTAATAAGCCTCTCCTAGAGGAGCAAGGGTCTCCAATCTTGTGATTGTAAAGCAGCAGGCCCCCTATTACAGTCCAATCTGAAATGGATTCTAGGTAATAGAAAAATGATAAAAATATGGGAGGATGGTGTAATGGGGAGAACCACTGCTTAAGAACAAACATGAGTTAATGGAATTAAGAAATCAGATGATGGCTTAGGGAATCAAAACTATTTCTGATCTCTCAATATGGGATGAAGAAGATGAAGGCATATGGTTGGATGGAGAACTATGTCTCCTCCAGATAAACTTCTCCCTCAACTGGTTGTTTTCCAAATGCAATTGAATGGTATAGCTCATGTAGACAAACTCACTCTTGACAGCCATGGATGGGGTAAAATGTACTGAATACACAGTAAAACTGGGTTACATTGCTCTAATTTCAGAGATGTTGTTGCCTCCCTGTACCAAGATACAAAATTACATATAGAAAAATGATGGTTTGCCAAAGGTGAATATTTTTAACTGGACCATAGTTCATAACTGACTATTGACAGTAGAGAATTTATGAAACATGATATCCAAGACCCCTCCAGATGTGTCTTGCATAAAAAGTTGGAAGAGAATCAAAGATATTTCTTCGATTGCAACTTCACCATTCAAATTTGGCATTATGCTTTTGAAGAGATTGATAGCAGAAAGGAAATGCCTTCAACATGGGCAGAGATGTTCATATTTAGGAATCAAACATAATTTTCTCAACCATTTTCGCTGAAGAAGTTGATAAGTAACAGAAACCTCATCAAACTAGCTAAAGTATCTATTGAACCTGAAATTCAAACATTGAACTCTCAATTTTTTCACAACATTTAAATGCATAATATATAAATCAGTACCAATGTGCACTTTAGCCCAAGGATGACATTGTATCTTGTCTTTGGGTCCTCATTGATCCAAGAGCTCACTGTTGCTGCACATAACCATAGCTTCACATCCTAGGGTCTAGCATTATCCTTGTTAGAGATGCAGTTTCCTCAGATTAAGTTGATTTTGTTACCTTTACATATTTACTTTGACCTCATTAATCACCTTTGACAAAGTCTAATAGCCATTTTATTGTTACTTTGATCCAAATTGGATCCTCACCAAACTTTGTAATATGCACCTAGTTGTTTTACTTTTGTAAATTTTGTAAACATGTCCTCTTTTATTTTACTTTGTCTTGGTTAGCGAATTGGAAGTGGTAATGAACCATTGTGATAGTTGGCCTTCCAAAGGCATCCCATTAAAACAATGAAGGTTGTAGTGAGAACATCAACAAGGGGGCTGCAAGGAGAACTTGGGAAGTTTGTAGAGATGAGAGCTCAAAGAGTGGAGCCTGGTTGAATATTGGTGGACAGAGTAAAGGAGCTTATCCATGATGAGTGAAGGTGTATTTGAGCCATGGCCATCTTATTTTCTTAAGTGAGTAACAATGCATGAAATTTCTCGGCATGCATAACTCACTCTTAGTAATGAATTTAACGATCATAATGAATTCCATAAATCTAGCTTTCCTAGTTGGGTTTCTAGGGTCACTTCTCTATGTCTCCTTGATTCAATGTTGTGTGAAAGAGCATCACTATGTTAATGTTTCAGTTTGGGAAGTGTTTCTTTTTCCAGATCACAATCTACAACAATGTATGGCTCATTGATTAGTGCTAAGCCAAAGTTCCTTTATATTGAAGAGTGAGTTTGTATTTGTACACCTGTGATAGTATATGGAAAAGAGAGCACTAATGTACCCTAGAGCATGATATGCTCCAAAAGTCTCCCAATATGTTGCCCAAAAGCCTCGAATTTTGGTGCACACAACCCCAAATGGTTTCCAACGTGGGTACAAGGGTTCCCAACTTCCATACTCAACCCCCCAGAAGTGGACACTCCACAAAAATCAGCTAGTATCATTTCAAAATTTCCCTCCAAAGTGGGTGCAATTTCCACCAATAAATGATATTGTTCCCCCATCAATGGTGCATCCTTTAGCTCCAAGTATCTTCTAATAACCACATAGATCCTTCAAAAATGATTTTTAAAATGCCATATTGGTCATCCAAAGGCCTCCACATTGGGCTTCAAAGCCCAACAATATCAACTCCATATAAGCAAAAGGGTTTGACCTTCAAACCCTCCATATAACACCAACCTTGCGTGTGGACAAACGGACATTAAAGCGCCTCATTAAAGGGGGGAGTAGAGCCTCCAAACCATTGGGACAAACCCCTATTCAAGCATACAATGACAAGTTGGCCCTCCAAAATTTTCAAATTTAAGTCAATATTGATGGGTTGGCCCTATCTAAATTCATTATAGCACTCAAGGCTCAAATGCCTATATATATGTGTGTGCGCGCGCGCTCATTTAGTTTTTCTAGCATCGGAGGTTCTCTAGTTATGAAAATTGGTGGAGGGGCTAAAGCACATAAGATCTCCAAAACCCAGAAATCGTTTGGAGAAATTCTACTTGGATGAGGAGATATTAAAATAATTAATATTTTTAACAAGGTCCTAAGTATAAACTTAGGAAAATTAAAATATTAATGTGTATTAATATACTTTTGGGTTAGAAGGTTCCAAGAGACGAGGATCAAGGCAAATATAATCTTAGCCATTAATTAGGGACTTAATCTCCGTCGTTGAAGACTCAACAAGAAAAATATAAGAGGAGGCTTGAGGGTCAGTTGGAGGCACACCATATTGATCAGTCAGTTCAATTTTTTGGAGCGGGGTTTGCTGAGAGAATCGAACCAGTGATTTGTTGCAGCGAGGGTAATTTCGGTAGAAAGCTGAGAATACATAACAGAGAGGCAAATATGGTGCTAGAGAGATAGCGCAGAGCCTAGGAAGGCTGACGCAGAGGTAGCTGGGACTGACACAAAGGATGAGGAGGCCAGTGTGAGTGACGCAGAGGGTTAGAGGGTTGACAGAGAGAGCCAAGTGGCTGATGTAGAGGTAGCAGTAGCTACACAAAGGCTAGCAAAGCTGACGTAGGGCTAAGAGGCAGTGCTAGTGATTTTCGTGGGGCAGACTGAGTGCTAGTGATATGACGTAGAGTGGAAGGAGGGTGACACAGTCTTTAGTGGGTGATACAGTTCCAGAGGGAAGCTTGGAGCAACTTTTGTTGTCCATCTAAGGAATATTCACCGTGGGGATCATCATCCGGTTGCTGATCAGCTAGAATATCTGTCTCCGAAGAGAGGTACTACTGCTGAGAGCATTCTCTATTGGGTGAGCCATTTCTGGCACCTTAGTTGTATTCAAAAATTGCATAATAATAAAACCCTCATATCTGTTGCATCAAGTTTCCCACATTTGGTTTCTCCGAGGACGATTATCCAAAAATAACGGTGCCCCTTTTGTGATTATCTTAGTTATTTCAGTTGGCGATCTGTATATATGTTGAGGCCGCATTTATGTTTATTTCGGTATTTATATTTATAAATAACTTGCTAATGGAAAGAAAAAGTAGGAGATAATAAACCAGATAATGCAGTAGGGATTTCAGATGTGTCAGACTTAGAAATTTCAACATGGTATCAAAGCATTACAGATCGTAGGAGAACTGAAGGCACCAGCAGTAATCTGAAGAATTTGCAGTAGTGGCAGTGGTCTCGAGAGACAACGCTATTCCAGAGTAGAAGCAACGAGAGAGGAAGTGACGCAGAGCCTGCGTCATCATTTCGAGCCAGGAGGAGGGTTAGCGTAGAGGCAGATTAGACCTACGCAGTGCTCTATCATCTTCTCAGCCAGGAAGGATCGACACTGTGGCCAGGGGGTGCAGATTCAATCTTTACTGGGATTGCGCAAAGCCTGAAAGGCTAAGTTTCTTCAGTTGTCGTGGCTTGGAGAGATGTGGGCAGATTATGATTTGAGGATCTGGTGGGATGTTGTTTCTGTCGAAGCAGAACCATGTCTAAGGAGACAAAACCAAGGTAGAGGGAATCACTACCTCGACGGATTTCTAGCCAAGGAATCCAAATCCATGTCACAGTGACAAAGGAGGATTGGAGAGGAGAGGTTGGACAGTTGGCCAAAGGATTTCCAGAAGGGAAATTAGGACTTAGAGGAATATTTCCAAAAGGGAAGTTGAGACTCAGAGGGAGTCCAAAAGAGGAGCTAAAATGGCAGTGAACGGACTGAGGGATCAAGACAGGTTGGACAAGGCTTCCAAATTTGTCATCTAGAAGGCCAGTATCTTGTCAGTCCTAGATCGACATCGCATCAAGGAATTTGCCTTGAGAACCATGGCTATCCCAATTGACCTAGCTGAGAACGAGAAGTATAAGGATGCAATGGTGAGGGTGAAGTGCATGATCCTAGATGGGGTCAAAGATCATGTCATACCACATATTGCTGAAAAGAACACAACAAAGGAGATGCGGGACACCCTAACCACCTTATACCAGGGTTCTTCCATGCAGCAGGAGATGCTATTGGAGAATCAATTGCGATCATATCATATGAAAAAGGGAGAGAAGATAGATCCATTCCTTCTCAAGTTGTAGGAGATTCGCGACCATCTTAATTCCACGGGGTCTACACCAGATCTTGAATTTATGGTAAGGATTGCCCTGAATGCAGAATTTGAGGAGTGGGAGACATTTGTACAAAGTATTTTGGGAAAGGTTACTCTTCCTGGTTGGGAGAAGATGTGGGCATCTCTTCGTCACGAAGAGATCAAGAGAATGACTAAGGCATGCAGTAATGGCAAGGGAGGCCAAATCAAGAAAGAGGAGGATGAGGATGCAGCTCTAGCATCTGTGGGACAATAAGGGAAGACGAAGAAGAAGGACATCTCCAAGGTGAAGTGCTTCCATTATGGGGATCTGGGACATTATGCATCCCAGTGTCCCAGGAAGAAAAACAAGGGAGAGGTTTCTGATTCAAAGGCAGCTCTAGCTAAGGTGGAGAAAGAGGTCAAGACTAATGACGATTGTGCCATGAGTGCTCACGCACCTCTAGAGAAGCAGTGGGGAGACATCGAGTTGTAGTGAGGAGGACTACATACTAGGGGCAAGATCCTTGAGGTGCCCAAACTCTTGGATCATATCCGACTACGGGAGCCCTTAACGATAGCATCAGGATGACAGGGGTTGGGTGGAGCAAAGTGCAGTGGAGCAGCAAGGCAATGCTTGGGTGCATAAATCTGAGGCAACGCAGTGGAGGTTGCAGCAGTGCGAGAGGCACAAAGGTGTATGCAACAACACAGTGGCAACGAAGGGAGCATAGGATAGCAACAGAGGTAGCTTTAGTTTCACGAGGCTTCTAGACTGACTGGGATGTCATTATTTGGGAGAAGTCAGTTACCTAGTTCTCGGTAACTGAGTTGCAGTGCAGCAGTTAGCAGTGGCAATGCTAGGGGCATCATGGACAACATATTGGGAGAGAGATGTAGTACAGATGTAACAGTGGTAGTGGAAGTGTCATGGGAAGCAGTACAGGAAGCAACAGTCCATATGATGTGAGGCAATAGGCCAAGCATTAGCACAGTTACCGGTGCGGAGGATCAGTATGATGTTTCCATGGTGAAGCATTACTAGAGCACATTCCTTGCTAAGAGGGAGTGTTTATTTGTGGTAGCTTCAGATGTGCTCTAGCCAGGAAAATTGGTGGAGAGACTAAAGCATATAAGATCTCCAAAACCTAGAAATCATTTGGAGAAATTCCACCCGGATGAGGAGATATTAAAATAATTAATATTTTTAATGGGGTTCTAAGTATAAACTTAGGAAAATTAAAATATTAATGTGTATTAATATAATTTTGGGTTAGAAGGTTCCAAGAGACGAGGATCAAGCCAAATCTAATCTTAGCTGTTGATTAGGGACTTAATCTCGGCTGTTGAAGAGTCAACACTAAAAGGACAAGAGGAAGCTTCAGGGTCAGTTGGAGACACACCATATTGATCAGTCAGTTCGATTTTCTGGAGCAGGGTTTGTTGAGAGAATCGAACTAGTGATCTGTTGCAGCGAGGGGAAGTTCGGTATAAGGCCGAGAATAAATAGCTAAGAGGCAAAGATAGTGCCAAAGAGACATCGCAGAGCCTGGGAAGGCTGACATTGAGGTAATTGGGACTAACTTAGAGGCTGAGGAGGCCAACGTGAGTGATGTAGAGGGCTAAAGGGTTGACGCAGAGGCAGCAATAGCTGTATAGAGGCTAGCGGAGTTGACACAGGGCCAAGAGGAAGCACTGGTGATTTTCATGGGGCAGACTGAGTGCTGGTGAGCTGACATAGAGCCGAAGCAGGGTGACATAGTCTCTAGTGGGTGACGTAGTTCCATAGGGAAGCTTGGAGCAAAGTTCGATGTCCAGCTAAGGAACAATCACTGTGGGCCTCATCATTCGATTGATGATCAACTGGAATATCTGTTTCCAAAGAGAGGTACTACGGTCAAGGGAATTCTCTATTGGGTGAGCCATTTCCGGCACCCTAGTTTTATTCATAAATTGCACAATAATAAAACCCTCATATCTATTGCACCCGTTTTCCAGCATTAGGTTTTTCTGAGGACGATTGTCCAAAAATAACGTTGTCCCTTGTGTGATTGTCTTAGTTATTTCAGTTGTGGATCTGTATATGTGTTGAGGTTTCATTTGTGTTTATTTCAGTATTTATAGTTATAAATAACTTGTTAACAGAAATAACAAGTAGGATACAATAAACCAGATAATGCAGTAGGGATTTATGATGTGTCAGACTTAGAAACTTCAACAATATATAGATACCATTTTATAACAATGTTATATATTGTCCTCCAATTTGACCCTCCACACTTGTGTCTTTTATATTTGTAGCTACTATAGCTCAGGTAAAGTTAGACCAAGATCAAGATGCATTAGGCCTCTGCTGCAGACTTTAGATTGTAACAACTTGCTACAAGGGGTACCTCAGGATTGCAATTTATAACTATAGTTATATATACCAGTCAATAAGAGCTCCTTTACAAAAATTTCATGCACTTGAAGTGTACCCTAGAGCATGAAGCACTAGTGTACCCTAGAGCATGTAAACTAAAGGTAGTTTGTTTCCTTTTCTTGAGTATGTAAAACTAAAGGTAGTACAAAAAGGATAATTATGTTAACAGTCCTGAATGTGCCTCAAGAAGCCTATGCATCTTCCTTCAAAGTCAAACCTGAGTCAAATGTTACACTAGACAAACGTAGTTGGGAGATTGATCAAAACAACACATGTTAAGAGTAGATTTGATAAAAAAGAGTCGGTTGGATTATACATGTCATAATGAGGTCACACATAACATAGACCTGTTATCTCAGTCATAACAAGGGGAAAACCTGTGGATGAAACTCTCTACAATTCCATTGCAAGAGGAAGTTGATGGAAAATATTACAGGGTTAGGTTAGACATTAATGAGTAAGCTTTGTGAGGTGAGAAAAGGTTTTCCAAGACCTTAAATGAGAAACAATAGATCATGTCAATCCAAGAACTGAACTTATGCAAAGTTCAAGTAAATGAGGATTATCTTACAATCTCAAATTACAATCAATTGGAGACATGAGATGAAGCCCAAGAAGAAGCTGGATGACACTTGTCACAATGATAGTTGCCATGATTGGATTTATTTCACCATCCTATCATGGTGGATTGATGACAACTATGGTTTTCTCGTGGCTTTTGATGGGTTTGTTTGTTGGCTACTCTTATGCTCGTCTATATAAGATGTTCAAGGGCACAAAATGGAAAACAAACACACTGAAGACTATGTTCATCTTCCCTAGCATTTTTTTTAGCATTTTATTTGTCCTTAATGCACTGATCTGGGGTGAAGAGCACTTTGTTGCCATACCAATTAGGACAATGGCTACTTTGGTATTTGTATGGTTTGCGATATTTGTGTATTTGGTCTTTGTTGGTAGTTACTTCGGCTACAAGAACCCTGTAATTTGAAGATCTTGTTAAGACAAATAAAATTCCCAGGTAGATTCCAGAGCAGGCATGGTACATGCATCCAGTTTTCTCAGTACTCATTGGAGGCATATTACCCTTTAGTGCACTTTTCATTGAATTATTCTTCATCTTAACATCTATTTGGCTGCATCAATTTTATTACATTTTTGGGTTTCTGTTCATTGTCTTTGTTATCCTTATTGTTACTTGTGCAGAGATCACTATTGTCCTTTGCTACTTTTAGTTGTGTAGTGAGGACTACCACTAGTGGTGGAGAGCTTATCTAACTTCAGGCTCATCTTCACTTTACCTATTCCTGTATGCTACATTCTACTTCTTCACCAAGATGGAGATTACGAACGTTGTCTCTGGTATTTTGTACTTCGACTACATGACAATTATCTCATATGCTTTCTTTGTATTGACAGGTATAGTTGGTTTCTACGCATGCTTTTGGTTTGTACGAACCATTTATGCTTCAGTGAAGATTGACTGAAGTTACTTGTTGTAGCCAAATTTTCCTCAAGGCTCAAATTTTCATTTGAGAAAAATCAAGTGGTAGAATGCTAGATGTGTGTTCTTTTCCCTAGTGTTTAGGAAAATAGAATAAGAATGTTTAGGAAAATAGAATAAGAATTGTGTTGTGCTAGCAAGAGGAGATATATGAGTGGATATCATGAATATCATGTATTAGTTGGGTATCATGAGTTCATCATGTCAGATATGCATATCGAGGTATTTGCAAACCTATAAAGACGAACAACCAATGAAATTTGAAAAACTATGAGATTGATAAATTAAAGGCATGGAGCTATTTTGATGGAGTTTGTCAAGGTATTCCTGGAAAATATGGAGGAGGAGGCAATATAATTATTGGATACAACCATGTTGTTGCTTTAAAGGCAGTAGTCAGGGTTGATACTAATAATAGAGTAGAGATATTTTCACTTTATTGATGCTAAAAATTGTTGTTGAAAGAGGTATAAACTTTCTTCAGATAAGGCACAGGGGTTTCACTGGGGGAGCAATACCATACCACGCGGGTTCATATTGGGGGATATTTATTGAGGAAAAAATGCCATAATATATTGGGTGATATATAGGGGGTAGAAGGTTTTTATATTGGCAGGTATAAAAAATGGAGCCCAAAGTTAATGAAAAATATAAAGGGGTATAAAAAATGTTAATGAAAAATTGGATACCTCCAATATCTAGTGAAAGTAGGGGTTTTTAAATTAGGAAGGTGTCTTGGGTTCATATTGGTAGGGGGTTAAATAATGTCTTTTTTAGAGGTAATTTCCAATATGTAGTCAAATTGAGGGTATTGTTTAATATGCCACGAACACACGTGATATGTATGAGGTTCACTAAGTGAAGCCCCCGTGGGATAAGGGATGATTCCAAGTTCATCGTATAATGGGAAAATGGTAATTACAAGGTTGCTTCTAGGGCTATGAATAGATGTATTCAAGAGCTAAAAATGAAGGGCATAAGATTTGATATGTCCAGAGAGCCTCAGACTACTAAGAAGATGAAAAGTTCCAGTGTGGAAGACCAAATTCATCGCTCAGATGGTGCTCTCAGTTCTTCCATCCCTTTACCTTGACAATCACCTCAGGCTTCATACTCTACTCATGCAAGTCCATTTCCTATAGCTAGCTAGGCATTACAATGCTCCAATAAGTACTTTCATGGCCTTCTCTATTTCCAATGCATCACTGGGCATCTGTTTGTACTATTCTCAATATCATATTTAGAACACACCACAGATCTGAGGTCATGAAACAACATGAATTTACTATAACTAGGTGAGTTTGTTCTAGGTTTCTAGGAACTTGTGATGATTTCAAAGGCTAAGAAAAAAAGATGCAACTAGAGGATCATTCACTAGCAAATCTACTAATAAATCTTGCATATGGAGAAGTTGTTATTTGTTTACAATGTATGTAACCACTTCCGTTGCATTGAATTAAACCTATATCCCTACTTAAAATAATTCCAACACGCGATTTCCTCTGTGGTTAGAAATACAACAAACAAATTGTAGAAATTTTGAATAATATAACACTTATTCGCAGAGATTATCCTGATTATACACTATTTGTGGAATGCATGCATAATACATAACCTCCTCTACCATTGATCATCAATTTGCGGAATTAAAAAAACAATCGCATGCGCATATTGAAACATTAATCACACATATCAACACAGTATGTAATGGGGAAAACATACAGCCGAAAACCCCCAACTATCTGTAGATTATAATGATAGAGAACATGTAACAATACATAGTACAATACTCCTCACAAGTACTCAGTACTATCTCCACATGCTACACACAAACTAGCTGAGATTTGAACAAGTCACGGGTTCAAATCTCCTCCACTGTTTTCCTACCTCTACTGCGCAATCCAAGTTGAGAATGGATCAGATCCAAGTTCGAATTCCCTTGGCTTGTACTGTGCAATCCAAGTTGAGAATGGATCAGATCCAAGTTCGAATTCCCTTGGCTTGTACTGCGCAATCCTCATTGGCAATCTCAAACAATGATTGTGCAAATCTCATGCACAGCTATAGTCACAACTGATAGTAGTCTCACCCTTTCACCCACCTCTAACACTTGTCTCCACTGAACTGTCCATGCACTGAGTTAACTGATGTATTCTTTAGTTGATTTATGAGTTAATAATTAGTGAATTAATTAATAATTAATTCACACCACTCATCACTAGTGTATTTGTCAGTTAAACTAAATACAACTAGTTCAACTAAGTCAAACTGAACACAACTCCATCAATTCCTCAATCAAGTCCACCAAACTCAATCACTTGAGTTCTAACTGAAGTCCATCATGCAATAGCTCAACTAACCCATAGGAAAAGCGTATTTCCTTCTGGAAGTTGCATGTGCCACATCCGTAGCTCGAACTGAAGTGCTGCAAGAGGATAAGATAATGTTTATAGTCCAAATATTATTAAGAGCTAATAATATTCGACTGTTCTATTTTTTGACTGGTAGTCTAAAAATAGAGGTCCATCTATTTTTACCAACATGACCAATCATCCATAAATAGCATCCTGCAACTAATAGACCATGATCCATATGTCTAAAAATAGACATAGTCTAAAAATAGACATAGTCTAAAAATAGACTTTGCCCCAAAAATAGCCTACGGGCCCACTTAGTGAAGGCGACTTCTTCTCACTAAGCTCCATCATCTTGTTGCATTTTCAACACAAATTGCAATTCAATATATGTTTACTTTGCCAGTCTTTGCAAGTTTTCAACAACAAAGTTATCTGTAATTATTTCACTGGGGAACTCTGTAATATAAGAGTTCTACATAGGTCTACAATGGGCACTTGCTGATGCATATTAGTGCCAACTTGTACCAGAGTATTCTAAGATGATACTCACTCCACGAATCTGAAAGGACATGTTACAATATGTAAGAACAAGCTGTGTGCTAACACTGCATTATGTCTAAGATGAAACCTTCAATAACACTTGATTTTGTCATCACCATGACGTAATAAATGTTGGTACATATCAAGGACCCTCCTTCCTATTGAATATGATAGCATGATTATGAGAGAAAGCTTTGATTTCCCTTTGAACCGATAAGATAGGATACAAAAGATGAGTTGCATTGTCTTTCCAAGGCCATTTTAACTATAAAAAGCAAAATTTTGCAGTTAATACCTTTTTCTCTAGGAAAACATCACATTGGATCCTACAGGAGTTTCTCATGTGTGATGACATATCAATAAAATTGTAATCTTGAGGTCATTTATATTTATCATCAAAGGCTTCCTTCCATAGGACTCCCCTTGTATTCCAAATTCTAGAATATATATGCCAATCCATGTGCAAAATTTTAGATAGTATATGGATGTAACTTGGGGGGCAAGTGCTCTGTAAAGGAGTTTTTGAGAACCCTCAAATCTAAACATATCAACATAGATTTGTTAAGGAAAAATCAATTATCCAATGAATCCACTTCATCATCTCAAGGTTGCAGTGTCCCTTTCCCGTGTTTAGTCATCATGAAAAAAAGTGACATGTTAAAATAAGAGTACTTACAAGCCACAAGTGTTGTTGTTAGTGGGTTAGTGTCCTCATTCCCTTCCTTTGATACCATGGGATCATGAATTCTCAACATTCTAGGCAAAAATTGGCTTATAAGTCCCCGATCACTACAAAACTAGCATATTATGGGAGAGAAACCCTCCTTATCACTGATAACTTCATTAAATCCACCCTATAAATATCTGGTGCAAAGTTGCAAAAAACCACATTCAGACTCTCTTTGGCTCATGAAAAATATATTTTCATTGTAGCAAAGGAAAGGTTTTCTCCAGGGCCAAGAACACTCATTTTTGTATCATGGCTTGGGCTCGAAGAATGGTGCTATTTCTGATAAGGAAAACCTTATCATGTCGTCCCTGGTGTTGATTTTGAATCAAACCTTTATTCAAAATTACAGAATTTGATTCACAGAGAAACCCTTCAAAAGGTTGATTTGAGGGTCCTTAAACTGGTCTTGAAATCTCATCTCTAGCACACCTAAACTTATCCCTCTACACAAACACCTTTCCTGGGTCCTCATTAGATGGAATGCATGAAGACTTTAAGTTAAAATACTCCAAATGTATGGCTATAAATGTGTAATTGTTTTGCTCAATTTATGAGTCCAAAACAACGATACTTTCATCAATATCATGAGCATGGTTTGGTGTCATGAGGTTTGCATTTTCCAATAGGAAATCATGCCTTTCAGCCCCCAGGACTTCATATCCTAGATCTTCTATGCACCTCAATTCTTCAACCTGACTCATTTTTCTGCTATGTCCTTCTAGGACAGTGAGCATATCATCATATCCCATGAGGCCAATGATGTTGTCTCTTCTAGACCCTGGTTCAGATTCTTCATTCGTTACTACTGTAATACCACCCCTGTCTCACTAGGCAGCAAACTTTCATGGTGGTCTCCAATGATGCTGAAAAGAGGATCATTCACCCAGTACTCCATGCCCATTTTCTTGTCTCCAGTGGTTTCTTTAAGAAAATCACATTGATCCTCCTTTGGAGAAGCGTCTTTATCACTACTCAAGGCATCAAACTGAAAATTTTCAGAATTTTCTTCATAGTCAGCGTTATCATCCTCAAGGGAGCCTATGAGACTCCCCATTGTAATAGGGAAGACACCACCATTTTATTTTTCTTCTTCAGATTCTTCAAACATGTCTTTGACTCCCTTATAGCTTCCACCAAATTGTCCTTCAATTGGAAAAACAAGTGCCTCTTTATGGGACTGTTCCAATTCTTTATCAACTTTCAAGGCTTGTACATGATTTCCCTCTAGTTAGTCATTGTCAAACTTCAGAGATCCATTGAAACATAATATATATGACCTTTCCATGAGGTCTAAAATGTGCAATTTATTTTCAGGTTTAAGCCTCTAGGTTCTTTGTTGGCTACTCTTGTCCCAGTTGTCAGTTTCAATGCAGTCATGACATCTGAGCAGTCTGCATCATTTCTGATGTTTGTCATAGTTTAGTTGTCACATTTAGGCATTAAAAAAGTGTATTGTGTTGGATAAGATGTCTGAAGTAGAAATAACTCTTGTAATCTTGGTTTGAATGTTTGTCTCTATTGCATTTGTAGAAATATTGGTTACATAAGTAGCAACGAGCCCCACAAATGGATAGAGTGGAAGAAGTCTTCAACCCTCTTAATCCAAATAATGTGAGCAAGTATATTCCCATTATTGAAATCATTAGTGAACATCAACTGTCTACTTGGCCTTCATATTTTATGAATATAAATGTTCCTGCATATCTAGAGGCAACAGGAATCATTGAATGGTTATTGTAGTTATTAGATGCAAGCTCTTTTTTGTTTCTTCATATTGTGACAATATTATAATTTTCTGGTATAATGTTGTGCCTTATGTTAGTGCTAGACCCAACAACTGGTATTTAATTTAGCATTGCTATTTCTGAAGATTTTACAACACTAACACTATCAGTCAAATTCAAGCTCCCTCTCACTTGAAGACAACTCGTTCCTTCATCTGAATCTTGTTCTCATTGGAAACCATTTAATAGAATGTACTCAGAATCATTGTGCAAAATATGAAGTCCCTTGATCCTCTAAAACTACAAGAAGATTGAGTTGCACTAGGTGATGGGAAAGGAAGCATGAATGTTGTAGAACTTTTATGTAGTAAGCTTAACATGAAATCCCATGCTCTTTTATTTCATCTATTGGTAGAAAGAGGCAACTTCTTAGGATTTAGTGGTGTAAGTCCTTAGGCCATAGGCATGTTTCTACACTAGATCCAAAAGGAAGATTAAAATAATGGTTGGTAGAATGTCAACCAGCCTTCAATAAAGGACTTCGCTCAGAATTTCAAATATGGTTGTTGGGTTTGGGTCCATTTCCAAATGCCGCTACTAAATTTACATGACTAGTAAACTAGAAACCTATGAGGGCCATATTAACAACAATAAATAGAATAAAAAAAGAACAAGTTTATTTTCCACTGTTTCAAGCTTCAGTGTTGGTATATCCTATGCAGAAACAAAAAGAAAGATCAAGGGGAAAAAATCCAAATTAAAATGAACATATAAGAAGCAAAGGTGCATTCATACGGAAAAACAAGCTAGGAAAAGTCATTCGTCATTTGCTTCATAAAGCATTCCATCAATCCATTTTTGAATGGATGTTGATACATTCTTTGAGTGGATAGTATTTTCAGAATGAAAAATGGCATTCAAAATGAACACCTGAAAATACACTAATAGCATTTTCACTTTATGACTATAGATAAGACAATTGACAACTTGTTATAAGTGTAGGAATTCATGGATAAATAATGCCAACAAAGTACACTATTTTCTAGGACAATTGAGACCCTTCATACCTAAGGTGACAAACCTCCTCGAGAAAAATGATCTTCCTTCCTCTTCTTGGAAAAACGTTACACTAAAGAAGGCTAGAACTGAGTGTGGAAGGGGGGATAAAAGACATAATTGAAGACTTTGTAAAGAGTTTGAATTTTGAAACCTGTAGGGTGAATTTTTCTAATGCCCTAGGGTCCATTGAATTCACAAAAAATCTAAGAGTCTACCAAAAGATTCAACTCCCTTTTTGTAGAATTTATATCCTAGTTTTTATATGTTTTCTTATTTAAACAAGAACTTTTCCCAATTGTCTATTATGTTATGGATAAATTTCTTCAGTTATCAAGATAAATGTTAAAGATTTATAGTCAACATTGTTTTTTTAATTATATTTGAATATAATGCATCAAATACTTGCTATTTTTCTATTTCCCGCATTGGTTTATCATCAAGATTGAGTAAAGTATTTACCTTTAGATTCTATGGAAATTTATTATCAACCTATTTAGTATTAAGGAGTGTCTTGCTTTGAATTCAAGGTTATCCAATATTTATAGTTTACCTATGAACCATAGGGATTCATATGAATATTGTCCAATATGTCTTCTTGTGTACTATTGAATTCAATTGAATAATGCCCATGGATTTTTTGTCCTATTAATAAAAGTTAATGACTACCACCTTCACTAGCATTTCTGACATTTTAATGTACTCTCATTGCTACCTAAGACATCATATTTTAATTTTTTCTATATCATCCATCTAATATATATATATAGTTTTGTGATGAGAATTGAACTATATCAACATTTGATCTACCTAGCCAATGGGTTTTGAACCAACACCCTATTGGTAACCTATTAGGGTTTTGAATTGGTAATCTTTCAAGGGAAAACCAAGGATTTGTCCTAATTAATGCTAGAACTCTAGTTAGGTTTGTTTTGGATGAGTTAAGTCAGTCTACAATGAAGTATGTAAAGGTTAGATAAATGTGTTATCAACTTATTATCATTCATGGGATTTTGGTCAAGGCACATTTTTTTTCCTTTGTTGTTAAATGGCCCTGTTTGGATTCCAAGAAACTCTCCTACGTTGTAGCTTGGAGATGCCTGGTAACATATAAATTCAATTATTGTTGCAAGTTTAATGGAAGGACTGATGGTTTAGTTCAAGCCACATAACCACTTCTACTTTGTTCCACTCCAGATATGCGTGAACACCCCCAGACTACAATGCTTTAGACCACCAATTGCTCACAGTTTGAGGTATAAGGTGAATATGGAGAATACTAACCACACCAGCAGATGCACAAGACCATGTGATGGCCGACTGCAACTAGTAAAGAGGTCTGTAAATCTAATCTACTAACGCAAAGATAGGATGACAACTCTCCTGCATTCGATAGAAAGAAACCGGGACCACCTATTCAATGATGCATACAATATTTTAACACATAGATAGGATGACAACTATCTAGTGTTAAACGTCAAAGATCAAGAACATAGCATATCAGGCACAACTTGGAACAAAGGGAAATGGAAAGTGAGCCGTTAACAGCAAAAGAAGCTTGTATTAGCTGAAAATGAAGACGAGACGGTGCAAGTGACAAAATATCTACAGTCTCCAGAAATTGAAATTTACATCAAATGCCAACCTTGATTACATCTTGCTTCTGGGTATTTATAGATTTACATTACAAGGGCACTTGGCCATTTTAGGTATGGAGGGGTCATAATTGACCACCAACCACATTTAACTGCCTAATGGAGTCTCTGAACGAATTTGCTTGCTTGAGTGGAAGAATTTGATCTGTTCAGGTGTTGTGTTGTCCCTTTTTGGCTATTGGAGTGCTCGTACCAGTGGAGTCCATAACTGATAAATTCAGTTACAGGGTCGTGCTGCATCCTTTTCCCTCTTGGCCATGTCTTCTGTTAAATATGGTTGTTGGGAACTGACTGTGACTGGTACTGGCAAGCTGGTCATCTCCTTGCTTGGGCAAACAAAATGGTTAGAGGGCGTGGAATGTATAGGCGATTGGATGATTTGGATGAGTGGGAATAATGGCCGTCGGATCGCGGAAATGGACGGCGGAGATGGCTCGGTGGAGGCTATCAGACAAGGTGACAGCGGGGTGAACCATAGCCGTTGGATCTTCAGCGGACAGATCGGATAGTGATAGGGTTATGGAGCTACGCAGTCGTTTAACGGGCAAGGGTGGTAATGGTATTCATTGCACCGCTTTCAAGCATGAGGTGGTAAAAGCCGAGAGTCACACGATTCCACTCAGCAATCGACACGTAGCAGTCGATGAGAGAGAAAAATTGCTCTCATCGCGTGCTAACGTTCGATCGGGTTGCGGGCGAGAAGAGCGAAAAGCGTCGGATCGGGTGGGGATGGATCGGACGGTGGAGAGTGGTCGAACAGGTTGCTTTATCGGGCACGATGTGGGCCGTTAGATTGGCGGGGGGTTAATCAACGGCGGGGAAGAGGCGCGATGGGTTTATGAGCGCGCGAGGTCATATGGGTGCGGTTTTATGACGAGATTGGGGTTTGCGCTCAGGGTTTAGGCCAAAAGGGGCTATTTTGCAGGGTTTAGGAGGAAAAATAGGGGAAACAAAGATGGAGGAGAATAAATGGGGTAAAGGAAGAAAGGAGAAGGTGGCTAATGTGAGCCCCTCTTTGAACATAACCAATCAGACCATGATCCTTTCTGACCTTAGGAAGTCAGCACTATATGACAGAGCTAACACTGGCTCCTTCTGGGGATGAGATCCTCCCTGTGAGGTCTCAAGAACTGTAGACCACTGCCTTTCCTACAAAAACAAAATCAGCAATATTTCCTAGTGTTCCATTGGGCATGGAGTCTAATTAAGCCTACACTAAAACTTGTAAAAAGAACATATTAACAATGCTGGGGCCTAGAGGCCTTAAACAACATAAATCTTCAAAAATCGCCCATTGACTGGGCCATCAAAAACTGTTTCTCCTTTCATACTTTGCAGCATGAAAGTGTTGTTCCCCTATATCTGAGAAATGACAAAAGGTCCAATCCATAGAGCATCGAACTTTCCATGATTGCCTTTCTTTTCCTTCAATGCATCCCATTTGAGCACCAAGTCTCCAATCTGAAAATTGTCCATCTTTTCCTTTCTGTCAAAGGCTTCCTTGACTCTCTTTTGATGTGCTGTAGACTTTTCAATCAGCTGATCCCTAATCTGGTGCACTTCTGCCAAGTCACTAATCCTCTTTGCCATGTCATCTCCTCATTCTGCTCTTCCTGCAAGAACTTAGCCACAGGGAGGGTCAATTGAATTGGGAATATGGCCTCAGTGCCATATACCAACTTGAATGGAGAATTCTCTGTGGACTTCTTGGTGGTCACCCTGTCAGCCCACAATGCATACTTCAACTTGGAATCCCAACTCCTTTTGTTGTCCTCTCGCAACTTTTTGATTATCCTTATTAGGCTCTTATTGGATGATTTTGCTAAGCCATTACCTTGAGGGTAATATGAGGTGGAATGTACCAGCTTAATGCCCATTGAGTCACACATGTCCACCAACTCTTTTGCCCTAAAGGCTACTGCATTGTCTGTAATCAATTTGTGTGGGCAACCAAACCTGGTGAAAATGTTTTCTGTCAAGAACTTCATGACCACACGATGATCAACTTCCCTAGTAGGGATGGCCTCAATCCACTTAGTAAAGTAGTCAGTGGCTACTAAGATCCATCTGTGCTGGCCACTGGAATGTGGATTAATTTCTCCTATGAAATCCAAGCCCCACTATTGGAAAGGACCACTGGCATGAATTGGCTTCAAGGGCAAAGACTTCAACTGTTGTTTTCCTTCAAACCTCTGGCATCTGTCACAAGATTTTACAAATGAAAAGACATTAGAAAACAATGTGGGCCAATAATACCCAACTCTGAGGATCTTATGGGCTGTGGTTTTCCAATAGTGATGTCCTCCACAGATGCTGGAATGGAACTGATGCATGACCTCCTTAGATTGTTCTTTGTCCAGACATCTCAAAAGGATTCCAGATGGATCCCTCCAATAGAGCAGGTTTTCATGGATGCAATACTTGGCTGCTCTGAGCTTAATGGTTCTAGCTTGGCTTGAACTTAGGCCTGGAGGAACTTCTAGCTTCAGCAGGAATTGAGCGATTGTAGAATACCATTCACAATAAGCTAGATTTTCTGCCAATGACTGGTTCTGCCCTGGTTCAATTGCTTCCTCCCCTGTCTGTTTGTCATCTGAGCTTGTGTCTATCCAATTCATGTCTAGCATTCTGTAATTTTCTTCAGCCATTAGCTTGGCAAGGCCCTGATCTCTGACCAACTTGGTGGGCTTTAATTCTATGTTGAACTCAATAAGTTTTGCAATCCATTTAGCCCTTCTTCTATCAGCATCAGGTTGCATTAGGACATCTTTTACTGAAGCAGAAGGCACATATTCAATTACCTTGGAGTGTAGAATGTATATTCTGAAAGCTTTCAAAGATTTGATAAGAGCATAAGCTTGCTTTTCAATGATATCATATCTTAATTCAACATCCCTTAATGTTTTGCTGAAGAATGCCACTGGATGCTCTGAACCCTCATTATCTTTCTGCAATAAGACTACTGCAAGGATGTTGCCTAAGGCAAAGGAGAAAATATGGAACTCCTTGCTATAGTCTGGGGTGATCAAAGTGGGAGCTTCCATAATAGCTTTCTTGATGGCTTCGAAAGATCCTCTTGCTGCATCAGTCCATTTGACCTCTGACCCCTTTTTCAACATGGAGGTGATGTGTTTTACCAGTTCTGCAAAATTAGGGGTGAACCTCCTATGAAATTTATTTTGCTCGGAAAGGACTGGATGTCCTTATTTGATCTTGGGACAGACAAGGTCTGTATTGCTTTCACTCTTTCTGTGTCAATTTTGACACCTGTAGTGGAAACAATGTGTCCTAACAGCTCGTCCTCTTCTAAAGCAAATTGTGACTTCTTAGGGTTCACTGTTACCCCAAACCTTATGCACTTCAGAAACACTTTCTTCAAATGCTGCAAATGATCTTGATGGCTACTGGAGTATACTGTTATATCATCTAGCTAGATAAGGACAAATTTATCCTTCTCTCCTACAAATGCTATATCCATAGCTCTCTGAAAGGTGGCTCCAACATTCATCAGCCCAAAATGCATCTTAGAGTACATGAAAGTGCCCCAAGGAGTGGTGAAAGAAGTCTTTTCTTGGTCATCTTTATGTACAAAAACCTTGTTATACCCTGAAAATCCATCCAGGAAAGACATGACTTTGGCTCCTGAGACTTTCTGTAGCAAGTGATCCATCTTGGGCAGAGGATAGTTGTCTTTCTTAGAGAATTTGTTTAAGTTTCTGAAATCAACGCACAACCTAATTTCTCCACTTTTCTTCCTTAATACTACCAAGTTGGCTACCCACTTTGAATATCTTAGAGGAACTATGATTTTGGCAGCCAACAACTTCTTGATTTCCTTTTCAATAAGGGGAAGGAGCAGAGGATTTATAGGTCTCAGCTTCTGTTTGAAAGGGATGGTGTCTTTCTCCAAGGGGACCTTATGTTGGATGATCTTTTTGTCATAAGTTTTGAGGTCATTGTATTCCCAGGCAAAGACATCAGCAAATTGCTTCATTATGGTGTAGTGCTCAGCAATCTGGGCAACAGACAAATGGGTGGACATATTTATATACTTTGGATGATCTAGACTCCCTACGTTATGCCTATGGACTACACACTGATATTCTCTTTGGGCAACCTTATGAGGCACATCATTATGGTCAAACAACTTCTCTAGAGGCACTAACCCTTTAGGTATATGATTGCTAGGCAGCTGGATAATGTTATCTTGGCCAATTCTGTTCTTTAGCTGGGGTTGGGTACATTCCTCCAAGGTTTCATTCTCTTGATCAATTTGCATTTCAGAGAATTCATCAATGACTTGCAGAAACCTATTCACTTCATCATCATCCTCAAAGACTTTCTAATGTTGGACATTATCAGGCAAGGATGGTCTATATTTTATCTGGACTGCATAAACCAATCTAGGGGGCATGGGAGGGATGAACATGCTAGCAGATACAGCAAGGGAATCAGCAAGCTGATTTTTGGCTCTAGGAATATATGAGATACAAAAACTATCAAAAGAATCTTTGAGTCTCCATACCTCATCTATGTATGCCTTCAGCCTTGGGTGCCTTGCTTGGAATGTTTTGTTCACTTGGTGAATGATGATATCAGCATCTCCAAAAACCTTTATATCTCTGATCCCTCTGTCTTGTGCAACGTTTAAGCCCAATATCAGAGCCTCATACTCTGCTATATTGTTGGTGACCTGAAAAGTTAGCTTAAAAGACAAATGTGTGCTTTCTTGTTTTGGAGATACCAGCACCACTCCTGCTCCTGTAGTTTCCCTTGAACATGCTCCATCAAAGAACATATCCCAGACCTGATTTCCTTGCTCTTCCATGGCTTGGCATATTGGTTTCTTGAGCTGCACCGAGGCCCTCTGGGATTCTTCAATTTGGAGAATACATGCTCCAAAATCAGTGTCCACAACGTAAATGGGATGATTAGTGGGATTCTTCTCATCATTGATGATGTAGGCCAGCTGAGCTTCCCTATATAGTCTTCTGCTTTCTCCTCCAAAAACTGGGACAATGGCATAAGATAAATCATTTTGCAATGTCCCACCCAACCTCTTAATCCACCCTCTGGAAAGTAGCATACCAAACTTAGGGGGAACATCTGCTACCACAATATCCATCATCATGCTCTTCATGGGCAGCTGAGTCAGGGTGATGGCTAAGTCTTTGATTAACCCCAGACATTTCACCTTCCTTGAATCAAAGGAGAATAAATCATGATAAGGTCTGGTAATGTCAAGGCCTAACTCTTCCATGACAACTTTGGGCATCAGATTATGGCTGGCGCCTATGTCTAGCAGACAGTTGTGGAGGGTTTTGTCATGAATGGTCAAGGAGACATAAAATGATGGGGAACTGTTATCAGTAGGTTCAATCATTGGGCTAAGCACAACTGCAGGTTTATCATCTTGTAAATTCACATAGTCATTGGAGGCTTGTGTGGCTTTTAGCTCAAGGGCATCAAGGATAGGCTTTCTAAATACCTCACTCTTTGCAAGTTCTATCAGAGGTACAGATATTTTTAACTTCTGGACTTCTGATTCAAAACTGAAAGGGGAAGGGGACTTGTTAGGGCCTCTTACCTCTTGAGCTGGTGCTTTGAGGATGACTGGATCAGCTACTGATTTTTTCTGTTTGCTGATCTGCTGCTCTGTGGGGACAACAGCTCTTTGAGCAGGATTCTCTTTGACATTAATCATTCTTGACCTCAAGTTGTATCTTTGCTAGTCTTCAGTCTGTAGAACAACTTCTCTATCCCACTCCTGACTGGTCTGTTCCTTGAGTAATGACTCTTCATAGGCAGCCAATGTCAAAAAGGCAGCACTGCCCTTGTCCTCCATGCAATGAATCTCATCCTCTTCATCAAACTGTTCCTCCTCCATGACTACATTCTGGAAAGGAGTCTTAACCCTTTGTTCTTCATTGGCCTCTTTTCCTCTTTGAATGATCTGCAATTGTTCATTTGCTCTTCTGAATGGATTTGGATTTCTAGGAGCAAATGTGCTAGGCAGCCTTGCTTTCCCATAACTCTGCTCAACCTTCAGCTTGGATATCTCAGCAGCCAATGACTCTATCATTTTAGTCATTTTGTCTATTTTAGGCTCTGAAGATGAAGAAGAGGAAGAAGTCTCACCTCTCTGCCTCCTTCTATCAGCATGACCCTTGAGTTTCTCTGTAGCCATGATATTAGATTCCACCTCTAAGGCTGCATCTTGCATTTCAGCAAGAGTAGCACATCTTCTTTCTCTTAACAACAGGCAGAAATCAGAATCAAAGGCATTAGCATAGGTGAGTTTTGTAGAGGTGGGGGTAGGCTTTACTTCAGCTGGTATCTTGCTATACATCCAATTGAATCTCTTATTAAAGTCAGACAATGATTCCCCATTTTCCCTTTTGAGGTTGCCAAACTCAGTATGGTAGTATAGCAAATCTTTTTTATCTCCCAAATGCTTTAAAAACACATCATCTAATGCTTCAATGTCTGCTATGGACCTAGGGGTTAGCTCTCTGAACCATTTTCTAGCCTCTCCATCAAGACTTTGGACAAACACTCTCATCCACACATCATCTTCATTGATATCTAAGTTATCAGCATAACTATAAAAAGACTCAAGGCGCTCTTCAGCTGTTACTCCCTCTGTACCAGTGAACTTGGGCATGTATTTATGATATTCTCCTACAGGCATGGCATTCAAAGGAATAGGCAAGACCAGGGGTCCATACCTAGCAGCTATGATTCTTTCAATTTTAGTGGGTGCTTGTGGGCCTACCATGACTGGAGTAGATGGAAGGGTACTGGCAGTTTGGAAGATAGGGAGTTGAGAAATCACTGACAAGGATAAAGGAATATGATGGACTGTAGGGGAGGTTTTCTTTGGACTGAGATCCAAAGGGGAAATTATTGAACAAGGAGCTTTATGAATCTTTGAGGGTATTTCTTCACTGATAATGTTAGGCTCTATATTTTCAAAATGAACATGCTTAGTTACAAGCCTCTCTTGCAGAGATACATAAGATTGTTTAGGCTTACCTGATCCTGATGCTCCTTTTCGTGATGTGTTGCTTTGCTTGACAATCTTCTTAGGGTCAGGCAGTGGGTCAACTGGTGATTCCTAAGGATTTCTCTGAGTGTGTCTCACAATCTGAGCTAGAACTGTGATGTGGAGTCACCAAAAGGTTGGTCCTCCAGTAGAGTCGCCAGATAGATGATTACAACCAGTAATGTGTCCAGACTTTGTCTATCATCAAAGTTGGATCTGTGTCGTTCTCCCAGGGAAGCTGAGCTTCAATCTCCTCTCCCCGGAAACGGCGCCAATTATGTTAGGATTCCAAGAAACTCTCCTAGGTTGTAGCTCGGAGATGCCTGGTAACATATAAATTCAACTATTGTTGCAAGTTTAATGGAAGGACTGATGGTTTAGTTCAAGCCAGATAACCACTTCTACTTTGTTCCACTCCAGACATGCGTGAACACCCCTAGACTACAAGGCTTTAGACCACCAATTGCTCACAGTTTGAGGTATAAGGTGAATATGGAGAATACTAACCACACCAGCAGATGCACAAGACCATGTGATGGCCGACTGCAACTAGTAAAGAAGTCTGTAAATCTAATCTACTAATGCAAAGACAGGATGACAACTCTCCTGCATTAGATAGAAAGAAACCTGGACCACCTATTCAATGATGCATACAAGATTCTAACACAGAGATAGGATGACAACTATCTAATGTTAAACCTCAAAGATCAAGAACATAGCATATCAGGCACAGCTTAGAACAGAGGGAAATGGAAAGTGAGCAGTTAACAACAAAAGAAGCTTGTATTAGCTGAAAATGAAGATGAGACGCTGCAAGTGGCAAAATATCTATAGTCTCCAAAAGTTGAACTTTACATCAAATGGCAACCTTGATTACATCTTGCTTCTGAGTATTTATAGATTTAAATTACAGGGGCACTTGGCCATTTTAGGTATGGAGGGGTCATAATTGACCACCAACTGTATTTAACTGCCTGATGGAGTCTCTGAACGAATTTGCTTGCTTGAGTGGAAGAATTTGATATGTTCAAGTGTTGTGCTGTCCATTTTTGGCTGTTGGAGTGCTCGTACTAGTGGAGTCCATAACTGATAAAGTCAGTTATAGGGTCGTGCTGTGTCCTTTTCCCTCTTGGCCATGTCATTTGTTAAATATGGTTGTTGGGAACTGACTGTGACTGGCACTGGCAAGCTGGTCATCTCCTTGCTTGGGCAAACAAAACGGTTATAGGGCGTGGAATGTACAGGAGAGTGGATGATTTGGATGAGCGGGAATAATGGCCGTCGGATCGCGGAAATGGATGGTGTAGATGGCTCGACGGAGGCTATCGAACGAGGTGAGAGTGGGGTGAATCATAGCCGTTGGATCTTCAGCGGATAGATCGAACGGTGATCGGGTTATGGAGCTGCGCGGTCATTTAACGGGCACGGGCGGTTTGGATGGGCGGTAATGGTATTCATTGCACCGCTTTCGGGCATGAGGCGGTAAAAGCCGAGAGTCGCGCGATTCCACTCAGTGATCAACATGTAGCAGCGGATGAGAGAGAAAAAACGCTCTCATCGCGCGCTAACGTTCGATCGGGTTGCAGGTGCGGGAAGAGCGAAAAGCATCGGATCGGGCGGAGATGGATCAGACGGTGGAGAGTGGTCGGACAGGTTGCTTTATCGGGCACGATGTGGGCCGTTAGATTGGCGGGGGGTTAATCAACGGTGGGGAAGAGGCGCGATGGGTTTATGAGCACGCGAGGTCATATGGGTGCGGTTTTATGATGGGATTGGGGTTTGCGCTCGGGGTTTAGGCCAAAAGGGGCTATTTTGCAGGGTTTAGGAGGCAAAATAGGGGAAACAGAGATGGAGGAGAATAAATAGGGTAAAGGAAGAAAGGAGAAGGTGGCTAATGTGAGCCCCTCTTTGAACATAACCAATCAGACCATGATCCTTTCTGACCTTAGGAAGTCAGCACTATATGGCAGAGCTAACAAGCCCTTTGTTAACTATTGGCTCCTCCGTTGGCTCAAATTCCATGACCAAGAAGTATCTATTCTATAAAGTCCACAAAAGGCTTGAACGTGACATCATTCATTGAGATACTCTACATCCTTAGGCCATCCATGTCACTTGGACTTCTACTGACCATGGATGTGGAAGTTAACTTTGTGGGAAACATTAGTGTGACAACATGTCTTCTGGGTTTTGAACCTAGGTATGAGCATAGAAAGTGATTTAATCACTTGACCATGTGCTCAATAAATTAATATTTGTTTGGTATTGAATATAGCAATTTGTAGTCCATTATTTCAAGGTTTTTAAAGGGAGAAGTAATTAAAATTTGACAGAATCCTGCAATTTTTTTAGATGCATCATATATTACTTCAAGGGACAATGAGTACATCATGGATCAAAGAGAGCTACAACAATATAATTACAAGAATACAAGGGAATTACCATCCTCATTAAGCCAAAAATGCTAGCATATGAGTATGTGCACTTGTAGGAAGGGATTGGAATGGAAAAAGATGAATTTGTCTTGAACAAGTAAAACCAATTCTTGTTTAAAAATCCTTAATTCCCTAGAGCTAAGAGGGGATGGTTCTTCATGAAAAGTAGCCTTGCACTGATAATTCTAACGTTCCACCAAATTTCTGGAACACGGGGATGTAAAAGCTGGGAAACACACTTGAGAGTCATATGGAGACACCCCCCAAATTTTACGGGGCCTCATGGGGGACAGGGGGCGTTGGTGTCCCTAGAATAGGAGACCCCATCTCTAAATGACTGTAACTAGGAAGGGACTCAAAAGAAAAAAATTGAATTTGGCTTTAACAAGTAAAACCAGTTCTTGTTAAAATGCTTTAGTTTCCCTGGGCTAAGATGGGGTGCTTCCTCATGAGAAGCAACCTTACACTGATAATTCCAATGTTCCACTAAGTTTCTGAATGTCGGGATGCAGGAGATGGGAAATGCACTTTGAGGACATGTGGAGACACCCCTCAAATTTTAGGGAGCATCATGGGGGATAGGGGGATGTTGGGGTCCCTATAATAGGGGACCTCGTATTTAAGTGACCATAACCATATTCTTGGCTATTAAATGATGGATTATAGGTTTCAGCTTGGCTGTTAAATACTTAAACAATAAACCCTTGGTTGTCAAATATCATAAACTGAGGTTGTTTGTTATAGCTCCATTTACCACCATTGGTATTTGTGATGCTTGGTTTATGGCCGAGGGCAACCCCTCCTTCCAGAGTTGGTCCAAATATTTTAAAAACAATGTTTTATTCCCTATACGCTACTTTTCCCTGAGATAAAAGCGTGTACACATGGGTTAGTCAATACCCAACCTGCGTATATGTGTTAAAACACTTAAAAAAAATAAATTTCCTTAATTATGGGTGGAGTTCATGGGTTTTACCTGTTGATTACCTCCTAGTGCCCGTGGCCCAATTGTTTCCCAACTAAAAAACTAATTGGGAGAAGTATAAATAGACTTCTATGGGAAGGCCTTAAGGGGGAGAAGAGATAGAATTATTATACTGAGATTATCCCTAACTGAGTCTGAAGTATCCCTGTGCTTCAAGCACTTCCCCAAGTTTCAGGAAACCCTTGTTTCCTTGAGTGTTGATATTCTCCCTTGCTTTAGATATCATGGTATTGGTTATTGAAGGCGGCTGTTGAAGACTGGGACTGGACGAATCTGGAGGACGGTTCCGCTTGGAGCCGAAAGAAGAAGACTCAGGTGAATTCTCTCCGTGTTAGTTATAGCTTTCTACAATAAAAAGAAACATTGTCTTGTTCCTGAGATTAACTTTGTTTATGCATCAAATACTGTTGTAATTCATCTATGAATATTATTTTGATGTATAACTAATCATTTTCTTATATGATATAAAGTTAGTTTCATTAAAATTCTTTATCTATATGCTGCTATGTATGTTCGAATTAGTTGATTTGCAGATTCGAAGATCATCAGGAGTTGCAGAGGGTCTGAACCCTGCTGGAACTACCCAAACGAAGGACATACGGGTATGGTCGCTATCGCATAGTTTGTTTATATAAGCATGTTACCTGAGTTGTATGAGTGTTTCTTACTGTAGTTTTCTCTTGTTCTATTGGGGTTCCAACCCAAAGCCCTAGGGTACTTATTCCCGTAACATTGTTGACAGTTAAACACAGGCTGGCCCAACAAAATCCAAAATCAGAATGATGAATCTATTTGGTGGCTTGGTTGTAGATTTCTAATGCCTCCTCCTGGTGGCTCAGCTACAAAAAAGACCTTCTTCTTCCTTGGAAGATTGACTCTCTTTACAAATGTTCTAAAACAGGCAAGGAACACATTTCAGAATCAAGTATTTTATGATTTCGTTGTTGGGACAAGGGTTTTCATTGGGTATCTCTCTTTTGTAGGTGTATTCAAGAGCTACGAAGGAGAAAATATTCTTCTGCAGCCTATACATATCTATGCACAATGCATTCTTGTAGCCCCAAATGAAGCATTGATATACACATCTTACACCCGTGGCATGTAAATTCACAAGTCCATTGACCTAATCAACTATTCTAGGTCCCAATATGAAGAAAAAATCTTCAGAGAGATGCTTTAATTCCAATAGGTTTGGCCACTTCGCTAGTGGGTGTCCTCACAAGAAGGATACTCCAAGAGATGAAGACAATAATAACAACAACTACAAAGGCAATGGAAATCAAAGGAACAACAGTTTCAACAACAAAGCAAAGAGAAATGCTTCCGCTACTCGATATGGAAATCATTATCCTCCTAAGAAGTCAAGAAACTCCAAGTATGAAGAAGTTAATGTTGTAGAAAAGAAGAAATAATTTTATCTTATTTCTGCCCTGACCACTGCCTCTCCTCTGGATACACTAGATCATTGGTTGATGATAGTGGTGCTTCAAGGCACTTCACTGGGTATAAGGAGGCCCTCTCAAACTTGATTTAAAATACAACAACTATGGAGATTATACATGGGGATAATGCCACTTATCCCATGAAAGGAATTGGGAATGTTAATCTTCACTTAAATCAAGGTCAACCCCTTCATTTACAAGAAGTGTTGTATGTACCTGATATGAAAAAGAACCTGGTCTCTATTTGTGAGATGGAAGATAAAGGTTTCAAGGTGACATTCATTGATAAGAAAGTTCATGTTTGGAAAAGGAACCCGAAAGATGCATTCACTCTTGGATTTAGAGTTGAAGGTCTCTATTAGGTTGGAGGAATTCTGCTGGGAGAAATGTCTTGTGATACTTCTCTTCAATTCAAATTATGGCACCGAAGATTTTCTCACCTTCAGTACAAATCCTGAATTCAACTTAGATCATGAAGGTGCGTGTCAGGGTTGTGCAACTGGAAAATACACAAGGGGACAATTCCCCTCAACTCAAAGTCAAACTACCGATATTCTTAAATTGGTCCATTTTGATCTATCAGGTATGTTGCCCGTAACATCTTTGGGTGGATATTTGTACTATGTAATTTTTGTGGATGACTTCTTTCGCAAAACGTGGATCTATTTCTTGAAGAAGAAGGATGAAGTGTTCAAATGGTTTGCTCTTTCAAAACCTTGGTCAAGAATCAAACAGGGAAGAAGATCAAAATATTGAGGGCCAATAATGGAACTGAATATTAGTCAAATGAATTCAATGACTATTATAGAGAAGTTGGCATTAAGAGGGAGACCACTACTATATATACTCCTGATCAAAATGGAGTTTCCAAAAGGAAGAATCTAACTATCATAGGAGCCACCCATGCCATGCTTCATGACCAAGGCCTACCGAAGTTCTTAGGGGGAGAAGATGCCGACACCACTGTGTATGTTCAAAATAGAATCCCGCACCAGGCATTGGACTTCAAGACACACGAAGAAGTTTTTACCAGTAAGAAACCTGATGTTTCTCATTTTATAATTTTTGGTTGTCCCGTATATTTTCATGTGTCGAAAGAGAAAAGAAACAAGCTAGATGCATCTGGGAAGAAAGGAACATTTGTGGGCTACAGTAAAACTTCAAAGGCATATAGAATGTATGTGCATGGTCAAAGAGAAGTGGAAATAAGTCATGATGTCACTTTCGATGAAGATTATCTCCTTAGGAAAGTTTGAGATCTTCTTATCCCTAGGAAGGACAATGACGATGATGCAGGAAAGTAAGATGAGCCTTCGACTAATAACCTGATGCTTGATGTTGAAGGTTCGATCTATACCATTGATCCACCTCCTAGTGAGCCCTCTACTTCGAGAAAAATACCTTTGTGGTTCAAAGATACTCTTGAATATGTTGAGAAACATATTGCACCGAGGGGGACATTTCGTGAAAGCAAGGAGTCGAACAGGTACCAAAGGTACTTAGCTGTCGTGAGTACGATTGTACAATCTGAGTCATGTACATTCGAAGAAGCTGTGAAACACCAATTTTGGAAGGATGCGATGAACAAGGAATATGAATCAATCACGAAGAATTATGTCTGGGATGTGGTTCCGAGACCCAAGGACAAGTCTGTGGTCACTTCAAAATGGATTTACAAAATCAAACATGGAGCTAATGGGAGTGCTAAAAAGTTCAAGGCTAGATTCGTTTCTCGAGGCTTCTCTCAAAAGGAAGGAGTAGACTATGATGAGGTATTTGAACTAGTTTCCCAATATACAACCATCCGTTCAATCATAGCCCTTGTTGCCTCGCAAGGTTGGAGCCTACACCAAATGGATGTCAAAACTTCTTTATTGCATGGATCGCTTAAAGAGGAAGTCTATGTTGAACAACCCGAGGGGTTCGAAGTTCAAGATCGTAAGTCACATGTATGTAGGTTGAAGAAATCCTTCTGTGGGTTGAAGAAAGCCCCTAGGGTTTGGTGTGAGAGGATTGATAGCTATATTATGTCGCTAGGATTTACAACGAGTGATGCTGACTCGAACCTATACTTCAAGGTTGAAAAGGATAGGCCTCTCATTCTGGTCCCTTATGTGGATGATCTCTTTTTGACAGGTGATGATCCTCTCATTCATCAATGTAAGAGGGAGTTGGCTTCCGAATTCAAGATGAAGGACCTATGATTGATGCACTACTTCCTAGGGCTGGAGGTTTGAAAAAAGCCATGTGATATTTTCCTTTCTCAAGGAAAATATATTGTGAAGCTACTTGAGAGATGTGGGATGGTGGATTGAAAGTTTGTGTCTACTTCGATGGAACTCAACTTCAAGAAGCTATGTGGATGTGTTTTTGGGTCCGGATTAGTGGACCCTTCTATGTATTGTCAACTTGTGGGGGTTCTGATGTTCTTGGTAAAATCCTGTCCTGACATATGCTTTGTTGTGAACACATTGATTCAATTTATGGTCAAACCTCATCACATTCATTGGATTGCTGCCAAGAATCTCTTGAGATATCTTTGGGGCACAATCCATTATGGATTGATATATATAGTTGGGAATTTTAGGTTACATGGATATACAGATGTTGATTGGGCTGGCAGTGTGGTGGATTGTGAGAGCCCATATGGGTGTTGCTTCTCTTTGGGGTCTGCTTCAATGTCTTGGATGAGAAGGAAGCAAAAATCGGTTGCTTTAAGTACTGTTGAGGCCGAATACATTGCTGCGAGTATGGCTTGTTGTGAAGTTGTTTGGTTGAGGAGGCTCTTCAGTGACCTATTAGAGCATGTGATGGATATCACTGTGATTGTCTGTGATAACCAGAGTGCGACTTTCCTTTCATAGAGTCTCGTGTTCCACGACCACTGCAAGCACATTGATATCAGGTACCACTTTATCTAGGATAGGGTACATCGAGGAGTAAGAAGGCTCGAACACATCAAGACAGATGAGTAGGTCACGGAGATTCTCACAAAGCCCTTAGGGAAGTTTAAATTATTAACCTTCCGAGAGAGACTTGGAGCCGTGGAAATACTCTCCTATGAGGGTCCCGTATGAGTTGGACACTGAGATCTGGGAGCTCTTGGGGGCTTGGAGTACTTCTTGGAGCTATGAGAGACCATAGGGTGAGTGGTTAACCTTCCCCTAGTGGTGTTCCTTGTACACGGTGAGTGGTTCACCTTCCCCTGTGATACCCCATGATGGTTGATATGTGTGTAAGGTGAGTGGTTCACCTTCCCCTGTGATAACCCATGATGGTTGACATGTGTGTAGGGTGAGTGGTTCACCTTCCGCTATGATTGACATATGCATAGGATGAGTGGTTCACCTTATCCTATGGCATATGAGCAGGATGAGTGGTTCACCTTCTTTTGCCAATGCCCCAGCATAAATCCTACCCAAGGAGTCCAAGATTCATTGGAAGTACGTCTCATTTGGCCAATGAGTTGGGAAAAGTGGTAAGGGACCATAACACTACCGATTGACGCATCGTGTACTGCGGTACTCCCTATGACTATGATGCATGGTGTTCAACAACTTGATGTGGGATCATGGATTGACTTTTGTTAGTGGGGAGTGGTAAGGTCTTGTGATTCTCTCGATCACTTCTTCTTCATTATTACTTCATGGTTCAATGGAGTAGAGTAGAGAAGAGAAACGATGATAGAGATGGTACATGAATAAGGATGGCATGATGATGACAAATGCATTGGCAGGTGGACCTAGTTGAGAGGGAGTTAAAATTAGCAATTAGGGCCAAATTACACCTTGGGACAACTCGCATGATGGAGATGATTATTGCATTGGATTCCTCTTTTCAAGATGTCCAAGTTTGATATAAAGATCATCTCATTCAGACAAGAAGAACTGGAATTTTGAATTTATTCTCTCTCATGCACAAATTGTTAAGGTTGACCTCAGCTTAATGTAGGCTCATGAAGCCCAGTATATGTGTCCTTTCACCCTCATCAAATTGTATAAATAGGAGTGACCTCTCTCCTTATTTGGACATCACATCACTCATCATTTTTTCTCTCTCCAAATCTGACTGCTTCCTATAGCTTGAAGATCAACTCTCTTTCTCTCACATGTGTGGATGGAAGGATGAATTTATATGTCAAATTGCAGGCCGAATTTCAGTATAGTGTTGACCAGCGTTGACCAAGGCTTCATTGACCAAGTTTGACTGCATTTTCTGGGGCAGAACTTCGATCTCTTGAGGCCACATTTACTCACACATAAATTGAGGTGTTTGGGACAATTTGACCATCGTTGACTTCAAGTTGACTTCTGTTTTGACGCAAAAAATAACAACACATTTTCTCTCTCCTTTGACCAAGTTTGACCGAGTTGGTTTGCACAGCACTTGACCTCCTCTTCATTCCAAGTTTGACCAAGGAGGACCGAGCTGCATTGGTGAAGTGTTGCTGTTGTTTTGACTAGCGTTGACTTTCTAGTTAGGGCTGAAATCCACTGCAGTTGATTGCAAAATTTGACAGGGCTGATTTGACAGTGTATTGGGCAAGTGAATTTGGTTTTTTTACTCTCTCTCTGTGCTAAATTATTGAATAATAATAAGAAGATTAGATCAAAGGGTTTTCCCCACATTGGGGTTTTTCCCTGTTATCTGCCAAATCTAGTTTCCTCTTGTCTTGGTTTGTTTTCTGCATATGATTTTATGTTTTATCTGCATTTACTGTCAATGTGATTAAGTTAATGTGGTTGTTACCGGAAATTATTGGAAATTGTCATTGGGCTGCTAAAGGAACATTGAAGTAAATTGTGTTAAGCATAGAACATACCATTGTTATCTAAAATTAATAGTATCTTTATCCATCTATCTATCTATGGTTGGGTGATAACTCTATACTATACTACTTTTCTGGAGAATGCAATGGAATTCGATGGCATATTAGAGGATAAATGTTGTCACAGGTGTGCCCTAAATTTTAGTCATCATATCGTTGTTGATAGTAGTAGTGATGGGGGAAACATGTTAAATTACACCTTCAAATTGTTTTGTCCCATGTTAATTGGCTAATTTATACTCAATTATGAATTGGTTGTTTATTCAATAGGATCGAAACCTTCAATAGCTTACCGATTTGTGGGCTTGGACCACTTATTGAAGTCTACCAATATATACTATGCCATTGATCCATTAATGCCCAGGGGCAGTATATGCCACATGTTGGATTTAAGCAAGTACATTATCCAACAGGTGGCCTATTTTGCCCCCGCACATTAATGGATCAATGACACAATGTATATTGGTTGTCCTTGTTGAACAACGAGATTGCTTTCAATGATAGAATACTATCTGTCTAAAATTTGCAGGTAATAGACAACTCTCAAGGGATGTCAACATAATTTTCATGATTGATTAGTATTGGTAGAATTAATGATGTAGTGATTTAATTAGAGGCCTATGGAATATTTGACAAGTCCTTAAAGTTTGTGAATGCCACTGCCTAGGGCTATATTTATGCCAGCTCTTGGTGGACTGATGTTCCTGGTTTTATGTTTTATTGGGATCTAGGCCCGATGGCCCAGACACTATTTATTGATATTTATGGTTATGTACCCGAGTGGCTAAGTCTTGGTACTTCGCGATTTTGGTTTTAAACCAACTGGATTTTGATCTTGATTGAGGTGACCTATACTTTTTAATACAATATCATTTACAAGCAACATTTTATCCCAAAAAGGAGAATCTATCTTTTCCAGGTTTGATGAAATACAACCACAAAATTGATGGATTATTCATACTTTGCATATTTGCCCCATTTTTTCCCAAGTAAACAAAATGGGCATTATAAAGGAGAGAAGAATGGAACTTGCAACTCCTTGGGGAGGTAATCATGCTTCATGGACAAATCCATTGCACGCTTGATGCGTTGATTGCGAGCATCCACGACCTCGGGGGAAATGATTAAGTGCCTCTCGAACGTCCAAGCTGCCAGTTTGATCATAAAGATCCTCTTACCGAAGACCTTCAAGAAACCAATCGAAAATAGCCAAATTAGTGTACGAAATGAGCTAGGGCCAAGAGAAGGTAATGAATGTAAAATACCATATTTTGTAAGGTGATTTCCCACGACAGTGCACTATGTAATGGCCACCCAATCGAAGGTATTTTTCCATACATTGTATCAAGCTCCCTTAATCATTTGATTCCATGTTGCTTCTGATTCAAATTGCTTCGCTCTTCTTTGTCTTACCTGGCTTTCGCGGGTTTCAAAGCACTAAACCATTTAAATCTTTATATCCTTTGAAAGCATGGTTTCACTTTTTATATCATAGGGTCATATCTTATAATTGTGATATTATAAAAAGTTAGAAATAACCCCCATAATTTTGTAATGCAATTGATCTTGCGGTCTGATTAGGTCAAATGGTTAATCATTGGTTTTATAGGTAACAATGGTTTTATTTTCCAACGCGTTATATATTTTGGTGTCATATATTTAGAGAGGTGAAGTTATATATATATATTTATTATAGGGTAAATTTTGTATATATATATTTATTGTAGGGTAAATTTTGTATTACTTTTAAAATAAGAGTGCATATGAAAATGCTAAATTATTTAGGCTATTGTTTCACTAAAAAGACCGAATTATAATAAAAAAATCACATTTTGTAGAGAGGCATATGATAGTTGAGTATTCAAAAAACCAAAATTGACCACACATATATTGAAAAGCAGGTTAAATTTGCCTTGAGAGTAGACAATAATACCAAAAAATGATGGAAGCCTAAGCATATAGGAGGGTCATTAGTGAGGGTCATAAGCATGACCCTCACTAATGAACTTTTTTGTTATAGTGAATGGTGGCAAGTGGATTTCACATTACTCCTCATCTCGAATGAGATGGGATATTAAATGATTAAACTCACTCTGCTACTCTCTCATGGGGTTTTATATGGTTGAGTAAATTTATGCTAAGTCTATTTCAACTTTTCCAAATTATGGATCTCATTGAAACACTCCTCATATCAAGTTATTACTAAAGCACTCTTCATATTAGGTTCTTGGGTAAGAATTATGTTTGGTGTGTTGGTCATGGCATGGTTAAAATTTTAGTTTAAGGATTGATTGGTCATGTCATGATATGCTCATAGTGTACATTAAACTAGATAAATAACTTAATATCCAAGTTAAGAAATAGTATCTTAAGTGATATGACCCCAAAAATGAAATATGTAGATATGCATGAAAAGTTAAGTATTCAACCAAAGGAATTGTGTCATTTACTAATTAACCAACACTTCTCCTTATAGGTATTATTCATAATGTATTTGACCCACTTGTAAGCCCAATCCAATTTTGGATAATCTGTTAGCGTTTGAATTTAATTCCCTATGAATGTGATCAAAGGATATAACCATGAAGATTCTAATAAGCTTTGTAACTCTAATCATCCACTGATTTAATAAAGAAGTGTTTAACGAAGTATGACTTTTCAACCAATCTATATAAACATCCTTTGAATCCCTTGTCACTTGAAATTTTAGATTGATGAAGTGAAATAATTAAAATAAATAACATAAATGACTGAGTTGTATTATTATAGTACTTATTAGATAGTAGTATTTTGTTCATAGACTAAATTAGTCATTCACATTAGTCATTTTTAGTTGTATTACTTATTAACTAGTTGTATATTTTAACTCGAGACTAAATTAGTCATTTACTTTAGTCATTTTTAGTTGGGTCACTTAATTTTGATAATTTTTGGTAGTATTTCACTTGGAAAATCTATGGTGACTAACGTTTTTAGTCACCTAGTCACTAATTTCTCATTTTCTACTAGTGTTTGCTTGCTTTCCTTTTCCTTGCTCCAAAACTAGAGTGCTTCCAAGAAAACTCTAAGTGACAAAGAGTGAGAGAGAGAGAGTGAATAATGAGAGAGGGCTCCCAAGGTAAGACTGACAAAAGCCACGAACTGATCCTCATAAGCCTCTTTATGAATGAGGCCTCTAATTTCTTCATTTTCCATTATTTTCTTTCAATTTCCTCCTCACATGCAACCTGTGACCTTTCACCTTACTTTTCTCCTATTTTCCTTTATTTTCATAAATAGATGTGCCAAAATTATGTTTAATTCCTTTTCCTTAGCCTTTACCAATTTCCTTTGTCAAAATACACACCCAGTGATGCCCACTAGGATATCCTTGCCCAACATTTAGCTTGGAATAAGTGTCCCTTAACCATGGTCTTATTTTGCCTTAACTTTTATTACATGAACTTTTCACCAAGGTTGTTACAGAACCCTCCCCCTTGGGGGAACACCGTCCTCAGTGTTAAACCACACCATGACCTCAACAAAACTGCTGAAAAGCAAATATACTGCTTATGTATCTCTATAACATAGCTCAATGCAGTATTTACAATGATAGACCTACTCAAAAGCAAGACATCATGACAAAATGACCAAATAAGAAGCATACCGCATATTGGAGCTTTATAACACAACTCATTACGATATTTACATCCTTTCACATATACGAAAACATCAACAAAACATGTTCCAAACATAAACCAACATCAAACCAAAATTTCTTTGCCTCAACAGGAAAACAATGAAGGAGGTAGGGATCACATCTGATCCACCATGTCCCATGTAGCTTATTCAGGCCCAAAATGCTTCCATTGCACTTTAACTTGCTCTCTGGCTATGTTCCTGAGCATGAGATGCTTCCACTGTAGTATTCACTAAGGCTTCGGTCGGAACTCTCCTTCTTGCTCCACCTGCAATACAGACCTATCAATAACATGAGAAACATGCTTTGTATACTTCTTAATTAATGAAATATAGAAAACATCATGGAATTTCATTGTTGGAGGTAGTGCAATTCGATATTCCATTGGTCCAATCCTCTCAAAGATCTCAAAAGGCCCGCAATACTATGGTGCCAACTTGGCACATGAACCAATCCTCAAAGATATTTTCTTGGGCTTGATGTGCAAATACACATGCAACCCAACCTAAAAATCCTTGAACACCCTATGCTGATTTGCATCAATCTTCTGTCTATCCTATGCTACCTTTAGACTCCTCTTTATAACATGCATTTCCTGCTCCATGTCTACCAACATATCCAATACAATGAGTACCTTGTTCACTGGATCACTCCAACTGATGGGAGTGTTACAACTCCATCCATACAGTGCCTCGAAAGGACTCATCCTCAATGACTCCTGATAACCATTGTTGTATGCAAACTCAACCAATGGTAGATACTCTTCCCATTTCCTCTGCTGGTGCATCACGTACATCCTCAACATATCTTCTAAGATCCTGTTGACCCTCTCTATCTGACCATCTGTTTGCAGATGATAAGATGTATTGAAGGCCAACTCTGTACCCAGGACTGCAAATAGCTCCTTCCAAAACTTGGAAGTGAAATTCGCATCCCTGTCTGATACAATCTTCTTTGGAACACCATGTAGTCTCACTACCTCTCTCATGAACACCTATGCTACCTCATTTGCTGCATATGTAGTTTTCACTGGAATGAAGTGAGCTACCTTTCTCAATGTGTCGACCATGACCATAATAGAATCATGCTTCGGAACTATCCTTGGAAGACCTGTAATGAAATGAATGGAAATGACCTCCCATTTCCATTCCAGAATCGAAATACACTGTAGTAGACCACCTGGGTGCTTGCATTCTGCCTTTACCTGTTGACAATCCAAACATCTAACTATGAACTTTGCCACTTCCTTCTTCAAATTCAGCCAATAGTAAAACTTCTTCAATGTCTTATGATATCATGGATGACCCGAATACAGTTTCACATAAACCCCCTCAATATAAGCTTCTTGAGATCACTACAATTTGGCACATAGTCTCTAAACCTCACCAACCCATCTTCCATGAGACGATAGTCTGCATCCTGATCACCTTTACCTGTACCTGTACTCTGTTGTAACCTATGCATGATCTCCATGTATTTGTCATCCCGCTGTCCTACCTACAAAATCCAATCCTGTAACTCTGTCCCATAAGAGCTCATAGATGTTATATGATTTACATGTAACTTCATGCTAAGAGCAACTTCAACCCGGTTCTACTTCCCTTTAATGTATCTGATCTCGAAGTCGAACTCGCTAAGGATGACCAACCATCTAGCTTTCCTGGAATTTAGATTCGGCTGATCAAACAAATATCTCAACCAACTGTGATCGATCATCAAGGCAAAACTCCAGCCCAAAAGATAGTGTCTCCACATATTCAATGCATGTATAATCGCTACTAGCTCAAGATCATGAGTTGGATAATTTTGCTCGTGCTCTTTCAACTTTTGTGACTCATAACACACTACTTATCCTTCTTTCATGAGAACTTTTGTGTAAGCATCTGTACATACAAAAAAATCCTTGTCTGGATCTGCAATCTTTAGCATTGGTGCATGTGTCAACAACTACTTAAGCTGCTCAAAACTATCTTCACATTCCGCTTTCCATTCAAACTTCTTACCGTTTCGCTGCAATGATGTGATAAGACATGCAATGCGCGAGAAGTTCATGATGAACCTCTTGTAGTAACGAGCCAATCCCATGAATGATCTCACCTCATCCACACTCTTAGGAGCTACCCATTCCATGATAGCTCTTATCTTATCCGGATCAACTGTTATACCGTCCTTGGAGACAACATCTCCCAAGTAATGTACCTCAGTCTGAAAAAAGCTGCACTTGCTAAGATTAGCATACAACTGATGCTCTCTTAGCAATCTCAACACTAGTTCTCGACATGTTCCTCCTCATTCTTAGAATATACCAGTATGTCATCAATGAATACAATAACAAACTTGTACAGATAAGGACATAGCACACTATTCATCAAACACATAAATGTAGTTGGAGCATTAGTCAAACCGAATGGAACAACAACAAACTCATAATGCCCATACCTGGTCTTGAACACAATCTTGAATATATCCCCTTCCTTGATGCATACAGGATGATATCCCGATCTCATGTCGATCTTAGAGAACACTGCTATTCCCTTAAGTTGATCAAACAAATCACCAATCCTTGGCAAAGGTACCTGTTATCGATCATTACCTTGTTCAACTACCTGTCATCAATGCACAATCTAAGAGTACCATCTTTCTTCTTTACAAACAACATTGGTGCGTGCCAAGGTGATTTACTGGGTATGATGTATCCTTTGTCCAACATCTCCTTTAACTGCAACTTTAACTCAACCAACTCAGGTGTGCTCATCCTGTAAGGTGCTTTGGATGTTGGTGCTGCCCTAGCACCAACTCAGTGGAAAATTCTACCTCCATGTGAGGTGGCAACTCTGTAATGTCCTCAGGGAATACATCCTAAAGCTACAGTGAAATTGGATACCTTATCAACACATCCACGTCCTCAACCTCCTTACCCTTGTCACTCGAAATATGTATTGCAAGCATCACACAACCTTTTCTGCAACTACGCTTAGCCTGCATAGAAATAACCATTCTCACTGATGTAGGCTTCTTCTTCCCCTATAAAGTCCTGTTTTCACCTCTCTATCATCCACACACTCAATAGCCTTGTCGAAGCAATCAAATTTGGTTCTGTGAAGGTATAGCCAATCCATACCCAAAATCATACTATACGAACCCAATGGCAATACATTCAAATGTGTTGCTGTAGGAATACCATTTAACTCAAATGCACAAGCCCTTACCCAATGGTGAACGCGCTTCTTTGTACATGTAGCCAACTGTACCAAGCAATATTCTGCATGCACTTCTTTTCTCAAACCATGCTTATCCACAAGGTGAGGATTAATATAGCTATAGTTAGATCCACGATAAATCAAAAGAGAAACAACTTGATCACAAAGCTTACCGTCCATCTCAATGATCGATGCCTGATGATTCGCCTACCTGTTGTCCACAACTGCATAAATCCAAGGAATGATATGCCCAACATCACCAACGGTATGCGCCTCCTGAGCACTATAGATCTGGGGTCTACCACCACTATGATACTATGGACAATCCCTCTTACGATGATCCTTACCACATATCCAATGCTGCAATGGTTCACTACCACTACCTCTAGCATGTTGTTCTCCATGTCCCTTCTCAGCTGTATTGAATCTCTTTTAAGGAGCTGCATTTTCTTTCTCACTTTCATCTTGAGGTCTTCCTCTCTTTAGTGTCCATTTTCGTTTAGCTTTGTCATTCCTTTTCAAGTCATGCTTCAACTCAACTTTACGCTTCGTCTACTCATAACAATGCATCAACTTTCGAATGGTCTCCTACAACGATATAAGTTCATCGAACTCAATCTGATCTTTGTATTCTACTGGAAATCCATTGATGAATCTTTGAATCATGGCCTTCTCCTCCTTAAGGTAAGGCACGTATCTCAACAAATCCAAAAACTGCTAGTATACTCCTCATCTATCATAGAACCCATCTGAAACTCATAAAACTCCTTAGCTCTATCATCATAATACCTCTCAAACAAGTGCTTCTTCTTGAACAACATGTCAAACACATGCCAAGTCAAATAATCCTCATGTTTGTCCTTGAGGTTCTTCACATTTTCCCACCAAATATCTACTTTATATTTGAGACTAAAAAGGGCTATCCTTTCTTTCATGTTTTCTGAGTAATCATGCAATCTAAATAATTTCCACATGCCAAGCAACCAAGATTCCGCATCTTGTGATTTCTTCATTTCTCCATATAAGGTAGGTGTCTTTGCATTCTTGAACTCATCCAAAAAGTATCCCCTATCACTCCTTCTATAAGGGTGATAACAATGACAATCATGATGCTTTTCAGATCAAGAACTAGAGTAATACATGTGTCTGTCACCTCTCCTATCCGGAGTGTCCAACATCCTGCCATCTCTGATAGTGTCTGATATACCTGACTTGTGTCTAATATGAGACTTGCTGCCATATTCCCCATTAGTTATGTCCTCCTGTCCATGGCTGATCCGAAGAGGTCCCTGTTGCTGCAATTTTGACAAACTCTGAAGTAGCATCACATTCACGTCTACTTGTTTCTCTTATGCCTGCATGATTTTTTCATTGTTTGCTTTGCAACTCCTTATCTCTTCCTGCAAGCTTCTCAATGTGTCTGCCAAGTCAGAAGAGTTCCCCACACCACGTTGCCCCTCTAATTCATAAGGAGATTCTACATAGTCTACCACCTTGCTAGCCATCTAATCTCTTTCTTGCAAGCCATACTATGTCAGCTAAACCAAATCACCATAAATGAATGTACCTTAGCATAATTCGGGGAGGATAACTTGTCTGAAATATCATCAAATTAGTGTGATATATGCATAACATAAACATAATATCATATAGACAACTTTCAAATAAATGCATCAACGCATAAACTATTATAGATCTAACCCAAAAATATATGAGAATAGAAATAAACCCAAGAAATAACAAGATCTGAATATAGATAGAAATGCTTCACTTTATTAATCAAACCCTTAAGGTAGGGCAACACCATACATTCACTCCTTAAGGAAGGAGAACACTCTACAAGCCATATGCTTGTTCATACAATAATCCTTGACATCCCTCAATGGGGAGTCTCTAGCCTCTATATAGACCTCATACATACAATACCATGGGTCATTACTATGATTCCCTCAATACCATCTATCTAATACCATGGACTTATTACATTATTGCTAACTACTTGTGGTCCCTTACGTGATACAGGTTAACCACCTTATTTATTTCTATGGCCTATCCCGTTATTACATTATTCCCTTGGGTACCTCCCTCTGTGCCCCATATTTCCCCCCCTAGGTATACTACATTCGACCCCCCTTAACATGTTTCATCCCCGAAACATATGAAGAAAACAAACAATAAGATCTACTCAAAAGAGTAGTCCATTGGTACCATGCACATGCATCTAGCCATCCCAGAGAAAGTTGAACCCTCGATCTAGCTGGTGCCTAGCTTGCTTGAGAAGGAAGTTAACCCTGGCTGCTCTTCTGTGTTGATGTGTAGTCGGTGGATCGGTGCCCCTCTCTATCTGTCATGCGGGGTTTTTTGTCCTTGTGGCTAATTCGTTACCATTTTGTTGGTTTTTTTCTTGTAGGGTGATGTGGGTGGTGATATGCTGAAGTGTTAACCAACAATGTATCTTTCTTTATTTCACCACCTAATGGAGGTTGATCGGTATTTGATACATGTTGTGGTGCCTGCTATTGTTTCTTATCTTCCAATATTACTTCAACCACTGAGTCCTCATCTGATGTATCAGTACCTGTAACCTTTTCTGATTCAGCCTCCGTGTACACTACCCGTTTTTCTGGTACTTGCTTTGATGTTTGTGTTTGATTGTCGACCATCAAAGGCTCATCATCTGATGTGTAAGTGTCATTAGAGCTTTGTTCTTCTGCCTCCATGGTCTCTGCGTGGGTCTTAATAGAAATATCTTGCAATGTTATTTTCTTCTTTTTATACCAGAGTTTCATGAATTTCTTTTGCGTATTAATATTGGCAGTACCCACAAATTCCATCCAAGGATATCCCAAAACAACATCCATGTTATCCATATCTAAAATATGAAAAACACAATGCAACACATACTTTTCCATAGAAAGCTTCAAATCCTTATAAACTTGAACATCCTCATCATCAACCTGTGTGTTTTCAATGTTTTTTGCTGGAACTTGCAATTTTTTTGCCAAATTAACATTGATAAAATTATGCTTGCAGCTAGGATTTATAGACACAATGATCTTCTCCTTCTAAATGCATCCATGAACCTATAATAAGGAGATACCAACAGAAAACAACCCTTTAGGTTTATTGGTTTCCTTCTTTCCTGCAAAAATAAAAACTTTGCTAGGTTGTGTGCCTGTCTGTTTGAGCTTAGTAAGAGGACCCAAAAAATTAGATTTACGGTCAAAGTGGTCACAAATGGATTTTGCGAACATCTGCCAAGTAATTTTCCTTGGATAGCATTTAGAATGCGACTGCCACCATTGCCATCTTTCTTGGTCCAAGTAAATGGCTGCCACACGTAGTTTAGTTTCATCATCTATGATGTGTTCCACAGTGAAATACTGTTCCATTTGTGCTAACCATATTTCCGGTTTAGAGCCATCAAATTTGTATATCTTCATCAAATTCTAATCTAGGCACTGGAATTTCAGATTCGCGCTTCAGCTGTCCCACTGTCACAAAAATTTCTGAAAAAGATCTGATTTTAAATCAATGATATCTCCCTCATCCTTACTTCGATTCGACCGATTTTTTTTTTGAAATTGGGTATTTTTTCCCAAAGAACTCAGATCTACAATTAGATTTTGCAAATATTTCCCTAGAACATACAAATCTGATCCGCAAACTCGCTGCCCCGAAAAATTTCTGCAACACACCTGATTTTTAAATCAGCGATATCTCCCTCATCCAGACTTTGATTCGACTGTTTTTTTTGTTTGAAATTGGGTTTTTTTTCACCAAAAAATCAGATCTACAATTAAATTCTATATATTTTGCACAAGAACGTCCAGATCTACTCTGCAAACTCGCCGCCCCGAAAAATGGTTGCAACACAGCTGATTTTTAAATCAGCGAAATCTCCCTTATCCGGACTCCGATTTGGCTGATTTTTTTTTTTCAAACTGGGTATTTTCTTGCCAAAAACCTAGATATGCAATTAGATTCTGCAAATTTTGCACCAGAACATACAGATCTGATCTGCAAACTCGCCGCCCCGAAAAATGGCTGCAATATAGCTGATATTTAAATCAACGATATCTCCCTTATTCGGACTCCGATTCGGTTGATTTTTTTTTTCTTTCAAATTGGGTACCTTTTCACCAACAACTCAGATCTGCAATTAGATTCTGCAGATTTTGCACCAGAACATACAAATCTGATCTGCAAACTCGCCGCCCAAAAAATTCCAAAAAAAAAAAAAACTCTGTTTTGCCCAAGAAAGTGCTCTGATACCACTTGTTATAGATCTGACCTAAAAATATTTGAGAACACAAATATACCCAGAAATAATAAGATAGAAATAGATAGAAATGCTTCTTTATTGATCAAAACCCTTAAGGTAGGGCAACACCATACATTCACTCCTTAAGGAAGGAGAACACTCCACAAGCCATATGCCTGTTCATACAATAATCCTTGACATCCCTTAATGGGGAGTTTCTAGCCTCTATATAGGCCTCATACATACAATACCATCAGTCATTACCATGGTTCCCTCAATACCATCTATCTAATACCATGGACTTATTACATTATTGCTAACTACCTGTGGTCCCTTACATGATACGGGTTAACCACCTTATTTATTACTATGGCCCATCCCATTATTACATTATTCCCTTGGGTACCTCCATCTGTACCCCATATTATCCCCTCTAGGTATACTACATAAACATCATCCTCAGTAGCATCCATTCATCAACGCAAGGCCATATCAACAATGCATGCTATGACCTCATGCATGACAACAACCATTAATCTAATATACACATTGCCTCATGCAATTATCAACCTACATAAGAAATTCCAAATCAACTACACATACGTATAACCGCATGTAGTCAAGCATCAACAATTTAATCTTGTAACCAACCTACAAGATTGATACATGTAATCATTTAACCAAGAATGAAACCTAACATACAAGGACGTAGTCAAGTTGCATGTAATCAAGCCGCATATAAGCAAATAACCAGTCATATACTTTTGACATTACATTTGACAAAACCACATCAAGTTCCTCATGGAAATCTTACTACAACCATGACCAACCTGATGTCATGCAACAAGCACCTAGAATGTAAGTGTAAGGGACACACATGAAACTCACATACATGCATGATGGACACCTTCACCCAAGGATAGTGCAACCACGCTCTGATACCAATCTGTAACACCCCCTCCTAGGTCTACTCAAAGTAACCATGCCAGCCAGGGTAAACATGAGGAGAGATGCTACTATGATCAGATTTGACCTCCTATGTGTCCTTAAGGAAGTGGAACCAATGGAACATCACTTTACAGTCATCCAATACCATCAACAAACCCCTCAGGAGACAAGTCATCGACTCCGACAACCTGTCCCTTAGTCACACTGCTCTTCTGGACCTCTTGGGCCATATTCGCTCTCATGCTATGGGCAAGGGAGCGACCAACAACCTAAAGTAACTCTCAAAGGCCTGCCTGCCAGCGTCTGTGGTCCAAAATCCTCAGTTCTGTGCCAACGAACCTGAGACTTAAGCCACTTTTCTAGACCAGAATCCCGACCACTTCCTAGAACCAATTATAACTTTTAGAATGCAAATAAAACATGATAACAATGCTGGTAATTCAAAATCAACCTCAGGACTAAGCCTAAGCATCCCTAATCGAGAATGACATTCCGTCAAACCCTTGGCATTAATGTAACCTGTAGGCCTAGGATACAAGACATAGCATAAATGACCGAAACAACTTAAGAAACATAACCAGAAGGATCACATCCTTCTCCAATGAACCATTACATCATCAATTAGGTCTTGCATCCATTGATTTCATAGTTACAAGTAAATACATGAGATAACCATGACATGAACTAGTCATTGAACCAAGCTTATAACCACATAAAGCCATGTAAACATCAGAGATAGGAAAACCATTAAATCCATATATAAATTAGTGAAAAATTAAAAGAACTTCAGTTTTTTTACCGATAGGAAAATCCAACTAGGTTCGGGACTTCCACATACCACCCAACCATAGACATGGCTGAACCAAATCGCTCTTTCAACTAGTCACCCCAGTGCCATATTCTAAGCAAGAATGTGGGATCTCATAGAATAACCAATATAAGAATAACCAATCTTAGAACAACCAATGGAATTAAGAGTTTAAACCACCTCCACCCTCACCAAACCATGATCACACCAAAATCGGTGCTCTGATCACAACCAAACAGAACTTGGAATGCCATTCGGAATCCATCACTATCCTTGAGGAATTTTTTGTCTCCTTGTCTCTCAGTCTTTACCACAATCCAAACCAGATCACTAGGCCCTAAACCAAGACGAGTCCCTCAAGCTTTACCACAATCCAAACCCGAATCACTAGGCTCTAAACCTTGACTTCTCCCTCAGGATTTACCATGTATCCCGCCAAAACCTGTCAAGGGATTCCTAGGCCTTTGGGAATGGAACTTGAGACCACCTCTGCCCTAGGTTCTGAAATCCATCCGGAAAACCAAATCTCATGAATAACCAAGATAAGGATACCAACACCATGGCATCTGGAAAAAGGCAAGGATGGGCTGAAAACAACTGTCATAACCTGACAAAACCATGCCATTGACAATAAGAAAACCATTTACCAACATGAAAAGGCATGCATGTCCAAACCAGCTAGGAAATCACACATGAAAAAGAGTACCTGCAAGTATTCCTGCTAAAGCTTCTTGATCTTTCTTTCCTTCCTTCATCCTTGCTTGCTTTTTCTTTCCTTGCTTACTTATGCTTTCCTTTTCTTTCTTTCCTTTTCCTTGTTCCAAAACTAGAGTGCTTTCGAGAAAACTCTAAGTGACCAAGAGCGCGAGAGAGTGAGAGAGTGACTAATAAGAGAGAGCTCCCAAGCTAAGACTGAAAAAAGCCATGAACTAATCCTCAGAAGCCTTTTTATGAATGAGGCCTCTAATTTCTTCATTTTCCATTATTTTCCTTCAATTTCCTCCTCACATGCAACCTGTGACCTTTCACCTTACTTTTCTCCTCTTTTCCTTTATTTTCATAAATAAATGTGCCAAAACACCTTTTAATGCCTTAGCCTTATGTTATGAAACTAGCTCACAAAAAGATAGAAAAGATAGATCAACGCCTTAGAATTCAGCCTCTTCGAGGGGGCAACCTCCTTTACATTACACAAATGAACAATTCTTGGATGATACAAATGACAAGACCTCCTTTCTATATATAGGAGTCTAAGGGGTCATAATATAATCAGAGCCGACATAACAATAATAGTGTAAGGGCTCAATAATAACAATAGTGGGCTTCTATGGGGCACAATAATAATAATATGGGGACTACATGGGCACAACAATATAATAAGGGGGTTGTACTAATAACAATAAGGGGTTACACTAGTAGTATAGGGACCTAACATGCCCCTCTCCTTCAAAAAGTGTTGTCCTCAACGCTTGAGTAGTTCTTGATGCTTCTATATAAATTCTTGCCCTCCCGTGTGGAATCTTCAGTGGGTAAGTTTTTCCACTTGATGAGATACTCTGAAATTGATCTATTTCGTAGCTTTCGATTTCTCGGTTCTGTGACTGCTTCAGGTTCCAATATGATTTTTCCTTCCTTGTCAAGTTCTCACAATACTGTTTGAACTGGGATCTTCTACAACTTTTGAATGAGTTCCCACTCCTTTGGGCATATGGATATATGTAACGGCTAATGTTTGGAGGAACACTTCGTGGAACCAAATGAATAGCACGATCATGATCACGAATAGGTGGGAGGCCTTTGGGAGTCTCAAATACCTTGGAATGATTGTTCAAAACGTTTTTGAGATTTGGAGAAATACATGATTTCGATGTGGGATCCTCTAGTGAACATAATTGTGCAATTATACCTCATTGTTATTTATTTAGAAGCTTTGTCATGCTGTTAGAGTTGATTATAATTCCAGGTTTTCCTTCGATACCCATCAATTCAACTTTCGTTCCTTCCCAAAAAAATTTCAAGAAAAGTTCTTGAAAATTAAAAGCTATCGTACCCAAAGATTGTAGCCATTGGACTCCTAGTAAAACATCAGCACCACCCATTGGAATGGAAAGCATTGGGCTATTCAATACATATCCTCCCATGGATAGCTTGATATGATTGCACTTTCCAGAGAAATTTATGGTTCCTCCACTTGCAACCATCACTTGACACTCCGGTGTTGGATATGGGAAGCAATTCAATTCCTTGGCTATCTTACAATCAATAAAATTATGGGTACTACCTGAATCAATCAATACTTTTACCTTTTTCTTCTTGATATGTCCTTCTATCTTGATAGTTTGAGGAGTAGTAATTTCTTCCAATGCATTACAAGATATGGTCGGGTTGATTTCTTGAGACTCGATGTGATCTTTCAATTCTTGAACATTTTTCTTCTTGATATGTTCTTCTATATTTATAGTTTGAGGAGTGGTAATTCCGTCCAATGCATTACAAGATATGGTCAGATTCATTTCTTCTTTCTCGATGTGATCTTTCACTTCTTGAACCATTTTCTTCTTGATATATCCTTCTATATTAAGAGTTTTAGGAGTGGTAATTCTTTCTAATGCTTTACAAGATATGGTCAGATTCATTTCTTGTTTCTCTGGGGTTGGTTCCTGGTGTATATACTCTTCTTTTGACGTTTCTTGATCCTTTTCTTCCTCCGCTACACAATCAATGTAAAATAATTTCTTCTCAGCACACTTATGACCTTTAATGTTTTTGTTATCACAACTGTAACAAAGCCCTTATTCTCTTTTTTCTTCCAATTGTTGTGGTGTAACCCTTGTAGGTTGTGGAAGGTTAGGAGAAACAACACTTCCATCTTTATAGTTGTGAGGGGTAGACTTCCTTGTTGCCATAATTTCGCTTTCAATTTTTCTTGCCAACTTGAATGCCTCCTCCAATGAATCAGGTTCCCAAAAACGAACCTCATGTTGAACGTTATCCTTTAAAGTCCCTATGAAGACATCAATCCTTTGCTTCTCTAGAATATCATTTATCCTTATATTCAATTTTTGAAAGTCCTCAATGTGCTCTACCATTGAACACTTTTGTTTGAGATTTATCAATTGGCTAAAGAAGGTGTTTTTCTTTGTATCCTCATAATGTGCTATCATTTCCTCCGTGAAAATTGACCACGTAACAAGTTGTTTACGAGAACAAAGCCCTTTATACCATAAAAAATGATCCGGTTCTAAATATGAAGATGCAATACGTACCTTTTGTAACAGTGGTACACCATGTAGATCAAAATATTGCTCCATCTGAAGTATCCAATTTACTGGATCCTTGCCATCAAACTTCCTCATATCACCTTTTCTTGATTTTAGGAGTTCGATCTTGAAACAACTATAACTCTGTAATTTCAGCTCTTCCAGCTCTGAAATTTTGACTTGTAGTAGCCCTCTGTGTCCTCTTACCAATGCCACCAGTCTGATCAAAATTGGATTCTCTAAGAAAGAGTTATGCACAATCTCCCAAGATGGCCTGATTATATACCTTTTCAGAAGAGCTAACTTGTATGAAGTGCCACGTGTCACTGTTTTGACCTTCGAATTTAAAAAATATACATAGGAAACTACAGTCCGTCCTCTTTCTGTAACTTCTTACGAAATTTCAGTCTGATTCTCAAAATAAAAGTTATGACGATTTTCCCCAGGTCACCTGTTTGGAATGTAATTCAGGAGTCTGAAAAAAGACCAAATTCTTCAGATCATATCTCTGCAAATATAGTGCTAAAAGCTTTGAAATTCGGATCCGAGGTTCAGCGCGATTTATTCTCAAATGGGTTTTTATTTTAGCATCGGAAACATCACAGAAAAAGGTTATAGTGAAAATTCCACGATGACCTGTTTGGAGCAGCGAAACCCTAGAATCCAAAGCTCTAATACCAAATGTTATGAAACTAGCTCACAAAAAGATAAAAAAGATAGATCAATGCCTTAGAATTCAGCCTCTTTGAGGGGGAAACCTCCTTTACATTACACAAATGAACAATTCTTTGATGATAACTTTCTATATATAGGAGTCTAAGGGGTCATAATATAATTAGAGCCGACATAAAAATAATAATGTAAGGGCACAATAATAACAATAGTGGGCTTCTATGGGGAACAATAATAACAATATAGGGACTACATGGGCACAACAATATAATAAAGGGGTTGTACTAATAACAATAAGGGGTTACACTAGTAGTATAGGGACCTAACACCTTAGACTTTGCCAATTTCCTTAGCCAAAACACACATCTAGTGATGCCTGCTAGGATACTTTTGCCCAACATTCAACTTGGAATAAGTGTCCCTTAATCGTGGTCTTATTTTTCCTTTATTAACTTTTCTTACATGAACTTTTCACCAGGGTTGTTACATGTTGCTCCTCTAGAAGTTTGTGATGTATTATTAGGCCAACCATACTTATGGAAGTGTTATGTTGTGTATGAGTCTAAGCCTCACACTCTTATTTTTACTTTAGGGAATAAGTTATATAGGATACTAGAGGTATCACAACCTACCATCATCTCTTTGATCTCTAGTAAGAAATCTAGTAAGATCATTTCCGAGACCGAGAAATTTGTCTTCCTTATGATTTTCCCGCGGGGCAAGAAGAAGATCTTGGCCACATCCACAACCTCCAAAAAGGGCTCCTCTACACGACAACAATAGATGGGCATGGTCGTGGAGGAGTACATGGACATCTTCACCTCACCCACAGGGGTACCCCTACATTATCAGGTCAAGCACTCCATCGATCTGACCTCGAGTGTGCTTCTACCTAATGGAATGATATACTGACGCTTTGTTCTGGAACGACCTATTGACGCTCTACCTCGGGTGTGCCACTACCCAATGGAATGATCTACTAACGCTTTGTTTTGTAACGGCCTATTGACGATCTACCTCGGGCGTTCCGCTACCCAATGGTTGATTCTTGGAATTGAACCTGGCCTTAGGCCCGAAATCGATACCATGGGTCTATACCCTAGGTGATTCCCCTAATCGACCTCGGGCAATTCCCGAAACAACCCTGGGCGATTCCCAGAATCGACACTGGGTGATTCCAAAAATTGACCCTGGGTGATTCCAGCAATCGATACCCTAGGAAATACCTAGAATTAACCTTGGGTGATTCCCAGAATTGACCCTGGGAGATTCCCAGACTCAACCCTAGGTGATACCCAGAATCAGACTTGGGTGATTCCCGGAATCAACCCTAAATAACCTAGGCACCTAGGGGCGATTCTTGGAATCGATCCTAAGTGATACCTGGAATTGACCTCGGCGATTCTTGGAATCAACCCTAGGTGATTTCTTGAATCATCCCTTGGTGACTTGGGAATCAACCCAAAGATATTATGAGAATCAATACCCTTATAAATACCTAAAATTGATAATAGGAAATTCCAGAAATCAACCTTAAGTGATTCCGGGAATCGACCCTGGGCGATTCCCGGAATCAGATCTGGACGATTCCCAGAATCGACCTTGGGCGATTCCAGGAATCGACCCTGGGCGATTCTGGGAATCGACCCTGCGCGATTCTGGGAATCGGCCCTAGGCATCCAGGGGCCCTAGACTGCGGGCCAGGGTGGGTTCAGGAATCAGCCTTGGGTGCCTAGGGTTGATTTTTGAAATCGACATTGGGTGCCCCAAGCCCCTAGGCCATAGGCCTTAGCAGAGGCACATTGCCTACCCCCACCAAGGACAATGGCTTAGGGGCCTTAGGTGCCCAAGCTCAATTTCGAGAATTGACCCTAGGTGCCCTAGGGTGATTCCGGGAATCAACCCTGGGCGCCCAGGGTCAATTCCGGGAATCAAACCTGGGCACCTAAGGCTTGGGTGGGGGTGCCTTTCCCTCCTCCACCAAGGCCTGTGACATAGGGACCCTGGGCGGGTGGCCTAGGTGGGGGAATATTTCTCAGCCCCACCAACGCTTGTGGCCCAGGGGCCTTAGGTACCCAAGGTTGATTCCCAGAATCATCCCTGGGTGCTTAGGGCCCTTAGGCTGTTGGACTAGGTGGGGGAACCTTGCTCACCCACACCTAGGCCCAAAGTTGAGGGGCCCTGGGTAGGGACGTCTCTCCTACGCCCACCCAGGTCGGTGACCTAGGGGCCTTGGATACCTAAGGCCCCTTAGCTGCGAGCTTAAACGGGGGTGCCTCACCCACCTTTGCCGAGGCCCATGACTTAGGAGTCCTTAAGCGCCCAAGGGCGATACTTGAAATTGACCTTGGCCTTAGGCGCCCAGGGGTGATTCCCAGAAATTCTCGAAATCGATTGCATAGGTCAATACAGTGGGTGATTCTCTGAATCAGACCCAGGGCGATTCTCGAAATTTACCCTAGACAATTCCTAGAAATGATCCTTGGTGATTCCCAGAATCGACCCTGGGTGATTCCGGGAATCTACCTTGGGTGATTTTCGAAATCGATACCCTATGCAATACCCAAGATCGACCCTAGGCGATTCCCAGAATCGACCATGGGTGATTTCTGGAATCAATCCTAGGCGTCGAGTGCTTGTCGACCACGGGCTTAGGCGGGGGCACCACGCCTGCTGCTGCCCAAGTATGTGGCCTAGGGGCCTTATGTGTCTAGGGTCGATTATGGGAATCGTCCCTAGGTACTTCGGTCCCTTGGTTCGTTGGCTTGGGTAGTGGCGCCTCACTCGCCCCCAGCCAGGCCCACAACCCAGGGCTCTTGCGCACCCAGGGCCGATTCCCAGAATCAACCCTTGGTGATTCCTAGAATCAACCTTGGAATATTCCTGGAATCGACCCTGGACGATTCTTAGAATTGACCTGAGTCCTAAGCGCCTCTGGGCGATTCCCAGAATCGATCCTGGGCGATTGCTGGAATCGACCTTGGGCGATTCTTAGAATCGACCCTAGGCGATTCCCATAATCGACCCTAGGTGATTCCCAGAATTGACGATGGCCCTGGTTAACTAGGGGCGATTCCAGGAATCAACCCTGGGAAATTCCTGGAATCAATCCTATCCTTGGCCCCGGAATCGACCATGGGCGCTTCCCAGAATCGACACTAGGCGATTCCCTGAATCGACACTGGGCGATTCCTAGAATCAACCCTTGGTGATTCTCAAAATCGACCCTAGCCCTGGGCACCCAAGGGAAATTCCTAGAATCGAACATGGGTGATACTTGGAATCAACCCTCGGGGATTCTCAGAATTGATCTGTGACGATTCCTAGAATCGACCCTAGGCGATTCCCAGAACCAACCCTAGGTGATTCCCATAATCGACCGTGGGAAATTCCCAAAATCAATAACCAGAATCGACCTTGGGCGATTCCCATAATCTACCCTAGGTGCTCAGGGGTGATTCTTAGAATCAACCATGGGAAATTCCCAGAACCGATCGTGGGTAATTCCTAAAATCAACCCTGGGCAATTCCCGAAATCAACACCCTAGGCAACACCCGAAACTGACCATGGGCGATACCATGGGAGATTCTTGGAATCGACCTTAGATGCCTAGGGCCCCTAGGCCGTAGGCCTGGGCGGGGGTGTCTATCTTGCCCCTGCCTAGGCCTGCGGGCTAGGCACCCTAAGCCCGTCGACCATGGGCTTGGGCAGAGGTGCCTCTCTTGCCCCCACCTAGGTCCACATCATAGGTGCCCTGGGCACTTAAGGTCAATTCCTGGAATCGACCCTAGGCGCCCAATGTTGATTCCAAGAATTGAACTTGGGTACCGAGGGCTGATTCTGGGAATTGACACTGGGTGCTTAGGACCCATTCCAAGAATTGACGCTGGGCACTTAAGACCTGTTACACTAAAAAATGTCACCTTGACTACTTACAGTTAGTATGGCTCAAAATCAACAGTCATGCTACCCTTTTAGGCAAGTCTTATGCCTCTGTTATCCATCTCAAACTCAAAGAAGAGAGAGAGTCTTGTAAAAACTATGTTTATCTCTGGGGTCGCAGGTTCTCTCTAGCCTTACCTGCGGGGACGCAGGTCATGTTCAAAAAAACTGCGTCCATGGACGCTCTGTATGTTAAAGGACAGGTGCGTCCTCCTGTAAAAGGCAAAATGCGCAAGTTTTATCTTGAGAAAGTTACTTGTGGTTACTTCTAGAACATTCTAGAGGTCGGTTTGATGAAATGGATGCGCCTCCAGTTGGTTCATGTATCTCTATTAAGAGGGGACTTATCCCATCAATAAGGGAACTATCCCACCCATAGAGGGGGATGATCCCATTGATAGTGGACCTGAATAACCTCTTTACAGCACTATAAATGAAGGCATTGAGCCAGAAGGAGGAGAGGTTGGAGCTATACATTTTCTTTGGGTAAATGCTGCAGGATTTAGGTCTTCCATTAGAACCTTTGTGAGGAGAGATTGTCTTTACATGATTCTACTTGGAAGAGGGTGAGCTTTGTCAAAGTAGAGGAAAACACTTGATGGACCCTGGGAGGAACTTGCACAACACCAAGGCCAGGTTGTAAGAGTTTCTTTGTTTCGTTATTAATACAAACTGGTTTATTTTTCTCAATAGCTTGTGTTAATGAGTTATTTCATGTGTTCCTTGGTCTGCATGTTGAATGTATGTTTTATTATATGAAATACAAGTGCTCGGTAATTGTTTGATTGTTTGTGGTTGCAGGAATTGACTTGAAGGAGGAGCTCATCCGGATTGGCAAGGACGAACTACAACAACATCGTTTTGGAATAAGGTAAGCCTAAACACTTGTACTTTTCAAGTTGTAAAAGGTATATTTAGAGAAAGATCACTCCATTTTGTCTTGTTTGTCGCTAGAGAGTGTAAACTCTTAGGGAGGTCAGTTGTGTCAGCCCAAATGACTTTTTCCGCCACGACAAATTGGCGACTCCACTGGGGATATTATATCCATTAATGAATGAGTCTTTTCCTTTATATGAACTTTGCTTTGTGAAAATCATTTTTATTTTCTGGTTTTTGACTGTGAGAAATAGTATTTGGGTGGCTTAGCTTTAGATTTAGTTAGCTTTGGTTTTTCTTTCTTTTTCCAGAAGGACGCACTCTCTGTGTGTTGCACAGTGCGTCCTTGGACGCGCTGTTGTCGACTGCACAGTGCGGGCCCGCACCTGTGACAACGGGTGGCCTGCGTCTTCCTGTAAAAGTTAAGAAAATTCCATTTTTGCTTTAAATTGCTTTTAGAATTTTGTTTTTCCTTAGTATTTTCTGCCCAGATCCTTTAGTACCCTGTCAAGAATTCTCACCTGAACTGGTTTTGTGAGCTTTGAGTGTTTTAGTGGATTTCAACGAAGTTTAGACCTAGGGTTTGATTTTTGAATAGGTTCTGTAGTGACTTTGAGCTTAGAAAGTTGTCCAGCCTTAGATACCTCTGGTTAGTCAACCTTCTTAGAAGTCGGGCCTGTCGTAAAGTCTCCTTGTTTGAGCAACTTGCCATTTGAGTTGTTTTGGGTCAAATTTCGAATTGCTTGTTTATAAAGTGTTGATTTCCATTTTACAAAAAGAACAAAAAGATTAGAATTTTGTTTTGACTAGTTTTTGGTTCTGCAATAAGCTAGTCCTTGATTTGATTGTGATCAAGTAAAACACCTTAGAATAATCATTGTTAGTTTTGACCTTGTTAGAATTGCTTAGAATAAATTTATCTTTAGTTTGCTTATGAGTGGATTTTCATAGATTTTGATAGTTGTTAAAGATTGCTTTTTGGTTATATTAGTTTTATTTGCTTTGTTAAAAGAAAAATACAAAAACATCTTCTTTAAAAGTCTTGTTTCAAGTAGCTTTTTGTTTTTCAAAGAAGAAAAGAGTTTTTTCGTGCATGTAAAGAGAAGTTATGTTTTTATGCTTGGAAAAGAAAATCGAATTGTTTCTTTGATTGTCTTCAATTAAGAAGTTGCTTTTATAAAGATTGCATTCTCTCAACTTTTTAGTTAAAACAATTCATCGAAAAAGCAAAAGTAGTGGATAAATCATCCTAGGTGCATTTTGTAGTGGTTTCGAGTCGAGTCAACACACCACTAGTTTCACTTCCATCACCTTTTGACTTAAAGAACAACCTTAAAAGTGACGCTTAAATTAAAATTGATCTAGTAACTTTTATTTTTTAGGGTTCTGAAGCACCAACATAGCTTAGGCTAGGGTCTTGGAGTAGGTGAGTACTTAACTCTCCAAGACTACAAAACCAAACAGTTAGTCTATCTTGAGTAGAACAAATCCAATTGTTTCAGTTACATTCTGGGAAAGCTCCTCTTAAAGGAGAAGCACGAGCTCGTGTCCGAACCAGTGAGGGGATCATTCCTCCCTCGTTGGGAACGACGCCAGGCAGTACGTATTAAAAACGGTAAACCTCGGATTAACCATTGTCGAGGAGCCAGGGGTCACTTATCGGTAAACCTTGGATTACTGTCAAGGAGCCGGTAAGGGGATTGGAGCTTGTTACTCTGCCCTTGCGTGCTGTCAGAGTTTAGACTATTCCCCCAGGTGTAATTGTTGTGATTGGTAACCTTAGTGGCCATAATATCTAGGATTCTACCCAAGGTGACGGTGGAGGGAAGGTCCCACTGTACCTGGAGCAGACGTCGGCTATACTCACTTGGATTTTCTGGGGGGTACGCTTCACTTCGAGACGGTTAAAGTGGAGGTACTTGGTCCAGTCTATTCATTAAGCAGGTTGTCGGCGTAACTGTTCCACCCGCCATTTCTGTACTAAATCCTGCGAGGTTGGGCCTAATCACCAACTAGCGCTTTTGGTCCGGAAGATACTGTTTGTGTGTACTTTGACACTCTAGATTATTTAGGTGTATGCTTCAAATTTGTTTGGTTCTTTAGAAGACTTAGGTGGTTTGATTTGAAATTTTTTATTTTGTTTTCGTGTGTTGTAGTTAAAATCATTAATTGTGGCGGAATTACCGAGACGGTCCCGTCGCATTGCGGGCCAGTCTCCTGAAGTTGTTTCTGTGGCCGAATTGTTGAGAAGATCCCGTGAACTTAGGGGTTCACCTCCTCGAGACGTCCCCAGTGTTTTAGAAGGTTTAAAGGTCCTTGTAACTCCTCCTAGTGGCAGTAGAGTAGGTTCACCTGAAGAAGGAGAATCTTCCTTGGTAGTCCATCCAGATTACCAAAGTTTAGAAACAGGTTACAATCCCGAAGCTGTTACAGTTTCCGAGCTTGCTGGTAGTTTTTCATCTGCCAGTGAAACAGGCGAAGAACCTGAAATTTCCGAACCTGTTACTCCAACTCCTAGTGTTCCTGATTCACCAAGAATAGAAAGAATTATCACCGAAAATCTTCCTGTTGGGTTAATTGCTATAGAAGAACTTGTTCCAGAGGAAGAACTAGGTGTTTCTGATTCTGAAGATATAATTACCCTTGATTTGAGGGAGCGTGAGTCTATCTTTTACAGTCCTCCTAGAAGTGAACCTTGGTACCTTGCTTTAACCAATTTTTTAGACAACTCAGTAGCTTTTTCCACACCTCGTACTCCTTTTCCACCCGGAGGAATACATACTCCTGTAAATATGTCTGGTCCGTCATCTGTGTTTACGCAAAGTCCTGAATCATTTTTACATGGTGGTCCTTCTGTTCCTGCTGGGTATCAATCACTTTCTGGTACCTTTCCGGGAGCATCTCCTCAACCCGTTGATCTTGGGTTATTAGTTGGAAACAGTGGTAATGTACCATTGAGTATAGGTGATGTTTATATGATGTCAGGTTCAACTCCCGTTAACCAACCTCAAGGTGGCCAATTACCGCCTGGGGGGCAACCTTCGTTAATGCCTGGGGGGCAACCTCAAGGTACTTCATTCGCATCTGGGGGGCAACCTCAAGGGTATCAACCCCAAGGGTATCAACCCCAGCCTCAATATGTACCGCAAAGTCAACCTCAGTATCAATATCCACCTCAAGGATGGCAACCTCAAGGATGGCAACCTCAAGGGTATCAACCCGAAGGATATCAACCTCAAGGATACCAACCTCAAGGTCAAGGTCAACCCCAGTATTCGTATTTACCTCAAGGTTATCAACCTACGGGTCAATACCCTGGTCAAAGTTATCAACCACCTCAAGGGCAATCATATGGGACTGCACCTTACAGTTATCAACCCTATCCTCAATACGGCTATGGATCTCAGTATCCTCAACCTGTTACGAGTCAGTACCCTGGATTGTTAACATGGGATCCGTCACAGGGTCAACAGATGTTGCAGCCAAGTATACAGTCGGCACCTCAAGCAGGGCAACCTATAGTTCCTGGTCCACCCCAGCAACCGCAACCTGTCCAGTCAAGTGTTCAGACCCCTGTAACTTCGGTAATTACTCAGCCGCCAATTGCACCCGGTACTCCACCTCACACGGCTGCAGCAACTACCGCTTCATCTACCATGCTTACTTCTGGAGTATCGGCAGCTCCGGTTTCTACAGTCCCTGTAACCACTCCTCAGACATCTGTTCCGTTGTCTGGACCTACAGTCCAAACCACAGTCCAGATGCCTGTAGGACCGCCTGGTACAAGTACGGTTGTTACTACTCAACCTCAATTTGTTCAACCTCCGTACCAGGGACCGTATCAACCTGGGCAAGCTGCCCAACAACCGGCTTACCAGTATCAACCGTATCCTGGGTACACTTATCATCAACCTCAACAACCCCAGTATGGTCCGGTTAATCCTGGTTTTCTAGGAGGATATAATATCCCCAATGCGATTCCCGTTCCTAGTTATCCTGGATATCCTCCTCCTGGGGCTGGTCTTGTGACTCAGAATTTTAGAGATCCTAACCGTCAGTTACCGTTTATTGCAACTTTAGATTTACCCGACTTGACGCGCCTAACAAACGATCCAATTCAATATCAACAGTTCTGGCCGCCAATGCCAAATAAGTTGCCCAGCGATATACCTAAGTTTGAAGGTAAGTCTGGAGAGGATCCATCCAATCACGTGATGACTTACCACCTCTGGTGTGCATCAAATTCCATCTCAGATGATTCCATCCGCTTACGTCTTTTCCAGCGTACACTCATTGGTCTCGCAGCCAAGTGGTACATTGAGTTGCCACGGGCCTCTTTTTACAACTTTAGCCAGTTAGCTACCTCGTTCTTAACTCATTTTCAGTTACCAGTCAGATATGATAATGGTACAGAATTATTAACTTCGCTAAAACAATCGACATCCACGTACATTTCTGATCACATCCATGAGTGGAGACGTCGAAGAAGATTAGTGAAAGTTTTTATCCCGGACCAAATCTTAGCTGAATGGTTTGTCAAATCATTATTACCATGAATTACTGAAGATGTAGCTAAGGCCGGAGTAGTTACTGAGGAGCAAGTCATTGCTCAAGCACAGTACCTTGACTTAGTTTATACTCAGTCGGGTACGTTACATGAGAAAATTCCGGATCTTCCCAAGTCAAACCAAATCGCTGCTGCTCCTTCGGGATCTCATGCCGCTGATGGTATGATTGGTATCGTGACTACGAAGAGCAAGAAGAAGTCTTCCAAGGCTTCAACTACTCCAATTATCACTTTGCCTGATTCTCCGACAGGAGAGTCTTCTCCTGAACTCACCGCCGACATTCACGCCGTAGAGTCATCTACGGCCAAACCAAAAAACGGTGGAAAGAAGAAAGGAAAGAAGAAGACCAAAGCAGACAAGGCTCCAAAGGAGAAAGTAGAAAAGTCGGAAACCAATGACGAAAAGCGCAAACCTCGTTATCCTTGTCTCATTTGTGAAGAAGATCATTTTACGAGAGACTGCCCTCATCGGGCCGAGGTAGTGAAAATAGTTAAAGGTTCCGCCACTCCTGCTGTGTTAAAAAATCCATTTCCAGAGCAGGAGAATAAGATGATAGGTTCTTCTTCGAATGCCAGTGAAGAACCCATTTTGATGATGTCTCATGTCAGGATTGCGACTCGATCGCAAGATTATGGTAGTAAGGCTCCTGTTGATGGTAAAGAAGCAGAATCTTCTCACTCTAACCCATCAACCTCAACTCCTGGTTCCGATCCACTACAGATCGAGAAACCTAACCCAGACTTAGTGATTAAGCCGCCCGCCAAGGGTGTACTTCGAAGGTCTGCTTTCAACCCACATGCGAGAGCAGCCCAGAATTACAACATTGTTGAAGACTTAGCTGTTTCACCTTCAGCAATGTCGGCACTCGAAGTGCTGCAATCATGTCCAGCGCAACGAAAATTGCTTTTGTCGGCTATTGGAGCTGTCGATGTTCAGGACCCGAACCTAATGATCTTTGATCTAGAAAATAGTACACCACGTCTCCCCCATCAAATGGCTTTCCAAATCCCAGTGATAGTCAAAAACAGGCCTATTCATCGGACTGTGATTGATGAGGGAGCTTCTACGTGTATTATGTCGATTCAATGTTGGAGATCACTTGGTTCTCCTTCGTTGAACCAATCCCCCACCATCCTTAAGGCCTTTGATGGCCGTGGGTTCCGTCCGTTTGGTATTCTACAAGAATTGCCTATAGGGGTCGAAGGTAAAACCGTTAGTCTGGATGTGGAAGTGGTTGATGCCCCTCTAGACTACAACCTTCTTTTGGGTCGAAGTTGGTCATATGCTATGACAGCGGTCGTTTCATCGGTCTTCAGAGTCATTAAATTTCCACATAACGGTAAGATCGTAACTATTGATCAGCTGACATACTTTTCATCCGACCCATCCTCTTCAGAAACTATCCAACATGTTGGTAAAACGACAATCCCTTACAAGGACATTGGTGTAGGTTTAGTTAAGGATTCCGGTTTACTGGGAACTTTTCCTCTTCCTCCACTCAATGTAGATCCTTCATTTGCAACGATTCATATGATCACGTCAGAAAACATTATTCACGATGATCCTTGGTATGTTCCCTCTGACTCTGAGCTAGATTCACTCGGTGATGTTATGCCGTTGAGTCCGTATGAAATTGCTTATGAAGCTCTTATGTCTTTTACTGATTTTCATTCAACCGAACCCGACCAAATGAATGTGGTCAGTGAAGAGTCACTTTTCACCTCACCTTTAGAACGGATAACGTTTCCCGAAGAAGTGTCATCTGACGAACGACTTCGCGAAATCCTAAGTGTAGATGATCTACCATGGGAAGATCTCCATCACAGATCTTCGTTTTTACCTAAGGGCGATGCTTTTGAAAATGATTTTTCATCTATCTTTACCGCTGAATATGTCAAAGACGCTCAGGATCCAACGAAACATTCTGATTCAGAGCTGAATTTAGGGAATATTTCTCGTACTGTTCCCATTGATATATCAGTGAAGCCCGGAATTGAGGAGAACATTCATATAGGTGCCGCATGTACTGAAGAAGAAATCCAAACTTACAAGGCCCTATTCCAAGAATTCCGCGACGTGTTTGCCTGGTCCTACGAGGAAATGCCAGGAATCGATCCTGCCATTGTTGTTCATGAAATCAAAACCTACCCGGATGCTAAACCCATTCGGCAACGGTTGCGTCAGATTCACCCTCGAAAGGCAGCTGCAATCAAAGCAGAAGTCGAAAAGCTGTTGAAAGCAGGTTTCATTTATCCGATCCCGTTAACGGATTGGGTATCGAATATTGTTCCCGTCAATAAAAAACAAGGAACAATAAGAATCTGTATCGATTATAGGGATATCAATCGAGCTTGTCCAAAAGACAACTATCCTACGCCTTATATCGATCAAATAATTGATGATTGTGCCGGAAGTGAGATGTTTTCCTTCATGGATGGTTTCTCAGGTTATAATCAAATCAATATTCTACCTGCCGATCAACCAAAAACGGCATTCATTTGTCCATGGGGGACATTTGCTTATTGCAAATTACCTTTTGGGCTTAAGAATGCTGGCGCTACTTTTCAACGGGCCATGTCTTATGCGTTTCATGACATCAAGCACATTGTGCAACCCTATCTCGATGATTTGCCTGCTCATTCTTTACACCGAGCTGATCACCTTGTCCATTTACGAGCAATCTTTATGAGGTGTAGGCATTATCGAATTCGGTTGAATCCCCACAAGTGTGTTTTCTGTATAGAAACAGGTCGATTGCTGGGATTTGTTGTTTCTAAAGCCGGCATTCGCGTCGATCCCTCGAAAGTCGAGGCTATCATTCAATTGCCTCCTCCTTCGAGTTTGCGCCAACTCCAAAGTTTGCAAGGGAAAGCGAACTTTTTACGCCGATTCATCCCTAACTACGCCGAGGTCACTAAAGGTTTTACACGGTTGTTGAAACAGAACGTACAATTCTTTTGGGACGAGATTGCCCAACAATCTTTTGATGCACTGAAACACGCGTTGACCCATGCACCGTTATTGCATCCTCCCAACTACAACCAGGACTACTTCTTATACCTCGCAGCTTCGCATTCCACCATTGGAATGGTGTTAGTTCAAGAAGATGAATTCAAGGCAGAGCATGTGATATATTATCTTAGCAGAACCTTAAATCCAACTGAGTTAAAATATTCACATGTGGAGAAATTGGCCCTGGCAGCCGTTCAAGCTGTCCAGCGTTTCCGTCACTACATCCTTCTCCGCAAAACTACGGTTATTTCGGATTGCAACCCTATGATTTATATCTTGACAAAACAACTGCTAGGGGGCAAGTACTCTAAATGGATTGTCATCCTGCAAGAGTTCGACTTGGAATTTGAGAAATCCAAGTCTAAGAAATCTTTAGTCTTCGCGGAATTGATGTGTGATTTCCCAAGTGCTGACACAGAGACTGTGGCAGAGGAGTCCATTGCGGACGAATCTTTGTTTCTTATTAGCACTGTAGATCCGTGGTATGGGGATATAATCATCTATCTCCAAACCCCAACCTTTCGGCCTGAAGCTTCCAAGGAAGACCGTCGAAAAATTCGGTTTCAATCCCAGCAATACAGGATTATTGGAGATACACTTTATCGCCTGGGGGCAGACTTAGTTTTTCGACGTTGTTTAACTCACGATGAGGCTGAGAGAGTTTTGAATGATTGTCACTCTGGAGCATGTGGCGGTCATATGTCTGGGTATGCCACAGCTCAGAAGGTGTTGCGCGCTGGCTATTTCTGGCCGTCTATGTTTAAAGATTGTATCCTTGCCGTCAGAAAATGCCACAACTGTCAAGTGTTTGATCGAAAGATGCGCGCTCCACCTGCTCCTCTCCACCCTATAATTGCCGCTGGTCCATTCGCCAAATGGGGCATTGACTTTATTACTTGTAACCCTCACTCGGCCGGGGGGCATGCGTATATCATCCTCGCGGTTGATTATTTTACTAAGTGGGCCGAGGCGATGCCTACATTCGACGCAAGCGGCAAGACAGCTGCACTTTTCGTATTCAATCATATCATAACTAGGTTTGGTGTCCCACAAGCAATCATTACTGACCATGGGAGCCATTTTCGAAATGTCATGATGACTGAACTTACAAGCCAGCTTGGTTTGCGCCACGATAGCTCTACACCTTATTATCCGCAAGCCAACGGTTTGGTTGAGTCAATCAACAAAGTTCTAGTCGTCATGATTCGACGGATCATTGGTATCCATCGAACGAATTGGCATAACATGTTATTTTCGGCGCTATGGGCATATCGAACTTCAGTGAAAAATTCAACAGGTTTCACCCCTTTCCAGCTAGTTTATGGCTTAGAAGCTGTGTTACCTATTGAATGCGAAATCCCATCACTTCAAATGGCTGTCGAATTACTTCCAGCTACTTCCGAAGAGGAGAAACGGTTGTTATACTTGGCTAAATTAGATGAGACTCGACGTGACGCTACTTTAGCTATCGAGACTCACGCAAAACGAATGAAAGCCCAGTACGATAAAAATGTAACTCCTCGAAGTTTTTCGGAAGGAGACCTAGTACTATTATATGATCAAGCTAACGATAAGCTAGGTGCCGGAAAATTCGTTCCCATGTGGCATGGGCCCTACATTGTAAAGCGAAAGCTAGCAAAAGGGGCTTATGAGTTAGTTGATTTTGATGGGGACTCTTTGGGCAAACCCAGAAATGGACTTTACCTAAAGAGGTATTATGCTTAAAATGATGGATGGAGAAATTTTTAGATAGGTTAGATTTCCTTTCTAGCTAGCAAGTGTGTTAGTTTAGTCAGTGTGCTTAGTTTAGCGAGTGTGGTTTTCGTCATTATTCTGGCTTATCTTGGTTTTACTCTTGATATTGTAGATGTCGACGCCTCTCCAAACATACATTGGATTTGCTGATGGTGCTTGTCGTAGTACACGGAATATCTCTTCCGCAGCTTGGGTTATCTATTCACCCTCTGACGAGTTAGTTTCTATGCATGGGGTAAGCCTCGGTCAAACAACGAATAACATTGCAGAATACAGTGCAGTGGTTGAATTATTATCCGAATCTATTTCATTTGGAATTCGACGTTTGATTGTGAGGTTAGATTCTGAACTTGTTGTATTACAGCTTAATAGAGTTTATGCCATTAGAAATCCTGTGTTGTTAAGGTTGTTTTTGAGAGTGCGTCTCTTGGAACGTGAATTTGATTACATTGAATATCAACATATTCCAAGGTCCCTGAATACATTAGCAGATGCAATTGCTTCTCGAGTGTTGGACAGACATTTATAATAATCATGCAAGTAAATTTAAAGACATTTCATCATACATGTTAAACAAGATAAGCCGGTAATAGTGATATATAGATATAGATAGAAGTGTGTCCAAAAAATATATACATCGTCTTCGATCATAGGTTTAACACACCTTATGATCGGCAAAATGATAGTACAAAAAGTCAAAAATGTCACATGTGACTACAAAAAGTGACTAGTCAATCACTGGTGGTGCTCTCTGTACGACACCACTGCGCGGGCTACCTTACGCAGAAATCTCCTAAATGGTCCAGGGACTGCAACTACAAAACGTTGAAGCCTGATAGGAATGTCGTCCATAGTAGTCTCAGGTATGTCTACCGTGAGACGATCTAGGTCATGCTCCAATTCAGCTAATACGTCTGCAGCTGCGTCCTGTGGGGCCGGTGCCGGTGCAGCTGGATGTCGTCTATCATAAGGCCGGAGATTGGCTGGACGCTGTGGACCAACATCTGCATTTTTAAAATTTTACTGTTAGTTTGAGACGATATATATGAAAAATAAAAAATACATAACTAAAAAACTTGTGAAAATAAAAGTACCTCTGTCGTCCCATTGTTCTCCCTGTGGAAGAACCATGTCCGGATCACCTCTGAAATCCATTCCGGCATATGGAAAGTCTTGTATCACAAAAAGCTGGCCCTCTAACCAGTCAAAGTAACTGTCTGAGAATCGAACCACTGCCGCGCCCTCGTCAGGATGCCGGGCCATCACCGCAACCCATCGAATCAGCTTTGGCTGCTGAGGACCCAAATCATCAACAGTGAGTTGCTGAGGGATCAGCATTGGAACTCTCTCCAAGGCAAAGCTCACGACTATAGGCCCATATCCAAAAGTCTTTAGTCGTCCGTTCTTTGCCTTGGTCAGTTGGCTCTTCATATGAGCCGACACAGCTTCACACCAGTTGAAGATGGTGCCTTGGTAACAGTCAACTGCCATCCGCATTTGGGATCCGGAAGCAATGTGTAAAGCGGCCGCGCCGCAAATTCTGGTAACCGTGAACGCAATAACTCTGAGTTCCGGTAGAGCGATGTGTTTTATCTCTACGCCTTTTTTATGGCGAGTCTCGGGTCTGCACCACTCCTCGCGGAGATCATCAAGGGATTGGCCACCCGGCCTGGTCCCCGCAAGATTGAGTTGCTCACCTCTGTTTGGCAAGCCAGTAAGAAAGTATACATCCGAGGGCTCTATCTCGAGCTGGTGCCCTCCTATGTAAAAACATTGATCTTGAACGTTCCATCGCTCAACCAGCCATTCCAAAAATCTTACCTGGCCCCTCATGCCCGGTATGGTCCAATATTTATACAACCCGCATGTTCTTAAGGCATCCAGAGAAGGCTGGTGGTTTATTGCAGCTTCATCCTCTTCTACGTGCTCTCTCTCTCTCCAGTCTAACATGATTAATGCCCTGCATATCAAAAAAGACAGTTAGAAATTAATTTGAAGAAATTTGGTGGTTTTTTGAGAGAGTTGGGGTTTTCAAATGCGCATTACTCGGAGGACGCACCCCGGCTTTGTAGCACAGGGCGTCCGGACGCAGCTTGCCTGAAGGCGGGCTGCGTCCCCCGACCATTTTCCCGTGTGAGAAAAAGTCGGGGGACGCAGGTCACCCGAAGGGCACCTGCGTCCGCCGAGAGGCGCATTTTAAACCCAAAAGCCCCCCAAAAAATGAAACAGAGACCAAAAACTAAATTCTAAACGGATAGAAATGCAAAGTAGGATGTGTAAAATACCTGGGTGAAGCGGCGTTCGATTCCGACGGTCAGATTTTCCGCAGCGACCACGGGAAGTTTCTTGTCAAAAGCTCCTTTTTCAACCTCCAAAGTCAAACGGTAAAAATGACATGGTAAAAGGTCTTTTTATAGGTTTTTTGGGTGAATGAGTTCATTTTTTACCATGAAAAGATGTTTTTCGACGTATTTTTGCCTATTTTAAACAGGTATGAGTAATGTGTCGCTTTTGTGCAGGACAAAGGGATTTTGAGGGAAGTTGTAATTTTCACAAATAAAAATATCAGAGTCATCTTTTAAGCCCTTTTCTGACTCCTAAAACATGAAAAGATCGCCGAGTGTTTCTTTTTCACTCGTTAAAACGGAATTAAAAGACGGTCCCCTTTTAGCTCTTTTCTGACCGTGAAATCAGGAAAAGATTGCCGGGTTTTTGTCGTTTCAAACTCGATAAGGAACTAAAACGACGTGTCTTTGATCGCTTTTTACTTTTCAGGTCGACGACACTATTATGAAAGTACTCCTTGGTCGCAAGATCAAGCGGTTCCCCCAGGTATTATTTTATACTTTTTCGGGCTTGAGGGACACAAACTTACGAAAAAGTTCAACGTGGAGTTTCCTTAAGTTTTTCAGACTCTCTAAAATTGAAAAACGCCGAGTTTCTCCTATACTGGGCTCGTTAAACTTTTACAGTAAAGGACCTGTTCAATTACAAACGGGAACGAACCACTCCTTCCTAGGGTTCGAATTTAAACTAGGTTGGACTCGTCCGAAGGATGAGCTTATAACCAAGCATATGTTATCCTCCTCAAGCTTGTTAAAAATAAAGAGGTACTTGCCAGAAATGGTGGGGGAAAAGAGAGAAGAATGAACCTATTTGTCACCTTTTGTCTCAAACGAAACTTTATTACCACTCTTGAACACGACACTTTTGCATTTCACCTGGGTTGGGAAATCTTTTACCTCACAGTTGACTAAATCACTTTGAAAATCTTTAACCGGGTTCAGGGATTAACTTTGAGTTATTCGTCACCAAACCATCTGTTGTGTCATTATGTGTTCAAGAGGTCTGCAAGCAAAACTTTCATCCGCAAAATACTTATCATCCATTTGACCATCCCTGAGTCAGTCCTTACAGCAACATTTCTTCAACTTGAACAATGATTTCGTGTTGCAGGCTTGCCTGCAACGAGTCGCTTTCTATCGACATCGACACATTATCTAGAAAGATGACTTAGGAATCGACAGTACCTTGAAGTCTGCATGCATCAATGGCAGGTTTCTCGCCTTTGACGACAGTTTACATCATTGACTTTCGATCAAAGGATTCCGTGGAGTGTTCGACATCAAAACATCTATTCACATTTCACGGGTTGTGCTTGGTACTTTGAGAACCATTGACATTACTGGTGGTCTCTCTCACGCTTGTTAACAGTTTACATCATCGACTGGTAATCAAGTGGTTTCTAACATGTTCGACATCGAATCATTTAATCACATGTTTAGAATCGTACCAATTCGGGAAGTAGAAGTGAAGACCCTGGATCTAGTTTCTACCATCCAGGCTGCGAGGAGTTTTGTATTCATTGTCTATGTAGACTAATCATAAACAGATGGCTGCGTCCATACTGTGTCTACAAAAGTCTATAAAAATGATGTACTGCAAGATCATTCCTGTATCAGAATAGTTAGTCCATTAGTTAAAGTTTTGAATCTGAGTATGGGAATGCCTACCTCAGTGATGATATAATCTTATACATGTATTTTGTGTTGAAAATTGCAGGTTCTAACCAGGTCATCCGCAAGTCAATCCTTGAAATGATAAAGCGCTTCACCCTTCCTAGAATTATAAAACACCAATCTATTCCAGGCTTCGCACTTTAGGGGGCAATCTGTTACACTAAAAAATGTCACCTTGACTACTTACAGTTAGTATGGCTCAAAATCAACAGTCATGCTACCCTTTTAGGCAAGTCTTATGCCTCTGTTATCCATCTCAAACTCAAAGAAGAGAGAGAGTCTTGTAAAAACTATGTTTATCTCTGGGGTCGCAGGTTCTCTCTAGCCTTACCTGCGGGGACGCAGGTCATGTTCACAAAAACTGCATCCATGGATGCTCTGTATGTTAAAGGACAGGTGCGTCCTCCTGTAAAAGGCAAAATGCGCAAGTTTTATCTTGAGAAAGTTACTTGTGGTTACTTCTAGAACATTCTAGAGGTCGGTTTGATGAAATGGATGCGCCTCCAGTTGGTTCATGTATATCTATTAAGAGGGTACTTATCCCATCAATAAGGGAACTATCCCACCCATAGAGGGGGATGATCCCATTGATAGTGGACCTGAATAACCTCTTTACAGCACTATAAATGAAGGCATTGAGCCAGAAGGAGGAGAGGTTGGAGCTATACATTTTCTTTGGGTAAATGCTGCAGGATTTAGGTCTTCCATTAGAACCTTTGTGAGGAGAGATTGTCTTTACATGATTCTACTTGGAAGAGGGTGAGCTTTGTCAAAGTAGAGGAAAACACTTGATGGACCCTGGGAGGAACTTGCACAACACCAAGGCCAGGTTGTAAGAGTTTCTTTGTTTCGTTATTAATACAAACTGGTTTATTTTTCTCAATAGCTTGTGTTAATGAGTTATTTCATGTGTTCCTTGGTCTGCATGTTGAATGTATGTTTTATTATATGAAATACAAGTGCTCGGTAATTGTTTGATTGTTTGTGGTTGCAGGAATTGACTTGAAGGAGGAGCTCATCCGGATTGGCAAGGACGAACTACAACAACAGTGTTTTGGAATAAGGTAAGCCTAAACACTTGTACTTTTCATGTTGTAAAAGGTATATTTAGAGAAAGATCACTCCATTTTGTCTTGTTTGTCGCTAGAGAGTGTAAACTCCTAGGGAGGTCAGTTGTGTCAGCCCAAATGACTTTTTCCGCCACGACAAGACCCCTGGGCACCTTGCCCACCCCTACCCAAGCCCTTTTCCCAAGGGCCCTGGGCGCCTAGGGTCGATTCCAGGAATTGACCCTCAGTGCCCTATGGCCCTAGGTTTTCGGCGTGTGGAGCAGCGCCTCGCCTACATGTGCCCAAGCCCTTTGTGCCCAAATTCGATTCCCAAAATCGTCCCTAGGTGCCTAGGGTCCCTAGGTTACGGGCTAGGGCGAGGGCGCCTCGCCCACCTGTGCCCTTGCTTAGGCTCGCAGCCCAGGCGTCCGGGATGCACATGACTGACTCTCAGAATCAACCATGGGCACCTAAGGCCCTTGGGTCGTGGGCTTGGGAGGGGGCACCTTGCTTGCTCTCGCCCAAGCATGTGACCCACAGGCCTTGAGGACCTAGGGTCACTTCCAGGAATCAACCTTGGGCACCCAAGTCCGATTCCTGGAATCAACCCACGACGCCCAAGGTCGATTTTAGGAATCAAGCCTGGGCACCTAGGGCCCCTGAGTCGCGGGCCTGTGCTGGGGTGGGCGAGGCCCCCTGTTCCTAATCTCGCGACCTCAGGTCCTTGGGCACCCAAGCCTGATTCTAAGATTTGACCCTTGATTCCCAGGGCCCTTAGGTTGCAAGCCTTGTCTAGGGTTGGTGAGGCGCTCCTACTTAGGCTCGCGGCCCAGGGGCCCTGGGATCCTAGTGTCGATTCCGAGAATTGGCCCTGGGAGCCTAGGCTTGATTATGGGAATCAACGCTAGGAGCCCAGGGTTGATTCCAGGAATTAGTGCTGGGAGCACAAGGTTGATTCTGAGAATCAGCCCTAGGCACCCAACGCTCTTAGGCCTCGGGCTTGGCTACGAGAGGGATAAGTTGTCTTAATTTAATATTTGAAAAGAGCTATACTCTAGCCTTTAAAATAAAAATTACTCTTGGAATAATGATTCTTTCATTCAAGTGTTCTTTTTCTAAGTTTTTTTTAGTCATATAGTTTGTTCATAATGTCATGGTTGAAATATGTGGAATTCTTAAGGTTTTTTAATTCCATGGTTGAAACACTGTCATATATATATATATATATATATATATATATATATATAATTTTATTTATTTATTATTATTATTTTTTCTTTATGAGTTATGATAGTTTATATTTAATATTAAGGTTGAAAACAATTAGAATTTTAGGGGTTTTTTGAGTCCCATTATTTTATCTTTAATGTTGTTGCTATAAGTTTTGAAATTATACCTCGAAAAAAAAGAGTATGTTATTCTAGCATCAACAATTTTCATTTTTAGTGTGTTTTTTCATTTTTTTTGCACAAAAAAATTGGTTTTTACTACCATTTAAAAAAAAATGTTGAAAATTTACACTTATAAAAAAAAAATTGTTCCAGAATACACACTTCTCGTTTTTGGGTTGTTTTTCATGTTTTTTGGGGGTTTTTTGGCTAGAGTTCTCGTTTTGAGTTTACAGTTCCCATTTGAAAGTTTACATTGTTAAAGTATCCCACCTATGAAAAAGATATGTATTCTATTGTGCAAGCTTGTTGACAATGGAAACATTACATTATAGGGAAGGAAACGATCATCCACATAGACCACCGACCATTGTAATTCATACAAACACAAGGAAAGTTGCAGAATGATCACCATAAAAAATGGTCCACATATCTACAATAATTCCATTTGAACATTAAGTACAAGAAGGGAGACACCAATAATGTTGTAGATTGCCTCCACTGACTGCTAGTTATGGCGTTGATCACTGAGCTCGACTCTTGTCGACACGAGACTTCGGGATGACCACATCTTTACAAGAGTGATCCAAAATTCGACATCACATACCAGTTGCTTCTTTAAGGAAAAAAAGTTCCAAACTTTGACCTCCAGGATGCATAGTTATGCCACCTTGGACATCTTTGTGTTCCTTAAAGCGAGCTTGTCAAGATGATTTGGGAGGTGCACTAGAGTCAGTTCACAAGACATTTTGGAGTAGAAAAAATAGTGGAAGTGCTGCAAAAGTATTTTTATTGGCCGAACCTTCAATAGGATGTTCGGAAGTACATCAGATCCTACACTGCCTGTGCCATTTCCAAACCTACAATTAAGAAACAAGACCTGTATAGTCCTCTGCCTACTACTAGTTGGCCCTGGGAATCCATCTCCATGGATTACATGTCAGGCCTTCCTTCTACCAAGCATGGCAATGACATTGTTTTTGTGGTTGTCGACAAATTCTCTAAGATGGCCATTCTGGCAGCCTGCAAGAAGAGTATCACAATAGAAGCCATTACCAAACTCTTATTTGAATAACTATGGGTACACTTTAGGATCCCACAGTCCATTATCTCAGATCAAGACAAAAGGTTCCTAAGTAAATCTTTATCAAGCCTTTAGTCATTGTTGGATACCAAGCTCACTAAGTCCACAATCTTCCAACCCCAAACTGATAGCTAAACAAAGGTTGTCAATAGGATGGTCATGCACATCATGCGCATGTACAACTCGAAGCCTCCACACACATGGGATGAAATCCTCCCCTATGTCTAGCACAACTACAATAAAGCTCTCCAAAAATCAACTAGCCACAACCCCTTTCAGGTGGGGTTGGGATTCTAGTCACTATGTCTCATTGATGTTGTCATAACACTTGCAGCTACTTAGGCATATTCGGCTCATGTCCAGTCCAAAGCTGACAGAGATACCAACTTCATTGAACCCCTTCAACACATTCACTATTAAGTCCATGAGATATATTGGATAGAGCAAATGATAAGTACAAACAACGTCATGATCAACATCGTGTGCCACACAAGTTCTAGGTGGGTGGCAAAGATTGGTTACATTTGCAGAAGGAGCGCCTCGTTGGGGCCCACCGCTAGCTTCGATAGCTTCGCTCACTCCGATATGGGCCTTATACCAGCACTAAGGCTGTAAAATACATTGATTTTGAGCTCAACATTCCACCGTTGCTTGGCCTACACCCAAAATTCAATGTGGACCAACTGCGACCATACTTTCCCACATTGCTAGACACATAAAACATTGCTAAGCAACTGACACCAACACAGCTCAACCCAAGCTATATCGAATAGGTCACGAGTGATAGGATCATGGAAATAGAAATAAATAATAATCACCAGCAGAGGATCCAACTATATTGAGTTATCAAAGCAAGCCAACTCCTTCACCAAGGCAAGGAGTTGGCTTGCTTTGATAACTCAATATCCGCCTGGACCATTTCTTCCTAAGGGGGGAAGAATAATCCAGGTGGATATTGGTGGCCACCTACCTATCCCACTTGGAACTCCAACTAGTTTAATTAGTTTCCTTGATTATAACACAATTCACTATTTTTAGCAGTTTTTTGGGTCCTGGACTTCTCGCACTGTTTTGACCATAAACGACTTTTTTTTGAGGTCCGCAGTAGGCCCATAGCCAAAGGCCTCTTGAAAATGTTGTAGTATTAGAGAGACCTTTCTAACAAGGTATACGTGCCAAATAGAGATTATATGACCAAGTTACGTCCCTGGGAAGTTGGTTATCCAATTAACCCCAATGAGGTCCACAAACTCTTGGTGTTTCATCTCCTAGGGTTAGGGCTTTGTTTGTTTAGGGTTTCCCTTTGGTGTTTAATAATAAAAATGACCTTGAGCCTCATTATAAAATAGTTCAGAAGGCATGTAGCCGCAACATCTCTTCTCAGAGATAAGCTACCATCGTCTGAGCTAGTTTATTTCCATTTTGCATGTAAACAATTTTTAGTACTTTGTTATTAAAGAATTGAAGTTTTGTTTTTGTTGCATCTCTATGTTTATGTTTATATTAGTATTTCATTTTGTTCCTTCATAAATCTAGATCAATATCCCATCAGTTCCTTTGAGAAACATTTCCCTACTAATCCTCAATGTTCACAACCTTTCACCTCATCTTTTAAGGAGAAATTGGTTCATGTTGCATTTCCCTTATTGTGACAATGAAGAGGTAATTCTTTTAAGCCTCCACATCCACTCACATGAAAAAGCATGTAGATCATCTAAATGGATGTTTTGGATGGGTGATTTTAGTATACTTTATGACAACTTAAACTTCATAGGGGTCTTCTCTATGGTTGAGTAGGAGGATAAGCACAATATTGGTTTCATTAACCCTAGTATCTCCTATCCATAACCAAGTCAACCTTTGTCAGCCCATTTAAAAGCACTTGACTATTTTTCACCTTGTCACCGATGGACTCCATGAAATAGCCATAGATTTAATGTATCATCGCAATGACCATTGATGTACATGTAATAATCATGTACCTTCACCACAACCAATGCCTCCTCTTACAATTCATCTCCCCATCGCTTTCTTTCTCCTATATCTATTATTTATACCACAAAGAACTTTATAGTGAGATCCCATGTTTGACAAGTGCAATGCTCATTTTTTTAATAATAATAATAATGTAGGAACCAAGAACTATAATAACAGACAAATTTTGTTCTTAAATTACAAGCCAACATTCCATTTGGCATGAGTTAATAAATGGCTCTTAGACCATGTTAAAAAGTACTTGAAATGAAAAAACAAAGATCTACAAATAGGAAACATATATAAACATATGCATTAATATGATGAACATATAGACATGAAGCGAATGAGAAGTGACATTAATTAAATTAATGTTCCTAGTAGATACAAAGAATAAAGTGCTTTCATCATGAAAGGCTTCTCATCTCACTCATTTTCCCATCATTTTCCCATTATGTTGTACTCTAGCAAAACTCATAAACTATAATCCACATGCCTATTTCATTAGAAATATTTGGTGTTAGCTCATACATCGATCTTATACTATATTAAGAACCATTTGGAATGAAAGTGCAAAGAAACCTATAAATTAGAAACATAAATAAGCATATGCATTAAAGAAGAGACATTAATTAAACTAATTTTCCGTGTAAATACAGACAATAAATTGTCCATGAAAAACTTAATGTCTTACTCATTCTCCTCGTTATTTCACTTAATTTTATTTTATTCCTATACTTCTTTTAAAAAAAAAATCCTTACAATACTTACAAGAAATCCACATGTACTTCCTCATATTCCATGAATGATACCTAACATTAACATATTAGTACTATTAACTTACACATTTCTTTTAAATAGGACTATTCCAGTTCCGCTATATAATCAAAATCCATTACTCATGCTTTAGTTGGAACAAAATTTCACGATATTTTCTTAAAAAACAAAACAAACTTGTTAATATAAATTTAATGAAACTAAAAATTATTTTATTGAATATTTGAAAATTAAAATTCTATTTTTTTTTATCAGTGTAAGCCATTGATTTAAAATTCATTTCTAGGTTGCAGGTTAACTGTAAGATATTAAAATAGGAACAAAATAGTATATATAAAATTTGTTAAAACTACTTCTAATGGTATAAAATTTTGTGACGGTTTGTCAAACATGTAGGTCTAATGCTTAATGGTTTTGCATGGAAAATGGGGTATTTTTTAATTTTATTTACACATGTGATTTTATTCTTAAAAAAAGACATTATTCTAAATTCTAAGTCTTTTTTTAATCATAAGTTTGTTTTTTGTTTTTTTTTTCATGGTTTCCACAAATCTACATGTTTTACTAGATACATTATTCTTTGTTAGTCGAAATACTTGAAAATTGATGATGCCTTAAATGACAGAATTTGGTGCCTCAACCATGGCAATAGAAACAAATTTTCCTAAAGTCTTGCTTAGCATCCTCCACCCCAGACCCTCTGGAATCCCCCTAAAAAACACCCAACACATAGCAAGAAACTACCTCAATTGAAATTGTATAAACTATAAACATACATCTACATTGTTCTTGCATCTTCATGAAGTATGATGAAAGGGGTACTTGAAGGGATATGAGGACAAACATAGTAGGCCCCTTACTACTCCGGAACTAGTTTCAACATATATACAAGGCCTCTTACATCCAATGATAGGTTGGCTTGAACACTCCATTATTTCTCACTCTAATTTAATTACACAACTATGACTCCAATTTGTAGTACTTGATCTCTTCTATGCAATGAGGACCTTATAGGGAAAATGGTCCTTAATCAGGGTCACAAACTCCCATAGAACCATAGAATCAAGTTCTAAATTAGTGTTAGTTCCCTCCGAGTGTTTTTATCAAGCTCGCAAATCTAATTTTATGCATTCTAGATGAGATCATTTTTAAAATTTTATTCCTTATAATTGAATCCTATCCTCAAGGTTTGATTGTAGTAGTAATGGATTTTCTTTTTGGTGTCCTCTTGGATGAACTCATGCTACCCAAACTTGACCACAAATGGATTATGCTTCTCATTCAACAATTCATTTTCTCCTTTTATCCACAAGTTTCTATTACCATTCCTCTCTTCTTGAGTCACTCTCAAATGCTTCTTCTTCTTCTTCTTCTTATGTATTGTGCCATTGATTTATATGTATTTTCCTTTGTTATATTGTAGCTATTATCCCTACTTGTAAATAAATAGGCATTTCTAACCAAGCATAAAAGCTAGCTACTTTCAAGAGAACAAACACCCTGTCCATGATGAATCTTGAGTTTCAACTCTATTCCACAAGCACCATATTGGACTAATTAAAGTAGAAATTACGTAATGAATGATGTCCTTTGAATTGTCTTCTTTATGCAATTTTGATTCATCACAATGTGAATGTTTCGAGCTTGAGCATTTGGAGTGACATGAATATCTAAAGCTCTCATAAAAAAGCAGAGAAATGAAGTTTACTTACCATGAAAATAACTTATCAATGTTGTAGCTAGTGAAATTCGCAAGAACAATGCTTATTCAATACAATCTATATAAACATTGAGTACAAATTACTTACAACCTAATGACTATGATAAAGGGCATAATTTTAAAACCCTAAATGCTATACCCAACAAGGATGTAATGGGGATTTTTATTAAGTACACATGCATTCGTTTTTGCGAATTCATGAACTAAACTTGGATAGTCACTCTCATAGGCATAGGTAGTAGAGGCATAGGTAAAAACATCGAAACCATTGTTAGCTTAGGAACTGATCACAAAAGTAAGGTAGCTAAAGTGTGATGGCATAACTAGGACCAATAGAACCATAAGCCCTTTCACATCCTATCCCCTAAATACCATATTATCCCTATCCAATAAACATGATAAAAATGTAATAAACCAATGATTTCCTTACTTAATATTTACCATAACATTTTGCGTTGAAAGAAATATTAATGACAATTATGCTCATCTACATTTTTGATATGTATACGTATTTTGAAGATACACACTAATTACAATAGCACAAGATTCTTTTTATATGCCTTCATTACCATATGCATAGAATTTTACATCCTCTTTCTTCTTAGATATCTACTCATTCCTTATTTTCAAGTGTCTTCACTCTATATGTACTTGATTTACCTATCACTGCACATCCTCCAACTTATCTCTATACTTTTCATGAATCGATTAGACTCTTTTCTCCAACTTATCCCTATATATTTCATAAATCGATTATAAGTTTATACGAGGGAAGACTCTTTTTATTTAAGGACGAATCCCTCTTTTTATATATATATATATATATATATATATATATATAATTTAACGATGAGTCTCTCACACACATGTTATTGTAGTGGTATTATTGATTGTTTTTCAAAAGTTTTTCCTGATATATTAGGTTAGTAATTATTGATTGTTTTTCAAAAGTTTATCACACATGTTATTGTAGTGGTATTATTGATTGTTTTTTAAAAGTTTTTCCTGATATATTAGGTTAGTAATTATTGATTGTTTTTCAAAAGTTTTTCCTGATATATTAGGTTAGTAATTAGTTGTATGCATATTATATTAATATTTAGCTGTAAGTAGTTTTTTAAATAAAATTTTAAGAAAATTAAATTAATATAATTAATATATTTGATTAAGCCTTTGTTTTATTATAACCTATTTTCCTAAAAACTATGAATCTAATTATTATTTCATTTTTTTCAATAATTATATATATATTTTTCATGATTAATTCATTAATTTTAAAATTAAAATATATTTATGAAACTACATGATATCAAAATATCATGTGGTATATGTATGTTAAACATTTTTAATATAATTTATATATAATAGAGTTTAGGCTTCTGTGATCCATATTATGTTAGAGAAAGATTTCGGCGAAAATCACATGGAAAATCATTTCCAACTAGTGTGGTTCATCGTCAGAACTAGTTAGTTCGAAACGCGTCGACAAATGATTTTCCATGTGATTTTCGCCGAAATCTTTCTCTAACATAATTTATATATTTCAAACAATGTTTAATAATATTTATAATTTTTTAAATTAAATTTAAACAATTTTTATTTATTTAAATATTAATGATATTATTCAAACATTATTAATGATATGGCCCGATTAACCTGTAAAAGCACAAAAGCACAAGTCTGCCTAGATTGCTCTGAATTTTGTATATCGCCCATTTAAGCTGTAAAAGCACAAAACCGGTTAGACGGTTCTGAATTTAGTATACGGCCAATTTAAGCTTTAAAAGCACAAAAGCACAAAACAGCTTGGATGGTCTGAATTTTGTATACTGCCCATTTAAACTATAAAAGCACAAAAGAAGAAAACCGCTTGCTCTGAATTTTGTATACCGCCTAATTTTTTTTTATTTTTTTCTAGAAACTTCGAGATGCGATGCAATGACGGCGGATTTGAAGATGAAACAAAAATCTTAAGATGAATTTTATGAAAAAGCGGACATGAGAATGAATTAGAACTTGGAGTGAGGTTGTTACCGTTTGAAAGTAGTGGTTTAAAACATTTTTGGAGAGCAAACATTGTTACTGGTGGCAGTTTCGTCTCATCTTCTTCTGTATTGTGCTGTACCCTACAATATTCTGGCTTCTTTTTGTCGTTATTTGTTTAACACATCGCATGGCCATGCATCTTCGTTTTTCCATTCCATTTTCATTTCTGCTTGCTTCTGTTTGTGGAGGATTGTTATTCTTGATTTATGTGTTTGTGGTTGATCTGCTATTCTTGATTTATGTTTTTTTTGGATGATCGTTATTCTTGATTTATGTGTTTGTGGTTGATCTGCTATTCAATGTTTGTGGATTTTCGTTTTAGATAGATATTTACAACCCAGGGGGTTTTGCAGTGGTCTTGATTTTGGGAAAGTTTAACAGATTTTATTATTTCCATGTCACTTAAATTACAGGGTATTTGAAGTCTATGAGAAATTTTAGTTGCATTTCAATGAAGAGAACCATGCACCGAATTCTGAAGCCACTCACTGCTTTTGTTAGGTTACCTGCTTATCCATGTTTTGTGGCTCCGTTATTTTTTTGGGGGTTTATATATTGAAATCAATTTTGACGGTCTTGGGCCACTGGTTGGTTTTTTAATACATCTTTCCAGTTTGGGCAATACTTTTATCTCTAAAACGCATTTTCAGCCTATTTGTTTAAGTTCTCTGCTCTTAGAGAGCTCGAGTTCAATCTCTCGCGTCACGCGTGTCCCTCACTTTGCGGCAATCTGGATTGATTTAGGATCTGTTGCCCGTGTGACTTCTTGTTTGATGGGTTTGCAGTTAATTATAAAATATACGTGAGCCGTACATTCAATATTTATTCGGAGTGGACGAGCAGTCGGTGTGGCTTCTTTCGAGAGTTGTCTATAATGCGATTTTTTGAGATTCCGGTGACGGAATCCGGCGGAAGAAATTGAGATGAAATCATGATCTGTTGCAGTTAATAGTTTTTTAACTGCATATTGGGATTCAGCACCCTGAAAAACCACTGGGACGATTTCATTGTGCAGAAACTAGTTATCAAACTTCGATTTCAATAAATCACTGCCGGATTTTCACCGGAAAAAATCTCCGGAAATGCTTTCAAAAAATCGCGTTAAAGACTACGGCATTCCATCGTTCTTACTTGAAAGGAGTAACCTAAACTGACTCGTACATCATCAACCGCTTCGAGCACAGGTACGGACAGAGCGTCAATTCTGCCATTTCTATTTTTGAAGGTTCTTCTCTGCCTAAATTAGTGTGACCCTCCAACTTTGAGCACATGTACGGACGCAGTCTGTCAATTGCGCATTTCTATTTTTTTGGGTTTTTTTTCAATCAAATAATACGACACTCCAACTTCATTTCACTAACTGACCTTTATAGTGAGAAAGGAAAATAGCACGGAACCAATAGATTGTCGCGTTTACAGTAAACTTAACGATTAGAGCTGACCCGTGTTAATGGCGCCAATTGTAAGTGTAAGATAGTTTCTATTGTTTTGGTGGATCCTCTGGGTTTTAAATTCGCGTGGCAAGTTTTAGAAGAACTATGGTTACTTCGCTAACATTTAAGTAGTTAAATAATTTTAAAATTAATTAAATTAAACGCACAAAATAATAGTCTAAGTAATGCAGGCGGAGTGCTTCCATTTCTTTCCCGAACTTGGGAGGGCCCTGCTATGACGTATGTAACGCTATATCTTTGTAGAGTTTGGAATGGAGTTTCAATGACAATTTTTTTTATTATAAAAATAATGATTATTATTACTATACAATACACACAAATATATATTTGATGGGCAAAAATAAATATAAAATATTATACCAGAGCAATTTTATTTCTTTAATTAATATTTATTGTTATTATCAAAATCTAGGCATCATTTATTATATATAATTAAATTTTTTAAAACACCAATTTAATAGTTGTATTTAAAAATGATCTTTCTATAAAGCCGTAATCTAATCAGACTACTTTTTTGTCTTGAAAATGATTGAAATTTTAGCAATATTTTTTTTGTAAATACAGGTTACACGTTAAACTTTAATATTTTGGGTATCTCCGGGGTTTTTGATGGTGCTGAATCCATTTACACTATGAAAAACATGATTCAAAAAGTTTTCTTGAATTTTTTTGCCTAAATTCCCACCACTTTTGAGGCAATTACTCTTTCTAACCCTATATATATATATTCTCTCAAATAAACTCTCTTATTAGTCTATTCCATTTTCAAGTAAACTATTGATTTCAGATAAATGATTGTTGTAACTCTCAAAATTGGAAAAGTAAGTTGTCTTACAATATTAATACAATTAAAATAATAAAGAATTTAATATATAATTTTGATTTTTCAAAGATAATAAAGAGTTTTAATAAAGAGTATTGGTTTTTTTTATATAAAATACAAGTTTGGTTTTTTCATAATTTTTTATTTTTTCTTTTTTTAATAAAGAAAAAGCCGACAATTTTATAAAGTTTTTATTTTTCCATAATTTATAATAAAGAGTTTTTTTTTTTAATTGATTATGTCTCCAAAATTTTTCATAGAAAATTATAAATTTCAGTGTTTATTATATATTTTAACATGCTTATGTCACACTTGCTAACTCTATTCATATTATACTATTCAATTGAAGTATATTCCATTTATATGTATTAGTCTCGTGAAGTACAACACACATATGCTCATATGAATCTAAATGTGTAATTATTAATCCACTTGACATCTTCCTTCATTATTTATATATATTTTTACCTGGTTTAAATTTTATTTACCATACTTGTGTTAAGTTAAATTACTTTCATGTTTTTTTTCAAGAAATAATTTATTGAAATTATAATAGATATTAAATTATTATGTGTAAGTAGTGGATGACTATGGAGTTACTAATTTTTTTAATAAAAAAATAATTTCAATTTATTTATTTTTATTAAAATTTAAAATCAAATTTACTTACATATTTTTAAAAAATTTAGAATCAAATCTCAATAACCAGAATTTATAAAAAAATACAATATTCACGACAACACACCAATATAAATATATGACAAAAATAAATGTAGAATGTCGTACTAAAACCCATTATTAAAAAAGGGGTGAGAGTGCCCAATTTATCCCTTGGCTGAGGATCATAGATCCACTAAACCTGACACTACGTGTTCTTAATTTAGAAAAAATAAACTAAACCTGACACTACGTGTTCTTAATTTAGAAAAAGTAAACAGTAATGAAATGGCCTTTCCTGTTGAAGCAAACGTCAGGGTGAATTGGGAATTATTCAATTTCAATGCGGCAATTTCCATATTATTTAGGTCCTTTTTTAGGATTTTGTTTTTTAATGTAATTATATTTTTTTAAATGTAATTATTTTTTTCTATATAGGGAGGTTATTAGTGTTTTTCTGGCAATGGAGGCTGTGAATATTGATAATCAAATGGATTATATGAGAACATATCCACATATATTCTCAGAGGAGGATGTTTTGGAAGTGGATAGGCCGATTTCGATTGACGAGGTGTCATCAGTGTTAAAATCATTGGCTAGAGACAAATGCCTTGGATTGGATTGGTTGGATTGGTGGACCGTTGAAATTTTTAACAACTTCCTGGATATCATAGGCATTGATTAATTTCAACTTCCTGGATATCATAGGCATTGATTTGCTCAACTTAGTTGAGGCATCAAGGCATGGTGATAAAGTTTCGGGTGCAGTTGATGCAACATTTATTTCACTTACCCATCATTCTTCGTGCCCTTCCTCTTTACATCCAGGACTATAGGCCCATTTCTTTATGCAATATTACTTATAAATTGATCTCAAAAATAATTGTGATTCAATTGAAGGAAAAACTATATGTCTACATATCCCCAAAATAATTTGGTTTCTTGCGGAATTGACAAATGCAAGATGCAGTGGCCGTTTTCCAGAAGAGTATCCACTCAATAAAGACGCGCAAAAGGGAGGCTATAGTTCTAAAATTGGATATCCACAGGGCTTAGGACTGTGCAGACTAGAATTTTCTACAGTTGATACTACACAAAATCAGGCTTCTTATAGGAATTGTTGAATAGATTATGGCATGTGTATCCTCAATTAATAATGCGGTTTTAATTATTGGTGTTTCATCAAATTTTTTCTAAGCATGCAGGGGTCTGTGCCAGGGTTGATCTCTATCACCATTACTGTTTTTGCTGGTCATTGATGGGCTGACCAGGAAAATATTGAAAGCAAAAAGGGGAGGACAATTAGCAAAAAGTGGAGGACAATTTGTTGGGGTTCACACCACAAAAGATGTTTCTGTATTTCACCTTAAGTTGGTTGACTATGTTTTTCTTTGTGGGCAGTTGTCCTTGAGTCAACGCAAGTGTCTATTTCACAATATATCAAAATTTCGTGATGCCTCTGGATTATACATGAATAATTTTAAATCATTACTCATTCAGGCAACCAGGAAACTGGACATAGTTTCAGAGATTGCAACTTTTTTGGTTGTTGGCACCTCTACATTGGAAGATGACTTCACCTACTTTGGCTTCAAAATGAAACCAAATAGATATCTCAACAAGTATTTCCAATGGCTGACAAATAAATTTGATTGCAGGATCACACATTGGCCTCCCAAATGGCTATCTATGGGTGGCACATTGATTTTTTGCACAATCGGTTTTATAGAATATTTTTGTATATTGGGTACATTTATTCTCGCTCTCCAATTATAGAAAGAAAGAAAGAAAGAAATTATTTTAACATCCACGAGGCTTAAGATAGCCTATGGGACAGATTGCTTCTTCATCTGCTTGATGTATTCGGCCCTTTTTCTGTGAAGCTTCACAATAAATGCGCCCGGCTTCTCACAAACCCCTCGCTAAATAGATTATCCCAAGAGCTAGCTGCCAGCATATTTGCATAACTTTCCCTGTTGTCTTTGAAGACCTCACATTCTAAAATGCATACCCTTTCCTCCTCTGAAGCATGAAACCAAATTCATGCAGTGTTCTAGATCCTTCTAGATTAGATTTTTCTAGATCTCCAGGATTCTAGATCCTCCTACACCACCAATGGTTTCTAGATCACTGAATCACATATAGGATTCTAGATCCTTCTTCTGTCTCTATAAATTTGTAATTTCTCTGGCCAAGGAAAGCAAACCAAGGCCCAAGCCTGTTATGTAATGCAAAGTGATTTCTGTTCTCCAGTGATTGTTTTATCTATTCCGTTGTTTCTGATTGAGTAATCTTGTTGTTTCTCCATTTTGTAATATCTCTCCCCTTAATAATAAATAAAAATAATAAATAATAAATAATACAAAAATAATAATTAATAAAATAAATTATAAATAATAATAAATAAATCACTTAATAATAATAAAAATAATAAATCATAAATGTTAAATAATAAATAAGATTAAAAATATATACAAAGAAAAAAATAATAAATAAATAAAAATAAAAAATAAAAAATAAAATAAAATAAAATAAAATAAAATAGTAATAACCATACTAAAGCTCTAGATAAGAATAAGGAAACTATAAAAAAAAAGGGAAATAAAACAAGAAAAGGAAACTATCAAAAAGAAGGAAATAAAACAAGAAAAGGAAACTATCAAAAAGAAGGAAATAAAACAAGAAAATGAAACTATCAAAAAGAAAGAAATAAAAAGAAAGTTGCATGAGACTTCTATTTAGTAGAGGGCGAGGAAGATGAGAGGCATTATTTTCCGACATTCTATCATTCCGAGATTCTATCTACCATTCTCTTGCGAGAATGGTATACTAAGACTTAGGAGCACTGGCAGTAGTACGTTGATTGAGACTCGGGGGTGGCTAGTTGTAGCAGAATCCTTGCAAAATTGAGCCTACGGTTGGGTGGAGAGTCGTCCCCACAACCTTGTTGTCATCTGACAAACCTTGATCACATGTAACATAGATATAAAATTATTTGTCAGCGTATTTTTTTTCTATTAAGAAATTAATTTATATTTTTTTACTGTTACATATGGTATCAGAGCATAAGTTTAACCCTTAGGGCCTATGCCCTGATCAATTTTTTTATGTTTTTGATCAATTTTGTATGTTTTTGATAGGTTAGCAGCTAATTTTGGGATAATTTATTTAGCCAGAAGTTTGTAGAGACATTGGAACATTTATTTTGAAAATTCAAAAAAAACCAGGCAGATAAAAAAAAAATCAATCTGTCTCATAAATTATTACATAAACTATTACAAATTATCCAGATAACTTAATCCACGTTAATTAAAGGTGCTCGATTCACGTCCTTTATCTCTTGCGCAAATGAACCTGTAATCCGGTTTGTAGATATTCAAGATTACTTTTAATGAATCTTTTTATAAGAGTCCGGATCTCGGATATATCTGGAGACTGGCTATTACGAAACCTGTCATTCAAACTCGTCCAATTCCTCCATATACGCTGCAAATTGATCCGCTTTCTTAGTGATTGATCAATTAACACTTCAATCTTTGACCTCACAATGACAATTCGTCAAATCTGGAGATTTACAGGGGATTTTCAAGGATTACACATTTAAAACACGCAGCGACTGTCTAAGCATCCTGTACAGGCATTCAATAAGAAGTCAATCTAACAGAGAAAAAGATTACACATCGATTAGGTCTATAACTACTAATTTTATTAAGAAACCCCAAATCTCCTTTTCATACACACTCTGTCTGCTTTCTCTCTCTCTTGTGTGTTTTCACGCTACAACAGATTTACTTATACAATAGTATGAGGAATTGATACATATTCCTCCAAATTTAGAGAAAATATAACAACTCTAATCTATTCATATTTTTTCTCATTTTCAACTCGAATACGTTTACTGCGTCTCGTATTTCATTTTTACATGCCTTTCTTTTTCAGAGAAATAAATCTCCCTTTCCAGAAAAAAAAAAAAAAAACCTGCATGCCTTCCACTCTACGTTTTTTCATGCATCCCCTTAACATTCAACATAATGGTGAAAAGTTCATCGGTCTTGCCTTCTCCAACCTAGCAATGCATGTAGAAAAAGACCGAAATCTATGATTGCACAAGGTTTATTTTTTTCTTTTCAGATAGAAGTTTATATAGATGTCATTTTTGTGCTACTGAATTGTTTCTAGGCTAGTTTTTAAATACCAGAATGACTTCCTAATGCTTCTCATTTCTTAAATGGGATCCCTTCTCATGCATTATTTTTCTTCTAGTAAAACACAGCCACACCTATTCAAGACTTTGTTCTGTTTTTGAAAATGTGTTATACTGACTGTTGATGCTATTATATTGGCCCTGATCTAGAAACTTTCTTGAGGATTTCCATTCTGATGGCATTGAGTGAATTACTAATTTGTGAGATATTCTTATTAACCGGAATTTCTTTAGCCGTATCACCGTTTTGACATAGGAGCAAAACTGTTAGCTTTGTTAAACGATAAATAAAAGCCATAATCCTTCCAGAATTGACTTTGTTTACAGACTCAAAATTTACGATGTTATTAGATTAGTGGCTATCTGGGAAATTACTAGTGTGATATGGATCAAAGCATTCAATGAAAATATATGATGTCTGGACTCTGAATACAAGGTAACCATATCCACAACTTCATTGACTGGCTAACAATGTGAACTCGATACCCTTTCTACTATTCAACGATTCAAAATATATGTTCACATCGAAATACAAAATCCCTTTTATCGCTGAAAAGCGATTTAGCCTTATGTGTTCTTGTTTACCATTTTCTGAATCTCTCAACCTTTATAGCTTATGGAAAGACTCGTACCGGGATGCTGGTGGGACTATTTACTATTCACAGGGATTTCATTTTAATGAGGCTTTAGCTGGATAGCTCTTTACATTAATGTTAGCTCATATTCCTTAGTACATATGATTGGATTCGAATGTTCGAGATTTCCGGTTGTAATACCGTGGAATTAAGCTGGACTTCAAATATTTTTGTTTCTGTTGCACTTCTCGGGTTGCATGAAGAAATCCTGATCGTTCATCTAGCAAGTGGTATCAGAATGCAAGGTAAACTCAATTCCAGTGTACTTATGTTTACAATTACTCTGATTGATTTGCATGCTGATACTCTCGTTACACTGCTCTTAATTGAGTGTGAATTTCATGTATAAGGAATAGTGTGTTCTTTCAAAGTCATTTTTTTAAGGACATGAAGAAATGATAGCTTCATGGCACAGTTAAATGAGAAGCTAAATCAGAAAAGGAAGATATTTAAAAACACCTCAATTATGGATTGATGACTTGGATACTTTCCTTGAACATCTCTTTCTTTGGATGCAAATACGTTATCTCCTATGTTGCACGAGTTTCTAGAACTTAGTAACGTTGGGAACTTGGGTACGGGTGTCTGGAACGGCTAGAGGTTTCCCCAAATTTTCCAGGAAACGGCTAATTGGGAGCGGCAATATTATATAATAAACGGTGACCAGTTTTGGCGACCTTATCAATCGTTTTGAGTCTGATGCAACAGGGAGAGGTATTTAGATTTGTAAATTGAATTCAGATTAACGAATGTTTCAAATTACAATGTGAAGTTGATCAGTTGATCTTATAGTAGGGGCAGATTTCTTGACATTATTGTCAAAAGGAACAATGGAATTTGCAGGAACACTAATAACCTTCTACCTTATGCATGCAATTCTATGGCTAAATGTATTGTAAATTAAGGGATTCAAAATGGTGTTGCCTTTGCAGGTGCACTTGCAGGCAGACCATATAATTAATAAAATGATTATTTATTTTGTTGGGGAGGAGTAACCTTCACAATCATCCGATCCAGTTCTGGGTCGGGTGGCAGTGTCTTTCCTTTATGGTGTGGAATATTTTTATGCTTGATTCATAAGTTTTCTTATACGTATTTTAAAACAATCCATTTATTTTTCTACATAAGTAATGATTGCATAAACAGATACTTAAAAGTCATATAATGCTTTACTCATTTGAATTTTGTTTTATTTTACATGGATCCAATTCTCTAAGTTTTATGGCTTATACTACAAAAATTGTCATTATTGATGAACTCATAAACTCCATGTTTTTTTATATATACTTCGAAATTTGTGACAAACTATGCTTTAAGTATTATACTTCAATTGAGTAAACTAAAATTTTAAATTCAAACATATTCTAAATTTATTGTAGCTTTTGGCATAAAGGTAATGAATAAATCCACTGAATATTACAGGGTAGATCATGGCTCCTAAACGGCGAAGACAAACCCGAAACAACCTTGGAGTAGAAACACCACCTCCCGCCACTTCAGAGATAGGAACCCCAGCTGAGCAAGCTATATTACATTCCCTTGGAGAAATGACCAATATCTTTAAGGACTGGGTCTCAAGCCAAGGACGAGATCAGGGAAATGTGCAAAAGGAATTGGAACAAAAACAGGGACAAGACCTAAATTCTCAACTCAATGTCAAGGATGGACAAGCAACACTTGATATTATGAAAGAAGTCCAAAAATCAAAATTACTAGAGTTTACGGGTCTAGAAGGGGGTTCAAAAGCGGAAGCATGGGTAATGGCTGTCAAAAGAGCACTTAGTTTTAAGGCATACACTTCTACGGAAAAAGCCCAGATATCAATGAGTCTACTAAAAGGAAATGCCTTATTATGGTGGGTAAATGAAGAAACGAAGATGCAAGTCACCCCAGTACAAGTTACTTGGGAAATGTTTGAAGAATCCTTCCGAAATAGGTACCTATCAGAGGAGTACAAACACCAACAAGTAGGAGCTTTCCATGAAGTACGACATAATGGTAGATCTATCGAGGACTATGAAGCTGAATTTTATTCGTTGGTCCATCACGTGGATTATATGGATGATGATAGACGTCAAGCTGAAAGATTCTTACATGGACTCAACCCCTTAGTCCGAGCAGAAGTCGCCATGTGGAAACCCACCACTATGGCAACAACCACTAGTTTAGCCAAACAAGTCTTGAGGAAAATCAATATGAAGAAACAAATGGTAGTTGATGAAAGTTCAGGAAAGGAGCATTCCTCAATGAGGCTGAATAAACCAGGGGGGCAGCCATATAGATTCCAGGGAAGACAAAACCCTATTTCTCGGATCGCTAGCGCAACTTCTCGACCGCCTCCAAGAGGACGTAAGGGTCAACCCTACTTGATTAATGGGAGGAGTAGAAGATTTGGTGACCAAGGACAAGTACAACGTGAGAAGCAGGTACAAGTAGAATGTTGGCATTGTAAAGGTCCACATTATAGAAGAGATTGTCCAAGTTATCAATCAGGGATTAAACAACGGGAATACAAAGCAAAAGGAGGAAGACCACAAAACCCACATCGAATTCATGCAGCTACACACCATCACCAGGCTGAGCACCAAGCTACTGTAGTAGAATCGGCAGGTATGATTAATAAAATTCCTCTATCTGTGTTAATTGATCCAGGTGCTACTGATAGTTTTATTTCACCTTCAACAATACTTAGATGTGGATTGACAGCTCATGAGCAAAGTAACTTTAGAATGGTTGAAATGGCGTTAGGCTCTCAGCAACCAGTAGGGTCAATAGTAAGAGATTGTAGTGTTAACATTGGGGGGGTGTGACACCAAGATGAATCTATATAGTACAACTCTCGAAACGTATGACTTAATCGTGGGAATGGATTGGCTTGAACCCCATCAAGCGATACTGGATTGTTATAATAAAATAGTCCTCATAAAAAATGACCAAGGAGAAACTAAGGTAATAAAAGGGATTAGACGTGGTGTTACATTATGCCTCATATCAGCCAAGAAAGTTAATAAGTGTATGAGGAAAGGGTGCAAGATTTATGCGGTAGAAATGGTTCCTACCAATGAGAAGTCCTCGGATAAATTGCAATCACTGCTTTTTGAATTTGCAGATGTATTTCCTCCAGAGTTACCAGGTTTGCCTCCAGTTCAAGAAATTGATTTCTCCATAACCTTGAAACCAGAAGTGGAACCCATATCCAAAGCACCTTATCGAATGACTGTTGCAGAGCTTAATGAATTGAGTATACAGCTCAAAGAACTTCTTGATCAAGGTTTTATAAGACCCAGTGTGTCACCTTGGGGTGCACTAGTAATTTTTGTAAAGAAGAAGGATGGAACTCTTAGGTTATGTATTGATTACCGAGATCTAAACAAGGCCACCATTCGAAATAGGTACCCCATGCCTCGAATCGATGACCTCTTTGACCAACTAAAAGGAGCTTCAATATTCTCCAAGATAGACTTACGGTCAGGTTATCATCAGCTAAGAATCAAGGAGGAAGACATACCTAAAACAACATTCAGAACGCGCTATGGGCACTATGAGTTTATTGTTATGCCATTTGGTTTGACTAATGCCCCAACAACTTTCATGAACTTGATGAATAGTGACTTTCGAAAATATCTGGACCGCTTTATCCAAATTTTCTTGGATGACATCCTCATTTACTCTCGTAATGAGAAAGAGCATCTAGAACACTTGAGGTTGGTACTACAATGCCTTAGGGAACATAAGCTATATGGAAAACTTTCTAAATGTTCTTTCTTTGAGAAGGAAATTCAATATCTAGGCCATACCATTAGTGGCAAAGGCATTGCAGTTGATTACAGTAAGATAGAAACTATAATGACTTGGCCCTCTCCCCGGAATGTCAAGGAAGTACGTAGCTTTATGGGATTGGCAGGCTACTATAGAAGGTTTGTAGAAAGGTTCTCGCAGATATCTAATCCCGTCACCCGCCTCCAAAGGAAAGGGGTTAAGTTTGAATGGACAAGTGAGTGTGAGAAAGCATTTAATGAGCTAAAGCATCGACTAACAACGACCCCAATATTAAAAGTACTTGACATGGACAAGGACTTTCTTGTATGCACGGATGCATCAGAAGAAGGATTAGGTGCAGTCTTAATGCAAGATGAAAGGGTTATCGCTTATGCTTCTCGAAAACTTAAGAAGCATGAAATCAATTATGCAACTCATGATCTGGAATTAGCAGCGGTTGTAATGGCCTTGAAATTGTGGAGACATTATCTAATGGGGCGTCAATTTGAGTTAAGAATAGATCATAAAAGTCTTGAGTATATCTTCACACAAAAGGATCTTAATGCTCGACAACGACGCTGGAGTGAGTTATTTAGTGATTATGATTTCAAGATATCCTATATTAAGGGAAAAGAGAACAAAGTGGCAGATGCTTTAAGCAGGAGACCTAGACTTCATTCAATGTCGGCATTAAAGATAGACTTGAGGAGCCAGATTCTAAATCATCTAGTAGGAGACCCACATTACCAGCAAATAAAATTTTCCTTACAAGAAGAGGTACATGTGGCAACCAAGTGGGAGGAATACACCTTAGAAAATGATGGATTGCTACGATATAAGGGTAGGATTTATGTTCCAGAAGATGATGATCTTCGGAATTTAATAATCAAGGAAGCCCATCAAGCTCCATACGCTGCACATCCAGGAGTCCAGAAAATGTATGCAGACTTAAAACAACTATTTTTCTGGACAAGAATGAAAAAGGATATAACAATGTTTGTGGCTCAATGTTTAGAATGTCAATAGGTTAAAGCTGAACATCGTCACCCGGCAGGGCTTTTACAACCCCATGATATACCAGAAACTAAGTGGGAAGTTGTTTTGATGGATTTTGTTGGAGGCTTACCTATGACGTCCCAGAGACATGACTGTATTATGGTTGTGGTTGATAAATTAACTAAGAGTGCTCACTTCATTCCAGTCAAGACCACCTTTGAAGCATCAACTATCACTCAAATTTTCCTGAAAGAAATAATTCGCCTTCATGGAGTACCACGAAAGATAATATCTGATAGAGATGCACGTTTTACTTCCAGATTTTGGAAAAGTCTATTACAATCTATGGGAACACAACTGAATTTTAGTACAGCATATCACCCAGAGACAGATGGTCAAACAGAAAGAGTAAACCAAGTGTTGGAGGACATGCTAAGAATGTATGTCATGGATCAACAAAACCAATGGGAGAAATACCTCCCCTTAGTAGAGTTTGCCTACAACAATAGTTACCACAGTTCAATACAGGCAGCTCCCTTCGAGATCTTGTATGGAAGACCATGTCGTACTCCGTTAAGTTGGGATCGATTAGAGGACCGAGTCATGTTGGGACCTGAAATGCTCCAATAAATGGAAGAACAAATGGCCACAATTAAGCAGAGACTAAAAGAAGCCAGGGATCGCCAAAAATGTTATGCTGATGCAAAGAGAATTGATAGAAACTTTGAGGAAGGAAGCCAAGTTTTCATTAGAATCAAACCCTTTAAAAGTTCCTTTAGAATGGGTAAGGGAACAAAGTTATCGCCTAGATTTGTTGGGCCATTCACGATCCTAGAGAGGATTGGACCAGTTGCTTACAAGCTCGAGCTGCCTTTCCATCTAAGAAGGATGCATAATGTGTTTCATGTTTCTATGCTTAGAAAATATGTACCCGACCCGTCCCATGTTTTGAAATTTGAAAAATTGCAGGTTTCCGAGAAAGGAGCCCTTCAAGTCGAACCATTTTGTATACTGGACCGCCGGGTTCGTCGACTCAGGGACCGTGCGTTTGAGCAATTCAAGGTCCAATGGGACCAATATAGCCCAGGGTCAGCTACCTGGGAAGATGCAGCTGTTATTTTTCAAGACTTTCCTTATTTACTTGATTAAAATGTGTGGTGAATAGTGCTCCTTAGCTAAGACAGATACTTTTATGGAGAATCTAAATCATGTTTTATTGTTTAAACTTTATGATACATACACTATGATTTCCGTTTAGTTTAATTAACTGTTAAGATGTGAGTATAATGGTAAGGGAATAATGATGCACATGTGGTTCTTATAGCGATGATGTATCCTTATGATTATGATGTTATGTCGAGGTATATTAACATATTCATTTACTACATGATGAATAGGTATTTGATGTTGATGTTATAACTTATGATAGTATTTCATGAGATGAAGCATGTATTTGCGATTAACTATGATGAATGCAATTTCTATGATACTATGATGGTATACCTAATGCATTGGTTGCATGTTGAAGTATGATGATTGACAGGACTCCACAATGGGCCGAGAGGGCCAGTTTATTTGATGATCTCGTGCGAGCCCATATGCACGAGGGAGAATAAGTAACATCATATGGGCTGGGGACAAACTCAATCAACACTACATATGCCAGTGGTTCCTTTGTCTTGTGTATAGCTCTTGATGGATAGCTCTTGAAGAGCTATTGGATCATCTTGAGGAGGCCAAGTGCCTGAAGTTTTAGGCTAGGTTCCTGTTATTGGATTGGGATGCCGAAGTCTGGAAGGGATGTAAAGGACTTCGATGCCTGGGGCTGTGCGCCTTAGTAGTTGTGGAGGGGGTGGGCCAGCCTTGCGAGATGCCCGGGGTCATTGAGTACCGGACCGGATGCCTGCCTTGGGGCAGATGAAGTCTGAGCCAGGCGCGAGCCTTGGGGCCAACCTTGGACTAGGATACAGAACGGGTCAGGCTTAGCTTGGTGCCGAAAGTGGGAAAAAGGACAGAGATTCCTTGAGATTTCCCGGGGTGTTGGGGACTTTCGATGCCTGCTGGTTATACTAGTTCAGCAGAGGGTGTTGGCAACATGAAGTAAATTGAATAATAAATAATAAATAATAAATAATACAAAAATAATAATTAATAAAATAAATTATAAATAATAATAAATAAATCACTTAATAATAATAAAAATAATAAATCATAAATGTTAAATAATAAATAAGATTAAAAATATATACAAAGAAAATAAATAAATAACTAAATAAATAAATAACTAAATAAAATAAAAATAAAAAACAAAAAAACAAAATAAAATAAAATAGTAATAACCATACTAAAGCTCTAGATAAGAATAAGGAAACTATCAAAAAGAAGGAAATAAAACAAGAAAATGAAACTATCAAAAAGAAGGAAATAAAACAAGAAAAGGAAACTATCAAAAAGAAAGAAATCAAAAGAAAGTTGCATGAGACTTCTATTTAATAGAGGGCGAGGAAGATGAGAGGCATTATTTTCCGGCATTCTATCATTCCGAGATTCTATCTACCATTCTCTTGGGAGAATGGTATACTAAGACTTAGGAGCACTAACAGTAGTACGTTGATTGAGGCTCGGGGGTGGCCAGTTGTAGTAGAATCCTTGCACAATTGAGCCTATGGTTGGGTGGGGAGTCGTCCCCACAACCTTGTTGTCATCTGGCAAACCTTGATCACAGGTAACATAGATATAAAATTATTTGTCAGCATATTTTTTTCTATCAAGAAATTAATTTATATTTTTTTACTGTTACACATTTGTCTGTCTTTGAGTATAAATATGATCCGGATTTAAACAGGAACGCAATAAAATACAGAGATAACCATAAAGACAGATATGCAGCGGAAATAATACCTCAATTCATTACACTAAAATACTGAAATATGCTTACAAACAGAAATGGAAATAAACCAGCTAGGCCGATGGTAGCTTATCTCTGAGAAGAGATGTGGTAGCTACATGCCTCTCAACTCTCTTACAATGAGGCTCGGAGGCCTATTTATTGTTGAGAAACAATGGAAAACCCTTCACATTCCAAAACCTAACCCTAGAAGATGAAACGCCAAATTGTGGGCCCCGTTTTTGGGTAAGTTGGTACATCAACTTCCCGGGGTCGCGAATTGGTCGTACTATCTCCGTTTGACGTGCATGATAGCCCGTTGGAAAGATCTCTCCGAGGACTACGACGGAAAAGACGATTTTTATCAGAAAATCGCTGGCAATAGATTTTCCAAAAAATGTCGTTTAGGGCCTCAAAACGGTTTTCCAAAAAACGTCGTTTAGGGCCTCAAAACGGCTCCGGAAGTTTAGGACCCGAAAAACTGCTAAAAATAGTAAACTGCGCTATAATTAAGGAAACTGAAAAAACTGTAAGAAGCACTAGAGGGGATCCAAGTGGAATTAGCAGGTGGCCACCAATATCCACCTAGATCATTCCTGCCCCCTTAGGAAGCAATGGTCCCCATTGCGTTGAGTTCCTCCATGAGATGAGGGAAGTCCCTGGTGAGCCACTTGCCCTGGTGAAGGAGTTGTCCTGCTTTGACAAATCGATACAGTTGGATATTCTGCTGGCGAGTGTGCTTGATCTGTGTGTCCATGATCCGATCAGTTGCAACTTGTTCCATGCAAGCTGGATTTAACTTTGTGGGTGTGAGTTGTTCTACAATGTCGGACGTGTCTAGTAATGGTGGAAAGTATGGCCGAAGGCGGTCGACATTGAACACCGGGTGCAGGCCAAGGAATGGGGGAATGCTGAGCTCAAATGCATTGTCTCCCACAACCTTGGTAATGGTGTAAGGGCCATATCGAAGTGGTCTGAGTTTTCGATAGGCTCCGGTAAGGCGTTCCTTTTGCAAATGCAACCAGACTTTGTCGCCCACTTGAAACTTGTGTGGCACCCGATGTTGATCATGTCGCTGCTTGTACTTGGCATTTGATTTCTCCAGAATGTCATGGACCTGCTGGCGAATATGTTGGATATGCTCAACGAAGTTGTTTTCCTTATCTGTTTCGGACTGGACATGAGCAGAATCTGCGTGAGTAGCTGTAAATGGCATGGCCACATCGATGGGACATAGTGGCTGGAATCCCAATCCCACCTGGAAAGGGCTGTGGCCAGTCGAGCTGTGGAGAGCCCGGTTGTAGTTGTGTTGAACATAGGGGAGGCTCTCGTCCCATGTGCGTGGATGCTTTGAGTTGTACATGCGCAAAATGTGTACAATCATCCTGTTGACGACCTCAGTCTGGCCATCAGTTTGAGGATGGAAGGCTGTGGACTTAGTGAGTTTGGTGTCCAATATCGACCAGAGGCTAGACCAAAATGTACTGAGGAACCTGCTGTCCCGATCTGAAATGATAGACTGTGGGATCCCAAAGTGTACCCATACTCGTTCAAAGAAGAGTTTAGCAGTGGCTTCTGCTGTGATATTCTTCTTGCAGGCCGCCATAATGGCCATCTTCGAGAACCTGTCGACGACCACAAAAACACAGTCATTTCCATGCCTAGTGGAAGGGAGGCCGGACATGTAATCCATGGAGATGGATTCCCAAGGTCGACTAGGGGTAGGCAGCGGGGTATAGAGGCCTTGCTTCTTGATGGTCGGTTTGGCAATGGCGCAAGCAGTGCATGATCTGATGTACTTCCCGACATCCTGTCGAAGATTCGGCCAATAGAAATATTTCTGCAGTACTGCCACGGTTTTTTCAACCCCAAAATGCCCAACGGCCCGACTGTAGTGTGCTTCCCAGATCATCTTGGCACGCTCGCTTGAAGGAACACAAAGGTGACCCAGGTGGCATAACAGGTCGTCCTGGAGGTGAAAATTTGGAACATGCTGACCCTCCAAGAGTGTCTGGTATGTGTGGCCAAATTCCGGGTCGCTTTTGTAGAGCAGTGGAAAATCAGAAGTCTCGTGCCCACAAGAGTTGAGCACGGTGGTTAACGCCATGATCGGTGGTCGACTGAGGCAATCTGCAACATTACTGGTGCTGCCCTTCTTATACTTAATATTCAAATGGAACTGTTGCAGGTATGTGGACCACTTCTGATGACGATCATTCTGCAATTTCCCTTGGGTCTATATGAACTGAAGGGGTCGGTGGTCCGTGTGGATGACCGTTTCCTTCCCCAAAATGTAATGCTTCCATTGTTGGCAGGCCTGCACAATGGAATACATCTCTTTGTCATAAGTGGGATACTTCCGGACTGTGTCTGAAAGTGTCTCACTGTGATATGCCACTGAATGCCCGTGTTGAGTAAGGACTGCCCCAATAGCATAGTCAGAGGCATCTGTCTCGACCTCAAATGGTTGTTGCAAGTCTGGTAATGCAAGAACTGGTGCTGTGCAGAGTCGATCTTTCAACTCTGTGAAAGCCTTCTGTTGAGATTCAGACCAATTTTTTTTTTCTTTCGCTCCTCCCTTGGTGACCTGACTCAAGGGCCAAGTGATATGAGAAAATCCCAACACGAACCTGCGGTAGAAGTTGGCAAGGCCTAGAAAGCTACGAAGCTCTGTCAGAGAGGTAGGAGATGGCCAATCCCGAATGACTTGGATCTTGGCTGGATCCACATGCACCCCCTGTTCATCAATAATGTATCCCAGATACTGAACCTGGGTCATGCCAAAAGTGCATTTCTACAAATTGGCACATAACTTATGTTTTCGTAGTGTTTGGAGAACCTGTCGGATGTGGTGGAGGTGCTCTTCCCAAGTCTTGCTAAAGATCAAGATGTCATCCAAGTATACCACTACAAATGAGTTGGTGAATGGCCGCAAGATGTCGTCCATTAGCCTCATGAAGGTTGCAGAAGCATTCGTCAATCCGAAAGGCATAACCAACCATTCAAAAAGGCCCTCCTTGGCTTTGAAGGCAGTCTTCCACACATCGGAGGGTTCGATTGGTACCTGGTGATATCCTGACTTCAAATCGATCTTGCTGAAATATTTTTCCCCCTTTAGTTGGTCCAGGAGGTCATCAATCCGTGGGATTGGGTACCTATTACGGACAGTGATCTTGTTCAGCGCCCGATAGTCAATACAGAGTCTCCAAGTCCCATCCTTCTTTTGTACCAGCACGATCGGGCTCCCACAGGGCGATGAACTCGGATGGATGTGACCTTTTTGCAGCAGATCCTGAATCTGCCTCTTGATTTCATCGTTCTCCATAACAAAGCGCCGATAGATTGGTCCATTGGGCAACGACGAACCTGGGGTCAGATCAATGGAGTGCTTGACCTGTCAGTGCAGAGGAACCCCTGCGGGGGAGGTGAAGATGTCCTCATACTCCTCCACGACCTTGTCCATCTATAGTTGTCGTGGAGAGGGGCCCTGTCCAGAGGTCGTGGCCACCGTCTTCTTCTTTTCTTGAGGGCGTATCATCAGGAAAACAAACTTCCCGGTTTTGGAAATGAGCTTACTGCATTGTTTTGCAGTAACCAAAGAGATGGCGGTAGGCGGTGCTACCTCTGGTATCATGTACAACTTATTTCCCAAAGTAACAATAACAGCACGGGGCCTTGACTCATACACAACATGTCGCTTCCACAAGTATGGTTGTCCTAATAACACATCACAAACTTCAAGGGGAGCAATATCACACAATACCTCATCCGTGAAGGGCTTGATGTTGTATGGAAGGCGACACTGTTGGCTCACGCGAAGATCCCGTCCTTGGTGCAGCCACCCAATGGTGTATGGTTGTGGATGTGCTGTGGTCGGTAAGCCCAGCCGTTTCACAACCTCTGCCGAAATGAGGTTCTTTTGGCTTCCGCTATTGACAATGAACTGTAGCGGGGAGCCCTTTACCCACATCTGGGAGTGGAAGAGACGCTCCTCCTCCTCTAGATCTTCAGGTTCCTCCTTCTGGATCTTCGTGGTGGCAACGGTGGCGTTGGGCTTCGCATCGATAATCTGCTTCCCTTTGTCATTCCCCTTATCGGGTTCTGACTCAGAGTCAAAACATGCATCTGATTCTGAAACCTTTAGCTCGGCCACCAGTGACTGCTTGGCCTGACACTCACTTGTGTTATGAGTGGAGCTCTTATGGAACTCACACCACTTTCCGGTGTCCTTTTTCGGCTTCGCGGCGCTGTTCTTTGCTTGCAACTTTGGCGGGTTGTCTTGGGCCGCCCCGCCTTGGCTTTGCCCTTTGTTCTGCGGTTTGGGGGCACCTTTCCCTTGTTTCGGATTCGCAGACCCAAAGTCTCGCTTCTTCTGTTTAAAATTTTTCTCGACCTTGACGGCATATCGGTATGCCATGCCGAGCGAGGAGATGTTCAGGAATTCTATTTCTTCTTGGATGTACTTGTGCAGGCAGCCACGATATTTGAGTACCAAATGCTGGTCTGTATCCTTGATACCCAACTTTGTGCGAAGGGTATGGAAAATATTAGTAAACTCTGGTATGTCTTGGTCCCTTCCCTGCCGTAGCGTGGTCCACTTTATGTATTGATCCTCATAGCTTCCGACAGGGTAGTACTGCTCCTTGATGGCATCTCGGAATGAATCCCAAGTCGGTGCGACTGAAAATAGTGAGCCTGTACTTTCATCCTTCTGCTCGCAGTAGGTTTCCCACCAATCCTTGACGTGGGGGGCTGCTTTGAGAAGAGCGAAAATAATCTTTTCCCGACTGGAAAAATCATGAACAAAAAAATAACCCTCTAGCACATTTAACCATTTATCGACGGCATCTGCGTCTATCTGACCCTCGAATATGGGGATTTCAAAATTAACTTGTACCTTAAATGGTGTGGCGTTTCCAGAGTTGCTGTTGCAAGTCGATGCGTCGCCCCTAGGTAGCCGCTGAAGGATTTGGGCAAAGTTGTCCATCATCTCGTTCCTTTGTCGCTCGAGAGCTTCTTCGAGCAAGATTTTGATAGGATCTCCTGCCCCCTCATCTTTCTTTTCATCCGCCATGGGAGGCCGTCGGGATTTGCGAGGCTGGTCTTGTAAAGGTTCGACCAGTTCAAGCCCTAACTCCTTATATCCCGACCTCGTTGGGGACATGCAAAGAAAAACAGAGAAGAAAAGCAGACCGCCCTGATACCACTGATCCGGATTTAAACAGGAACGCAATAAAATACAGAGATAACCATAAAGACAGATATGCAGTGGAAATAATACCTCAATTCATTACACTAAAATACTGAAATATGCTTACAAACAGAAATGGAAATAAACCAGCTAGGGCGATGGTAGCTTATCTCTGAGAAGAGATGTGGTGGCTACATGCTTCTCAAATCTCTTACAATGAGGCTCAGAGGCCTATTTATTGTTGAGAAACAATGGAAAACCCTTCACATTCCAAAACTTAACCCTAGAAGATGAAACGCCAAATTGTGGGCCCCGTTTTTGGGTAAGTTGGTACATCAACTTCCCGGGGTCGCGAATTGGTCGTACTATCTCCGTTTGACGTGCATGATAGCCCGTTGGAAAGATCTCTCCGAGGACTACAACGGAAAAGACGATTTTTATTAGAAAAATTGCTGGCGGTAGATTTCCCAAAAAACGTCGTTTAGGGCCTCAAAACGGCTTCGGAAGTTTAGGACCCGAAAAACTGCTAAAAATAGTAAACTATGCTATAATTAAGGAAACTGAAAAAACTGTAAGAAGCACTAGAGGGGATCCAAGTGGAATTAGCGGGTGGCCACCAATATCCACCTGGATCAAAATCCGTTGTGTGTTATGTATGCTCCGATTTAACAACAAGAAGAAGGAATCTTGCAGGAACCTTTACAAGAGATTCACCATGATAATGCACCACCACAGTTGGTTCGTAGATCTTCTAGGCCTCATAAGCCTTCACAAAGGTATCCTCCTTCAAACTATATTTTGTTGACTGATGAATGTGAACCTAATTGTTTTCAAGAAGCTTGTAAAGTCGAGCACAATAAAGAATGGAAGAAAGCAATGGAAGAAGAAATGAAATGATGATGGATCCCATTTGGGATTCGATTCTATTACTGTGGATTCTCCGGTCAAAAATTCAAAAAGCACAAACCACAGATCTCTGAAATCCAAGAAATGAACTCTTTGTAGGAAAATAAAACTTGGGAGTTGGTAAACCTCCCAAAAGGTAGAAAGGCTCTACAAAACAAATGGGTGTACATGATTAAGCATGAAGGTGACAAAAAGAAGGAGAGGTATAAAGCAAGACTGGTGGTGAAAGGTTTTGCCCAAAAAGAAGGTATTGACTTCACTAAAATTTTCTCACCTGTTGTTAAAATGTCATCCATTAGAGTCATTCTTGGTCTAATTGCTACTTTAGACCTAGAATGTGAACAATTAGATGTAAAAACTGCATTCCTTCATGGTGAATTGGAGGAAGAAATTTATATGGAGCAGCCAGAAGGCTTCATAGAAAAAGGCAAAGAAGGCCTTGTTTGTAGGTTGAAGAAGAGTCTCTATGGGTTGAAACAAGCACCTCGACAATGGTACAAGAAATTTGATTCATTCATGTTGGAATATGGTTTTCAGAGGTTGGAAGCTGACCATTATGTCTATATCAAGAGGTATGATCAAGGAAAGTATATCATATTATTGTTATATGTGGATGACATGTTGATTGTTGAGCATGATAAGAATAAGATCAATAGGTTGAAGAAAGATTTGGGTAGCAAATTTGCAATGAAGGATTTGAGACCAACACAATAGATATTGGGCATGCAGATTATGCGTGACAGGAAAAACAAAAGGTTGTGGCTGTCACAAGAAAAAATTATCAAGAAGGTGCTTGATAGGTTTAATATGAAGGATGCCAAGCCAGTTGGTACACCCCTTGCAGTCCACTTCAAGCTGAGTACTGAATTATGTCCTAGTGATGACAAGGAGAAAGAAGAGATGAGCAAGATTCCTTATGCTTCAACAGTTGGCAGTTTGATGTATGCCATCGTATGCACACGACCAGACATTGCATATTCAGTGGGAGTAGTGAGCAAGTTCCTTACCAATCCAGGCAAACAACATTGGCAAGCAGTAAAATGGATTTTGAGGTATCTCAAGGGTACTAGTCATTATTTTTTACGTTTTGGTCATGATGAGACTGTGCTTAAAGGATTTACAAATGCGGATATGGTTGGAGATATGGATACCAGAAAGTCCACTACAGGGTATTTGTATACATTTGTAGGTGCAGCAGTATCTTGGGTGTCAAGGCTACAAAGAATAGTAGCCCTCTCTACAACAGAAGCAGAGTACATCGCTGCAACAGAAGCTTGTAAAGAGATGTCGTGGATGCAGCGATTTCTAGGAGAGATAGGAATAAAGCAGGACAAGTATGTGTTATATTGTGATAATCAGAGTGCCATTCACTTGGCGAAAAACCCAGCATTTCATTCAAAAACCAAGCACATTGACTTAAGGTACCATTGGATTCGGTATGTGTTGGAGGAAGAATAGTTATCCTTGGAAAAGATCCATACAGATAGGAACCCCGCTGATATGCTCACTAAGATTCTACCATGAAATAAACATGAGTTATGTAGAGGCATGATAGGACTCGGTGTGACTTGATCACTCTTATTTGGCTTCAAGTGGGAGAATGTTAAGTGTGAAGCCAAATTCACGCAGTATTCTAGATCCTTATAGATTAGATTTTCTTAGATCTCCAGGATTCTAGATCCTCCTACACCGCCAGTGGTTTCTAGATCATTCCAGATCTCCATCTGAATCACATACAGTATTCTAGATCCTTCTTCTGCCTCTATAAATTTGTAATTTCTCTAGCCAAGGAAAGCAAGCCAAGGCCCAACCCTGTTATGTAATGAAAAGTGATTTTTGTTCTCTAGTGATTGTTTTATCTATTCCGTTGTTTCTAATTGAGTAATCTTGTTGTTTCTCCATTTGTCTGTCTCTGAGTATAAATCCGCTGTGTGCTATGTATGCTCTGATCTAACACCTCTGACACTTCCTTTGGCCTTTTCCAGCATCTTGTTTCACAACGGAGTTGATGAGAATTAGCCCTTAACTGAGCAATAAGAATTTTGGCTCTTCAAGAAATATTGGCCTTTATGTATGCTTTTGGTTGATGATTATGAGTGGGATTAAAAACTTCAATATAATAATTTTTCTTTCTTCCTAGCTCCTTATCCCAAGTACATTTGTGGAACTTCTCCATAACAAAAGCTTTTATCTCTTTGTTGTTTATGGGACAGGTGTTCAAGCGAATACCCCATTTACTAAACCATTTTTTATTTTGCTGCACCCAAGTTTTTTTGCTATTGCACAATCTATCATTAAAGACAACCTTAGACCATCTACCCTTTTCCATTTGCTCAATTTTTTTAAAATACCTTATGACTTGCACCATAGCAATTGCTTCAATAGGAGCAGTGCCTGTTTCACTTAACAGGATATCATAAGGAATTGCACTTTTAATCTTAAATTTGTTTGTAATCCAACGTTTTTGAATTTTCTCATATCATTAAGAAAATCAATGCCATTCTTGCAAATTTTATCTGGTCATGTGCAAAACGACAGAAAAAAATTCATATAGTATGCATGGGGGTTTAAAAGAAATTAAACTTTTCGGATGGGCTCTCCTGACCTTTTGATGTGCTTTTTCTGGAACTGGTATTTGGCAGATGATTATCAAGGAAAAATATTTAAAGAACTTGTCTTTCCAGGCATGGTTCAAGGCTGGGTTGGGTACTTCAAGAAAGACATTAAACTTTTCGAATGGGCTCTCCTGACTTTTTGTTGTGCCTATTCTGGAACTGGTATTTGGCAGATGATTATCAAGGAGAAATATTTAAAGAACTTGTCTTTCCAAGCTTGGTTTAGGGCTGGGTTGGGTACTTCAAGAAATGGTTCCTATGTATAGGATGAATTTATGAAGATTAAGCCGTGGATTTTTGGAAATCTCAAATGGGAGATTAGATATGGTGCATTGGTTGAAGTCGGGATTGATCCAATTCAAGGTTTCCAGGGCACACACACTTTGCCAGGCAAGATCATCCAACTACTTCATGACTGGGTCATTCTCTACATCAATCCAATTAGAGCAGATTTTGATCCATTACAACTATATCCCAACTGGAAATGCGTTGCAGAGTTGGGATATTGTGGTGAAAACACTATTATTTGGGAAAAATACATTTTACATTTACATATGGCTAGTATATCTCTTAGGAAATTCGATGATAAAATTAGGACTGGATGTCTTGTCTAGGATTATTTTGTTGTACTGAAGATATAGTCGTATTTCTTCTTCTCTTTAGGCCCAAGCAGAATTATGTTGGTTCAGGTAGTTTTGGTCCTAGCATATGCCTTTGAAAATAATTTTATCTGGATGGCTGGTAGGGAAGACTAAGATTATCACCTAGGAGAACCTATGCAAAAGAGGATTTAGCGGTATTGGTAGGTGCAGTTTATGTAAAGGTTCTGTTGAAAATGTTTTTCATTTATTTATTAAGTGCCCCTTTCTCATCACCACCGGGATTATAGTTTTACAATACCTAAATATTAATATGCTTTAGTACTTCTTGTATATTGATGAGTGCTTTAAGAGGTGGATGATACCAGGGTGGGTGTGGGTGTGGGTGGTTGGGTTGCACTTTTTGAGAAAGCGAGGGCCTGTTTTAATGATAAAAAGATGTTCGATTTAGTAATTTTAAGTGCTCGATTAATTAATTTTTAATCGCTCTTAAACATATCTTGATTGAGCATTTAAACAAACCCTCGATCGAGCTCCTTTCTAACCTAAGTTAGAAGCTCAATCCAGAGTTGGGGCTTTTTGATCAAGCCCTATTTCTTATTAAAAATCCTGGGTCGCAATTTCCTCAACCCATTTTTTGTAGATTGCGAGGAAAAAGGAGTTTGGCAAAAAAATTCTATAGAGGAACTCAATCCAACTGCCCATAACCCTGCCAAAGATGCAAAGGCTCAAGCCAAAGTAGGTTTCTTGTCTTTTTTTTTTTTGCAAAATAAAATAAATTAATTTGAAAACAAAACCTACTGTACAAAACCCACAAAAAACAACCAAGAAAACCTTTGAAGACAAAAAAAACTAGAAAACCTCAATTTTATTTTTGTAGAAGTTATCTGCAATGGTAATATGTTTATTATGAATATTTTCTATTGTAAAAACTTTATTTTGTAATTATTTTAGGTTTTAAAGTTTTTCTTAAGAGTTTAGTGAAATAATTAGAAAACATGATTTTTTTGTTATTTAAAATGCATTAATAAATTTCACCAGAAATATAGTTGTTCATGGTGAACCACTATTAAATCATATATATAATATTTTCTTAGTAATAAATATAGTAATTTCTTTAAATTTATTAGTTGAGTAATGCTTTTGTAACTTAGACTTTCTATATTTTGAGTTAACTATATAACACACACACACACATATATAATTTCAAGTTTCAACAATGCATCCTTGATACATACATTAAATCCATGATGAAAAGTGCATTTAAAGTGAATATAAGAATTTTGACTCTTTTCTAATTTGCACAATATAGTTTCATTATGTAGTGTGTTGAACAAAACATTGTCTTCATGTGCTTGCACCTAGTACATGTCATGTGTCAAAGTCAAACATTATAAGAACTTGTCTTATAGATTATTTGGTTGGCATGACATTTTATTAATTTTGCAAATAGGTTTATTTTATTTTTTTACATATATTTATATATTTATGCTTTTACATGGGAAAAAGTGTAAGTTAGATTTGATCACTTCTTTAGATTGTGTTTACATGGGACTCAATAATTTGGTTGATAATTTATAATAATAAAAAAGAATCTAAAGTTTAAGACTTCAACACAGATTATTCTATTTGAGCTTATAAATAGTTTTCTTGTCAATATTCTTTCTATGTCAACATTTTTTTCTTGGATTAGTTTATCTGTATTAGATGTAATTTGCAAAACCATCTCCCATACATCCCCCCAACTGCAGCTTGTCAGAGTGTTGGGGGATCTGTTATACATGGTCGGGCTTGTGATAGATCACTTAGCCCAACTAGAGTGTATGCTCCACTCATAGATACTCCCTCTAACACTAGTTAGAGTGTCAGAGGTAGTGTTTTTGTCTTTGTTGATGATCTTGCTACCAATAACGAACCTTCTTCACTTGTTGCAATTACACTTCTTGCATTTAAATCCTCTTTAAACTTTATCTGTTTATGTCTTGAAATTGTCTTTAATTTAAATAATCTTCAATTGATGTGTTTGAATTTAATGTATATGTTAGTATGCTTCTAGTTTTTTATATATGTTAAATTATGTTTAAGATTTGTAAACCCTTAGCAGGGTGAAGATGAGGATCACAGTGTAACATCGGTGCCTCCATGGAATGACGCTATAGCCAATATCATAGTTGAGGATGTTAGGGCCCAAAAACCATTGATCACGCGAGAGCTGGATAAAATCTCTGCTAGTTCGCCTACTAGGTGTAGTTTGTCTTTGATGTTGGATAACATCAATAGGTTGATCGAGACATACCAGAGGTGTGGGCCAACAAAACCACCTCCTATATTCCATACATAGTATAAGGAGGCTAGAGGTTAGAGGCCCACATCCTTGGAAGGCAGTGAACAATGTCACCAAGAACATTGATTTTCATGGGGAGTTGTTTGACATCCTTCCAGATCTGTTGTGCTAGACATGTTGGTCTGATTCTGCTAAAATACTTTAAGAATGTTAATGCGATCCTTTTTGTTTATGAATGATTCATTGGAGCTTGGGGCCAGTTCCCCCACCATGACTAGGTCCCCATTTATTTTGGAAAGCATATATATGTGGAGTTCGTGCTACACATGAGTTTGGATTACACCAACACTCGATCTAAGTCTTATGGACTCAACTTGGGACATAGCTATGATCATGTCGGGCCTCGTAGGGACCCTACGCATGTAGCACCAACTCTCAGATTGTTGTCATGACTATCTTAGAGCGTGGTATTCCCGAGAGAACTAGAACAGTCACTGCAACTCAACGATGAGGCCATGCATAACATTGCAGATAACATGTAGAGGACATTGGTCATTACACATGTCACATTGTGTGGAGAGATGAGAAGACCACCTCCGTTGCCTCGTTACCCAGCGTTTCCATTACATGATGATTCATATCTTGAGAGTCTAGAGCATGACCAACTTTTGTCATATGCACGTACATGTTGTGATACCATCTATGACACTTGGATGGTGCACGACCCACGTTGTTAGGGTCCTATATTATAAGGATCATAGTCATTTCTGTCTTACTATTTATTTGAAATCAATTTGTAAATATAAGTCTTGGTTTCATGAGTGTTAAGTCAAAGGGTCTATTTCTAAACTCCAAAGTGTAATTTCATCAAGGATCATCACTAAAAGGGTAATCATGAGGGATCATTAGTCATAATGGAAGAGTCTTAAGTGGTCATGTCATGAAAGATTTTGGTCATTATAAGTTGGCTTTGCTGAGGTAATGTCAGTTATGAGAATCAATTAGGATCATTCATGTCATGTTATGATCATCATGTTAAAAACACCCTTAGCCATTGCTCACATCAAGAAGTGGGTCATCATGAATTCAAAGAAGGCTATAGATGTATGAAGGCTTTAAATGTGTTCTTTGCTCCTCATCCCCCTCATTCCAAACATATACTTGCTCTAAAACACTTTGGAAGTTGAGGAAGGACATTTCAAGTTTGTCAAGTGGAGTTGCTGCGAAACTGGGAGTTTTGCAGCAAACCTGTTGTGTTTTTACATAGTCAACTTTAAAGGTGGTTTCTGACCAACTAGAGATGAAATTTGGAAAACTAAAAGATGTTTTTGTCGAGCATGGTCCAGATAATAAAAAAATCTCTCAGTTTGTGCACAAGTGTTATAGTTTGGTAGATATGAAATGCTCTTGGAAGCCTATTTTTCAAAAAAAAAAATTGTATTTTTCTTCCTATTTCAACCATTGTTTTTTGGCGTGCTTTTCTAATGGTTGGAAGTGAATTTTTCAAAACTAAAATATTTTTTTGTCAATAATGGGCTAAACGAAAAAAACCTCTCTCATTTTCTTCACAAGTGTTACAGTTTAGGAATTACAAGTGTCACTTGGAGCCCATTTTTCACAATTTCGCCAATCCAAGACTTGCTGCAATTTTGTATAATCTTTGGTATTGGTGGGATAGTGAAGTTTTGAAGGTTTTATTGTCATAAGTGGAGTTATATGAAGGTCACAACACTCATTTTTATGTTTCCAACATTCTACATGGAGGAAAAGGTCATCAAGTTTTCAATTTGTAAAGGCACTGCGAAAACAGAGAATGCGTTGTGAAAGTGGCGTACAAGCCAAAGGGAGGTCTACAGGTGTTTTGAAGCTTGCTCAGGAGGACCATCACCATCATAGGAGAATTTGAGGCATACCGAGTTGATTCATTTTGTTAGATAGAGGCCACAACAATATAAATCATGGAAGTCACTTTGTTTTGTTGTGAATCTACCTAATGGTGCCGCGAGTTTGGACAATTAGCCATATTTTGTCTAAATGTTAATTTTTTTGACTTCTAGTAATAGGTTTGAGCATATAAATAGATGGAAAATTATCCTAGGGATTGTGTTTAATGTTTATTGGTCAGTATTCAAAGCGAGTGATGTTTTAAACTTGGATTGGCTACAAGGAAAACAATACCTATTTTTAAGTATATGCGCTAGATTTTGAATGTATCTAGTTAAAATTAGTTTTGGTCAATGAATTTGACCACCTAGGATAGGATATAGAATATTTGATGATGTATAAGGATAAAAAAAAGCATTGTAAAGGTTATTTTGGTTGAGTTTCGAGAGAATACTTTTTGATCACTGTAATTTTGAAGACTTTTTGCCAATGAAGGAATGGAATAACATGTGATTTGCAAGGATTTTTGTGTTAGAATTTTGGTGGCTTGTGCTCCTTTGAATTGTGAGTTAACTTATGTGTTTTTCACCCCTTTAATGTAAATATTTATTGCTTGGAAATCCAAATGATTAATTTATAATTCATCTTTAGTGGATGCTCTGTTTTAGTTTTTCAAGTTATCAATGTTTTAAGCTAAAGAAACACTTTAGAACTCATCCTTGATTTGATGCTCTAATGTGTTAGTTTTCCACCCTTTCTACATTCAACTCCCTAAGAAATTTGATCTAAACCCACCACCAAAGTTTCCTATCTTTCCCCTGTGACGAAACCCTCTCTTTCCCATCATCTCAATAGGAAAAATATATTTTGAGATGACTCCATGCCTAATGGATCTTCTCCTTTTCTCATCAACAAACCATTGAAAATCAAACTTTGTTGATCTTATTGCCTAGCCTAATATCCTATTTGTTGAGTGATCTAAGTGAGAGAGACCTCTCCAGGTAAGAAGGGCTATATTATGAACTATAAGTGGTTATCTTTGGGATTCCCTTTTTAGCCTAGGGAAATCACAGAGTGCGCATCGTTGCCGGGGAAAAAAGGTTCTATTCTTCTCGGGAAAGATAATCAAAAGTTTCAGATTTGACTATTGACGGTGGAAAAAAATCAGACACGTGAAGGATGAACCATTCCCTTGGCGACTCCAACCAATCTTTAAGTTGATCCAAAGACTCCACTAGAAGAAGGATCCAAAAATTAGGGTTTTACTCGTGACTCCACCGTTCAAAGAATTCAGAGCTTGGATTTCCTAATCCATCAAAATGGCAAACCCTATTTCTATTAAAGGTTTCAAAGAATACTGGGATAATTTTGATAATGATCAAATTGATGAATATTTCTCTAATTTATTAGATATTTATTTAAAGTCATGCAAATGCATATCTGAAGATAAAGTTCACTTTTTAGAGGAGTTTGCTGACAAGCTTGAGAAGGACATCCAAGTCTTAAATGTTCAAATTTAGTCTTAAAATTTTCAAGATCAAAATCAATTTGTTGAGGACCTTTTACAACTGCCTTTAGTTACTACGATTGAAGGATGTTTTGTTTTTAAACATGAAATTAACAATATACAGTTGAAACCAGGGTTTTATTTAAACAACGCAGTTAAGAAGTCTCATCATATGGCAATCAAATTATAGAAATTCTTGATGATAAACAAACACAATATGTTTTGTTTGATCTTGTAGTTGAGTATATGGAAGGATTTCTCGGCTTAAATAAACAACCATGTTTTCACCGTGAAAAACAAAGATATCATCAGATGCCTTTGTTGTTACAAGTTTCAATTGTGATCTTGTTGAAGCAGAGCCAGGTAGTCATGTCAGTTGAGCAACTACTTGACTAGTTATATTGGAATTTCAGTGTTATTTGATTGAGCAGTTGGTTTCAACTATTAGAGTATGAGTGTGCAATTAGGCTTGATATTCAAGAATTTGGGTTTTCATTTTCAGTTGGTTTGTAATATGTTTTTTAGTTTGTGTTTTTGGTTTTCAATAAATATCAAGAGTCCTCTCAGTGAAATATGAACAAGGAAATAGTCTGTGAGTTTGAGTTTTAGTTGCAAATCATACCAACAATCAATTTGCAGGCTTTAAGGAATGGGAACAACCCAATGGATTAGGCTACTAGTCTACAGGGTTCTTTGTACCTCACAGGAAGGATGCCATCCCCATTGGAGCCAATGTTAGGGTCCCATATTATAGGGATCATAGTCATTTTTGTTTTACTATTCATTTGAAGTCATTTTGTAAACAATAGTCTTGGTTTCATGAGTGTTAAGTCAAAAGGGTCTATTTCTAAACTCCAAAGTGTAATGTCATCAAGGATCATCACTAAAAGGGTAGTCATGAGGGATCATTAGTCATCATGGAAGAGTCTTAAGTGGTCATGGAATTCAATATTTTGGTCTTTATAAGATGGGTTTTCTGAGGTCATGTCAGTTATGAGAATAAGTTAGGGTCACTCATGTCATGTTATGGCCATCATTCCAAAAACACCCTTATTCATTTCTCACATCAACAAGTGGGTCATCATGATTTCAAGGAAGGCTATAGAGGTATGAAGGCTTTAAATGTTTTTTTTGATCTTCATCACCCTCATTCAAAACATATCCTTTCTCTAAAACACTTTGGAGGCCGAGGAAGGATGTTACAAGTATGTCAAGTGGAGTTGCTGCGAAACAGGAAGATTTGCAACAAATCTGATGCATTTTCATATAGTCAACTTTAAAGGTGGTTTCTAACCAATTGGAGATGAAATTTGGAATACCAAAATACGTTTTTATCTATCATGGTCCAAATAAAAAAATGTCTCCTAGTTTGTTGATGAGCCCCAAAAATGGATAATTATTTGGGCTCATTCAACCTCCTAATTCGACTTAATCCACCATTCTCATTAGTTTATTGCATGTTTTTGATTATATTTATGCTAATAGAGTGAATTGGGTTAGTCATTATGCAAACAAGTCTAATGTGTGCTTTGTGTAGTCTTTTTGGTCAATTTGGAGACAAAGTCAATGGTTGAAATGAGCACTTGGCAGCCAAATTCGTGGAGAGTATTTTTAGGAAGGTGTTCCCTTGATTTATGGGCCCTTACCTCAAATTCTCCACCATCAGCTCGGAGTTCAAGGGCCACCAAATAAATTAGCACAAGGGCAGCCAAGCAAGTCAAGTAGGACTGCTGTTAACTACAAGTTTTGGGCAGCCGAGTCCCTAAAGTTTAGGAGGACTGTTGGGGTCCTCAATTTGTATAAATAAGAGGGCTTAGGGCCTCATTTCAGTTAGTCACTTTGTAGTCATTTTTGTATTCATTTTGTAGTCAGTTTGTAGTTCGATTTTTAGGCAGTAGATTAGCTTTGCTTTCAACACATTTTTCAAGTTCTCCTTGTGGACAGTTTTTGGAATGTAACATTTCTTTTGATCAATAAAGATGAATACAACTTTGCACTAGCTCTAAATCTCTCTTAGGAGGCTGTAGCTCTTGGGGTTGGGCCCATCTCAAGTGCCCAGTACTTCCTTTGTTTATCTTTATGTGTCTTTGCTGCATTCTTAGAATAAAATCTGCTATTTAGATTCAAATATTGTGTTGTTATTTAGGTTGCTTTCGATGATTAAAAAGGTTCTTCATGTTCAGATTTACTTGATAGGTTAATCACATGGAATATATTCAGAAAAAGGCTACCAAGTACTTTTGATCTCACCTCCCCTTCAGTGGAATCATGAGCTGGGACCAATGTAACCTTGCTGCCCACAAAAACACATTCTTTGCTTCACCATGCAATTATTAGTATTCGAATCTCATTTGCAGAACTTGATATCAGTTTTGGATGCATGTTTAGGTTTATTATTGCTTAGTTTCATAGTTGTTTCACATGGTTTCCTTGCAAATAAACTTCTGTTCATTTCCTTTTGCTGTTAGGTCAGGTTAGAGTGAAGTAACTAGGTCATAGGTTTTATAAGTGTTTGTTTGTTCAGTTTGAAAAACCGCTTGCAGAGTACATGTTATCCTTCCTTACCTTCCCATACTCCATCCAACCTACCTGCTTCACCCTTCACTCAGAACCCTTACCTTACATTTGCCTCATTCGCTTACTTTGCCATGATTCATCTTCTTGTGCAACATCGTTTCATCCCTCCTTGAACAAATCTCACCATCTACGCCACTCCTCAACTCCATCCTCCAAGTCTTGAACTCCTCTACACCCTTATTTCACCCCCATACTCATTCCTCCACCTTTTTTCCTCCATCCATGCTTCAAAACCCCATTTCTGAACATCCTGTAGAAATCCTAAACATCCTGTAGAACCCCTGTAGAAGCTCACGAATGAGGTTTCTTGATAGCCAAACTATGTGAAACTCTCTGGAAGGGTGTTAGGGAATCCTTAGACCCTCTCTGAACCTTCCCGACCTCTTCCAAGCATTTCTCCTCCTTGATCCACCTCTGCACAATCAAAAATAGTTAAAAGCACATGCATGATAATTCCAACAACTTAATCAAAAATACAAAAAGATGTTTTCTTCAGATAGAGGTAGTCTAGACACATGTATTTTACCTTCATAGAAGTAATGGCATCTCTTTCAGTAGTTTGCATGCTCTCCTTTGCGTCAGTAGGACTAGCTGGTAGAATTAGGGTTTGCATTTCTTTTTGGCTTTCAGTTTCTTTTTGCAATTAGATTAGCTTCCTTCGAGTTAGCTTTCATCCATCAATTAAAAAGCTTCTTCTAAGAGCTCATAGAAGTTGGCTTAAGCTCCTAGTGGACTTGTGCCAGCTGACCAAGTGACAACTGCGGCAAGAGCTAGTACTTGTGCATACAACACCGTCGCTTCCAAGTTTGTTACGAACTACCAGGTTGATAAAATTAAAGAAGGGAGTTCCAGGAGTTGTAGCATTATTTGCTACAATACTGGAGCCCACCATCTTTTTGGCGCCGTTGCCGGGGACGCGTCAGAGTATTGGTGATTGCTGTTTTTCTTCTATTTTCCTACTCTCGCCTTCTGCTAAATAGTTTATTTCGTTTCCATTTCTGTAATTCCATTTCTACAAAAGTAAAGTAGATATTTCCCGCTTTCATAGATTAGCATTTCAATTCCGCAATTTCATTTCTGCAAGCGTAGATTAGCATTTCAATTCTGCAAGCATAGACTAGCATGTCATTCCTGCAATTTCATTTGAGCAAAATAGATTAGTCATTTCCTGCTTTCATTTCAATTCGGCATTTTCATTTCAGCAAGATAGTTAGTTGCAGTTCAATCTATTTTAGTTTTGCAGGTAGAAGTAGAAAAAAGCAAAAATCAACCAAAAAGATTTCATTTCATGCCTTGTAGGAGTAGAGATAAGTTAGAAAAATGATTGCACAACACCCCCACTGCTTCACACAGTCAACCTTCTCTCTTCTTCGATGGCTATGATTAAAGAACCCTTAGGTGGACATCAAGACATATTTGAAGAACCTCAAGGGAAGAAGAAGAAGAAACCATTCCTGTGGAGCAAATGGCTACAAGCAGAAATGTTGGGAGCAGTCCCTTGTCCAAAGACGAATTTGAAGATCAGATAGAAGATTTCAAGAGTGATATGAGGCAGTTTCTTGCCATGCAATTGGATACCCTGTGGATCCAAAAGAAGCAAGAGGAAGCCAAGAGGGCTTTGGTCATCTTTTGTCCCAGGTGCACTAGAAAGCATCCTAGGAACGAATGTCCAATGCACTCCCTAGAAGTGTGCTTCATCTGTGAAGAATACCATCCTACAAATCAGTGCCCTTCCTTACCCAGAATCAAAGCTGCATATCAGAGGGCAAAAGGAGCCACTGAATCACTCTATTATATGAACCAAAGGAGGCCACATGGACCTAGATCTTACTAGCAGGAACTGCAAGGGACATCCGACACCTATTATGACCCCTATCAAGCCACTTTCATGCCTTCTTGGGGCCCCCCTGCTCATCCTTCCTGGTTCACACCTCCTCCTTGTTCCTTCATAGATCCATATTATGCCCAACCAGCTGCTCATTCATTTCACTCTTATGCTCAGCCACAACGTCAGTGGAATGCACCTCATCAGGGGTGGAGGCCCCAGTACAACACTCCTCCCACTTCTTTTCCTCCACCACCTGCTCAACCACAACCATCACCTCCTCCTCCACCAAGGCAACCCCAAATGCCTACCCAACCACAACCCCATCCGCATCCATCTCAAATGCACACCTCCACTCAACTACCCGTACCACCATTTCCAAAACCATACCATGGAGCAGCTCAACCCAATTGCAAAGCTGAGGCACAACATGTCCAAACAACTTCTCTTGAGCTTAATTATCTTCACCATAGCTCAAGAAGAGTATTGCAAAAAAGAGACTATATTGAAAGCATTGAAGGACCACATCAGGCAAAAGAAGATTCAAAAGAGGAAATCAAAGAACCATGGGCTTTACTTGATGAAGAGAAGACATCAGAAGCAGAGATAAAGAAAGATCCTTCATGGTTACCATCAAATCTTCCATGTATTCAAGAGAAAGATCAGCAAAAAGAGGAAGACGAGGAAGTCATGATAGAAGGTGACATAAAACATGATCCAGATCAGCAAAAGAACCAAGGATATCAGAGCTATATTGAGATATGGTTTCAGAAGGTCACTAAGTTGCAGCGGTACTCTCTTCCTCAGCTATGTTTGATCCCTTCAAAGTTAGACCATTTGGTCTCTAAAATTCGGATAGCTGTCCAGGCATGCATTTCGAGCCTCCACATCATTTTGTCTCTAATCTCGATGTGCACATGGCTCCATTGGAAGTATTCTTATACTTGAGAACGATTTTATTTTTCAAGTAGGGTAGGGTAGAAAAAAAAGAAAAAAGGAAAAAAGAAAAGAAATGAAAAAAATGGAAATAAGAGGAAAAATCTAAGGTGAAAACCTCCTCAGAGGCGCCTTAGATTGGCTCATTGATTGAAAACCTCCATGAGGCGGTCAATGGGTTGGAAAGAAGAGAAAATAAAAAGGGAATAATATCTCTGGGTGAAAACCTCCCTTGGAGGCGCCCAGGGCAGGCAATTAGAGTGAAAACCTCCATGAGGCGCCCTAGTTGTTTTTCAAAAAAAAAAAGAGAAAAAGAAAAGAAAAATAAAGCTAATTTGCATTGAATAATTGCAGGTTGCAGCAAGGATGTTTCAGGTCAGGAGGGTCACTCAAAACAAGGTCAAAGGAATTTTTGTGCCTTCTAAAGGGAGTTCTGTATTTCTACAGGAAACATCCTGTAGAACCTTCAAGTGAGCCAGATTTGATTTTGGAATGGAATCTGATGGTGGGAATCTGTTGGTTAGGCCTGCAAGCACCTCTGTGTCCATCCCTCGCCTTTCTCCATCATTTTTCCACCTCATTGTGCTTCTACATTGTGCTTCTACAGGAAGTTCCTGTAGAAATTGTAGGAAGCTAGAAATGGATTTCAAAGAGGCGGTTTGGTTAACATGGTAGCTTCCTCAAGGGTTTAGAAGTCCTCCTGCACTTTTCAAACTCCTCCTCCATCATCTCCATACCTGCATCACAGCCCAAGTTCATTTTTCATACCATGCAACAAAACTGCAAAATGCCTTGAAGAAAAAACACATAGAACAGAATTTGTTTCTTCCATAACTTGGAAACCATGCATCCATTTGAGAAACCATTTTATGGGGAATTGTACAGGGGTGATGGCAACATGCCTTAGCAGTTTCAGTCAATTCCGGTGCACGGTTTCCATGAAATTAGCCTCCATCACCATCAGCTATTTTTGCATTTTCTCCATATCCGTGCATCTGTTTCAAAACTTGTTTCATGGGGAGATGCACATGGTTGATAGTAGCCTACTCCAACAGTTTCAGCCAATTACGATGCACGGTTTCTGAGAAATTGATCTCTGAAATCTTCAACCATTTTCCATTTTTCTCGAAATATGTGCATCCATTGATCATGATTTTGCTATGGGAGGTGCATAATGATGATAGGAATGCTATCAACAAGTTTCAGATCAATCCGGTTTACCGTTTGGGAGCAATGGCGGAAACAAGTTCTGGTCCTGTGAAATTCAGCAGCAGCAGCTTGAAGTTGCAGATCTGAACGTGGAAACAAATGCTTGTAGCTTAGATCTGGTCAGGGGACACCTGCACAAGGAAAACAACCAAAAAATCATCAGCACGGCCCTCATGCAACCAAAGGATCCAGGCATGCAGCAACAGAACATGAGCATGCAACATCAAAAAGCACTTCACAACAGCCATTTGACTTCAGGTACGTGACTAAAACCCGTTCCTATATTGCATGAATCTAATTAAAGAAATGCATGAACGAATGTAATGGTGAAATTAAGCCACGAATATAGCAAGGTTAACTTGACATCCAGTTCTCTAGCGCTCAAGGAAAAATCACGCAGCATATGTGTATGGTCATTCATGAGAAATTGAAAAACACAGTTAGTGGTAGATCTGTTGAACTCCAGTGCATAGGACGTCAAATAATTAACAAATAGAGGAGAACATACAGTTTATAACATCACTGTAGTTCAAATGAAGATAGCACATGTTTTTTCCACCTCACCACAAATCACGCAGTAATTAAAGGAATGCTCGGCTGAAGACTCACGTTAACTGTTGTTCATTTACACTTGCAAACCTCTTTGGCTGAATCCTCTGCCTCTGAATTCTGTTAAACTAACGTCCTTCGCCAAGTTTTTCGGCTTGTTCAAAATTCTCCCGCATACCAAGATCGTTTAGAGGCGCAGGGGCACTCTACAGGCGTTTCTACAGGAAGCTGCGCTACAGGAGACCCAACATACAATGAAGCTTGGACTGTTCACATCGAGGGTGGAAATTCTCAGTGAGGTAGGCCTGAACAGAACTTTCCCATGGAAATAATTCAAAAGGTGGTGAATTCAATGTGTTGAGGGGGTAGCAAAAATGTGAATGCAAGTCTGTCTATGAATTCAAAAGCCGTTTTCTTATTGCTGCCTGGAATTGTCTTCAGTGCAACATAGCCCATGCTTTGGAGAAGACCAAATATTTAGATTCAGACATATACTGAAAAATATGAAGAAAGATACCATTTCTCTTGCTAGTTTACTGCAGATCTAATTGCAATGAATCATACAGATTTTATTATCACTAGCACATATCAAGAGATTGTTGGGAGCAAGGATACTGTTGGCCAGTATGATAGGGACTGCTTTCACCCTTGCTGGTCTTTATCGTGTGGTTCATGGAATTGATGTTTTTGATCCCAAGTTCAACATTGTTTCTCCTGAAGAAGACATGCAGAGTTATTTCCCTTATATAGGGAAGCAGCATCGTCTTACTGCTTTACATGGTTCACTTGAAAAACTCTTGTTCAATCCCGAACAGACAGCTGAACACATGTGTATTTTGAATGACCATAAAAATCCCATTATCTTTTCTATGGAAAGACTCAATAGAGTGAAAAACATGACAGTACTGGTTGAATGGTTTGCAAAGAAAAAAACACTTGAGGGATACTGTCCTCCACATTCTGGGGAGGAAACCATATATAGAATTCCCATTCTGATCAGTGCACAAGCCAAAACAGAGCGTGAGGAAGCAAGATATTGAGGCAGAGAAGAAAACTAAGGGTAAGGAAGCTAAGGGAAAGAAAACCTAGGGTAAACCATCACAGTGAAACCATCACAAGGAAAGAAAGAGGAAAAGCAAGAAAGAAAAAGAAGGAAGAAACAGAGAGGAAAAGGAGAAATGGGCCAAATTGCTAAGCCTAAAATTGTGGGAGGAACAGTGGCACAAACACCTCGGAAAAAATATTGCAGAAAAGAGCAGAGAAGATTGAAAAAGGCCAAACAAGTAGGGACACACCCAAGACAACCACAGCACAGGTCAAGGAGAAGGCACCCCCAGCCAAGCAAGCCAAATCAGAGAAAACTGGTTCTACAGGAAGTTAGCAAACTGTTTCTTCAGGAAGCCAGAAAACGGCCACTACAGGAAGTTTGGGGAGAGGGCAGCAGAAGGAGAAATTGGCCGAGATTTTAGCTAGGGAGGCAGCACCTGTGCTAGCCACCCTAAGCACATCCATCCCCTCCATGAACACTCATTTTTTTCAGGGTTTAGACACAATTTAGTCACGGTTCAACCTTCTACAGGAAGCTACAGAACTTTCTACAGGAAGTTTTGTATTTTTACCAGAAACATCCTGTAGAAGCCGTTGGGCAGGCCAGAATCAATTATGGAGAGGGATTTGAAGCTAGAAGTCTGTTGAGGAGGCATGCAACCACTCTTTTCTTCCATCCTCCACTGGTTTCATCTCCTTTCACCACCATTGCCACCATCAGATTGAATATACTTGCACAATCATACCAAAGCTGAAACTTCTCTAGGAAAAGGAGCACAGGCAGTGGGAAGAAGCAAAGAAGCATGGTTTCATGACAGAGAAGAGGACATCACTTCAGAAAATTGGCATGACAGGGAGGCCACCAAGGCCATCAAAGATGAGGAGATAAATTGGTTGCTCAGAGGATGAGCAACACTTTCAGTAGGGGGGTGATGATGAACCCCAAAAATGGATAATTATTTGGGCTCATTCAACCTCCTAATTCGACTTAATCCACCATTCTCATTAGTTTATTGCATGTTTTTGATTATATTTATGCTAATAGAGTGAATTGGGTTAGTCATTATGCCAACAAGTCTAATGTGTGCTTTGTGTAGTCTTTTTGGTCAATTTGGAGACAAAGTCAATGGTTGAAATGAGCACTTGGAAGCCAAATTCGTGGAGAGTATTTTTAGGAAGGTGTTCCCTTCATTTATGGGCCCTTACCTCGAATTATCCACCATTAGCTCGGAGTTCAAGGGCCACCAAATAAATTAGCACAAGGGTAGCCAAGCAAGTCAAGTAGGACTGCTGTTAACTACAAGTTTTTGGCAGCCGAGTCCCTAAAGTTTAGGAGGACTGTTGGGGTCCTCAATTTGTATAAATAAGAGGGATTAGGGCCTCATTTCAGTTAGTCACTTTGTAGTCATTTTTGTATTCATTTTGTAGTCAGTTTGTAGTTCGATTTTTAGGCAGTAGATTAGCTTTGCTTTCAGCACATTTTTCAAGTTCTCCTTGTGGACAGTTTTTGGAATGTAACATTTCTTTTGATCAATAAAGATGAATCCAGCTTTGCACCAGCTCTAAATCTCTCTTAGGAGGTTGTATCTCTTGGGGTTGGGCCCATCTCAAGTGCCCAGTACCTCCTTTGTTTATCTTTATGTGTCTTTGCTGCATTCTTAGAATAAAATCTGCTATTTAGATTCAAATATTGTGTTGTTATTTAGGTTGCTTTCGATGATTAAAAAGGTTCTTCATGTTCAGATTTACTTGATAGGTTAATCACATGGAATATATTCAGAAAAAGGCTACCAAGTACTTTGGATCTCACCTCCCCTTTAGTGGAATCATGAGCTGGGACCAATGTAACCTTGCTGCCCACAAAAACACATTCTTTGCTTCACCATGCAATTATTAGTATTCGAATCTCATTTGCAGAACTTGATATCAGTTTTGGATGCATGTTTAGGTTTATTATTGCTTAGTTGCATAGTTGTTACACATGGTTTCCTTGCAAATAAACTTCTGTTCATTTCCTTTTGCTGTTAGGTCAGGTTAGAGTGAAGTAACTAGGTCATAGGTTTTATAAGTGCTTGTTTGTTCAGTTTGAAAAACCGCTTGCAGAGTACCTGTTATCCTTCCTTACCTGCCCATACTCCATCCAACCTACCTGCTTCACCCTTCACTCAGAACCCTTACCTTACATTTGCCTCATTCGCTTACTTTGCCATGATTCTCATCTTCTTGTGCAACATCGTTTCATCCCTCCTTGAACAAATCTCACCATCTACGCCACTCCTCAACTCCATCCTCCAAGTATTGAACTCCTCTACACCCTTATTTCACCTCCATACTCATTCCTCCACCTTTTTTCCTCCATCCATGCTTCAAAACCCCATTTCTGAACATCCTGTAGAAAAATTACAGAACATCCTGTAGAAATCCTAAACATCCTGTAGAACCCCTGTAGAAGCTCACGAATGAGGTTTCTTGATAGCCAAACTCTGTGAAACTCTCTTGAATGGTGTTAGGGACTCCTTAGACCCTCTCTGAACCTTCCCGACCTCTTCCAAGCATTTCTCTTCCTTGATCCACCTCTGCACAGTAAAAAATAGTTAAAAGCACATGCATGATAATTCCAACAACTTAATAAAAAATACAAAAAGATGTTTTCTTCAGATAGAGGTAGTCTAGACACATGTATTTTACCTTCATAGAAGTAATGGCATCTCTTTCAGTAGTTTTCATGCTCTCCTTTGCGTCAGTAGGACTAGCTGGTAGAATTAGTGTTTGCGTTTCTTTTTGGCTTTCAGTTTCTTTTTGCAATTAGATTAGCTTCCTTCGAGTTAGCTTTCATCCATCAATTAAAAAAATTCTTCTAAGAGCTCATAGAAGTCGGCTTAAGCTCCTAGCGGACTTGTGCCAGCTGACCAAGTGACAGCTGCGGCAAGAGCTAGTACTTGTGCATATAGCACCGTTGCTTCCAAGTTTGTTACGAACTACCGGGTTGATAAAATTAAAGAAGGGAGTTCCAGGAGTTGTAGCATTATTGCTACAATACTGGAGCCCACCATTTGTGCATAGGTGTTATAGTTGGGATATATATAATGCTCTTGGAGCCCTATTTTTCAAAAAATAAAATTTTGTATTTTTCATCCTGTTTCAATCATTATTTTTTGGCGCACTTTTCTAACAATTGGAAGAATTTTTTTCAAAATCAAAGAGGTTTTTGTCAATAATGGGCTAAATGACATAAACCTCTCTCATTTTCTTCACAAGTGCTACGTTGTATGAATTACAAGTATCACTTGGAGACCCATTTTTCACAATTTCGCCAATCCATGACTTGCTACAATTTTGTATAATCTTTGGTATTGGTGGGATAGTGAAGTTTTTAGGGTTTTATTGTCATAAGTGGAGTTATATGAAGGTTCCAACGCTCATTTTTATGTTTCCAACAATCCACATGGAGGAAAATGTCATTAAGTTTTCAGTTTGTAAAGGCGTTGCGAAAACGGATAGTGCACTGCGAAAGTGGGGTACAAGTAGTGCACTGCGAAAGTGGGGTACAAGCCAAAGGGAGCTCTATAGGTGTTTTGGAACTTTCTCAGGAGCACCATCACCATCACAAGAGAATTTTAGGCATACCTAGTTGCTTCATTTTTTCAAATAAAGGCCACAACCATATAAAGCATGGAAGTCACTTTGTTTTGCTGTGAATCTACCTAATCGCGTTGTGAGTATGGACAGTGAGCCATATTTTGTCTTAAAATTCAATTTTTTGACTTCTAGTAATAGTTTTGAGCATGTAAATATATGTAAAATTATCCTAGGTATTCTGTTTAATGTTTATTGCTCAATATTCTAAGTTAGTGATGTTTTAAACTTGGATTGGCTATAAGGAAAACAATTCCTATTTTTAAGTATATGCACCAGATTTTGAATGTATCTAGTTAAAATTAGTTCTGGTGAATAGACATTTTTATGCCTCGCGACATGGAGCATGAAATGTCAATAATTACAGGGATCCTCAGTCCCTAAACAAGTTGTTCTTACCCCTAAAAGAACAAGGTCATCAAACCACAACACTTCCAATCGGTTCTCCACCTGAAAACACTTAAAAACAGGCTATTTTTGGATCATGTCAGCTGCTCCACTGAGCATCTGCGCTGGAATGCAACTGCTCCTCCTTGTACCTGCGCTGAGAGTCAAATCTAATGAAGGCTACCTGCGCTGGGCGAGATTGGCCAAGTGGCACAGTCATTCTGCAAGGTGTCAATTGCCCAGGAAGCTTCCAAACTGACACTTGGTTCATGAGATTCGCCCTGTGATGAGTAAGAGGTACTTGATCTCCATGTGTAAGCAAGGATCTCCAAGTGAACTCAAGAACTGAAGTTTAACTGAAGAGGGAGAGGACACAAGGCAGCTTCATGTCAGTCTCAAGCTGACTCATCCTCTCTTCTTCTCTCCTATATATAGAGCTCTTCTATGAGGTCTAGGGAGGCTGGAATTTTGTGTAAAGCAAAGAAGTGCTGGTGGTTTACAGTCAGAGCTATTGGGTGATTGCTTATATAGAGGTGAAGAGGAGACTTCTTGCTGCTGGGGAGGTGCTGCTGGATTGGAGCCATTAATGGTTGTAACCTTCTCAGAACCCTGTTACTTCTATCAATAAAGCTTTGAATGTTCTTCTATATACTTGTATTGCATTGATGAATTGTATTTACTTGTATATCTGATTCACTCTAATCCATGCATCAGTTATGAGTACATGTTTCTTGTAGTTTCCTCTCTTGTTTTGTGCAGGATCTGTGTGTAGCTGGACCGGCAAAGGGAGCAAGGAGCTGGGAATAAGAGACAAAAGAGAGAGGATAAGGATCGACAAAAGTGAAAGACTCCAGGTTGGTTAATCTTTTCTTCCTTCTCTGTACTTTCATAAAGGAAAATATCAAAGCTTTACTTTCAGTTGTTGCTAAGGACTGTCACCCTTAGAGTAGGGATAGGGTCATCCGAGTCGGATACTTTTCCCCACAACAAACTGGCGACTCAGCTGGGGAGCCTAGTATCTTGTTGGTGTTTGTAGTATCTTTGCTATTCATTTCTTGAAGAAAAGAGTACCAAATCGAAAAGCTTTTGACTATATCAAAAGCGAAGTAGAGGGGCTATTACTCTTGCTCATTTACTGAGCAGATTCAAGATTTGAATAACTGATCTACAAAAGACTCTTGTACTCTTTGTGATAGCTTTTCATCCTCTTGATCATCCCTTAGCCTGTACTTGACCTATAGTTTTTTATTTCAGCAAAAACAGTGCATTTTTGAGCTTTTTGTGACCCGGAATTCCTTGTAAACGCAACTCTCGTGTCTCAGTGCAGGCTGTCCACAGGCAGTCTGCATTACAGCGCAGGTTCTCCCTTCGGGAACTGCGCTGAAAGTCAATTTGACAGACCAGAGCCTGCGCTGGTCCAGTTAGCCAGTGTCTTGCTGAGGTTTCCCATTGTGTCTTAGCCCTGTTTTCACTGAATTTTTGCTGTTGCTTGCTGGTCATTGTACTTGCTGTAAACCACTTTCCTTGACATTATTCCGCCTCAGTTGTGTGATTAAACTGTGAATGTTCTTTCAATATTTCTTGTTCCAGTTACAGTTTCCCACTGTGAAAAGCGAACCAGTATAGCTGTGGCCTCTTAGATCCTGAACTGTAAAAGTGTTTGTGTGATCTTAAGAGCTAGTTTTATTACTGTTCATGGCTGTTTGAGTTTGTTTGTTTTTCATTTTTATGGTTTGAATTCATATATTTTTAGTGTCAAAACAAGTACCTGTAAGGTGTCTTTTCATTTTAGACGAAACTTGTTTGTTTAAGCTTCAAATTGAATTCGAAAATTATACAACAGTTTCCTTTTGTCTTCATCAACATTAAAGGAAAAGAAAATAAATACATGCATCTTGCATTTGCATTTTTTGATAAGTTTGCGTGATTGATCTAGGAGAAAGTGCATTAGTTTGTGCTTTGTGCTCTTTGTGGAAAGATAGTGTCTTTCTCTCCCCTCAGTAGTTAGGATTTTCAAAGCTAAAAAGATTGTAAAAGCTTGCTTATCATTTTAGCTGCATTTAGGAATTTGTACCAATACATCTCGTGGTGATCCTGAAAGACAAACTGATAAACAAGATCAACTTAAAATATATTGAATGAATCTAAAAATGCATTGTAACATAACGCTCACAATAGAGGTCTAGGTAGAGACGTGTTCCGGCGTCGTTAAACGTAGTGACTGTCGATCTCTACGAAGGTGGGTGATTCCTCCTGAGGGACGATAGCACTAATACGGACTTGTGCTCCCGCGTACCGTCGCGTATATTGGGAGACCCCTATAGGCATTTATCCTTTATCCTTAGGAATCCGTGTCGGCCGCCCTACTGATCGCGATGCAGTGAACACAGCATTCACGAAGATCGACCACCCGTACCGTAAAACGTATTCTGTGGTTTCGTGAAAAGTTTGGCACACCCTCTGCCTAGATCTCCAGAGCAGTTTCTTTTGGCCCTTTTCAAACTCTATAATTGAAAAGGTCCAACCGAGCATTTGTCACTTCGGGCTCGTTAATACATCGAAGGCGACTAGAGTCATCTTTAGCTTTTTCTCGACTCTTAAAACATGAAAAAGAAAAGTTGTGTCTAAAAGCGTCTAATAAAATTCATTCAATACGGAAACATAATTCCCCCTTTTGTATTTTAGTTGATCAAGTAATCCGCAACCGTGGAGGAAAGTCAATTAAAACTCCGTCGTTCGGGGAGACTCGCGAGTCAACCGTCTTTGTCTCTGGAACAGAGAGTAGTACGGACGAAGCGAACTCGCTGGACCAGGTCAAAATCTCCCAATAAAGTTAGAACGAAAGTTCCAACAACATCTGAGATTCTGGTCACTCCTGATATTTCTGGAATCCCTGCCTCTATTGAAGAAGTGCAACAACAACAGAAGGACAGTTGTACTGATCCTATTCTGAAAACAAGTGCTTGCATAACTGAACCAGTTCCATCTGAAACCGGTCCACAGAGTCTTGTTATTCAAACAACTGTCGCTGTCGAAGCAACCCCTTCTTCGGCACCAGAAATCTTTTACGGACCTGACGGTCTTCCTCTTCCTCCTGGTCTGATTGCAATAGAGGAAATCGTAGAGGACCAACAAGCAAATACTCCAACTCATTTTGGAGTAGGCACCACTCTTTTTCCTTCTGCATCAGAAGTTTGTACATCGCCACTGGAAGTTCCTGAAGAATCGTTAGGAAGTTTATTGGATAGACTTAAAATGTCTGAACAACCGTCGACATCTAGGACTGTGCCAAATGACACAGCGACAACAGAAGCTCCTGCTGTTACTCCAACGATGTTTGCCGGCATACCAACCGTCCCGACTAGCTCTCATCAGCCAGAAGGAGTCCACCCAGGGGCTATTATGACAACTTGGTCTGTTCCAGTTTTTTCTTCCGTTATAATACCCGGTAATTCTTATGTTGAAACTAGACAAATTGATCCTTTTGGAAATTAGTTTGGGCCATCCAGTCCTCAAAGGCAATCTATACCCTTGAGCTCCGGATTGTTACCATATGGGGGGCAATACGTCCTTTCACTTCCCCTTCCGGGGGGATACCCATACGGCAGTTTTCAACAACATTCAGGTTTGACTGAAGTAACGACGAGTGGTTGGGTACCTATGTTACCTCAACAACCAAGAGTTGTATATTCCATGCAACAGTGTGTACCTATGTCTAGTATCCCGACGACGCCAGCAATTGTAACCGTGTCGCAAGTTCAATCGATGCCTGTTGTATGTCAACCCAAAGTTGTAATGCAACAGCCTATTGACCCTGCAACACAACCACAATCGCCAACTGCCGGGACGACACAGATACAAACGGGAACCATAACCCCGCATCTTGGTCCGTCGGTTAGTGTCGCACAGAAAAACATGGCTTCACAACCATGGATGGTGCAATACCAACAACCTCAGTTTCAGCAAGTGTACCAGGGATCTGAGCAGCAGATCTTTGCGAATAGTGGGCAACCCTATATTCAGAACGGGTTAAATCAACCACTTTACAGTGGCCAAGCCCACCAGCCGTACCAGTCATATCAACATCAGTTGCATTATGCTGGTATGCAAAGGCCTACTGCTCATGCGATTCCATCGTATCCTGGGTACGCCTCGCCAAACCTGAATCAGCAGTTGCCATTCGTGGCGACCCTAGAATTACCAGATTTACATCGATTAACGAACGATCCAATCGCCTATGCCCATTGGTGGCCAGCGATTCCTCACTAACTTCCTTCGGACATTCCTAAATTCAATGGAAATCCTGGCGAAGACCCGTCGAATCATGTGATGACATTCCATCTGTGGTGTTCGTCGAATACCTTGAATGATGATTCAATAAGGCTTTTCCTTTTTCAGAGGACATTGACTGGTCCGGCGGCTAAATGGTATATTGAATTACCTAGAGCCTCTTTCGACAATTTTAGTTCCCTAGCCACGACTTTCTTAACGCACTTTCAGTTACCTATAAGGTATGAAACTGGAACAAAAATCTTGACCAATTTCAAACAGACAACAGCCACACATATATTAGATCATATACATGAGTGGCGTCGTCGTCGCAGAATGGTAAAGACCTATGTTCCGGATCAGCTGTTAGCTGAGTGGTTTATAAAGTCGCTTCTTCCTGCTATAACAGAAGATGTGGCCAAGGGAGGCGTCGTAACAGAGGAGCAGGTTATTGCTCGTGCTCAATATTTGGACTTAGTATATACTCAGTCGGGCACGCTCTATGATAAAATACCTGACGCCCCCAGACCGGAATTTTCAATCCCTCCTCCTCCCGGATCGAATAGTGACTCTCATGCCGGCGATGGCGTGATTGGAACTGCAAACGCTAAGTCGACAAGGGATTCAAATAAGAAAGCCCGTAAGACTTCGAATCAAAAAGCAAATCAAGAGATTCTTGCTTCGGAGGTAAATTCTGTATCTACGGATAAAGGCAATAACTCCAATCAACCAGGAAGCAAGAAGAAACAAAACAAAGGGAAGAAGAAGAAACAAGGTGGGTCATCCCCGCAAAAAACTTCTTCAAACCCTCCTGGGCAAGGGAAACAATTTTATCCATGTCAGATATGTGATGAAAATCATTCGACAAAGAACTGTCCGTTCAAAGCTGAGTTAAAGAGGTTCTTTAAAAGTTCCCAAACTTCAGCTGTGTTGACTGATCCTTTTCCCACCCCAAGTCAAAATATGGTTGATAGTGGAAATGCTTCCCCGTCTCAAGTGCTTATGTTGTCGGTTTCTAAGCAAAATGATGCTTTGATCTCGACCAGGAATAAAGATTATTGGAATCCGCCGGTGTCGAACGACAAAGGGAAAGATCAACCCAGTAGTTCGACAACAACTTCGGCAGAAGTTGTACCCCCCCTCACGCATGAATTAACAATAAAGCCACCTAAGGGAGTAGTACACAAGTCGACGTTCAATCCTAGCGCCAGAGCGACACAGCATTATAATATAGTGGAAGATTTGGCCCAATCGCCATCTGCTATGTCGACTCTTGAGGTACTGCAAAATTGTCCATCCCAAAGGCAGGCATTGTTATCAGCAATTGGTGAAGTGGATCCTAAAGATTCCAATCTTGTATCCTTTGATCACAAAGGATATGATCCTCAGTTACCAGCGCAACTAGCTTTCCTTATTCAAGTGAAAGCACTCAACAAAACCATTCATAGAACGATTATTGATGAGGGAGCATCGACATGTATCATGTCGATGAGTTGCTGGAAAACTCTTGGATCTCCAACCTTGTCGCGATCTTCGACGACATTGAAAGCATTTGACGGTAGGTCGTACACTCCGTACGGTATCCTAAATAACTTTAAGGTTGAATTAGGAGGAAAAACAGTGGAAATTGATGTTGAAGTCATTGATGGCAATCTTGACTATAACATCCTACTGGGAAGACCATGGATATATGCCATGGCAGCTGTAGTGTCGACATATTTTAGGAAGATCGCATTCCCGTTTGAAGGAGGGATTACGATCGTCGACCAACAGAATTTCCTCCCTAATGGTTCACAAGTTACTGGAAGCATTCCCCTGATCCATGGGAGCGGCCATTCAATACAAGATATCGGAGTAGGCTTGCTAAAAGATCCCACGATGACGGGAACTTTCATGTTGCCACCTCCTTTCCATGTAGGGAATATCCCGTTTGTAGCAACATGCAACATGGTATCTTCTTCGAAGGTCGCAGAAGACAAAGTCGTCATGGATTATCAAGCGGTGTTGCCACCTAGCTCTATTGAAATATTGTAGCAATCAATGTTTCAGGCATGGGAGGCGAGCCCAAATCAACGCTCGTCAAGCGTTTGGGTAGATAGGTCCGAAGAATATGGTACCCCATTAGATCCATGGTCAAACGTTCATGGGACTGACGAAGGAATCTTACAATCAATGATGATTGAGGGGGCACCATGGAATGATCACCACCATCGTTCCCTTCTTCCAGAGTGTGAAGAAGAAACTCAACACGACCTATACCACCCTTAAGTTTTTGAATTCCTAACAAATACTGTAAATACGGTGGATTCAGAGAGAAACCTATCCAATATTGAAGAGACCGTAGCCGTAAACATCTCGACAAAATCTGATGTTGTAGAGAATATTCATGTCGGCAAAAGTTGTTCCCCTTCAGAACTGGAAATATATAGTGCTCTCTTTCGCGAATTTAGAGATGTTTTTGCATGGTCATATGATGAAATGCCAGGCATTGACTCGAGCATAGTTGAACATGAGATTAAAATGTATCCTGATGTCAAACCAGTAAGACAACGGCTTCGACAGGTTCACCCCAAGAAAGCCGCTGCCATTAAGGCAGAAGTTGAAAAACTTCTCCATGCTGGATTCATCTACCCGGTTCCTCTAACCGATTGGGTATCGAATATCGTCCCTGTTATGAAAAAACAAGGGACGATAAGAGTGTGCGTCGACTATAGGGATGTAAACCAAGCTTGTCCAAAGGACAACTACCCTACACCCTTCATCGACCAGATAATTGATGAATGCGCCGGATGTGAAATCTTTTCCTTTATGGATGGATTTTCCGGGTATAATCAAATAAATATCCGCCCACAGGACCAGTCTAAGACTGCATTTATTTGTCCGTGGGGCATATTCGCTTATCGAAAATTACCCTTTGGTTTAAAGAACGCAGGGGCAACGTTTCAGAGGGCAATGAATTATGCCTTCCATGACATCAAGAACATCGTTCAACCTTACCTCGACGATCTTCCAGCTCATTCGTGGAAGCGGACTGATCATCCGCGACATTTGAGAGCAATATTTCTACGTTGCCGACACTACAAGATAAGACTCAATCCGCACAAGTGTGTGTTTTGCGTCGGTTCTGGTCGTTTACTTGGCTTTGTGGTCTCTAAGGATGGGATTCGTCTCGACCCCAGTAAGGTTCAGGCAATCATTAATTTGCCTCCACCTTCAAATTTGCTTCAGATTCAGAAACTCCAAGGGAAAGCAAACTTTCTGAGGAAGTTCATTCCAAATTACGCAGAACTTGCCAAAGGTTATACTCGTCTTTTGAAAAAGGATGTACCTTTTGTCTGGGACCAGGTTGCGCAAGCTTCCTTTGACGCTCTAAAAGATTCTCTAGTAAGAGCATCATTAATGTACGCCCCGGACTATCAAAGAGATTTTAACCTGTATCTAGCTGCAGCAGATACGACCATTGCGATGGTCTTAGTGCAAGAAGTCGATGGAACAGAACATCCAATTTATTATTTAAGTAAAAACTTAAATGACACAGAAAGTAAATATTCCTATGTTGAAAAACTAGCGCTTGCTGCTGTTCAAGCGATTCAAAGGTTTCAACATTATGTCCTCTTTAGGAAAACTACCGTTATGTCAGATTGCAACCCCATGACTGTTGTGGGGAAAAGTATCCGATGCGGATGACCCTAACCCTTTCTAGATGTGACAGTATCTAGCAACAACTGAATGATAAAGTTTTCATGTTCTTCTTTATGAGTATATAGATAGAATGGAAAGAGGGTCAACCAACCTGGTGTCTTACGCTTGATTGATCCTTATCCTTCTTCCTTTGTATCCAGCTCCCAGCTCTTTGCTCTCCAAGCCGATCCAGCTACACACAAGACCTGCACAACAAGAGAGAGCAAACTAACAGATACAAGCACTCATAATCAAAGCATGGATTAGATTGCATCGAATACACATGTAAACACAAAGCATCTATGTAAAACAAGTGAATAGGAGAACATGCAAACTTTATTGATAGAAAGTAACAGGGTTCCAGAGGAAGTTACAACCAATGATGTTGGCTCCAATCCAGCAGCACCTCCTCGGCAGCAAGAACTCTCTTCTTGACCTCTAGTAAAACAATCACCCAAATAATCCTGGCGGTATACCAACAGCACCTCCTTGCTTATACAAAATTTCAGCCTCCCTAGCTCTCATAGAAGAGCTCTATATATAGGGTAGAAGAGGAACAGATGAGTCAGCTTGAGACTGACACGAAGCTGCCTTGTGCCCTCTCTATCTTCAGTTAATCTTCAGTTCCTGTGTCCACTTGGAGATCCTTGGTTACACATGGTGATCAAGTACCTCTTACTCATCACAGGGCGAATCTTATGACCCAAGTGTCAGTTTGGAAGCTTCCTGGGCAATTGACACCTTGCAGGATGACTGTGCCACTTGGCCAATCTCGCCCAGCGCAGGTAGCCTTCATAGTTTTTGACTTCCAGCGCAGGTACAAAGTGGGACAGTTGCAATACAGCGCAGAAGCTCAGTTTAGCAGCTGACATGATCCAAAATAAGCCTGTTCTGAAGTGTTTTCAGGTGGGGAACTGATTAGAAGTGCTGTTGATTGATGACCTTGTTCTTTTAGGGGTAAGAACAACATGTTTAGGGACTGAGGATCCCTGTAATTATTGACATTCCTTGCTCCTTGACGCGAGGCACAAAAATGTCTATAACAATGACATATATACTGTCGCGACAGTTGCTTGGGGGCAAATATTCAAAATGGATAGCGATCCTTCAAGAGTTTGATTTAGATTTTGTAAAATCCAAATCGAAGAAAGCTCTAGTTTTCGCGGAATTATTATGCGATCTCCCATCGTCATCCAACGATGAAACATCAGAAGAGTCAATCGTGGATGAAAATTTGTTTCTGATATCAGTAAGCGATGAGTGGTATGGAGACATCATTGTTTATCTCCAAACCCAAAAATTTAGGTCTAATACCTCACACTTGGAATGGAAACGTATACGATACCAATCTAAAGACTACATGATCGTCGGTGATACACTTTACCGTCGTGGTGTTGATACGGTTCTGAGGAGGTGCCTTACCCATGAGGAGGGCGAAAAAGCCCTAAATGATTGTCATTCAGGCGCGTACGGGGGGCATCAATCTGGATATGCAACAGCACAAAGAATCTTACGAGCAGGATATTTCTGGCCAACTATGTTTAAAGATTGCATAATAGCTGTCAGAAGTTGCCATGCATGTCAGATCTTTGATAGCAAAACCAGAAGACCGCCCGCACCCTTACAACCGATAGTTGCTGTTGGGCCCTTCGCCCAGTGGGGCATCAATTTCATGCAATGTAACCCCACCTCGACCGGGGGGCATGGGTATATTATAGTCGCTGTTGACTATTTTACCAAATGGGCCGAGGCGATGCCTACATTGGATAGCACTGGTGAAACAGCTGCCCTTTTCTTTTTTAATCATGTAGTCGCCAGGTTCGGCGTTCCGCAAGCTATAGTGACAGATCATGGATCGCATTTTCGCAATCACATGATGGTTGAATTAGCTGCCAAACTAGGGCTATCTCACGACAGCTCTACCCCATATTATCCACAAGCCAACGGACAAGTTGAGGCAATCAACAAGGTCCTGAAGCATATGTTGCAAAGGATGATCGGGGTTCACAAGAGAAGATGGCACCTAATCCTGTACTCATCATTGTGGGCTTACCGAACCTCGGTAAAGAACGCCACTGGGTTCACACCATTCCAATTGGTGTATGGCCTGGAGGCAGTATTACCGATCCAGTGCGAAATTTTGTCTCTTAAACTCACAATTGACCTCCTCCCCGGAACCTCAGAAGAAGAGGCTCGTTTCTTGGAATTGATCCAATTGGATGAAAACCGTCGTGACGCCGCTTTGGCGAATGAAGCCCATAAGAAACAAGTCAAAGCACAATTCGACAAGAATGTCAAACCTCGTATCTTCTCTGAGGGTGACTTGGTTTTGCTCTACGACCAAGAATCCGACAAATTAGGAGCAGGAAAATTTGAGTCCTTATGGATGGGCCCCTATATTGTTAAAAGGGTGTTAGCAAAAGGAGCCTACGAGTTAATGGATTATGATGGAATACCACTGGCACAACCCCGCAACGGGTTGTACCTCAAGCGTTACTATGCCTGAATAGTAACATGAGTGCTTTTGTTGTATTTTGTTTTCGCTAAAGTATTTATTTTGGTTTAGTAATCCACCCTTCTCGTTTGTTGCAGATGTCGAATTATTCTCAGACATATGTGGGATATGCCGACGGAGCAAGTCGTAGTACGCGGAATTTGTCCTCCGCAGCATGGGCCATTTTTGATCCAAGCGGCGAGTTAGTGAGTTTCAGAGGTGTGTGTATTGGACGGTCAACGAACAATATCGCTGAGTATAGCGCGTTGATTGAACTCCTCTCTGATACCATCGCTCATGGTATACGCCGACTAATTGTTAGGCTAGACTCACAACTTGTGATACTACAACTCACTGGTATATATTCAGTCCGCAATCCAGCTATTTATCGAATGTTTCTAAGGGTTAAAATTTTGGAAAGAGAGTTTGATTCAATTCAATACCAACATATTTCCAGAAACTTGAACACATTAGCAGATTCATTAGCAAACTATGTATTAGATAGACATTTACGACATATATAAAAAGAGATGCATCGGTGCTATGCAAGTGGATCACAAATAAACCGAAATAAACCCCGAAAATCAAAATATATAAAGCTGTTTATAGTTTGTACATAATGTGCTGTAATCAAAACAAAATTGGTCGTATGACCTAGAACTCAAAAAGATGCTAGGGGGCACCCTAGCCTAGTGGTGCTCATGAAAGTACGTCACGGTCTGTGCAATCATGCGCAAGAGACGAGTCCATCGTCTAGGCACGCCAATAGTGTGCCGCTGCAACTGTAAAGGTAACTCGTCAATCTGTACATCCGGAAGACCACGAGTAAGGCTCTCAACCTGCTCCTGCACAGCTGCAAGAATCTTAGTATCACCAAGGTCGCGAATAACAACTCTCCTAGCAGGCTCTGCTGCTGGGGCAGCAGCTGGCGATCGTGGACGAGCTACTGGACGAACATGACCAACATCTGCATGCACCCAAGAGTTTGATCAGTTTTGAACAGTAACATCATGAGTAAAAACAATAAACAGTGATATGGTCAGAGATTTTACCAATAGCGCCCCATTGCTCGCCATCCGGTAGCACCAAGTCTGGATCACCTCGGTAGTCCATACCCACATATGGATACTCAGAAAACGCCATCTCCTGACGCTTGAACCACCTAAAGAAGGCCTCAGTGAAAGTAATCTGAGGTTGACCAGCATGCCGGGACATGTGGTCAACCCACCTCTGCATGCGTGGCTCGGTCGGAGAAGGCAAGTCAAGTATGATGTACTGAGGTTGCATCAATGGGATTTTCTCCAAGACAAAGGCAGTCAGAATAGAACCAAATCCAAAGTTCTTCAGCCCCCCGTCCTTTACCTTGGTCAATTGACTTTTCATCTGAACAAGTACTGCATCACACCAGTTAAACACTTTCGGTTGGAGACACTCCAAAGCGTGCTGCATGTAAGATCTGTTGGCAACATGTAAAGCTGCACTACCGGCCATCCTACCAATGGTAAACAGAATGGACCTGAGAGACCTGTCAGTGATGTCACGGATATTGATCTTTCCGTCTTTGCTCGGCTGTGAACCTTCCCGGCAATACTGACGAATGTAATCTCTGGTGGAATTAGTCCCTCGAACCGTACCTGACAAAGAAATGGGGGCACCCCGCCTTGACAACCCAGTCAAGAAGTACATGTCCTCTATGGTCAAGGGGATGGTTTTCCCCCTAATCTAGAATACTTGGTTAACAGGATCCCAAGCATCAAGCATATACTGCAGTAAAGAAATCTGTGCTCTCATGCTAGAGATACGGAAGAACTTCAGTAGGCCACAGTTCCGAAGCACGTTCACCGTGACCGGGTCATGGAGCGCAACCATGTCCTCTGCTTCATGTTCTCGTTCTCGCCATGTAAGGGACATTTTGTTCAAAGTTCCCTGCAATCAAACAAGAGAAGGAGTAAGTTCCTAATTTTTGATGAAAATCTGGCGAAAAATCATCAAAAAACTCATGCAGGATCAGCTTTTCTAGGCCCAGAGCAGGCAGAGAGTCTCTCCCTTGCGCTGAAGCGCAGTCTCCCATAAGGCTGCCTGAAATACAGCGCAAGTTTCGAAAGGGGAACCTGCGCTGATGCCAGGGCGCCTTGATGAAACCCCTGGGGCTCAGAAACCCTGAAAAACATGCATGAAACTGAAAAAGGAAACCATGAAAGTGAAGGGCTAAGGTTTAGCTCCTACCTGGTCCAAACGGCGCCGAAAATCGTCCACAGAATCTCCCGGAATCAGCTGGTGAAAATCAAGGAAGAAGAGGCACCTCCAGAGCTCCAACAAGCAAAATGCAAATGAAATGGTAAATGAGAGGTAAAAACCCCTTTTTATGACTTTTTACACAGTTTAAAGTTAAATATTAGGGTTATAATTTCATTTTCATGCAAATATTGTCCATTTCTAACAAAGTTTGTTGCAGCAATTGAAGATGAAGTACTACATTTGAAAAGAGAAAAGCTAGTAAAAGTAAAAAATTAAATTTGACCATGAATCGAGTAGTTTTACCACGGAATTTATGCTCGTTAAAAAATAGAAAAGTGTGAGCAAAAGTTTCCAGCAGAGTCCAAGCTCATTAAAAAATGAACCTATCCCGGTAAACAACCATTGCGATCGTAAAGTTATCAGCCTTAAAAACCTTGGTCGTGTTTTCATCCATCACCTCCACTGTCATTTGGCCAGTCGTTCACCCCCATATGTGTGTTTACCCATTTTGAGGAACATCTACGAAGAGTGATTTCACCTAGCCATCCTTGCAACACTACCGTGATTGGAAAATTCCAATTTGTACCTGGAATCTACTGCTATCCCTGTTTATCACTCGTTCCTCAAAAGACGAGTCTTCTTTGAGCTCTTTTCACTGAATCGTAAAATATGAAAAGTTTGCTGAGTTTTGGCCTTCCAGCTCGTTAAACGACCGGAACGCTATCCCTCCTCTAGATTTTAATCTTTTTGGGCCTGAGGGATTATTGCACAAAAAGATCGAGCGCTTGTCTCGTTCGGCTCGTAAAAGTACCGAACAACCATCCCTTCTGTATTGTTTTATACTTTTTCGGACTTAAGGGATTAGATGACGAAAAAGGAGCTATGGAGTTAACTTTCTGTACCTTTTCAGACTCTCTAAAAATGAAAAGGACCGAGTTATCCTTGTCGTTAGACTCGTTAAATTGATTAAATAGCGACAAACTTGTCTTTAGACGAGAACGAGTTTCCCTATCGCTAAGCTCGTTAAATCATAGCGATGGGCTTGCCCGAAGGGCAGGTTATAGAACAAGCATATGTTATCCTCCTCAAGCTTGACAAAAATAAAGAGGTACTGGTCAGAAATGACTGGGGAAAAATTGGGAGAACATCAAAGTTTAATGGTAGGAAGTCACTCTTGAACATGACACTTTTCCTCCGTATCACATCGGGTTGGGTTGTTTCATTCACCGGTCTCATCACCATGGTCTTCGCCAAACCATCCACATTTGGGGTAATGCTACCGATCCATCGCATCAGTGTCGTTATATGTTCAAGAGGGGTAATTCTGAAAGTGTCAACCGTGTCCCATCCACTGCCATACATTATCCTTCATCCATTCATGATCGCCACCCTGAATCATATGTCACAGTTTGTTTTCACCTCCACTAAAATCATTAGCTCCGTTCCGTGTCATTGATGTGGGATTCATTAAGGCCCTCCTTTGATGGATCGCTTCTTGTCGACTTCAGCTCATTATCCAAGAAGTTGATCTAGGAACACCCCCATCAGTACTTTGAAGCTTGCATGCCTCAATGGCAAGTTTCTCACTTCCGGCGACAGGTATACATCAATGACCTTCGACCAGAATATTTTGCATGGCGTTCGATGCCAAGTCCTTTATTCACGCCACGTGAATTGTACTGCAGTACCTTGAGGGTCATTATCATTATCGGTGATTCCTCTTGCGCTTGTTAACGGTTTTCATTATTGACCGGTAATCAAGCGATGTCTTTCCATGTTCGACTTCAGCGCAATTCTCACATGGATCGACTTGTACTTAGAGTGAAGATCGAACGAGTTTGAAGACCCCGGATCTAGTTTCATCCATCCGGGCTGCGATATATATTCGGGAAATATAAAAACATTTGTCATGTACATCATTGCGGCAGATGATCATCCTATTCAAAGGATGATAATTTCAGCAGAAAATTATCAGTCTATCATCAGACGATCGTCTGTTATATGTACCAAAATGTATTTATAAAGCTGAGCATGGGAATGCCCGCCTCAGCTAGATCATGAAAACAAAATGAAAAATAATGTATTGTATTGTATTGTATTACAGGGCGCCTCCTCAGCACTGGAATGAACTTCGGACCCTCTAGATAAAGCATTTCACCCGATAAACGGCCTCATACTTTAGGGGGCAGCTGTTATAGACATTTTTGTGCCTCGCGACATGGAGCATGAAATGTCAATAATTACAGGGATCCTCAGTCCCTAAACAAGTTGTTCATACCCCTAAAAGAACAAGGTCATCAAACCACAGCACTTCCAATCGGTTCTCCACCTGAAAACACTTAAAAACAGGCTATTTTTGGATCATGTCAGCTGCTCCACTGAGCATCTGCGCTGGAATGCAACTGCTCCTCCTTGTACCTGCGCTGAGAGTCAAATCTAATGAAGGCTACCTGCGCTGGGCGAGATTGGCCAAGTGGCACAGTCATTCTGCAAGGTGTCAATTGCCCAGGAAGCTTCCAAACTGACACTTGGTTCATGAGATTCGCCCTGTGATGAGTAAGAGGTACTTGATCTCCATGTGTAAGCAAGGATCTCCAAGTGGACTCAAGAACTGAAGTTTAACTGAAGAGGGAGAGGACACAAGGCAGCTTCATGTCAGTCTCAAGCTGACTCATCCTCTCTTCTTCTCTCCTATATATAGATCTCTTCTATGAGGTCTAGGGAGGCTGGAATTTTGTGTAAAGCAAAGAAGTGCTAGTGGTTTACAGTCAGAGCTATTGGGTGATTGCTTATATAGAGGTGAAGAGGAGACTTCTTGCTGCTGGGGAGGTGCTACTGGATTGGAGCCATTAATGGTTGTAACCTTCTCAGAACCCTGTTACTTCTATCAATAAAGCTTTGATTGTTCTTCTATATACTTGTATTGCATTGATGAATTGTATTTACTTGTATATCTGATTCACTCTAATCCATGCATCAGTTATGAGTACATGTTTCTTGTAGTTTCCTCTCTTGTTTTGTGCAGGATCTGTGTGTAGCTGGACCGGCAAAGGGAGCAAGGAGCTGGGAATAAGAGACAAAAGAGAGAGGATAAGGATCGACAAAAGCGAAAGACCCCAGGTTGGTTAATCTTTTCTTCCTTCTCTGTACTTTCATAAAGGAAAATATCAAAGCTTTACTTTCAGTTGTTGCTAAGGACTGTCACCCTTAGAGTAGGGATAGGGTCATCCGAGTCGGATACTTTTCCCCACAACGCATTTGGTTGTTATGGCTAAGGAAATTGGTAAAGGCAATAACTAAGGCTTTGGAAAGGAAAAATGGCATTTTGGCACAATTATTTATGAAAATAATGGAAATTAGGAGAGAAACGAGGTGAAAGGTCACAGGTTGCATGTGAGGAGGACATTGAAGGAAAATAATGGAAAATGAAGAAAAGAGAGGTCTCGTTCATAAAAAGGCTTATGAGGATCATTTAGTGACCTTTTTTCAGTTCAATTTTGGAGCTCTCTCATTATTCCCTCTCTCTATCTCACTCTTGGACACTTAGAGTTTTCTTGGAGCACTTTGGCATTGGAAAAAAAAAGGAAAAGAAGGTAAGAGGAAGCAAAGATCAAGTATGGGAAGGGAGGATCAAGTAGCTACAACATGATTCATTGCAGGTATCAATTTGCATGTGTATTTTCCTTGCTAGATTTGGCATGCATGGTGTTGCATGTGGTTGTTTTCTGGCGTGGCATGGGTTTTGCCAGGTGTGACAATGTTCTTGAGCCTAACCTTACCATTTCCTGATAGCCTTGATGAGATGGTTTCTCATACTTTGGTTGAACTAGATTTCTAGATGGATTCGAAGCTGAGTGGGGTAGATCTACGAAATGAAAAACACATGGCCTAGTGGTCCCTGAACCAAACTCTGGATCACGGTAAGGCCACTGGCCTAGTAACCTATGAGCTAGATCGTGGGTTGCATTAAAGCCAGGATTGTGTGCTTCTACAAGCCTAGGAATCCTTGCTGATGAATGACGGGATATACAGTAAAGCCAAGAGGTGGATTTCTCTTCGTTGGGCCTGTTACCCACCACTTTATGGGTGATATCCCCAAGAGAATTTTTTTCTCCATGATGAGTCTCTGCCAGCAACCAACAACCTCTTGATGCCTCCTACTAGCTCCTTGTTCCATTTCTCTACCACCTGAGCCAATCATGTGCTCCCTCACTCATCTGTATTGATCGTATTTTTGAAGGTTGACCTCCTGAATCTAAAGGCATGTCTTGTCATTTGATAATTAAGTATTGGGTTTACTTATCATGGATACTTATGGGTATGGATTGGTGGGGGGATTTGGAGGAAAGAGTGGGCCTAGTTTGTATTCTTTTCTCCTTGATCTCTTTTGGTTGCTACCCTTGAAGCTTAGTCCCGTGGGATCTCCTTTGTTGACCATTCGGTTCTAGGGTGTTACTACTAGGGAAAACCCGACTTTGGGTGTGTGGTCCCTCTCCTTACCTGCACATATTACTCCCTTTCCACTCATTATACCCCCATTCATCATTTATCCCACCTGGGTACACATTCCCATTCTATGTCCACATAGGGCTAGCCTCCTTGTCCCCTTTCCCCCACCTTAGGCCTAGAATGACGCCCCAGAGGTTGAAGCAATTAAAAGAAAAATAAAAAACATAATTGGCCACATTTAACAAGAAATTGTACCACAAAATGCAAAAGATAGTCGGGACAAAAATAATTAGCATGTGGGCAAAAGCCAATACATGAGCTCTACCCCAATCCATGGAAATCACCCTGGTTCCATAGGCCCTAGATGAGCCCGCTTTATCATTCGAGAACCTCTTAGTGTCAATATATGTATACCTCCATCAGGGATCAAATATGCTCTTTGAATTTTCATTATAGGTGTCTCATACTGAAATTATTCCACTAGGTCATGCCAAAAATGATCCACTGATGGTTGTCTTCTTCTTCTCAGAACATCTAATTTTCCCTCATGAGGTACATTCGCTGACCCATCTCCATGTTGCATTTAGTTATGGTTTCAATTATCTTATTTTTAGAGTCAAGGCAGTCATGTTTCCATTAGGTCTTAGGGTTCATTTCCAAGGTCAAAAGCATAGTTTCAGTGTAAATAAAGGGCAACAAAGGTATGAGGAAGACAAATAAACAAAGCGTGAGTGGTAGCAAGTCATGGTTATTGTACAAATTTTTTATTTCATTGATGTAATTTTCATCTCAAAAACATGTTTTTGAGATAAAAACAAAGTATTTTAGTTTGTTCATATTTTTGATGTAATTCAAAGTCATTTTATGTAATAATTGTTCCCATAAGCTGCCCAATCATTTCTCCTTGTTGCAATAAATGAGCCATTAAAGAAATCATCTCAATCAAAGCATCATCCACCTAAAAAGAGATAAAGAAAAAGAAGCATCAGACAAAGATTTGAAGACAAAGTAAAAAGTTCCAAACAAACATTATAAAGTGGGTTTTTCTAAGGAAAAATCAAACTCATCCTCTATATAAGATCTTCAAGGCATCTTTCAAACTTCATCAGCTCTTTTTCACCCTAATCTCTCCTTTCCAAAGAGGAAATTGAGTGAGAATTTGGAAAATTTCAGAGGCGCTACGCGTTTCAGTTGGACGATGTGTGTTGGGCAGAGTCGTTGCGCGCCTAGGTGTGGCGTTGTGTGCCTGTGAAGTGAAGGGCGAGTTTGCCCGAAATATTCAGTGTGAATTTCAACAGCATTGTGCACTTGTGCGTTGAAGGGCGCGTTTGTTGAGGACGCTGCGCACTGGCACTTGGTGCTGTGCGTTTGGCCAGAGGAGCCTGGCAAACCCTAGGAGCACCAAAACACCACTTTCCTTCATTTTCTCAAGCCACAAAAGCTTCAATTACCTGCATACAACAAGTAAGTGGCCCGGTATCTCTTTTTCTCCATCAATTAAGCAAATTGGCACCCTAAATTTTGAAACCCTAGCAAAGCTCTCTTGTATGTTTCCAAAATCACCTATTTGATCAGAGTTACAACACTTCATAGACTTTGTCACCTTCCAATCATCCTGACTGTATTTCACTCCACCTCCTCACTGTTTCACTCACCTTGACATATATATTAGTCCCTCAAGTTTTCACCTAAAAACCATGGCAGAAGACAATAGTTCAGAAGAAGGGGAAAGACAGCCAAGGAGGCCAACCAAGAAAGGAGGGAGAATTATCAGATTTGAACCCATTGATACTACAAAACTTATGGCATCACCACTTGCAGTATCATGTTTCAAGTACATGGGTTGTTTTGAGTTTTGCCAAAGGGTTGAAAGGGTGAATTTTCATCAGCAGTTAACCAAGCAGTTCATCCTCAATTTGCAAAACAACCAGGTCACTTTAGCCGGGGTCACATTCACTATATCTCCTGCCATCATATCACAGGCCACTGGAATTCCAAATGCAGGAGAGAAATGGTTCAAGCAAAGAAATCTGCATCACAGTTTTTATGAGCCATATCTTAAGACAAGGTTCAAAAATGATAAGAAAATAATTTTCCCTTTCTCTTATCTTTTGGACAAGTATGTGCCATTAATGAAGATCATCACGAGGTATTTCAAATGTGAGGGCAGGTTTTGCAGACTATACTCATATTATATCAGGTTTCTCATGCACTTTCCCAGGGCAAGAATGCTCCGTTTTCCATATTACCTTTTCAGAAGTATTAACAAGATGACATATATTGCTCAGAAAAGGGATCCAGCCCATCAGATGCCTAGTATTTTCCATCATTATCTTATCAAAATGATAGTCCTCTATCACTTATATCAACTAGGCATTGCTTGGGAGACCTTCATAGCTAATGAAATATTCACTGAACCACCTACTCAGCCAGCTCCCCACATTCCTCCATCATCCTCCACTCATCCATCTACTTCTTCTCATTCACCACAACTTACTTATCACTCATTCTCAAAAGATCATTCTTCACCAGCCACCTCCACACCATCTACATCACCATTTCATATAGCCATTCATTCACCCAATAGATATGATGACAATGATGAGGAACATGATGAGCATGATGGCAATTAACGACATGATGTACACACTGAGCATGGTGAGAGTAGTATACCACAAAGCAATAGTTTGCAGCCATTTTCTTTCACCTATCAGAGGGGAAAGAGGAAGGTGTTTACCCCACGGAAAGTGGGAGGGGCCTTGCCTTTGTCATCAACATTACAAGTTAAAGGAAAAGAGAAAATGGTAGAGGAACCAAAGGTCAAATAGCGACATGAAGAACATGACATTGAAAAGGAGTTTCTCCTTTTGGACACTAGTGATGAGGATGGAAACAAATATTCTCAAGCTGCCTTGAGATAAAAGGATGCCAAAATCAGGGAGCTGAGGTTAGTTTACAAAGAGCCCAATATGTTATCTCCTTTTATGAGCAGGAGAACAAGCAACTAGAGGTCAAGCAAGCGTTGATGAAAACCAAGTACATCAAGGCAAAGAGGGAGGATGAGAAAGCCAAGTTTCAGCTTGATGAGGCTTATGGAGATTATGGAGAGTCGGATGATGAACAGGGACAAAGAAAAATGCCAAGAACAAGAGGATTGAAAAAAACCTTAGAGCTTGAAAGACAAAAAGAGGCAGAATTGGAGGAGCAACTCACTCTAGATGAGCAATTGGTCAAGGACATAGCTGAGAACAGAGAGTCTTGGCTTGAGAAAGTGAACACACACTTGGAGACCCTCTTGGACAAAGCAAACAGAGATGTTGAGATACAAAGGAAGATGGCCAAGTATTATGCAAGGAGAAACCAAGTGGCAAGGAGTAAGCTCAAAAGAGCTCATGAGAAAATTGACAAATTGACCAAGCAAGAGGAGAAGAGGAGACTTGACATACTTGTTGAGGCATCCCTACATGCCTCTAACCTTTGATCAGTCATAAAAACACATTTTTGGGCATGTTTAACCATTTTAATCTTGAAGGAAGTCGCTGTGTTTTTCAGTCCAGTTTTTGCACAGTCATGGAAGGCAAATGCACAGTGCCTTGGGCACTGCGCTCTTTTTTGAGGAATATAATCAGCAAAAGGTCAAAATTTTTGGGTTTCTAGTGATGAGTACATACACCCTGTACTTTTTCTAAGGATTTGGAGGAGAACTGGTTGGTCAAAAGGTCAAAAAACACCCAAAAAATGACCTTTCTGCCCTCTTTTTGCCATGGGTGCTGCACACTGAGCAATGTTGGGAGAATTGAATTTTTACTGGGTAAATGACATCCAAATTTAGAAATTCAAGCTGTTATGGAAAGTAGTCAGGCAGAGCTTTCCAACACGATATTGTGGACCCAATTTGGACATCAGTAAGGCCTCCAAAAGTGCATCTAAAGTTGAAGGGCGTGCCTGCACTTGGCGCTGCGCGCTGGCACTTGGCGCTGCGCGTTTGACACTTTGCCTAGAATTCTGCAAATTCGACCTAGTTTTCACTTATACCATGGCAAATGATGTTTTTACCCTTGTAATTGATAAGTTGAATGTAATTATGATGCTTCTAGAACTTACTAGGGTAGATTCATTACGTAAAACAAATTTACGAGGTGTAATGTATCAGTTTGTTTGGATTAGGGATGAGTCACCTTGACCACCCTATTCTCTTGTTAGTAGTTCAGATTTTGTTAGAAAAAGCTCCTCCTCTCATGGATTCGACTCCCTGAGCTTAGGATGAGTTGTTTGGGGTCTATATGATGCTTTTCCTCAGTCATTGTAGGGGTTGGACTCAGTGGGATGATTATGTTTTGATTAGATATCATTTTGTATAAGTTACAACAGGAGATGAATGAAAAATTGCAGCTATTTCTTTGGGATCCATGTGGTATGATGCTCAGTTCAGTTTTTCTTATGTTTTCATGTGTTAAATGTATTTTTGACTACATTTCATCATTTCATACTCTTTATGTGAATGTATACAAGTCTGAAAGGCATAATCCATAACTTGTATGCTCTGTTTTGGGTAGACATTTCACAGTCTGTGTTTTCTTTAGATTAGGAAGAATCCATGAGGTTTACATGCTCTTCCTAGCTCCTCACCTGTCGTTTCACCTCATCCATCAAACCCTAAAGTTCTGATCATTGTGCCTACCTTGCCCCATCGAACACCCTGCAATTTTGACCTAATTTCCTTTGCCCTAACTGCTTGCCTCCTCCTGATCCAACAAAACCCTTCAAAATCAAATCAAACCTTGTGCTACTATACCTAGCTTAATATCAGTTTCTAGATCTAGTCAAATTGGTTGAGATCCTTATGGAGAGAGCCCTCTCCTGGCCTAGTAGGGCTAGCTACTTGGCTAAGCGTGGTTTGTGATTACCCTGGGATTGCCTTCCTTTAGCCTGAGGTTCAATCTAGGTGCTAACAGAACCCATGATTGTCGCAACCTCTAGCGGTCAATGAACCGCCCTACCTAAAAGGGGTATTCACTGTTATATCTTACATATTGTGCTCTTGTCCTTTGAGTTTCAAGCAGTTAATTAAAGAAATTGATAAAAGGAAAAAGGCATATAAAGAATGGTGGAAGAATCAAGGTTGGGGCACTTCATGTACCACGAGTGCTCCCTCCTATACATTATATACCCAAGTGTGGGCTTCCCCTTCTCTAGCTACCCCTATGCCCCACTATGTGGCCCAGGACTTCCCCTCTCATTCCCTATTCCATCCCACTTATTTGTCACTTTCCACCCCCATTAGAGGGAGGTACCGTGGACTTACTATCCCCTATAAGGGCTTAAACCACCTAATAAGGTACTTGGATAACCCCCTTTGGAGCTTGGAGACACTAGAACATGCCAAAGCCCATTACAAAAGGGCATGCCATTATGAAGTGCCCACTTTTCTATCCATTGTTTGTAAGCTCTTTTACTCGATTATTTTAATGATTGATTGTACTGGAAGCCTAGAGGACGCATTGGATCTTATGTAGGATTGTAAATGGTTTCCATTTGAGGTTTGGTTTCCCTATATGAGATCCTGACCCCCAAAGGTCTGCATCGGCACATATAGGGTGTGCATAGAGATCCATAGGCCTCCACATCAGAAAACAACACTCCACGACTCTTCATGGATGTTCAGAGACTACTAGCGATCCATTTTTGGGATGATGGTGATATGATTGGTACACTATGCCCAACAGGCCCCCACAGGAGCCCCACACTCTTGGAAAGTGTCTTAGGACTTGTATGATGTCATGGAACATTCATTCCACCATTTGGACCATTACAAAGTATCTACAGGCATTTCCGATTCGTATGGATACCCATGGGGTCATTGATGTGCCCTTAGATGCATTGGGAGCACCACAAATACACTACTTGGAGAACAAGGGGCCACCCCCTTGCCCATCATGTTATGAGGAATTTATTCCTCAATATGGCACTTCATGATATTATTGATCCTTTGGACGACCCTATGACATGCACATATTATTATTTAGCCCCTTGTGAGGCTTATTTTTACATTTGTGAGCTAGTTTGGTGGGCTTGTCACCAACAGGGGTTATTATTTGCACATTATTTTATCATTGGGGGTTAATTTAGGCCCATTGGCTAATTCTAACTCCTTAGGAGGCTATCTATTGATGTTAGATACATTCTTTTGTATCATCACTTGACTTGGGATCTCTCTAATCATATAGAACTTCACATTTTTCCTTGGAGGATATATTTTGGAGATGGATGAATGTTGACATATGGATTTGGGCTATTTATCTTGTCTTGGAGCTTTGTCTTGTACACGAAGTTCTGGGTTGATATTCTCTATAACATTGTAAGTAAATTTTGATGTTGTTATTCTTGTTGTTGCATACTGGTAAAATTAGGGCTAGTTGTTGGATTATTGAAATGTGGAATTGAGCATGCTTTAGCTATTTAAATGTATGGGCCAATTTTATATGAATGAAATGTCCTAGAGATTATTTACCTCGAGAATCTTGCAACATTTGCTTTGAAGTGTAAATGCTTGAAGGTCACTTTTCTTTTATTTATCTCAACATTGGAAGAAGTTGATTTTCTAGGCCTCCTTGATCAAGAAACCAAGTTCTTACTCATCACCATCCTTGACTCCATATCCCCAAGTGAATTAAGCACTGGTCCCTAAAAAGGGTGATCATTTTAACCTTTCTTTTACCAGTTTCCCCCTTTTCCCTAAGTCTAGCCCCATTAGGTCACCTAAGGCATCAATTTCCCAGGAATTGACCCAAGGAAAAAATTTAATCTCCTCTAGGCTACTGCACTGGTGGGTCCCCTCTCTCCTCCAAAATGTTGGCATTATGATTCAAGTGTTGTCCTTGATGGCAACTCACTCAGAGGATGGTACAGGTGCTCAGAGGTTGGTACAGGTGATGGCAACTTAATCAGAAGACAGATCTCAGTACAGCATACCAAGGAAGCTCATACACGCCGTTTCGTTAAGCCCAAGTCGCGTGTACATGCAAGTTCGATTCATAAAAAGCGCGTGTATGTGGAAAGGTTCCTTTGGTCCATGGTGGTTAGTCCTTGGAAGTTGTGCCTATGATTTCGGACCATTGTGTCTCGACGGGCGTGTCGATCCCTAGTTTTGAAGTTGATGGTATTGTGTTACTATGGTTTTGGCTCTTGGTATTGAGTTAGGACTAAGACTATATAAGGAGAAGAAGATCATTAGGCAAGATTATCTTTCGACAAGGCTTGAATATCTAAGAGAGAAAGAGATCTGATATGCAGGTTCTGGGTTGCTTGATCTAAGCCAAGGAGAGATCACATCGGTTGATGGAAGACTAGATCTAAGGATAGATCGGGATCTAATGGTTTGAAATGCACTATCATGATATGGTTGATTATGCGTATTTCTAGATCTGCATATTGTCGCAATGTTACGTTTTGGATCTAACTAATGTCTGGTACAGCTGCAAATTGAGAAAGTTTAGTTTTAGATCTGTACGCAGGTTGGCTTCGGTAAAAGAGCGTGTATACGCGGGTTTTGCTCATTGAAGTAGCGTATATCTTTTGAAGCTTGATTTTGGGTTTACAGTGGGGTCTGACTGTTATTGCAGAGTTCTGTAGTCTGCTCTGTGTTCTGGTAACTGGTGATTGACAGGGTTCAGTGGTTCAGTGATTCAAAGTTTGGTTGTTTTATGCTTCAATGATCTGTTGTGGAAATTGAATGATTTGTGGTCTTCAGATTGTAATGTTGTGCTTCAGGAATATCCAAGTCTGAAAATGTATGAAAAGTGATATCTGAAAGAAGGAAGATTGTAGGTCAGCACCTACGTACTAGTATCTTGGCTAGTACAAGAGCAAAGGGGGTTGGAGCTCCCTTCCAAGGAAGTTTGGAGAACGAGAGAAGGTTGAAGCCTTCTGCAGGTTGTAGCCTGCGTACTGGTATAAGGCTGCACCAGTACAAAAGATTGTAAACTGAAGTTTCATATTAAAGAAAGATAGAGACAACTTGCAGCAGGTGGTTTTCACCCACATTGGGTTTCCACCTTATATCTTGGTGTTCATGTGTGTGGCTTTTTATCTGTTCTGTTTTACTGCACATGTTTACTGTTAATGTGATGAATAATGTCCTGATGCACTTAATTGAAGAAAAAGCTAACTAAATTGTGAGTTTTCTTCCTATACGCTGTTTTACTTCGTCACAGTAGCGTGTACACGCTGGTTCACTTAACTGAAGTAGCGTATATGTTTCTGAGCATTTTAAAAGTTTGATTAATCAGATAATACTGATTCACCCCCCCTCTCAGTATTATTTCCAACAATTGGTATCAGAGCAGGTCCTTCAGAGAAGCTTGATCGCTTGAAGGAAGATCATTCATCATGAGCAACTACGAGAAAGAAGCATCAATCAGGCCACCGGTTTTTGATGGAACAAATTTCAATTATTGGAAGGTAAGAGTTACTGCATATCTTCAATCTCTTGGTACAGAAGTTTGGGACATTGTAGAAACAGGCTATGCTTTTCCTTCAGCTACTCCTACAGATCCAGCTGAGAAAAAGGCATATGAAACAAATGCAAAAGCAGTCAGTACTCTATTAGGAAGTATATCTCAAACAGAATTCATGAAGGTCATGCACTTCAAATCAGCAAAAGAGATATGGGACAAAATGATCACTAGCTATGAAGGAGATGAACAGGTAAAGCAAGCTAAACTTCAAACTCTCAGGATTCAATATGAGACCCTCAAGATGTATAATGATGAAAGTGTGGCTAATTATTTTCTTCGGGTAGATGAGATTGTTAATTGTATGAAAAATCTGGGTGAAGAAATAAAAGAGACTATAGTAGTTCAAAAGATTCTAAGATCATTATCCCCCAAGTTTGAATCTAAAGTATCTGCAATAGAAGAAAAGGAAAATCTCAAAGTTCTCACTATGTCTCAGCTACATGGAATTCTAACTGCTTATGAAATGAGAAAGGGAGGTCCATCAGACAGAAGGGAAGCTGCTTTTAAGGCATCAAGAAAAGAAGATTACTATGAAGCAGGCCATGTTCCAGAAGAAGAGGAAGAAGAATCAAACTTTGTCAGAAATCTTCAAAGGGGTGCTGGAAGGTTCAGAGGTAAGCTACCTTTCAAATGCTTTGCTTGTGGAAGAGTAGGTCATTATGCTGCAAAATGTCCTAATAAGGATAAAGGAAAAGAACCTGCTAGATGGAATAAGAAACAAAGTGCAAATAAGAAAAGCTACTACACCCATGAAGATAGTGATGGCTTATCAAACAGTGATGAAGATGAACAAGGTAATAAATATAAGCTATTAATGGCATTTGAAGATGATGATTATGAGGATGCTGTAGATGTGGATAATCTCTATAATGAAATTACTAGACTCAAGAGATGCATAGAAGAAAAGAGTGTGATCATTGATACTTTGCAATTTCAAATTGATGAAAAGGAAAAACATCTTGAAAAACTAGAAGGTGAAATTGTTGGTCTCAGAAAAGAAATTGAGAAAACAAAAACTATTAATCTTAAGTTTGTCAAAGGATCTGAAACTTTGGATGAGATTATCAATGTGCAGCGGTCTCCTCTAAACAAGACAGGTTTGGGCTATAATGGAGAAACCTCTCAAGCATCCACCTCAAAAAGTTATCTTGATGCAGCAAGAAGAAATGAGCAGAAGAACAATGAAGATAATCAGGTAAAGCAGGGACGAATTACAAACAGAAACTATCAGGGACAATCCTTCTTAAGGGTGAACAAAAGCTACAACCAACCACAGGTAAAATCTTCTCAGTTTGGCACAAGAATAGATGAAAATAGAAATTACAATCAGTTGGCTGGTAGATTCAATAACCGCAGAAGCTTCTTCAATGGACAATGCTTTTCTTGCCATAACTTTGGTCACAAAGCAGCTCAATGTGTTGCATATAAAACAATCATGACTAGGGAAGCTCAAAAACAAAGAAGTATGACAGGGATTACAAAGAGGACCTATAACAACTTTTCAGTTCTTGAAAATGAAGTTGAATGTTCTATTTGCAATAATTTTGGTCATAAAGAGTCTGAATGCAGGAGCAGGTTTCAGGAGAAAAAGGAACAAGCCACGAGCACCAAAAAATGGAGAATAAAAGAACCTCAGACAGAAAGATGTGGGATAGCGTTTTATGCAGAAGGACAGGAAAATCTATGGTACATTGACAGTGGATGTTCGAAACATATGACAGGTGATAAAGAAAAACTTGAATCTTATTCTACTTTAGAAAAGGGAAAGAAAGTTTCTTTTGGAAATGATACTCCTGCAACTATAAAAGGAAAAGGTATTGCTCCTTTGAAAGAAAAGGTCAAGGCTGGAAATGTTTTGTATGTTGATGGATTGAAGCATAATCTTCTAAGTGTCAGCCAGATGTGTGATCAAAAAACCGAGGTTATTTTCAGATCGAATGGATGTCTTGTTCGTGATCTTGATACAGGTAAAACAGTTCTCAAAGGCAAAAGAACTCCAAATAATCTGTACATATTTGAAGAAGGACAACAACAATGCTATCTTAGCAAGGATGAAGAGCACTGGTTATGGCATCGAAGGTTGGGACATCTAAGCTTCTCACAAATAAGGAAAGCATGCAAATATCAGGCAGTTCGCGATCTTCCAGATATCAAAATTCCAGACAACACCATATGCAAATCTTGTCAGTTTGGAAAGCAAACCAGAACTAACTTTCCAGAGAAGGAAGGATCAGCTAGCTTGCCTCTTGAGCTAGTCCATACAGATGTATGTGGTCCATTTAGGAAAAGGACACCTCGAGGAGAAGAATATCTGATATTATTCATTGATGATTTCTCAAGGTTTGTTTGGTTAGGGCTTATGAAGCACAAAGATGAAGCATTCGAAAAATTCAAATCCTTCAAAGCATTGGCTGAAAATGAATCAGGACACAAAATTAAGTGCCTCAGATCTGACAGAGGTGGGGAGTTCACATCAAATGAATTTTTCGATTTCTGCGATGAACATGGGATAAGAAGAGAATTCTCTACAGCTAGAACTCCTCAGCAAAATGGGGTTGTGGAAAGAATGAACAGAACTATCCAACAAATGGCTCGTGCTATGCTCGATGAATCAGGTACTCCTGCAACCTTCTGGGGTGAAGCTGCACATGCTGCTGTTATCATTCTTAACAAAACAAATGTCCGAGTAAACAGCACTCAAACACCTCATGAGCTTTGGAGTGGTAAAACTCCTTCCGTGAAGCATTTCAAAATCTTTGGGAGCAAATGTTATATTAAGAACACTGATGAGCAACTTGGCAAACTTGAACCTAGAGCAGATGAGGGCATTCTTCTTGGTTATTCTCCACATAGCAAAGCATACAAGTGCTACAATAAAAGACTTGGCAGAATTGTTGACAGTATTGATATAGTGGTTGATGAGAAGGGATATATTCCTAGGCAAGTTCATCATGAAGACATTGAAGAAGATGAAGGTTACTCTCAAAGGCGAAATGATGAAGAAGAAGAACCTCAAGAAGAAGAAGAATCTCAAGAAGAACCAGTGGAGCAGACAAGAATAGAAGAGAAGACTCCATCCAGATATGTCCAAAAGAATCATCCAGAAACTCAGATTGTGGGGCAGAAAGAAGCAGGAGTACAAACAAGAAGGACACTTGCAGAAGCTTCAAGCTACTTGGCTCTACTCTCCTCCATTGAACCACAAAATGTGAAAGAAGCATGCAAAGATGAATGTTGGGTCAAAGCAATGGATGAAGAACTTGAGCAAATCGAAAGGAACAACACTTGGGAATTAGTTCCTAGACCAAAAGATAAGAATGTAATAGGAACAAAATGGGTCTTCAAGAATAAGTTAAATGAAAATGGAGAAGTAATTAGAAACAAGGCCAGACTTGTTTGTAAAGGGTATGCACAGCAAGAAGGAATAGATTTTGAAGAGACCTTTGCTCCTGTGGCAAGACTAGAGGCCATCCGAATGTTCCTTGCTCTCTCAAGCTTTCAAAACTTCAAGGTATTTCAAATGGACGTGAAATCAGCCTTCCTGAATGGAGACTTAGAAGAAGAAGTATATATTGAGCAGCCAGATGGGTTCATTCTTGGAAATGATCCAAACCTTGTATGCAGATTGAAAAAGGCACTCTATGGGCTCAAACAAGCTCCAAGGGCTTGGTACTATCGGTTGGACAAATATCTTCACCAACAAGGCTTTTCAAAAGGATCAGCAGATAGCAATCTCTATATAAAAGTTGAAAATAACAAATTGCTAATTCTTGTTGTTTATGTAGATGATATTATTTTTGGCAGCAATGAAGAGACCATGAGTCAAAACTTTGCCTTGGTTATGCAGAAAGAATTCGAAATGTCACTTCTTGGAGAATTGACATATTTTCTTGGATTGCAAATCCAACAAAGTGAAGGAGGTATCTTCTTGTCTCAAACCAAATACCTCAAGCAGATCTTGAAGAAGTATGGCATGGAAGAGTCAAAGCCAGTATGTACACCCATGGTTACAGGATGCAGCCTCAGTGCAAATGATGAATCAGCAGCAGTCCACCAACCCACTTATAGATCCATGATTGGGAGTTTGCTTTATTTGACAGGTACTCGACCAGATATTACACATGCAGTAGGAATGGTTGGAAGATTTCAAGCCAACCCAAAGGAAACTCATCTTCAGGCAGTCAAAAGAATCTTCAAATATCTTCAAGGGACCCAAAACTATGGCTTATGGTATCCTAGAAATACTGATCTCACTCTTCATGCTTACACAGATGCAGATTGGGCTGGAAGTGTGGATGATAGGAAAAGCACAAGTGGAGGTGCTTTCTTCATGGGTTCCAGATTAGTATCTTGGTTCAGCAAGAAACAAAGTTCGATTGCCTTATCTACAGCTGAAGCAGAATATGTGGCTGCAGCATCTTGTTGCACACAACTTCTTTGGATGATGCAGACCTTGCAGGACTTTCAAATCACTTGCACTCCACCTGTCTCTATCTTATGTGATAATACAAGTGCAATCAGCATTTCAAAGAATCCTGTCATGCACTCAAAGACCAAGCACATACCAATCAAGTACCATTTTCTTCGGGAACAAGTGCTTGAGCAGAAGGTCAAGTTGGAGTATGTTCCTTCTAAAGAGCAAGTTGCTGATATTCTCACAAAACCACTGCCCAGGGAAACTTTTGAATATCTCAGACAAAAGCTGGGAGTAGTTGATGCTTCATCCTGTTGTTGAAGTTTGTTTGTTCTACAGAAAAGTTGGTATACGCAGGTTACGGAAGGGATATGAGCGTATACACGCGGATTCATGCTGGGTAAGTCGCGTGTATGCTGGACGCTTGTTGCAGAAAGAATATCCGCGTACATACGCTGTTTTGTACAGGATAAAACGCGTATATGAAGTTCTGAACAACAACGGAAAACTCTGAAGTTCTGAACAGCAATAGGAATGTCAGAATTCTTCAGGCACAGTTTCAGGGAGTGCAACAGGCACAGGTTCAGGGGGAGCAGCTCAAAAGTCTCATAAAACATTGTTGGCATTCAGATGTTTTGGTTGTTGGTTTCAGGAGAAGGAGCTCAGAAAGAAATTCTGGTTGCTGATCTAACAAGATGTTTATCAGATGCTGCTGGTGTCTTTCCTAAGTCTTGGTCTAGATCTGTTGTCTCTATGTCATGTATCTCTCTTGTCATATCTCTTTTATGGTATCAAGGTCATGTAACGGCCTTTGTTGGTTTCCCCACTATGCCTGGGATGAATGCTGTAATATAATTGGTTGTTTCTGTTATGTCCCCTCTTGGTAGGGAGTATGGATGTATGTATTGAGTCTTTTGGTGATAGGAAGGTCCCTTATGGTGTATAAGTCTTGGTTCTTGTTGAAGAACATCTTTTGCAGATCTGGCCTTCGGTCAGGGGGAGCACAAGTCAGCACAGCCAAACAGAGATATCAGCATGTCCTCAGGGGGAGCACAGCCCTTTGCCCTTGATGTCAAAGGGGGAGAGTGACTTGGTGTGATGGTTGCCATCAAGTCCAAAGGGGGAGATTGTTGGCATTATGATTCAAGTGTTGTCCTTGATGGCAACTCACTCAGAGGATGGTACAGGTGCTCAGAGGTTGGTACAGGTGATGGCAACTTAATCAGAAGACAGATCTCAGTACAGCATACCAAGGAAGCTCATACACGCCGTTTCGTTAAGCCCAAGTCGCGTGTACACGCAAGTTCGATTCATAAAAAGCGCGTGTATGTGGAAAGGTTCCTTTGGTCCATGGTGGTTAGTCCTTGGAAGTTGTGCCTATGATTTCGGACCATTGTGTCTCGACGGGCGTGTCGATCCCTAGTTTTGAAGTTGATGGTATTGTGTTACTATGGTTTTGGCTCTTGGTATTGAGTTAGGACTAAGACTATATAAGGAGAAGAAGATCATTAGGCAAGATTATCTTTCGACAAGGCTTGAATATCTAAGAGAGAAAGAGATCTGATATGCAGGTTCTGGGTTGCTTGATCTAAGCCAAGGAGAGATCACATCGGTTGATGGAAGACTAGATCTAAGGATAGATCGGGATCTAATGGTTTGAAATGCACTATCATGATATGGTTGATTATGCGTATTTCTAGATCTGCATATTGTCGCAATGTTACGTTTTGGATCTAACTAATGTCTGGTACAGCTGCAAATTGAGAAAGTTTAGTTTTAGATCTGTACGCAGGTTGGCTTCGGTAAAAGAGCGTGTATACGCGGGTTTTGCTCATTGAAGTAGCGTATATCTTTTGAAGCTTGATTTTGGGTTTACAGTGGGGTCTGACTGTTATTGCAGAGTTCTGTAGTCTGCTCTGTGTTCTGGTAACTGGTGATTGACAGGGTTCAGTGGTTCAGTGATTCAAAGTTTGGTTGTTTTATGCTTCAATGATCTGTTGTGGAAATTGAATGATTTGTGGTCTTTAGATTGTAATGTTGTGCTTCAGGAATATCCAAGTCTGAAAATGTATGAAAAGTGATATCTGAAAGAAGGAAGATTGTAGGTCAGCACCTACGTACTAGTATCTTGGCTAGTACAAGAGCAAAGGGGGTTGGAGCTCCCTTCCAAGGAAGTTTGGAGAACGAGAGAAGGTTGAAGCCTTCTGCAGGTTGTAGCCTGCGTACTGGTATAAGGCTGCACCAGTACAAAAGATTGTAAACTGAAGTTTCATATTAAAGAAAGATAGAGACAACTTGCAGCAGGTGGTTTTCACCCACATTGGGTTTCCACCTTATATCTTGGTGTTCATGTGTGTGGCTTTTTATCTGTTCTGTTTTACTGCACATGTTTACTGTTAATGTGATGAATAATGTCCTGATGCACTTAATTGAAGAAAAAGCTAACTAAATTGTGAGTTTTCTTCCTATACGCTGTTTTACTTCGTCACAGTAGCGTGTACACGCTGGTTCACTTAACTGAAGTAGCGTATATGTTTCTGAGCATTTTAAAAGTTTGATTAATCAGATAATACTGATTCACCCCCCCTCTCAGTATTATTTCCAACACAAAATTCATGCAATTATGATAGTGGAATCTCCTGGAATCCCAAGTCCTAACTCAAGGACCAAATTTTTCCTAGGAATCCCCAAGGTTGGACATCAATAGGATCAATCCAACCTTTTGAAGTAAGTGTTCTTTCTTGGTCCTTTCCCCTCACCTTGTCTAGGGTATTAACATCATTGACTGCTACATTCCATCCTTGAACATGGGTTGGGTCCACTTGGCCCCCATGTGGTCCCACTTCTCAATAAAGACTATTTGTCAAAGACCATTTGGGAATCCAAGTTTTCAAGGATTATAGGGATTGAGAAACTCATTTCTAAGAATATCCTTTCTCCCTCAACCCTCTAATCCTCACCCCTTACCCCTGATGGACCAAGTCCCTTGGTTGAAGAGAAAGCAAGTTTCATTCATCACTCCACCCTTGGGAAAGGGTTTCCAGGGTCACTTCTCACCTATCCATTGAAATCTACTTTATAAAATGATCCCTACACTACTGGGACTCCTCCCATCGGTGAAAGTCCATAAAGAGAGGGGAGACTTAGTTGTGGTGACAGTGGGCTAAGTCTACATTGTTTCCCTTGATCTAGAAGTTGCCCTCTTAGGAACCCCTTTTAGGTCCCCTGCTGGTTTGAGTGGTAACAGGGCCTAGTAATCCTGAGATGGGATGTAAGATAAAGCCTGGAGAGTTGGTCTGGATGTAGGGCCTAGTGATCCCTGGATCAGACTGTGGATTACGGTAAAGCCTGAGAGAGTAGGAGGCACTAAAATTCTTCACGGTGTAGGTGGAGATCTCTGGTAGCATCCATGCTTGTTTGGTTCTTTTCGGTTGGTTATGAGTCTGAAATTCATGCTTTGAATATGGCACATGGGTGATTGGATGAAGAGAGACTTGGCTCAGCCAATCTATAGTCGGGTGGAGCATGGTAGTCCCATCTCTGGTTGGTTTTTGCATTCATTAATTAGAAATTCATTCCCTTGGTTTTCATGTGTAAATGTACTTGTTTACATGTGGATTTTATGGCTGATATATTTATGGTATTTATGTTGTTACTATGCTAGTTATATGTATATTTGATGACAACAACTATGTATGGCTCTCAATATGTTTTTACTTGTAAATGAATGGACAATGTATCTATGACCTAATAGATGATAATGCAGCAAAAGACATCAGGGAACAATGGTTCTTAACGATTCGAAGATAAGTATGAGATCCCTATGCTTAATTATGTTGTTTACACTTGTAGATTACATGTTTGCGATATGTTTGACGAAATTCCTGTCATGTCTATTACGGGACCGGTTAAGGTTTTGTTTAACTAATTGCTTCTACTTCATTATTTCCCTGTTATTTTACTGCTCTTAAGATACCATTCCATTCTAGGCAGTGACTTGTGCTCTAGGCCAAATAAGTGGCTCAAATCCCAGGGATGCTGGCATAGAACTGGAAAAATTGATCCCTGGACGCTGGCATGCAAGCCTGTGAGAGCGTCCATAGGTCCCTGGACACTAGAATGCCCACAACATGAGAGTGTCCAGAGGGAAAGTGATCATAATTTTTAGTGGGACCTAGGGGCAAGCTACCTGAAGTGTTGGCATGGTTTTGAAGTGTCTTGTAGATGATGTGGAAGGTCTGTTTGTTTTTTTCTCGTCAATTCCATTTCCTTAAGTTCAAATAGGAGGTCGAATCCAACCATAGTAGCCTCTTGTCGCATGTTTACCCCAGTTGGCTGGTTACTTGGGTAGATGTGGGAGGAGGGTGTTACAGAGTGGTATCAGAGCATGGTTCACCCCTTGGATTGGATGGGCTATGTGTTGGTCACGCATGCATGTCAGTTGCATGTGTGTCTCTTACACTTGCATTCCATGTGCTTGTTGCATTGCATAATGTTGACCATGGTTGTAGTAATGTTTTCATTAGGAACTTGATGTTGTTATTATGGAGTGTACTGTCATGAGTGTATGACTGTTCAAATGTTGTTATATGTCGCTTACATGTTGTTATATGTCACTTGGTTACATCCTCGTCGTATGTTAGGTTGCATTCTCGTATGTTTGGTTACATGTATCAGTCTTGTAGGTTTGGTTACAAGTATTGTTCGCTTTTGCTCGATTACAGGCGTTCATGCATATGTGTGGTTGATTATGAATTTTTTATGCACGTTGATGATTGCATGTGGAAATATGTACAATGAAGTAATGGTTGTTGTCATGCATGAGGTCATAGCATGCACTGTTGATATAATGTTGCATTGATAACTGGACTCTAACTAGAATGATGTTTATGTGTTAATGCATTTATTTGTATTGTATATATGTCGTTATGATTATGCTATACATGTATCATGCAGATTTGTTATGAATTGGTTTGTCTGACATATTATGCCTTGCAGGAAAGAAGGTCAAAATGAATAGCAAGATGGTAGAAACAAGGACTCTCCCTATGAATCAGATGAGCAACGTGGTGAGCTTGAAGGAAGAAATAAGGAGTTGTAAGGTAGATAATGAGAGAATCATACATGCACAAGAAAAGCAAGTAGAGGTTAATGCAATACTTATTCAGAGTTTGTCATAATTGCAGCGAAAAGGGTCACTTCAGATCAGCCATGGACATGAGGATAGAACTAATAGGGCATATGGCAGTAGGTATCCTGGTAGACATAGGTCATATAGAGCTGATGCGGTGAGAGATGGTAGGTTTTTGGACACTCCGGATAAGAGGGGGGATGTGTACATGTACTATTCAAGTTTCGGTTCTGACAGACATCATGATTGCCATCGTTATCATTCTTACAAGAGGAGTGATAGGGTATACTTTCCAGATAAATTTAAGAAAGAAAAGCCACCTAATTTTTATGGAGATGTGAAGAAGCTGGAAGATGCAGAGGCTTGGATACTTGGGATGAAAAAATTCTTTGAGTTGCATGAGTACAAAGATAACATGAAGGCCAAAATACCTATCTTCGACTTGAAAGGCAAATCAGACATTTGGTGGGAAGATGTTAAGCGGGTCAGAGACATTAGGACATATGACTTGAGTTGGCGGGAATTCAAGAGGCTTTTCAAGAAGAAGTACTTATCAAAAATGTATTACGACATCAAGGCCAAAGAATTCTATGACTTAAAGATGGGGTCAATGACATATGAAGAGTACACAACCAAGTTTATGGAGCTATTGAGGTATGTACCGTATCTTACTAATGAGAAGGCTAAAGTTCAATGATTTTTCAGTGGTTTTCCATTAGCATTTAGAGATCAGATTGAGTATGATGAGCCTCGGTCACTTGAGGAAGTCATTGGGAAATTGAAGCATTGCTATGAACAGTCAAAGTGTAAGAATGAATCTCAGCAAGGATGGAAAGGGAAAGACAAAAGTAAAGGTAAATGACAGCCTAAGAGAGCAAGGCCTAAGAATGCAGATGGAAAATAAAATATGTTACCACAAAAGAAGTTTAAAGTAGCTAGACAGGGACATGGGTCAAAACATGATCCAGGTGGATCTCCAGACACCAGTGGCATGGAAAAGACTCAAAATTAAAAGTGGAGGAAAGGTGATTCACTTGACATCAGATCGAAGTGCTCGTCACCTTGATTCCAATGATGCAAACGACACTCCAATCCGAGTCCGGATGAAGGAATTAGAGGCAGTTAAAGTTGGGTTGAATTTTTGATCACTGGGCAGGATTAATGAAGGCACAATTTGGACTTTTTCCGGCGGACGGAATCCAGCCAACTCCGAACAGATTCTAGGTGAAATCATTGCCTGGTTAAAACGACTCTTTTGGTCAAAAAACCGAATTTCCAAAAATGCACAGTTTGTTTTTTTATAACAAAAAAAATATAAAAAAAGGGGTGGCGGGCCACCAACCCCGCCGCCCCAACCATTCAACCCAAACCTTAGGTAATTTTTGAGGGGTGGGCCATGACCCTCGACCCCTTCCCCACACCACGAACCCATAAAGGTGAAGGAGTTGGGTGGGCCGACCCATGGGGAATGGACCCAATCCAATAAACAAACAAACGTGCGTAAACGGTGGTGGGCCGGCCCTTGGGGCATGGCCCTAACCAAACCCAAAAGAACCACCGCAACCTAATTACGATGGAGCCAGCGGAGGTACAGCGGGTGGGCCGCCCAAGGCGGGCTCGACCGAACCAAATTTTTTAATTATAAATAAATTTGTTATGTAAAAAGGAGGAGGCAGGGTTTGACTGCCCGACCCCCTCCATATTAACGAGACCTTCCACCAACTGCGCTGTAGCTGTTTCATTGAAAAATCTGACACCTATTTGTTATTTAAACGCAGCTTATCAATGCGCCTAGGGAGAGGAGGCAATGCACGTTGTTCAAGGTAGAATTTTGTAGGAGAGCCGAAATTTCACTTTGTCAGATTTTGAAATTTTTTATATGGTTTCAACATTTCTTGATGCCACGAACGCAATTACGTTTTCCGTTTCTCCATCATAGTTCTGCATTTTTTGGCCATTTTTCAGTATGGAGGTATAAACTCATTTTTTGTAACTGATGCATGTACTCTTCTTTCTCATGCCACTTAATTAATGAAGGCCTCCCCATTGATCAAGCAAGGCCTGGACACGTAGTCCAAGTCGGACGAACTCCGTTATCAAGTCTTGTTGTCTTCTTTCATGCTTTATGTGTTTCTCCTCTTTTCTCATGTGCACATTAAGTTTTCTATGTTAAGCTACAATTTATGCATGTAATTCTTTAACACATCTATAAGCAAAACATCTTGGATCAAGTGATATTAGAGCAGGTCTTTTTAGATGTGAATTGCATGTTTGTATGCTAACAAGAAACATGCTCCGAAGAGGCGAAGGGAAACTAAAGTCTTTCGATCCCGAAACGGGGCATGCACATCGAAGGAGAAACATGGCAGATGAAGAGGCTCTTCATGAAGAGGAGCTCATTTTCTGCAAAACCTTCTATGCAATGGAAGAAAATGTAGGTTAGTTGTTTTTAAGACTGGAGAAAGCAGAAGGGAAAAATGCAGAAGAACAAGGTTCAGTGCATGGAAATGGTGAAGAAGAACCCAATCGTTCTCCTTCCACGAGTGAAAGCTCTTCTTCCTCTCATCATCATCATCATAGAAATTCAAGGGGTGCATCTAAGAAACCTTTCTTTAAATTAGATGTCAAATTTGATCTTCCCATGTATAATGGTGAAAGTAATGCATAAAAGCTTAATAACTGGATTACGCAGATTGGGATCTACTGCAAGATTCAACAGATCGAAGAGGATGAAGCAAAGATCTAGTTGGACTCTCTTCGACTGAATGTCACCGCGCTCGTCTGGTGGGAGAGAAAATTGCGAAGCAATAAAAGTGTGGGTAAACTTCTTTCCTCATGGCCTAGCTTCATTTTTGCATTAAAGGAACAATTTTATCCCTTGGGTTATAAGCAAAAAGCCTTAATGGATTGGAAATACTTAAGGCAAGGTAGAGGTCAGGATGTTCAAAGCTTTACCGAGGAGTTTAGAAAACAAGCACTTAATTTGGGCATTGCACTTGATTCACCTGAAGTAGTAACTAAGTATATTGGATCATTACATAGTTACATTAGACATTCATTATTATTGTTTGAACCTACTACCATTGACTCAACTAGTGTAAAGGCCATTCATTTGGAAAACAAGGGAACACCTGAACGGGATGACCACCCAAAGAGAGCCGCAACAGCCAAGAGAAGGGGAGCAAAGCCCTCTTGTACACATTGTGAGAAAGAGGGGCATGATGAAGAAAATTGTTGGAAGTTGCACCTTGAGCTGAGACCTGAAAGGAATGATAGAAAGGGGAAGCAGAAGGTCATCACCACCATGCAACAAAACCAAGATTCTGAGTCAGAGGAAGATGAGAAGGTCGTAGCTGCAGGATTTGCATGAGGTAGGCCCATTGACTTGGGGTCTGATTTCGGCAATGAAACAAAGTTTGCAACCCTTGGGATTGCAACAGGAGGACCCATAGATTTGGGGTCTGATTTTGGCCATGAATCAAGGATTTCAACAGACATAACGAAAAGGGCACTCCCCACAGCAGGACTCCAAGAACTTGAGGAGATCAACCACCGCATCCAAGCAGAGAATGTTGAGCTAAGGAGGCTTCTACAGGGGGCAAGGGAAGAAAAACAAAGATTACAATGCCAGTTGCAAGCCAAGGATGAGTCCTTGGAAAAGTTTTAGCATTGGTATTCGAGGGTAAAAAGCGATTCCTCGATTTCATATGATTTTCATGATGATGAATTCGCTGCTTTTAAAAAACATACTACAGGGATTGGATCCAAATTATTGAAGAAGATGGGGTATCATGGAAAGGGCCTCGGCATCAAAGGCCAAGGCATCGTAAACCCCATCGAAGTTGAGGAATTTCCGCGTCGTGCAGGACTAGGATACACCAGAAAGGAAATTGGAGAAAGCTCCAATACAACTAGTAACCAGCCAACGACAGACGATGAAATTCCCTCCTCACAGTCCAGTGATAGTGGGGGCCCCATAAAAACTTATCAGAGGAACAAAAGGGGAAAGTGCCTTAAGGAAACCACAGAAGTTTGGAGGAAAAAGAATTGTTGTAGCCATTGCAACAAAGAGGGACACCAACAAACTGCATGTCCGATGCTCCATGCTCTGGAAACATCGCTGGAGGAGTTGAAAAGTGAACATGTTCAGCAAATGAAACCACCCCATTGATGGTGGTCTACTTTGTTAAGTTGGTTTTTCTAAGGTAGTAGCTTGTTATGGCCACCATTTTGAATCATACATTGCAAGTAAATGTAAAAGTGATGGTGTGTTTCCTATGTGTTTCCTATCACTTCAAAATGCAACGATGATATTTTGGCCTTTCTTTACTAGTAGTTGAGGTATTGATTACTTTTTATGTAATCCTTGGCCAAGGAGTGTGTGCTATAAACTCTTGCTAAGGAAGGGTTGCTAAGTCATGTGTGGTGTGCATGATTGCAAAAAAATGTACTAGTTTTGTGTGCAGGTGATCGAAAGTGTAGGTTGAAAGGACACAAACAATGTGTTAAGTGTAAATGCTTTTTGGGTCCAAAAGCTTCTCAGTGGAGAGGATTGATCCAGGTGGATCTCCAGACACCAGTGGCATGGAAAAGGATCAAAATTCAAAGTGGTAGAAATGCAATTAACTTGACATCAGATCGAAGTATTTGTCACCCTAATTCCAATGGTGTGAACGACACTCCAATCCGAGTCCGGATGAAGGAGATATAGGTAGTCAAATTTGGGTTGACTTTTTTATGACTGGGCAAGATTAATGAAGGCACAATTTGGAATTTTTCCGGCAGACGGAATCCAGCCAACTCCGGCCAGATTCTGGGTGAAATTGTTGCCTAGTTAAAACGACTCCTTCGGTCAAAAAACCGAATTTCCAAAAATGCACAGTTTGTTTTTATATAATAAAAAAAAATATAAACAAAGGGGGTGGCGGGCCACCAACGATGCCACCCCAACCATTCAACCCAAACCTTATGTAATTGTGGAGGGGCGGGCCATGACCCTCAGACCCTTCCCCACACCATGGAACCCATAAAGGCGAAGGAGTTGGGTGGGCCAGCACGTGGGGCACGAACCCAATCCCATAAAAAAAAAACATGCATAAATGGTGGTGGGCCAGCCCTTGGGGCTCGGACCCAACCACGCCCAAAAGAACCATCGCCAACCTAATTAAGATGGAGCCAACGGAGGTACGGTGGGCGGGCCCAACCCAACCAATTTTTTTTATTATAAAGAAATTTGTTATGTAAAAAGGAGGAGGCAGGGTTTGACCGCCCGACCCCCTCCATGTTAATCGGACCTTCCACCAATTTCGCTATAACTGTTTCATTGAAAAATATGACACCTATTTGTTATTTAAACGCAACTTCTTAGTGCTCCCAGGGAGAGGAGGCAATGCACGCAGTTTGAGGCAGAATTTTGCAGGAGACCGAAATTTCACTTTGTCAGATTTTGAAAATTTTTACATGGTTTCAGCATTTCTCGACACCACAAACACAATGGCGCTATCCGTTTCTCCATCAGAGTTCTACACTTTTCAGCCATTTTTCAGTATGGAAGTATAAAACTCCTTTTTTGTAATTGATGCTTCTACTCTTCTTTCTCATGCCACTTAATGAATGAAGGCCTTCCCATTGATCGAGTAGGGCCCGGACACGTAGTCCAAGTCGGACAAACTTCGTTATAAAGTCTTGTTGTCTTCTTTCATGTTTTATGTGTTTCTCCTCTTCTCTCATGTGCACATTAAGTTTTCTATGTTAAGCTACAATTTATGCATGTAATTCTTTAACACATCTATAAGCAAAACATCTTGGATCACAACAAAAACATTGGGGTGAGGACACTAGTCAGTTGGAGTGTTGGACATGTGGTGAGGAACACCTTAGGAGATATTTTTTGCAGAATTAGGGTTGTAGGCCTAAGATATACATTGCATAGGAGGTGCAAACTATTGGGGATGTGGGGGCAGAGTATTCCTCGTATTTATGCAGCCGTGGACAATAGGAAGGAAGAGCACCAGGCATCTATCATTGAAATGAACGGTAAGATTTGTGATCAAGTTATTTCTATTTTGATTGACCTTAGATATAATTATAGCTGTGTTAGTCCTGACTTGGTGGATAAGCGTGGTTTGAGTAAGGAATTGCATGGAGAGTCTTGGTTAGTGCAGTTGGATATAGGTAGAAAGAAGCGTGTTCATTATTGGTAAGATATTTTGCATTTGATTTAAATGGTACGCCTACCACAACACATCTAAATGTATTATCATTAGGATCATACAGTATGTTGTTGGGCCTGGATTGGTTGTATCTTCATAGAACCAAGGTAGACTGTTATGACAAAGCCATTAAGTGTGTTGATGACAATGGGGAACCAAAAGTCTTGCAAGGTAAGAAGAAAGCCACATCAGTTAGGATGATGACATTTATGTAGGCAAAGCCTAGTCACAGGAAATGGTGTATGTTATTTATAGTGCACATTTCTAGAGATAAGGATTAGGAGGTTGAGGATGTCGATGTGTTGAGTAGGTACCCAGTTTTGCAGCAGTTTCAAGATGTATTTCTTGATGACATTACAGAGTTTCCACCTCACAGGGAGGTAGAATTTTCTATTAAGTTAGCACCAGGAGCATATCTAACATCAAAAGAACCTTATAGGATGAACACACTTGAGTTGGTTGAGTTAAAGTTGCAATTGAGGGAAATGTTGGACAAGGGATACATTAGGCCAAGTGTATCTCCTTGGGGCGCGTTGGTTTTGTTTATGAAGAAGAAAGATGGAACTCTCAGATTATGCATTAACTACAGGCAGTTGAACAAAGTGACCATCAAGAACATATACCTTTTATCGAGGATTGATGACTTGTTCGATCAGCTGAAGGGAGCAACTGTGTTATCGAAGATTGATATGAGATCTGGATACCATCAATTGCACATCAAAGAGGAGGACATTTACAAGACAACTTTCCGGACCAGGCATGGGCATTATGAGTTTATTGTAGTTCCATTCGGTTTGACTAATGATCTAGCTACATTTATGTGCTTGATGAATATTTTGTTGCGCCCGTATTTGGATAAGTTTGTTATTGTGTTCATTGATGATATATTGGTATATTATAAAAATGAGGAAGAGCATGTCGAGCATTTAGAAGCAGTGTTGAGGTTGTTGAGGGAGCATCAATTGTATGCTAAGCTCAGTAAGTGTAGTTTTTTTCAGACTAAGGTACACTACTTGGGACATGTTTTCTCCACGGAGGGCATTGCAGTAGATCCAAAGAAGATAAGGGTCATCATGGAGTGGGTAGCTCCTAAGAGTGTGGATGAGAGGAGATCTTTCATGGGGTTGATAGGATGTTATAGGAGGTTCATTAGGAACTTCTCACAGATTTCTTATTCTATCACATCATTGCAGAGGAAAGGTAAGAATTTTCAATGGACAGATGAGTTTGAGGCTAGTCTTGAGCAACTTAAGCAGTTGTTGACACATGCACCAGTGTTACAAATTACAAAATCAGACAAAGAGTTTGTAGTATGTACAGATGCTTGCAAGAGAGGACTTTGTGGAGTCCTTACACAGGATGGCCAGGTGGTATGCTATGAGTCACAAAAACTAAACGAGCATGAGTAGAACTACCCAATACATGATCTTGAGTTAGCAACGATCATACATGCATTGAGGATGTGGAGGCACTATCTTCTTAGCAGGAGCTTTGTACTGATGAGTGACCATATTGTGTTGAGGTATTTATTTGACCAACCAAATCTGAATTCCAGGTAGGCTAAATGGTTGGCTACGATTAGTGAGTTTGATTTTGAGATCAGGTACATCAAAGGTAAAGAGAACAGGGTGGTAGATGATCTCAGCAATTGGGTACAGGTAAATCACTTGGTATCTATGAGCTCCTATGGGACAAACTTACATGATAAGATCTTGCAGGCAAGTCAGCAGGATGTTAGGTATATGCAGATTGTGCACAGTTTGCAGCAAAGTAGATGTATAGGTACATGTGGTGGTACAGGTATAGGTAATAGTACATGTACATGTATAGGTGGAAGTACATGTACATGCACAGGTACAAGTAGAGGTGCAGGTGCACAGGGTGTAGATTGTTGTCTTACAACAGATGGTTTGGTCAAATTCAGAGAGAGGATATATGTGCCAGATAGCAGTGAGCTCAAGAAGGTGATATGGAGAGAGTTTCATGCAAAACCTTACTCAAGTCACCCAAGTTATGAGAAGACATTAACTGTAGTGAAGAAATTTTATTATTGGCTGAACCTGAAGAGGGATGTACCAGAGTTTGTGGCTATGTGTTTTTATTGTTAGAATGTGTAGGCAAATTGTAAACATCCAGGTGGATTTCTATAACCGATTGCAATTCCAGAGTGGAAATGGGAAGTCATTTCCATGGACTTCATCACAGGTTTGCCGAGGATGGTGAGACATCATGATTCCATCATGGTTGTTGTGGACAGGTTGAAAAATGTTACACACTTCATTCCAATGAAGTCTACATTCTCAACTAGTGATGTGGCACAAATATTCATCAGAGATGCGGTCAAATTGCATGGTGTTCCAAAGAAGATTGTGTCGGACGGGGATGCAAAGTTCACTTCCAAATTTTTCAAGGAATTGCTTGCAAGTTTGGACACAGAGTTGGCCTTCAGTACAACTTATCATCCACAGATAGATAGACAAAGAGAGAGGGTCAACAAGATATTGGAGGATATGTTGAGGATGTATGTGATGCATCGATAGTGGAAGTGGGAGGAATATCTCCCCTTGGTTGAGTTTGCATACAACAAAGGTTATCAGGAGTCATTGAGGATGACTCCTTTTGAGGCATTGTATGGGAAGAGTTTCAATACTCCTATCAGTTGGAGTGATCTGGTTAACAAGGTGTTGATTGGACCAGACATGTTGGTAAACATGGAACATGAAATGCAGGTGATCAAGAAGAATATAAAGGCAACACAAGATAGGCAGGAGATCTATGTAGATCAGAACATGTTGTTCAAGGAGTTCCAAGTTGGGGAACAGGTGTACTTGCACATCAAATCGAAGAAAAGCTCTTTCCAAATTGGATCATGTGCCAAGATGGCACCATAGTTATGTGGACCCTTTAATATCATTGACAGGATTGGGCTAGTAGCCTATCAACTTGCACTACCTTTGACAATGAAAGTACATGATGTTTTCCATGTATCATTTCTTAAGAAGTGTGTTAAGGATGTTGATCATGTGATTGACTGGTATGTATTGCAGGTGGAACCAGATGGATAATTCGAGTCAGAGTGTCAATGAATATTGTAGAAAAAGGTGCTCATGCTTTGGAATTGAGAAAGTTAAGGTGCAGTGGAAGCACTTTGGGTTTGAAGCTACATGGGAGATGACAAATTAGATGCAGGCCATGTATCCTTCCTTGTTTTCCAGTTGAGGCAGAACAATTTTGATATGGTGTTTTGATATCTATTTTGATATGGTGTCTTGGTATATGCTTTGGTGTATGTTTTGGTTATACTGCTATATGCACATATTTATATGGATGTAAATATTGCCATGAGCTATTTTATAAAGCTCCAATAAGCGGTATTAGTGTCATGTCATTATGATTTTCATATTTTTATGTTGTCATGTTACTATGCTATCATGTTGTTATGTTGTCATGTGGGTTGGAACTCAACAGGGAGATCATTGTAAATATTACATCGAGCTATGTTATAAAGCTCCATGAGCAGTATGTTTTCTTTCTAGTAGTTTTTTGAGGTACACGTGTGATTGAACACCAAGGATAGTGTCCCCAAGGGGGAGGGTTATGTAACAACCCTGGTGAAAATTCCATGTAATAAAAGTTAAAATAATAACCACAATTGATGGGACACTTATTCCAAGCTGAATGTTGGGCAGTACATCCTAGTGGGTGTTCATTTGGTTGTTTCTGGCTAAGGATATTGGTAAAGGCAATGGATAAGGCTTTGGAAAGACAAAATGGCATTTTGGCACAATTATTTATGAAAATAATGGAAATTAGTAGAAAAAGGAGGTGAAAGGTCACAAGTTTCATGTGAGGAGAAAATCGAAGGAAAATAATGGAAAATGAATAAAAGAGAGGCCTCATTCATAAAAAGTCTTATGAGGATCAGTTGGTAACCTTTTTCTAGTTCAGTTTTGGAGCTCTCTCATTATTCTCTCTCTCTCTCTCTCTCTCTCACACACTCTTGGACACAAAGTTTTCTTGGAGCACTTCGACATTGGAATAAGAAAGGAAAAGAAGGAAAGAGGAAGCAAAGATCAAGCAGGGGAAGGCAGGATCAAGGAGCTACAACATGATTCATTACATGTATTTATTTGCATGTGTATTTTCCTTCCTAGATTTGTGTTGGCTTGAGGGGGCCTGACTCAAGTTCAGAGTTATTCGCGCCAACTAACAAAACCCTAACTGCTGGCCCTTTCGACAACAACCTGTGTAGCAAAGGTTGCAGTATTGGGGGATGCTAGAACTAGGTTTCTATTTCCAGAGGCTTGTGTGATGGTTTCCTGATACCCTAGAAGCTTAGATCTACCTTCGTGTAGATCTAACCTTTCAGAGTGATAAACTATTGTAAATCTATTCTAACAACTTTCAATTATTCACGAAGGTCTTAGATTGTTATTAGCATGCATAAAAGATACACATCCACTACTTGTGCGCAATAAACAAGCATTAATTCACATAAGTCACAACAATTTGCAGAGATATACAAACTTAATTGAAACAATAAACAAGGCATAGGTGCATAGATTCGACTAAAAAAATTGTCTTCATTAAGATGTAAATGTTCATAAACAAACTTCTTATCACTGCGCACCTAGCTGCAGGGACCCACACACTCAGCTGCAGACTTGCCAAGGTCTCCGTGCACTCAGCTGTAAGAGCCTTCCCCTTTCGCCTAAGTACAGGAAACAAACCTTTCCTGCCTTAGCACCTTTCCTGTACAATGATTCTCTACCAAAAGTTATCTTTTTAGATTCGCTCTGACTTAACTATATATAGCTTTTTCATTACAATACCATTGCCCGCGGACCATGGGTGGGTCTCAAAACAGTTCTATCACCTACCCAACTAAGGGACTAAATCCCCTTTGACTCTACTTAGATTCTTTCTCCGCTTTCCTCATTTCGCGGAGACTTTACTTTTGCTACAAAAAGATATTACAAAAAATGACTCAACTGACAAAAATTGACCCCAGGGACCCCATCCCAACAATTTGGCATGCATGGTGTTGCATGTGGTTGTTTTATGGCATGGCATGGGTTTTTCCAGGTGTGACAGTGTTCTTTAGCCTAGCCTTGCCATTTCTTGATAGCCTTGATGAGATGGGTTCTCATACTTCAGCTGAACTGGATTGCCGGATGGATTTGAAGTTGAGTGGGGTGGATCTACGAAATGACAAACACATGGCCTGGTGGTCTCTGAACCTGACTGTGGATTATGGTAAAGCCACTAGCCTAGTAACCCCTGAGCCAAACTGTGGGTTGCGGTAAAGCCAGGATTGTGTGCCTTGGTGGGCCTAGGAATCCTTGCCGGTGAATGGAGAAATATATGGTAAATCCAAGAGGTGGATTGCTCTCCATTGGGCCTAGTAGTCTCAGGTTGGGATGTAAATTAAAGCCTTGAGAGTGGGTCTCAATGTGGGGCCTAGTGATCCTTGGATTTGATTGTGGATTACGGTAAACCCTGAGAGACTAGGAAGCACTCAAGTTCCTCACGGTTTAGGTGGAGAACTCCGGTAGCATCCATGCTTGTTTGGTTCTTTTCGTCTGGTTATGAGTTCCACATTCATTCTTGGAGTATGGCACGGGGGTGATTGTTTGAAGAGAGACTTGGCTCAACCAATCTATGGTCAGGTGGAACTTGGTAGTCCCATCTCTGGTTGGTTTTTGCATTCATTAATGAGAAATTCATTCCCTTGGATTTCATGTGTAAATTTACTGGTTTATATGTGGATTTTATGGCGGATATATTTATGGTATTTCTGTTGTTACTATGTTGGTTATATGTATGTTTTATGACAACAGTTATGTATGGCTCTCAGTATGTTTTTACTTGTAAATGAATGGATAATGTATCTATGACCTAATAGATGATAATGCAACAAAATACATGAGAAAACAATTGTTCATAGTGATTCTCAGATAAGTATGAGATCCCTATGCTTAATTATGTTGTTTACACCTATAGATTACATGTTTGTGATATGTTTCGCGAAATGTTTGTCATGGCTAGTAAGGGTCTAGTTAAGGGTTTGTTTAATGAATTTCTTCTACCTCATTGTTTCCCTGTTATTTTACTGCTCTTACGACATTCCATTCTGGGCAGTGACTTGGGCTCTGGGTTAGATAAAGTGGCTCAAATCCCGGCAACGATTGCGCAGAACTGGACAAATTGACCCCTGGACGCTGTCATGTAGGCCTGTGAGAGTGTCTAGCAGTCCCTGGACATTGACATGCCCATATCATGAGAGTGTCGAGAGGTAAAGTGATTAGAAGTTTTAGTGGGACCCAATGGCAAGCTGCCTGAAGTGTTGGCATGGTTCTCATGGGTCTTGTAGTTGATGTGGAAGGTATGTTTGTTTCGTTTTTGTCGATTCCATTTCCTTAAGGTCACATATGAGGTCGAATCCAACCATAGTAGCCTCTTGTCGCATGTTTACCCCGTTTGAATGATTACTTGTGTAGATGTGGGAGGAGGGAGTTATCGTTTAGAAAGAAGGCTTTTTGAGCACTGTAATTTTGAAGATTTTTTGCCAATGAATGAATGGAATAACTGGTGATTTGTAGGGATTCTATTTTCAGAATTTTGGTGGCTTGTGCTCCTTTGACTTGTGATTTATCTTATGTGATTTTCATCCCTTTATTGTACTTATTTCTTCCTTGGAAATCTTAATGATTAATTCAGAATTCATCTTTAATGGATGCTCTCCTTTAGTTTTTCAAGTTACCAATGTTTTCAGCTAAAGAAACACTTTAGAATTCATCCATGATTTGATGCTTTAATTTGTTAGTTTTCCACCCTTTCTACTTTCACCTCCCTCGGCAATTTGATCTAAACCCACCACCAAAGTTTCACACCTTGCCCTTGTGAAGAAACCTTCTCTTTCCCATCATCTCACTAGGCAAAACCTGATTTGAGATAACTCCATGCCTAATGGATCTACCCATTTTCTCATCAACAGACCATTGAAAATCAAACTTTGTTGAGATTATTACCTAGCCTAATATCCTATTTGTTGAGTGATCTAAGTGAGAGAGCCCTCTCCAGGTCAAAAGGCTAGATTCTAACCTAGAAGTGGTTTGTGGTTACCTCTGGGATTCCTTTTTCAGCATAGGGAATCATAGAGTGCTAACACATGTGACACAAACTAGGTACATATATAGGAAACTTTTGACTCTTATCATCAAATTATACATTATTTATATTAATAAGTTCATGATAACATGCATACACAACCCTACTAAATAGATGAGATTCTAAGGTAATTTGAGGGCACAGTTAACCAACTAGAGCATCCTCCTCTAGTGAATGTTTCCATGGCTCAGTATCCTCCACCTCCACCTCCACCTCATAACATTCATGGGGAGGAGAGTCACTATGTACAACCACATGGACCAACAATTGAGGTAATATTTTTTATTACTAAAATTTCAACATTTTCTTTTTTTAAGTTACATGTATGCATGCTAATTGATTTGTAGATTAGTTATAATTTTCCTTTGCCATTGTGTACACATGCCCATATGCAGAGTGGTGTTAATGTCGTAGTTATGTGGATGCATGAGTGGGATGCTGGGTATGGAGGAATTTAGCCACAGATAGGGGAGAGCCAAACCTAGATTGATTAGACCCCCATCCCACCTGACTTAAATTTGCAATCGACTGAGCCACATGTAGGGGAATAATTAAATGCACAATTCAAAATCATTTATTTCTAGATTGTTTAATTTGTACAGATAATGTTCTAATTAACTTTAATTTGAATGTGTTATATTGTAGTAATGGATTATGGATGCTTACCCTGCATAGTGGAACACACATAAGAGTTTTAGAAGTGATACTTTTTAGTGTGGATCATAGATAATTTGAATATTTTCAAGCTCATTTCACAGGGCACATTCACATGTGATACAAACTTTGTATATTTTCATACATTGATAGTTTATGGATGCATGAACATTATTTCAGTTTATGAATGCTTATTATTTTAGTTTATGGATTTGTTGATTATTTTGATAGCTTAATTTTTTATTTATTTATTTTCTCCTGTAGTATAACTTTTATTAAAAAGATAACAATTTTGATTTCTCGGTAATAAACTAAGAAAATATGTACAATCTTAGACTATAATACAAGTCACTTTGATACTTAAAATGAACTAAAATATATGACATGGTTCAATTAAAAAACACAAAAAGGATTGAAATAAGTTTTAAATTCAATTTTAAAAGATGTCCTCAACGAGTAAACAAAAAATAAGGCTTATTAAATTTTATTTCTTTTGAGGTCATCTACAAGAGCTTAGTCATAACATGATATCAATCATATGTATTGGAATTTAATATATCAAAAAAAAATAATGATATGTTTTTAGATAATTTTATATACTTTTATTAACTTTCCTAAATTTGTTTCACTATCCAAATATTTCAGTCAATTCCTTATCTTAAGACCTTCAATTCAAAACATTCAAGAAGAAATTTTTTATAAAATAACAATTTTGATTTTTAGTTTCATAGACAAAGGAAATAAATACTTGATCTTACTATGATGCAAGTCACTTTGATACTTAAAATGAACTACAATGTGATCATGTACATCAATTTAAAATTGAACTTGAAAAAGTGTCTTTTAGTGATGTATGTTAAATTACAATGATATTAAAAGATGTCAAGATATAAACTACAAATAAGTTTTGTTCGATTTTATTTCTTTTGAGGTTATCTCAAAGAGCTTAATAGTCATAACATTATATATATATACACACACACACTATTGTTGCTCTTTTTACAATCCAATATGAAGCACATGTGTAAATTTTTCCATGTTTTATATCAAACTGACACATAGAATTTATTAATAACATAAAAATATTTCAATGTTGTTCATAACCTAGATAGTTGAATTTCCATTTTAAGTAAAATAATATTATATCAACTTGGTTGTTAGATACTAAAATGGATTTTCTAGAAACCAAGTTTATGACATGTATATAGATCTATAAGATTTCTTCCATGCTCAGCATGAATACTATACATGGCATTTAAAAAAATTAATATAAAAAAAATTAATTAAATCTAAATCTAAATCCTTATTGTTTCTAAATTTTAATTTTTAGATCTATGGGGTTCACATAAGGATCCTATCCCTAAAAATAAATCCTCATTGAAATTTGGAAAACTTTAGAAACTTGAGCACCTCAATGAAACTAAATCTTATATAACATATATGGACACCATTATGAATCCATCCTAAACAAGAGGGAAACATTTATCTATTCAAAATTACAAAATTACAAGAGTATTCAACTGTCACATTTATAAATTATAAAATTCATATGTTGATCTCTTATACTAGATTAGATTACACTTGACTGTTATAGACTCGGTTTTAGAGAGTGCCATTTGCAATATCTACTCATCTGACCAATGGCTCATAGGAATGTAACTCTCCATAATACGTTCATGAGTTGATTCTGTCATCTTCCATATCCTTGGTTCACCTTTCTTTATTTTGATTTCTATGAGATTGATTTGAGTTGCTATGACTATATGACTATATTGGCAAGATATATATACAAGCATAAAATAAATGATGTGATTAAACTGTTTTTTAACTTCTTCAAAAAAATGGCCCATCAGAACCATGTCACCAATTTGTTATGTGAATTGTCCATCTTCATACAGTCTCACCAACCAATTTTTCACCTATGTGCATTGCATCAAATAGTAGGCCATGTTCTCCTCGTTTCCCGAGGGGGAAATAATAGTGAAAACATCTCCTACAATAAAAATACAAAATATGTATTACTTAAATATGTTCAAGCTTTCAATTTATAGATGAAATCATTAATGATAGACATAACACATACCTTCCCTTACAATATTAGAGAGTCGATCACGAACAAGTGAAAAGATGGCCTCTTCATCATGCATCTCTTGCCACGCTAGAATTGGATGAGGTCCTTTTTTATTAATAGGGACATATTTCCATCCTTTCACGTTCTCTTGCTTTTCATAGTGATTAAGTCTACATCCATCAACACCAATGCAAAACTCACAAAAACATGCAAGTTTTCTTCTCTCGATGGCAACTATTTCCCCCATGTCTTTGCTCCATACTTGAGTGTAATTCCCTTATTTCTTATACAATATTACAATACTAAGGAATCAATTTATTCACATTGCCACATTCCAGAAGAACCTATGAAGATGCCTAATAGATTTGTGACTTTAACGTCCTAAATAGGATCTACACCAATTGACCACCTCTAGTGATGATTTGAGTCGATTTGCATCATGACTCATTTGGTACCTCCTAAGTGCTCACTTCACACAAGCACCTACACCATCATGCTCACCCTTTCCATGTCTCGTTTCAAAATAACTCCAAGTTTTCTGAAGTTTTGTCTTCTTGTGTAGTTGGCTCAACCAATAAAAACTGTGTGTTGACTTGAACTGCCTTGCATAACCATCTAACCATATCCAATGATTTCTAAATGATATGTCATTTTTTTGAATGATTCATAAATCAATTCAAAGAAATGTGGTAGGAACAATTTTTCATGCTCACGATCATCACTGATGTAAAAGTGATACTCTTTAATCACATCACGTTACTTGTCAGTGTTATCCCTACCATCAATATTTAATTGTGCAAGTCTGTATAAAACATGCACGTATCAGGGAAACTTGGTCTGAGTGATAGTACTCACTATGGATCTCTGTCTAAAGAGAAAATGTGTAATTCTTAGCAAAGTCTACCACTGATAAGATTATGTCTAGCTGGAATACTTCACGAGATTCCTTAAATTCAAAAGCTTGCCACCTGGACCTGTGCAATTGTTTGATATATTTATAGATTTGGTTTTGAAACATCCCCATGAATTGTGAAATAGTAATCTCATCCTCAACTTAGTTTATCCTCCTAGGCAATAGAGTTGAAGAAGATGGTTGATTTCCCACAACATAATCATATCACTTTCATGTGACGGTGACATATGACATCACAAACTAGTTGGAATAAATAAGAAAATTCTTATGGAACAATGCCAAATCACCACATTTAGTGCATCTTCTCGCACCTATAAATATTTTCTTGTAAAAAAACTCTTCTGGCTCTAATATGCATAATATTGATGAAAGAAAATCATGCATTGTAGGAGGAGGGTCACTGTGACAATTCTTCTTGTAAAATTCCTGGAAAGTGTCACAATGAAGATAAGATTCAACCTGATATATGCAAGAACATGTGTTACTGATTGTATTATGCCTAATAAATCATGGTTTAAATTTATAAAACATCCTTATGGATATCTTCACATGGTGATTGCTTTCGCAAAATTTCTTGAATAATGCAACTTTTTTCATATTTACAATGTGCTTAGCGTGATCCACATACTCACCTTTAGCTATGTGATGTCATAGAACATGTTTTCTATCTGGAATACCACGGCAATCACTCTCCAAAAAATCTACCACAAGTTCTTTAATTCTTGTTGTAAGCATGTCTTGGTAGGGTTCCCTGTTGATAAGAGCCCAACAAGTAGATTCATCATTTTCATTTACCCAAACCCTGAATTTTGTATGCTTGTGCAATGTTTTTCTCGAGCCATGGAGCAATTTTGACACTGTTGCAAATTATTGTTGTCTTGGTGTACTTAGTGCAACAATAATAATTATAATTTCTCTACACACAGCTCGAACATAGGGTTTTCTTGATTTTCCAAACATAGTGAATGCCTTTGATATATTTTTAGTGACATTCATTCATGTCTTCTTTCTTTTAGCATCTTGGACACCCAAAAGCTTGTTGGCATGTTTTAGTTTCTTATGTTTGATAAACCCATGTAGCATCTAAGCTTGTGCAACAACTGAATGTTCCTCAAAATATTGTCGAATGATGTTATTAACATTCTTTCTAATAGTTCAAGTAGATATAGGCTCCCCAAGGTCCTTAGTTGTGCTTGCATCCAATTCTTTTGCAAACCTTCCACCCATTTCCAAACCACTACTACTCCTTGCTATCTTATCAACTTAAGAGGAAACAAACCATTCCTTTGGTGGTTGATCAAATTGATAGGGTAAATCTTATTCCTCTAGTGATTCATTATCTTGATATGGCACACATTTTTCCCCTGGTTACAATTGATCAACTTGACAGGGAACATGTTGTTCATCTACTAGTTGATCTACTCCATGGGTGTAGTATTTACGCAATTTCACCCACTTACCAAGGTAAACATGAGACAATAACTACTATGACATGACCTGACCTCCTAGATCCATTTAAGGAAGTGGGGTCGACTACTAATGAAAAATTGAAAACTCACAACTTACCATAGGGACTACAGGTCACTCAGAGGCTGAAAAACCACCCCATGTAGCGGAACCTTGAGATGGACCCCTTTTTCTCACAATTTAAGCCCCAAATACATGCATGACAAGGCTTCCATGCGATTATAGGCCTCCAAATGCATGAATAATTGTTTGGGTGCAGTTTTTGCCCAAATTATTTAGTTTTGAGTATGTTGTCCCAGGATCAATGCCACCTTTTCAGGCTTGCCTCTAGACCACTGTCGAAAATTTGCTGAAACTTTTCTGTATCATGTCTAACATGGAAACAAATCTAAACATTCAATCTTAACTTAAAACTTGACCTAGACTGACCAAGACATACTAGGCATTTCATCAAACACATGGAAAACATGTAAGCTATAGGCCATGAATGCATATCTGGTCATAAAAGTCTTATATTCATCTGAGAATCACCGAGATGACCCTATGCCTTATCCACATAACTGAAATAACACTTATTAGTCCATACACTCATCAATTGATTAATAGTTAAACAATTCATGACATGAGACATATAAGATACACATCATATAAACAACATATAACCAGAGTATAAACCATGGAAACCCAACCAAAATATCACCAAAATATTACCAAAATTTATACATGAAGTACAATAGAAAAATCTCTTAATAACATATGAAATTACCAACCAAGTCAGGCACTTACACATACCACCCGACCATAGATTGGGTTGAACCAAATCTCTCTTTTATGCAATCACCCTCGTGCCATATTTCAAGCATGAATGTGGGATATCATTGAATAAATCAAACAAAACCTAACCAAGGATTCCAAAGGCCAAACCACCTCAACCCTTAACCAATGATTCCCCCTCATCTTCAGACAACACTAAAAACAACCAAATCAGTGTCTACCCAAGCTATCCAATGCTCCATGAACTAGTAAGTACACCCACAACCTTCCAGGGATCCAGATCGTTTGTTTAACCTGACTCTAGGGACTAGTAACTCAAGACACAAAGGGCTCTAGAGCGTTTATCCCAACCTAGGTTCCAGGACTAGTAACTCAACCGAAGATTTTACAGGGCTTCTAGAGTGTTTGTTCCAATCCACATCCATAAGGAATTATGAGAACCAACTAGAAAACAATCAAGTGGAAAAGCCAACAACACCATGGCTATCCAGGAAATGGAAAGGCAAGGCTAAAACCATTGTTAATTCAGGCAATCCTTCATGCCAATGACAACACATAATTAGAAAACCACATGCATATTCCATGCATCCGTAAATCAACAAAGAAATCATACTTGCAACATGTTACTTGCAAATAAATCCAAATGTAGTTGTTGATCCACCTGTTCCCTTATGTTTTCCTACTTTCATTTTCCTTCTTGGTCCAAATCCAAGGTATTCTAAAGTGCTCCAATAAAAATCTAAGTGTGCAAGAGTATGATAGAATGAGAGAATATAGAGAGAGATCCACAATAGAACTGTCAAAAGATGTGAACTGATCTTGAGAAGCCTTTTCATCATTGAGGCTTCTATTTTCTTCATTTTTCCTTCAATTTCCTCCTCATGCAAATATGTGACTTTTTATCTCCCTTTTCTCCTATTTTCCTATATTTCATAAATAAAATTTCAATTAATGCCTCTTTTCCTTTGCCAAATTCCATATCCATTAATTAATCACTAGTGATACCTATCACTATGTTTTACCCAACATTTAGTTTGGAATACGTGTCCCATGACCTTGGTTTTATTTTATTTTTACATAGAAAATCAACCAAGGGATATTATAGGGGCACATCTTAATCATCACGTGGTTGATCAGCTTGGTAGGACACATATTCGTCTTCATGTGGTTGCTAAATTTCCATCCATGCATAGTGGAATACAAAATATACTTGTAAGTCAAGTTAATCATCATCATAAGGCAAGTGAATAATAGATATACACATTTTTATTTAATAAATCACCATAGGTAGAAGGTCATGGTATGATTTGATAGTAGGAATCTAAGTAGCATAAGTCGACATGGGCCAAGGGTTCTAAATTGAAACATTAAAAGAAAAGGGTTTCACGCTTAGGGAAAGATGGGTCAAAGAAGAGTGCACCGGTAAAAGTATCGGTTCTTGTATGACCAAAAGGGTGATTTAGAATATGATGAAAGGTAAAAGCATTCCTCCTTAGTTAATAAAAACAAATTTGGAAACCCTAGGGTTCTAGTCACAAAACCTATGGAAAAATTAAATGAAAAGCAAGTTGAGACTTGGTAGCTAGGTTGCATACGTTGACATGGACTAAGGGTTTTAAGTTGAAACATGAAAAGAAAAGGATTCGATCTAAGAGAAATATGGGTCGAAGAAGAGTGCACCAGTAAAAACATATTTCCCTGTGTCAACAAAAAGGGTGATTTATAATATGATGAAAGGTGAAAACATTCCTCCTTAGTCAATAAAAATAAATTTGGAAATCCTAGGGTTCTAGTCACAAACCCTAGGGAAAATTTAAATGAAAAGTAAGTTGAGACTTGGTAGCTAGGTAGCAGAAGTTGACATGGACCGAGGGTTCTAAGTTGAAACATGAAAAGAAAAGGGTTTCAAGCTCAGGGAAAGATGGATTGAAGAAGAGTGCAGCAGTAAAAGTATCGATCCATGTGTCAACAAAAAGGGTGATTCAGAATATGATGAAAGGTAAAAGCATTCCTCCCCAGTCAATAAAAATCAATTTGGAAACCCTAGGGTACTAGTCACAACCCTATGGAAAAGTTAAATGAAAAACAAGTCGAGACTTAGCAGTAGGAGAAGTTGACATGGACTAATGGTTATAAGTTGAAACATGAAAATAAAACAATTTTGAGCTTCGGGAAAGATGGGTCGAAGAAGAGCGGACCTAAAAAAGTATCGGTCCCTGTGTCAACAAAAAGGGTGATTCAAAATATGATGAAAGGTAAAAACATTCAAAATGTATGAAAGGTAAATTATTTTCAGGATGATGTGAATTGTATGGAGGAGGCACTTTAAGATGATATAATCCCTATGAAACATGTAAATGATTACAAATGTTCTATTCCGAGAAAGAAATCAGTTGGAAAGAAAGGAAAGAAGGTAACAACAATTGAGACTTTTGCATTTATAAGCACCCTTGAACACATACATTTTCTTTAGGAAAACCAAACATATCACATACATAAAACAAAGCGAAAAATAAATGGTTAATTTTTCCTTTAATTCTAATGTGTGAAACAATCAACAAAAAAGGTTTTTTGAGGTTTTGCGTATGAGAAAAATTCCTAAAAAGACCTAACATCCTTTTGCTCATGTAGTAACTGGGTCTTGTGAAGATTTTAGAATAGGGTACTTGGGTCATGTCATATATGTCACTGGTGACACTTCTATCAACCAAAAAAACAACCAAGGTATGGAGAGGGTTATAGTGGCCAAATGTACTAGGGCTACGTCCCAAAATAGCTGTCAACCTTTCTAGTAGCCTGACCAAGATAACCTCAAGTCTAAGTTCTCCCACACCTCAACCTATAGGGAAATATGCCCTAATATTTGGCCACTACGTTACTTGCATCCAGAGGGAATGGATGAATCTCAACTTCTGGTTTTTAGTTTTGCACCTAGAACCCCTACCACGTGTTGGGAGACAAAATGAAGTTTCATGATAATCTTCCACCTCAGCCTTACCCCCTTCACAGGTTTCTTTCCATGTACTGTATTTGTCATTGGATGATGTAGGATTTTAAGCTCCCTAAAAGAGAACTTTCTACATTTCAATATGAAAAACAACCATGATGACTTATGTGTTGCCTATTTTCGGTTTCCTAGCCTGAACTATAAACTATATTGTGGCCCCTGTGAGGAATCCAGTGTGTTCAAATTAAGGTTGTTTTTAAAAAGGTTTTCTTCACTTAGGGTGTGCAACAAAATATAAGCTCAAATAAACTAAGTACAAATATTTTGGAAAGAGGATACCTTCTATACAAAGTTTAAATGAGCTTAGTGTATGGGGTGAATGTGTGTGTAAGTGAAATTGTGAGCATACAAAGTGTGAATTGATGTGGATATGTGGTGATCCTTTACAATTCCTCTAATTAAATTATGTGATGTTTGTTACTTGCAAGAAAATAAATGATGTGTGGATGATGAGCGACTTGCTTCTTTCTTAATTATACTATGTGAGCATACAAGAAGATGTAAATTTTATTTTTTTGAGAAAGAGTCCATATGCCACCACAGGTTTTCCACAAGGATGCAAGGGAGGTAGTGCCTACTTGCTTTCTTTACTAACACCAAGTCCTGGTCTTGAAAATAAATGAATGAAATAAAATCTTTGGTTAGCAAAATAAGTAAAAAATATGTGTGGATGATGGGTCACTTACTTCTTTCGTAATTATACTATGTGAGCATATAGGGAGATGGAAGCTTTGGTGCTTTGAGAAAGGGTCAAGATTCCATCACAGGTTTTCCACAATGACAAAAGGGAGGCAATGCCTACTTTCTTTCTTTACTGACACGAAGTCCTGGCCCCGAGAATAAATAAATGAAATAAAAGATTTGGTTAGCAAAACAAGTAAAAACATATTTGTGGATTTAGGGCCACTTACTTTCCTCCTAGTTAATCTAGGTGTGGGGTGATTTGGAATGAGAAAGGAAGTAAAAAATATATGTGGATTAGGGCCACTTACTTAAATCCTCTGAGTTCTAAGCTATATTTGAGTGCAAAATTTCAAAGTAAAATATAAGAAATTACTCTACTTTTAATGGTTAGTAAAGAAAATTGGTTAGTAATAATGGTGTGTGCAAGGTGAATAGTGCACATACAATGTGTTTGAATTGTAAGTATGTGGATATGTGGTTCATGATCATTTAATACAATTCCCCTAATTACACTATGTAATGTTTGTTCCTTGCATGAAAAGAAAAGATGTATGGATAATGGATTACTTACTTTTTCAAATTATGCTACATGCGAGCATAATATAGGGAGATGAAAATTAGTGCTTTGGGAAACATTCTATTTCCATTACCAACTAAATTGAATTATGTAACTTGATTTAATTAAATAGCTAAAATTTGTTGCTTATTCATAAATCATGATTTAACTTCAAGAGATGTCACAATTGAGAACACACAATAAAGGAACCCCCATCTAAAGGATAAGAAATTTACAAAGTAGTTGAAGGTATGCAATTTGTAAAACATTTGCACTAAATTTTTTTATATTTTATGTTTTAAATATGATCCTATGTTAACAATGAAAATTAATTCATTTATATATAAATTTTAATGATAAAAATTAAATTTATCTTTTACGTTAAATAATGGCTATGTTGGCAAAAAAAGAAGAAGCTATATATAAATTTTAATGATATATTATAATTTAATTGTTTAAAATTTTTCATTTGAAATATGTATTATATAGTTATAATGCGTGGTTGTGTATTTCTATAAATGGTTAATAAAATACGATAGTGATTTTTTTAAATGATTTTTTTAATTTTTTTAATTTTTTTCTTAATTTTTTTAATTTTTAAATTTTTTTATAAATATTCCAATATCATAATTCAAAATTGTTATTATATTTTAATCTTATTGTATTTATTTAAAAATTTCAAGAAAATGTAGCATACTACTAAAAAATATTGGAACTGCTTTATTCATTTAAGAATGTAAAAAACTAGTTCGCTTGGGCTAGCTCAACTAGCAATGGCTTTGGAAATGAAGTCTCATGTAACCGGAATTCTTGGGTTCAAATCTTGTATTATCCCCTCTGATCGGGGTGAGAAGTTGGACATGATGAAGATGTAGTCCTACCAAGATTACAAAAATAAATAAATTCATAAATATATAATTTTTTAATATATCTACCTCCATCTCTCCATTTACCAAGTAACGCATTTGACCTTTTTCAAAATTAGTTTTTCTTGGCAACAATTCTTCGAGAGGCTATATAAATCCTAAACTAAAAGTGATCTCTACAACAAGGATGGTATTATATTTTTGTTCATACATCTCATTCACCAAACATTTGAATCAAAATCCAATGCCAATCGAAAGGGATTGTGAGAAGAGAAGGAAATATAGAAATTATTTAAAAAGAATACATGTTAAGAATAAAATTAGAGAAATTGGAGAGTAAATTGTCAATATACCTATTTCCCAAGTAATCTAGTCCCACAAGCAATAATCTCTCTTCACTCTCCCCCAACACTTGTTTAAGAAATGAAAAAAACTTAAAATGATTTGGGCATAGGATTGAAGGGTGTGTGATAAAGGTGATCTATTGTAGATATAACCCCAAAATTTTACTAGTGAATCCAGGTTTGAAGCTTTGTTTGGTTTCACAACAAGTCACATTTACCAAGTGAAGTATTTGACCTTTTTCAAAATTAGTTCTTCTTAGCAACAATTTTCCATTTCTTTAAAAAACTATATAAATCCCAAACTAAAAGTGACCCCTAATGTAGCAAGGATGATATTATATTTTTGTTCATATATCTCATTTACCAAACATTTCAATTATTTAAATCCAATGTCAAGTAAGAGAGATTGTGAGAAGAGAATGAAATAGATTTAAGTGATTAAAAAAGAATACATGTTAGGAATAAAATTAGAATAATTGGAGAGTTTATTGAAGAATCCAAAGAGAGTGGCACAAAAATGAGAAGAGGATGAAGATATAGCAAAGTTGATGAAGAAGATATTGTATAATAATTTGCAAGGTTGTTGAACCAAAGACTAATTGAAATTAAGTTTAAATTCTTATATAGGAAGTCTAAATACATATTTTAGAGGGAATTATTACTAACTTAATGATATGGCGAATCTTTTGAATTTGAGAGAATGGGAGATTCTTGAAAAATCAAGCTAGTGATTACCAAATTGAAGGGCCAAGTTTATTTCATGAGAGAAAACAAAATTTATGTCTATACATTTATGCAAAATTAATCAACTATTAGATAATTGTGACTAAAAAACCATACAATACATAAATACACACTCCATGATACAAGAAGGAACCTATTCAACTAGTTTTTAAGTATGTTAATATTTGAAAGCTTTACTATACAAGATCAAATTAGTTGGAAAGGTTTTTCTTCATTAGAAGCACCATATCATTTAGCATTTTAAAATGTGTAACTAAAATTACCATAAAACAATAGTAAGAAGAACTTTCTTAAAGGAATAAATTATCATACTACAAAGAATTTCACAATTCCAAAAAAAATGGAAGAAACATGGGATGAGAAATATGAGAAGACTAATGAAATTGTTGATAAGGAAACAAAAAGAAATCAAGAGATAGACGTTTTAGTGGATCTAGAGAACAAGAAAGATGCTTCAAGGTCTTATCAACAATAAATGTACATTGTTATCATTTGTGGTGAAGAGGGGCACAAATTATTTGAGTGTTTATTTGGGAGAATGCACATGGAAATTTTAGCACAATAATCAAGTAGGGCACAAGGAGGGGTAAGAGGATTTAAAAAACTATATGTTTCTACAAGGAACTTTTTTTATACACGTGCAAAGGTAAATACCCAATGTCTTTTATGTTTTCAATTATTTTCATAAAATCCTGACAAAGTTTAAAATAAGGTTCCTATTTTTTACTTTTGAACCACACTTTGCAATAGATTTCATGATTACATGTTGTGAAACAACTAGATGAATTTAATCGACATTAGATTGCCATAGTCTAAGATGATTAACATTGTAAACATTTCTAGCATATCATTAATATGCACATGCTAATTTATTTCTTTTGCATTTATTATTTACGGATTTAATATTGATTAATCGCATGAGCCTTCCATGGATCATTATAGTGATATGCAACACTACACTCCTTTTTGTGCAAGAACAAATCTACAATGCACTTTGTATGTCTTTAAAAAACTTGTTCTCTTTAAAAAATTCTCATAACCTTCACGTGAGAATTGAAAGAAGAAACTTGTGAGGTTTTCAAAGGTAGGGATCACCATTTAGGATTCAAGGAATTATTTAATGTTATATATGATGATGGATGTCACGAAAATTTGATATTGTTATATATGTTTAACAAAGAATGTCTTCTTAACATGCACATTGGAAGGAGGGATACTCTTGCTTCCTCTAGATGTTGACAAATTTTATCTCTTTAAACTCTTACAAGGATATCAATCATCAATAAAACTAATGTTTATAGATTTTGGAGCACATATGTGACAACCATTTTTGCTAATCCCTCTTGTAAATAAATTGCCATGAATTGTAATTCATGTAAATAATATATGGAAATTATGTAACAATGATCTTCTTTGGTTAAATCACATGCTTAGCTTTTGTGGGTTATCATAAACCATTACAATTCAAAGGTGGTTCATAATTTGCATGAATTCAAGTGGTTTCAGAAAATTGCAATAAATCATGGTTTCAAGTGGTTTTCAATAGTTTGCATGGTTTCAAGTGGTTTCCTTTAGTTGTTGTTACATCTCAATTTTTAACTACATCGTATTATTTTCAATGCTTATTTTTATCTTAGTTTTATAATTTCATTCTCCATTTGTTTTTTGTTTTCAATCATATTTCTAATGCATACAATATCGAGCAAGTAATATGAGAAGCTAGACAATTTGAATTACTTGTATTTGCATGCATTCCTTGAATTTCATGATCTTCTTGTTCTCTCAATATCTATCATTTTTTTCATCCTTTCTCTAGTTTTTTCTCGCATTTCCTTTATGATTGACAATTTCTTTTCTTTTCTAGATTCAAATCTCCAACTTCGCATGTATGTTGTGAATTCTTGTCTAATTTTCACACTTTGATATTTCTCTATGAATGAATGTTTGCTATTTTTTTTTCATGCATTCAAGTTTAGAGTAATTTTTTTTTTTGGGTTGACAGTGGATGCTCGATCGAGCCACTAGTTAATCACCTTCACAACTCGATTGAGGGTTTCTTTAACGCTCGATCGAGTTATTTTAATTTTGAATTCAAGTTCTTGATCGAGTCACTACTTAACCACCCTCTCAGCTCGATCAAGGGTTTCTTTAACGCTTGATCGAACTATTTTAATTTTGAAATCAAGCACTCAATCGAGCTATATTAATTTCAAACTCAAGCACTCAATCAAGCTCCTGAGGTCCTAAAATCAAATTTATAGCACCCCTTCTACAAATTTCTCTACAACCCCATTTTGTACCCTAACATATTTAGGATAGAGTTTTTCCTTAAGTGGAAGATTTGGACTAAAAACATTTGAAAGTCTTTTCGAGCATATTTCTTTAATTGGAAGGTGGAAATTTGTCTAAAAAAATTAACTCTTGATACCCCTTTGACTATACAATCTTCTCCTTCAACATTAATACAAGTGAAAGAATTTTCTAGAAAATTTAAAATTACTCTCTGAGTTCAAGCTTTTGTGATTCAAATTGTTCAGAGAAAGTTGTTCTTAGTTCTAATGATAAACTACACTGGATGGTTCGAAACCTGTTGACCAAATAATTGTAAATGTAATTTTACTGAAAGAATTTTATTTAAAATTGTTTTGTGAGGTTCCAACCAATCAATCCCAATAAGTATGTCATATGAACCCAAAGGTAAGATGTTTAAATTCAAGTGAGTATTCATTCCATTCATATTTAATAAATAATCTTTGCTTATTTTGTTACTTTTCTCTTAGCTATTTTGGCCAATTGTAATAACCAGGGTTTACTTTTCTTTTCCTTTTTAAGTCCACACTTTTCATTTACAATACGGGAAATATAACTTAAAGTACATCCAGGGTCAATTAGTACTATTACATTTTTCTCAAAAAATTTACCTTAAATTTCCACCATAGTGGATTGGAGACCTTGTCGTCTCCCATCCAATACCACACTAATCCTTTGGATATTCAAAGAAATGCCAAAGACTATAGAGGATTCTTGTAGGTTATTTATTGATGTATTTTTGTTCATAGGGTTTTATGGATAGTCTCTCCACAAATGGTTTTCATTGCAACCCCAACATTTAATTGGTGGTTTAATTGAAATTTATGTTTCCTGCTCCGACTCCTTATGCACTCTTTGGTACAAATTCCTTCTATTGATTTACACTTTCATTTTAGTTTCCCCCTTGATTGCTTCTAACAGTGTTAGAGAACATAGATTGTTGAAGCATGCAACAAGGAATTCTCAATTTCATTTTTCCTTGATTAAATTGAGAAAATTTGAATTTCCACATCAACAGACAACTTTGATGCAGTTATCTTGTGTGACATGGCTTGTGTCACTCAGTTTACGTAGTAAATTTGAGTTAGAGGAGTTAAAGTTCAATTAAGCATGTTTGATTGCTAATTTGTAGCAATCAGGGTCAATTATTTCAAGTTGTTTTCAGTTAAACTAATTCTAATTGTTATAGGAACTAATGGAAGGTCAGTTGTGCAGCGGGACTTCTTTCTAACTTAGTGATCATCCAGTTAATTGATAATCATACCAAAATAAATAGTGCATGAAGAAAATTTGAGCTACCTAGCTATGGTAGAGTTTCGAAGGAAGTGTAACGTCAGTTGTAAACTAGTATTGAGTGTATAGTTGCTGCATGCAGTCAGATGATCAACCTTGGGAATTGCGCAAGAATTTTGGAGGAATTTACTACATAATAGGGGCTTAATTTCCTCAGGATTTGCGCAAGGAAATAGTGGCTCAAGTAGAGGTAGAAATTGACTAAGTTTGGGTCAGAGCTTCTCAGTGAGCAAAGTGTTAGATTATTCGCTTGCAGCCTGTGCTCAATTGAGCAAAGAAATTGTAATACATCTCTATTCATTAGATTAATGCAAGCGGGCAAAGGGTTTTTTAGCAAATTTCTTTTCCATGGAATAAAATTTTGTGTGCACGTGTGTTATTTCTCATTGAATGTTTGTGATTGATGTTCTAAATTGTGAATTGAATCCACATAACAATAGAATAGGTTTGTGTCTTGTGATTTTGATTAAAATTTCATGAGTAGTTGCAAATCTACAACATAATTTCTACATGGTATAAGAGAAGGATTCACATTAGAGCAGGAATTTCAAAGTTGTTTCGTAGGAGAATCAAATTTTTAGTTCAATGTAGCAATATCTCTACAGAGTTGGGAAGATGACCTTCAATAGGCTGAGGCTAGAGTATGCCTTGGAAGGTATCTCTAATTTCATTCTATGGAAGGATCACATGGAGGCAATATTGGATGACAATGGATTTCTATAATACATCAAGACAAATGTTGCAAAACCATAGGCCTCTGATGCCCATAACCTTTCTCAATGGAAGAAATATGTAGCACAGGAGAGGAGAATGACCTTGGAGGGAGTATGGGATCACATTGTCTCAAATATCCATAAGAAAGAAACTCCATTTGCAATGTGGAAAGCACTAGCATAATTGTTAGAGAATAGTAGTTACCATAGGAAGCTGGCACTCAAGAATAAACTTAGAAATATCAAGATGCAGAAGAATGACACTATCCCGTAATATCTGAGCATATTTACACAAGTTCATGATGAACTTGGTGGGGTTGGTGTTAATGTTGCAAAATATGACTTGGTAAGCCTAGCCCTTTTATTCCTTCCCAAGAGCTGCCATAACTACCAAAATTTGGTGAACGAGAGGGAAAACATACCAAATTGGGAATGCTCATGGTTTGATTTGGTACAAGAGGAAATAAGGCGGGATATTAAAGATGGTACTTCATCCAAGGGTGCAGATGAAGATAAATTTTCATTTTTTGGAAAGGGAAATAAAGGAAAAGGGAAGAAATCTCAAACCAAACCAGAGTCCATCCAAGGGGGCAAGAAGAACGATTTTTCAAAAATTAAATGCTTCTGTTGTCATGAATTCAGGCTTTATGCCATGAAGTGTCCACACAAAAAGGCAAGCAAGAAGGCCTCAGGAGGAGTAGTAGGTGAAGTGAAGCCTTGGATTCATAGGTCGAGCTTAACTTTACCCTTATCACATGCATGACCAGCACGGTGATGGGGAGCATGTGGTACTTGGAATCAGGTGCATCGTTCCACATGACAGGGTGTAGAGACTTTTTCAGTGACCTGGAGGAGAAAGATCTCCAAATGCACATCGAGCTGGGGGCGATGAAAGGTACAACATGATCGAGATTGGTACAATCACCTTTTAGAGGGAGTTAGGCTCTCTTCTCAGACTCAAGGATGTTATGTTTGCTCCAGACCTAAAGAAAAATATCATCTTTGTTGCAATTTTGGAAGACCGTGGTTATGATGTGATCTTCAATAAAGGGAAAGAATTCCTACGACACATAGATATGGGACAGGTGATGTAGATTGGGGTTCGTGTGAAGAACTTGTATAACATAGATATGGAAGATTGTGTTGCATTAATCAGTAAGGGAGAGAAAGTGCAGATTTGTGATGCCGATGAACTTTGGCATAGAATACTTTTCCATTTGCATCATGGCACCTTGAAGATTATGCAAAAAATAACCATTGGCCTCCCAAAAGGAGAACTTGAGCAATAGGATGTACTTTAGGGAAGTACACAAAATCCATATTCCATGATCAAGATAACAAAGCAAATGTAGTCTTGTAAAGGATCCACTATGATGTCTATGGACCTTTCTCAACAACCTCCACTTCCAGACACAAATATTTTTCCATTTTTATTAATGACTTATCAATGAAGTGTTTGATATTCTTCATGCAGAAGAAAGATTTCCAAGTTCATATAATTCAATACACTAGTTGAGAAAGATACTGGCAAGAACGTGAAGGTTCTCATGAGTGAAAATGGAGGTGAGTATGTTTCGAATGGATTCAAAAAATTAATCTGTGAAAGAAGGTATTCAAAGCGAGCTGACACCACCCCAAAACCCACAACAGAATGGGGTGGATGAGAGAAATAACTATAGAATTATGGGATTTGTGAGGGCTTTATTGCATGACCAAGGCATACCTCTACATTTATGGGCTAAGGCATGAAACACGTCAGTCTATTTGCAGAACCAGAGTCCTCATCATATTCCTGGTATGATTGCACCAAAGGAGGCTTTCTTAAGGAGGAAGCTGGATGTGTCATAATTCATGATTTTTGGAGCCTTTGTTTACTACCATGTCTCCAAATAAGCAAGGAAGAATGTTGAGCCGACAATAGAATTGGGGGTATTTATGAGATACACAAAAAATCCTCAAAACTACCATGTGTACTTTCCATCCCTCATAATGATAGTTGTGGGAAGGGATGTAAAGTTTGATGAGGAAAAAGTGATGCAGTGCTCTCTTGAGAGGGAGATTAAGATACCACCATAAGAGAATAATTTATCTCCAAAGGAGGAGCCTTGGGAAGTTGTGGAGCGGCCACAAATTGAGGAGCAGAGAGTGGAGACATCCACTCAAGTAGAATCATCCAAAGAAGGTAGGAAAAGAACTAGGGAAGCTAATAGAATTTTGAAGGATGCAAGGGAGAATGTGGGAGCTCCTTCAAATTTATGTAGGCAGAGGAGGTCACCTGATCGGTTTTCTGGCTATATGGATTTAATGACTAATATTGTAGATACTGATCCATAATATTTCGAGGAAGAAGTAGAGAAACATGTAAAGGTTGATTCAATGGTGGAGGAATACGAATCCATTGTCTAGAAAAAAATTTGGGAAGTGGTCCCAAGACCAACTGATAAATCAGTTGTGGGTTTGGGATGGATCTTCAAGCTTAAGCATGCAACAGACGGAACAATATAGAAGCATAAGTCCAAATTTGTGGCCAAGGGGTACTCTCAAGTTGAGGGAATTGATTATGAGGAGAAATTTTCTCCTCTAGCAAGGTACTCATCCATTATATCAATTCTTTCATTGGTCATGTAGATGGGTGGAAGATCCACCAATTGGATGTAAAAACAACATTTCTCAATAGGGTTATTGAGGAGGAGGTGTACATTGAGCAACCAGAAGGCTTTTATACATTTTATTGGGAGTCTCATGTGTGCAAACTTAAGCGAGCGTTGTACGGTCTCAAATAAGCACCCTGTGCTTGGTACACTAGGATTGACAACTATCTCACTAGTTTGGGCTTCACCAAAAGTGAAGTGAATGCAAGCCTGTATCATATCTTAGTAGAAGGTAAATCTATTATTATTGTCTTATATGTTGATGATTTGATTTTAACTGGTGAGGAATAGTTGATCAGATCTTGCAAAGAGGACCTTGCAAGGGAATTTGAAATGAAGGACATGGGTCTCATGCACTACTTCTTCAGGTTGGAAGTATGACAAGGCGATGGGAAACTATTTTTATCTCAAGAAAAGTATGAAAATGAGATACTATAGAGATTCCGCATGGAGAGTTGTAAACTCATGGAGACACCTCTAGAGACCAACTGGAGGAAGGAGGACATCACTTTAAGTGAGGAAATGGATGCTACCATTTATCGACAGCTAGTGGGTTTACTCATGTATCTTGTGAACACATGACCAAATATGTGCTATATAGTCAACCCACTGAGCCAAGTTGTGGTTAGGCCAATCAAATTATTTTGGAAGGAAACTAAACATGTTTTACAACACCTTAGAGGAACTACCCAATTTGGATTATGGTACAGATGGACAGAGGGAGTGAAGTTGTGTGCATAATAGATGCATATTGGGAGGGAGTTCATCATACTGAAAGAGAAAAATCAAGTGGAATTTTCAATGTTGGGTTTGCAGTTGTTTCCTGGTACAACAGGAAGCAAATATTTGTGGCGCTTAGCTCGACAGAACAAGAATACATGGCTGCAAGTCAAGCAACATGTGAGATGAACTTCATGAGAAAGATACTTGCGGGATTGTTTGGTTAGATGATTGATCCAACTATGATCTATTGTGATAATTAGAGTTACATTAAGCTCTCCGAGAATCCTGTATTTCATGATCTATCCAAGTATATATATATCTGGCATCACCATTTATGGGACTGTGTCCAGAGGTGGATAATGTTGCTACAATACATTTTGACAAATGAACAAGATGCTGACACTTTGACAAAGGCCTTGTCAAGAGGGAAGTTCAAGTTCCACGGGTGCAAGATAGGGGTTGTTGATAATCCCTTTCTCGCTGAGAGGGAGTGTTGAAAAATGCAACAATAAATTATCAATTTGATTTTGCCTTGATTAAAATAAGAAAATTCGAATTTCCACATCAACAGACAGCTTGGATGTAGTTAACTTGTGTGATATGTCTTGTGTCACTCAATTTACTCAGTAAATTCAAGTTAGAGGAGTTACATTTCAGTTAAGCATGTGCGATTTCTAATTTGTAGTAATCAAGGTCGGTTATTTCAAGTTGTTTTTAGTTAAACTTGTTCTAACTGTTGGAGGAACTAGTGGAAGGTCAATTGTGCAATGAGGCTTCAGTCTAACTTAGTGATCATCCAGTTAACTAATCAATCAACCCAAAATAGCTAGTGCATGCAAAAAATTCGAGTTCCCCAGCTGTGGTGGAGATTCCAAGGCAGTATAACATCAATTGTAGACTAGTCTTTAGTGTACAGGTGTTTCATGTTGTCAGATGATCAACCTTGGGAATTGCATAAGAATTTTGGAGAAAATTCCTAAATAATACGTGCCTAATTTCCTTAGTATTTGCGCAAGGAAATATGGGCTCAAGAAGAGGTAGAAATTAGCTAAGTCTGGTTCAGAGCTTCTTAGTGAGCAGAGAGAGAGATTATCCACTTGTAGGTTGTGCTCAGTTGATAAAATCAATTGTAATACATCTCTATTCATATATTAATGGAAGAAAACAAAGGCGTTTTTAGTAGGTTTCTTTCCCCCGGAAAAAAATATTTGTGTGCATGTGTATTATTTCTCATTGCATGTTTGTGATTGATGTTCTAAATTGTGAATTGAATTCCATAGAGCGGTATAGTAGGTTTGTGTCTTGTGATTTTGATTAAAATTTCATGAGCAGTTGAAAATCCACACCATAATTTCTACACATGTTTCTTAAACCCCTTTTTCTTGGCATTAAAATTTTCATTTTTCTTAGTCATCCAACTTTTAAAATGATCACTCTTTTGTTTGTTCAGGTTGAAACACAATTTTGCCTCCCTAATAGTCTCATCCATATTTCTTGGATTGTCAAATTTGAACCTCTCTTTGTATGAAAAAGGAAAGTAGCTAATGAATCTTTGTATTTTTTCCTTTTTCATATATGGTACATATCTCAACAAGCTTGTGAAATTGTTCACGAATTTGTCAATGTTGGACTATCCCAGCCTTAACTCATGAAACTCTCTAGCATTTTCAGTAAAATATATTTTTGCTAAGTATTTCTTTTTGAATTCCTTTTAAAGTGTTTCCATGTCATATTTTTTCTTTTGATACTCTTTATGACTTTATTTTCCTCCCACCATAAGGATATTTTACCAATTAACTGGTATGTATCCAATTTGGCCTTCAAGTTGTTAGGATAATTGTAGACCTCAAAATACTTTGACATATTTAGAAGCCATGCTTCTACTCCTTCTTCAGATTCTCCATCAAATTTTGGAGGTCTAATATTTTTTAATTCTCCTTGTAACTGAGATGTGGTTCTTTTCTTTTTGGACATAGAAGTACTACTATCATATTTTTGTTCTTTCCCTTCATTAAACTCATGGGTCTTACTTTCACTAGAAGCTATAGAATCAGTTGTACTAGTAGATTCACTTATAGATCTCTTCTTATGAGCTTTTCATGTTTTCATATTGCCTCTATTCTCTTCCATCTTCCTTATTAAGTAGCCATTAATCCCTTATTTCTTATCCTTATCTTTGGATAAATTTTCTTGATTAGCCTTTATACTATCTAAATATGCCTCCAAGCTACGCATTACTTGCAGGATTTCAAATTTGTGCTTATTCTTTCATATTCATATTTTAGTTATTTCTTAAATTCAATCCATAAGCTACAAATGAAAAATATGATATCTAAGGAAATAAACCTACATTATCTAGGATTTCATAATATTATAATATTTTTTATGAAATGGAATATCCATGATAATTGAAAAATCATATAATTTTGTTTTAAACGAGAACAATAAATTATATATTCAAAATTTGCATCAGAAGGTGCAACAGGTACACTCATCAATCCACAAATTTTGAATTCAAACCCTTTCATACAAAAATATCATGCTCTGTAAGCTAGGACTCAAATCTAAAATATTTGTAATTTACCCCTAAAATACTAGGTGTAAATGTATACACCTTAAAAAAATAACCTAGTAAAGATAAAATTTGACTTCCATTAAATAAACTAACTTGGAGAGCCTTTGTCCCTAGTTAAATCCTCCATTTCTTCAGCGACAATAATTTTTAAATCAGTGATCAATTGATTTGCATCACTCGTTGACTTTCGCAATGAGATAAAGCCATGCTGTCCCTGTACCAAATCCTGATGCAGGGTCTCCACTTAATTCCTAGCACTCTCTAACCTATATTTTATCCTTTGAATAGGTGCTCATTATGTTAGAAAATTATATATTACATAGCAATGGAACACATAAAATATTGCAGAAACAAAAACATAGAAAATGTGTAAAACAAAAGAGAGACGGATATACGTCGTTCACCCAATTTGGGCTACATCCATGGAGAAACAACCAATCCTTTATATTATCTAGCAAAATGAAGATATACAACATACAACAGATTTGTTGTAATTTCCTCTTCTCTCTCACACAATCTCTTCTCTCTTTCTCGCTTAGAATAATAATCCACAGTTGTAATACAATTCGCTCATATAAACTGAAGGTTGTCTTCTAGGGAAAAAAACCCTAAATTAACATAACTTCTACTGTCAGATCATCCGTCTAATGAAAAACCCAGATTGACTAAGGAATTACAATATTTTACAAGGCAATTTTTCATATATTTTTAGCTTTAGGGGCACTGCCCCCAAACCCCCACTAGGGGGGATCATAAAATCATCGTTGCCCCCATCCCCCCCGGACCCCCATAACAGTGAATAAAAAGGCAGTGTTTCCACCCCGCTAAGAATTGGGGTCGAACAAGACGATACCTCTGAATAAAGAAGATAATCAGGCTCAACACCCAACAATCTCCCACTTGGAGACTGATTACTACAACTCCACCGTTGCTTCATTTGTTGGAAAATGCTTCCACTTTGGACTTGGTTGTTTCTCATCTTCATCATCATACTTCAAGACCAATTGAAACTGAGAATAATCTTAGTTTCTCCCTGGTTACAACTTTTGGTAACATATCTGCAGGATTCTGGCTAGTGTGTACCTTTTCCAGCTTCAATTGTCCATCTTCCAACACTGACTGTATGAAATGGTACTTGAGATATATACGTTTAGTATTAGAATGAAATGTTGAGTTCTTTGCAAGATGAATGACTCTCTGGTTGTCACAATATAACCTACCCATATCCTGCTTCTTACCCAATTCATCCATAACCTTTGCAACCAAATAATTCCTTTACTAGCCTCCGTAGCAGCAACATACTCCACTTCTGTTATTGAAATTGCAACAACACTTTGTATTTTTGAAACCCAACTGACAGTTGTTCTACCTACAATAAACACATACCCTTTGGTGCTCCTCCTGTTATCTCTATCACCTGCCATATCTACATCAACACATCCCTATAGAGCAATGTTTGAACCACCAAAGCATAATGCTTGATTTGCGGTACCTCTCAAATACTTGAGAATCCATTTCACTGTTATCCAATTTTCTTGTCTTGGATTTTTCATGTACCTGCTTAGAACTCCCATTGCATGTGCAATATCAGGTCTTTTGTAGACCATTGCATACATTAAGCTTCCAATTGTTGATGAATATAGAACCTTAGACATATAATCCATCTCTTCCCAAGTCTTGAGACACATCTCCTTACTTAGTTTGAAATGGGTAGCCAAAGGGGTACTAAGTGGTTTTTCATTCTGCATATTAAATATTTCCAACACCTTTTCTATGTACTCACTCTGAGAGAATGTTAATTTGCGATTTTTCCTATCTCTAGTTACTCTCATACCAAGGATTTTTTTTGTAGTACCCAAATCCTTTATTGCAAATGAATTTACCAATTTTCCTTTGAACACATTTATATCCTACATGTTAGACCCTACAACAAGCATGTCATCTACATACAATAAAAATATATTATATCTCCCATCATTTTTCCTTTTGAGATAAACACAATGATCATAGTGACATCTAGTATAACCTTGTTCAGACATAAACCTATCAAACCACTGCCTTGGAGCCTTTTCTAAGACGTACACGCTCTTCTTTAACCAACACACTAATTTCTCCTTCCCTTGACCTCATATCTTTGTGGTTGTTGCATATAGATCTCTTCCTCAAAATCCCCATGGAGAAAAGATGTATTTACATCTAACTGTTCAATATACAAATCTTATGTTGCTACTAGACTTAAAATAGTTTTGATTGAAATCATTTTAACATCAGGAGAAAAACTTTCATCAAAGTCTATACCTTTCTTCTATGCAAACCCCTTCACTACAAGTCTAGCTTTATAGCTTTGTTTACCACAATCTTCTTCCTTCAACCTGTAAACCCATTTATTCTGTAATGTTATTTTACCTGCAGGGAACTCGACTAAGTCCCAAGTCTGGTTATGTACCAAGAAGTCAATATCTTCTTTCATGGCTAGCTCCCACTTCTTCCTGGTTTCTACCTGCATTGCTTCTTCATAACATTATGGTTCACTAGAATTAGTCAACAATACATAATATAATGAAGGAGAATATCATTCAGGGTGTCTACATATCCTGGTAGATCTTCTGACACCACTTTCATGTGTTTGAGGTGATTGTTGCTGTTGTTGTTGTGGATGTTGATCATTATGATTTTCAGGCACCTTTACTTTTCTTGTGATCTCATCAAGCACTGTGTATTCTCTCTTTTCTTTTTCCTGTTTCTTTTCTTGCATCCGATCCTTATACAAGACCTTTTCATTGAATATGAAATCTTTGCTTCTAATTATTTTGTGATTTTCATAATCATATAAGCAATAACCAAAATAATTAACACCATATCCAATAAAGGTATATTTCTTTGATTTTGCCTCAATATTTGTTCTATTTTCTTTATTAATGTGGACAAAGGCTTCACAATGTAAAGTCTTTAAAAATGAGTAGTTTACATTTTTACATATCCATGCCTCCTCTAGAATACCACCATCCAAGGAACTTGAAGGCCCTCTTTTTATTAGATAAACACATTAATTTTTCATAGGATGACATTGTTCTTTTCTATGATAGTTTCATTTCATCATTAATAAATTAAGTTCACCCCATATCATCATTACATTATTCAAATCTACACCATTATACATTAACATGTGTAATAACATAGAAAGAAACAACATCACCATCATCATCAATGCACCATAACATAAAAGGAATAGTAGAAGAAAGCATGCACACATATAGAGACACCAAGATTGATATGAGACCAGGGAAAAACTCATTATGGGGAAAACCCTTGCAAATATTCTTCTTCTTAGATCGTCATCAAATGATGCAGCAAAAGAGAGTACAATGATCCATAACTTTATCTACGCAACAAAAAAAATTGATATTCATGAAACCGATCTAACCATGTTAGGAATTAGAATCCTCATACTGATGGATGTAATGTGTTGTCACAAACTGATGTCAATTGTTGTATACTGTTGTCACTGTGCCGAACATTGTTGAGCATTGTTGTCACTTTCAATGAGCCTAATACATATCTTTGCAGCGGATACTAACAAATTAGATATACAACTATGTATATATGTAGAGAGAAAACCAGATCTACCAGATCAGTGATGTCAACCAAATTCAAGATGTGAAACCCTAGATCTGAATTGGGGTCGCTCTCATCAAAACTGTCAATGTGAGACTGAAACGCCCTGGTCGATCTCTCAGTCATTGGATGTGGGAAACTGTGACTGAACGGTCACTCTCAGGAAGTATTTATGCATGTGACTGTGATGCAATACACCTAAATCCTAGAGTCGTTCCCTTACAGTTGTTGTTCGACCGACCGGGACCTGAACCTTCCGAATTACCTTTGAAGCCATAGTCTCTCCCATAAGCCTCTGTGATAACATCCAATGGTATATAGTCACTCTCATAGGCTTATGTGCCAGCGTACAATGACCATAATTCCTTGTTTTGTGCCAGCGACCAAGATCCAGAAGACCCTAACCCAAAGTGAACCTTTCGCCTATGATTTCATACTCTTGAGTGAACTCCTTCCGTCGAACATGTGAGAACCAAGACAGAAAAGAGAAGAGAAGATGTGTCCAAATGATCTTGAGGTCTCTTATATTTATAGGCTTTCTTGAGGGTTCACTTGGGGTTGACACTGAGCCAAGCAGTTACTCATGTGGTTAGAGTCAACCCATTTCATAATACATGTATGAATAAAATAATTCATAACTCAACTTTTGCTTGACCAAATTGGGTGATATTTAGGTTGATTTTTGTCCTCTAAAAAATAGGAATATAATGCGATCATTATCTTGGTCATTTGAGTTTTACAATGTGGAATTTGACCTCATTCGCAAAAATTAACACCCCCTCTCAACTAGGGAGAATTCCACCTGCTAATGTTTGTCCATCGAACAATATGTCATTATGGAATCTTCAAGTGTCATCACAGATCATATCTATCATGTAGTCATCACGCCACGTCCATCACAAATGTCTCATCATCACAAATCATCGTTGTACATCTCGATCTATCCTTTGCTTATTCTTGCTTATCTCTTGATTGTTCATGCTCATATGCTGAACATTCTCGGATCTAGAAGAAGAAGAATCTGATCTAGACGGGAGCTCAAGATATCATCCTCTATCCATCAGGATGCTATCTGGAATCTCTACCAGCGGACTACTACCTGGATCATCATCAATCATCATCGAAGAGCATATCATCAGGGAGTGATCTCAACCTGGAATCACAATGAGGAGTAATAACTTCCACCCATACCGAGAAATAGGATAACTCATCACACACGGGATTAAACCCTTGAGCCTAGATCACATAAGGGAGTACACCCTTGACCCTAGAATTTCAATGGGGAGATTTACCCTCAACCTGAAATTTCATCGAGGAGCTTTACCCTTAACTCAGAATCCTATTGCCTACCAATCTTCCCAAAAATGACTCTAAGTAGTCATGTGGTAGAACACCTGAATCATAGTAACCTTGGGTTGTACACCCCAAGCACACCCTCAACTCATTGGCAAAACGAGGAGTAATATTCCCAACAAGCCCTGCTTATGGGTATGATGCCAAATGGGGTATACTCTGCAAAGACCAGATAGGGGAGTAAAACCATCAACCCTATGGGTAATAGATAGGGGAGTAAAATCCTCAACCCTATGGGTAATAGATAGGGGAGTGACCTATTGGTCAGAGTTCCCTCAACCCCAGGAGCCCTTATCCCTTAATTCCTCACCCTGATAACTCAAACAGGGGGGAAGAGTTGGCCCAATGTCCTCGATCACTGCTTCTCTCATCATAATTGAATCTGGGATCATCTTATCACACTAGAAATTATTTCCTGTTCATATAGAACATCAAATCAAATTTAATGTTAGATGATATATAATCATTTAAATCACAAAAGGATACCATAATCATCCTCTGTCTGAAGGAGGTACCAACCACAAGCTTGAGCTTGTTTCAAACAACTGCACTTGTCTCAATATGAGAGTATCTTGGTCCAACCTATATGTATGGGATTTTCAGTCATCATAATGTGACCATGTCATATCCAGATCATGCTCAAACCAACTATCTAAGGAGCTTCTTCATCCTGCCTTACATCTAGCCATGTTAGCAACATCATGATCAACTTCAGTCATGCTATGGACCTCTCATCGAAGATATATTAGCAGATCTTATACTAAAGCATCATCGAAATGTGGTTATCAACAATAATCTCAAATATCAACAATACATCTATGCAGACACATATCAAAAGAGAGATATCTCATTCTAAAAAATAGAACACCTCATGCAGATATTTCAAAGAATTCTCGGTGGAAACTCTATGTGACTGAAGCAGTTCAATCATGAATTTAATCAAGTTCTATGCACATCATATATATACAGATGGATGTTCAAAATGGAACATCAATTCTTCAATCAATTGTTGGGTGCAATGTCAAGTTCAACAACATCTTGAACTACAAATCAGAGTATCCAAGGATTTACATTTTCATTATTCAAAAGCATTTTCCCATATCTTTTCAATATGGAATTTCTTTCTCAAATTCCAAAAATCAATTCGTCATGCCATGATACATTATTCTGTTCTTTAGAATCCATCTCCCTCTAATTTAGATCATCAAAGGCTCATCACATGTCACAAATAGATCATCAGGATATAAAACCAAAACCATAATCAATATCAAAGCCATACCTTGGAACTCATCATCCTGAATTCATCATATAACTGTCAAATATATACATATTAGGATTGAAATGCTCTAAGCATAATGTCTTGCTAAGCCAAGATAATAAGCTTTACATAGATCAATGTTGTATCATATCAACAAAGTCATCTCATCAGAGTTTAGAAGTTCGATCACAACCATTATCAAAGTCATCATTATCTCAGTATTAATACTTTCAACCAGGAGACAGGTAGAGCTCATATCATATCATGACTTCATCATGCCAACAAGTTTTCATTAATCATGCATTATCAATCTGAACTTTATCAAGTCATTCTCATAATCATACTACAAGTCATTTTTGTCACTAGGTGTAAATGCATACACTAAGGATTAATCATGCAAGTTCCATTTTCATGTTGAATCATAACTATCAGTACCTAAACCATTTTTCTAAGAATAAGGAGGCCAATCTCCACATAGGTCATCATGCCACATAACATTGTTATAAGGGAAAATCAACAATCATCAAATTAGATCATTACTTCAAGTCCAAGTTCTCTATTGTAGAGAGATCTATATTCAAAGCACATCTCAATCATTAATTCAAATTTATTGGAAAGAATCATGACAAAACATTGTTCATATATATCGGTAAGCCAAATCATGCCATCCTCATGTAGCACAAACATAGTGACATATCTATATGTATGTCCTGGTCACCTGTGAACATAAGTTCAGTCTGCATGTTCATGTTATGGAAAACATTCAATATTTTCTTGCTAGCAGATCTTATCTGTGGTACTAACGTCTTCCAGGTGATCTTCTGATTTCATGCACAATAATTCATTATATGATCAACAATTTAACTCAACAACTTCAGAATCAGTTAACAGTGGCAGAATATGTCAGGGACATCATGATTCAGAGTTCAAACAACTTCATAAAGCTTCACATGATGGTCAACTATAGTCAAACCTCTAGGCACTCCCTTCAGGATAGCATGAGAGCGACTTTAGATGCATGTACATTGTCTAGGCCTTAGCATGCATACATCTAGGGATGAGATCTCCCAGATGAGTGATTGTGTCTAGAGTAGAAACCCTAACTTTTGTATGGGCTTCACATTTAAGACCCTGCGATAGATCAATACTGTGAGATGCACATAAATCATACTTTAGCAACATAGAATATAAATAGTAATAAGGGTACGAATCTTGGGAAGAGATTATCCCTCTGACTGAGGATTTGCATCATTCATCTTCATTCATGTAAGAAACTTGTCTCTACTTGAGTCATGCAACAACATATATGTTGGATCATAAATATAGGGCAATCAACATCATGACATCAATCTTTCATCAAAGGTTTAAAATCAAAGCAACAGATAGATCTCAAATACAATAGCACTTCTTATCAAGTCACTTGATCAAGTTAGGACATTCAATTTAACCATATGATGTCAAGACAAAACTACAGGTAGTAAGAGATATGGAATATCAATCTTACATTTATACCTCTCACATCAAGGTTATCATGCACTTCCTGACCAATGAGATCAAATTAGGTCATTCAATAAAGCTTTATCAAAACAACAAGAGTGTCAAATTGTCTCTTTCCATATGCTTTCATCATGCTTATCACAAGAATTATTAGCAGAATCAACTATATGAGTCAATGAGCTAGCCTTCTATATGAAATCCATCATGAAAAGTATATATCAAAGATATCCAATAGATAGATCATAGATACCAAGATATCAAATATATCCAACAGATAAATCATAATTTCATAATTTAGCTTGATCCTTTATCTTGATAGATCTATCTGTCAAGATAGATCAAGATCATAAAATGTTCAACACCAAGTGCATAATTTCATCATAGGAGACATATATCCAAGTCACTATCATATGCATGTATAAGCCATTAAAGAAAGAGGAATTCTCATCATACCCTAGGGATTACCAGACCAATAGTTGAAACACAATATACCATGCATACCTTGTGGTATTCAAATACCTGAGCACCTTTTCATTAGACATAGACTGCTTGAAATGCTTATCTTCAATGATAGGTGATCCTCTCCCTCTTGAACTAATCTTCAAGGTCCATCAATGTCCATGGTCCATATACCAATGTTGCCTTTAAGTATCCAACTAGATCTGCTAGGACATATCCCATCTAGGGCTTCATCGAATCTTCGTCAAGTGCTTGAGCATCTTTACATAGACCATGCTAGAGTTTCATACATCTAATCTCAAGCCTTTGCCATAAACCATGGTTTTCTCTCCAACCCTAACCTCATATAATCCATCAAACCCTAATCATCAAGATGCTTAGGGTTATATTCAAACCCTAGAATTATTTTAGGTCTCCACCATCCTCTTCTTGCTTCCATCAAAGGTGTCATCATCGGGGTGATCTCCATGACTTTTCTTCAGCCCAACTCTGATTCCATGTTAATTTTTCATAGGGTGACATTTTTATTTGCTATGATAGTTGAATTTCATCATTAACACATTAATTTCACCCCATATCATCATTGCATTATTCAGATCTACACCATTATACATCAACATGTGAAATAACATAGAAATAAACAACATCAACATCATCATCAATGTAGTGGAACATAAAAGGAACAGTAGAAGAAGACATGCACACATATAGAGACACTAGGATTGGTTCGAGACCAGGGAAAAACCCACTATGGGGAAAACCCTTGCAAATCTTCTTCTTCTTATATCGTCATCAAATGTTGCAGCAAAAGAGAGTACAATGATCCATAACTTTATCTATGCAGCAAAACAATAATGATATTCATGAAATAGATCTAATCATTCTAGGAATCAGAATCCTCATACTGATGGTTGTAATGTGATGTCACCAACTGATGTCAACTACTGTATACTATTGTCACTGTGCCAAACATTGTTGAGCACTGATATCACTATCGATGAGCCCAATACATATGTTTGCAGTGGATACTAAAAGATCAGATCTACAGATCTATATATATATATATATATATATATATATATATATATATATATGTACAAATGTAGAGAGAAAACCAGATCTACTAGATCACTAAAGTCAACTGAAGTCAAGATGTCAAACCCTAGATCTGAACTCGGGTCGCTCTCATCAAAATTGTCTTTGTGCGACTGAAATGCCCTGGTCGCTCTCTTGGCCATTGTATGTGAGTGACTCTGACTACATGATCTCTCTTAGGAATTCTTTATGCATGTAAATGTGGCACAATACACCTAAATCCCAAAGTCTCTCCCTTACAGTTGTTGTACGAGCAACTAAGATGTCCTGGTTGCTCTCAGGACTACCCTGTGTGAGCGACCGGGGACCTGAACCTTCCGATCTACCTCTGAAGCCATAGTCACTCCCATAAGCCTTTGTGCCAACATCCAAGGGTCTATATTCGCTCTCATAGGCTTATGTGTCAGTGTCCAGGGACCAAAATTCCTTGTTCTGTGTCAGTGACCAAGATCCAGAAGACCCTAACCCAGAGCAAACCTTTCGCCTATGATTTCAAACCCTTGAGCGAACTCCTTCCATCGAACCTGTGTGAACCAAGATAAAAGAGAAGAGAAGATGTGTACAAATGATATTGATATCTCTTCAATTTATAGGCTTTCCTGAGGGTTCACTTGGGGTTAAGACTTACCCAAGCAGTTACTCATGTGGTTAGGGCTGACCTATTTCATAATACATGTATGAATATAATAATTCATATCTCAACTTTCGCTTGACCAATTTAGGTAAAATTTTGGTCAATTTTGGTCCTCTCAAAAAGAGGAATCTAATGAAATCATTATATTGGTCATTTGAGTTGTCCAAGGTTGAATTTTTCTGTAGTTGAAAAAATTAACACAGTATCTACAACATTTGCCCAAAATTGTAAAGGCAATCCTGCATGCAATCTCATGCACCTTTCACACTCCATGATTTTTCTATTCATCATTTCTGACACACCATTTTCTTGTGGTGTTTCTGGAATTGTCTTTTCTCTGTGAATTCCAAGCTTTGAACAATACTTATCAAACTCTTTGTTGCAATATTCAACTCCATTGTCTGATCTGAGACACTTTAACTTCTTTCTTGTCTCATTATCAAGAAAATCTTTCCATTTCTTGAAAGTATCAAATATATCAGATTTATTCTGAATACAATAAATCCATGTTTTCCTAGTTACATCATCAATAAAATTAACATAATAGCGAGAGCCACCGAGAGAGGATACCTGAGCAAGTCCGCATACATCTGTATGCAGAAGCTCTAATTTTTCACTTTTATTTTATTTCCCAACTCTGAGAAATATGAATCTCTTCTATTTTACATAAACACAATTCTCACAGAAATCCAAATCAACACGCTTCAAACTTGGAAACGCACTTCTTGAGTGAAGAATTTGCATCCCCTTCTCACTTATGTTCCTAAGCCTATGATGCCACAATTTAGTATTTTCTCTTGTGGAGTTTAAAGCATTAACAGAATTATAAATACCATTGCATAAATACAATGTACCAACCTTTTCTCCTTTTTCTATTACCAAGGTTCCTTTAGTGACCTTCCAGGTTTTATCTGTAAAAGTAGTCACACAACCTTCACCACTTAACTGCCCTGTTGAAATTATATTTTTCTTTAAATCTGGAACATGTCTTACCTCATTTAATAGCCATTGGTTTCCAATCTATTGTTTTATAAAAACCTTACCCATTTCAACAATTTTATAGGGTTTATCATCACCCAAACGAACCTGTCCAAAATCTCCTTAAACATAATCATGAAAAGTTTCCTATCAGGTGTGGCATGGAAAGAGGCCTCTGAATCTACCACCCAGGCATCAACAATATTTTCTAATAAAAGAATAAAAGTGTCTTGCAACACACCACCTATCACATTCGCTTCATGATTGTTTTCTTGTTGTGTGTCTCCTTCTTTTCCCTTCCGAGACTTACAATCTTTCTTCAGGTGTCCTTTCTTCCCGCATTTCCAACAAATTATCCCCCATCTAGACTTGGATATGCCTTTCCTTGGCTTATTGCAATACCCTGGGTTCTTTCGTCTTTGCATTTTTCTTCCCCTATTCTCTACAGTCAAAGCATTACCTGATGTCTCACTAGAGCTTTTCCGTCACATTTCCTCACTAAGGATGGCACTGAAAACATCATCAACCTTTAAGGTAATAGATCCATAGACATAGTTACTAATGGTCATAACTAAACCATCCAAGTTTCTGGCAATGAGCATAGATATAACAGATCCCTAACTTCATCATCAAAATTTACCCCTACAAACGTAACTAACTAGTAACCGTATTAAATTAATTTAAATGATCAGCAATTTGTCCACCTTCTGACACCTTCATACTAAGTAAACACTTCATAAGAAATATCTTATTTGAGGATGAGATTTTTTCATATAGTTTGGCCAATGTCATCATTAAACCCTCTATTTTCATTTCCTTTGAAATATTAAAGGCTATCAACACCACAAGGCACAACCGTATTGTTCCAAGTGCCTTTCTATCAAGAATCTCCCATTCTAAGTCTGTCATACTCTTCGACTTATTTGTTTTTCCGCTCAATGGTAGATACAAATCTTTCTGATACAAAAGATTGTCCATTTTCATCTTCCACAGTTGGTAGTTTTGGCCGTTAAATTTCTCGACCCTAAAACTACCATCTTTTGCCATTGCTCCCACTTGAACCAGGAACCCTTCTCTCCTGCGAGTTTATTAACCAAATAGACCTTCGGCTTTGATACTAGTTGTTATAAAATTATATATTACAGAGAAATGGAACACATTAAATATTGCAGAAACACAAACACATAAAATGCATAAAACAAGAGAGACACAGATATACGTGGTTCACCCAATTTGGGCTACGTCCATGGAGAAACAACCATTCCTTCCTTTATATTATCTGACAAAATGTAGATATACAACCCACAACAGATCCGTTGTAATTTCCTCTTCGCTCTCACGCAATATCATCTCTCTTTCTCGCTAACAATAATAATCCACAGTCGCAATACAATTCCCTCATATAAACCGAAGGTTTCCTTATAGGGAAAAAACCCTAAATTAACATAACTTCTATTGTTAGATCATCCGCCTAATGAATGACTCAGATTGACTACGAAATTACAATATTTTACAAGGTAAGTTTTCATCTATTTTTAGCTTTGGGGGCACTGCCCCCAAACCCCCGTCGGGGGGGTGGGGGGCTCATAAAATCGTCGTTTCCCCCCTTGACGGCGATTAAACGGGCGGCATTGCCACCCCGTTAGAAACTGGGGCCAACATGGTGATACCTCTGAATCACGAAGATAATCAGGTTCCACACCCAACACATTCACCAACTAAGATGCCCATAGTTGATGCTAACATATTATCCAGGTGGTTGATCCATGTTTGAAGCTGCATGATGTCATACCTTATCTCCTAAAGGTCCTCTATGCCTTACTTCACCATTGTTAAATAGGAAGCTTCCTTCACATCAAAAGTGGTACAGTTAAAGGCTTAGGAATGACACTATCTTAAATTCACATAAACAATTGAACCTCAAAGGCACGTTTTGAAATGAACTAATCATGAAATTTGAAAATTCAAATGAGATCTTCCATGACCGAGTGTTCTTTGCATAACTCTCATTTTCCAAAACACAAAATAGATAAACATCCTAAATTATCAATGTTGTATTAGCTTGAACCATCATCCATCAATTAATACCTATCATTTTTCTTAAATTCCACTCCTAGGAGGTACATGACTTCTCCCATTGTAGAATTGATGGCCAACCATCTTCCCATCTCCCAAACTTCACATCAATAGTCAAGTTTGGCAGGAGGAGGGTGACCAAAGCTTCATCCCCATGAGGGAATACCTCTTTCTACCTTAGACTTCCACCTTCCATCATAATATGTAACAAATTTATGTCACCCTACTTTACTATTTCCTTAGCCTATCCTCTCTATGATTGAAAAATGTCCCTAGTAAGGAAAAATATGGAGGAGTGTTGTATAAGCCACATACAAATGGAAACTTTACCATAAAAGTACATTGTTAACTTCCCCCTTACTCACACCACCAGTTCAAACCAAGGCTAAATTAAAACCCCATCATCGCATTTCATAACCTCACCACACTCCCACAAAATTTCATGCATGAACTCACACATATATTCCATGTGTGTTTGTCTTGCAAGGACATACATTTGATCAAACATTAATGAATATGGAAATAGGACACCCATCCATTAGCTCAAAGGTACCCATGTTCCAACTTATTTCCATCATTCACTTTGAGATCAACCACCTAGTTATCTCTCTTAAGACATGATAGACATTAAAGAATATAAATTGATCTAATGAAAGTCTGATTATATGAAGAAGTATGTTTAATATAACATCTGTAGGATTAGATCCCTGATTTAGATGATAGATTAACATGCATGAACCCCATCCTATAATTACTATAATAAGGTTTCTATTTGTTGTTAGGAGCAACCCTTGATACAAACTATTTAAGCTCCATTCTAATTGTTTGATGGAGGACATAAACCCCAAAAATATGAATGTTCTAGTTGTCCATCCAGGAGAAATATTCTCCCCTGCTCATGCCACCCTTGGATTATTTTTGGACTCTCCATCAAAACACAAAACTAAATCTTTTTGAGAATATATCCATATAGAAAATTCCATAAGAGAAAGTCTCAACTACCAATTATCTTTTCACTTCATAACTTCCAATATGTTTACATGAATATTTTTTGCTTCCATTCCTAAATATTCTATTTGATGAAGAGGTTGATAAGAGGCCCCATGAAGATATTTACAGTTGAAAGATTTAGCCAATAAATATGCATATGTAACTGCAACCTCTTGTGGATGAGAGATACAATCCTAAAAAATGATCCTATTTTTGGCCAACCCTATTTTACAACAAATAGATTTGAGTAAAGCTATCCCTACTCTCTTGAACAAAGTTTTCCCTTTCACAGTTCCTAAATACCATTTCTCCTAAGAGTAAGAGAATTGAGAGATGTTAGTAGGGAAAGACAAGTAATGGGAAATACCTCGAAGAGCCAAATCCCAAACTAAATTTAAAAATGAGCACTTCAAAGAAAAACAAGTGATAAATTCTCCATTTTCTAGGCATAAAGCACATCAATAGGTGCCACTTATTCCTTTATTGCTTGTATTTTTAGGTGTGAATATCTTATGCATCAAAGGAAAACATAAGGTATTTATATTTGGAAGGTTGTTTGAGTTCTAAACTCGAGCCTAGATATTTGGTTTAGGAAAGAATCCATAGATAAATAGGGAAGCACTATAACCTTGTTTAATTAAGAAGATCACAATCCCATAATTGCACTGATCCTCCACCAATTTTTGACTCAATGAACGCCTAGATAATAGAAGTTCCTTCTCCTGGGCTAGGTGTTGTAAATGTCAAGGGATTGCATCAAGGTGCTATCCCTTCTAAATGTGCATCTCTATCCACAAAGACATGCCATAAAAAATGGATTTTCTCTCTTTAATGAGCCCATCCTTAATAGGTGAAAGAAAATTTTGATCCTCAAGAGGAGGATGTCCAAATATGGAGCTTGTCCATAAATTAATTTTCACACCATTACCTCAAACCCAAGCTATCTTTGATTTCACCAAGGGGCTACAGAGGATAATACATTCTAAATATGAGAGCCTCCCCTCATAGAAATAGAAAAATGCAAGCACAAACTTTGATCTAACTCACAAAAATTTAGATGAAGAACATGTTTTCACCATCCAGTTTAATCAATCATGAAGTCCATAGGATTATTTCTCCCATGGATAAATTAATTAAAGCAGAATCATGTATAACAAATCTCTGTGAAGTTTAGTAATTCACGAAAAAACCTAGTTGACCTAAATAAATCATATTGAGTTTGGTTTTCCTCCTTTCCATAAGAGTTTTTAGATCTCCATAACTAAAGAATATCTCACCCATTTTGGGGAAAGTAAAGTCGTGAACTAACATAGGGGGAGGGAAGAAAGAAACGATTTAATTAGAACTACCTAATTCAACCATTGTCCTCACCATTGAGTGAATTTATCCTAATATTTTATTGTTTTAATTTTTGAACCTCCTTCATCAATGCTCAGCAAATATATTGCATCTTGAAGAAATCATCACCTTTTCTTTATAAGATTTTTTCTTAGCTCTTCATTGTTCTTCTACAATTTTGAAATTTTTTCTTTCAGTTCATTTAATTCAACTTGAATTCTATGTGTACCTTTCATTTTTGTATCATCTATCCCTCTATCAATAATGCAATTTTCATATTTTTCCCAATTAGGGCCTTCGGTATCGTTATCTAAATTATACCACTAGTCTTTGTATTTTCCTTCAAAGTATCATTTGAACGCATTAGACTTAATGCTTTCTTTTTTGTAATAAAAAACCATTTCATATGACCAATTTAATCCTCATCTTCATCTCCTTGGTATTGAAACTCCTTCTTAACCAAAATCCTCAAACTACAACCTCAATACATTAACAATAATGAACTTAAATAATTTTAATAAATTTTCTAGTATATTCTTAATATGGATTGAATAATTATATTATTTTTCATCCATATTTATGCTTTCAGAGTGGAAAAAGTGGAGGAATCAAATCACAAGACCATTTTTACCGATGGGTCCCAATTCAGTGAATTGGACTTTGAAACCTTCTAGAAGAAGTTTGAGGAATAAAATGCAATATTTTTAAGATAAAAATTTGTGCGTTAAGAATAACACTTTCTATTCCTATTCTAGACATAGATACCTTTCCTATGACGCAAGACTTACCTCAATCAGACTCCATACTCAAAAGTTATGCCACTTGAAATTTTAGCTTCTTATTTTTACCACCATGATTCGAGTGGATGCCATGACAACCCCCATTATTCATGAAAGAGGGATTAGCCACATGATCATGACAAAGAAGGCTCTATAAGAGTCAACATGGTAATTCTAGTTAAGAGTTGATGGAGTCAAACATAACCACTAGTAGGCTATCGAGTTGTGTTATAACTGGGCCATTAGGAGGAAAAAGGGTTCAATTCTACTGAAGTGCATTTTTTTCTATAGATGAGAAAAGTAGAGAATATTGGATACAGAGAGTGTTTGTTCATTGTAGTAGCCTATGGCCCATGGACCACAAGTCTCACTTCTTTGTATTTGCATCCATTTCCTTTCAGAGAAAGAGAGAGTAGAGAAGTTTGACCTTCTAGCTAGGTTTTCTCTCGAAAGGCTTACTCAAGTCATATCATCTATTATTATGGTTGGGAGTGATTTTATTTTTGTATGTTCTCTATTTTCTGAAATTTTAATATTATATTCATGAAAACAATAAACTAATAAATCCAAAAGTCTAAGGAAAATAAATATCATAATATATTTCGTATTTTAAATATAAATTTATCAAATGTGTTGTGAGGATCTGTCTAGTGGAATATCTACATTAGTTTATGGATCAAGTCTACTAGTTTTTCTCTTTCCGACATATTTTGAACACCTTAATTAGACATCCCAATCAAAAGTTACTGTAATTTGAGACTATCTTACTAGTCAGCACTTATCCTTGTGTATATTTGAACCTTATAAGTGTAAAATTTGGCCTTTAATATCTTGGGATATCTTCTCTATAATGCCATAAGTTTGCCCAAATTTTGATGTTCCAAGTGGAAGTTATGGTAACTTTCACAAAACTTATTTTTTCTCCTTTCTAGAAGGTGAACTTTTATAGCATGCCACATGTCCAATTTTTTTTAATTTAATAATGATTTTTTTAACTTAGACACTATGATTTTTCTCTTTCTAATGAAATTGGGGATAGTCAATTTAGAACGCCTATTTTCCATAGTTTTACAATTAATCAAAGACTTTAACTTCCATAACATACAATTTGAAAATTATAGGGAATTGAAATTCAAAATTTTTCCATAAATTCTTAGATATGTATACTCAAACTCCTTAAAATTTTGCTATTTGAAATGTACTTAAAAAGAGATAACTATTTTACAAATAATACTAATTTGAGACTAATTCTATAATGAAAAACCCTAATTTCCATAACCTCTATTTTTGAAAGTGTATTGAATTAGAATGTAAAACGTTTATAACATGTATTATACTAAGTCTCCTCGGGCTCCCAAAAATTTCTCTTTCTCAAAATTCGCAACAAGAAATTATAGCAAAAATATGGAAATAGCTCATTTAAGGGAGCCAAACTATATTATGAAACTAAATGTTATTTAGCAAAACCTGAAACTAAAGTACACACCATGTTTACCAAATCTGAGCATGAAATACAACTCCAAAATACAAAAGTAAAATAAACAATAAATCGCTTAAAAAAAAAAAAAAAAAAACTTCCAAAATACTCTAATACATTTAGACATACAAATTACATACTACTTCATTCATAACTACATAATCTTAAAATATACAATATACTTATAACCCTTATAGGGAACCCTTTATTAAATCAACCATTATTCCATAAACACTTATCTCGTTGAATATATATTTAGCCTCCTATTTATTTCTTAAATTTAATTTCATATATACTCCTTTAAAATCATTTAATATACATTAAACACTATACATACATAAAAAGTTTACAAAATATTATTTACAACTAAATATTACAAAATTTATTTACTTGGTAACACTACACTCTACCCTTCAAACCTAATTTTAGCACAATATATGATCATTTGGGATGGTTAAGAGTCGGCCCAGTTTTGTTGTGTAAACGATATGCCTATGAAAGGGAAAAGTCTCTCTTCATCTGGTTTGAAGACAATTGAGAATGTAGCCACATTCCAAGGAAAAGAGCTACCTGTTTGTTGGTGAAGCTCTTAGACATTCGGCTCACTGATGGCTTGATCAGAAAGAGGGTCAGCATGGGGAATTTAATGATGATAACTATTTTACTGAAACTAGTGTGCATCAATGATACTGGGGGATTTTTCATGTGTGCTAGCACATGGTGCGTTGAAGAGGATTGATGGAGGCAATGACATTGACGTTGGAAAAGCGCATATGTAAAAGGGTCCGTACGATCAATCAAGTAAGTGATTTTTCAGATAGGTTGGAACTACTACACACCTATATGCAGACTCTTAGTTAGAGTATGGGACTGCATGCAAGATTCATTTTGCATGAATTACTACACACCTACATGCGTATTTTTAGTTAGAGCATTTCTTAGTTAGAGCATGGGATTGCATGGAAGATTCTTTTTGCATGATTCACTCCTTGATTTGCTCCTTCTTTAACTCCGCAACTGACTAGTTATCTCCGGTACTTGTTGTAGGTGTTGAGTCTTCTCATTGATCACCACTATAGTGCATTACTTTCTTTTCTTCTTTCGATTTTCTTTTAGTATTTTTTCGGATTGATATCTTTTTCTTCTCTTTGGTTTTTGTATTACGATCTATATGGTCTTCTCCTCATGGATGTAATTCTCAGTACCTCTCCTTATTTTTGGATAGCTATTGTGAACATACTTGAACATATTTGGATTTTTGGTATGGTCCTCCGGACCTCTTTTGGAACAGCTCTTCCTTTTTTGCGGCTCTGAGCAGCCCATCTATTGTCATCAGGAACAGGCTCGCATCTGACTTTTTCATGTATCAGCTCATTATATTTCTTGAATATAATATACATGTTGATTTTCTTTCTGAAAAAAAAACATTACTAGCTAGATTCCAGGTTTTCTAACACATTTACAAGATAAAGAATAAAATGTTTAAGTACTCAATGACACGCGTAGAAACATCTATGGGTGCTGGAGTGAACACACGGTGACGGTCTTTGGTGTGGCTATTCCTTGGAAGATACACGGATTAGAGAATTGTTGGCATTGAGGAGCTCCAGGAGTAGGCAGCCTGGTTTGACCAGTTCGAAGTGGCTGCTGTGTGAAATAAAGATGCCATCGATGCTAGGGCTTATGGATTGCAAAATAGTTTTGCTTCGTGAGACATTTGAAAGAGCACACTTGGAAGCCCCCAATATAATATTGTTTGATGAATCTGAAGAATTCTAGCAAAGCGGAATGAAAGAGAAGATGAAAATGCTAGCGGTAGTAGTGCTGCAATCAGAGAACGAATTTGAGGGGTAAAATGTCACATGTGTGCACCATTCCATCTCCGATATCTTGAGAGAATACATGAAACTGTTGGGCTATCAGGACAGAGGCAAGGATTGATTGCTTCAGATTTCTAGCGGTTCAACTGTTTTAAGTGTGAAGGTTTAGCTGCTGATAACTTCTTCTTTTTCCAAACAGAAAAAGGGTTTCTATTACTTGTTGTAAAGGACATACATTGTCACTTGGATCAGCTGGATCCAAAATAAACGTTTGAGACATACAATGGGTATGGTTAATAGCGCTCTAAAGGATCTCCCTGTGGGAAACAAAAGACAGATTTTAAGGAACGGTAGCACCAGTCAAGCAGTTGTTCGCCCTTGTGATGAATTTGTGAATCAAAAACCTGCAAGATCTAAAGTACCTCCTCTTGAGTGTAGAATCGGATGAGAGATGAGCGAGTGACGTGGAAAAAAATTTCATCTTGTGCAAAACAGAGTATTTCTCTGGCAGTCAATCGAACTCCCATGGAGATATCCAACCTGTGAGGTATTTAAGGAGAAATCCGGAGATTCAACAAGCCAGTTGAAGGACTGTTTAGATGACCCGACTCAAGCATATAGTTATGCAAAAACAATCGGTAGACATTGGGATCTGATGAGCAGCCAGCCTTAGATAGACGATCTGCAACACCATTTTCGAAACTCTTTGATCAGTGATTTAGTGTTGGCTTTCTAGTTATGAAGGGACTAAGAGTGCAACCAGCCTCACTAATTAACTCAATCAGTGACAGCTTTGGAATTTCCAAAAATGGTGATCTCCTGAAGTTCGAGCCAGTTAAAACCTCTCATAAGTTAAAGAACTCAGCTTGTGTGTTGAACTCAGCTTGTGTATTGGTTCCAGTCTCACCATACCGATGTGTTGCATCTATGAAAATAGCCATGCCACATCCGCATAGATTGAAAGAAGAAACCCGATCAAAAAATCCAACTGCGAATGTCTCCCAAATATTGCAAAGAGCTGATAAATGGCAAAGGATACGAGATGGAGATGCACAAAACTCATGATGAAAGCTGATATATGGCAAAGGATAAGAGATGGAGATGCACAAAACTCATGATGAAAGGTTATAATCTTACCAGACGTACCAGAGATATTAGGCTGCTCATTCTCAAATATAAGAACTTAGCTGCTGATAACTTACATACCTACATATGCAGTTGTCTCAATAAGTCTAAGTCCAAAAGGGTGAGATATATAGCATTAAGAAAATCGGGAATGCATGAACAAGGCCTAAGTTGCGAGGATAGCAGATTATTATATCAGGTTTTATCTCTCGGTTCAAAAGCAACGAATTTTTTTATTAGAAGTATAGTTATCAAGTTTGGATAGTTTGGATTTTAATTAGATAGGATACTCGTAAATTTTCTATAAAACAAAAATTAATTGAATTTTTTTTAAAATGAAAAATATAAGTTTTTATTTTTTTATAATATTTGAATAATTTAATAATTATAAATTTAAAAAATTACATCTTTCTTCTTTAAAATCTCTCTTTATTTCAAAACTTAAATTTAATGTCCTTGCTTTCTAGTTTCAAAACTCATATAAAATTGTTTTTAAATAAATATATATTTAAAAATAGATGTTCAAAACTTATTTATCTAAATTTTTATAGAAATAATAAATATATATTTAAAATCTTTTTCTCTTCAAAATCTCTCTTTATTTCAAAACTTAAATTTAATATCCTTGCTTTCTACCTTCAAAACTTATATAAAATTGTATTTAAATAAATATATATTTAAAAATAGATATTCAAAACTTATTTATCTAAATTTTTATTGGAATAATAAATATATATTTAAAAAATTGTTTGTATATATCTGATCATATATTTTGCATATGGTACTCTAGCATGGAAAATTATAAACAAAATAACACAGGATCCCAACATCCTTATAAAGAGTACACCATTAATATAAAAGTTGTTTACACATACATAATTGCCTAAATATATCACATATCTCGTGCGTCTACACCATGAAAAACTAGAAATAAGATAGCAGGGCAGGCAAACCACAAAATCACCAAGATCACTGTGATCCCCCTAAGTAGTACCAGATATGGCCCAACAAACAAACAGCGGTTTATTACAATGTGGGTAGCATTAGGAACATGTTAGGCATCCGATTGAGATTTTTCAATCATTGGGTACGACCCTAAAGATCTGGACTCGAATGATGAAGTATAAGATATAGATGAATCGTGGTTACTTAATCACAAATATCAACAGCATACTGGATGAGAGACGGGAAAGCTCAAATACATATATTAACAACATATTGGCTGAGAAACACGAAAGGTTCAATGTTCTTTTGTTGAAAATGTAATTTCAAGGCGCTACGTACGCAGCCTAAAACCATCGAACAAAACCATAAAACCGGCCAGGATCATATCGCACCGCCATCCATGAAAAGTGGTTTCCGTATTGTTGAGCTCCGATGCGATTTGGAAGCGACGCGTGTCACCCGCATGACATCAGCAAACGAAACCCATCGGAAGTTAAAGCTCGGTGAAAATCTGCCTTCCGATATCCTCTCCATTGTCCGATCTGGTTGCGTGTTCTCCGCCGTTGATCGATTGAAGCTGCATACCAACAAATCAATTCATTGCGTGGATTAAACTTTTGGTTGGCCATACGTCGTCTTAATGAAATGTCATAGTGGTAGGTAGAATATTAAAGTTTTTATATAGAGCTCGTAAGTTTTTTTTATGAAAAGGTATGGGCACGTTTTAATACAAGTCTATGTCTTTTACCGCATGTATTAAAAAATGCAAAATCGTATGTAATATGTTTGAGTGTTGACTTTTTTTTATAATGTATCACACATGGGAGGATATATGGTGTGTTCACAGTAGCGTAAATATACGAGGGTGCAGTAAAAAGAAAAACACACAGCAGTGTGTAAAATGTGAAGAACCAGAGGTTGAATGCACAGCAGTGCACAAAATATGTTGTAATGTTTTTGTCTGGAGCATTGTAATACGAAGATGCAGTAAAAAATTGAAAAACCATGTGTGGTTTTGGACAAGTAGTGGATAAAGGAAATGGTGGAGCGTGAAATTTTGTAACCCTGTGTAATTTTGTTTTTCACAGCAGTAAACTTATGTAAATCCTTTTATTACAGCAGTAAGTTGTTTTTCACACCAGTGAATATAAAAAAGGATTTTACAGTGGTAAATCTTTGCATCAGATTTTAATGAATAGAATGTTCTTATGGTAGTGAAATACTCTGTCTCTCTGAGTGAATTTTTTTTAAGTCTTCCTGCATAAAAGATCTTGTGGAGGTAAAACAGAGCATTGCCTCTGTGTGCTTGTTTATTTGGTTTTTGGTATTTTCTCCATGTAAAAATACCCAACATCTTCCATGTAAGAGTATGTGAAGATGTGAAGCATGTGGAACACAATTAAAACAAGAGCATGTGAAGATGTGAAGCATGTGGAACACAATTTAAACGTTAATTTGGTTCAGGTAGGTAAGCGGATTTCATCATGTTGATGAAATAGTTTGATAGATAATGGTCAGGCTCCTGGTAGCTATGAAAATATGTGGATAGTCGGGTGAGAATTATTTTTGTCTTTGGGCTTGGGATTTTGGATGTATTGAATTTTATGAAGTCTACCTAATTCTATACAGTATAGTTATTTTTTTAGAATTAACTATTTTAACAAATGAGATTCGAGGTAAAGAGATCTAAGACAAACATTGAATCAAGATGCTGAAGATAGAGAGAAAGATACATTATGTGAGAATTTGCTACTCGGACAACAAGGTGGTCTTGCGACAAGAAGAAGGTCTGGGACATAACAGAGAGATTGATATTCTCATCATTGTATTGTAGCAGCTGAGAGAGAAGAGAAGCAGGGACAATAGAGACAGTGCTTGTGGATTTTTTTCTAGCAGCTACAGATATTGGAGTAGTAGTTAAGCTGGGCAGATGCAGGTAAAATTGTGTGAAATATGATCATAACCATGTGTTTGTAGTTTTAGCAAGTTTATGTTTCATGGTCTTTGAAATATTAGATATACGTGGTATCCTCACAAGTTGGAATGTGTTGTACTTGTCTTTATTCAATATGAAAATGGCATATAGCTATAAGTTCTTAAGAGGCATAGACACATTTTTTTTTCATGTTTTTTCTAGTGACAAATGTTTCTTATTTAGTCCAGCTTAGAAGGTTCTATTAAAGAGATTATTGACACTCTAAAAGATATGTGCTAGGCATTGAATGTATACATTTAGTAGACCTTATTGGTTTTAGATTTCATGAGGTGAAATTTTATATTTAAGGGGAGTTTCTCAAGAACATGGATGAACCATGTGTATGAAAGACTTCCTACAATACCATACATTTTGGTGGGTGTTTGTTCCTTTATATAGAAGTCAATTGTTTGATGGTGTTTGCAGAGATACAAGGTGTAAGTCCTAGGTTGGATGAGAAACAGATTGCTGAAGAAGATGGTGTGTGCTACACATAAAATATAGATGAAAACCAAATGAAGATAAGTAGTCAGTAAGGAGAGTGCTAAAAATCTAACTACAACAACTTTGTACAGATTTTTGTATGTACTGGTTTATTAAAACCTAGCTAATTGAGATATTCTCTTCAACTAAAGAGCCTAATTGGCTGTGAGATTCTAATGCTCTTATATCTTTATAACATTGTTATTGTGAATAATAGCGCTCAGCAAAATTAAATACACCTACATTAGTTGTTGCTACTTGGTTTTGCTTCTGCATACATACGATGAAGATCAAAGTATTCTATACGATAGTTCTTTTCATGGTTGTATCGTTTGTGTACACTGGTTCACTGCCTTATCAAGGAAACACCTATGGCAGTTTAGCTGATAATTGAAATTTAGTGAAATAGAAAGGAGTATTAAGTCATGAACTCTATATTAATGAGTGTTGGCTGAACAGTTTTGCATCCCACGGCAACAGACCTAGTTAGCTAACCTAGCTTCATTCATACTAAATTCTACAAGTGTCATTTGATAGTTGTTGTTCCTTTACTTGCATTTAGCGTTCAATCTGTTGTTAACATATATACATATTTTTAACTGTACTCTTCCTGCTGTACTCTTCCTGCTACTGAAATTTACTGACACTCAGCGTTCAATCCGTTCTTAACATTACTATATATATATATATAAAAGAGTGTACTCTTCCCTCTATTGAAAAATGAAGGGATGGACTGCTATGCCGGGCTCTATTGTATTGCTTCTAACTTATGTTCTTCTCTAACTATGCAAATGAAAAGCTCACCACTTCATGCATTTCACTCAGTGGCTCTTATTTTTAATTAAAAATGGTGATATATGGAGACCGTGTTAGATACTCTATATACATACTAACTTGTGAATCACTGAGTTAACCTCATGCATTAATCTTAGTCCGATTGTAGGGAATTCATAGACACTGCAACAAGCAAAACACACTTAATCAAAGGAAAAGACTATGATTCGATAAGGCTTCAATCGGTAATTATTCCTGCAGCCAATCAATCGCATACATGAAGTTGAAAACACTGACAGAAACTAAAGATGATGAAATAAAAACAAAAACAAAAAACATGGTTTTATGTCTTTGCTGTAAGAGTCCTTTATGTGACATATAGATTTACTGCCATGAAAACTGGTCTACTCCAATAAAAAAACAAATCCATGCAATAAAACCTCTATTCTGATGTCATCAAACATTAACACTATCCGTTCGAGAAGCTTCTCCCTGGTTGGTCGATCATAGCAGATGAAGCAGATGCTATTTCTCCCTCGTAGACTTCAATAATAGTGTCTTTTCCTTCGCCTTCAGCTTCACCTTCCCCTTCAACTGCTGCAGGATCACTTGCTGCGTCATCACCCTTGCCTTCAGCTTCACCTTCCCCATCAACTGCTCCAGGATCACTTACTGCGTCATCACTTTCGCCTTCAGCTTCACTTTCCCCTTCAACTGCTTCAGGATATCACTTAGTGAGTGCTAGATATGGCTGATGTTCATGGCAGTGCAATAATTACTTTATACCTGACTGAGCAGTCCGCTGGCTTTCCCCGCTATAAAAGCTGCTTTGTATATCTCTGCTTCCTCCCAGTCCAGCGCCCATTTATTACAATTTTCAATGAGCGCTTTCGGTAGCTCTTTTTCTATGCAATGGGCAATAACCTTTGCCAACATTTCTACATTGCCATTCATCTTGGCTGAATTACTTGACTTGGCTGACTTACTTGAATCTTGATCGATGGTTTTCCATCGTTTGAAGAGGCTAATTTTGCTGGCCGCGGTCATCCAGTCTCTTGAATCATGGAGATCCTTACGAGAAAGTGGATCCATGAATCGTTTTATTTGCTGGCTGAGCTTGTCGGGAGACTGAGACTTCCTTTTACGCAGATTTTCCCCTATGTTTATAAGAATATTGAAGTCTTTGTCAGCTGAGTCGCTCACTATTTTGGCTTCTGGATCTGATTTATCAACAAAGTCCAACAGATCCCATGCTTGAGCGTATGCTTGGAAAGCATTATCAACAACACGAGAACGAGCGCCATCATAGAAGTATATGATAAAATAGATCAATGAGACTGCTCTTCTCTTCCAAGACTTTTTACCCATATCCGGGAATTTTTTTTCTTCTTCCTGCAATATATTTTCTTCTGCCAGCAATGTCTTATCTTCATCTTCGACGGGGCCTTTATATTTTCTAATTAAAGATCTTAACTCTTCGCATTTATTCTTACCGATTCTTTTGGCTATCTCCACACGTTTCATTATTTCCTGAAATGCTTTTTCGTTGTCTATCCAGAGACTGGCCGCCCTCTCTCCTGGCATTCGTATGCGGTCTAGAGTGTCTTTATACATGGAAAACTGACCACCTGGTGATTCTTCCAAGCTTGACAATTTAAACTCTATACGATTGACTAAACAGCAGCAGCTGACTTTGTAGACCATCTCAGAAAGAAACCTTACGGCTTTGCTGAATAAGACCAATAGTGTCTGCAGACAAAGCCTTATGCGGATCATTAACCGTGTTATGAGATTAAGTCGCTTCCGAGGTGTCTTCTTACGATTCTGTTTCCTTCTGTTTCCCTGGCCACCACTTCCATTACTCCTTTTCCCTTCTCTTCCCTGGTCAGCACTTCCTCTATTCCTTCTCCTTTTCTTTAATTTTACATCTTGGCCTGTTTTCAAAGAAAACCATCTATGTGTAGACTGTAACAAAACATCATCTCTGTTGTCAGCTAGACTTCTCGTCCAAAAGTCCTCCACGTGAAACAGAGGCACCTCTATTGACTCTACGCGAAGCAACTCATGCTTTCTTGGAAAGTGGATAACAGCTCTTATCCATCTCAACAACACGATAAACCATCCTATTAGGACGAACACACACTCAGTCGCGACCATTGTTTGCTTCCCTAAGCTCAGTTTATCAAAATAAAGCCTGTGAAAGTGTATAAATTTACCACAGAAGATTAGAACGCAAACTGTGACCACCAGTCCGGCGAATGAACTAAGAACTGACCTGGCAATGATATAGTCGGGCTGACAGGCACGAGCCACAATCCAAGACTTCAGGACGTGCTTCTCATAGTCGCACTCTTGGGCGGAAACAGAACAACACTGGAGAGCTAGGCGAATCTTCTGAGAGAGGATATTGTAAATGCTTTTACCAGCCAGGACTGCGCAGCTTAAGAGCAGTAACAGCAAGATAATGGATACGAACCATACTGTGTTCGATATTATGAACCATTCTGTGTTCGGCTTTTGCAATGTGTTCGGCTTTTGCGATGCTGAGATAGAAATATTCTTACTCGAACTGTATAATACATTTAATATCAACGCCCCAATGTCGCTCCACGTTTTTGAGAAGCCTTGGTGGGAACGGACTAATCCGGGAAGCAAATATGCAATGTATACCAATACCACAACTCTGCCGCTGTCAATCATGATCTGATTCTCCAGCAAACAGGCCATTAACTGGTCTGGTCTTTGGTATTTGTCGCATGAGTTACTCACACTGGAGCGATCATTAACGGTACTAACCAGTTGGATAGTAAAAGCGTTCAGAACGAGAAATCTCGCTGGAATCCAGGAAGCTTTTCTCTTGAAAGCATTTATCGCATCCACTGAGATGGAGATAATTAATGTAATGGCGGGTAAGCGATTCATTAACAGATCAGAAACCGTAGAAGTTCCAGAAATATAAGGATTGACGAAGGCTACGATAAGACCCAACACAAGGGCGAGGAACTTCAAAATCAACGTCACAGTTTTCATCTGTTTGAGAGTAAATTAACATAAAACACAATACTCGAGTATGTAACCAGACAAAAGAAAATGAAGTGCACACTGAAAGAAGTGACAAATGCTGTGAGATCCGTTCTCTCAATCTATAACTATTACTCACTGCAATAGGGCTAACTATGTTGGAAGTTATAATTACTCCCCATGTAGAGACTAGTCCAAATTTAGAGTTGAGTTTGAATAACTAGTGTGTTTGTGAGTGATTTTGAGTTCAGTTTTATATTTGGTAAAGTTAAATAGAGTGTGTAGTGTGTTTGTATTATTTTGACTAAATATTTATTTGAAAAAATATAAATAATTTAGGATGGATTTATTGTAATCAAGTTTAAGATGAGTTTATTGTAATCCAATCAAGTTAGTGTAATTAATAAAAGAGTAGAAATTTATGCTATTGTGTAAGGTCGCAAAGGGTTTATTTCGTCGTTGGAAGCGAGCGAAAATTAACGCGCTCATCCTTATGTAACGCATTGGTACACGGCCTCACTACGTCACAAGCCGCGTTAATAAAGTGGAGAATAGTTACGTTTTTGGATTGGATTCTTATTAAGTGATCGCATGTTTTTGAAAAGACTTTCTATTATTTAAAAAAAAATAAAATCGAAGTGTGCAGGGAATTAGACAGATATTCGAGGAGTTTTTAAAATGTTAAAGATTATTAAAGCGCTCATGCTTATGTAACGCATTGGTACGCGGCCTCACTACGTCACAGCGCGTTAATAAAGTGGAGAATAGTTACGTTTTTGGATTGGATTTTTTTGGTGGAAAAATTTATCAAATTCAGAAAATCAAAATAACAATGAGAACAGGGATTTCTGGCTGCTATCAGTTATTGTTAGTGGATACATTATTGTTATCAAGGGAAATCATACCACTTGGAATAACTTCTCAAGTGGTCCCCAAGGGAACCTATGTTACTAGAAACGAGAAACGGAAACGAAACGAGAAACGAAAACGGAAACGAAACGAGAAACGAAACGAGAAACGAAAACGGAAACGAAACGAGAAACGAAAACGGTACGAGAAACGGAGTTTGGAGGTTTCGCACTCTAAGAAACGAGGAGAGAGAAAATGAAAATAAAAATAAAAAATACAGTGTTAGTTTCAATTTTCAATATAGTTTCAACTAAATTTCCAGCTCAAATGTTATTAAAAACCTAAATAATTTAAATAAGAAACTGATGCTTAGCAAATTGACTATTAAATATATACATTCTTATGCCTCCTAATCAATTAAGTGTATACATTTTTATGCATTTTGCGCCTTCAGCTAATTATTGTTTCCTTAAAAAAAATTCCAAATAATTAGATATATATATATATATATTTATAAACAATAAATAGAATTTGCAATTAAATTAGAATAGTGTTTAAACTATGAATTTTAACTATATATATGTTAAAGGAAAACAAATCAACTAAAAAAGGAACAATAGTACAGAAATGATCAACTTTCTATATACTTGGCATAAGCTTCTAAGTTATTGAATGAATACATGAGTGAAATCTACAATAAAGAGTAAAAATACAGGGCTGAGAATGCGAACTACCACAGGTGGAAAATTTCCCATAAAATATATGCACCCGTTTCCGTTTCTTACAAGTTTTTTACGGGAAACGGTGGCAACCGTCCCGTTTCTGGTAACATAGAAGGAAACAGGCTCTCACTTCTACCAGATGCCTCTGAGTCCTGGACTATTAAGTGATCGCATGTTTTTGAAAAGACTTTTTATTATTTAAAAAAATAAAATCAAAATTCTTAAAAAAATCCAACCAGATGCCTCTGAGTCCTGGACTATTAAGTAATCACATGTTTTTGAAAAGACTTTTTATTATTTAAAAATAAAATCAAAGTTCTTAAAAATCGTAGTGTGCAGGAATTAAACAGATATTTCAGGAGTTTTTAAAAGGTTAAAGATTATTAAAGCGCTCATCCTTATGTAACGCATTGGTACGCCGCCTCACTACGTCACAAGCTGCGTTGATAAAGTGGACAATAGTTACGTTTTTAGATTGGATTCTTATTAAGTGATCGCATGTTTTTGAAAAGACTTTTTATTATTAAAAAAACAAAAAATCAAAGTTCTTAAAAATCGAAGTGTTCAAGGAGTTTTTAAAAGGTTAGGTTAAAGATTATTAAAGGAAGTGTTAAAGGGTTTTAACGGTTGGAAGTATGGGGGGGTTTGAAAATTTTATGAAGGCTCATAGATATGTTATGTTTGTTTTTTTTTTAATTAAAAAGATATGGTATTAAAAAAGAGGTTTTTTGGAAAGTGAATTTAGGGTTTTGTAAAAGGTTTATTGATTTTCAAAAAGTTTTGTATTTTGTTAAGTTTGATAGTGTGTTTTGGGTGAAGATTATGCATTATAGAGACACATTAAATATATATATATATATATATATATATTTTGGTGATATGGAAAATAGTCTTATGCAATGAGGAAACTAATTATAAAATAGAGGAAAAACAACAAATTTATATGGAAGATAGCCTCATGCAATCAGGAAAGCAACTATAAGATATAGGAAAGACAACAGTCATGTGTCCCAAAGCACGACTAAAGAAGATTAAGAAAAGGAATCGAAAAGGAGAGGCAGAGATCATTGCCATGTTTAGAGAGGTTCAAGCCACAGCCGAGGAACTGAGAAGTATAGGAGAAGACAAAGAAGAAATTGAGTTTGATTGGTGTAGCTCTGATCTGCTACCACCTCCTATGTTTACTAGTAAATATTTTGATTTTTGGGTTATCAAAATGCTAACCTTTCTTTGAGCTATAGACTTAATTGAGTACTAGTATAATAACCCATATGATGAAGTATGTGATGCTTTAGCATTTTATTTTATAAAACAGGCATTGGATGAGTAGTTTTTGTGCAAGGTAGCAAAATCTACAACTTCTAAGGAAGCATGGAAGATCCTAGAAGAAGAATTTGGTGCAAGGGGGAGTGCCATGCAACAGCAAGATGTGTCACATCCTTTTGAGTTAGTTGTAGCTTTGACAGTAGATGAGCAAGACTCTGAGAGGACAATAGAAGTTGGAGAATCCCACTCAAAAGTGGATGATGGTCATCATGACCATAAAATTGAAACCCATTTTGTTAACATGCATATGGATGAAGAACATGCAACAAAGATTGCAGAGAGAGAAGTTGAAGCCTTTGTGTTTGAAGCAAATCAAGAGCATATAAATTTTCAAGGACTCCATTGTAACGTGGATGGTGTAGATGATGGTGAATCCCATTGTGACGAAACACATGTGGATGATGACTGCGAAGTGAGATGTGAATTGGTGAATCTAGACGCAATTGATGAATATTATGAAGGAATGAATGTTGAAGTTGCCACTATAATAGCAAGATATAAAGCAAAGGTTGGAACTAGTCATGAAGCAGTATGTGATGATCAAGAAGAGGATAAAGTGATTGAAGAGTTTTTGATGAGAATATCCATTGATCGCAGAATAGTGGAAGATAGTCTTAATGTAGTTGAAAAGAAGGAAGAGAAGGAAGAGGTAGAGAATAAATATCTCACTGAAGTTCATAACAAAGATTTTTTTAACATTAATTTTGAATATGTGCATGTTCAAAATAGAATAGGAGAAAAAGTTGAAAACAAAGTTTCTAATAAGTTTGATGCAGATTTGAAACTCATTGAAGAATGGATTCAGAAGGAAATTTAACAAATTGATTAGAGTCTTAAAGCAACAGCTGGAATAAACTAATCAAACATAGCGGTGAATGAGAAAAAGAGGCATGATTATGATTTTACATGTAAACCTAATGATGATCTTGAGTGTGCAAACTATATGCAAAAAGAAGTAGTACTTGATGATGAAAGTGAAGAGAAGGACATAGAAGTTTCTGAAAACAAGGAATAATGCATTAAAACTATTTTTCAGCAATGGAGTCAACAAGAGGTAAGATTCTACTATCAAGAAATATGGTAGAAAGAAAGTCGGGAATGTGAAGCACAAGAAGCAGAGCAAAGAATACAATTTGAAGATGGAGAATTCTGGAAATGGTCCATGAGTGAAAGAATCCTTGAAGAGGAAGTTGTAGAAGACAAAATCAAACCAAATTAAAGAGAAGTCAAAAAACAATTGTAGCAATAACAAGTAAAGAAACCTGGAGCCTACAATAAGAAAACACAACAGATAATGAATCAATTTTGACGTGATGGCACAGACCATATCATTTGCACCTAAAAATACAGAAAATTGCACACAGGTAATGCACTCCAAAAATAAAATCAATTCATTAATGAATAAAATATTTACAAGATAACTCTTGGCCTAATCATTGTCCACTCATTCCTCACTCTACTTTCCTTCCATGCCTCATGGGCTCACCTAGATCTATACAAGTGGATCTAAACCCAAAGTAGGTTCTATATCCTAAACAAACTCCCACAATATCTCTCATGATCCATAAAAACTCTCACCTAATCCCTTATCTCTATATGAGATCTAACTAACCCTCAAATCTCTCAACTCTTCCAAAATACTCTTGAACTTTCTCTTATTTACAACATTATCATTCTCTCCTAAATCTATAGGAAAATACATTAAATAATTAAATCTATCTTCATTGGCAAACATGTTACCCTAGGTTATATGCCCTTGCATTAGACTTCCTAGGTAAAAAAAAATCATGGTTTCTTGACCATATGTCTTCATAAGCTGATAAAACTCCTCTTGGATCCGAAACTTTCACTTTCATAAATTAATTACTCTATCATGTTGTTGTTGTTTTATGGTTGTCTTCTCTCATTTTCCAGGCTTCCAAACTTTATGTTGTAGTTCTCCTCCCTTTTGATAATGTAGACTTGCTCAGTCATTAGTAATCTATTTTGATCCTTCATTTTTCTTTGTTCAATAAACATTTTTTGAGACTCTTCCAACGTCGGTTTCCTAATTTCTTCAATTTCAATATCTAAGTTGTCTTCTGGCTGGTGTGGATTACTATTTCTTTGTTGAACTTTGTTATTGTTGTAATCCACCATAATTTCATTTACGTCATATTCTAGCTTCAGGTTATCTAACCATTCTTTTAGGAACTTTAGTTTTGTTACAATATCTCTCATGTTGACATTTGACCTCTTTATTCGATGATAATTTTCCATTTCATCAACAACTTCTATTATTTTTCCATGTTTAACATCCTTAGGCTTCATTTCTGTATCAATTTGTTGTTCATCATTACTACACATGAAACCAATATTTTTTTCAATATCAACAACATACCATGCATCCACACACCAATCGATAGATTTAAGAGCAACATAATTGTTATCTTCCATCGAAAATTCAGTTATCATATGCAAATATTCTAAACAATTTGTGGTGCCATTTATGGGAATCGAACCCATGTTCATATCAATAGATTTCATTCTAGCATCATCATTGTCCTCACCAAGTATTGATTTTTGTTCTAGTTCACAAATGCATACATTCATCTTGGTTATCTAGAGTTTTTCTGCTTCCCTTAACAAACCTTTTAGCTTGTGCTTCTGTCTCTTTGCAATCAATTGCTTGATTGGTCATCTAATTGTCTTCTTCATTACCCATCGATGTTTCTGTAGTAGCTCCATCAACACATTAAATCATGCCTTCAACTCAAAAATCTATTTCTTGAACTCTTCATCATTTGCGCCAATTGCTAAGGCATCGTCGTGGCTTTTCCATGAATCTTGCAAATGACTATCCCCAGTCATCTTTATCTCCTTCTTCTTTTGGTAACTTCACCTTGTAAACTGCAATCAAGTAATCACCTTACCCAATTATCTACTCCAAAATTCGCTAATGATTCACTTCACTTCACTTGAACCATCTTTTTTAGCACTCCTTGCTCTTCCAAGTTTCTGTGCTTACTTAGTTCATTCACTGAGAACTTTTACTTGTCCTTTGTAAGACTCTCTTGCCACATTGCTATCTCATTGTTGCTACAATCTTTTTTACAATCACCTGCAACTGTTGTAATCCATGATTGATGCAAGTACATTGACAAGAATTTTGAGTGTTGAGCTCCACCAATCATGCACCCAACTACAATTAACAACTCAAAAATAGATGGTTTGAAGAATGGTATGGAATCTAAAATGGATGGTATAGAAGAAAAAATGAAAGGAAACATAGAAGATTTGAACAATGGTTTAAAATTAGACATGGAAGGTTTGAAGGAAGGTTTGACAAAGTTGCTACAAGAAATTTTTCCTAATGGCGAAAAGGTATTAGATGAAACTCATGATGAGAATAAAATGAATGTTAATCATGATTCCATAGAATCTAAATTTATATTGAAGTTCGACCATATTCCAAAGATCGATATGAGGAAGTTTGATGGCAAGGATCTGGTAACATGGATACTACAGATGGAGCAAAATTTTGATTTCCATAATGCGCAACACACACAAAAGGTATACATTGCAACTTTATATTTAGAACCAAATTAGTTTGTATGGTATCGATGGATTTTTTCTTGTAAACCACTTGTCACTTGGTCAATTTTTACGGAGGAAATGATAGTGCATTATGAGGATACAAATAACAACACCTTCTTTAGCCAATTAATAAATCTCAGACAAGAGGTTTCAATGACAGAGAACATTGAGGACTTCCGAAAATTTAATATTAGGGTAAATTGTATTCCAGAGGAGAGTAGGATTGATGTCCTAATACGAAACTTAAAGGATAATATCCAACATGATGTTCGCCTTTGGGAATCTGATTCATTGGAGAAGGCATTCTGGGTGGCAAGAAAAGTTGAAAGAAATATTATGGCAACAAGGAAGTATACCACTCACAACTATAAAGATGGAAGTGTTGCTACTCCTAGCCTTCCACAACCTACAAGGTTGACACCTCAACAATTAGAGGAAACTAGAGAAAAAGGGATTTGTTATAGTTATGATAGAAAATACATTAAAGGTCATAAGTGTGCCGATAAGAAATTATTATACATAGATTGTGAAGAGGAGGAAGAAAAGGAACAAGAAAAATCAAAAGAGGAGGATATACACCAAGAACCAACCTCAGAGAAAGAAGAAATGAATCTAACCATATATTGTAATGCATTGGGCAGAATCACCCCTCCTCAAAATCTCAAGATAGAAGGATATATCAGGAAGAAAAGGGTAATAGCGTTGATTGATTCCGGTAGTACCTTGATCAGGTGCTCAGAATTATGCTCAAAAATAAAAGTCATTAGAATAGCGTGGAACCTGAATGGGCACATAGTACTCTTCATCCTGAATCTAGCACAATCATTTGTGCGCTTTCACATGGAAAGTTTAATCTTGCAGTTAGGATGGTGGTTAGCTGGCCTAACCGCTTAACCCAAAATGCGTCGATTCATAAGCTTTAAGTTTATGTGGGTAGGTATATATGTTAAAAACCACGGTTTGGTATAACAGTAAAGCACTATGTTATGAGCCTAGAGGTCGCGTGTTTGAACCCTTCCGGTCCCTCTGGCCCTCACCCATAATTTTAATAGGCCCTCAGGAGGACATGTGGCAGTCTTTGAAAGGGATACATGTCACCTCCTGATTGGCTGAGCCAATACCCTGCAACCAATAAAAAACTACCAAATTGACCTATACGGTGATGACACTTATAATTTCCCCATTCACCAAAGGAGATTTGTTGACCAATCAAACTCCCAACTCAACCTGCATAGTCAATGCCACGTTAGCAGTATGGACTGCTGACTGGGCTGTCCAATTTTGTAAAATTTACCTATTTGAGAAGACATATGGAATGCGTTTCTGGGAGCATATGATGTTTTTCACTAGGTTTCCTGAGATCATTTTGGTATCATATCACTAGGTTTTCTTTGTGCAGGATGAATCTAACTGTTTGCAAGTTTATGTCATTCTTACAAGGTTAAAACTCAAAAGAGGAGAAGGGAAGCTGATTGGAAGCCCTGAAGTTGGGTCAAGGGGAAGGAGGGAAAGGTTGCCACAATATCCAACACGAGTTCATCCTCAAGTCGCAGTTGAGACACCAGTGAGTATGTCTCATGAAGGAGAACCTACAAACATGACAGAAGATGAGAAAGTCTTCAGGAAGGATTTCTTTGATATGACAAATATGGTCAAGTTCCTCTATTAAGAGAGGAATACCAAGCTCTAGGGTGAAAGATCCAAACCCCCCAAAGGAGAAGGTTATTCAAGAGGAGGTAATGGAAATGGAGGTAAACCTCCACCCCCTCCACCATGTTCTTCATCTTCTTCTTCACAGACATCTTCACCCTCTTCCACTAACACAACCCTTTCTCATACTCATCAACATACCTCAAAAGGAACTGGAAAATCACCCTTAGCAAAACTTGATGTTAAATTTGAGTTTCTCATGTATAATGGTGAAGTGAATGCACAGAAGATTGATAATTGGATTCATCAGTTGGAGGTCTACTGCAGAATTCAAAACCTTCAAGAGGATGACATAAAGATTCAGCTAGCTTCCTTGAGAATGGAGTGTGCAACACTAGTATGGTTGGAATCAAAGACACAAGAGGAGATAAAAAAACACGGTAAGATATCAATTTCTTGGTATAATTTCATTGTTGCAATTAAAAGACAATTCTACCCTCTAGATTATATGACAAAGGCATCATGAATTGGTAGAACTTTAGACAACTTAAATGTCAAAATGTGGAATATTACACCCAAGAATTTAGAAAAAGGTCTCTAATGTTAGGTGTAGATTTGCAATCACAAGACACGTTGTTGAAGTACATAGGGAGTTTACATGGTTACCTTACGCATACTATCTTAATGTTTAATCCAAATAATCTAGATGATGTGTGTGTGCAAGCCACTCATCTTGAGGCAAGAGGGAAAAACACTCCAGAAGAAGGTAGTAAAAAGCCATTTAAGAGTAACGGAAAAGAAAAGGGCTTCAAAGGGAAGGCAAACAAAAATTCATCTATCAAGAAGGAAGGAGAGAAATTAACATGAAAACATTGTTACAAAGAGGGTCACGATGAAGCTCATTGTTGGAAGCTTCATCCCAAAATGAAACCAAAAAAATTCAACAACAAGGGAAAACAAAAGATAATTGCAACAACTCAACAGGATTTGGGATCCGATTCGGGTGACACTAGTACTTCAAATTCACACAAGGGTGATCTCAAAACATAGCAAAGTATTTACTAAGTTTGACTCAAGGAGTTGCTACCATCAAATTACAATTACTCAAGGAGATGTTTGGAAGACAACATTCAAAACAAAACAAGGTTTATTTGAATCGATAATTATGCCTTTTGGTTTATGTAATGCCCCTACTACATTCATGCGTGTGATGAATGATGTGTTGAGGCCATTTCTTGATGAGTTTGTTATAGTCTACTTAGATGACATATTAATTTTCAATAAATCTTGTGTTGAGCATGTCATGCATGTGAGAAAAGTACTTGGTGTCTTAAAGAAAGAACAATTGTATTTAAAGATGTCAAAGTGTGAGTTTGGAAAAACTTCTTTAGTTTACTTGGCCCATATTTTTGGAGGAGGTGAGTTGAAAATAGATCCCTCCAAGGTTGATGTCATTTTAAATTGGCTAAGGCCCAAAACAGACATTGAGGTAAGAAGTTTTTTGGGAGCAGCCCAATATTGGAGGAAATTCATTGCTAACTTTTCTTCTATTGCAACTCCTTTGCATGCATTGACAAGTGTGCAAAAGGTTTTTCATTGGGGAGGAAAACAACAAAAATCCTTTGATGCATTGAAGGAAAAGATCAATTCAACTCCAATACTTGCACTTCTAGACTTGAGACAGACATTTGAGATTCATACTGATGCTAGTTACTATGCCATGGGTGCAGTTCTCATGCAACATGATAATTCTATATGTTTTCATTCAGAAACTTTCAATGGTGTAGTGATTAACTATCCTACATATGACAAGGAATTGTATGCATTGGTGCAAAGTGTGAAAAAGTGGAAATACTACTTGATGGGTAAGGAAACAATCGTTCACACTGATCATCAACCATTGCAATACTTGCAATCTCAATCAAAGTTGCAGCATTCAAGGCACTACCAATGGATGGGTTTTCTTCAAAAATTCCACTTGGTAATCAGGTATAAGAAAGGTATCTACAATAAAGTTGTTGATATGCTTTCTAGGCCTATTGATAGTGTAGCTACTTTACTCCAGCATAATTCTATTTTGCATGGAATTTATAATGAGCAAAATGCATTAGACAATGACTTTCAAGATGTTTATGCAAGCTAGAATTAAGGTAAACAAGTAGAGGAATTAGATTATCATTTGCATGATAACTTGTTTTACCATCTTAGCAAGCTTTGTATTCAATAGGGAGAAAGAGTCAACATCATAATAGAGGTACATACTTCTTTTGTTGCTGGTCATTTTTGGTGAAAGTAAGATGGTGGAAAATCTACAAAGGTATTGTTATTGGCCTCATATGCTTGAAAGTGTGTCACATTTTATTAAAGGATGTTCATTAAGTGCAGTTAGTAAGCCTAGCAATAGGAAGTTAGGATTGTACAGACCACTTCTAGTTCCTTCACGACTGTGGGAGAGTGCTTATATGGATTTTGTAGGAGGTCTTCCATTATCAAAAAGAGGTCATGATTATTTGTATGTAGTTGTGGATAGGTTAAACAAAATGTGTATTTTGATGCCATGTAAAAGGCAAGTTACATCTGAATAGACTGCTCAATTATTCTTTCAGAATGTATGGGTGCATTTTGGATTGCCCACATCCATTGATAGTGATTGAGATTGTCGCTTTGTTGGGAATTCTTGGTCAAGATTGTGGGGATTCATGGACATAAAATTAAAAAAAGAGTACAACATTTCATCCGCAAACAGATGGTCAAGTAGAGGTGATAAACATGATAGTGATACATCTTCTTCGTAGTTATTACGGCAAAAACTCTAAGTCATGGGATGAAGATTTTCACTATATTCAACATACTTACAATTAGGCCAAGCACTGTTCAACTCAAACATCGCCATTTGAGGTATGTTTGAGATAATTGCCTAAATCTCCTTTGGATTTTATTTTTGGCAAAAATGTTGCTATTGATGGTCATAGTGACATAGACAGAGCAAAAAGGTTCATTGAACAAATCCAATTGGTACACCAAAGAGTTCAAGAACAACTTGAAAAGAGCCAAGGCAAGTACAAAGCAAGCACGACAAGCATCGTGTAGATCACAAGTTCCAAGTTGGTGATGAAGTTTGGCTTCAAATTAGAAAACAGAGGCTCTAAGGAGAAGGTAAAAAACTAAACCAATTAGATATGATCCGTTCAGAATTTTGGAAAACACTGGTAACAATGCCTTCAAGTTATATTTTCCTTCATACATGCAAATTTACTTCGTTGTTAATTTTGAGAACTTAATTTGTATGAGCCTCCTTTGATTTAATATCAAGGAGAGAATGTTCAAATTCCATCTATTGAAGAACTTTCTCCAGAATTCCTTGATGAGCTTTAGCAAGACACTATACTTGACAGAAGAACAAGGACATCAAAAAGAGGAAGTGTCGACTATCTTCAAGTGGGGCTCAAGGAAACAAATCCTTCAAATGCCAAATGGATTGAAACTGGAAATGTGATAGAATCGTACCCTCACCTGCTGAACAATTGAAGATGATCTTTTAGGGTCCAAAAGCTTACAGTGGGGAGGAATGATCAAGTGCTTAGAATTAGGCTCAAAAATAAAAGTCGTTAGAAAGGTGTGGAACCTGGACGAGCGTGTAGTGCTCGTTGTCCTGAATCTGACGCAACTCATTTCACGTGAAATGAGCATCATATGCTCCCAGAAACATGTTTTGTCTGTTTTCTCATACAGGTAAATTTTGCAAAATTGGGCTGCCCAATCAGTAGTCTGTACTACTAATGTGGCACTGGCTGTGCAGGTTGCATTGACAGGTTTATTGGTCAATGTATCTCCTTTGGCGAATGAGGAGATGACAAGTGTCAACATCGTACAGTTCGTTTTGGCAATTTTTGATTGGTTACAGGGTATTGGCTTAGCCAATCAAGAGGTGACACGTGGCCCAATCAGACACTGCCACAAGTCCTCCTGAGGGCTAATTAAAATTATGGGTGAGGGCTAGAGGGATTGACAAAGTTCAAACACGTGACCTCCGAGCTCATAACACATTGCCTTACTGTTATACAAAATCGTGGTTCTTAACATATACCTACCCACATAAACTTGAAGTTTATGAATCAACACATTTTGGGTTAAGCGGTTAGGCCAACCACAACATTAAACTTGCCATGTGAATGCACACAGACAATATGTTATTTGTCGGAGGGAGAGGACCAACGCCGGGGATAAGCCCTTGGGCGCGTGCACCCCCACGTGACCTAAATGTTCAGACTTAGGGCCTCGACAACCAATATATATGCTCGACAAATTTGCTCGAATTTCGGCAGATTTGGTGGCTCGTTAGTGGAAATCCGGGAAAAAATGAGGGTTAATTGCTGAATTTTTGGCAATTTGTGGAGCAAATAGTGGGAAAAATAGGAGAGGTCATAACTTCTCCAGTTTTCAACCAAATTGGGTGCAGAAAGAGGCTAGGTAGAAATTTTTGGACATTCTAGACTCATTGGAGTAGGCTTCAGAAGCATTTGAGCATTTTAAATACATCATTTCACACATTCAAGTGTAATAGAGAGGCCTAAGCCATTGGATGTTGGACCAAGGAGACGTAGCCCAAGAGGGGTGAACTCCTTCATCATGTTCTTGTTGTGATTTATTTTTGGTGATGTACTGCACATTTATATGTTGTTGTTCAGTTTCTATTTTATGTTAAATTGCTCATAAAATTTACATAAAAACTCATTTTTCACTTGCAAAACTCATGAATCCTTAAGCACATGAATAAAATTTTATTTATAATTTGAGGAGTATCTTAGCAAACAAAAACTAATATTCTTAATCTGATCATTTCCCCGAATTCAGGATGACGAGCACTACACGGTCGTTCAGGTTCCACGCCATTCTTATGACTTTGATTTTTGAGCATAATTCTGAGCACCTGATCATTCCTTCCCACTGGAAGCTTTTGGACCCCAAAATATCATCTTCAATTGTTCAGTAAGTAAGGGTACAGTTCCCTCACCTTCCCAATTTCAATCCATTTGGCCTTTGAAGGATTTTTTCCTTTGAGCCCCACTCGAAGGTAATCCACATTCCCTCATTTTGAAGACCTTGTTCTTATGCAAGAATGGTGTATTGTTGTAGTTCATAAAGGTATTCAAGAGAAAAATCCACTATGGAATGAATTTGGAAATTTTCTCCTTGATCTTCAATCAATGGAGGCTCATAAAACCTTAAGTTCTCAACATTAACAACAACATCAATTTGCATATATGAAGGCAAACCCAACCTGAATGCATTGTTATCAACCTTTTCCAAAATTCTGAATGGACCATATCTAATTGGTTTTAGCTTTTTACCTTCTACTTGGAGCCTCTCTTTGCTAATGTGAAGCCAAACTTCATCACCGACTTAGAACTTGTGATCTACACGATGTTTTCCATGCCTTGCTTTGTACTTTCCTTGACTCTTTTCAAGCTGTTCTTGAACTCTTTGGTGTAGCAATTGGATTTGTTCAATGAAATTTTTTTCTTTTTCTATGTTACTATGACTATCAATAGCAATATCTTTTCCAAAAATGAAATCCAAAGGAGATTTAGGCAAGTATCCTAAACATGCCTCAAATGGAGATGTTTGAGTTGAAGAGTGCTTGGCCCGGTTGTAAGCATGTTGAATATAGTGTAAATGTTCATCCCACAACCTAGGATGCTTGATGCAATACCCACAAAGAAGATGTATCATTTTCCTATTCACCACCTCTGTTTGACCATCTATTTGCGGATGAATTGTTGTACTCTTTTTCAATTTGGTGTCCATGAATCCCCACAAGATTGACCAAAAATTCCCAATTAAGCGAGAATCTCAATCACTAACAATGGATGTGGGAAATCCAAAATGCACCCATACATTCTGAAAGAATAACTAAGCAGTCTGTTCAGCTGTAACTTGCTTTTAACATTGCATCGAAATACACATTTTGTTGAACCTATCCACAACTACATACAAATAATCATGACCTCTTTTTGACAATGGAAGACCTCCTACAAAATCCATAGAAACACTCTCGCACAGTCGTGAAGGAACCGGAAGTGGTGTGTACAATCCTAACTTCCTATTGCTAGACTTACTGACTGCACTTAATGAACATCCTTTAATAAAACGTGACACACTTTCAAGCATATGAGGCCAATAACAATACCTTTGTAGATGTGAAACCTTCTTACTTACATCGAAATGACCAAGAATATGAGAAGTATGTGCCTCTCTTATGATGTTAAATCTTTCTCCCTGTGGAAACAAAGCTTGCCAAGATGGTACAACAAGTTATCATGGAAATGATAGTCCGATTCCTCTACTTGGTTACCTTGACTTAAGCTTGCATAAACATCTTGAAAGTCATTGTGTAATGCATATTGCTCAATATAAATTTCATGCGAAACAGAATTATGCTTGAGTAAAGTAGCTACACTACCAATAGGCATAGAAAGCATATCAACAAATTTATTGTAGATACCTTTCTTATACCTGATTACCAAGTGGAATTGTTGAAGAAAACTCATCCAACATAGTTACCGATCAAACGAGAAAATTACCTAGTATCGGTTTTTTTGAGGTAAAAAAAATCACCCGATTTTTGAAAAGTGGTGATTTAGAATATACATTTTTTTGCACTTTAAATTTTCTTATGTATCAAGTATGAACATTTTTTTTAGATGTTAGTGATTTTCACGCTGATTTTGAAAAGTGTTGATGTGACATCAACCCCTTTTTTTTAGTGTTGATTTTTGACACTTTAAATTTTCTAATGTCTTCTTCTTCCCATAAGATTTTTTTTAAGTGTATTTATGTATTTATATGTTTTCATTTTTCTTTTCATTTTTTTTTTGTAATGAAACCTGAATTTTTTCACATAGTTTAAAAAATAAAAAAATGGTCAATAATTGAAAGTTAGTATTTTCTATATGTTTATGTAATGTTAATTAATATTTCAATGGACATCAAATAATTGTCATTAAAAAAACAATAATTTTAAACATTTCACAAAAAGAACACATTTTCAATATAAATATAATGAAAAAAATACACATTTTTAGACTTTTTGTCAAAAATGACATGTCAAATAAACAGTTTTTATGAGAAAATCCCAACCAAAAAACTTTAAATAATAATTTTTTTAAAGAATTTTATGTTAAAAAATAGTAATAATAGGTTTCTTACAAAAAAATGATTCACATAAAAATTAAAGTGAAAATCAGATAATACAAATATTGAACATATAACAACAATAATCAAATGCCCATTCTTCTCATAAAATCTTAAATTAAAAACATTACAAGTAAAATTAATGAAGATCTCTCAAAATTGAGCTTGAATTGCAATCATAACTTAAATGTCATCAACAATATCATATAATCCATGTTCATCGCCTTCTTCAACTTCATTATTTTCTTCTTCCACAATATTTTCTGCTTGAGTTTCCTCATTTTCCTCTTCTAGTGGATCTTTCATGTCTTATAATCTACCAAAGTGTCTTTTTCCAATCATTCCATATAATGTTGGTTGAGGTTCATTTTCCTTTTTTGCCACGCGTGATTCATTAAAATATCATTTCCTCAAACCAGCTTCTTGCATTTCATATGGAAGAAATTGAAGAGCATTAATTCTTTGTTGAATAAAATTGTGTTGTAGTGGGTCTCCTTCAATCGCAACGCAATTTCTTAATTTATGTAGGCATCATGCTAGTGTTGTACCTAATCATTAAGCACAAAAACAATAAGTAAGTAAATTAGTATAAACACATAAAAACAAAAACGAAAAATATATTAAAATTCAATTTTATATAGTAAAACTTACCTGAACCTCAAAATAAATCCAAAATGCAATCTCTTTGATTTGAACATAAATCTATAAGATATTTAATCAATGTTTGTAGTTTTTTATAAATGTTAACTATCTCTTATTTTGCATCTTTATCCTCATATGTTAACTTTTTTACAATAGCATCATGAACCAGTACTTGGCTATGACTCTTTCCATCTACTTGGTGATAAGCCTCATAAATGGGTAATTATATGGACTTATTTTACCTCCTAACCTAGTCAAATCAACCATTCTCTTAGCTTATTGAATTATTTTCTGATTATATTTATGCTTATAGAGTGAGTTGAGTTAGTTATTGTGCCATGTGGTCTAACATGTATTTAATGCAGATTATTAATGGATTTTGAGGTCAAAGTCAAGGATCGAGTGGACAAATGGCAGAAATAACTCAAAGTGGACAAAGGAGAGGACTTATAGGAGGGAATCCCCCTCATTTATTACTCCTCACTTGGAATTCCCCTTCATTCAGCACAGAGTACAAGCAGTCGAATCATGCACTAGAAGGCAGTCGAGCAAGTGGAGGATGACTGATGATTATCTCGAGTTTTGGGAGCCAAGCCTCCTTGATTTTAAGGAAGCTATTGGTAGCTTCATTTGTATAAGTAGAGGAGCCTAGGGCCTCACTAGGGTTGAATTTTTGTTGGATTTTTGCTTATGTAAACTCTGCTCCAACTTCGAGTTTATTATTTTGTGACAGTTTCATGTAATCTTGTTATTGTTTTAGTAATATAGATGGAATCATTTTTGAGCTATCATTGAGTTACCTCAGAGGGCTGAAGCTCTTGGGTTAGGGCCCAATCCAAGAAGCCAAGCTCCTCTTTACTTGTATTTTTATGTTGTATTTTAGTTTGTAGATTAGGTTGCTGTTAGATGTATTTCTTTTATGGTTAAGAATAGGTTGCTTTTGATGATTTAGTAGTTTGCTTCCATTTGTGATTTCTATAGCAGGTTAAGCAATGATAAAGAGAAGATTCAAAAGGCTAGCAACAGTGCCTTGGCCTCTCTTCCTCCTTTTGGGACCATGATTTGAGGCCAAGACCCCCTTGCTGCCCCAAAAACACAGATTTTCCTCATTCATAGGACTTCTAGTGTTTGCAGATTTTCAGTAGGTGAATAGTCTAGTTTTGTTTTACTTAATATCTTCTTCATCATGCTCACTTTTTTATTTGCAATAGCCTTCTTTCATTCTTTCCTTTCTTCTAGAATTTCTCAGCATTTCCTTTCATAGATCATAGTTTAGACTAGTTTTATTCAAAACTCTGTTTTTCTAGATGCACTCATTTCATTGCTTGTTTGATATTATTGGGTGACTGTGTTAGGTCCGTATAATACTAGTGATTACCCCATTACTATTGTAGTTTTATCCCTTATTAATATTGTTGTGCCCCTATTGTCCCCATATTGTTATTACTGTGCTCCATAGAATCCCTCTATTGTTAGTTTTGTGGCTTTATATTATTATTGTTAGGTCGGTTGCGTTATATTGTGACTCCTTAGACTCCTATATATAGAAATGAGGTTTTCTCATTTGAATCATCCAAGAATTGTTCATTTATGTAATGTAAAGGAGGTTGCCCCCTCGAAGAGGTTGAATTCTAAGGCGTTGATCTATCTTTTATATCTTTTTTTGAGCTGGTTTCATAACATTTGGTATCGAAGCTTTGGATTATAGGGTTTCGCTGCTCCAAATAGGTGATCGTGGCATTTTCGCTATATTTGCGGAGATATGATCTGAGGAAATTGGTCTTTTTGTAGATTCCTGAATTACATTCCAAATAGGTGACCTGGGGAAAATCGTCATAACTTTCTCTCTGAGCATCAGATTGAAATTTCGTAAGAAGGTGCAGAAAGAGGACGGACTGTCATTTATTCTATATATTTTTCAAAGAAAAATGTCAAAACAACGACTCGTGGCACGTCGTACAAGTTTGCTCTACTGAACTAGTCTATAATCAGGTCATTGTGGGAGATTTGGCATAACTCTTTCTTGGAGAATCCAATTTGGATAAGACTGGTGGCATTGGAAAGAGGACACAAAGGGCTACTGCAGGTCGCAATTTCAGAACTGGATGATCCAGAATTACAGAGATATATCAGAGGTAATATCGAGCTCCTACAAAGTGAAAAAAGGTGTGTAGATTTTTTTAAATTTTTTCTTAAGCTTGGTTTGAAAAATTATTTTGAAGCATTCAAAGGGCATAGTAGAGCATTATTATCAGTAACTGATGCCCCAAGGAAATAAAATTCAAACACCTATTAAGCAACCTGAAAGCGCTAACATGACTCATGAAGAAGAGGAAGAAATGCTACATGATATATCAAAATTACAAGACTAAGTGCAACAAATGTCACTCTCACAAAAGCTAACAGAAGCTAAGATAAATGGCGTGGAATCTAAGATAAAGGGCATGGAAGCTAAGATGAATGGCATGGAAGTTAAGATGGACGATTTGAAGATAGATTTGAAGACAAGCATGGAATATTTGAAGACAGATTTGACAAAGTTTCTACAAGAAATTCTTACTAATGGTGAAAGGGTAGTAAAGGAAACTCATGATGAGAACAAAAGAAATGTTAATCATGATTTCATAGACTCTAATGTTGGACCGAAGACCCACCATATTCCAAAAATCGATATGAGGAAGTTTGATGGTAAGGATCCCGCAAAATGGATATTACAAATGGAGCAATTTTTCGATCTCAATAATGTGCAAAACACACAAAAGGTACGTATTGCAACTTTATATTTGGAACCAAATCAGTTTGTATGGTATCAATGGCTTTGCTCTCGTAAACAAATTATCACTTGGGCAATTTTTACGGAAGAATTGACAGCACATTATGAGGATACAAAAAGCAACACTTTTTTTAGCCAATTGATAAGTCTCAAACAAAAGGGTTTAATAATGGAGCACATTGAGGAGTTCCAAAAATTGAACATAAGGGTAAAAAATATTCCAGAGGAGCATATGATTGATGTGTTCATAGGGACTTTAAAGGATAATATCCAACATGATGTTCGCCTTTGGGAACCTGATTCATTAAAGAAGGCATTCAGGTTAGCAAGAAAAATGGAAAGAAAAATTATGGCAACCAGGAAGCATACCACTCAGAACTATAAAGATGGAAGTGCTGTTGCCCCTAGTCTTTCACAACCTATAATGTTGACACCACAACAATTGGAAGAAAAAAGAGCAAAAGGGCTTTGTTACAGTTGTGATAGCAAATACACTGAAGGTCATAAGTGTGCTGAGAAGAAATTATTCTACATCAATTGTGAAGAGGAAGAAGAAAAGGAGAAAGAAAGGTCAAAAGAAGAGGATATACTCCAGGAACAAAGGCTAGATAAAGAAGAAATGAATCTGACCATATCTTGTAATGCATTGGCTGGAATTACCACTCCTCAAACAATCAAGATAGAAGGAAAAATCAAGAAAAAATAGGTAATAGTGTTGATTGATTCAGGAAGTACCCACAATTTTATTCATTGTAAGATAGCAAAAGAATTGAATTGCTTCCTATATCCAGCACTAGAGTGTCAAGTGATGGTTGCAAATGGAAGAACGATAAATTGCTCTGGTAAATGTCATAATATCAAGCTATCCATGGGAGAATATATATTGACTAGCCCAATGCTTTCCATTCCAATGGGAGGTGTTGATGTTGTACTAGGAGTCCAATGGCTACAATCCTTGGGTACAATAGCTTTTAATTTTCAAGAACTTTTCATGAAATTTTCTGTGGAAGGTAAGGAAGTTGAATTAAGTGGTATTGCAGGGAAACCGGGAAAGATAATAAGCTCTAACGGTATGACAAAGCTTCTAAAAAAGGAACAAAGATGTGTAATTGCACAATTATGTTCGCTAGATGTTTCCACATTGGAATCATGTATTTCTACAGATCTCCAAAAAGTCTTAGACAATCATTCCAAGGTATTTGAGACTCCCAAAGGTCTCCCACCTATTCGTGATCATGATCATGCTATTCATCTGATTCCAGGAAGTGTTCCTTTAAACATCAGGCCGTACATATACCCCTATGCCGAAAAGAGTGAAATTGAATGCATGGTTGTAGAAATGCTAGAGCCTGGTATAACTCAACCTAGTCAAAGTTCTTTCTCTACTCCAGTGGTATTGGTGCACAAGAAGGATGGATCATGGCGCATGTGTCTGGATTATAGGGAGATCAATAAGCTCACTATTAGAGATAAGTTTCCCATTCCTGTCATTGATGAATTACTAGACGAATTGCATGGATCAATTTACTTCACCAAGTTGGATCTTCATTCAAGATATCATCAAATCAGAATGAAGACTGAAGACATTTCGAAAACAACATTTAGAACTCATGAGGGTCATTATGAATTTTTGGTCATGCATTTTGGCCTTACCAATGCACCTTCTACATTTCAAGGCTTGATGAATTCCATTTCAAACCCTCCCTTAGAAAATTTGTGTTAGTATTTTTTGATGATATACTAATCTACAACAAGTCTTGGAAGGATCATGTTGAACATGTTGACAAGGTGCTACAACTATTGGAGGAGAAACAATTAAATGCAAAAAGATCCAAATGCTTCTTTGGAGTACAAGAGGTGGAATATCGGGGTCATATTGTATCTCATGAAGGAGATAAGGTAGATCCTAGCAAAATTAAAGCCACTGAGGAATGGAAAATTCCCACATCCATAAAGCATATGCGAGGATTTCTCGGGTTGACAGTGTATTATCGGAAGTTTGTTAACAATTACGGGAGAATAGCAGCACCTCTAACAACATTATTGAAGAAAGATGCATTTTCATGGACTCTAGAAGCAACAAATCCTTCAAACATCTTAAAGAGGCAATGTACCAAGCACTAGTCTTAGCTACACCGGACTTCACAAAAACCTTTATTGTGGAATGTGATGCTTAAGGAAATGGAATTGGTGTTGTTTTAATGCAAGATGAAAGACCCATTGCTTTTAAAAGTTGTCCAATCAAGGGAGAGTTTTTACATAAAGCTATTTACGAGAAGGAAATGTTGGCAATACTCCATGCACTTAAGAAATGGCGACCCTACCTAATGGGAAGACACTTCAAGGTAAAAACGAATCATGATAGCCTTAAACACTTTTTAGAACAAATATTATCCTCTGAAGAGCAACAAAAGTGGGTCACAAAGATGTTGGGTTATGACTTTGAAATCATATACAAAAAAGGGAAGCAAAATGTGGTGGTAGATGCACTTTGAAGAAAGGATGAGGATGTGGAAGCATTGTTGTGTGCCATTTCTATTATCCAACAATATTGGATAAACGAAGCAAGGGAGGAATAATGATGAAGAAGTGTGGGCACTTATTCGAAAGTTACAACAAGATTCCAGTACATTTGATACATTTAGCTAGCAAAATGATTCGTTATGGTACAAAGATCGCTTATACCTCTGTAAGAATTCCCAACTAAAAAAAAATATTCTTATGGAATTGCACACTTCTCCCTTAGGAGGGCACTCAGGATTTTTAAAAACTTACGAAAGGGTTAAGAAGGAATTTTTTTGGGATGGCGAAAAGTTTGTGGCGGAATGTTTGGTTTTCCAACAAAATAAAGTTGAAACAATTAAGACACCGGGTCTATTACAACCTTTATCCATTCCAAGCCAACTTTGGGAGGAGGTTTCAATGGATTTTATCATAGGTTTACCCAAGTCTGAGGGAAAGAGTGTCATCATGGTGGTAGTTGACAGACTTACCAAGTATCCACAGTTTTGTGCATTATCACATCCATTTAAAGCCAATACAGTTTCTACTGCATTTATGGAAACAATTCAAAAGCTACATGGAAACCCAAAGACTATTGTAAGTGACAGAGATCCCATTTCCACTGGAAATTTTTGGACAGAATTATTTTCTTGTCTTGGTACTCAGTTAGCTCATAGCTCATCTTATCATCCTCAATTTAATGGGCAAACTGAGATAGTAAACAAATTTTTGGAAGGATATCTTCGTTGCTTTGTATCTGATAAATAGACACAATGGGTCAAATGGTTGCCTCTGGCTGAATGGTGGTATAACACTTCCTTCCATACAACAACAAAAATGACCCCATTTATGGCACTTTATGGATATCATGCACCATCCATCACATCATATTTAAGAGAAAATTCTAAGGTTCAAGCAGTGGAACATCACATCGAACATCAACAACAAGTCCTCCAACTCTTAAAGGATAACCTCGTGTTGGCACAGAATAGAATGAAACAACAGGCAGATCAACGTCGCAGCGAAAGAAGTTTTGATGTAGGTGATTGGGTATTCCTACGGCTACAACCATATAAGCAAATGTCCCTCAAGCAAGCTAAGAAGGATAATAAATTATCACCAAATTATTATGGTCTGTACAAGGTGTTTAAAAAGATTGGTACTATGGCATACAAATTGAAGCTTCCTGCAACTTCTCGATTGCACCCAGTTTTTCATGTTTCATGTTTCAAGAAGGTTATAGGCGACAAGCCCCAGTTCAAACAATATGGCCAGAACTTGACGAGGAAGTAAAAATTATATTGGAACCAGAAGAAGTCACAGAAACAAGAACTCGACAACTACGAAATCGATCAATTTCGGAATATCTTATCAAGTGGAAGAACTTATCCGCTGAAGATTCCACATGGGAGGATGAAAATTTTATACAGAAGCATCTAGAACTACTCAACCGTTGAGGACAACACTTTTTTGAAGGAGAGGGGCATGTTAGGTCCCTATAATACTAGTGATTACCCCATTACTATTGTAGTTGTATCCCTTATTAATATTGTTGTGCCCTATTGTCCCCATATTGTTATTATTGTGCCCTATAGAATCCCTCTATTGTTATTTTTGTGGCTTTATATTATTATTGTTAGGTCGGCTGGGTTATATTGTGACTCCTTAGACTCCTATATAGAAAGGAGGTTTTGTCATTTGAATCATCCAAGAATTGTTCATTTATGTAATGTAAAGGAGGTTGCCCCCTCGAAGAGGCTGAATTCTAAGGCATTGATCTATCTTTTCTATCTCTTTTTGAGCTGGTTTCATAACAGACTGTCAGTTCCTTTGCAGCAGATCTCTTCTTGCAATAGGCTATGTTGTAGGGAAAAGTATCCGATTCGGATGACCCTATCCCACTCTAAGGGTGATAGTACCTCAGTAACAACTGTAAAGGAAACTACTGAAGGTTTACTTCTTTATGAAAGCAAAAGAGAATGAAAGAATGCACTAACCGTTGCCTTGCACTTAATGTCGAATCCAAACTCTTCTCTATGGCTGCTTGCTCCCAGCTCCTTGCTCTATTGCTGGCCCAACTACAATGAGATCCTGCAAAATAGCAAAGAAGGAAACTACAAGCAACATGCAATCATAACTGATTCAAGGATTAGTGTAAATCAAATATACAATTATCACAATATATCATTGAAACAAGAGCATATAGAAGAACCTCAATAGCTTTTATTAATGAAGAAGTAAAGTTCTGAGAGAGTTACAACCATTGAAGGCCCCAATCCAGCAACACCTCCCAGCAGAAAGAATTTCTCCTCTTCACCTCCCTCAAGCAATCACCCAATAGCTCTATAGTGAAACCAACAGCATAGCATTACTTTGCACAAAATTCCAGCCTCTTGAGCTCATAGGAGAGAGCTCAATATATAGATGAATTGAGAAAGGATGAGTCAGCTTGCAACTGATGTGTAGCTGCCTTGTGTCCTCTCTCTCTTCAGTTGATCTTCAGTTCTTGAGTCCACTTGGAGAACCTTGCTTCCACTTGGAGAAACAGAGCCTCTGACTCATCACAAGGCGAAATCCCTGATCCAAGTGTCATTTTTGGAAGATTCCAGAGCAATGACTCAGTGTGCCACTTGTCCCATCTCGCTCAGCGCAGGTGGCCTTTGTTCTACCTGCTTTGCAACGCAGGTACACCATGGAGGAGTTGTGTTTCAGCGCAAAAGCCTAGTGGAGCACCTTCTTTGATTTCAGGATTGCTTGTTTTTGAGTGTTTTCAGGTGGAGAACTGATCTGAGAGCTGTTGGTTTGCTGACCTTGTTCCTCTAGGGGTAGGAACATCATGTTTAGGGAACTTTGGATCCCTTGGATTATTGACAATTCATGCCTGTTGCTGTAAGGCACAAAATTGTCTATAACAGATGCCCCCTAAAGTATGAGGTCGTTTATCGGGTGAAATGCTTTATTGAGAGGATCCGAAGTTCATTCAATCTGCTGAGAAGTGTCCTGTAATAAGATACAATACAATAAATTATTTTTCATACATTTTCATGATCTAGCTGAGGCGGGCATTCCCATGCTCAGCTTTATAAATACATTTTCGTACATAGAACAGACGATCGTCTGATTGTAGACCGATAATTCTCTGCTGAAATTATCATCCTTTGAGAAGGATGATCATCTGCTGTAATGATGTACATATCAAATGTCTTTATGTCCTGAATATATATCGCAGCCCGGATGGATGAAACTAGATCGGGGGTCTTCAATCTCTTCCGATCTTCACTCGATGTACAAGTCGATCCATGTGAGAATTTCTTGAAGTCGAACATGGAAAGACATCGCTTGATTACCGGTCAATGATGTAAACCGTTAACAAGCGCGAGAGGAATCACCGACAAGGATGATGACCCTCAAGGTACGGCAGTACAATTCACATGGTGGGAATAAAGGACTTGGCGTCGACCACCATGCAAAATCTTCTGGTCGAAGGTCATTGATGTATACCTGTCGCCGGAAGTGAGAAACTTGCCATTGAGGCATGCAAGCTTCAAAGTACTGAAGGGGTTGTTCCTAGATCAACTCCTTGGATAATGAGCCGATGTCGACAAGGAGCGATCCGTCAAAGGAGGGCCTTAATGAATCCCACATCAGTGACACGGAACGGAGCTAGTGATTGTGATGAGGTGAAAACAAACTGTGATGTATGATTCAGGGCGACGGTCATGAAATGGATGAAGGACAATGTATGGCAGTGGATGGGACACGGTTGACTCTTTGCAGAACAACATCTCTTGAACATATAACGACACTGATGTGATGGATTGGTAGCATTACCCCAAATGTGGATGGTGTGGCGAGGACCATGGTGATGAGACCGGTGAATGAAACAACCCAACCTGATGTGATATGGAGGACAAAGTGTCATGTTCAAGAGCGACTTGCTACCATTAAAGCTGTGAGGTTCTCCCAATTTTTCCCAAGTCATTGCTGACCAGTACCTCTTTATTTTTATCAAGCTTGAGGAGGATAAAATATGCTTGTTCTATAACCTGCCCTTCGGGCAAGCCCATCGCTATGTTTTAACGAGCCTAGCGATAGGGAAACTCGTTCTCGTCTAAAGACAAGTTTGTCGCTATTTAATCATTTTAACGAGTCTAACGACAAGGAAAACTCGGTCCTTTTCATTTTTAGAGAGTCTGAAAAGGTACATAAAGTCAACTCCAAAATTTCTTTTTCGTCATTTAATCCCTTAAGTCCGAAAAAGTATAAAACAATACAGAAGGGATGAGTTTTTGATTGCTTTAACGAGCTGAACAAAACAAGCGCTCGATTTTTTTGTGCAATAATCCCTCAGGTCCAAAAAGATTAAAATCTAGAGGAGGGATAGCTCTTCCGGTCCTTTTAACGAGCTGGAAGGCCAAAACTCGGCAAACTTTTCATATTTTACGAGTTAGTGAAAAGAGCTCAAAGAAGACTCGTCTTTTGAGGAACGAGTGATAAACAGGGATAGCAGCAGATTCCAGGTACAGGTTGGAATTTTCCAATCACTGCAGTGTCACAAGGATGGCTAAGTGAAATCACTCTTCGCAGCTGTTCATCAAAATGGGTAAACAAACATATGGAGATGAACGATTGGCCAAATGAATGGATGGAGGTGAGACTGCAAGAACACGACCAAGGGTTTTAATATGGCTGTCAAAGGTTACACTTACCAAGGTTATTTACCGGTTCATTTTTTCTGGGTGAGCTTGAACTCTAGGGGAAGATTGCTCACAACTTATGTTTATTTTTTAACGAGCATGAACTATGTGCTAAAACTGCTCGGAGATAAGTTTGCATGCCCCCAGCATAATAATGCAAATCGAGGTGTATGCCCCCCAAGCTTCATTGCATCCAACTCGGTGGCTGGAATGAAGGTTTACCTCGGGGATTTGTTTCATTTTTTTAATGAGGTTGACACAAGATAGGAACTATCCTCGACTCCTTGTTTCATTTTTTAACGAGGTTGACACAAGATAAGAACCGTCCTCGGGGCCCACTGTATTTACAGTATTTCCATTAGGGCGACGATCCATGCTGACAAAATATTTAGGAATCTTCTGAATCCGTTGGATATAGAAGATTTCATATTGTAGGTTTCCACTGTGGCTACTTCCGCCAGATTACTTGCCGGCGGTAGGGCAAAAGTACCCATTAAGGCAGGGTCTTTTAGGAGACCTACTCCGATATTTTGGAGTGATTGATTACTTTCATGGATCATAGGAACGCTTCCTGTAACTTGTGAACCATTAGGGAGGAAATTTTGTTGGTCAATGATCGTAATCCCTCCTTGAAAGGGGAATACGATTTTCCTAAAATAGGTCGACACAACAGCTTCCATGGCATAAATCCATGGTCTTCCCAGTAGGATGTTATAGTCAAGATTGCCATCGATGACTTCAACATCTATTTCTACTGTTTTTCCCCCTAGTTCAACTTTCAAGTTACTAAGGATACCGTAAGGGGTATATGTCCTTCCATCGAATGCTTTTAATGTCGTCGATGATCGCGACAAGGTTGGAGATCCTAAGGTTTTCCAGCAACTCATCGACATAATACATGTCGATGCCCCCTCATGAATAATTGTTCGATGAACAGTTTTGTTGAGGGCTTTCACTTGGACGAGGAAAGCTAGTTGAGTTGGTAACTGAGGATCATATCCTTTGTGATCAAAGGATACAAGATTGGAATCTTTAGGATCTACTCCACCAATTGCTGATAACAATGCCTGCCTTTGGGATGGGCAATTTTGTAGTACTTCAAGAGTCGACATAGCGGACGACGATTGCACCAAATCTTCCACTATGTTATAATGCTGTGCCGCTCTGGCACGAGGATTAAATGTCGACTTGTGTACTACTCCCTTTGGTGGTTTTATTGTTAATTCATGCGTGATGGGGGGTACAACTTCTGCCAAAGTTGTTGTCGAACTACTAGGTTGATCTTTACCTTTATCGTTCGACACCTGTGGATTCCCGTAATCTTTATTCCTTGTCGAAATCAAAGCATCATTTTGTTTCTTGGATACTGACAAGATTAGCACTTGTGACGGGGAAGCATTTCCATTATCAACCAGATTTGTTCCTCTATTCGGAAACGGATCAGTTAACACAGCTGGAGTTTGCGAACTCTTTAAGAATCTTTTTAGATCAGCTTTGTATGGACATTCTCTCGTCCAGTGATCCTCATCACATATCTGACATCCATAAGGTGGTCTCCTATCCCGAGGAGGGCTTGAAGAAGTTTTTCGAGGAGATGACTCTCCTTGTTTCTTCTTCTTCCCTTTGTTTTGATTCTTCTTGCTTCCTGGTTGATTGGTTTCTTTGCCCTTATCTGCCGATACGACATTTACTTCCGAAGCAAGAACTTCTTCATGTGCATTTTGATTCGAATCCTTACGGGCCTTCTTTTGATTGGTCCTTTTCGGATTCGTGTTTGCCGTGCCAATCACGCCATCGCCGGCATGAGACTCACTATTTGATTTAGGAGGAGGAGGGATTGAAAACTCTGGTCTAGGGGCGTCTGGTATTTTGTCATAGAGCGTGCCGGACTGAGTATATACTAAGTCCAAATATTGCGAACGAGCGATAACCTGCTCTTCTGTTACGACTCCCCCCTTTGCCACATCTTCCGTTATGGCCGGAAGTAACGACTTTATAAACCACTCAGCTAAAAGCTGATCAGGAACGTATGTTTTAACCATTCTTCGTCGACGTCGCCACTCATGTATATGATCTGATATATGAGTTGTGGTTGTCTGTTTGAAGTTAGTCAATATTTATGTTCCTGTTTCATACCTTATTGGTAATTGAAAGTGGGTTAAGAATGTCGTGGCAAGGGAGCTAAAATTGTCGAACGAAGCTCTTGGCAATTCTATATACCATTTTGCCGCTGGACCTGTCAATGTCCTCTGAAAGAGGCGACGCCTTATCGAATCGTCATTTAAAGTGTTCGACGAACACCATAGATGAAATGTCATCACATGATTTGACGGGTCTTCGCCTGGATTTCCATTGAATTTAGGAATGTCGGATGGAAGTTTGTGCGGAATCACTGGCCACCATGGGGCGTAAGCAATTGGATCATTGGTTAACCGATGTAAATCAGGCAACTCTAAAGTTGCCATGAATGGTAACTGTTGATTCAAGTTAGGTGAAGCGTAACCAGGATACGATGGAATCGCCTGAACAGTTGGTCTTTGCATACCAGCATAATGGAGTTGATGTTGGTATGATTGATACGGTTGATGGACTTGACCACTATAAAGTGGTTGATTTTGACCATTTTGGATATATGGTTGTCCAGTATTCGCAAAGATTTGCTGTTCAGAACCTTGGTACACTTGTTGGAATTGTGGCTGTTGGTATTGCACTATCCACGGTTGCGATACCATGGGTTGTTGCGCTACACTAACCATTGGACCAAGATGTGAGGTGATTGTACCCGATTGTACTTGTGTCGCCCCACCAGTAGGCGATTGTGGTTGGGTTGCAGGGTCAAGGGGCTGTTGCATGAGAACCTGAGGAATCTGAGGTTGACATACAACAGGCATTGTTTGAACTTGCGACACGGTTACAATAGCCGGTGTAGTTGGGATGTTCGTCACAGGTACACACTGTTGCATAGAATATACAACTCTTGGTGGCTGGGATAGCATAGGTACCCAACTACTCGTTGCAATTCCACCATAACTTGAATAAGGTTGAGAACTCCCGTATGGGTATCCTCCCGGAGGGGGCAATGAAAGGGCATACTGCCCTCCATACCGTGGTAATCCGGAGCTCAAGGCAATTGATTGTCCTGGAGGACTGGATGGCCTAATCAGATTCCCAAAAGGGTCAATTTGATGAGTCTCACCATAAGAGTTACCAGACATTACTCCGGAACAAACAGGAACAGACCATACTGTCGAGATAGTCTCTTGGTGGACTCCTTCTAGCGACTGAGAGCTAGTTGGGACAGATGGTATGCCGGTGAACATTGTTGGATTTGCAGCAGGTAATTCTGCCGTCGCCGTGTCATTTGACACAGTCCTAGATGTCGACGGTTGTTCAGACATTTTTAGTCTATCCAATTGATTGCCTAGTGATTCTACAGGAACTTCCACTGGTGATGGACAAACTTCTGTCGTAGCAGGAAATAGAGTGACCCCTACTCCAAAATGAGTTGGAGTGGATACTTGCGGTTCCTCTATAATTTCCTCTATCGCAATCAGACCAGGTGGAAGAGGAAGACTGTCAGGTCCGTAATAGATTTCCGGTGCCGAAGAAGGGGTTGTATCAACAACGACAGATGTTTGAGGAACAAAACTCTCTGGACCAGTTACAGATGGAACTGGTTCAGTTATACAAGTATTTGCCCCCAGACTAGGATCAGTATTACCGTCCTTCTGTGGCGGTTGAACTTCTTCTATGGAGGCAGGGTTTCCGGAAATGTGTGGAGTAACCAGAATCTCAGATGTTGTTGGAACACTTGTTCTAACTTTTAAAGGAGATTTTGAACTAGTTTGACGAGCTCGCTTTGTCCGGACTATTTTCGATTCCTGAGACAAAGACGGTTGACTCACAAGCCTCCGAGAACGACGGATATTCAATTGACTTTCTTCCATGACTGCGGATTACTCGATCAACTAAAATATAAAGGGGAAAATTTGTGTTTCCGATTTGAATGAATTTTATTAGACGCTTTTAAACATAACTTTGCTTTTTCATGTTTTAAGAGTCGAGAAAAAGCTAAAGATGACTCTAGCCTCCTTCGATGTATTAACGAGCCCGAAGTGACAAATGCTCGGTTGGACTTTTTCAGTTATAGAGTTTGAAAAAGGCCAAAAGAAACTGCTCTGGAGATCTAGGCATAGGGTGTGCCAAACCTTTCGCGAAACCACAGAATACGTTTTACGGTACGGGTGGTCGATCTTCGTGAATGTTGTGTTCACTGCATCGCGATCAGTAGGGCGGCCGACACGGCTTCCTATGGATAAAGGCTTTGTTCCTATAGGGGTCTCCCAATATATACGCGACGGGACGTGGGAGCACAAGTCCGTATTAGTGCCACCGACTCTCAGGAGGAATCACCCACCTTCGTAGAGATCGACAGTCAATATGTTTAACGACGCCGGAACACGTCTCTACCTAGACCTCTATATGTTTGCGTTATGTTTCATATGCGTTGTTAGGTTCATTCAGTATATTTTAAGTTGATATTTTTAAAGTTTGCCTTTCAAGGTTCACCACGAGATGTATATGACAAATTCCTAAATGCAGCCTAAGATGAGAAGCAAGCTTTTTAAAATCTTTTTGACTGATGAAAATCTTAACTATTGAGGGAGAAGAAAGGCAAATTCTTTTCACACAGTTCATACAGCACAAACTAATGCACTTTCTCCTAAATCATCATGCAAACTTTTCAAATGCAAAATGCACAATGCATGTATTTTCTTTTCCCTTTCTTAATGTTGATGGGTTACAAAAAGAAAGTTGTTATATAACTTTGATTTCGATTTAAAGCGAAAATAAACAAGTTTGTCCAAAATCAAAAGACACCTTAAGATTTACTTGTTTAATCACTGGAAATACATGAAATCAAACCATAATGACGAAAGTAAAATGACTGATCAGCTATGGACAGCAAACAAGCTAACTCTTTAGACCAGCAAAATGCCTAACACAGGTTCAGATCTAAGAGGCCAAAGCAAGACTAGTTTACTCTTCGTTATGGGAAATTGTAAATGAAGTAAGAAATACAAAGAACAAGTACAATTTCGTTATATAACAGAGGCTGAATGATGGCAAGTAAGGTTGGTTTCAGAACTGGTACAAGACTGGTAACTGGCTGCCAAATCTATAGTGAAAACAGGCAAGAGAAAGGGAGGAAACCCCAACTGCACTAGGCAAAATTGGGCCAACGCAGGTGCTGCTCAGCCAGTCTGGCTCTCAGCGCAGGTAGCCCCTTCGGGACCTGCGTTGCAAAGCAGGTAGCCTGTGTACTACCTGCTTTGGAAAACGAAAGTTGCGTTTTCACAGTTTCCGGGTCACAATTTTCTCAAAAATGCACAGTTTTTGCTCAAATCAGAAGCAATCAGTCAAGCACACTCAAAGGGATGACTAGGAGGATGAAAAGCTATCACTAAGAGCTTACAAGGATCCTTGTAGATCAGCTCTTCAAATCATGAACATGCTCAGAAATGAGCTAGAGTAGCTGCCCTCTACTTCGCTTTTGATATAGTCAAAAGCTTTTCGATTTGGTACTCTTTTGTTCAGGAAATGAATAGCAAAATACTACAAACAATCAAACCGATACGATCCCCAGTGGAGTCGCCAGTTTGTTGTAGGGAAAAATATCCGATTCGGATGACCCTATCCCACTCTAAGGGTGATAGTACCTCAGCAACAACTGTAAAGGAAACTACTGAAGGTTTACTTCTTTATGAAAGCAAAAGATAATGAAAGAATGCACTAACCGTTGCCTTGCGCTTAATGTCGAATCCAAACTCTTCTCTATGGCTGCTTGCTCCCAGCTCCTTGCTCTATTGCTGGCCCAGCTACAATGAGATCCTGCAAAATAGCAAAGAAGGAAACTACAAGCAACATGCAATCATAACTGATTCAAGGATTAGTGTAAATCAAATATACAATTATCACAATATATCATTGAAACAAGAGCATATAGAAGAACCTCAATAGCTTTTATTAATGAAGAAGTAAAGTTCTGAGAGAGTTACAACCATTGAAGGCCCCAATCCAGCAACACCTCCCAGCAGAAAGAATTTCTCCTCTTCACCTCCCTCAAGCAATCACCCAATAGCTCTATAGTGAAACCAACAGCATAGCATTACTTTGCACAAAATTCCAGCCTCCTGAGCTCATAGGAGAGAGCTCAATATATAGATGAATTGAGAAAGGATGAGTGAGCTTGCAACTGATGTGTAGCTGCCTTGTGTCCTCTCTCTCTTCAGTTGATCTTCAGTTCTTGAGTCCACTTGGAGAACCTTGCTTCCACTTGGAGAAACAGAGCCTCTGACTCATCACAAGGCGAAATCCCTGATCCAAGTGTCATTTTTGGAAGATTCCAGAGCAATGACTCAGTGTGCCACTTGTCCCATCTCGCTCAGCGCAGGTGGCCTTTGTTCTACCTGCTTTGCAACGCAGGTACACCATGGAGGAGTTGTGTTTCAGCGCAGAAGCCTAGTGGAGCACCTGCTTTGATTTCAGGATTGCTTGTTTTTGAGTGTTTTCAGGTGGAGAACTGATCTGAGAGCTGTTGGTTTGCTGACCTTGTTCCTCTAGGGCTAGGAACATCATGTTTAGGGAACTTTGGATCCCTTGGATTATTGACAATTCATGCCTGTTGCTGTAAGGCACAAAATTGTCTATAACTGGCTAGCTTATCAGCCATCACATCCTCCATTTGATCCATTCCCTATAGTTCACCCAAACCTCACCTCAATTCTGCCTTAGTTTCCTGCATTTTCCATAAACTTCTTCCTCTCTCCTCGAGCAAACCTAATCATCTTCCTCTCTCCTGGTGATTCTTGGTAGACCCTAGGTGCTATAACACCTCATTCCAACCTTCATATACCTTTTCCACCCACTCTCACATCCTCAAAATAGTGAAAACTGCTCTCGGCCTCCTCCTATAGGCTTATTGTAGTTTCCCTGTTTTCCTCTTGTAAATTTATTGTGTCCTCCTGTAGATTTTCCTGTAGGCTTTCTTTTGAAGGCCAAGTGTTGGAAAATCCTCCAGAAGACCACCTGAGACCTCTTAGGACCCATGCACACCATCCTACATCCTCTCAAGTCCCAAAACCACCCTCCAACACCACCTATTCGCTGCCACATTCACACACAATAAATTATATGCATGTCAAATTCACATAAAAATACATACAAATCAAAAAAGATGTTTTTTGCTGATTTACTTTTAAAAATAGCTTAGGTAGATGTTGTTTACTTCCTTGAGTAGGTAATGGAATTCCTTTCATGGTTTTCATAATGCTTTATTCAAAAGTAGGATTAGTTGGTTAATTAGGGTTTACTAGGTTTGATTTACATTTCAGCCTTTCTCTTTTCTGCAGTTAGAGTAGCATCTGTAGAGTAATCTTTCGCTCCTTTCATCACATATAGAGTTTCTTCTGGAATCCATAGAATTTGGCTTGAGCTCCTAGTGATCCTGTGCCAGTTGACCAAGTGACAACCTGCAGTAAGAACTAGTACTTGTGCATACATCATCGATGCTTCCAAGTTTTTTACGAACTACCGAGTTGATAAGAGTAAATTTGGCAGCCCAGGAGTTGCAACATTATTGCCGCAATACTGGTGCTCACCACTTTTTGGCACTGTTACCGGGGAAGCATCAGAGTATTATGTGATTACTGCTTTCTTCTATTTTCTATTGCAACATTCTGCCAATAGTTTATTTCAGCAAAAGTAAACTAGTCCTTTATTTTCCTTCAGTTCTTCATTTCCTTGCTTTCCTTTTTAATTCTGCAAATTTCATTTCAGTTAGTTGCAATTTGTTTTGTTCAATCAATGTTAGTTTTGCAAGTACTATCAGTGTGGGGGAAAAAAGAAACAAAAACCAACCAAAAAGATTTCCTTTCATGCCTTGTAGGAATAGAGATAACTCAGGAAAAATTTTTCCCAACACCCCCACTGCTTCACACAGCCAACCTTCTCTCTTCTTCGGTGGCTGTGATCAAGAAGAACCCTTAGGTGAACAACAAGACATATTTGAAGAACCTATAGGGGAAGAAGAAGAAGAAAACATTCCTTTGGAGCCAATGGCTGAAAATAGAAATGCTAGGGGGAATGGAGAGAGAATAGAGGGTACCTTTCCCATTTGGGAGACTAATGGGGACACCAAAATGAAGAATATAAGACCTTCCGCCCTACCTCACTTCCATGGTTTGACTACAAAATATATTGACACCTTTTTGTTCGAGTTTGTTGTTATCTGTTGAACCTATGACTATGCAGAAGATGGGCAAAAGTTGAAATTGTTCCCTTCTACTCTCAAGGATGCAACACTGCGCTAGTTCATGGGATTACCTGGAAATAGCATCACAACTTGGGCTCAGATGCAGCAAGCCTTTAACAACAAGTATCGAGACTATTGTAGGTCAAAATATACTAAGAAGAAATTTTCTGAATGACCATAGGAAGTGATGAATCCCTGAAAGACTATGAAGATAGGTTCCAACACAGTTACAAAAGGGTCGGGTGTATACTTGACCCTAAGTCTCCGAAGTTGGTCCTGCTTAGAGGAATTTGGGAAGATCTTTTAGACACCCTCCATCTACTAGCCAGGGGAGACATCTACCTACTATCTTATGAGGACATAAATACTGTTTTCAGAAACCATTCTAGAACAGCCAGAAAGAAAGGTAGGGGGAGTCAACCCATAGCTAGTACCTCTTTCTCTAACTCATCCATTGAAGGAGAAATTGGAAACATGCTGGAAGACTTCAAGAGTGAGATGATGCAGACTCTTTCCATGCAAATGGATACCTTACATATCAAAAGAAAACAAGAGGAAGCAGAGAGGGCTTTGGCCATTTTTTTCCCTAGATGCACGAGGAGGCATCCTAGGAATGAATTGTTGGGTCTTGAAATTGTCATACATTTCCATTACACTTTCACTATTATGTCCATTATATCACCTCCATTTCACCTTCATTTCACTACCATGTCACTACATTCATCTCACTTTCATTATCATTGGGTCACATTTGTGTTTTTCCAAACTTTATTAATTCTTAGCCTTTTTAAGTGAATTTGTGGTTAAAAATTAGAAAATAATGTGCATATGCTTATACCAAACAAGTGGGTTGAGATTGTTGACATGTGTAAGTCAAAATGAGGCTTCTAGAATATCTTTATGTGGAATTCTAAGGCCAAATTCGAATTTGAGTGGAAAGGATCATGGGATCATGAGGATATGTGTCACATTTCCTAATTGTATTGAAACTCTAAGAAGACGTGTCTTATCATTTCCTATTTTGATTAGGAATCTAGAGGTGTAGGGAGAGATTCATGGACTCTCATTAATGAGATGACTTCTCATCTTTTTGTAGAAATAGGAGATCTCTCTCCTTCATTTGGTAGTTTTTTGGTAGCTTTGGAAAGCTTTGGGGAGCTTTGTTGTGCTTTGTAATTTTGAAGAATTTGAATAAAGCTTTGATGTTCTCAACATGGAAGGAGATGTGAAGTAGATGTCATGGAGCATATTAGAATGTACAGTAGAGTAGATTTTGTTTTGTAGTTTTGCTTTGATTTCATTCAAGTATGTCATTTCATTGTTTTCAAGTTTAATAGTTTAGATTTCCCATTCATGCAAGTTTAATTCATGCAAGTGTGTTCAACCGGTTGATTGTAGATTTATCTAACTGTGTAATCTATGCTTAGCAAAATAGTTCAAGAAAGTATTTTCCAATTGGTGATTGGAGCATTAGAGTACACAGTAGATTAGTTTTCCTTTACATGTTTTTTGTATTTGCTTATTAGAGTAGTCACTCATGATATAAACAATTATTTCCAGAGCCTTTTGTTGATGGTTTATCCACAAAGTAAATGGTGAAATGTTGGGTTTATGAATGAGATTTCTTGTTGTTTAATGCCTTTTTATTCTTAGTGTAGTCACTCATGATATAAGAAAATATTTCAAGAGCCTTTCGTTGATGGTTTATCCTCAAACTAAATGGAAAAATGTTGTGTTTATGAATGAGATTTCTTGCTGTTTAATGCCTTTTTCTTCTTAGTGTAGTAACTCATGATATAAGCAAATATTTCCAGAGCCTTTCGTTGATGGTTTATCCTCAAACTAAATGGCGAAATGTTGTGTTTATGAATGAGATTTCTTGATGTTCATTAGTTTAGAGTTAGAGAGCTTAATGCAATTTTCTTATCAATTTAGTAACTCATGATTTAAATAGATATTTCCAAAAGCCCTTCGTTGATGGTTAAACCTAAGACTAAGTGGTGAAATGTTTTACTAATGACTGAGTTTTTCCTTGTATTTTCATGTTTACTTCTTTTAGAATGATGAAGATTTTGTTGCAATTTCATTTAGTTGTTATCATTTTTTTTGCTTTCATTTCATAGGCATTTTGTTGGCTTAGATTAATCTAACCGTTGAAAGTTTTGATTTGTTTCCTTTTATCCTTTCTTTAGAAATTAGATTTTAACATTGAAAGTCATTAGATTTAGTTGACCATTAACATTTAGAGATTTCACCTAGAAGCATAGCTTTTCTCTCTTAGATTAATTTTTCTTAAGCATGAGAGACAAAACCCCCAAAAATAACATAAACTATATAAAAAAAGAAGTAATAGAAAGGTTAACTAAGCACACATTGTGCACCACACTTCATCAGTGTACGATACCCGGATTGATAATTTATGTAGAGTAATTTAGAAAACTAAATTGACTAGACATGAATGCCCATTGAACTCTATAGGGATTTTTTCAGTCTCCGAAGAATATCATTCTACAGATAAGTGCCATTCCTTGCCTAGACTTAAAGCTATATACCAAGGGGCCGGAGGAGTCACTGAATAAATCTATTACGTAAACCAAAGGAGGCCACATGGACCTAGACCATACCAGCAGGGGATGTAAGGGACATCTCATGCATACTACAACCCCAACCAAGTCACCTCCATTCCTTCTTGGGCCCCCCTTGCTCATCCTTCCTGGTCCATGCCTCCTCCTTGGCCCTTCACATCTCAATATCATGCCCAACCAACCACCCCTTCATTTAGATCCTATACTTAGTCGCAGCCTCAGTGGAATGCATCTCATCAGGGGTGGAGGCCCCAATATAACTCTCTTTTCTCTCTTCTGCCTCCACCACCTACCCAACCACAACCCCATCCACATCCATCTCAAATATACACTCGTACTCAACTACCTGTACCACCATTTCTAGACCCACACATTGAAGTAGCTCAACCCATTTACAAAGTTGAGGTACAACACTTCCAAACAACTCCTCTTGAGCTCAATGGTATTCACCATAGCTCAGGAAGAGTATTGAAAAAAGAGATTATATTGATATCATTGAAGGACCACATCTAGAAGAAGAAGATTCAAAAGAGAAGATCAAAGAACCATGGGCTGCACTTGATGAAGAGAAGACATCAAAATCAGAGATCGAGAGAGCTCCCTCATCGTTACCATCAAATCATCCATGTATTCAAGAGAAAAATTAGCGAAAAGAGGAAGATGTGAAGGTCATGGTAGAAGAAGACATGAAGAATGATCCAGATCAGCAAAAGGACCAAGGACATCAAAACTATATTGAAACATTGTTCCAGACTGTCACTAAGTTGCAGCATCACTCTCTTCCTCAACTATGCTTGATCATTTCAAAGTCAAATCATTTGGTCTCTGAAATCCAAGTACATGTCAAAGCATACATTTCAAGCTTCCACGTCATTTTTTCTATCATCTTGATGTGCACATGGATCCATTGGAAGTATTCTTATACTTGAAAGTGATTTTTCTTGTCAAGAATGGTAGGGTTAGAAAAAAAAGGGGGAAAAGAAAAATCTAAGGTGAAAACCTCCTTGGAGGTGCCTCATATTGGCTCATTGATTGAAAACCTCCATGAGGTGGTCAATGGGTTGGAAAGAAGAAAAAAAGAGAAAAAGCTCCTAGGTGAAAACCTCCTTTGAGGTGCCTAGGCAAACCTACTAGTTGAAAACCTCCTTTAAGGCACCTAGGTAGACCTCATAGTTGAAAACTTCATTGAGGCAGCTAGTAGGCCTAGAAAAAAGAAAAAAAGAGAAAAAAATAAAAATCCTTGCTCCATGCATGCATGTACTCTCCAACATCTGCAAGCAACAAGAACAAGTTGGTACCAGAACGAAAATTGGTCAAGCTTAGTTAAAAGAAGTCAAATTTTGACTTTTTCCTACTTCGCTCAAATGCTCCAACAAGGCCAAGGCCATGCCAATCCATCACTGTCACCTATTCTCACCTTCCACCCATCATTCTCTAGCTTCTATCACTCATTTTCCTTGCTGTCCTAAAGAAAAAAACTACAGGATGCTCTTTTTTACTATAGGATACAAAAATACTTAAAGCAGAAATTTGTTTTTTCCCCGAATTTGAAAACTATGCATCCATTTAAAAATTATTCATGGGGAGATGCATATGGATGATGGTAACATGCTCAAGTAATTTCAGCAAATTTTAGTGCACGGCTACCAAGAAATTGGCCTCCATCACCTTCAACCATTTTTACATTTTCTCAATATCAGTGCATCCATTTAAAAAACTGTTTCATGGGGAGATGCATATGGATGATGGTAACATGCCCAAGCAATATCAGTAAATTCCAGTGCATGGTTTCCAAGAAATCGGCCCCCATCACCTTCAACCATTTTTAGTTTTTCTCAAGCTCTGTGCATCCATTGACCAAAATTTTTCTATTGGGAGGTGCATAATGATGATGGAAACATGCTCAAAAAGTTTCAGGTCAATCCAGTCTACCGTTTGGGAGATATGGACAAAACAAGAGCTCTTGTAGGAATTCTTGTAGCAGCTGATCCCATAGAAGTCCATCACTAGCAGCAAGGGACAGCACATGCAGCTCAGCTCTAGCAAAAGAAGAACCTGTAACAACACACAACAACACATTAGCAAGTAGAGACAGCACGCATGAAGGAAAATATAGGCAATAGAGAGATAGCCATAACACCTCACAGCAAATACATTCGGATCACAGGTAAGTAACTAAATCGCTCCTCTGTTTGCATTTGTGTATTTAGAAGTCATACAAAAGAAACGATATGGTTGAGGTTGAACGAGGGAAAGGTAGACAGTTAACTTGGCCACCTTCATCTAGTTGACTCCACTCATCTGAGATGTCACCCACACGTGGGCACAGTCAACTCAAGAAAGATGTCAAGGACTTTGATGCAATAATGAGGGATGATTACGAGGAGGGGCCTTGATGACAAGGTAGGTGGGGACTAATGGTCCAAATATGGCCAACGTATACCTTGCCATCTCAACACTCATCACCGAAAATATCCATCAAGGGTAATAAGTATTCCTCCCCGAGCATTCTCACCACCTTTTCCTTCATCCTCTCCTCGTAACTCAGCTACAGTAGTATCCTTGTGTCCCCACAGCCTCGAAACCATTGTCCTCCATCGATCTCTCCCATATTCTTGCTCTCAGCATTTTCTACAGGAGCACCTACAAGTTCTACAAGAGCACCTACAGGGAATCTACAGGAGGGACAACAGAATTCTACAGGAGGGGTAGCGAGTCGTTTTGAAGGGAGAAAACATGATTTTTTGCATGATTTTTGGTCTGAAGAGGTAGGCTTCATGCATGCCCCTTATTGAATATCAATATATGAAAGAAGTGGGTTCAATTTGAGGAGGAAATAAAGTCTTTAGGAGAGGAGAAAATACATAAAAAAAATAAAATCTGCTTATTTAAAAAAAAACACTGTCTCCTCTATTTCTCTATTTTTCTCAAAATTCTCTATCTCGATCTCCATATTTGTTTTTTTCAAAAGAGTATAGACAATATGACAGGAGGGTTTATGAGAAATGAGCCCACCAGCTCCACTAGGCTCCATACACATCCACAAGTGGTGGATATCTTCACAAGGGCAAACTGGATGAATTTCGTTAACAAATTCCAAGGGTTTGATGAGGAAATTGCCCAAGAGTTTACTCTCTCTCTTGTACTCCACACAAGAACTCATGCTCCTGTAATTGAGGATGTTGGCTATATGGAAAAAAAACTCAGGGAAATGAGCAAAGAGTTGAGTGCTCTCAGGGATAGGGAAGCCATTACAAGAAGCCACCTTGAAACTGAAAATGAATCGCTATGGAGGCAGCTACAAGAGAAAGAGACTCAGCTGGCATGCATGGCCAGATTATCCATGGAGGCATTGCAATTCAAAACACCAGTTAAATCCTATGGCCTCTATCTCAAGGACCAATGGTTACAATTCCAGATAAAGACTTTGGCATAAAGAGGCACAATTCCTTTCCAAGATTACAGGCAGTTTATGGATTTATGTGACCAAAACACCTCAGAGGATAAGGCAAAGATGGAAGAATTCCACCTACATAACATGTCCCTCATAGACATGAATGTGTGGAACCCTAATGCCAAGCTAGGGGACCTGCAATTAATGGCCATGGCCTCATGGATGAACCGTGAAGAATTGGGGGCAACAAAAATAAAAAGATTGATGATAAAGGAGAAGAATGAGCCATTAATGATAAGAGCTAAGCCATCAGATCCTATGGCACTCATTAGCACACACAACCTTCTTGCCAATGACCCTCAGATTTGCCCTAGATATCTCACCAATCAGGCACAAGCCATTGCACATTTTGAGGATATGCAAAGGCTGCTTGTGGATGAATGTGTGCATGCATGCATGAGGAGATGGAACAATTTACCACACAGTTTGAAGATCAGGGAATATCATTCCCCCATGAGGGAAGGAGGCATTGAAAAGAGTGCCAGTGTACAAGCACTCCATGTAGAGGCTGAAGGTCAACTGGATTAGACTCACACTGAGTCCCCCACTGCTATTAGGCATGTTGGAAGGCAGAAGAGAAGAAGAAGAGGAGGAGCAGTGGAAAGAGATAGACAGGAAGACATGATTCTATGGCAAAGAAGAGGAGACCACATCAGAAGCCTGGGATGCTAGGGAGGCCACCAGGGCCATAAAGGATGAGGGGATTGACTAAGTTGCTTAGAGGATGAGCAACACTTTCAGTAAGGGGTGATGATGAGCCTCATAAATGGGTAATTATATGGGCTCATTTTACCTCCTAACCTAGTCAAATCAACCATTCTCTTAGCTTATTGTATGATTTTCAAATTATATTTATGCTTATAGAGTGAGTTGAGTTAGTTATTGTGCCATGTGGTCTAACATGTATTTAATGCAAATTATTGATGGATTTTTAGGTCAAAGTCAAGGATCCAGTGGACAAATGGTAGTAATAACTCGAAGTGGACAAAGGAGAGGACTTATAGGAGGGAATCCGCCTCATTTATTACTCCTCACTTTGAATCCCCATTCATTCAACTCGGAGTACAAGCAACCGAATCATGCACTAGAAGGCAGCCGAGCAAGTGGAGGATGACTGATGATTATCTCGAGTTTTGGGAGCCAAGCCTCCCTAATTTTAAGGAAGTTGTTGGTAGCTTCATTTTTATAAGTAGAGGGGCTTAGGGCCTCACTACGGTCAAATTTTTGTTGGATTTTTGCTTATGTAAACTCTGCTCCCACTTCGAGCTTATTATTTTGTGACAGCTTCATGTAATCTTGTTATTGTTTTGGTAATAAAGATGTAATCCTTTTTGTGCTATCACTGAGTTATCTCAGAGGGCTGAAGCTCTTGGGTTAGGGCTCAATCCAAGCAGGCAAGCTCCTCTTTACTTGTATTTGTATGTTGTATTTCAGTTTGTAGATTAGGTTGTGTTAGATATAGTTCTTTTATGGTTAATAATAGGTTGCTTTTGATGATTCAATAGTTTTCTTCCATTTTTACTTTCTATAGTAGGTTAAGTAGTGATAAAGAGAAGATTCAGAAGGCTAGAAACAGTGCCTTGGCCTCTCTTCCTCCCTTTGGGACCATGATTTGAGGCAAAGACCCTCTTGCTGCCCCAAAAACATAGGTTTTTCTCATTCATAGGACTTCTAGTGTTTATAGCTTTTTAGTAGGTGAATAGTCCAACTTTGATTTTCTTAAGATCTTTTTCATCATGCTCACTTCTTTATTTTCAATAGTCTTCTTTCATGCTTTCCTTTCTTGTAGCATTTCTCAACATTTCCTTTCATAGATCATAGTTTAGACTAGTTTGATGCAAAACTCTGTTTTTCTAGATGCACTCATTTCGTTGCTTGTTTGATCTTATTGGGTGAGTGTCAATTCCTTTGCAGAAGCTCTCTTCTTGTAGTAGGCTAGCTTATCATCCATCAAATCCTCCATACGATCCATGTCCTACAGGTCACCCAAACCCCACCTCAATTCTGCCTTAGTTTCCTACATTTTCCATAGAACTTCTTCCTCTCTCCTTGAGCAAACCTAATTATCTTCCTCTCTCCTGGTGATTCTTGGTAGACCCTAGGTGCCCTAACACCTCATTCCAACCTTCATCCACCTTTTCCACCCACTCTCACACCCTCAAAACAATGAAAACTACTCTTGGTATCCTCTTGTAGGCCTCCCGTGGTTGCCCTGTTTTCCTCCTATAGATTTCCCTGTAGGCTTTCTTTTGAAGGCTGAGTGTGGGAAAAGCCTCCATAAGGCCACCTGAGACTTCCTAGGATCCATCTACACCATCCTACATCCTCTCAAGTCCCAAAACCACCCTCCAACGCCACCTATTCGCTGCCACATCCACACACAATAAATTATATGCATGTCAAATTCACATAAAAATACATAAAAATCCAAAAAGATGTTTTATCTTATTTACTTCCAAAAGTAGCTTAGATAGATGTTGTTTACTTGCTTGAGTAGGTAATGGCATTCCTTTCATGGTTTTCATAGTGATTTCTGCAAAATTAGGATTAGTTGGTTAATTAGGGTTTGCTAGGTTTGCTTTACATTTCAGCCTTTCTCCTTTCTGCAGTTAGAGTAGCATCTATAGAGTAATCTTTCTCTCCTTTCATCACATATAGAGCTTCTTCTAGAATCCATAGAAGTTGGCTTAAGCTCCTACTGATCTTGCGCCAGTTGACCAAGTGACAATTTGCAGTAAGAAGTAGTACTTGTGCATATAGTGTAACAATCCAAAATAAACATGTAATTAATCAGGTAATATATATTCAACATGCAATTCAACTAATTAACTTCAAGTTCAAAACTATGATTAGAACACTTACCTATTATCTCGGTTGAAGTCTGCTATCTGCAACAAGGTTTTGGGGACGACTCTCCACCCAACCGTAGGCTCAATTGTGCAAGGATTATGCTACAACTGGCCACCCCCGAGCCCTCAATCAACATACTACTGCCAGTGCTCCTAAGTCTTAGTATACCATTCTCCCAAGAGAATGAAGATAGAATCTCGGAATGATAGATTACCTCCCATCCTCCTCACCATCTATTAAATAGAAAAAAACATTGGAAGGGGAACCACATGCACACACTCCATGTGTCTGCATGCAACTTTTTTCTTGTTTTATTTCTTTACTTTTCTTTTGATTTTTAGCTTTCTTGTTTTATATCCTTCTTTTTGCTAGTTTTCTTGTTTTATTTCTATTTATTCTTATTTAGAGCTTTAATATGGTTATTACTATTATTTATTTATTTCTTTTTATATAATTTTTAATATCATTTATGATTTATGATTTATTATTTTTATTATTTATTATTAAGTGATTTATTTATTATTATTCATTATTTTTATTATTAATTATTATTTATTATTTTTATTATTTATTATTTATTATTAAGGGGAGGGATATTACATACTCTCCCTCTTTAAGGAACTTCGTCCCGAAGTTAAGTTTTTATTATTTATTATTTATTATTATTTATTATTTTATTTGCTTCATGTTGCCAACACCCTCTGCTGAACTAGTATAACCAGCAGGCATCGAAAGTCCCCAACACCCCGGGAAATCTCAAGGAATATCTGTCCTTTTTCCCACTTTTGGCACCAGGCATAAGCCTGGCCAGTCTGTATCGTAGTCCAAGGCTGGCCCCAAGGCTCGTGCCTGACTCAGACCTCATCTGCCCCAAGGCAGGCATCCGGTCCGGTACTCAATGACCCCAGGCATCTCGCAAGGCTGGCCCACTCCCTCCACAACTACTAAGGCACACAGCCCCAGGCATCGAATTCCTTTACATCCCTTCCAGACTTCGGCATCCCAATCCAATACTAGGCACCTAGCCTAGAACATCAGGCACGTGGCATCCTCAAGATGGTCTCATAACTCTTCTAGAGCTGTCCATCAAGAGCTATACACAAGACAAAGGAACCACTGGCATATGTAGTGTTGATTGAGTTTGTCCCCAGCCCATATGATGTTACTTATTCTCCCTCGTGCGTATGGGCTCACACGAGATCATCAAATAAACTGGCCCTCTCGGCCCATTGTGGAGTCCTGTCAATCATCATACCTCAACATGCAACCAATGCATTAGCTATACTATGATAGTATCATAGAAATTGCATTCATCATAGTTAATCGCAAATACATGCTTCACCTCATGAAATACTATCATAAGTTATAACATCAACATCAAATACCTATCATCATGTAGTAATGAATATGTTAATATACCTCGACATAACATCATAATCATAAGGATACATCATCGCTATAAGAACCACATGTGCATCATTATTCCCTTACCATTATACTCAACATCTTAACAGTTAATTAAACTAAACGGAAAACATAGTGTATGTATCATAAAGTTTAAACAATAAACATGATTTAGATTCTCCATAAAAGTATCTGTCTTAGCTAAGGAGCACTATTCACCACACATTTTAATCAAGTAAATAAGGAAAGTCTTGAAAAATAACAGCTGCATCTTCCCAGGTAGCTGACCCTGGGCTATATTGGTCCCATTGGACCTTGACTTGCTCAAACTCACGGTTCCTGAGTCGACGAACTCGGCGGTCCAGTATACAGAATGGTTCGACTTGAAGGGCTCCTTCCTCGGAAACCTGCAATTTTTCAAATTTCAAAACATGGGACGGGTCGGGTACATATTTTCTAAGCATAGAAACATGAAACACATTATGCATCCTTCTTAGATGGAAGGGCAGCTCGAGCTTGTAAGCAACTGGTCCAATCCTCTCTAGGATCGTGAATGGCCCAACAAATCTAGGCGCTAGCTTTGTTCCCTTACCCATCCTAAAGGGACTTTTAAAGGGTTTGATTCTAATGAAAACTTGGCTTCCTTCCTCAAAGTTTCTATCAATTCTCTTTGCATCAGCATAACTTTTTTGGCGATCCCTGGCTTCTTTTAGTCTCTGCTTAATTGTGGCCATTTGTTCTTCCATTTCTTGGAGCATTTCAGGTCCCAACATGACTCGGTCCTCTAATCGATCCCAACTTAACGGAGTACGACATGGTCTTCCATACAAGATTTCGAAGGGAGCTGCCTGTATTGAACTGTGGTAACTATTGTTGTAGGCAAACTCTACTAAGGGAAGGTATTTCTCCCATTGGTTTTGTTGATCCATGACATACATTCTTATCATGTCCTCCAACACTTGGTTTATTCTTTCTGTTTGACCATCTGTCTCTGGGTGATATGTTGTACTAAAATTCAGTTGTGTTCCCATAGATTGTAATAGACTTTTCCAAAATCTGGAAGTAAAACGTGCGTCTCTATCAGATATTATCTTTCGTGGTACTCCATGAAGGCGAATTATTTCTTTCAGGAAAATTTGAGTGATAGCTGATGCTTCAAAGGTGGTCTTGACCGGAATGAAGTGAGCACTCTTAGTTAATTTATCAACCACAACCATAATACAGTCATGTCTCTGGGACGTCATAGGTAAGCCTTCAATAAAATCCATCGAAACAACTTCCCACTTAGTTTCTGGTATATCATGGGGTTGTAACAGCCCTACCGGGTGACGATGTTTAGCTTTAACCTGTTGACATTCTAAACATCGAGCCACAAACATTGTTATATCCTTTTTCATTCCTGTCCAGAAAAATAGTTGTTTTAAGTCTGCATACATTTTCTGGACTCCTGGATGTGCAGCGTATGGAGCTTGATGGGCTTCCTTGATTATTAAATTCCGAAGATCATCATCTTCTGGGACATAAATCCTACCTTTATATCGTAGTAATCCATCATTTTCTAAGGTGTATTCCTCCCACTTGGTTGCCACAGGTATCTCTTCTTGTAAGGCAAATTTTATTTGCTGGTAATGTGGGTCCCCTACTAGATGATTTAAAATCCGGCTCCTCAAGTCTATCTTTAATGCCGACATTGAATTAAGTCTAGGTCTCCTGCTTAAAGCATCTGCCACTTTGTTCTCTTTTCCCTTAATATAGGATATCTTGAAATCATAATCACTAAATAGCTCACTCCAGCGTCGTTGTCGAGCATTAAGGTCCTTTTGTGTGAAGATATACTCAAGACTTTTATGATCTGTTCTTAACTCAAATTGACGCCCCATTAGATAATGTCTCCACAATTTCAAGGCCATTACAACTGCTGCTAATTCCAGATCATGAGTTGCGTAATTGATTTCATGGTTCTTAAGTTTTCGAGAAGCATAAGCGATAACCCCTTCATCTTGCATCAAGACTGCACCTAATCCTTCTTCTGATGCATCCGTGCATACAAGAAAGTCCTTGTCCATGTCAGGTACTTTTAATATTGGGGCCGTTGTTAGTCGATGTTTTAGCTCATTAAATGCTTTCTCACACTCACTTTTCCATTCAAACTTAACCCCTTTCCTTTGGAGGCGGGTGATGGGATTAGATATCTGCGAGAACCTTTCTACAGACCTTCTATAGTAGCCTACCAATCCCATAAAGCTACGTACTTCCTTGACATTCCGGGGAGAGGGCCAAGTCATTATAGTTTCTATGTTACTGTAATCAACTGCAATGCCTTTGCCACTAATGGTATGGCCTAGATATTGAATTTCTTTCTCAAAGAAGGAATATTTAGAAAGTTTTCCATATAGCTTATGTTCCCTAAGGCATTGTAGTACCAACCTCAAGTGTTCTAGATGCTCTTTCTCATTACGAGAGTAAATAAGGATGTCATCCAAGAAAACTTGGACAAAGCGGTCTAGATATTTTCGTAAGACACTATTCATCAAGTTCATGACGGCTGCTGGGGCATTAGTCAACCCAAATAGCATAACAATAAACTCATAGTGTCCATAACGCGTTCTGAATGTCGTTTTAGGTATGTCTTCCTCCTTGATTCTTTGCTGATGATAACCTGTCTGTAAGTCTATCTTGGAGAATATTGAAGCTCCTTTTAGTTGGTCAAAGAGGTCATCGATTCGAGGCATGGGGTACCTATTGCGAATGGTGGCCTTGTTTAGATCTCGGTAATCAATACATAACCTAAGAGTTCCATCCTTCTTCTTTACAAAAATTACTAGTGCACCCCAAGGTGACACACTGGGTCTTATAAAACCTTGATCAAGAAGTTCTTTGAGCTGTATACTCAATTCATTAAGCTCTGGAACAATCATTCGATAAGGTGCTTTGGATATGGGTTCCACTTCTGGCTTCAAGGTTATGGAGAAATCAATTTCTTGAAATGGAGGCAAACCTGGTAACTCTGGAGGAAATACATCTGCAAATTCAGAAAGTAGTGGGTACAATTTATCCGAGGACTTCTCATTGGTAGGAACCATTTCTACCACATAAATCTTGCACCCTTTCCTCATACATTTATTAACTTTCTTGGCTGATATGAGGCATAATGTAACACCACATCTAATCCCTTTTATTACCTTGGTTTCTCCTTGGTCATTTTTTATGAGGACTGTCTTATTATAACAATCCAGTATAGCTTGATGGGATTCAAGCCAATCCATTCCCACGATTAAGTCATACGTTCCAAGAGTTGTACTATATAGATTCATCTTGGTATCACACCCCCCAATGTTCACACTACAATCTCTTACCATTGACCCTACTGATTGCTGAGAGCCTGACGCCATTTCTACCATTCTAAAGTTACTTTGCTCATGAGCTGTCAATCCACATCTAAGTATTGTTGGAGGTGAAATAAAACTATCAGTAGCACCTGGATCAATTAACACAGATAAAGGGATGTTATTGATCATACCTGCAGATTCTACTACAGTGGCTTGGTGCTCAGCCTGGCGATGGTTTGTAGCTGCATGAATTCGATGTGGGTTTTGTGGTCTTTCTCCTTTTGCTTTGTATTCCTGTTGTTTAATCCCTGTTTGATAACTTGGACAATCTTTTCTATAATGTGGACCTTTACAATGGCAAAATTCTACTTGTCCCTGCTTCTCATGTTGTACTTGTCCTTGGTCACCAAATCTTCTACTCCTCCCATTAATCAAGTAGGGTTGACCCTTACGTCCTCTTGGAGGCGGTCGAGAAGTTGCACTAGAGATCCTAGAAATAGTGTTTTCTCTTCCCTGGAATCTATATGGCTGTCCCCGTGGTTTATTCAACCTCATTGTGGAATGCTCCTTTCCTGAACTTTCATCAACTACCATTTGTTTCTTCATATTGATTTTCCTCAAGACTTGTTTGGCTAAACTAGTGGTTGTTGCCATAGTGGTGGGTCTCCACATGGCGACTTCTGCTCGGACTAAGGGGTCGAGTCCATGTAAGAATCTTTCAGCTTGACGTCTATCATCAGCCATATAGTCCACGTGATGGACTAACGAATAAAATTCAGCTTCATAGTCCTCGATAGATCTACCATTTTGTCGCACTTCATGAAAAGCTCCTACTTGTTGGTGTTTGTACTCCTCTGATAGGTACCTAGTTCGTAATGCTTCCTCAAACATTTCCCAAGTAACTTGTACTGGGGTGACTTGCATCTTCGTTTCTTCATTTACCCACCATAATAAGGCATCTCCTTTTAGTAGACTCATTGATATCTGGGCTTTTTCCGTAGAAGTGTATGCCTTAAAGCTAAGTGCTCTTTTGACAACCATTACCCATGCTTTCACTTTTGAACCCCCTTCCAGACCCGTAAACTCAGATAATTTGGATTTTTGGACTTCTTTCATAATATCAAGTGTTACTTGTCCATCTTTGATATTGAGTTGAGAATTTAGATCTTGTCTCTGTTTTTGTTCCAATTCCTTTTGCACATTTCCTTGATCTCGTCCTTGGCTTGAGACCCAGTGCTTAAAGATATTGGTCATTTCTCCAAGGGAATGTAATATAGCTTGCTCAGCTGGGGTTCCTATCTCTGAAGTGGTGAGAGGTGGTATTTCTACTCCAAGGTTGTTTCGGGTTTTTCTTCGACGTTTAGGAGCCATGATCAACCCTGTAATATTCAGTGGATTTATACATTACCCTTATGCCAAAAGCTACAACAAATTTAGAATATGTTTGAATTTAAAACATACATTTAGTTACTCAATTGAAGTATAATACTTAAACCATAATTTATCACAAATTTTGAAGTATATATAAAAAAACATGGAGTTTATGAGTTCATCAATAATCACAATTTTGTAGTATAAGCCATAAAACTTTAGAGAATTGGATCCATGTAAAATAAAACAAAATTCGAATGAGTAAGGCATTATATGTCACAATAATATTAATTCTGCAGATTCATGACTTTAAGTATCTATTTATGCAATCATTACTTATGTAGAAAAATAAATGGATTGTTTTAAAATACGTGTAAGAAAATCAAGCATAAAAATATTCCACACCATAAAGAAAAGACACTGCCACCCGACCCAGAACTGGATCGGATGACTGGGAAGGTTATTCCTCCCCAACAAAAAAAATAATCGTTTTATTAATTATATGGCCTGCCTGCAAGCGCACCCGCGAAGGCAACACCATTTTGAATCCCTTAAATTACAATACATTTAGCCATAAAATTTTCGTGGATAATTCATAAAATTACATTCGTTTACTCTGTTTTGATGTTCTGCTCTGGTTTACTCTGTCTTGCTAATAGGAATGAAATTGCGTTTGCCTAATAGAAATGAAAAGCTTATTGCAGGCATTTTAGGCTCGTCATCGTCTTGATGCATTTTCGAAGCTGGGAATCATAGATGGAAAGCGTTTGGGAACCATTATTGTAAAGCTTTAGAGGATCCTCGGCCCCCAACCTCGAATGCTGGGTTTTGAGCTGTGTTTACTGCACATTGCCATGCCCTTTTTCATTAACATGGATTACATATCGTTTTCCCTCTTCTTGGTCTCTGGGATCTTGTCTTTTTATCAAATCTGCTTGAATTTCCAATTGGGTGATCAATCTCGATCAATCCCAATCTTATCGTCATTCTCACTTATTTCTTCTTCTGATCCATTCTCAAACAGCTGCATAAGAAATACTATATTTCGAATCTGATAACCTAACGAGTGAATACCTGATAGATGTTTCAATCTTGCCAAACTATGAACTCAACTCTAATCCTACTTTGACAACTTTGCACTTTGCAGCTACCGTGTAAACAAAAATGCAATCTTACTGATTTTTACTGTGGAAACATGTAATAATTCGTTATCACGGCGAGGATATAGCAGTATAACTATGAGACGTTTTTATTTTAATCTTTTAGATGTGATAATTTATTATTTGAGAAGATTGTCATTTTTATTATTTAGAACATGTGTTTTCAATGTATGAATGCATTCATAGTTCTCATATTTTTTTTTTACACTCAACTCAAAGTTACCCTTCGAAGAAAAACCCGCCAAATTTAAGACAATCAATCAAAAAAGCGTCACAATTAAACTGCGCGAAAGATCCCACCAAATATAGGACAAAATCCACATAAAATATTGCCAAAAAAAAAAAAAAAAAAACGTCTCACAAGTAAACTATTTAAAGGAAAACTAATTCTCACAGTTCCGATACATCTTCGTTATTTTGAATTCATGGTTTGTATTAGAATTTGTAATTCAACAGGGTGTAATTTTTATGTTCCCTAACTTTTTAATAAGCCAAGTTAGCCTGCTACGTCTAGGATAGTAGTTGGCTCTCCTTTTGGTTGATAGTAGATCTATCCCACTTGCAGATACTGACCAATATTTTAACAAATTTGTGTTCCCTTATTTTTTGAGTTTATGTTCTCATGTATTTTAATAATCCAAAAAGACATGGAGATTGGGAAGAATCGGACCCTAATACTCGGCTGGAAACCATTAAAATTCTGAAGTCACTCATGATTCAAACAAACAGAAAAGGGACGAATACGATAAAAAATAAATCAATAGATACCACAGATGGCAAGACCTAGCCTGAACCAACAATTTTGAAAACTCGTGTAAAATAGAATAGCAGTAATAAAACTTGGCCACCAAAAATTACAATGAGTGAACAAGCTGGTGTGACCTCAAATATGTAGAAAAATATGCGGCCTCAAATATGCGGCCTCCTGGAAGTAATCCTCCTGTAACTTTAAAACAAGTCAAATTAAAAATTCCAACAAAATAAATTTTTCGGATGCCCATAGGTCCTAAGGGTTAAACTTGCTCTGATACCATATGTAACAGTCCAAAATAAACATGTAATTAATCAGGTAATATATATTCAACATGCAATTCAACTAATTAACTTCAAGTTCAAAACTATGATTAGAACACTTACCTGTTATCTCGGTTGAAGTCTGCTATCTGCAACAAGGTTTTGGGGACGACTCTCCACCCAACCGTAGGCTCAATTGTGCAAGGATTATGCTACAACTAGCCACCCCCGAGCCCTCAATCAACGTACTACTGCCAGTGCTCCTAAGTCTTAGTATACCATTCTCCCAAGAGAATGAAGATAGAATCTCGGAATGATAGAATACCTCCCATCCTCCTCACCATCTATTAAATAGAACAAAACATTGGAAGGGGAACCACATGCACACACTCCATGTGTCTGCATGCAACTTTTTTCTTGTTTTATTTCTTTACTTTTCTTTTGATTTTTAGCTTTCTTGTTTTATTTCCTTCTTTTTGCTAGTTTTCTTGTTTTATTTATATTTATTCTTATTTAGAGCTTTAATAGGGTTATTACTATTTTTATTTATTTATTTATTATTTATTTATTTATTTATTTTTATATAATTTTTAATATCATTTATGATTTATTATTTTTATTATTTATTATTAAGTGATTTATTTATTATTATTAATTATTAATTATTAATTATTATTTATTATTAAGGGGAGGGATATTACATATAGCACCGACGCTTCCAAGTTTGTTACAAACTACCAAGTTGATAAGAGTAAAGTAGGCAACCCAGGAGTTGCAGCATTATTACTGCAATATTGGTGCTCACCACTTAGTTCAGAAGAATAGACTTATAACTATCATCTTTTCTCAACATTCCACATGGATGAACTCATAATCATTTGTAATTGTATGATCTTTGGAAGAAATAAGATTTGACTTTTTCCTGTAACATGACATAGTAAAAGTTCAATTAACTTGTAAATAAAAAAAATAATATTAATCAAAAATGCAATTTCAATGTCTTACCATGTAAGTTGCATCCTTGAGTTTGATTTTCCCTTGAAGCTTTTTAATAACCTTGAAAATTGTGTGTCTGAATGAAATGTCACAAATATCCAAAAGGTGATGCTGTGACTTCTTGACAATTCACCTAACTTCACATGAAATAATATTGATTTGACTAGTTTGTCATGCTTCACTCATTGCAATGTTCTCCAAGGTGTGATCGTCATATCATTTGGAATTTGCTTCATTTCAAGACCTGTCTTACTATTGGTACATATTATGGGTTTAGAATTTTTAACCTTCTGATTTTTTATAGCAATATTCTCCCACATGTCAAAAATGTCATCAATCAATTCCCATATCTCCTCTGCTTTAAATGCCAATTGGAAAATTTTATCTATGCCTCTGAATAGTTCTGAATTTACTTTGCCACCTTTTGATTTGATTATATATTCAATTTGATAACCTGTTTCCATACAACATTCCTTTCGAAAGCTTAAACTGACGTTTGTCTTATCCCCACTACATTTTTCTACAAATTCATTATGAATAAATATGACCCTTTGGATGAAAGTCATAGAAATTCTATACTCATTATATACATTATGATCCCATGCCAATAACTTTTCCTCTGTTTCTGTTAAACCAGTATAAATGATGCATTTCACTATTTCAAAAAGATAGTTTCTAGGATATTTCTCTATCAATTCTCTTTTGGCCACTGTTGAATGGTTCCCTCCAATTACATAATATTTGTAGTCAAAACATTGTATACTATCAAATGCCTCCTTGTTGGGAACTTGATTTCGATAAACAATAACCACATAATCCACCACATGTGCATATGGATTGTACTTGAAAAATGTTTTCAAATTATTGACATGTAGGTGATGTGCCTTTCTAATTTGATATTGAGATTGTCCTTCATCTGACCTATAGAATTGGGTGAAATTAAGCTCAAATGTTTTTCCACAATTAATTAATTTATTCATCCTCAAGGGATTCTGAATGGCATTTTGTTTTTTTCATAATGCCATCCTCTAAATCAACACTCGGTGTTATGATTTCTTTGCTTCCTTTAGAACTTTCACTTTGTTCTTCACTGCTACTTATGATTTTAACAGATTCACCAATTTTATATTTCTTCTTCTTCCTAGATAGCATATATTCTTCTACATAAATAGTCTCCTCATCATCAAGTGGAAGAGAGACATCCATGGGCATTTTTCTTTTTGGTGTTTTATTTCTTTTCTCATTTTCAAAAATAGTTCTAACTTCCTCCTCACTAATGGAAAAATATTTTTGAGCTTTAGCTTTAGCTACAATTGCCACATCTTCAAAAGAAACATGTTTACCTTTGTTATATTGAACCACCGTATGGATTCTTTGATGATCCCCTATATGTACCATTGCAATGTCATGGATTGATGATCTTTGCTTCATTCTCTTTTCTTGTTCTGACTCTATATGGAAACTGCTACTCACATTCATAATATTTGGCTCTACATAATAAATACCCTCCAACATCATTGAAAGACTCTCAGAAAAATCCTATCAAAGAAAATACAATATGTCAATAATCAATCATTTATAAAAAATTTAATGATCCTTACAATAATACATAAATATAAATAAGCATACTTACAACGTTATTTGAAAGGTTGGATGAGAGTTCTTCACACAATGGTGTAGATTCTTCATCTGTGTCATACTTGACCTTTGAGAGACAATATCTAACATTTTCATGTGACTTGGGAAATTTTGCAAGAACACAAACAATTTTTGAATTCGGCACCAAACATATTGTGGTGAAGTAAAATTATAAGTGCGGACACGAATGAATTCCTCTAGCCCGATAACGGGTCTAGCCACAACAGATACATTCTATGGAAGATTTCGCTAGGTTAGAATCAATCAAGAGGGCCTACCTCTTGTTCGCTTATCTTGCTTGATGATGTCCTCACTTTCTTGCTCCAAGGATCACTCGCTTCCTTCTTCAAGCTACTAAAACAAGTAAACAACAACAACACACAAACATAATAATAGACAAATTGCAATTCAACCTACTTAATAAGTCAATAAGTATTAAGACACGAATATGTAATATTAGAAAACATGTAGGAAATCAATCGATAGTTGCATATATTAATATTCAAAGAGAGATTACAACCATTCATCTTGACATTGAAATCTTCCTCTGACAAGACCAGGTTCCCACACACTTCTGCTAGCACTTCATGATGGCTTCAAACAACAATAGTTTAAAGGCTCTTCCCTTTAGGCTTCACTCCAAACCAAACACACTTCTCCCTCACACAACTAGATGGCTACAACTAGTAATAGCTTGCTTGTCTAAAATAGTATACTCACACTCAGCCAAAACACTAACTCTGTTACTAATTTGTGCTTGGGAAGAAGGCAGTTTTATATAGTAAATATGGATGGGAGATGGATCCTCTTCTCATGTGAGAAAGAATTATCCCTTGAAGTAGTTCCATCATTATAGGGGAAAGCAGCTCAAACTGTCATCCTCGACCCCATTCGGCCAAACCATTTATTAGACTTCCGTTATGGAGCTTCTAGAGATGGAAGCTTCGGCTCTAATTTAAAAAACTTTTCATAATAGGACCGACATGACTTGAACACAGGTCAGTCACACCGATCGGCATAGGGAATAGTGCTAATCTCTACACATCAGCGTAGGAGAGATAAAGGTCATTAGATCCGGCCTTGTAAATTCAGGAAAAAAGAAGTTTCAGGGTAAATGGTGCAAAAGGGAAATGATCTGCTCATGAAGAGGGACATAATGGAAGTTTCTCCATGAAGGCAAAGAATGTGGCATTCACTGTAGAGGTCCTCCAGGATCAAAGAACGAGGAGTACAGGGACAGTGAAAAAATGTTGTGTAATAGATGCCCCCTAAAGTGTGAAGGCTGAACCAGAGTGAGGGATGAAATGCTTTATAAATCAGTGTGAGGAACCAATCTGCCATCAAAAAACTTGCAAGCAAGTACAGGTACATATACATAAACCGAGATTTCTGTCAGATGATACATGAATTGTGGCATGGACGCAACCGTTCAAAGAATGATCATGTAAATGGATCTAGGTATGGGCGCAACCATCCATTAAAGGGGGTCATAATGAAGCCAAGGTATGGTTGCAGCCATCCAATAATGAGAAGGATCACATATGATAACTCATGGTGTAGTTGCAGCCAACCATCTGAAAGAGACATGCATATCATCATAAATGATGGCACACCACTTCGCAACCTGGACTTTTGTGATCTGAGTCCAGGGTCTTGTACTCCAACACGACCCAATCAAAGTACAGATTCTAGCATGCGAATAGATGTGTTGATGTCGAACATACTAGAAAGTCGTTTGATTACTAATCAATGATGTAAATTGTTAACAAGCACGAGAGAAACCACCAATAATGAAAATGGACCTCAAGGTACTATCAGTACAATCCATGGAATGTGAATATAGGAACTGAAGTCAAACACCCGTGAAATCACTTGATCGAAAGCCAATGATGTGAACTTGTCGTCGAATGTGAAGAACTTGCCATTGAGGCATGCAAGCTTTAAGTTACTGGAAGAGATTCTCTTACTCAACATCCCGGATAATGAGTTGAAGTCGACGGAAAGAGACTGTGTCGAAGGAGGGTTATAATGAATCCCACATCATCGACGTGAGATGAGAGGATGCAAAATGATTTTGGATGATACAGAGAATCAGAGGTAAGTGTAACTGGAGAAGGACAACTCTTGAACATATCGGCGACATGATTGGAAGTTTGGCATCTTTTGGATCCATAGGATTGGTGGTCATGATGGCGTGGTAGAGATCAAATGGAAGGTAAAGATGGACAACCCAAACCCAGGAAGGTCAACGATATAGAGGAGGATGTCCCAACCCGAAACGAAGCAAAGAGTGTCATGTTCAAGAGCAAGCTATCGACAAGACTGATAGATTTCCAAATTTTTCTCCCACCATTTCTAGCGAGTGCCCCAATTATTTTTTAATCGCAAACTTGAAGGGGATAGCATATGCTTGCACTGTAAGTTCATCCTTCTGATAAATCTAACCTAGTAAGTTAATGAGCCCTAGGAAGGAGAAGCTCATGTTCGTCATGGTGACGAATCCGATGTCGTTTAATAGTTTAACGAGTCCAACAAAGGTGTAGCTCGGTATATTTTTCATGTTTTAGAGAGTTTGAAAAATACACGTAAAAGAAAACTCCACATGGTCCCTTTTCATACGTTTGTGTCTCTCGAGCCCGAAAAGGTAGAAAACAATACTTGAGAGAACCGCTTGACCATTTTAGTCAAGGAGTACCTTTTTCGTAAACAACGCCTCCCAACCTGAAAAAAGGGTAAACTTATATTGGGCGCACGATGTTTCACATCTGTTAATGAGTTTGAAACAACAAGGGGTCGGCCATCTTTTCTTTTTTAAAGGGTCAGAAAAGAGCTGAAAGCAGACCCCCCATTTTTATTCTCTTTAACGAGTCAAAAAGGGAAAAAATACTCAGTAATCTTTTCATATGACTTTAAGGAGTCGAGAAAAGAGCTGAAATATGACTCATTGTCATCGTCGAACATTCATGACCTATTGCTGCACAAGTAAGGAAAAGTGTATTATCAAGTCCGTGAGGCAAAATAGGTCAAAAATATTTACAAAACCTAATATTTTTATGAAAAAATGAATAAAAGGGAGAAAAGTAAATATGTTTTTACTATTTACCATTTTACCTTTGTAGTGAAGACTTTTTACCCACTTTTTCCCTAGTTTTTCTAGAGCGGATTGCGGGAGATCCAGGAGGTCAATCAATGAGTCGTCAGTTCCATGTAACAGCCAAAGCCCTGAGCTCCATTTATATGCCATTAATTTCTATTTTTAGCCATTTTTTCGGATTTTTAGGGAGGTTTTTGAGAAAAAAATTCGCCCTTGATCGGTGCAATTTCTGGGCACGAGACTAGGTCGACCGAGGGTGATTTGCACACCTGTCTGCGCTGACGGTGCGACTGTTTCTAAAATAGGCGCACCAACATTGTGAAAGGGGAAAACTCATTTTTCCTCAAGAACTGACCATTAAAATTTGGATTTTATGTGCCAAAATTGATCATTGACTCAAATAAATGGCTTTTGCAGGAGAGAAATTGCCGAAAATGGTGGATTGGAAGGAAAGAGAACATGAAGATGTTGACACCCAAGCATTGAACAATCTAAATTTCCTAGAGGCTTTGAGGGCTTGCAGGCTCCTCAAATTCTTCCTTACACCAGGGATGCGGGCTTAGCCGAAGTTGCTTCGATACTTGATAAGCCTTTGGGACATCAATCGTGAGATTTTTGTCATTGGGGACCAGGAGCTGGAGTTGACAACTTCAGACATCTACTTCATCACTGGAATCTCTCGCAGAGGTGAGCTAGTGAACTTGTATGGGTCATGTCCGGTTGGGGCAAGCATTTATTCCCTGCTTGCCGAGTATTGTCTTGAGGCTCTCAAATCCAAAAGTGGGAAGATCGAGATTTTCAATGTTCGGGATCTGACACTGACGGTGCTTCTATTGACCATCAACAAAGTGGTGGAGTCCCAGGCGGAACATGAGACTAACAAGTCGAAGTTCCTTTATGTTATTGACTGCACAACTCTTACAATCTTCAACTGGGCAGAGGCCATGAAGATGAACATCAAGCTCCAGTTGTCCAAATCCAAGGTGGGGAATTTGAAGCAATTTGGCTTCAGATCAGTACTTGTGACCTTTTTCCTAGAACGAGTTCCACTGTTCCAGTATCAGTTGACTGAGGTTGATCCTCCTGCGCCATGTGATCCGCGGATGGCCCGCTGGAGTCGTTTGATACCCAGGATCACTGGGGGTCAGCATATGTCGTACTGACCGACATTCTTTTCATGGCTACAACGACAGAATATCATCATGGAGGACTGGCCATACAACGACAATGATTTATGTGGAGATCTAAATATTCCCTTACCGGATGGAGAGGACTTCGATGATGAAGGTAAAAAATCAAATTTTGATTTAATTGTTTTTTAATATATGCATGCTTATAATATTTCACTTGTTTATGTAGATGTTAGACAAGACCGTCCAACCAGGATGTCCCCGATAGCGAGGCACTACCCCCGTCCTATTGATGTCATCGCCCCTTATCAGGAAGGTAGCTATTGGGTCCCTATAATACTAGTGATTACCCCATTACTATTGTACTTGTACCCATTATTGATATTGTTGTGCCCCTATTGCCTCCATATTGTTATTATTGTGCCCCATAGAATCCCTTCATTGTTATTTTTGTGGCTTTATATTATTATTGTTAGGTCGGCTGGCTTATATTGTGACTCCTTAGATTCCTATATATAGAAAGGAGGTTTTGTCATTTGAATTATCCAAGAATTGTTCATTTATGTAATGTAAAGGAGGTTTCCCCCTCAAAGAGGCTGAATTCTAAGGTGTTGACCTATCATTTCTATCTTTTTCTTGAGTTGGTTTCATAACATTTGGTATTAGAGCTTTGGATTCTAGGGTTTCGCTGCTCCAAACAGGTCATCGTGGAATTTTCGCTATAACTTTGTTTTACGATGTTTCAGAAGCGAAAAAACAAAACCCATTTGAGACGAAATCGCACTGAACCTTGGGTCCGAATTTCAAAGCTTTTTGTGCTACATTTGCGGAGATATGATCTGAGGAAGTTGGTCTTTTTGCAGACTCCTGAATTACATTCCAAACAGGTGACCTGGGGAGAATCATCATAACTTTCTCTCTGAGTATTGGATTGAAATTTTGTAAGAAGCTACAGAAATAGGACAGACTGTAGTTTCTTGTATATATTTTTCAGAGCCAAAGGTCGAAACAGGGACACGTGGCACGTCGTACAAGTTCGCTCTACTGAATTAGTCTATAATTGGGTCACTGTGGGAGATTTGGCATAACTCTTCATTGGAGAATCCAATTGGGGTCATAATGGTGGCATTGGAAAGAGGACACAGAGTGCTGCCTCAAGTCACAATTTCATAATTGGATGATCCGAAATTACAGAGATAAATCAGAGGCAATATCGAGCTCCTACAAAGTGAAAAAAGGTGTGTAGATTTTTTAAATTTTTGTTTAAGCTTGGTTTGAAAAATTATTTTGAAGGAATTCAAAGGGCATAATAGAGCATAGTATCGGTAAATGATGCCCCAAGGAAAGAAAATGAAAACACCTAGTAAGCAATCTGAATGCTCTAGCATGACTCATGAAGAAGAGGAAGAAATGCTACATGATATATCAAAATTACAAGACCAAGTGCAACAAATTTCACTCTCACAAAATCTATCAGAAGCTAAGATAAATGGCGTGGAATCTAAGATAAAGGGCGTAGAAGCCAAGATTGATGATTTGAAGATAGATTTGAAGGCAGATTTGACAAATTTTCTACAATAAATACTTACTAATGGTGAAAGGGGAGTAAAGGAAACTCATGATGCGAACAAAGGAAGTGTTAATCATGATTTCAGACTCTAATGTTGGATCGAAGACACACCATATTCCAAAAATCGATATGAGGAAGTTTGGTGGCAAGGATCCCGCAACATGGATATTACAGATGGAGCAATTTTTCGATCTCAATAATGTGTAAAACACACAAAAGGTACGTATTACAACTTTATATTTGGAACCAAATCAGTTTGTATGGTATCAATGGCTTTTCTCTCGTAAAAAAATTATCACTTGGGCAATTTTTACGAAAGAATTGATAGCACATTATGAGGATACAAAAAGAAACACTTTTTTTAGCCAATTGATAAGTCTCAAACAAAAGGGTTCAATAATGGAGCACATTGAGGAGTTCCAAAAATTGAACATAGGGGTAAAAAATATTCCAGAGGAGCATAGGATTGATGTGTTCATAAGGTCTTTAAAGGATAATATCCAACATGATGTTCACCTTTGGGAACTTGATTCATTAGAGAAGGCATTCAAGTTAGCAAGAAAAATGGAAAGCAAAATTATGGCAACCAGGAAGCATACCACTCACAACTATAAAGATGGAAGTGTTGTTGCTGCTAGTCTTCCATAAACTATAAGGTTGACACCACAACAATTGGAAGAAAAAAGAGCAAAAGGGCTTTGTTATAGTTGTGATAGAAAATACACTAAAGGTCATAAGTGTGCTGAGAAGAAATTATTCTACATAGATTGTGAAGAAGAATAAGAAAAGGAGCAAGAAAGGTCAAAAGAAGAGGGCATACTCCAAGAACAAAGCCTAGATGAAGAACAAATGAATCCGACCATATCTTGTAATTCATTACTGGGGATTATCACTCCTCAAACCATCAAGATAGAAGGACAAATCAAAAAGAAAAAGGTAATAGTGTTGATTGATTCAGGAAGTACCCACAATTTTATTCATTGTAAGGTAGCAAAAGAATTGAATTGCTTTTTATATCCAGCACCAGAGTGTCAAGTGATGGTTGCAAATGGAGGAACAATAAATTTCTCTGGAAAGTGCCATAATATCAAGCTATCCATGGGAGAATATGTATTTACTAGCCCAATGCTTTCCATTCCAATGGGAGGTGCTGATGTTGTATTAGGAGTCCAATGGCTACAATCCTTGGGTACAATAGCTTTTAATTTTCAAGAACTTTTCATGAAATTTTCTGTGGAAGGTAAGGAAGTTGAATTAAGGGGTATTGCAGGGAAACCGGGAAAGATAATCAGCTCTAGCGGTATGACAAAGCTTCTAAAAAAGGAACAAAAAGGTGTAATTGCACAATTATGTTCACTAGATGTTTCCACATTGGAATCATCTATTTCTCCAGATCTCCAAAAAGTCTTGGACAATCATTCCAAGGTATTTCAGACTCCCAAAGGTCTCCCACCTATTCGTGATCATGATCATGCTATTCATCTGATTCCAGGAAGTGTTCCTCCAACCATCAGGCCCTACATATATCCCTATTCCCAAAAGAGTGAAATTGAACGTATGGTTTCAGAAATGTTAGAGGTTGGTATAATTCAACTGAGTCAAAGTTCTTTCTCTGCTCCAGTAGTATTGGTGCACAAGAAGGATGGATCATGGTGCATGTGTCCGGATTATAGGGAGCTCAACAAGCTCACTATTAAAGATAAGTTTCCCATTCCTGTCATTGATCAATTACTGGATGAATTGCATGGATCAATTTACTTCACCAAGTTGTATCTTTGTTCAGGATATCATCAAATCAGAATGAAGACTGAAGACATTCCTAAAACAGCATTTAGAACTCATGAGGGTCATTATGAATTTTTGGTCATGCCTTTTGGCCTTACCAATGCACCTTCAACATTTCAAGGTTTGATGAATTAAGTTTTCAAACCATTCCTTAGAAAATTTGTGTTATCATTTTTTGATGATATACTAATCTACAACAAGTCTTGGAAGGATCATGTTGAACATGTTGACAGGGTGCTACAACTATTGGAGGAGAAACAATTATATGCAAAAAGATCCAAATGTTTCTTTGGAGTACAAGAGGTGGAATATCTGGGTCATATTGTATCTCATGAAGGAGTTAAGGTAGACCCTAGAAAATATAAAGCCATTAAGGAATGGAAAATCCCCACATCCATAAAGCATCTGCGAGGATTTCTCGGGTTGACAGGGTATTGTCGCAAGTTTGTTAAGAATTATGGGAGAATAGCAGCACCTCTAACAACACTATTAAAGAAAGATGCATTTTCATGGACTCCAGAAGCAACAAAGGCCTTCAAACATATTAAAGAGGCAATGTGCCAAGCACCTGTCTTAGCTACACCGGACTTCACAAAAACCTTTATTGTGGAATGTGATGCTTCAGGAAATGGAATTGGTGCTTTTTTAATGCAAGATGAAAGACCCATTGCTTTTGAAAGTCGTCCAATCAAGGGAAAGTTTTTAGACAAAGCTATTTATGAGAAGGAAATGTTGGCAATACTCCATGCACTTAAGAAATGGCGACCCTACCTAATGGGAAGACACTTCAAGGTAAAAACGGATCATGATAGCCTTAAATACTTTTTAGAACAAAGATTATCCTCTGAAGAGCAACAAAAGTGGGTCACAAAGATGTTGGGTGATGACTTTGAAATCATCTACAAAAAAGGGAAACAAAATGTGGTGGCAGATGCACTCTGAAGAAAGGATGAGGATGTGGAAGCATTGTTGTGCACCATTTCTATTATCCAACCAGATTGGATAAACGAAGCAAGGGAGGAATGGAGGAATGACGAAGAAGTGTGGGCACTTATTCGAAAGTTACAACAAGATTCTAGTACGTCGGATACATTTAGCTAGCAAAATGATTCGTTATGGTACAAATATCGCTTATACCTTTGTAAGAATTTCCAGCTAAAACAAAAGATTCTTATGGAATTGCACACTTCTCCCTTAGGAGGGCACTCGGGATTTTTAAAAACTTACCACAGGGTTAAGAAGGAATCTTTTTGGGATGGCTGAATTCTAAGGCATTGATCTATATTTTCTATCTTTTTCTTGATCTGGTTTCATAATAGTAGTGATAACGAGAAGGAGATTGTGAGGAACCTCGAGGGGTTGACTCACGGTATCCCGGAGTATGCTCGAATAGGAGACATGCCCCGACAGTACCAGAGGCACACAGTGGGAGTCTCAGATCGGATCCGCTAACTGCTAAGTCGTGTTGCACGAGTTGTCTTGTGCTATCATGACCACCATGCTGAGTAGTTCCTGGGTCCAGTACTTGCATATTTTTTGAGGCATGCATGCCACAGATGTACGAGGCCTGCGAGCCACCGATGTTATTATAGACACACATATTATTTTTTTGGGGTTCTGATTTTTACCAAACATTCTCACACATATATACATGTTATATTTTCTTGTCTATTATGGTACAAATGGTTTGTCTTATCTTTTACATGTTTCGTAAAGGTCTATCCAATACGTAATTAGCTAATGCCTCTGTTAATGTATTAATGCGTCTAGGAATATGATGATCTGTAATATAGTCAAAATGTCTTTCCAACAGATGGATATGTAGATAAATTTGTAATATTTGAGGGTTCCTAACGTAATATTGCCCGTTGATTTGAAGGATGACAAGCTCTGAATCCAGGTTGACAACCAATTCTTTGATACCCAAAGCGATGGCTTCTGATAGAAGTTCGATGACCGCACTATATTTATCAATGTTGTTGGTTGGATGACCTAGGCAGATACCTTGAAGATCAATCAACTCACCATTAGGGTTATAGATAGCCCATGCTGTGGATGATAGGTTTCGAGTACTACGGCAAGCACCATCGGCGAAACCAATGTGAGGAGTCACAAGATCTGCAAAGCAAGAAAAGCATAGTAAACAGGAAAGTAGTTTGAAAACTTATCACACAAAACCACGCTGTTCAAAAATGAATCACACACTAATGTACATAGGTAACCATGCAAGATGACCTAAGCATAGTACTTTTTGAGGGAGGAGTCCATGTTGGGATTCGGGTAATCAATCAACTCAGGAGGGTTCTAGAGTTTGACCGTTGCCGTGACGAGTAAGCATCGACTCAGCCAAATAATGAAATACAACTCATATGAGGCTTTGCCCCCATGCCCCCTGGGAGAGGAAGGGTTAAGAGTCAAAGGAAAATCGATGAAAACTCAGGGAGGTTTAAAAATACTAAATCCATGAAGGGATAAAGGTGCCCTCAGTTGAAAGATCTTGATTATGTTAGGATAAACTGATACATCAATAGACTATGGAGAAGAGAACTCTTTGAAAGTGGTAGACATGACCTACGGGCAAGGCAGGAATGAGGAGTGATGATGGGTATTGATCCATGGTGTTTCCTTGAGAGACATGAGTTCCATGGTACCTTCATCGACGAGGAAGGTCTCAGCTAAGGGGTCAGATGATTCCAAAGTGCCAAGCCATGGGGATTGAGAATACATATCGAGAGAGGTCTTTGAGATATGAGAATCAAATGATGCAAAGTTCGAAGCCAAAATAATTTCCACATAATTGAATTCAGCGGGACTAAGAGGCATGACTTTGCCCCAAGCATCAACGAGATTTGGTGTAGGTATGACCTAGGGATCAGATTTGACCGAGATCATGTTGACCAAGGCAACATGAGGAGGTGGGAGTGGAAAAATTCCCATTAAGTTAGAATCTTTGAAGAGACCTACCCCCACACTCTCAAAGGGAGCATCAAAGTGCGTGACATATGGAACGTTGCCATCTAGTGAGGAAGAGGCAAAGAAAGAAAACTGATCAATGGTGACAATCTTCCCTTGATGGGGAAAATAGATAATGTGAAACAAAGAGGAGGCCACAACATGCATGGCATGAGTCTAGCTTTGGTTGAGTAGAAGATTATAATTGAGGTTGGTGTCAACAATCTCTACTTTGACTTGCACTGTCTTTCCTTCTAGGGTGATGGCAAGGTTGGGTAAGACACCAAAGGGTCACGAATTGCATCCATCGAAACCTTCCAACATGTTTGGATATTGGTTCAGTGTAGGGGAACCAATAGCCTTCCAACATGCAGTTGACATGATGCAGGTGGAAGCACCTTCATCAATGACAGTACGGTGGATGGTCTTCTCATTAATGATTACCTAAATAAGAAAGGCAATGTAATGAGGGAACCGCGGAACATGGTTCTCCAGATCGAAACAGATCAAATTATAATCGATGGGATCAATGTCCCCGAAAGCTGATAGAAAATATTTCCGCTGCGATGGGCAACTTTGGAGTACCTCGAGAGCTGACATAGGTGACGGTGCTTGAGCCAAATATTCAACAATATTGTAGTGCTGAGCAGTTCAGGCATTAGGATTATATGAGGATTTCCGCACCACACTTCGAGAGGGAGGCCGCGCAGCGGAATCAGGGTTGGGGCGCTCGATTCGTAGAGGGCCATGACTCAAGGTAGAAGAAGAATGTGCAACTTATTTTTCTTTCCCTGCTTCCGGAGGTGGAGTTTGATAATCTTTTGATCGGGTAGCCACAATAATGGGCGTGCTCATCATGAACACTTGAGATCCAGAGGAAGAAGATCGGGGTTGGTCTACCATTTGATTCTGCTAAGACGGAAATGACTATTTGAGGATGGAAGGGGTCCCTTTGAGCAGGTGATTAACTTCGGATCGTTGTGTACAATCCTTAGTATAGTGATCCACCTCACAAATGAGGCAGGGATACTCAGGTTTCTGTTGCGAGGATTCACCAGCAGATGATTTGGGAGGACCCTGTTTTGGGGCATCAACTTTAGCTTTGCCTTTTCCTTTCTTTTTTTCTTTCGAGGATTTGTTCACTGTGGTAGACTAGACAATGTGGACCTCTGAGGTTTTACTAGGGCCTGGAGGATTTTGAGATGAACTATTAGGAGAAGCATTCAAGACCGACTTATGTTTGGGAGAAGTTTGAGCAGGGGCCTAGGATACTGAACTGATAACTCCATCAACGGGAGGGACAACAGGTGACTTCAATACTGCAGGATTGAATGATAGCCGCAGATCATTGGGTAACAACTCGTATAAGGTGCCAGGTGTTCTAGGGAAAAGTATCCGACTCGGATGACCCTAACCCACTCTAAGGGTGACAGTTCCTTAGCAACAACTGTAAGACAAACTACTGAAGGTTTACTTCTTTATGAAAGAAAAAGAGAGTGGAGAAAGCACTAACCGTTACCTTGCGCTTAATGTCGAATCCAAACTCTTCTCTTTGGCCACTTGCTCCTAGCTCTTTGTCCTTCTGCTCGCCCAGCTACAAGGAGATCCTGCAAAACAACAAAGAAGGAAACTACAAGAGGCATGCAATCATAACTGGTTCATGGATTAGTGTAAACCAAACATGCAATCATCACAATATATAATTGAAACAAGAGCACATAGAAGAACCTCAATAGCTTTTATTAATGTAGAAGAAAAGGTTCTGAGAGGATTACAACCATTGCAGGCTCCAACCCAGCAACACCTCCCAGCAGAAAGAGTTTCTCTTCTTCACCTCTCTCAAACAATCACCCAATAACTCAAGAATGAAACCAACAGCATATCATTACTTTGCACAAAATTCCAGCCTCCTGAGCTCATAGGAGAGAGCTCAATATATAGATGAATTGAGAAAGGATGAGTCAGCTTGCAACTGATGTGTAGCTGCCTTGTGTCCTCTCTCTCTTCAGTTAATCTTTAGTTGATCTTCAGTTCTTGAGTCCACTTGGTGAACCTTGCTTCCACTTGGAGAAACAAAGCCTTTGACTCATCACAAGGCGAAATACCTGATCCAAGTGTCATTTTTGGAAGATTCCAAAGCAATGACTCACTGTGCCACATGTCCAAACTCGCCCAACGCAAGTGGGCTTTGTTCTGCCTGCTTTGCAACGCAGGTACACCATGGAGCAGTTGTGTTTCAGCGCAGAAGCCTAGTGGAGCACCTGCTTTGATTTCAGGATTGCTTGTTTTTGAGTGTTTTCAAGTGGAGAACTGATCTGAGAGCTGTTGGCTTGCTGACCTTGTTCCTCTAGGGGTAGGAACATCATGTTTAGGGAACTTTGGATCCCTTGGATTATTGACAATTCATGATTGTTGCTGTAAGGCACAAAATTGTCTATAACAGATGCCCCCTAAAGTATGAGGTCGTTTATCGGGTGAAATGCTTTATTGAGAGGATCCGAAGTTCACTCAATCTGCTGAGAAGTGTCCTGTAATAAGATACAATACAATACATTATTTTTCATACATTTTTGATGATCTGGCTGAGGCGGGCATTCCCATGCTCAGCTTTATAAATACATTTTGGTACATAGAACAGACGATCGTCTGATATAGATTGATAATTCTCTGCCGAATTTATCATCTTTTTCTAGACTGATAATTCTCTGCCGAATTTATCATCCTTTTCTGATTGTAGACTGATAATTCTCTGCCGAATTTATCATCTTTCGAAAAGGGTGATCATCTGCTGCAATGATGTACATATCAAATGTCTTTATGTCCTGAATATATATCGCAGCCCGGATGGATGAAACTAGATCCGGGGTCTTCAATCTCTTCCGATCTTCACTCGATGTACAAGTCGATCCATGTGAGAATTTCTTGGAGTCGAACATGGAAAGACATCGCTTGATTACCGGTCAATTTTGTAAACCGTTAACAAGCGCGAGAGGAATCACCGATAAGGATGATGACCCTCAAGGTACGGCAGTACAATCTACATGGTGGGAATAAAGGACTTGGCGTCGACCACCATGCAAAATCTTCTGGTCGAAGGTCATTGATGTATACCTGTCGCCGGAAGTGAGAAACTTTCCATTGAGGCATGCAAGCTTCAAAGTACTGAGGGAGGTGTTCCTAGATCAACTCCTTGGATAATGAGCTGACGTCGACAAGGAGCGATCCGTCAAAGGAGGGCCTTAACGAATCCCACATCAGTGACACGGAACGGAGCTAGTGATTGTGATGAGGTGAAAACAAACTGTGATGTATTATTCAGGGTGGCGGTCATGAAGTGGATGAAGGATAATGTATGGCAGTGGGTGGAACACGGTTGACTCTTTACAGAACTACATCTCTTGAACATATAACGACACTGATGTGATGGATTGGTAGCATTACCCCAATTGTGGATGGTGTGGCGAGGACCATGATTCTGCGACCGGTGAATGAAACAACCCAACCCGATGCGGTACGGAGGACAAAGTGTCATGTTCAAGAGCGACTTGCTACCATTAATGCTGTGAGGTTCTCCCAATTTTTCCCCAGTCATTGCTGACCAGTACCTCTTTATTTTTGTCAAGCTTGAGGAGGATAACATATGCTTGTTCTATAACCTGCCCTTCGGGCAAGCCCATCGCTATGTTTTAACGAGCCTAGCGATAGGGAAACTCGTTCTTGTCTAAAGACAAGTTTGTCGCTATTTAATTATTTTAACGAGTCTAACGACAAGGAAAACTCGGTTCTTTTCATTTTTAGAGAGTCTGAAAAGGTACGAAAAAGTAACTCCATAATTCCTTTTTCGTCTTCTAATCCCTTAAGTCCGAAAAAGTATAAAACAATACAGAAGGGATGAGTTTTCGATTTTCTTTAACGAGCCGAACAAAACAAGCGCTCGATCTTTTTGTGCAATAATCCCTCAGGTCCAAAAATATTAAAATCTAGAGGAGGGATAGCTTTCCGGTCGCTTTAACGAGCTGGAAGGCCAAAACTCGGCAAACTTTTCATATTTTACGAGTCAGTGAAAAGAGCTCAAAGAAGACTTGTCTTTTGAGGAACGAGTGATGAACAGGGATAGCAGCAGATTCGAGGTACAGGTTGGAATTTTCCAATCACGACAGTGTCACAAGGATGGCTAAATGAAATCACTCTTCATAGCTGTTCCTCAAAATGGGTAAACACACATATGGAGGTGAACGATTGGCCAAATGAACGGATGGAGGTGATGGCATATAAACACGACCAAAGGTTTTTAATATGGCTTTCAAAGGTCACATTTCTCGAGGTTGTTTACCGGTTCATTTTTTCTGGATGAGCTTGAACTGCTAGGGAAAGATTGCTCACAATCTACGTTTATTTTTTAACGAGCATGAACTTCTGCACAAAAACTGCTCGATATATGGTTTACTTTTGATCTTTACCATAATTAGCTTCTCTTTTTCATTGATAGCACTGCATTTTCCATTCGCTGCAACAAACTAGTTAGAAATGGGTAATATTTACTTGAAAATGAGATTAACTTACAATATTTACCTTGAATTACGTAAGAAAGCAAAATAAAAAGGGTTTTACCTCTCATTTTACCATTTCATTTGCATTTTGCTTGTTGGAGCTTTGGAGGAGCCTCTTTCCCCTCGATTTTCACCAGCTGATTCCGGAGGATTCTGCGGACGATTTTCGGCGCCGTTCGGACCAGGTAGGAGCTAAACCTTAGCTCTTCATTTTCATGGTTTCATTTTCCTGTTTTATGCCTGTTTTGCTGCTCTATTGAGTCTCTGGGGTTTTGCCAGGGCGCCCCTTGATCAACGCAGGTACCCCATTCGAAACCTGCATTGGGATCCAAGCTGCTTGAAGGCAGCTTGTCCTCCAACGCAGGTAGTACACTGGGCACCTGCTTTGGGGCATAAAAGCAACAATTTTTCACAGATTTTGATGAAATTTTCGCCAGTTTTTCATCAATTTCAGGAGCTGACTCATCCTCTTGTTTGCTTTGCAGGGATTCTTGAGCAAGATGGCCCTAACATGGCGAGAACGAGAACACGAAGAAGAAGATATGATTGCCCTTCATGATCCTGTTACAGTGGGCGGGTTGCGAGACTGTGGTTTACTGAAGTTTTTCCGTATCTCTAGCATGAGAGCACAGATTTCACTACTGCAATATTTACTTGATGCTTGGGATCCTGTTAACCAAGTATTCCAGATCAGGAACAAACCCATTCCATTGACTGTGACAGATATTTACTTCTTGACTGGCCTGTCAAGGCGGGGTGCCCCCATTTCTTTATCAGGTACAGTTCGGGGGAATGATTCCGTGAGAGATTATGTTGGCCAGTATTGCAGGGAGGGGTCCCAGCCGAGCAGAGACGGCAAGGTGGTTATCCGTGATGTTACTAGCAGGCCTCTCAGGTCCATTCTGTATACTGTTGGTAGGATGGCCGGTAGCGCATCTTTACATGTCGCCAACAGGTCTCACATGCAGCACGCCTTGGAATGCCTCCAACCAAAAATCTTCAACTGGAGTGATGCAGTGCTTAGTCAGATGAAAAATCAATTGAACAAGGTGAAGGACGGGAAGCTGAAGAACTTTGGGTTTGGTTCAATTCTGACTGCCTTCGCCTTGGAGAAGATCCCTCTGATGCAACCTCAGTACATTGATCTCGGAGTGCCTTCTCCTACCGAGCCACGTATGCAGCGATGGGTCGATCACATGTCCAGGCATGCCGGTCAATCCCAGATTTCTTTTAATGCTGCTTTCTTTAGGTGGTTCGATCGCCAGGAGATGGCTTTTTCCGAGTACCCATATGTTGGTATGGATTTCCGGGGCGATCCGGATATGGTACTGCCAGACGGTGCTCAGTGGGATGCTACTGGTAAGAACTTCAACCATACTACCGTTCATTGTTCTCATTCATAATGTTCTTGTGTTTTATTCTTTCAAGACTTTAATTGAACTCATGTGCGCTTGCAGATGTCGGTCCTGTTCGTCCGGCATTTCGTCCGAGGCCACCTGTTACTGTTCCGGCAGAGGAACCTGCTCGGAGAGTTATTATCCGTGATATTAGCGACACAGAGACCCTTACAGCTGTGCAGGCGCAGGTTGAGAACCTTACCCGTGGTCTTCCGGATGTACAGGTTGACGAGTTACCTTTACCGATGCAGCAACATACTATCGGTGTACCTAGACGATGGACCCGTCTTCTGCGTATGATCGCACATACTGTGGCTTACTATCAGGAGCATCACTAGGCTAGGGTGCCCCCTAGCATTTTGAGTTTTTGGGTCATATGACCAATTTTGTCTTGGTTGCAGAACATCATGTACGAACTTTATGAACAGCTTATATATATATTTTGATTTTCGAGTCTTATTCTGGTTGCTTTGGATGATTCATATGTACACTTTTTATGATGTGTCCTTTATAGATGTTGCAAATGTCTGTCTAACACATAGTTTGCCAATGAGTCTGTTAATGTGTTTAGATTTCTTGAAATATGTTGATATTGAATTGAATCAAATCGTCTTTCCAAGATCTTTACTCTTAGGAACATGCGATAAATAGCTGGATTACGAACAGAATATATACCATTGAGTTGTAGTACTACGAGCTGTGAGTCTAGCCTGACAATTAGTCGGCGTATGCCTCGTGCGATGGCATCAGAGAGTAGTTCTATCAACGCGCTATATTCAGCGATATTATTCGTTGATTGCCCAATACATACACCTCTGAAACTTACTAACTCGCCATTTGGGTTAAAAATGGCCCATGCTGCGGAGGACAGGTTCCGCGAACTACGACTTGCTCCGTCGGCATATCCAACACATGTCTCCATGAGGTTTGACATCTGCAACGAATGCAAAAAGGGAATCACTCAACCAGAGTAAGAACTTTGGCGAAAACAAAATATAACAAAAGCACGCGGGTTACTATTTAAGCATAGTAACGCTTGAGGTACAGCCCGTTCCGGGGCTGTGCCAGTGGAATTCCGTCGTAATCTATTAACTCGTAGGCTCCTTTTGCCAATACTCTTTTGACAATATAGGGGCCCACCCATAAGGAATTGAATTTACCTGCTCCTAATTTATCGGATTCTTGGTCATAAAGCAAGACCAAATCACCTTCTGAGAAGACACGGGGTTTGACATTCTTGTCGAACTGAGCCTTGACTCGTTTCTTATGGGCTTCGTTAGCCAAAGCGGCATCACGACGGGTTTCATCCAATTGGATTAGTTCCATGAAACGAGCCTCTTCTTCCGAAGTTCCGGGGAGGAGATCAATTGCGAGTTTAAGCGACGAAATTTCACACTGGATCGGTAAGACTGCTTCTAGACCGTACACCAATTGAAAAGGTGTGAAACTGGTTGCGTTTCTTACCGAGGTTCGGTAGGCCCACAAGGCTGCATACAGAATTAGGTGCCATCTTCTTTTATGAACTCCGATCATCCTCTGCAACATACGCTTCAGGACTTTGTTGATTGCTTCAACTTGTCCGTTGGCTTGTGGATAATACGGAGTAGAGCTGTCGTGAGACAGCCCTAGTTTGGCAGCTAATTCGGCCATCATGTGATTGCGGAAGTGCGATCCATGATCTGTAACTATAGCCTGGGGTACACCGAACCTGGCGACTACATGATTGAAGAAGAAAAGGGCAGTTGTTTCACCAGTATTGTCCAATGTAGGCATCGCCTCGGCCCATTTGGTAAAATAGTCAACTGCGACTATAATATACCCATGCCCCCCGGTCGAGGTGGGGTTACATTGCATGAAATCGATGCCCCATTTAGTGAAAGGCCCAACCGCAACTATTGGTTGTAGCGGTGCGGGTGGTTTTCTAGTTTTGCTATCAAAGATTTGGCAGGAATGACAACTTCGGACTGCGATTATGCAATCTTTGAACATTGTTGGCCAAAAATATCCTGCTCTTAATATATTTTGGGCTGTAGCGAAACCTGATTGATGCCCCCCACACGCGCCTGAATGACACTCATTCAGGGCTTTTTCGGCTTCTTCATGGGTGAGACACCTCCTCAGAACGGTATCGATACCTCGATGGTAAAGAGTTTCACCGACGATCATGTAGTCTTTTGCTTGGTATCGTATACGTTTCTGTTCGGAGTGAGAGGTGTCAGGCCGAAACTTTTGGGTTTGGAGATAGATAATTATATCTCCATACCATTCATCGCTTGCAGATATCAGAAATAAAGTCTCGTCCACTATTGACTCCTTGGAAGTCTCGTCGTTGGACGATGATGGGAGATCGCATAATAATTCTGCGAATACTAGAGCTTTCTTTGACTTGGATTTCACAAATTCCAGATCAAACTCTTGAAGGATTGCTATCCATTTGGAATATTTGCCCCCCAGCAACTGTCGCGACAGTATATAAGTCATGGGGTTGCAATCTGACAGAATGGTAGTTTTCCTGAAGAGGATATAATGCCGAAATCTCTGTACCGCTTGAACAGCAGCGAGCGCTAGCTTTTCAACGTAAGAATATTTACTTTCTGTATCATTTAAGTTTTTACTTAAATAATATACAGGATGTTCAACTCCATCGACTTCTTGTACTAAAACCATCGCAATGGTTGTATCTGCTGCAGCTAGATACAGGTTAAAATCCCTAAGATAATCTGGGGCATACATTAATGATGCTTTTACTAGGGACTCTTTCAAGGCGTCAAAGGAAGCTTGCGCAACCTGGTCCTAATCGAAGGGTACATCTTTTTTCAAAAGACGTGTATAACCTTTAGCAAGTTCTGCGTAATTTGGAATGAACCTCCTCAGAAAGTTTGCTTTCCCTTGGAGTTTCTGAATCTGAAGCAAATTCGAAGGTGGAGGCAAATTAATGATTGCCTGAACCTTACAGGGGTCGAGACGAATCCCATCTTTAGAGACTACAAAGCCAAGTAAACGACCAGAACCGACGCAAAACACACATTTGTGAGGATTGAGTCTTATCTTGTAGTGTCGGCAACGTAAAAATATCGCTCTTAAATGCTGCGGATGATCAGTCCGCTTTCGTGAATGAGCCGGAAGATCGTCGAGATATGGTTGAACAATGCTCTTGATGTCATGGAAGGCGTAATTCATAGCCCTCTGAAAAGTTGCCCCTGCGTTCTTCAAGCCAAAGGGTAATTTTCGGTAAGCGAACGTGCCCCACGGACATATAAATGCCGTCTTCGACTGGTCCTGTGGGCGGATATTTATTTGATTATACGCCGAAAATCCATCCATAAAGGAAAATATTTCACATCTGGCGCATTCATCAATTATCTGGTCGATGAAGGGTGTAGGGTAGTTGTCCTTCGGACAAGCTTGGTTTACATCCCTATAATCGACGCACGCTCTTATTGTCCCTTGTTTCTTCATAACAGGGACAATATTCGATACCCAATCGGTTAGAGGAACCAGGTAGATGAATCCAGCATGGAGAAGTTTCTCGACTTCTGCTTTAATGGCAGCGGCTTTCTTAGGGTGCACCTGTCGAAGCCGTTGTCTTACTGGTTTGACATCAGGATACATTTTAATTTCATGTTCAACGATACTCGAGTCGATGCCTGGCATTTCATCATATGACCAAGCAAAGACATCTCTAAATTCACGAAAGAGAGCGTTATATATTTTCAGTTCTGAAGGGGAACAACCTTTGCCAACATGAATATTCTCTACAACATCAGGCTTTGTTGAGATATTTATGGCTATAGTCTCTTCGATATTTGATAAGTTTCGTTCGGAATCCACCGTGTTTACAATATTTGTTAGGAATTCAAAGACTGAAGGGTGGTAAAGATCTTTCTGAGTATCATCCTCATATTCTGGAAGAAGGGAACGATGGTGGTGATCATTCCATGGTGCCCCCTCAATCATCATTGATTGTAAGATTCCTTCGTCAGTCCCATGTACTTTTAACCAAGGATCCAACGGGGTACCATATTCCCTAGATCTATCTACCCAAACGCTCGACGAGCGTTGATTTGGGTTTTCCTCCCATGCATGAAACATTGATTGCTACAATATTTCAATGGGGCTTGGCGGCAAAACCATTGTATGATCCATAGCGACTCTGCCTTCTGTGGCTTTCAAGGTGGATACCATATTGCATGTTGCTACAAATGGTACATTTCCTATGCAAATAGGAGATGGTAGTGCGAAAGTTCCCATCATAGTGGGGTCGTTCAACAGACCTACTCCAATGTCTTGAATCGACCGGTCGCTGCCATGGATCATGGGAACGCTTCCTGTAACTTGTGAACCATTAGGGAGGAAGTTTTGTTGATCGACGACCGTAATCCCTCCTTCAAAGGGGAATGCGATCTTCCTAAAATAAGTCGACAAAACAGCTTGCATGGCATAAATCCATGGCCTTCCCAGTAGGATGTTATAGTCAAGATTGCCATCGATGACTTCAACATCTATTTCTACTGTTTTTCCCCCTAGTTCAACCTTCAGGTTACTAAGGATACCGTAAGGTGTATATATCCTCCCGTCGAATGCTTTTAATGTTTTCGATGATCGCGACAAGGTTAGAGATCCTAAAGTTTTCCAGCAACTCATCGACATAATACACGTCGATGCTCCCTCATCAATAATCGTTCTATGAACTGTTTTGTTGAGGGCTTTCACTTGGACGAGGAAAGCTAATTGAGCCGGCAACTGAGGATCATACCCTTTGTGATCAAAGGATACCAGATTGGAATCTTTAGGATCCACCCCACCAATCGCTGATAACAATGCCTGCCTTTGGGATGGACAATGCTGTAATACCTCAAGAGTCGACATAGCAGATGGCGATTGCGCCAAATCCTCTACTATGTTGTAATGCTATGCCACTCTGGCACGAGGATTGAATGTCGACTTGTGTATTACTCCCTTTGGTGGTTTTATTGTTAATTCATGTGTGATGGGGGGTACAACTTCTGCTGAAGTTGTCGTCGAACTACTAGGTTGATCTGTTCCTTTATCACTCGACACCTGTGGATTCCCATAATCTTTACTCCTTGTCGAAATCAAAGCATCATTTTGCTGTTTCGAAATCGACAACCTAAGTACTTGGGACGGGGAAGCATTTCCACTATCAACCAGATTTTGACCTGGGTCAGGAAATTGATCACTTGACACAGTTGAGGCATGAGGATTTTTAAAGAACCTCTTTAGCTCAGCTTTGAATGGGCAATCCTTAGTGTTGTGATCTTTGTCATTGCATATTTGACACGGAAACCGTTTCCTATTCCCAGGAGGGTTTGAAGAATTTTTCTTAGGGGATGACCCACCTTGTTTATTCTTCCTCCCTTTGTTTTGATTCTTCTTGCTTCCTGGTTGATTGGTTTCTTTGCCCTTATCTGTCGATACGGCATTTACTTCCGAAGCAAGAACTTCTTCATGCGCATTTTGATTCGAATCCTTACGGGCCTTCTTTTGATTGGTCCTTTTCGGATTCGTGTTTTCCGTGCCAATCACGCCATCGTCGGCATGAGAGTCACTGTTCGATTTAGGAGGAGGAGGGATTGAAAACTCTGGTCTAGGGGCGTCTGGTATTTTGTCATAGAGTGTGCCAGACTGAGTATATACTAAATCCAAGTATTGTGCACGAGCGATAACTTGCTCTTCTGTTACGACTCCTCCCTTTGCTACATCTTCCGTTATAGCCGGAAGTAATGACTTTATAAACCACTCAGCTAAAAGCTTATCAGGAACGTATGTTTTAACCATTCTTCGTCGACGTCGCCACTCATGTATATGATCTGATATATGAGTTGCGGTTGTCTGTTTGAAGTTAGTCAATATCTCTGTTCCCGTTTCGTACCTTATTGGTAATTGAAAGTGGGTCAAGAATGTTGTGGCAAGGGAGCCAAAATTGTCGAACGAAGCTCTAGGTAATTCTATATACCATTTTGCCGCCGGACCTGTCAATGTCCTCTGAAAGAGGCGAAGCCTTATCGAATCGTCATTCAAAGTGTTCGACGAACACCATAGATGAAATGTCATCACATGATTCGACGGGTCTTCGCCTGGATTTCCATTGAATTTAGGAATGTCGGATGGAAGTTTGTGCGGAATCACTGGCCACCAAGGGGCGTAAGCAATTGGATCGTTTGTTAACCGATGTAAATCAGGCAACTCTAAAGTTGCCACGAAAGGTAACTGCTGGTTCAAGTTAGGTGAAGCGTAACCAGGATACGATGGAATCGCCTGAACAGTCGGTCTTTGCATACCAGCATAATGGAGTTGGTGTTGGTATGATGAATACGGTTGATGAACTTGACCACTATAAAGTGGTTGATTCTGACCATTTTGAATGTATGGTTGTCCAGTATTCGCAAATATTTGTTGTTCAGAACCTTGGTACACTTGTTGGAATTGTGGTTGTTGGTATTGCATTATCCACGGTTGCGACACCATGGGTTGTTGCGCTACACTAACCATTGGACCAAGATGTGCGGTAGTTGTACCCAATTGTACTTGTGCTGTCCCACCAGTAGGTGATTGTGGTTGGGTTGCAGGGTCAAGGGGCTGTCGCATGAGAACCTGAGCAATCTGAGGTTGACATACAACAGGCATTGTTTGAACTTGCGACACGGTCACAATAGCCGGTGTAGTTGGGATGTTTGTCACAGGTACACACTACTGCATAGAATATACAACTCTCGGTGGCTGGGATAGCATAGGCACCCAACTACTCGTTGCAATTCCACCATAACTTGAATAAGGTTGAGAACTCACGTATGGGTACTGCCCCCCATACGGTAGCAACCCAGAACTCAAGGCAATTGATTGTCCTGGAGGACTGGATGGCCTAATTATATTCCCAAAAGGGTCAATTTGATGAGTCTCACCATGAGAGTTACCAGACATTACTCCGGAACAAACAAGAACAGACCATACTGTCGAGGTAGTCTCTTGGTGGACTCCTTCTAGCGACTGCGAGCTAGTTGGGACAGATGGTATGTCGACGAACATTGTTGGATTTACAGCAGGTAATTCTGCCGTCGCCGTGTCATTCGACACAGTCCTAAATGTCGACGGTTGTTCAGTCATTTTTAGTCTATCCAATTGATCACCTAGTGATTTTACAGGAACTTCCACTGGTGATGGACAAACTTCTGTTGTAGCAGGAAATAGAGTGACCCCTACTCCAAATTGAATTGGAGTGGATACTTGCGGTTCCTCTATAATTTCCTCTATCGCAATTAGACCAGGTGGAAGAGGAAGATCGTCAGCTCCGTAAAAGATTTCTGGTGCCGAAGAAGGGGTTGTATCGACCGCGACAGATGTTTGAGGAACAAAACTCTCTGGACCGGTTACAGATGGAACTGGTTCAGTCATACAAGTATTTGCCCCCAGACTAGGACCAGTATGACTGTCCCTCTGTGGCGATTGAACTTCTTCTATTGAGGCAGGGTTTCCGGAAATGTTTGGAGTGACCAGAATGTCAGATGTTGTTGGAACGCTTGTTCTAACTTTTAAAGGAGATTTTGAACTGGTTCGACGAGCTCGCTTTGTCCGGATTGTTTTCGATTCCGGAGACAAAGACGGTTGACTCGCAAGCCTCCGAGAACGACGGATATTCAATTGACTTTCTTCCACGATTGCGGATTACTCGATCAACTAAAATATAAAGGGGAAAATTTGTGTTTCCGATTTGAATGAATTTTATTAGACGCTTTTAAACATAACTTTGCTTTTTCATGTTTTAAGAGTCGAGAAAAAGCTAAAGATGACTCTAGTCGCCTTCGATGTATTAACGAGCCCGAAGTGACAAATGCTCAGTTGGACCTTTTCAGTTATAGAGTTTGAAAAGGGCCAAAAGAAACTGCTCTGGAGATCTAGGCAGAGGGTGTGCCAAACCTTTCGCGAAACCACAGAATACGTTTTACGGTACGGGTGGTCGATCTTCGTGAATGCTGTGTTCACTGCATCGCGATCAGTAGGGCGGCCGACACGGCTTCCTATGGATAAAGGATAATTGCCTATAGGGGTCTCCCAATATATACGCGACGGTACGTGGGAGCACAAGTCCGTATTAGTGCCACCGACTCACAGGAGGAATCACCCACCTTCGTAGAGATCGACAGTCACTATGTTTAACGACGCCGGAACACGTCTCTACCTAGACCTCTAGATGTTTGCGTTATGTTTCAAATGCGTTGTTAGGTTCATTCAGTATATTTTAAGTTGATCTTTTTAAAGTTTTCCTTTCAAGGTTCACCACGAGATGTATATGACAAATTCCTAAATGCAGCCTAAGATGAGAAGCAAGCTTTTTCAAATCTTTTTGACTGATGAAAATCTTAACTACTGAGGGAGAAGAAAGGAAAATTCTTTTCACACAGTTCATACAGCACAAACTAATGCACTTTCTCCTAAATCATCATGCAAAATTTTTCAAATGCAAAATGTACAATGCATGTATTTTATTTTCCCTTTCTTAATGTGAATGGATACAAAAAGAAAGTGGTTATATAACTTTGATTTCGATTTAAAGCGAAAGTAAACAAGTTTGTCCAACAATCAAAAGACACCTTAAGATTTACTTGCTTAATCACTGGAAATACATGAAATCAAACCATACTAACGAAAGTAAAATGACTAATCAGCTATGGACAGCAAGCAAGCTAACTCTTTAGACCAGCAAAATGCCTAACACAGGTTCAGATCAAAGAGGCCAAAAGCATGACTAGTTTACTTCTCGTTATGGGAAATTGTAAATGAATAAGAAATACAAAGAACAAGTACAATTTCGTTAAATAACAGAGGCGGAATGATGGCAAGTAATACTGGTTTCAAAACAAGTACAAGACTGACACTTAGCAGCAAATCTAAGTGAAAACAGGCAAGAGAAAGGAGGAAACCCCAAATGAACTAAGAAAATTTGGGCCAACGCAGGCTCTGCACAGCCAAACTAGCTCTCAGCGCAGGTAGCCCCTTCGGGACCTGCGTTGCAAAGCAGGTAGCCTGTGTACTACCTGCTCTGGAAAACGAGAGTTGCGTTTTCACAGTTTCCGGGTCATAATTTTCTCAAAAATGCACGGTTTTTGCTCAAATCAGAGACATTCAGTCAAGCACACTCAAAGAGATGATTTAGAAGGTGCAAAGCTATCACTAAGAGCTTACAAGGATCTTTGTAGATCAGCTCTTCAAATCATGAACTTGCTCAGAAATGAGCCAGAGTAGTTGCCCCTCTACTTCACTTTTGATATAGTCAAAAGCTTTTCGATTCGGTACTCTTTGGTTCAGGAAATGAATAGCAAAGATACTACAAACACAATCAAACAGATACGCTCCCCAGCGGAGTCGCCAGTTTGTTGTAGGGAAAAGTATCCGACTCGGATGACCCTAACCCACTCTAAGGGTGACAGTTCCTTAGCAACAACTGTAAGACAAACTACTGAAGGTTTACTTCTTTATGAAAGCAAAAGAGAGTGGAGAAAGCACTAACCGTTGCCTTGCGCTTAATGTCGAATCCAAACTCTTCTCTTTGGCCACTTGCTCCTAGCTCTTTGTCCTTCTGCTCGCCCAGCTACAAGGAGATCCTGCAAAACAACAAAAAAGGAAACTACAAGAGGCATGCAATCATAACTGGTTCATGGATTAGTGTAAACCAAACATGCAATCATCACAATATATAATTGAAACAAGAGCACATAGAAGAACCTCAATAGCTTTTATTAATGTAGAAGAAAAGGTTCTGAGAGGATTACAACCATTGCAGGCTCCAACCCAGCAACACCTCCCAGCAGAAAGAGTTGCTCTTCTTCACCTCTCTCAAACAATCACCCAATAACTCAAGAATGAAACCAACAGCATATCATTACTTTGCACAAAATTCCAGCCTCCTGAGCTCATAGGAGAGAGCTCAATATATAGATGAATTGAGAAAGGATGAGTCAGCTTGCAACTGATGTGTAGTTGCCTTGTGTCCTCTCTCTCTTCAGTTAATCTTTAGTTGATCTTCAGTTCTTGAGTCCACTTGGTGAACCTTTCTTCCACTTGGAGAAACAAAGCCTTTGACTCATCACAAGGCGAAATACCTGATCCTAGTGTCATTTTTGGAAGATTCCAAAGCAATGACTCACTGTGCCACATGTCCAAACTCGCCCAACGCAGGTGGGCTTTTTTCTGCCTGCTTTGCAACGCAGGTACACCATGGAGCAGTTGTGTTTCAGCGCAGAAGCCTAGTGGAGCACCTGCTTTGATTTCAGGATTGCTTGTTTTTGAGTGTTTTCAAGTGGAGAACTGATCTGAGAGTTGTTGGCTTGCTGACCTTGTTCCTCTAGGGGTAGGAACTTCATGTTTAGGGAACTTTGGATCCCTTGGATTATTGACAATTCATGCTTGTTGCTGTAAGGCACAAAATTGTCTATAACACCAGGCTAAGAGTAGACCAGATCCAAGTATTGGGCAAAAGTGATGGCTTGCTATTTAGTAGCGCATCCACCCATAGCTATATCACGAGGAACCGGGGCTACAAAATATTTGGTAAACCATTCGGTGAGCAACTTATCAACTATCTGAAACTTGATAAGGAAACATCTACGTCTCCATTCATGGATATGATCAGAGATGTGCATTGCAGTGTCTTTATTAAGCAATGTGAGCAAATAGGTGCCCATTTCATAAGAAACCGAAAACTAAAAATGCATGAGGAAGGCCATGGCTAACGAATTCAAGTCAAGAAAAGTACTTCGAGATAGCTCGATGTACCATTTCGTTGCAGCACCTGTGAGGGTCTGTTGGAAAAGACGAAGATGAATGGAATCACCTACGTATGAGTTCAATGAGCACCAGAGTTAATATGTCATCATGTGGGCATGAGGATCTTCTTTGGCTTTTCCATCGAACTTTGGGCGATCACTTGGTATCTTAGACAACACTAGAGGCTAATATGGTGAATGGAGGATCAGATAATTCATAAGACATGATACATATGGCAACGCAAGTGTAGCGAAGAAAGGTAAATGTGTGTTAAAGGGGATGGGCGGTCGATAAGCAGGCACATAAGGAGGATCCCATCCTTGCTGGTAAGGATTTTGGCCCCACAGTCAGGGATTTGGGCCATATGGGATCTGAGGCTACAACCATTGCAGATTACCTTGACCAAAGGGAGGGTTTGGACCTTGAACACCTTGAAATTGTCTAGGCACAGGCTACTGATAGGTAACATATGGGTTAAAAGGTTGCTGAGCCTGTTGACCCTGGATGTACTGATATGGGACCTGTTGTCCTGGAACATAAGGCTTTTGAGCCTATTGCTCTTGAACAAAAGGGTTCTGGACCTGTAGTCCTTGGGCATAAGGTTGATACGCTTTTTGCCCTTGGACGTAGAGATTTTGTACTTGGCGCCCTTGGCTAGCAGGATTCTGAACCTGTTGGCCCTGGTCAAGTGGATTTTTTACCTGCTGTTGCAGGATTTGACCTTGACCTTGCCCCTGCAAGGGTTGACCTTGTTGATACGTATACAAGGTTTTTTGCTGCCCTGGTTCATTTTGCTAACCTTGCGGTTGCAAAATTTGTCCCTGGGTTTGCAGAGGTTGGCCTTGCGAGGGTATGGGTTGAGAGGTATGCAGAGCATATTGCATCTGCTACTGCATGGCCTGTTGCAACTGTTGAAATGATTGACCTTGTAGTTTTTGCAGGTGACCTTGCTGTGGAATAATCTGCCCTTGTTGTTGCGCGGAAAGACCTTATTGCAATAAAGGTTGCCCTTGCGGTAACAAAGGCTGACCTAGTTGTTGTAAAGGTTGTCCTTGTTGTTGCAAGGGTACTTGAACAGTGCCCAAGAAATTACCGAACTGAATTTGGCCGTAGCCAGGCTGGATGTACTGCCTAGATTAGAGGGTGTAAGGTTGATTAACCAATACTTGAGAACCATATGGAACATAAGGATTTTGGTATTGGACCTAGGCCCCATAAGGCTACTGATACTGAACATTTCCTGATCTAGAGGGATCAATAGGATTCTGAACCTATTGGTACTTGACATTGCTTGATCCAGTAGGGTCAGCAGGGTTATAGAAAATACCAGAAGAGGGCTGGTTTATACCAAGCATGTAAGCTTGTGAATCGCTCATAGTAGTGGCATCTAACATAGAAAATTTCAGGTTCTGCCCCCAAGGTGGTGGCACAATCTGGCCACTGACTAATGGGACAGAGGAATTGACGGCTACAATATTTGAAACCATTAGTTGTGACTGACGCGTAACTGGGATCAATGATACAAGAGTATTGGAATGGTGGGTTGCACTGGGACTAAAGTAACAGGTGGTTGGGAGGTCGTGTTCATGATGAACGGACCTAACGTAGGCCTGACACCTAACGCCCAAACAAGATTATGGTAGAGTGATGAGGCACTAGGCGTGCCTGAAACTAAGTACCCTAAATACACATAGCCAGTGGAAAACTAGCAGGAATACCTCCTGAATAAGGGAAACCCTCAGGAGGGGACTGCAACTACAATTCTTCCCCCTCAATAGTGTGTGGAGTAGAGACTTCAGACTCATGCAGAGAAGTGACTAGAGCATCACCTTCGGGTTCCATGTCTGAAAACAAACGACGACGAATGACCAAACGTGTACTGGGGATAGTTCCAAAGGAACACCTGGTTGATTTTTCAGGCTGTAAGGGTGCTGCAGTCATATCTCAACAACGTTAAACAAAGGGTTTGGAGGATAGATAACTAGTCCAAGCTAACCGCCAGTGGTCGGTGAGTTCTCTGGAGTTCGAACGAGATTATCCTGAGATTTTGGGCCAAGATTAGAAGATGACCTTGAGTCGAACGTAGGCAAAGGACGAGATGACAATGGTTGAACACTAAAAACAATTGTGAGCTCAAAATTTTGGTCCTCGACTGACTCTGATAACTCAGGAAATGGCTCCTCGGACAATATTTTAGATGGAGGAGAGGAAGAGGATTTGGGTGAACCAGATGGTTCAACCACGATGAGCTTGTCTTAGTCAACAAAACAAATAAATTCAAGGCTTTAAAATGTCCTTTTAAGGGAACTCACGATTTGGTCAAAAATCTAATAGGATGTTTTGGATCGTGGGCAATCAATGATTAAGACGCATAAAACACTGATGTTCTTTCATTTTTTAAGATTCGAGAAAGAAAAAAAATATGACTCTATCACTTTCGATTGGAAATGAGCTCGAAAGGACAAGTGCTCGAATGATCTTTTAAATTTAATGAGTCAAAAAGATCAAATGACTAGTCTAGATTATCTAGGTAAACAAGAATACTAGGCAACCGTGAACTGCAGAATGCCTCCTGGTGAACCAAGAAGTACGAGCAGGCGATCTCCCTGAATGTTGTGTTCGGTGTATCACATTTGCAAGGCGGGCGACTCAGCTTCCTAAGGATAAAAGGATTGCAGCCTAGTGGGGTCTCCCGTTATATAATCAATGGTACGGGGAGCACAAATATATGTTAGCACTGTCTAATTCCGAAGCTAACGACAACTACTAGGTTTACAGGCGCCGGAACATGTCTCTAACCTAGACCTTCCAGAGGTGATCGTTAATGTCAAATCCGCCTTAGGTTAATTGAATTCATTTTAGAGTTGATCTTGAGTTAAGTTTCAGTTTTAAGGTCTTAGTGATGTTACTCGAAAAACCTAAAAATGCAACTAAATGGAACAAGACCCTTTCAGTTTGATGAAATGCCTACACTAGAGAGGGTAGAAACTACTCAATCAAATGCAAACAATCAAGCAACTAAAAATGAAATAATTTTTCACTACTTCATTTTTCCAAAAAATAAACTAATGAAAAATGCATTCCAATTCCTAATTTCTTGACAAGCACTTGTCTATTAGTCCTTTCAAAATCAAAAAATTTCTTTTCCTTTTTCAAATGCTGATGCAATTCTAGTTTCTAATAGATGCGAATCAAAATGATGCAACAAGATAGAATTTCATACTCTCTCATGAAACTACGAAACAAACTTTTCCCATACAATCTCTCAATGAAAAAGTTTTTGAGATTATGAGCTCTTCAAGCAGATGAAAACATGAAAACAGAAGTTTGTTCAGATCAATAAAACAATGACTTTGCCAAACACAAGTCCAATAATGTAATCTATGCCAGAAAAAGACATTCAAACTAGTGAATGGAACTTTTTTAAAGTTGTGCAAAAGAGGTCAAAATCATAAAGAGGACCAAAAAACAAATGCAAGGAGTAAACAAACCTACAACTGGACTCGACGGGTCCACAAGCTATTGAATGGATAAATAACTAGATGCCCTAGTGTCGCTGGCCACTCAATGACTCGATCAATCAAACAACAAGATGATAAGTCAACAAGCAAGAAAAAACCAAACGAAAAGTAGCTTTCTAATCAGGGAGAAAATAGTCAAAAAGGCTCACAGGGTCGAAAACACAAGAGTAGAATACACTGCCAAGATTGGGGTCTAGCCCTAATCTTCACTTACAGGGATCAGCGTGACTTCCTAAATGACAACAAGCGCCAGACGCTGGTCGGCACGACTGTTCCTCCGCAATTCGCACTGATCGGCGGGATCGGCATGAGTGTCAGTCGATTAAACACACTGCCCAAGTGAACTAAGGAAAAAAAATCAAAACAGGGACCAGATCTGCTACTATGAATTTTATACTTAGGCCAGTAAGTGGGGGAAAAGCAACAGAACCAAAGAGAAAATGTGAAACTAGCAAAGTTCTCATGAAATCATGAAATCCAAAACAAACAAAAGGATGGGATTTCCCTAGTGGAGTTTCCAATTTGTGGTGAAGTAAAATTATAAGTGCGGACATGAACGAATTCCTCTAGCCCAATAATGGGTCTAGCCACACCAGATACATTCTATGGAATATTTCCTTAGGTTAGAATAAATTAAGAGGGCCTAACTCTTGGTTGCTTATCCTTCTTGATGATTTCCTCGCTTGCTCACGTCAGCGATCTCTCACTTCCTTCTTCAAGCTCCTGAAACAAGTAAACAGCAACAACACACAAACATAATAATAGGCAAATTGAAATTCAACCTACTTAATAAGTCAATAAGTATTAAGACACAAATATGTAATATTACAAAACATGTAGGAAATCAATCGATAGTTGCATATATTAATATTCAAAGAGAGATTACAACGATCGATCTTGACGTCACAATCTTCCTCTGACAAGACCAGGTTCCCACACACTTCTACCATCCCTTCATGATGGCTTCAAACAACAATAGTTTAAAGGCTCTTCCCTTTAGGCTTCACTCCAAACCAAACACACTTCTCCCTCACACAACTAGATGGATACAACTAGTAATAGCTTGCTTGCCTAAAATAGTATACTCACACTCATCCAAAACTCTAACTTTCTAACTAGTTTGTGCTTGGGAAGAAGGAAGGTTTATATAGGAAATATGAATGGGATATGGATCCTCTTCTCACGGAAAAAGATTTATCCCTTGAGGTAGTTCCATCATTATAGGGGAAAGGAGCCCAAAATATCATCCTCGACCCCATCTGGCCAAAACATTTACCAGACTTCTGTTGCGGAGCTTCTAGAGCTGGAAGCTTTGACTCTAATTTAAAAAACTTTCCATAACAGGACCGACGCGACTGGATCACAGCTCAGTTGCACCGATCGGTGCGGGGAATAGTGCTAATCTCTGCACACCGGCGCGGGAGAGACAAAGGTCATTAGTGTCAACCTTGTAAATTGGGAAAAACGGAAGTTTCAGGGGAAATGGTGCAAAAGGGAAATGATTTTCTCATGAAGAGGGACATAATGGGAGTTTCTCCATGAAGGCAAAGCATGCGGGGTTCACTATAGAGGTCCTCCAGGAACAAAGAACGGGGAGTACAGGGACAGTGAAAAAATGTTGTATAACACATGTCTCATACTGTGCCTATCACCTCATACGGTTGCCCCATGTAAATCATACCACAGTATAGATAGAGATGTGTACTATCATCAAATTCAACATCTTTAACATGCCATGTAAAATTTGTTTTATTTATTTTTTATGAATTCATCCATTCAGAAATAATCTTTGGTGTACTTGATGGGTTAGTTGGTCGACTTTTACGATGTTTCTTAATTCGGGTATGTTCGGTAGTATTCATAACGTGTCCACCTGCAACTTTAGATGATGGAATTGTTGTCCTTATTCCAAACATATTCACAGAGACCTTCCTTAATGCCATCTTCCTGAAAACACATACACACATAGATAGATATAAACATGTAAGTTAGTTAATCAAAAAACCATATATATTACTTAAAAATAAAAATAAAAAAAATAACACTATAATTGTTGTTTAAATATAAAAATAAGTTAAATTATATGTAATTTTTAAAAATTGTTATAAAATTGATATATACAAATTTATAAAAAATTATGATATACAAACTTTATATATCTAATTTTAAAACTATTTTTTTTTATTAAATATAAATTTAAAAAAAGGATTTATATCGACACTTTTATAAAAATATTATTATATATCAAATTTTAAATTATTAAAACCAATAAATTATATATATATATATATATATATGTTAATGTTAAATTATATATATAAAAATCAAAAGATTAAATATATTATATAAAAAAATTATATTTAAAATTTAATATATAAAAATTATTTTAATATTTTTAAATTATATTAAGATTTTTTTGTTTTGTTTTGTTTTGTTTTTATATTTAATTTTCATATTTTTATTTAAAAAAAAAAAAAGTTAAACAAAATTCGCCTTTGGCCACTGGCAAGGGGGAGGCTGGAATTGGCCTACGGCCCTTTGGCATTGGACGGGGCCCCAAGCAGGTGGGAGGATGAGGGGGGTGTTGCACGCAGTGCCCCTCCGCCCGCCTGGGCCCTCAGCCAACAATGAAAGGGGGGGATTTTTTTTTAATATTTAATTAAAAAATCAAATTAATTTAAATAAAAAAAAATATCTTTATTAAAAAAATGTTTTTAATAATTAAAAAAAAGTAACAACTAAATTTATTTAGAAAAAAAAAAAACTCTAAATAATGTTTTTTATATAAATTTAAATTGAAAAAAACAAAATTTTCAAAATAAATATTTTAATATATATATATATATATATATATATATATATATATATATATATAAAATGTAATAAATAAAATTTCAATTTAAAAAAAAATAACAAAAACAATAAATTAAAAAATAACAAAAAAACAATAAATGGATTATTTTTTGTAATTGAATAGCGTTGTTTGTTTTTGTTTTTTTTGTTTTGTTTTGTTTTGTTTTGTTTTGTTTTTTTTTTTTCATGCAAGAATTTTAATGCTCCCCAAACGAAATTAAAAAATAGAAAAAAAGCAGCACCCATTTTTCATTTCAAAAACCTAAAAAAAAAAAATTCTTATTTTTTCTCCTAAAAATCCTACAAATTTGAGTTGTTGTTGTTGTTGTTTTGTTTTGTTTTTTTTTCCCTATAAAAATATATATAGAAAAGAGCTTTTTATGTGGTTTTTCTCTTAAAAACACAAAAATTCTCCAAATTCATCTATAAATAGTCGAAATAGAAAGAACACTAACCTTTAAAATGCATAAAACTCCTGTCGAATGTGCTATGTAGCTCCTCCTCAAAATCTCTCTAAACTTTTTAACAAGACCCGGAAAACTTGATGTGATGTGATGAATAGAAACAATGAATTTTGTTTTATAATGACGTTCCTGGGATTGGTTTAGCGTTTCTTGAATGTGGGATTCAAATTAAAATTAAAATTAAAAAAAAAATACTATTGTTAATATTATAGCTTTAGTTTAGTTTCATTCATTGTGGGATAAAAATAAAATATTAATTATAAAAATTAATTTAGTTACATAGCCAATGTTAAATAATTTAAATAGAAAAAATATTTAGGGCTTCTATTAGAATTTGAATAGAAACTAAGGTGAAATTTGTCAAAACCAAAAGCTTTAGTAATATGTTTTCAAGTAAATTATAGATGAAAATTTTGGAGTGAAATATTTCAAAATGAAATGTTTGGAGGGAAAATTTTCAACAAAAGTTTTTTGGGGGAAACTTTGGAGGGAAAATTTTCGGCGAAAATTTTTGTGGGGAAAATTTTCAATCTCTAAGCTATAAATTGTCATTGGGAGAGAGTGCATTTGTATCTTTCGACGTCTTCTAGTTGTTATGGGTTCTTCTAATAGTGAATTTTTTTTTTCTTTCTTTAGCATTGACATCTTCGTCATGCAACAACTCTATTCATTTTGATGATTGTAACATGAATTCTTTCTCTATGAATAGAGAGACAAATTTTCCACTTAGTCTTAGTCCTAAAGATGATGAGAGTAACATTGATGAAGGGCGAAAAAAATAATTTCCTGTGAATAGAGAGTTAGTTTTTCCGCTTCGTCCTAATCGTAAATATTATGAGAGCACCATTGATGAAGGGGGGAATGAATAATTTCCAGAGTCAAAGTTTCCACATAGTCCTAATCCTAAGGATTATGAGAGTACCATTGATGAAGTGGGGGATGAAGAATTTCCAGAGTCAAAGTTTCAACTTCCTTCTAATCCTAAGAATTATGAGAGCACCATTGATAAAGGGGGGATGAAGAATTTGCAAAGTTAAAGTTTCAACATAGTCCTAATCCTAAGGATTATGAGAGCACCACTAATGAAGGGGGGGGATGAAGAATTTTCAGAGCCAAAGTTTCTACTTTCTCCTAACCTTAAGGATTATGAGAGCACCATTGATGAAGGGAGAGATGAAGAATTTGCAAAGTCATATTTTCAACATAGTCCTAATCCTAATGATTATGAGAGCAACATTGATGACAGGGGGGGATGAAGAATTTGCAAATTCAAAGTTTCCTCATAGTCCTAATCCTAAGGATTATGAGAGCACCAATGATGAAGGGGGGGATGAATAATTTGCAAAGTCAAAGTTTCCACATATTCCTAATCTTAAGGATTATGAGAGCACCATTGATGAAGGGGGGGATGAAGAATTTGCAGAGTCAAAGTTTCCAGATATTCATAATCCTAAGGATTATGAGAGTACCACTAATGAAGTGTAGGGCGAGGATGAACAATTTCTAGTAAATAAAGATTCAAAGTTTTCATTTAATCCTAATCCTAAGGATTGTGAGAGAAACGCTAACAAAGGGCACAATGAAGAATTTCCATTAAATAGAAATTCAAAGTTTCCACTTATTCATAATCCCAATGCTTATGAGACAACCACTAATGAATGGGAGGATGCAGAATTTCATGCTAATGATAATTTGACTATGAATAGAGAGTCATGTTTTCCACTTAGTCATAATCCTAAGGATTATGCCAACACCAATGATGAAGGGGAGGATGAAGAGTTTATTGCAAATGATAATTTTAAAAGCACAAATGTGAATACTGCATTTTCTCCAAGTGAGTGTTTCAAAGGTAGTCATGGTGATGACAAATAGAATTCTCCAAGGGAGTTTTTCAAAAGTAGGGATGAAGATGGTGAAGAATTTCGTCTAAGTCAGGATTTCAAAAGCGCAGATGTTGGTAGTGAAGAATTTCCTTCAAGTGAGGATGGTAACAAATATTTTCCAAGCAATGATGGTGATGAGTTTTCTAACTATGTTTGTTAGTATAATATTCCTCGTAACGATGATGAAAATGCTTCTGCAGAGAATAATGAAATGAGGGGGACGTTGCAAGAAAATATTTTATCTAGGAGTAGGAGTAGGCCTTTTCATATCAATCCAAAGTATTCCAGTTATACAAGGGTTTGGACAGAATATCTGACAAGTAGAAGTTCTATTGGTGATTTGATTTCAAGTGAATGTTGTTGAAAGGATTGCTTGAAACATATGAATTTCAAGTTTTATTTGGAGAAAAGGAAGAAATATTTTTCAATGAATAAAATAATACAAAATTCATTTTTACTAGGTTTCATGCAATCTACACTTGTAGGTTATGATTATCATATTGGGAATGTATTGATATGTAGAAAGGATTTCAAAATGTTGCATTCAATTGGTAATTTTCATTTGTCAAGAATCCAAGAAGGACTAGAAAAATGCCCTACATATTATTCATAAGTACGTTATAAAAGAGAGGTTGAACCATCAACAATTACTGCAATGTCATGAATGAAAGACTTCTTTTCGAAGCATGGAGAGTGTATGCCAAATACAGACACAATATATATTCCGAATAATTTCTCAAGGCAATAAATCTACAACTTATATAGAGAGTATGCAGAAGGTGTTGAAGGAGATGATAATTTTATTACATATTCATATTTTACAAGGATATGGAAGAATGAATTCAACAATGTTCCTACTCCTAAAAAGACAAGGATGGGGGTTTGTAGTACATGTGCTTCTCTTAAATAAAAAAGGGATAAATTTTAAGAGGTGGAAATAGGTATGCATTTATAACATTATTTTTAAAAATTGGATAGTTATCAACTATGAAAATATATTTATTAATAGATTTCTTTTATTTTATGTGCAAATTCCATTGTCAAAGCAATTCAAGAGCATCGCAATCAGCAAACAAGTGATAGACAAAAAATGTATAAGCATATAAAAAGTGTTATGATAATCCAAATAAATATTTGGATTTGATAATTGATGGTATGGACCAAAAGAAAACACTTCTACCACATTTTTTATGCGCACTAAAAAATTTACAAGAAGAAAATTTTATTCAGTTTCACTTTGTTTGTTTATGGTCTTTAATGGGAAGATGTTGCCAAGGGTTTACTTCACAGCTCCAAATATTCATAATGATGCAAATCTTATCATAACTATAATCCATGATGTGCTTTCTCATTGGTCTGGTATTCTTCCTAAAGTTTTGCATCTGCAATTGGAAAACACAAGTCGTGAAAAAAAAAATAAAGGCTGGTTTCCTTCTTGTTGGGCACACTCATGACCATATTGATCAGATGTTTAGTCATTTTTCAGTAACATTGAGAAGGAAGAATGTTGGGAGCCTGCCATTATTAAATGAATGTATTAAGAAATCATACGTTTGAGAGGCTACTTTTCATGTGCTGGAAGAAACTATTGACATGTGAAGGTTTATTTTGGGATCGCATGGTGAGGAGAAATACATTGAACAACTTAATGGCGTTAGCTTCCAGCATCAATTTCGTATCAAAAAAATTGATGGCAAACACTTATATGGAGCAAGAAGTATTCAACTGTTGTAGAATGGGGGCCATCATCAGGTTTAGCACTTTTGAATTTCATTCCATATCATCCAATATATGCATCAAATATAATATTATTACAATCAATTGTTGAACTCCATATTTCACGAAGGCATAAGAGAAAGATGAATTATTTTGAATTCCTGGAAGAAACAATATGTTAGATCTTAGGCTTTTGTGATCCATAATGTAGCAAGCATGCCATTCAGATTAATCACATCATTACTTTGATGTTGTTGATTCATTTTGGTGGGATTATTTTTTCAATGATCAAAGTGATATCATTTCAATATCAGGAAATGAATATACACTTTTCAAGACTCCATTTATTTGGCCTCAAAATATGCCAAATGAACAGGAGGAAACACACATTGTTAAACAACAACAATATCAAGGCATTACTAATTCTCGGGGAAGAGGAAAGAGAAATTTTTATTGGTTCTAGAAGATCACGTGCACAACGTGAAGCCATGGAAGACCTTTACAGGGGTTCTGTGCAGGATGTTAAGGAGGGTTGCATTATAACGATATTAGCATATGGAGATCCACTTGGCTATCCATTTTGGATTGTGAAGGTTATAAAAGTCATTAAATAAAATGAAGATATTACAGTTGTTGAGGTACATTGGTATGCCACAAATACCGCCCCATTAAATGGTGTGTACAAGCCAAAGATGGTAGTTGATACACAAATTAGCAGAAAGAGAAAAAGAAAGGGTACAAATATAAATCTTCGCCGCAAAGACCTCTTAAAATTGGAGGATTTTGGAATACTTGTCTATGACTTCAATTTAACAAAGAGACGAACTCTTCACTTCAAGATCATAGATATTTTGAAGAATTTGTTACGAGAAGGAACAATGTTGAGATGGGAGTCCGTTGAACCTAGTCGTAGATCTAGAAGACTATTGAAACATGAAATGGTGGACATGCATGTTGACTCAGATGAGACTCTAGTTGATGAAAGAGAATAATATGGGTCATATTCATTTGCATCAAGTCATTCATCTGAAGATGTATATTTCTATGGTGTGCCAAATCCTATGGATGATTTTGAATAAATGTCTAAGACATTTTATGTAAATGATGTTTGCATGGTAACTAGAAATAAATATTTTGACTTCCATATGATCTTACATGAAGTTATGAGTCATCTCTATGTTTGTTGGATTTAATGTTTTAATTAAACGAAATTCATGTCTTTAGAGATGTTTGCATGGTAACTTGAAATAAATATTTTGACTTCCATATGATCTTACATGAAGTTATGGGTCATTTCTATGTTTTTTGGATTATATGATCTAATGTATGTGATATTCAATCTATGAAATTTGATATTTTGATTAAAAGTAAATAAATATTAGTAATTAATGTTGATTTTTAAAATTATATAGTGATATTGCCATGATATTTGTAGGAATTTATAGGGTAAGTTCCTTAGATAGAACACCAAAGGACATCACTCACAAACATATCACGGATCAATACACCAGTATTGTTGACGTGGTTAAAACCCTCAAATAGGGGAACAGTCCATGGCCTGAGACAACATGGTCACCTCAGGAAATTTATTAATGTAAAAGAAATAAAATTTACATAAGCTTCTCTCATGAACATTCACCTAACAAATGACCATCCATGCTCCTTAAATAGAGATCATGGACCAATCGGGTGTTAAGCCACATATCGAGTGTCGATAATACCGATGAGAGAATGCACCATCATATCACTTCATGTCTTGAAAATATTGTGACCGTCAGATTGTAAGTTACAAAAAGTACATACTAAAGAAACACATTTTACCTAACTATACAGTAGACGAAGTTATACTTAATTATTTCCTATGTGTCGGAATATCCTAACATCCCCCCTTAAGAACAACTTCGGATATGATTACAGGATTTACAAATATGACACAATAGGAGAAGGAAGGAAGCATTACAATCTATCCCCCCTTAGTCACAACTTCCTGAACTCCAACCATAAATCAAAGTTTAGTAAACTTCACTTCTGTGAGAGGCTTTGTAAAGGTGTCTGCAACTTGATCATCAGTTGAACAATAGTGCACTTCAAGAACATGGTCATGAATGAGATTTCTGATGAAGTGCATGTGTGGTTCAATGTGTTTGTTGTGCTGATGTTGGACTCGATCTTTGCATAGTTGAATAACACTTTGATTATCACACCAAAGTGTAGTCGAATTTTGCTGTTGAAAACCAAACTTTCACAAGATTTGACAAAGCCACAAGGATTCCTTACTAGCTTCAACACGCCACAATACTTTTCTTTTGCTGAAGAAAGAGAAATGACACTTTGTTTCTTGCAAGACCATGTAATAGGTCTAGAACCAAGAGTGAATATATAACCTGCAGTAGAATTCCGATCATCAGGGTCACTAGCCCAATTAGAATAAGTGAAACCAACAAATAGAGGAGATGCTTTTGCACTGTAATGAATTCCAAATTGAATTGTACCTCAAACATAGAAAAATATTATTTTAGCTTCTTTCCAATGAATTTCATGCGGGTTTTCCATAAGTTGAGAAAAAAGGCCAACATCAAAGGAAACATCAGGATGGGTATGGGTTAGATATAAAATTTTTCCAACAAGTTGACGTATAAGGTTGCATCAAATTCAGGGGAAGTACAAGTGACTAAAAGTTTGGCTCCAGACTAAAAGGGAGAAGGGGTTTGTTTATAGTCTTCCATGTGAAAGTGGCATAGAAGATAACAGGCATAATTGGATCGGGAAAGGGAAATACCTTCTTTGGATTGCAAGACTTGAAGACCAAGAAAATAATGCAAGTGTCCTAAGTCTGTCATTTCAAACTGTCTTTTAAGGCTGGACTTCACATGGTTTATAAGGTTGGGATCACTACAAGTAAGGATAAGATCATCAACATAAAGAAAAATAATGATAAGAGACTTACCCACTTTCTTGGTGTAGACAATATTGTCATAATGACACCTAGAAAAGCCAGTATCTACAAGAAAGTTATCCATTTTTGCATACCAATCCCAAGGGGCTTGCTTGAGATCATACAGGGATTTCTTAAGCTGACATACAAGGTTGGAGTCTGTTTGTATAAAGACAGGAGGTTGTTCCATATATATTTCTTCATGCAAGTCCCCATGCAAGAAGGTAGATTTAACATCCATCTGATGGACTTCCCATTCGAAAGAGGTAACAATGGAAAGAAAAAGGTGGCTAGAGTTCATTTTGGCAACAGGGGAGAAGGTTTCAATATAGTCAATGCCTTCAACTTGTGAAAAACTCTTAGCAACACGAATACTTTTATGTTTATCAACTTTTCCAACTGGTCCAAACTTAGTTCTGTAAACCCATTTGCATCTAACAATTTTTCGTCCCTTTGGAAGAGGAACAAGGTCCCATGTATCATTTGTCAATAATGAACAATATTCTTCATTCATAGTTGCATCCCAATTTGGATGGCCTAAAGCTTCTGCAAAGGTGTCAAGATCATAATTCATTGAAGCTTGAGCTAGTAAAGAAGAGGCTTTATCGAACTGAGAACATGTACGACATTGATCTGTAGGATCACCTGCAAGAGCACCCGTTGCATCTCGAGTAGTGAAGACCCATTTTGGAAGCTAAGGAGATGAAGGAGGATCCCAAGAGGTTGGGGGAGGATTATCATCCTCGCTGTCATCATCTTAAGAAGGAATATTTTCAGAAGTAGAAGGGACAGAGAGAGGTGGCATATCCGTTGAACTAGGCTTGCAGGCCGATATGTTTTTATAAACTTTACATCTCTTCTAATGACATTTTTTTATTTAGGTTGAAGAAGTCTATATCCTTTGACATCTTCAGAATATCCAATAAAAATAAAATTTTCACTCTTATGTTCTAAGGCTTTATGTTTCTCATCTGGAATATGGTCCCATGCTTCACTTCCAAAAACACGAAAGTGACTTACATATGGTTTAATTGAGCTCCATGCTTCTTTTGCAGTGATATTATTTCAAACATTAGTAGGAGTGCAGTTTACTATGTAATTTTCACAATTGATTTCTTCTGCCCAAAAATTAAGACTAAGTCCTTTAGATTGAATCATACAATTAGCCATTTCCTTTAATGTGCGATCCTTCCTTTCAACTACACCATTTTGTTGTGGAATATATGGAACAGTATGTTGCAATTGAATTCCATGCTCAGTGCAAAAGTTGATGAATTTGTTGTTCATATATTCTCCACCACTATCAGATCTTAGCTTGAGAATTTAATGTCCATATTGTTTTTCAAAAATGGCTTAAAGGCCAAGAACATGTTAAAGACTTCACTCTTGAGTTTTAAGAAGTATACCCAAGTGCGTCTAGAGAAATCACCAATGAAAGTTAAGAAATACTTGTAGCAAGAGAATGAAACAACTAGAAGTGGACCACATAAATCACTATGCACAAGCTATAAAGGGGCTGAAGCATGCCAAGAGGCATGTTTTTCAAAACTAACCCGCTGATGTTTTCCGAGTACACTTCTAGAACAAACACAATCTCTACAAGATACCATATGAAGACATCTCTCCATATTTTATTTACATAGATTTTGAAGGGAGCGATAGTTTAAGTGACCAAATTTCTCATGCCAAAGTTTTTTCACTTCATCATTATGAGCAACAAATAGCAAGGGAAGAGTTGATGACCCAAAGTTGTTAAACTTATACAGCCTTGTAGAATCATCAACAATGCCAATAGCTAAAATTTCTCTAAGATCTCTTAGGTCCTTAATTACAACATCATGAGGTGAAAATTCAACAGTTTTACCTTCACCTGAATGAATTATATGATATGCAGTTAAGCAGTTGTAGGATAAAGTAGGAACACAAAATACATCATTAAATTGACCATTTTCTAGATGAAAAATTTCAGTACCTACAACACTAAGAGATCTATCATCACCAACATAAATATTTTTGGCGTTATAATCATTTAAAGAAGAAAACCTGGATTTTTTATTTGCCATGTGATAAGAAGCTCCAGAATCAATGAGCCATTCATGAGAATGATAAGAAGAATATGCATTTAGTGCATAACCGGGCCGAGATGCTTGACAACCACATGTATAAAGTGTTATTCTCGAAGATGAAGTTGAAGTTGAAGAGTGCTCCAAATGGATGTTATGCTTCTTCATGGCTACTTCCAAGGCTTCCATCTTCTTAAAGCTTTTGGATTTTAAGTGGCCATCACTGTTACAAAGGTTGCAATGTCTCTCAGTCTTATTCCCTTTGTTTTTATTTACCTTATCATTTTGTTGAATTGATTTTTCATTTTGAGACTGAAATTGCTTAGGACCCTTTTTTGGTTTAGGACCATTCTTTTGAGGATGCTGCTTCTTAGGATTCTTTGAATTTGATTGTTGATCGCCTGCTAAGGCTTTCTTAGAAGAATTTTCAGTATTAAGAAGACCAAGATGTAATATTTTTTCTTGTTCTCTTATTAAATAATCGCAAAAGGCATCGAAAGAAGGGGACTTGCAGTCTTGTCCTTGAGAAATAAAGACTTCTCTAGTAGAATGGAAGGTGGAAACAAACATAGAGTAGGCTAGTCCTAAATTAGTAAGAATGGAATAGATAAAGCCACCATCTTCTTTCTTAATTTTAACACCTTCCAAGAGAAGTCTAAGGGTCTTGAACTTGGACAAAAAATTTTCAATGGAAGAAAAATGATTGGGGTCCAACATAGGCAACTCATTTTGAATTTGATGGGCTCTAATTTCATTTTTTAATTCCAAAAACTTTATTGAGTTGTTTCATTGCTTCGTCAGGGGTATCAATTTCTGCGATATGGAATCTAAGGTCTGGAGAAATAGACATCCATATCAACACATGTGCTTGATCTTGCTTATTTTCCCATTTGGATTTCTTATCTTCATCTTTAGGTTTAGACTCTTAGCCTAAGGTTATTCTATAAAAGACCTTTACTTCTAACTAAATCCACAATGTAGGATAGTCATTGGAAGTAGTGGTGCTATCAAGAATAACTAGGCATGGAATTTCCATATTAAAATAAATTGAAGCTATATATGATGAAACTAAGTGTTCCAGTGGAAATATCTCGAAAAATGCCGGTTAATAAAAACCGGCTCTGAAAACAACTTCTGAATAAAGAAGTTATGACTTTCTGAAGAAAAGTTGCTGAAGATGTTGACAAACTACGTGAATGTTGGGAAGTGATTTATAATGTTATATTTTTAAAAAAAAATCCTTGCTTTCTAAACTTAATCTAATTAGCTCACTTTAGAAAAAATATTACTTTACATGACCCACTTTTATAAATAAATGAGTCACTTTTACAATGGTACTTTATGAACTATCCACTAAATTGTAACTTAAATAAAAGATAAAGAGACTTTAGAATTATAAGTGACTCACTTTTTATAATGGATTAGAACACCTTTACATAAAGTAACTTTAAAACATAAGTTACATATGCTTTTTGAAAAATTACTCAACAAAAAGAAAGACTTGAACCCAAGACATTTATTCTCATAAAGTAACTTTGGACCAAGTGAGCTAGTTTAAAAGGTTAGTAATTTTGGGAAATGAGGAAAGGAGGGTTTTTTATTTGTTTGCTCGCTGAAGCTTTGGAGTGCATGCTTGCTTGAAAAACCCCCTTTTTGCCTACAAAAAAAAAAAAAAAACCACACAACCCAAAACGAACAAGCAAAAAAAAAACCAAGCCTTACGACTTAGAGTTAGATTTGACCCAAAATTAAATATTTTTCTCAATGTTTTTTATTTTTTGAGATCACACTAAGACGCAACAGAAAATAGCATATGCATGAGAAAAATCATTTCTCGATGTTTCTAGTTTGCCCAGATCACACAAAGTTGTGAGGCAAAGAACATACACATAAATTAAAGGTATAGATACGGTAATTTTTTTTTTTTTTTTATATAGAGGATTGTAAACCAAAATAAACAGAGAGATAAATAACTATAACAGCAAATAAAGACGGTATACCTCCATATCTTAAAAATGACATAGCTAGGGCTACTAGAAACCTTTTCACATCAAACGAAAGGGGTTCCTCACTATAACATATTCTCCTAACACAATAGAGTAGTCCTCTCGGCTGAAAGCAGTCAGAAACAATAGATCTAGGAAATGACAGTCAAATGCAGTTGTACCGCCTTTGGATTTGGATCAGCAATGCATTCAACCCTTGAATAGCTCTGATACCATGTAGGAACTTACAGACACCACTCACAAACAAATCACAGATCAATACATCAATATTCTTGACGTGGTTAAAACCCTCAAAGAGGGAAACAGTCCACAGCCTGAGCCAACGCAACCACTTCAAGAAATTTATTAATGTAAAAGAAAGAAAATTTACATAAGCTTCTCTCATGAACGATCAGCTAACAAATGTCCCTCCATGTTCTTTAAATAGAGATCATGGACCAATCGGGTGTCAAGCCATGGATCAAATGTTGGTAATACCGAGGAGAGAATGAATTGGTGGATCACTTCATGTCTTGAACATCTTGTGATTGTCGAATTGTAAGTTGCAAAAAGTACATACTAAAGAAGCACACTTTACCTAACTATACACTAGACCAAGTTATACTTAATTATTTCCTTTGTGTTGGAATATCCTAACTATATTATTTATTGTTATCATTTGGTAGAAGATAGTTTTAAAATTGTTGAAATTTTAATGCCTCAATAAAAGGGACACTTCATTTTGATGGTTGATTTTTAGGTTTTTGTTGCAATAGGATAAGTTGTCTTAGGCGAAAATTTGAAAAAAGCTATAGTTTTAGCCTTTAAAATAAAAATTACTTTTGCAATAATGAATCTTTCATTTACTTGTTCATTTTTTAAAATTGTTTTAGTCATATAATTTTTCCATAAGTTTATGGTTGAAATATGTTAAAAGCTGAAGGTTTTTAATTACAAGGTTGAAAATTTGTCAAAATCTTAAGGTTTTTTCTGAATTATGATATTTTATCTTTAATGCTATGGTTGAAAACAATTACAATTTCAAGGTTTTTTAGAGTCAAGATATTTGATCTTTAACAAAATGGATGGAAATTGTTGGAATTATCATGATTTGAGACATGATATTTTATCTTTAACATCATGTCCAAGAATTGTTGTAATTTTATAGTTTTGCAAGTCCGGATATTTTATCTTTAACTCGATTGCTAAAAATGTCAAAATTGTAATCCGTTTTTTTTTGTTATCCAAAATCAACATTTTTTTAAGGGTTTTTTTTTCATCCATTTTGCAAAAAAATGGTTTTACTTCCATTTAAAAAAATGTTGAAAATTTACCCTAAAACAAAACGTCGTTTTGGCATACACAATTTTCATTTTTGGGTTGTTTTTTCATGTTTTTTTTGGGTTTTGGGCTCGAGTACTCGTTTTGAGGTAATAGTTCTCATTTGATTGGTATCTATGTTATCCATTGGAAGTGCCTTAATTGTTGCAACTTTGATTGAGATTGCAAGTATTGCAATGGTTGATGATCAATGTGCATGACTGTTTCCTTACCCATCAAGTAGTGTTTCTATTTTTTCACACTTTGCACCAATGCATACAGTTCCTTGTCATATGTAGCATAGTTAATCACTGCACCATTTAAATTTTCTGAATGATAACAAATAGGCTTACCATATTTCATGAGAACTACACCCATGGCGTAGTCACTAGCATCAGTCTGAATCTCAAATGACTGTCTCAAGTCTGGAAGAGAAAGTACTGGAGTTGAACTGATCTTTTCCTTCAATGCATCAAAGGATTTTTGTTGTTTTCCTCCCCACTGAAAAAATGTTTTCACACTTGTAAATGCATGCAAAGGAGCTACGATAGAAGAAAAGTTAGCAATGATTTCCCTCCAATATTGGGTTGCTCTCAAAACAATTCTTACCTCAGTAATTGTTTTGGGCCTTGGCCAATTCAAAATGACATCAACCTTGGAGGGATCTATTTTCAACTCACCTCCTCCAACAATATCACCCAAGTAAACTAAAGAAGTTTTTTCAAAATCACACTTTGACATCTTAAGATACTTCTTTATTTAAGACATCAAGTACTTTTCTCACATGCATGACATGTTCATCACGAGATTTACTGAAAATTAAGATGTCATATAAGTATACTATAACAAGCTCATCAAGAAATGGCCTCAACACATCATTCATCACATACATGAATGTAGCAGGAGCATTACATAAACCAAAAGGCATAACTAGCCATTCAAACAAACCTTGTTTTGTTTTGAATGTTGTCTTCCAAATTCTCCATCAACAATTCTAATTTGATGGTAGCCACTCCTTAAGTCCAAGTTAGTAAAATACTTTGCATCTTTCAATTGATGAATTAAATCATCTATTATAGGCAGTGGGTAATGGTTCTTTACCACAATTTTTTTCAACGCACGAAAGTCCCCACACATGCACCATGTTCCATCCTTCTTTGGCACCAAGACAATAGGTGAACCACATGGCAAAGAAGATGGCCTGATGATCCCTTTATCCAACAACTCTTGAATTTGATTTTTGATTTCTGCATTTTCCATCACTAACATCCTATACATGCCAATGTTAGGAAGAGGACAATCTTGCTACAACTGTATCTCATGTTGGATTCCTATCTTGGGAGGCAATCCTTTTGGTTCCTGAAACATCTCATCTTATTGGTAACTACATCAATCAATTCATATTTCAATTTTGAATAAAAACCTTTAAAAGCTTCATTATCAACATCTTTCTTGGATTTGATCGCTAGAAGCACAAAATTCTTGCTTGAATTCACTAGTCTTTTCATCTGACCTACATTAACAAGTGAAAGATTTAGTTTCTTGCTATGAGCTCTCACAATATATTCTACTCCATCTTTGAACAAACGATATTTGTTTTCATGTCTATGGAATGTAATTTTTCTGTCATAGAGGTATGGGCTTCCCAAAAATATACCACATATGTCTAATGGAACACATCAAGCTCCACTTCATCTATGAAATTTGAAGTAATGGAGAATTTCAGCTTACACATTCTAGTAACCTGAAATTGTGCATTGTCACACACCCATCCACATGGATATGGTTTATGATGTGGAATGGCTTCCAAGTTTAAACTTTTGACAATGTTTTCATAGATAAGATTGGCTTGAGAGCCAGTATCAAAAAGTGTATCAAGTTTACTATGTTTTGAGATCATGATTATGTGAAATTTTTTTATCCTCTTCTTTTCATTTGGAGTTTCATTGTGGGAATTTGAAGTACTAGTGCTAGAAATGGATTCTTTTTATTTCATCCCCATGGCTGTAATTTTAGTTTCATCACCCGAATTAGATCCCAAATCCTATTGGGTGGTTTGCAATTGTCTTTTGTTTCCCCTTGTTGTTGAATTTCTTTGGTTTCATTTCAGGATGAAGATTCTGACAATGAGCTTCATCGTGGCCCTCTTTGGAACAATGCTTTCATGCTAATTTCTCTCCTTCCTTCCTGATAGATGCATTTTTCTTTCCCTTCCCTTCGAGACCCTTTTCTTTTCCTTTGCTCTTAAATGGATTTTTACTACCTTCTTCTAGAGTGTTTTTCCCTCTTGCCTCAGGATGAGTGGCTTGCACACACACATCATCTAGATTATTGGGATTAAACATTAAGATAATATGTCTAAGGTAGCTATGTTACCCCCTATGTACTTCAGCAACGTGTCTTGTGATTGCAAATCTACAACTAACATTAAAGCGCTTTTCTGAATTCTTACGTGTAATATTGCACATTTTGACCTTTAAGTTGTCTAAAGTTCTGCCAATTCATGATGGATTTGTGTATATAAGCTAGAGGGTAGAATTGTATTTTAATTGAAACAATGAAATCAAACCAAGAAATTGAGATCTTACCATTTTTTTTTATCTCTTGTGTCTTTGATTCCCACCATACTAGTGTTGCACCCTCCATTCTCAAGGAAGCTAACTGAAACTTTATGTCATCCTCTTGAAGCTTTTAAATTTTTCAATCGACCTCCAACTGATGAATCCAATTATCAAGCTTCTCTGCATTCACTTCACCATTATACATGGGCAGTTCAAATTTAACATCAAGTTTTAGTAGAGTAAGGGTTGTGTTAGTGGAAGAGGGTTAGGATGTCTGTGAAGAAGAAGATGAAGAAGATGGTGGAGAGGGTGGAGGTTTACCTCCATTTCCATTACATCCTCCTGAAGAACCTTCTCCTTTGTGGGGTTTGGAACTTTCACCCTGGAGCCTAATATTCCTCTCTTCATATAGGACCTTCACCATCTTTTTCATATCAAAGAAATCCTTCCTGAAGACCTTCTCATCTTCTGTCATGTTTGTAGGTTCTCCTTCATGAGACATACTCATTGGAGTCTCAACTGAAACTTGAGGATGAATTGACATTGGAGATTGTGGCAACCTTGCCCTCCTTTCCATTAACCCAACTTCAGGGCTTCCAACCAGCTTTCCTTCTCCTCTTTTGAGTTTTAACCTTGTAAGCATGACATAAACTTGCAAACAGTTAAATCCTTCTTGCACAAAGAAAACCTAGTGCTCTTATACCAAAATGATTTGATTAAGAATATTAGTTTTGTTGTGCTAAGATTCTCCTCAAATTATAAATAAGATGTTATTCATGTGCTTAAAGATTCATCAGTTTTGCAAGTGAAAAATGAGTTTTTATGTTAATTTTATGAGCAATTTAACATAAAATAGAAATTGAACATCAACATATAAATGTACAGAACATCAACAACAACACATTACAACAGGAACATGATGAAGGAGTTCACCCCTCTTGGGCTACATCTCCTTGATCCATCTTCCAATGGCTTGGACTTCTCCATTATGTTCAAATGTGTAAAAATATGTGTTTACAATGCTTGAATGTTTCTGAAACCTGCTCCAATGAGTCCAGAATGTCTAAAAATGGCTACCTAGCCTCTTTCTCCACCCAATTTGGTTGAAAACTGGAGAAGTTATGGACTCTCCTAGTTTTCCCACTATTCCCTCCACAAATTGCCCAAAACTCAACAACTAACCCTCATTTGCGCTCGGATTTCCATTAACGGGCCACCAAATCGGCTGAAAACTAGGGGGATCTATTGGCCACTGAGGCCTTAAGTTTGAACATTTAGGTCACGGGGGAGGGTCAGTGCCAGGGATCAACCCTTGGCCGCGTGCCCCCTCCCCCCACATGACCTAAATTTTCGGACTTAAGGCCTCGGTAGCCAATATATCCACCCGACAAATCCATCCGATTTTCGGCAGATTTGGTGGTCTGTTGGCATAAATTTGGGTGAAAATGAGGGTTAGTTGCCGAATTTTGGGCAATTTGTGGAGCGAATAGTTGGGAAAACTAGGAGAGGTCATAACTTCTCCAGTTTTCAACCAAATTGGGTGTAGAAAGAGGTTAGGTAGCCATTTTTTAACATTTTGGACTTATTGGAATAGGTTTTAGGAGCATTTAATCATTATAAACACATCGTTTTACACATTCGAGCATAATAGAGAGGCCCAAGCCACTGGAAGCTGGACTAAGGAGACGTAGCCCAAGAGGGGTGAACTCCTTCATCATGTTCCTGTTGTAATGTGTTTTTGGTGATGTTTTGTAAATTTATATGTGGCTGTTCAGTGTCCATTTTATGTTAAATTGCTCATAAAATTAACATAAAATCTCATTTTTCACTTGCAAAACTCATGAATCCTTAAGCACATGAATAAAATTTTATTTTTAATCTGAGGAGGATCTTAGCACAACAAAACTAATATTCTTAATTAGATCATACCCATAATTTTATTCATTGTAAGATAGAAAAAGAATTGAATTGCTTCCTATATCCAACACGAGAGTGTCAAGTGATGGTTGCAAATGGAGGAACTATAAATTGCTCTCGAAAGTGCCATAATATCAAGCTAAGTATCAAGCTAACCATGGGGGTATATGTATTGAATAGTCCAATGCTTTCCATTCCAATGGGCGGTGTTGATGTTTTACCAGGAGTCTAATGGTTACAATCTTTGGGGATGATTGCTTTCAATTTTCAAGTACGTTTCTTGAATTTTTTTTGGGAGGGAAAGGAGGTTTAATTAAGGGATATCACATGGAAACCAGGAAACATAATCAACTCTAATGGAATGAAAAACCTTATGAAGAAATAACAACGGGGCGTAATTGCACAATTATGCTCACTAGTGGTTCAAACATCGAAATCATCTATTTCTCCAGATCTCCAAAATGTATTGGACAATCATTCCAAGGTGTTTGAGACTCCCAAATGCCTCCCACCTATTCACGATCATGATCATGCATCACTTGATTCCAGGAAGTGTTCCTCCAAACATCAGGCCTTACAGATATCTTATGCCCAAAAGAGTGAAATTGAACATATGGTTGCATAAATGCTAGAGACTGGTAGAATTCAACCTAGTCAAAGTTCTTTATCTTCTCTAGTAGTATTGGTGCACAAGAAGGATGGATCATGGCGTATGTGTCTAGATTATAGGGAGCTCAACAAGCTCACTATTAAAGATAAATTTCCTATTCCTATCATTGATGAATTTTTGGATGAATTACATGGAGAAATTTACTTCACCAAGTTGGATCTTCATTCTGGATATCATCAAATTATAAGGAAGATTGAATACATTATGAAAATAACATTCAGAACTCATGAGGGTCATTATGATTTTTTAGTCATGCCTTTTGGCCTTACTAATGCACCTTCCACATTTCAAGGTTTGATGAATTCCATTTTCAAACCCTTCCTTAGAAAATATGTTTTAGTATTCTTTAATAGTATATTAATTTACAACAAGTCTTGGAAGGATCATGTTAAACATGTTGATATGGTGCTCAAACTACTGGAAGATAAACAATTATTTGAAAAAACCTCCAAATGTTTCCTTGGAGTACAGGAGGTGGAATATTTGGGTCATATTGTATCTCATGAGTATGTTAAGGTAGACCGTAACAAAATTAAATCCATTAAGGAATGGAAAATCCCCACAACCATAAAGCATCTTCAAGGATTTCTCAGTTTGACAAGGTATTATCACAAGTTTGTTAATAACTATGGGAGAATATTGTCACCTCTAACATAATTACTAAAGAAATATGTACTTTCTTGGACTCCATAAGAAATAGAGGCCTTTGAACATCTGAAAGTCTTAGCTATTCCAGACTTCACAATTTTTTTTATTGTGGAATGTGATGCTTAAGGAAATGGAATTGGTGTTGTTTTAATGCAAGAAGGAAGACTCATTTCTTTTGAAAGTCATCCAATCAAAGGAAAGTATTTTCACAAACCTTTTTATGAGAAGGAAATGTTGGCAATACTACATGTACTAAAGTAATGACGACCTTACGCAATGGGAAGACACTTAGGGGTAAAAATAGATCATTATAGTCTTAAATACATTTTGGAACAAAGATTATCTTCATAAGAGCAGAAAAAATTGTTGACAAAGATGTTGGGTTATGACTTTAAAATCATCTACAAAAAAGGGAAGCAAAATGTTGTTGCAAATTCACTCTCAAGAAAGGATGATGATGTGGAAGAATTTCTTTGTGCCATTTCTATTATCCAACCTGAGTGGATAACCAAATCAAGGGATGAATGGAAGAATGATGAAGAGGTTTTGCCACTCATTCAAAAATTGTAGCAAGATCCTAGTACATATGATACATTTAGCTTGAAAAATGATTCATTATGGTACAAAGATCGCTTATATCTATGTAAGAATTCCCAACTCAATAAAAAGATTCTTTTGGAATGTAGATCTCTCCCTTAGAAGGAACTTAGGATTTTTAAAAACTTACCATAGGGTTAAGACGAATTTTTTTTGGGATGGCCTTAAATCTGACATTCAGAAGTTTGTGGTAGAATGTTTGGTTTGCCAACAAAATAAAGTTGAAACAATTAATACCACAATCTGTTGCAACCTTTAGCCATTCCAAGTCAAAAATTGGAGGAGGTCTGAATGAGTTTTATTACAGGTATACCCAAGTTTGAAATAAAGAGTGTCATCATGGTAGTAATTTATATGCTTACCAAGTATGATCACTTTTGTGCATTTTCTCATCTTGTTAAATCCACTACATTTTCTACTACATTTATGGAAAAGATTCAAAAGCTTCATGTAAATCCAAAGATTATAGTAAATGAAAGAGATCCTATTTTCATTGGAAATTTTTGGACGAAATTATTTTCCTATCTTGGCACTCAATTATCTCATAGCTCATCTTATCATCCTTAGTCTGATGGGAAAACTGAGCTAGTGAAAAAATGTTTGGAAGGATATATTCATTGCTTTGTATTTGATAAACAAACACAATGGGTCAAGTGGTTACCTCTAGCTGAATGGTGGTATAACACTTCCTTCCATACATCAGCAAAAATGACCTCATTTATGGAACTTTATGGAGATCATCCAAAATCCATCACATCATCTTTAAGAAAAAGTTCTAAGGTTCAAGAAGTGGAATATCACATTGAGCATCAACAACAATTTCTCCAACTCTTAAAGGATAACCTCACTCTAGCACAAAATCAAATGAAACAATAGACGGATCAACATCCAAGTGAAAGAAATTTCGATGTAGGTGACTTGGTATTTTTACGGCTAAAACGATATAAAAAAAATCTCTCTCAAGAAATATAAGAAGGATAATAAATTATCACGCAAGAACTATGGTCCTTACAAGGTGTTACAAAAGATTGGTAATATGGCATACAAATCGGAGTTGCTTTCATATTCCCTAGCACACTCTGTTTTCCATGTTTCATGCTTAAAGAAGGTTATCGGTAACAAGCTTCCAGTTCAAATAATGTTTCCAGAACTTGACAAAGAAGGAAAAATCATATTTGAGCCTGAAGTAGTCACATAAACAAGAACCCGACAGATACAAAATCGATCAATTTCAGAGTATCTCATTAAGTGGAAGAACTTACCCATTGAAGATCCCACATAGGAGGGCGATAATTTTATATAGAAGCATCCAAAACTACTCAAGCGTTGAGGAAAACACCTTTTGGAAGGAGAGAGGCATGTTAGGTTGCTATAATACTAGTGTATCCCACTTATTATTATTATTATTGTGCCCATGTAACCCCCATATTGTTATTGTTGTGCCCCTTAGAAGCCCACTATTGTTATTGGTGTGCTCTTACATTATTATTGTTATGTAGGCTCTGATTATATTGTGACCCCTTAGACTCCTATATATACAAAGGAGGCCTTGTCATTTGTATTATCCAAGAATTGTTCATTTATGTAATGTAAAGGAGGCTTCCCCCTCGAAGAGGATAAATTTTAAGTCGTTGATCTATCTATTTTTGAGTTAGTTGCATAACAAATTGGAAGAAGGTTTTAGATCCTTAGAGCATAGTTTAGTGAACTTACGAATTTGGCATTTAGAGGCAAATTCAAAAACACTTGAGACAGTGATGAAAGAATGATTTTCAAAGGTGATAAATATCGGATTGAATTAAAGAAGAATGTTTGAAATGAAGTGAATAAATTTTATGAGAAATTTTGTTGAGGTCATACCCGATAAAATGGATTTCTGCACGAAGAATTACAATGTTAGTTTGATTGAGGATGTGTGAAAGATCTCGTCTTTTTTTTATATTGGATTTTGGTGAAAGAAGGAAGAATTCCAATGTGTGGATAGTACTTGAGAAAGCCCAAATCAAAAACCTGTGTTTTTAGCGTTATATGTAGCTTTTCGAATAATCTTAACTCTTTGAGATATTACTCTCCATCATTGGATAGTAATAATTGGGTGTATATTTTCACAGTGGTTCATGTTGTGGGAAATTTTTGAAATAAATAGTGTAAAGTATTTTTAATCCATCTGACTTCTCAAGTGGGCACTTCACCCATCATCAAGGACCAGAAATCCCATTGATATCAAGCAAATGTTGAGGAGCCTTAAATAGATAAGCATTCAAAGTGGTCGTTAATTCCAAATACTAATAAATTATATAAGAATTCAAAGTAGGCATTAAGGATTTTGAAGTAATCAATAATGAATATTAATAAATTAAGGAAGAATTCAAAGAATCCTTTAAGGAATAATAATAATAATTAAAAGGGTAGTTGTTAAAGGTAAAAGGTTAAGGGATCTAAACAAAAGGTGAAGGGACCAAGTCAAAAGGGGTTGAAAATATTAAATTATCGAAATTAGATAAAATAAGGGGTAAACATGAGCGCTAGGATTGAGAGATTCAATATAAGAAACAAACTAAAAACTAATATTCAATTAATAAGGAGGGAAAAACTTGAAGAAGGAAACTAAATTAACAATATAATTATATCTATCCAAAACTATATAAATCAAAACAAAATCAAAGGATCGAGGAGAACATAATTGGAGAGAAAGGTGGCAAGGATGAAATGTTAAGTGGGGAATATTGAAGTAATGAAGAGATAGAAATTATAAATGATTAAGAAATGTATATGAGAAAACATAGATGAAGAGAAAGGAATAAGAGATCAAGATCCAAATGAAGGATAAAAAGGGATAAAAACAGAGGGAATAGAAAGAGAGGCATGAGAGAAAGATAGTGAGGTGGAGGGGAGGCTGCATATAAAAAATGATTTTATGGATAATTGGGTTCCATGAATGCCTTAGCATATAGCCATCTTCCCTATTGAATTTGTTAGAGTGTGTTTCGATCTCAAGCACCTCAATATATATTAGTGTAGTTGTATAAGTTAAATAGTACATGAATGTTGATAGGTGTTATGAAATTACTAACATTTATTATATTATAATTACATTTGAGAAAAAACATCAAATCATATCTCCTCACATGAAAAAATTCATCATCTAATATTTTTCAACCATATTTAAGAAGATACATGTGAACATATCTCCTTACATAGAAAAATCCATCATCTGACGTTTCTCTTATATATAGATGAATCAAAATATAGACATCTATGATTTTAAATCGGCCTAAATCCATATTAACTCCAAATATATCAAGCACCAAGAGGGATCAAATATCTTGAGGTGAAAACCTCTTTTTTGAGTGTAAAACTTGAGGAAAGTTTTGCACTTTGAGAGGTTTGATCCCTCTCAGTGCTTAATAGCTCTGGGGTTAATATGGATCTAGGCTAGTTATATCTCCCTCCATTTCTCCTTATTTGTCTCATAATATCATCCCCCCAAACTCTCTCTCTCTCTCTCTCCATATATATCTATCTCTCCCTCCCTCCCTCTCTCTGAATCTCTCTTATTCTCTTCCCCGCCCTCCATCTATATCTATACCTCCCTTTGTCTATCTATCTCACCCTCCAAACAAACACTCACTCTCTCCATATATATTTATCTCTCACTCTCTCTCCATATCTATCTATATATCTCTCCCTCCCTCTTCCTCTTCCTCTATCTCTCTTCCTATTACCTCTCTATGTTCCCTTTCTCTCTCCCTCTCCATCTCTCCCTTCTCACCCTCTCTCTTTCTCTACACCTTTCTCTCTTTATGTATTTCTTCTTCCCTCCATCTCTATACGCTTCCAACTCCATTTCTCTCTCCCTCCCTCTTTCCTTCACTCTCTTTTCCTTCATCTCTCACCCACCTCCCTCTGGCTCACCCCCCCATCTCTCTCTCTCTCTCTCTCTCTCTCTCTCTCTCTACGCTCCAAATCTGTCACTATCTCCCTCCTGGTCTCCTTCTCTTTCTCCTCTTCTCCCCTTTGTCCATCTCCATGTCTCCCTCCTTCTCTCCTCTCTCACTCACTCTCTCTCCATCTCTCCCTTGTTACTCCCCCTCTCTCTCCACCTCTATATATTTATGTATTTGTTCTTACCCCACTCTCCACCTCTATATATTTATGTATTTTTTCTCCCTCCGCTCTCTCTTTCTCTCTCCCTGTCTCCCTCCATCTCTATCTCCTTCTCTCTCCCTTTGTCTCCCACCTCCCTTTGTCTCTTCCCCCATCTCTCTCTCACACACACATAAACACTTTCTCTCTCTTCCCTCCAACTCTCTTACTATCTCCCTCCCTCTCTCTCTCCTCCCCATCACTCTCACTCTATATTTCTCTCTTTCCCTCCAACTTTGTCACTATCTCCCTCCCTCTCTCCTTCTCCCCCCCCTCTCACTTCATCCATATGATCGATAATTATCACTCTATGTAATCAATGATAAATGTAAGTTTTAATATATTTTACATTTTAATTTTTTATTGTGAAATGAGTTATGGTTTTCGGGCATGTGGTATTGTTATAGACATTTTTGTGCCTCGCGTCAAGGAGCAGGGAATGTCAATAATTACAGGGATCCTCAGTCCCTAAACATGTTGTTCTTACCCCTTAAAGAACAAGGTCATCAACCAACAACACTTCCAATCAGTTCTCCACCTGAAAACACTTCAAAACAGGCTTATTTTGGATCATGTCAGCTGCTTAACTGAGCTTCTGCGCTGGAATGCAACTGTCCCACTCTGTACCTGCGCTGGAAGTCAAGATTAATGAAGGCTACCTGCGCTGGGCGAGATTGGCCAAGTGGCACAGTCATCCTGCAAGGTGTCAATTGCCCAGGAAGCTTCTAAAATGACACTTGGTTCATGAGATTCGCCCTGTGATGAGTAAGAGGTACTTGATCACCATGTGTAAGCAAGGATCTCCAAGTGGACACAGGAACTGAAGATTAACTGAAGATGGAGAGGACACAAGGCAGCTTCATGTCAGTCTCAAGCTGACTCATCCTTTCCTCTTCTCTCCTATATATAGAGCTCTTCTATGAGGTCTAAGGAGGCTGGAATTTTGTATAAGCAAGGAGGTGCTTTTGGTATACTGCCAGGATTATTGGGTGATTGTTTTACTAGAGGTGAAGAAGAGAGTTCTTGCTGCCGAGGAGGTGCTGCTGGATTGGAGCCATCATCATTGGTTGTAACTTCCTCTGGAACCCTGTTACTTTCTATCAATAAAGTTTGCATGTTCTCCTATATACTTGTTTTACATAGATGTTTTGTGTTTACATGTATATTTGATGCACCCTAATCCATGCTTCAATTATGAGTACTTGTATCTTGTAGTTTGCTCTCTTGTTTTGTGCAGGTTCTGTGTGTAGCTGGATCGGCTAGGAGAGCAAAGAGCTGGGAACGGGATACAAAGAGAGAAGGACAAGGATCGACTAAGCGAAAGACACCAGGTTGGTTGACCTTCTTTCCATTCTCTCTGTACTTCTATAAAGTGGAACATGAAAACTTTATCTTCTGTTGTTGCTAAAGACTGTCACCTTTAGAGTAGGGTTAGTGTCATCCGCATCAGATACTTTTCCCCACAACAAACTGGCGACTCCACTGGGGACTTAGTATCTTGTTGGTGTTTGTAGTATTTTGATATTCATTTCTTGAAGAAAAGAGTACCAAATCGAAAAGCTTATGATCCAATTGCTTATGCCCCTTGGTGGCCAGCGATTCCTCATAAACTTCCGTCAGATATTCCTAAATTTAATGGAAATCCGGGTGAAGACCCGTCGAATCATGTGATGACATTCCATCTGTGGTGTTCATCGAATACCTTGAATGATGATTCGATAAGACTTCGCCTCTTCCAGAGGACATTGACAGGTCCAGCGGCTAAATGGTACATTGAATTTCCAAGAGCCTCTTTCGACAATTTCAGCTCCTTAGCCACGACTTTCTTAACCCATTTTCAATTACCGATAAGGTATGAAACAGGGACAGAACTCCTTACCAACTTCAAACAGACAACGGCCACTCACATATCTGATCATATACATGAGTGGCGACGTCGTCGTAGGATGGTGAAAACTTACGTTCCCGATCAGCTGTTAGCTGAATGGTTTATAAAGTCGTTACTTCCAGCTATAACGGAAGATGTGGCCAAGGGAGGAGTCGTAACAGAGGAGCAAGTCATTTCTCGTGCTCAATATTTAGACTTAGTATATACTCAGTCGGGCACGCTCTACGACAAAATACCTGACGCCCCTAGACCTGATTTTTCAATTCCTCCCCCTCCTGGATCGAATGCTAACTCTCACGCCAGTAATGGTGTGACTGGCGAACGCAAAAATTCTAGTCAAAATGCAAATGAGCGACTTCTTGCCTCAGAAGTAAATGCCATGTCGACCGACAAGGGCAAACAACTGAAGCAACCAGGGGGCAAGAAGATAAAGAAAAGGAAAGGGAGACCCCCGACAGGGTGTCATATATGCGATGAGGATCATTGGACGAAAGATTGTCCGCATATAGCTGAAGTTAAGAAACTCTTCAAGAGTTCAAAAACCCCACCAGTATTGACTGATCCGTTTCCTAATCCTGGTCAAAATCTGGTTGCTAATCAAAATGCTTCCCGATCCCAAGTGCTTATGTTGTCCACCTCAAAGCAGCAGAATAATGCTTTGACAAGGAATAAAGGTTACCAGAATCCACATCGGTCGAATAACAAGGCTGATAAACAACCTAGTAGTTCGACAACAACTTTGAACGAAGTTGTGCCGCCCATCGTTCCTAAGCCAATAATAAACTCGCCAAAGGGAGTAGTACACAAATCGACATTTAATCCTCGTGCAAAAGTAACACAGGATTATAATATAATAGAGGACCTGGCTCAATCATCGTCCGCTATGTCGACACCTGAGGTAATGCAAAATTGCACCTCCCAAGAGCAAGCTTTATTATCAGCAATAGGTGGGATAGGCCCAATGGATTCCAATCTTGTGGCCTTTGATCATAAAGGATATGACCCTCAGTTACCAGCTCAACAAGCTTTCCTTATTAAAGTGAAAGCCCTCAACAAAACTGTTCATCGAACAATTATTGATGAGGGGGCATCTACATGTCTTATGTCGATGAGTTGCTGGAAAAATTTAGGCTCACCACCCTTGTCGAAATCGTCAACGACATTAAAAGCATTTGATGGACGATCATACACTCCATACGGGATTTTAAGTAACTTGCAAGTTGAACTGGGGGGAAAAATAGTAGAAGTTGATGTTGAAGTAATCGACGGAAACCTTGATTACAACATCCTACTGGGAAGGCCTTGGATATATGCCATGGCCGCAGTTGTGTCGACCTACTTCAGGAGGATTGTATTTCCTTTTCAAGGAAAAATTACAGTCGTCGACCAACAAACTTTCCTCCCCGACAGTTCACAAGTTACGGGAAGCATTCCAATGATCCATGGAAGCGATCATTCGCTTCAAAATATTGGAGTAGGTCTCCTAAAAGACCCTGCCTTAATGGGTACTTTTGCCCTACCGCCTGCAAGAAATCTGGCGGAAGTGGCCACAGTGGAAACCTACAATATGAAATCTTCTATATCTAATGGATTCGGAAGATTCCTAAACATTTTGTCAGCATGGATCATCGCCCTAATGGAAATACTGTAAATACAGTGGGCTCCGAGGATGGTTCTTATCTCGTGTCAACCTCGTTAAAAAATGAAACAAGGAGTCATGAGGATAGTTTTTTTTATTCTTCTCAACCTCTTTAAAAAATGAAATAAATCCCCTTTTCAAAATTCAAAGGTAAACCTTCATTCCAATCACCAAGTTGATTGCAATGAAGCTTGGGGGGCACCCTCCTTTGACATGCGTCATTATGATGCTGGGGGCATGCGCAAGATCCGAGCAGTTTTAACACATAGTTCATGCTCGTTAAAAAATAAACATAAAATCGAGCAGTTTTAGCATATAGTTCATGCTCGTTAAAAAATAAACGCAAAATCCGAGCAGTTTTAGGCCTGAATCTATGCTCGTTAAAAAATAGAAAAGTGTGAGCAAAAGTTTCCCCAGAATTTCAAGCTCATGGAAAAAATGAACCGGTAAATAACCTTTTGAGATCGTAAATTCATCAGCCATAAGAGCCTTGATCGTGTTGTCATCCATCACCTCCACCGTTCATTTGGCCAATCATTCACTTCCATTTGTGTGTTTACCTCTTTTGAGAAACAGCTGCGAAGAGTGATTTCACCTAGCCATCCTTGTGACACTGCCGTGATTGGAAAATTCCAACCTGTACCTGGAATCTGTTGCTATCCCTGTTTATCACTCGTTCCTCAAAAGACGAGTCTTCTTTCAGCTCTTTTCATTGACTCGTAAAATATGAAAAGTTTGCCGAGTTTTGGCCTTCCAGCTCGTTAAATGACCGGAACGCTATCCCTCCTCTAAATTTTAATCTTTTTGGACCCGAGGGATTATTGCACAAAAGGATCGAGCGCTTGTCTTGTTCGGCTCGTTAAAAGTACCGAACAACCATCCCTTCTGTATTGTTTTATACTTTTTCGGACTTAAGGGATATGCTGACGAAAAAGGAATTATGGAGTTGACTTTCTGTACCTTTTCAGACTCTCTAAAAATGAAAAGGACCGAGTTTTCTTTGTCGTTAGACTCGTTAAAATGATTAAGTAGCGACAAACTTGTCTTTAGACGAGAACGAGTTTCCCTATCGCTAGGCTCGTTAAATCTTAGCGATGGGCTTGCCCGAAGGGCAGGTTATAGAACAAGCATATGTTATCCTCCTCAAGCTTGACAAAAATAAAGAGGTACTGGTCAGAAATGACTGGGGAAAAATTGGGAGAACATCAAAGTTTAAAGGTAGCAAGTCACTCTTGAACATGACACTTTTCCTCCGTACCACATCAGGTTGGGTTGTTTCATTCACCGGTCTCATCACCATGGTCCTCGCCACACCATCCACATTTGGGGTAACGCTACCGATCCATCGCATCAGTGTCGTTATATGTTCAAGAGGGGTCATTCTGAAAGTGTCAACCGTGTCCCATCCACTACCATACATTATCCTTCATCCATTTCATGATCGCCACCCTGAATCATATGTCACAGTTTGTTTCCACCTCCACTAAATCATTAGCTCCGTTCCATGTCATTGATGTGGGATTCATTAAGACCCTCCTTTGACGGATCGCTTCTTGTCGACATCAACTCATTATCCAAGAAGTTGATCTAGGAACACCCCCATCAGTACTTTGAAGCTTGCATGCCTCAATGGCAAGTTTCTCACTTCCGGCGACAGGTATACATCAATGACCTTCGACCAGAAGATTTTGCGTGGCGTTCGACGCCAAGTCCTCTATTCACGCCACGTGAATTGTACTGCAGTACCTTGAGGGTCATTGTCATTATTGGTGATTCCTCTCGCGCTTGTTAACGGTTTTCATTATTGACCGGTAATCAAGCGATGTCTTTCCATGTTCGACTTCAGCGCAATTCTCACATGGATCGACTTTTACTTAGAGTGAAGATCGAACGAGTTTGAAGACCCCGGATCTAGTTTCATCCATCCGGGCTGCGATATATATTCAGGAAATATAAAAACATTTTCCATGTACATCATTGCAGCAGATGATCATCCTATTCAAAGGATGATAATTTCAGCGGAAGATTATCAGTCTGTCTCCAGACGATCGTCTGTCATATGTACCAAAATGTATTTATAAAAGCTGAGCATGGGAATGCCCGCCTCAGCTAGACCATGAAAATTGAATGAAAGATAATGTATTGTATTGTATTGTATTACAGGGCACTCTCCTCAGCACTGGAACGAACTTCGGACCCTCTAGCTAAAGCATTTCACCCGATTAACGGCCTCATACTTTAGGGGGCAACTGTTATAGACATTTTTGTGCCTCGCGTCAAGGAGCAGGGAATGTCAATAATTACAGGGATCCTCAGTCCCTAAACATGTTGTTCTTACCCCTTAAAGAACAAGGTCATCAACCAACAGCACTTCCAATCAGTTCTCCACCTGAAAACACTTCAAAACAAGCTTATTTTGGATCATGTCAGCTGCTTAACTGAGCTTCTGCGCTGGAATGCAACTGTCCCACTCTGTACCTGCGTTGGAAGTCAAGATTAATGAAGGCTACCTGCGCTGGGCGAGATTGGCCAAGTGGCACAGTCATCCTGCAAGGTGTCAATTGCCCAGGAAGCTTCTAAAATGACACTTGGTTCATGAGATTCGCCCTGTGATGAGTAAGAGGTACTTGATCACCATGTGTAAGCAAGGATCTCCAAGTGGACACAGGAATTGAAGATTAACTGAAGATGGAGAGGACACAAGGCAGCTTCATGTCAGTCTCAAGCTGACTCATCCTTTCCTCTTCTCTCCTATATATAGAGCTCTTCTATGAGGTCTAAGGAGGCTGGAATTTTGTATAAGCAAGGAGGTGCTGTTGGTATACTGCCAGGATTATTGGGTGATTGTTTTACTAGAGGTGAAGAAGAGAGTTCTTGCTGCCGAGGAGGTGCTGCTGGATTGGAGCCATCATCATTGGTTGTAACTTCCTCTGGAACCCTGTTACTTTCTATCAATAAAGTTTGCATGTTCTCCTATATACTTGTTTTACATAGATGTTTTGTGTTTACATGTATATTTGATGCACCCTAATCCATGCTTCAATTATGAGTACTTGTATCTTGTAGTTTGCTCTCTTGTTTTGTGCAGGTTCTGTGTGTAGCTGGATCGGCTAGGAGAGCAAAGAGCTGGGAACGGGATACAAAGAGAGAAGGACAAGGATCGACTAAGCGAAAGACACCAGGTTGGTTGACCTTCTTTCCATTCTCTCTGTACTTCTATAAAGTGGAACATGAAAACTTTATCTTCTGTTGTTGCTAAAGACTGTCACCTTTAGAGTAGGGTTAGTGTCATCCGCATCGGATACTTTTCCCCACAACAGGTATTGATAAGACATGGTATTGGCCCATAGTTTTGTAACAAAATATATTTACAAGTTGATAATATCCATGCTAAAGTGGAGGTGACTATTCATGGTTAAGAATATTATTATATTGTAAGTTTATTGTAAGTATTATATTTTTATGTGCTTATTAATTAAATTTAAATATGGTTATGGAATCATTATTAGTCCCAATGGGACTTTAATAATGGATTTTTGTATTGATCACTATTAGTTTAACAATGAATAAAGCAAATTATAATTTTTAAATTTGAAAAATAAATATTATTTTTCAATACTATTAAAGAAACTATTTTTCAAACATTTAATTAGACCATAACTTGAAGGTCTTGTTGCAATCTTTTCACAATATAAAGTCATGTGAATAACTACCTTATATATTTCATGCCATAATTTATGGATTTGGTTGCAATATTCATGCATGATTTTTAGATTTTTGTGTAGTGATTTTTTTCTAAGCTTTGTAGGAAAACCATCCAAAAATAAAATCCTTGAAAATAACTTATTCTTACCAGGAGTTACTTCCCACCATTATTTATGTTTTCCTCGACACTTATGTAGGAGTAAGACTGTAAATATGTAGACTTACTCGTGACCTACTAAAATTTATGCAAGTTCTTCTACCTAAGTAAGTAATTTACTTATCCATTTCACATATCAATTTAGGAGTTACTTCCCACCATTATTTATGTTTTCCTCGACACTTATGTAGGAGTAAAATTGTAAATATGTAGACTTACTAGTGAACTAAACAAATTTATGCAAGTTCTTCTACCTAAGTAAGCAATTTACTTATCCACTTCACATCTCAATTTATTAGCTCCTACCAAAGGAAGACTATAGGATGATTTTTTATTAGATAAACATAAAGAGCTTATAGAGATTACGCATAACACAAAACCATACTATGTTTATTCATCTCACAAAATTTACATATATAGGAATATAAATCTGTTGGCATTATGATTCCGGTATGGCTCTATGTTACAGATGTTGTACTTGATGGCAACACCCTCAAGTGGCAATGCTCTGATCAGGCTCTCAAAATGTTGAAAATTAAGAGGTACGCAGGAGAATAGTTCAAAAGGTGCATACACGCAGGTACACCATGAAGGGACTGCGGCCACACACGCAGGTCACCCGTTCAGAAGGTGCGTACCTCTAGTTCACTTACTTCAAGGCAGAGAAGCGTGCTCACGTGGGGATTCTTATGTTTGGCCCGTGGTATTGTTTTATATTATTATTATGATTGAGCCCTATGTTTTTGGGCCCCTTGTATTGGTTATCTATGGTATTGATCCATGTTTTTAGGAAGAGCTTGCCTATATAAACCAAAGGAGATCACTTGGCTAAGCATCTTTTGCAGATTGAATATCTTAAGATCTGAAATATTGGGTTATTGTTTTAAAAGCTTGATCTATATAAAAGTGAAGTTGAAAGCGAATCTGTGAAGGGTGATTTCTCGAGCGCATGAACAGATCTGAGCATCTGACTATCTGTGGCACACTCGGGGACTGCTAGTTCGACCTTAATCAGAGGTACGCAGGTGATTAACGGTGCAAGTGCGTGGGTACGTAGATCAGAATAAGGAGAAGTGCGTGGGTACGCAGAGCAAAAGAAGGCGCAGTGCGTGGGTATGCAGTGCGACAGAGGTTCAGGTGCATGGGTACGCAGCGCGATAGCATCTGTGGGTGCGTGGGTACAGCAGCAGTACGCGGCACGATAGCATCTGTGGGTGCGTACCTACAATAACAGTACGCAGCGTGATTGAAGAAATAGTGCGTGGGTACGCGGTGCGGCAGAAGGGTCTCTGCGGGTATACGCAGGGGAGTAGAAGTTGAAGTGCGTACACACGCAGGCCAGAGAAAGAAAAACTGCGTATCTGTCTTAAGACCTTTTTTTGGCTGAATTTTTCTGTTGATAAGGTGTTCTGGGTTTACTGTTATTGTTGATCTGGTTACTGCAGTTGACTGGTTGATTTACTTGTACTCAATGATCTCTTGATGTTTATGGATCCAGTTTGAAAATTTCTGAAAAGTGATCCTTGAAAGAAAAGAAGTAGGGGGTTGTAGCTCCCTTCCAGGAGAGACTGGAAAATGAGAGAGAGTTGTAGCTCTCTACAGGTTGTAGCCTGCGTACTGGTAAAGGACTGCACCAGTAAAGAACCATTATAAAAGGAGTTTCTAATTTGAAATAAGATAGAGACATATTGCAGCAGGTGGTTTTCACCCACATTGGGTTTCCACCTTACATCTGGTGTTCTTTGGTGTGACTATCTTTTTTCTTTGTTCATGCTCATTATTTTATGGTACTGACATGCAAAAATAATTCAAAGTATAAATAAGGAAGATTTATTAAAAGAACTTGATAATACTGATTCACCCCCCCTCTTAGTATTATTTCCAACAATTGGTATCAGAGCAGGTCCTTCAGAGAAGCTTGATCGCTTGAAGGAAGATCATTCATCATGAGCAACTACGAGAGGGAAGAATAAGTCAGGCCACCAATCTTTGATGGGACACACTTCAATTATTGGAAGGTAAGAGTTACTGCCTATCTTCAATCTCTTGGTACAGAAGTTTGGGATATCATAGATACAGGCTACACTTTTCCTTCAGCTACTCCTACAGATTCGGCCAAGAGGAAGAAATATGAAACAAATGCTAAAGCAGTCAATACTCTGCTGGGATGCTTATCTCAAACATAATTCGTGAAGGTTATGCAATATATATCCGCAAAAGAAATATGGGACAAGATTGTCTTGAGCTACGAAGGAGATGAACAGGTAAAGCGTGCTAAACTTCAAACCCTCAGGATTCAGTATGAGAATCTCAGAATGTATAATGATGAAAGTGTGGTTAACTATTTCCTTTGGGTAGACGAGATTTTTAATTGCATGAAAAACTTGGGTAAAGAAATAAAAGAAGCTATTGTGGTTGAAAAAGTTCTAAGATCATTGTCCCCCAAGTTTGAATCTAAAGTGTCTGCAATAGAAGAAAAAGAAAATCTACGAATTCTTACTATGTCGCAGCTACACGGAATTCTAACTTCTTATGAAATGAGAAAGGGAGGTCCATCAGACAGAAGAGAAGCTGCTTTCAAGGCTTCAGGCAAAGGAGACTATTATGAAGCAAGTCACGTGCCAGAAGAAGAAGAAGAAGAAGAAGAATCAAATTTTGTCAGAAATCTTCAAAGGGGTACTGGAAGGTTCAGAGGTAAGTTACCTTTTAAATTATTTGCTTGTGGAAGAGTAGGTCACTATGTTGCGAAATATCCTCATAAGGATAAAGGAAAGGAACCTGCTATATGGAACAAGAAACAGATTGCAAATAAGAAAAGCTACTACACTCATGAAGATAGTGATGGTCTATCAAACAGTGATGAAGATGAACGAGGTAATGACTATAAACTTTTAATGGAATTTGAAGATGATGATTACATGGATGCTATAGATGTGGATAGCTTTTGTGAAGAAATTTCTAGACTCAAGACATGTATAGAAGAAAAGAATAGGATCATTGATACTCTACAACTTCAAATTGATGAAAAAGAAAAATATCTTGAAAAGTTAGAAGGTGAAATTGTTGGTCTTAGAAAAGAGATTGAGAAAACAAAGGCTATTAATCTTAAGTTTGTCAAAGGATCTGAAACTCTGGATGAGATCATCAATGTACAATGTTCTCCACTAAACAAGACAGGTTTGGGGTATATTGGAGAAACTTCTCAAGCATCCACCTCAAAGAGTTATCTTGATGCAGCAAGAAGGAATGAGCAAAAGCACAATGGAGATCACCAGGTAAAGCAGGGACCAATTACAAACAAAGACTATCAGGCAAATCAGGGGAAATCCGTCTTAATGATGAACAAAAGCTACAACCAGCCACAGGTAAAATCCTCTCAATTTGCTTCAAGAACGAATGACAATAGAAATTACAATCGTTTGGCCGGAAGATTTGATAACTGTAGAAATTTCTTCAATGGACAATGCTTTTCTTGCCATAACTTTGGTCACAAAGCAGCTCAATGTGTTGCATATAAAACGATCATGACTAGAGAAGCTCAAAAACAAAGAAGTATGACCGGGATTACAAAAAGGACCTATAGCAACTTTTCGGTTCTTGAAAATGAAGTTGAATGTTCTATTTACAATAACTTTGGTCATGAAGATTCTGAATGCAAGAGCAGGTTTTAGCAGACAGAGGAACAAGCCCCAAGCACCAAAACATGGAGAATAAAGGAACCACAAACAGAAAGATGTGGGATAGCATTTTATGCAGAGGGACAGGAAAATCTATGGTACATTGACAGTGGATGTTCGAAGCATATGACAGGTGATAAAGAAAAACTTGAATCATATTCTGCTCTAGAAAAGGGAAAGCAAGTTTCTTTTGGAAATGATACTCCTGCAACTATAAAAGGAAAAGGCACTGCTCAGTTAAAAGAAAAGGTCAAAGCTGGAAATGTTTTGTATGTTGATGGATTGAAACATAATCTTCTAAGTGTCAGCCAGATGTGTGATCAAGGAACCGAGGTGATATTTAGAACAAATGGTTGTCTTGTTCGTGATCTTGATACAAGTAAAACGGTGATCAAAGGTAAAAGAACTCCAAATAATCTATACATATTTGAAGAAGGACAACAACAATGTTATCTAAGCAAGGATGATGAACATTGGTTATGGCACTGGGACATCTAAGCTTTTCACAAATAAGGAAAGCATGCAAATATCAGGCAGTTCGCGGTCTTCCAGATATCAAAATTCCAGACAACACCATATGCAAATCATGTCAGTTTGGAAAGCAAACCAGAACTAACTTTCCAGAAAAGGAAGGATCAGCTAGCATGCCTCTTGAGCTTGTACATACAGATGTATGTGGACCATTCAGGAAAAGGACACCTCGAGGAGAAGAATACTTGATATTATTCATTGACGATTTCTCAAGGTTTGTCTGGTTAGGACTTATGAAGCACGAAGATGAAGCATTCGAAAAATTAAAATCCTTTAAAGCCTTGGTTGAAAATGAATCAGGATACAAAATTAAGTGCCTAAGATCCGACAGAGGTGGGGAGTTTACCTCAAATGAATTTTTCGATTTCTGTGAAGAACATGGGATAAGAAGAGAATTCTCTACAGCTAGAACTCCTCAGCAAAATGGAGTAGTGGAAAGAATGAACAGAACAGTCCAACAAATGGCTCGTGCTATGTTTGATGACTCTGGAACTCCCGCAACTTTCTGGGGTGAAGCTGCATATGCTGCGGTTGTTATTCTCAACAAAACAAATGTCCAGGTGAACACCACTCAAACTCCTCATGAGCTCTGGTATGGTGAGACTCCTTCGGTAAAGCACTTCAAAATCTTTGGGAGCAAATGCTATATTAAGAATACTGATGAGCAACTTGGAAAACTTGAACCTAGAGCAGATGAAGGCATTCTTCTTGGTTATTCTCCACACAGCAAAGCATACAAGTGCTACAATAAAATACTTGGAAGAATTGTTGACAACATTGATGTAGTGGTTGATGAGAAGGGATACATTCCTAGGCAAGTAAATCATGAAGATATCGAAGAAGATGAAAACTACCCTCAAAGACAGAATGATGAAGAAGAAGAACCTCAAGAAGAACCAGAGGAGTAGATAAGGATAGAAGAGAAGACTCCATCCAGATATGTTCAAAAGAATCATCCAGAATCTCAGATTTTGGGGCAGAAAGAAGTAGGCGTACAAACAAGAAGAACAGTTGCAGAAGCTTCAAGCTATTTGGCATTAATCTCTTCCACTGAACCACAAAATGTGAAAGAGGCATGCAAAGATGAATGTTGGGTGAAATCAATGGATGAAGAACTTGAGCAGATCGAAAAGAACAACACTTGGGAGCTGGTTCCTAGACCAAAGGATAAGAATGTTATAGGGACAAAATGGGTCTTCAAAAATAAATTGAATGAAAATGGAGAAGTAATTAGAAACAAGGGCAGACTTGTTTGTAAAGGGTATGCGCAGCAAGAAGGAATAGATTTTGAAGAAACCTTTTCTCCTGTTGCAAGACTTGAGGCCATACGAATGTTTCTTGCTCTCTCAAGCTTTCAAAACTTCAAAGTATTTCAAATGGATGTGAAATCAGCCTTCCTGAATGGAGACTTGGAAGAAGAAGTATACATTGAGCAGCCAGATGGTTTCATTCTTGGAAATGATCAAAATCTTGTATGCAGATTGAAAAAGGCTCTCTATGGTCTCAAACAAGCTCCAAGGGCTTGGTACTATCGTTTGGACAAATATCTTCATCAACAAGGTTTTTCAAAAGGATCAGCAGACAACAATCTTTATATAAAAATTGAAAATGACAAATTTCTAATACTTGTTGTGTATGTAGATGACATCATCTTTCGTAGCAAAGAAGCTATGAGTCAAAGCTTTGCCTTGGTGATGCAGAAAGAATTCGAAATGTCCTTGCTGGGAGAACTGACATATTTTCTAGGTTTGCAAATCCAACAAAAAGAAGGAGGGATCTTTCTGTCTCAAACCAGGTATCTCAAGCAGATTTTAAAGAAATATGTCATGGAAGATGCAAAACCAGTATGTACACCCATGGTCACAGGATGTAGCCTCAGTGCAAATGATGAATCAGCAGCAGTGCATCAACCAACCTACAGATCTATGATTGGAAGTCTACTTTATTTGACAGGTACCCGACCAGACATCATGCATGCAGTAGGAATAGTTGGAAGATTTCAAGCAAATCCGAAGGAAACTCATCTTCAGGCAGTAAAGAGAATCTTTAAATATCTTCAAGGGACTCAAAATTATGGCTTATGGTATCCTAGAGATACAGATCTCACACTTAATGCTTATACAGATGCAGATTGGGTAGGAAGCGTGGATGACAGGAAGAGCACAAGTGGTGGTGCGTTCTTTATGGGTTCCAGATTAGTATCTTGGTTCAGCAAGAAACAAAATTCGATTGCCTTGTCTACAGCTGAAGCAGAATATGTTTCTGCTGCATCTTGCTGCACTCAACTCCTTTGGATGATGCAGACCTTGCAGGACTTTCAAATCACTTGTACACCACCTATCTCCATCTTATGTGATAACACAAGTGCAATCAGAATTTCAAAGAACCCAGTCATGCATTCAAAGACCAAGCACATACCGATCAAGTATCATTTTCTCCGGGAACAAGTACTTGAACAAAAGGTCAATTTGGAGTATGTTCCTTCTAAAGAACAAGTGGCTGATATACTCACCAAACCATTGCCCAGGGAGACTTTTGAATACCTCAGGCAAAAGCTGGGGGTTGTTGATGCATCATCTTGTTGAATCTCTTCTGATGGTTGATTGTACACAAGGCTCATCTGGGGCATATGTGTACATGTGCTGGGTTGCGGATTGGTTGAAGATCGAATGGCACAGGTTCATGGGGAGCATATAATGCATTGTTGGCATTATGGAGGAGATCATGGATGCTGGTCTGAATATTGCTGCAATATGTCTCTATCTCTTTCATGGTCATTTATGGTGTTTGGTGGATTATGGTTCTTCTTTGCAGATCTCATTCATATTCAGGGGGAGCATGTTCTTAGGGGGAACATAACCCTTTGCCCTTGATGTCAAAGGGGGAGAATGACGTTGAAGATTTTGAGGTTGCCATCAAGTCCAAAGGGGGAGATTGTTGGCATCATGATTCCGGTATGGCTTTATGTTACAGATGTTGTACTTGATGGCAACACCCTCAAGTGGCAATGCTCTGATCAGGCTCTCAAAATGTTGAAAATTAAGAGGTACGCAGGAGAATAGTTCAAAAGGTGCGTACACGCAGGTACACCGTGAAGGTACTGCGGCCACACACGCAAGTCACCCGTTCAGAAGGTGCGTACCTCCAGTTCACTTACTTCAAGGCAGAGAAGCGCGCTCACGTGGGGCTTCTTATGTTTGGCCCGTGGTATTTAGCCCGCCGTTCTTGATTCTATGGTTTTGGCCCGTGCTATTGTTTTATATTATTATTATTATTGAGCCCTATGTTTTTGGGCCCCTTGTATTGGTTATCTATGGTATTGATCCATGTTTTTAGGAAGAGCTTGCCTATATAAACCAAAGGAGATCACTTGGCTAAGAATCTTTTGCAAATTGAATATCTTAAGATCTGAAATATTGGGTTATTGTTTTAAAAGCTTGATCTATATAAAAGTGAAGTTGAAAGCGAATCTGTGAAGGGTGATTTCTCGAGCGCATGAACAGATTTGAGCATCTGACTATCTGTGGCACACTCGGGGACTGCCAGTTCGGCCCTAATCAGAGGTACGCAGGTGATTAACGGTGCAAGTGCGTGGGTACACAGAGCAGAAGAAGGAGAAGTGCGTGGGTATGCAGAGTAGAAGAAGGTGCAGTGCATGGGTACGCAGCACGACAGAGGTTCAGGTGCGTGGGTACACAGCGCGATAGCATCTGTGGGTGCGTGGGTACAGCAGCAGTACGCGGCACGATAGCATCTGTGGGTGCGTACCTACAGTAGCAATACGTAGCGCGATTAAAGAAATAGTGCGTGGGTATGCGGTGCGGCAGAAGGGTCTCTGCGGGTATACGCAGGGGAGAAGAAGGTGAAGTGCGTACACACGCAGGCGAGAGAAAGAAAAACTGTGTATCTATCTTAAGACCTTTTGTTGGCTGAATTTTTCTGTTGATAAGATGTTCTGGGTTTACTGTTATTGTTGATCTGGTTACTGCATTTGACTGGGTGATTTACTTGTACTCAATGATCTCTTGATGTTTATGGATCCAGTTTGAAAATTTCTGAAAAGTGATCTTTGAAAGAAAAGAAGTAGGGGGTTGTAGCTCCCTTCCAGGAGAGACAGGAAAACGAGAGAGAGTTGTAGCTCTCTGCAGGTTGCAGCCTGCGTACTGATAAAGGACTGCACCAGTACAGAACCATTGTAAAAGGAGTTTCTAATTTGAAAGAAGATAAAGACATATTGCAATAGGTGGTTTTCACCCAAATTGGGTTTCCACCTTACATCTGGTGTTCTTTGGTGTGACTATCTGTTTTCTTTGTTCATGCTCATTATTTTATGGTACTGACATGCAAAAATAATTCAAAGTATAAATAAGGAAGATTTATTAAAAGAACTTGATAATACTGATTCACGCCCCCTCTCAGTATTATTTCCAACAAAATCATTAACTTTTCGTTCTTGTTAATCAGTGGTCTGATTTACTAGACACTATTGTATGAATTGTCATACAATCCCCACCAACCCAATTATGAAGTGATTGATACTTAATTGAGGAAAATTGTTCTGATTCACCAACCTTCTAATACACACCTGAGGATATTTTTTGATGGATCGTGGATTCAAACTAGTATGTGGATCCACTCTCAGAATTTTGGGGTCTAACTTGGCATGAATCTCAGGGGATACTTTGGACTCTTAGGTGTTGATGACTTTGTACTTACTCTTGTCCTCTTCAAATCTCTATCCTCCAATCAAATCACTTCTATTCTAGTTGGTGGTGGGGCCATATAATCTGTTAGCGCTCGAATTTGCCTCAGGCTGAGGAAGGCGAAACTCAAGGCAACATCAAACCACTTAGCCTCGTAGCTAGCCCTATGGGGACAGGAGAGGGATCTCTCCAGGTCTATCTCGGCAAAAGGTCTTCAAATGGCTGATATGACCAATAAAGAACACTAATTTTAGGCTAGTAAACTGATAGGGAAAGTTTGATTTTAAATTTTTAGGGTTTTGTTGGAAAACTGAGCACAACAATTTTGGGTCGGGGATGAGACACAGTTTTTGCAGAGGTCTTTTTGGGGCAAGGTAGGAGATTGTCTTGATGCCTTTGAAATAAGTGAATGGATAGATATGACCGGTGAGGAGTCAAGGAGAGCAAGAAACCATCGAGAGTTCTCCTTGAACATATGAAAACATAGATATTAAGCAAACTTAAAGGTAGAGCATAGAAACCATGAATTCTACCTTAACACTTCATTTACTTAATTTGCAGAAGAGAAGAGTAGGAAAATGATACACATAAAAAACTTAAAAGTACATGAGAGAAACACACCATCAACACAAATCACCACAGGAATCCCAAATAGTGTTGCAAAACCCTGGTCTTTCCTTTGCCAAAATTGCAGAGATATAAAGAGTAATACAGTCTAAGCTTATCCCTCAAGAGTCCAATCTCTCCAACCCTTGAAAATGACTAAGAAAATACATAATATAGGCAATCTAACACATTCCCTTGCCTCTAGGGGTTGAGCTCATCATCCTAGAAGCTGTTTCAACAAATTTTAAACTGAGCACTACAATCTAGGCAATCAAAACAACTTGCCTCTATAAGCTAGGAAACCAATTCATTCATTAATTTTTTGCTATTTTATGAATGAATCTTCTAGAATAGGTAAATAAGTGTCATGTCAACATGAAATTACATCAATTACATCAAGGAGGATGAAAAATCCCACCAAAAAGTCAAAACTAGTCAATGTTGCGTTTTCCTGAGCTGAAGGTGCAAAACTGGCATATTTTCCCAACGTGTAGCGCGCCATTTCGCAACGCGTAGCGCGCCTTTCAGCCCACTTTTGGGGCACTTCCCGGCATCCAAATGAGGCACAAGTGGGCTTGCGGGAAAGGTCTGTATGTCTACTCTCCAGCCCAAGTGGAATTTCTCAATTTGGTGGCCATTTGCCCCTCTAAAATTGCAATCTCCCAAGACTGCTTCCTGTGTGTCCAAAAAGTGGCAGAAGGTCATTTTTTGCTTGTTTTTTGACCTTTTGGGGGCTCAAATCTCCATGAAACTTCTTGGAAGTGGCTGAGCAAGTGTATTTTGTTATGCAAAATCCAAAAATGCTAAGTTTTCGTGAAATGGACCTCCCCAACTTAAGGGTAGCGCGCGGCGCGCTACGCGTTGAGTGCAAAAACCTGTTTTTCGCACAAAAAATTCAAAATTGACCAAAATTGCTCCAAATTTCCTAAATTTTGAGATGGAGGTGTATCATTGAGCACCATGATCCCTCAAGGTGGCTTCAGCCAAAATTTGAAGCGGATCGGGCCTTTTCCTCCGTTTTAGTGCCTTAGCCAAGCGTGCTCTGAGCACCTTCATTTTTGCTTTGCACACGTGCATGCGGGCCAAATAGTGATTCTTCATGTGGCGGAGCATGTCTTTGTCCCTGTTTGCCTTGGCTATCAACCTCTCTAAATGAGTGTTCACCCGAATGAGCATAGACCCTTGCTCAATAGGTGTCAAATCACCGGGTCTCTTGCGAGCCAAATTCCGGTCTTCTCGGATCCTTTGCAACTCATCAAGAGTGTGTTCATCTTCTAATTTCTTGTTGCGCTGCTCTAAGTATGTAATTGTCCAATTTTCCATTTCCAACTTTTGCTGCAACAAGTCATTTTCAGCCCTTAGTTGCTGAATGATCTCCTTTGGCTCTGAGCTAGGAGAGCTGATGTCAAGGTCAATGATGTCTATGTCCGGATCACCTGATGGTCCCTCATCAATCATGGGCTGCTTGCCTCTCTCTTGTACCTGTGTTGCTGTCGAAAGCGAGGCCCCTTCCACCTGCTGTGGAGATAACACTCGCTGTGCTGGCGAAGAAGGCAAGACCCCTTCCACCTGGTGTGGAGATAATACTCACCGTGCAGATGCAAATAAGGCCCTGTGTCCTCGCTGATATGTCACACATGCTGGAGCGCTGACATGCTCGGGCTTTGGAATGTGAAACTGATGTGAAGGCCCTCCCTCATCATGGACAATCTCAGGAGATGGCTGTGGCACCATGAAGAAGTCGCGAGAAATGCCTTGGCAGCATATAATCTTAAAACCCTAGCAAACTAGGCCTTTGAATCCACACAACAACTTAGGGTTTTTACAATAAGTTTCATGGCATAGCTAGCATAATTTATTTACATACATCTTGTCAAAATGAGTACAAGGCATGGACATGAAGTCTACCTGTAGTTTGCTTGAGAGAAAATAGGTTTTGGTAGCTTGCTGGCGGTTTAATGGGCGAAAAACCCAACGCGTAGCGCACCTTTCCCAACGCGTAGCACACCTTTCCCAACGCGTAGCGCCCCTCTGACGCATAGCGCACGTGCAAAATAACACTGAGAAAAGCTCCCTGACGCGTAGCGCGCCCTTCCTGATGCGTAGCGCGCCTCCAGCTACATAGGGCATTTTTCAGGAGGCCTTTGGAGGCCTTCCCAGTGTCGAAATCAGGCACAAGATAGCTCGTTGGAAAGGTATTTGAGTCTAATTTCCAATAAAACTAGAATTTTTAAATTTGGAGTTCATTTTCCCTATAAAAAATCAAATCTCCCAAGACTGGTCAAAAGGTGCCAAATGAGGCTGCCTCAAGGAAAAGTGTTGTTGCAGTCAACTTTTGAATGCTTTCCTCAACTCCAAATTGAGCTCATGATAGCTCATTGGAAAGCTCTTTGTGTCTAGTTATCATTTGACTCATCAATAAAGTCATTTGGCCAACCAAGCTAGGCGAAAACTTGATTTTCCCAAGGTCACTTCAGAGGTGCATTCGATTCTCCTGAGGCAACGATATTTTTGACATTTCTCTAAAACCATGACACCTGTGTAAAAAGTGAAGGGGTTTTTTCTTCCTTGGCATGTTTTGGACAAAAACCTCTCTCAGTTTTCCCAAATTCATTTTTGACCGCTCTGAAACATCTTTTGAGTGAAACTTATCCCGATGTGTGAAACAAGGAATTTTGTGGAAATGATGCGAAATGAAGGGGATAAGGGGCTTCTAAATTCTTGGGGAATTTTTTGGAAGTAGGGAGGGATGTTAGGAAGCAGGGGAAAGTGGAATCTCAGAGATCGAGCGAGGGGAAGGGGTCCAAACGGGCAAAACACAGGTCCAACCTAGAAAATTGCCAAGTTGTAGCAAGAAACTAGGGTTTGTGTGAAAATGAGGAATTTGGCGGATCTAAGGGATGGGAAGTGTTTAATAAGGTACTTTAAGGATAGGGGAAGGTGTATGAACATCAGGATACAAGTTTGTCCAATGATTTGACCGTCCAAGAGAAATTAGCTTTCAAAACCCTAGGAGAGGAAAATGGACCTTATCAAGGCACAACTGAAGCATGAACAAGGTGTAAAATGACTCATTAGACACTGACATGATAATGAAAACCCTATGAATGATGATAGACTCAGCTGAATAGTAACATGGACTAACATTTGGGCAACTTTGAAAAGAGTGAAAACAAACCCTAGACCTAATGCCTGGTGACCAAATTTTGCTTGAAGACTCTTTGAAATGACAAAATTTGACCTTGACACTCTGAGACCACTTTGTAAGAGCATATTTGATCACTGGAGGAAGGCTGGAAAGACTGACACTAACATAATCTTCCATGATGGTAGATATATCGTTCCTGTATGATCATGTTTCTGGTGTGGATGAGCTTATAGGCATAACAATTGTAGTTGAGAATGAACTAGCTGCAACAGGAAAACGTTCTAAGAAATTGGAGGTTGCCCAGGACGTGTTGGTCACAGGCCATTAAGGTGCTCTCTCTAACAAATTAGAAAATGGTAAAGCGAGAAAAGCCACAAATAAAAAATTAGACGTAAGAATAAGAAACCCATTGCAACAAAAGAGGAGGTTCAAAAAATCATTTTGGGCATCGATGTTTACTAGGATAGCATTGCTAAATTGAAGCAGTGTGTCTTGGTAGGTCAGTGGAAATTTGAAAATTTCAGTGGTGCCCAGATTAAATCCTAAATAGACAAAAACTAGACTCCTATCATTAGATACAAACTAAAGTTCAGTGTGTTAGTCAATGCATAGTTTGGCTTCCATTTTTTATAGAAGAGGATGTTAAGAAAATCATTGAAATGCCTTGGGTATGTGGTTTTGGATTTATATGCCTTCAAAATTGGACTACAGGCTTCGATCCTATCATGGAAATTCCCAAGAGACAAATAATTTGGGTGAAACTCCCATCCCTTCATCTAGAGTTGTGGTTGAAGAGCGTTATTTCAGAGATTGCAAATAAAATTAGTCAGTTCTATTATGTGGATGAGGGATGTCAAGGGATTCCAAATAAAAGAGTAGTGTGGTTCCTGTTAGAAGTCAATTTTTTCACAGGCTTACCAACTGCTGTAGATATATATTGGGGACCATTCTTTATCCAAAAAAGTGTAGATTACTGGGGGGTTCCATTCCATTGTTTGGGATTTCAAGAAACAGGTCACTGTAGAATGTCCATATTGATTCAACGGAGGTCGTCCTAGGAATAGACTAATCTCTATTACTAACAGGTTCCCCTCTAGTCATAAGAAGGTTGATATGGGTCAATCGACTTTCCATGATTCTCATATGCCAACACTATAAGACGTTCTAATCCTCTAGGGAAACCTTAGGTCTGATATTCCATAACCATCTTTTGGGACAAGAAACAACATAAGCCTAAACTAAGTCGTAAATAATGGACAGAAGGAGTTTATGGTCAATAGATCCTAGAGGATCCCCTCCCACTCTATCAAATAGACCAAAGGTATGAATCCATCACCCCATATACACTCTTTCCCTTCCTTTTTCCATTCTAGAAGAAAAATCTCCATTGTGGATGAGGTTCCTTTTCCTCTACCTGATGGCACTGACTTGAAATCCCTCGCTGTAATATATCATTGGGAATTGAACCATTATCTGTAAATAAAGATTACAAATTTGCAAACGATACCCCTAACTCTTTGGTTCCAAGCAGACATGGATTTCACAAAAGAAAAAACACATCAAATACAAAAAGGTCTCATTATGTGGGTAAGTTGACAAGGAGTTAAATCTTAGATTCTCTAAGTCTGTGGAGCAGCCATTATTCCCATCTTTTGACATTGCTTCAATATATGAATTGGATGGGCTTCAAGAGGCATTAAAAGCGTGGTAAATTAGAGTAATGAATTCTGATGGATCGACATCCAAATGATGATAATGTTTCTTAATGTGAGGGGCATGGGATTGGCCATCACTAGATGATCTCTTCAAAAAATTATTCTATCGAAAACAACACTTGTTGTCCTTTTATAGGAAACCATGTTGGATAAGATTAAAATTAGAAACTTGCTACATAAAATATGTCCCTCATGGTTGGTTTGCGTAGCAACTGCCACAAGGAACTCTAGGGATATTCCAAAAACATGGGACCCCAAGACTTTCTCACTTAGAGAATATGTTTCTTTTGCTTGTATATTACTGACAGGTTATCTAAGGGGTCATGGCAGTCGAATTAGGATTTACATAATATATGCCCCATATAGTAACCATAGTTTTTTTTGGGATAGGCTAGACACCATTGGACTACTGGATTTACACTCATTAATTATTGTTGGGGGCTTAAACTTCACCATGGAAGACAAAGAATTTCGGGGTCTAGGGGAAAATTCAGATCCCATGGTAGGTTACTTTAAACAATTAGTTAGCTGCACAATGCTCATTGACATCATTCCAAACACCATCTTCCCAACTTGGAGGAACAAGAGGCCACGAACGAAGGGCATAATGAAGATAATAGATAGATTTTTTTGCACTCTTATCTGATCTAGAGACTCAATCAACTACAACCATATTCCTTTTATACATGAATCTTAGACCATGACATGATCCTTCTCAGATGCAGTGGTGCAAAGGAATTAAAGGCCCTGCCTTTCGAATTCAACGATATGTGGTTGAAATACCTAAAGTTTGTAGAGCTAGTGCACGAGTCATGGTTGCAACCTTTAGAATTTGATCTAGACAAGAAGATGGAAAAAAGGTAAGTTATAAATTAAACAGAATAAAAAAGGTTGTCAGATCTTAGATCTGTGAGCATAAAAAGTCCATGTGGGAGGACCTAATGGAAATTGAGGATCTTATGGGCCCTTTGAATCTAACATTATTTTATGAACAATCTAAATAGGGAATATTTAATCTTATCGAGAAGAGGAACAAAATTTTGAAAAACCAAGAAGACGAAGCCTTTGATTAAGCCCATGTGCCAAGGACAAGAAATCCTGCAAGGTGTCAAAAAACATATCAATGAAACATTCAATTTTTGTAGATGATTGCCTTTGTGCAGGTGAGTCCAAATTCTTTGAATGGCAACACATGTACTACATTTTAACCAAATTCAACAATGCCTATGGGCTCTTAATACATAAAGACAAATTAGATCTCATTTCGGTTAGGGAGGACAAGGAGGAGTTAATTTAGATTGTGACCCTTTTTGGTGTTAGGATCAGGACTTTGGTGGGCAGTTTTAAGTACTTGGGTTTCATTTTGAAACTAATTAACTACAATATGGAGGATTGGGTGTCGCTAGTAGATAAAATTAAAAAGAAGACGACTTGCAGGGAATACAAATGGCTAATAATGAGAGGTAGGTTGATTATGGTTGAAGCATTTCTTCAGGAAATTTATGTTTACTAGATGCATTTGTACCATCTCCCAATGACAATGATAAACAAGATCAACACTATCATCTCTAATTTCCATTGGAATGGGGTTTGTGAAAAAAAGAGATTTCACTTGTCTTCACAAGTGACATTATCCAATCCAGTATCCAAATGTGGATGGGACATTATAGATACCAAATGATTCAATAAGGCCCTCTTTATCAAGAGTCTATGGAGGGTGTTCACTCGTTCTGGTGGTTGGCAAGATATCATTCATGATAAATACATTCAAAACTTGAATTTGGAAGAATGGGTGTCCTCTGGGGCCTTTGTGAAAAGGAACGTCTCCTATATATGGCACAACCTTATGAAATTCATGCAATGGTGTGTGGAAGCCTTTGCTGGGGGGTGAGCAGCGGAAAGAAGGTCATCACTATCTAGATGCTATCAAAGAGCTAATTGAAGGGCATAATCTTCTTGTTTCCATCATCTAGTGCCTCAACGAGAGATGTTTTCTACATTAGCACATATTGGGAGGAAATGCAACTCTCCATTCTCCTTTCCCACGTGACCCTATTCTCAAGATTTGGGAATTTTAGAGTTTGCGGCTCGCTGGGACACATACTATATGCATTTGATTAATGCTTGATTTTCCCTCTCAAACTAACCTGATAAGTTGGTGTGGGAAGAATGGGTTTCTAATGGTGACATATTTGTCAAAGATTCTTACTCATATATCACGTCTCTTTTTCAAGTTGAGCCTCGTGCCAGGTGGATGGCTCTCATATCGAAGTGGGATGTGCCTTTAAAATTCATTTTTTTTCATGGTTGGTTACTCACAATTGGATTCTCACATGGGATAACCTCATTAAAATAGGTTTTCAGGGTCCGAGCTAGTCTCTGTTGTGTGGATCGGCCTCTAAGGAGGTAAAGCACCCTTTTCTCCATTTTCCTTTTGTGAATATTTCTTCGGAGTTGATAAAAAATTCACTTAAAGTAGATCCGAAGGTGGATAGATCTTCTATTGTAGCATGGTTGACCAACTAGAGCACTGGTAAAAAAGAAGTAAGAGCTCTTTCATTATACTTCCTTTGGGGTGTATGGATTTGCAAGAACAAATGTATTTTTGAAAATTTGCCCCTGGATGTACGTTCCATCAATTTGAAAATCATGGCATATTTTTAGGAGTTGGGTCCTTGGAGACCCATAGCACATAGTCACGAGGCCTCTCTCATGGAGATTGATTTCTTCTCTATAACACCCTCCCCCTAAATTTACCCAAGCTAACCTGTCCACTAGGGTAAACATGTGATGAAATAGTAATATGATGTCATTCAACTCCCCATATACAGTTAAGGAAGTAGAACCGACAAAACAAAACCAATCTAACCTTCCTCAGGAGCTACAAACCCTTCAGGAGGCAACCAACCCTTCCAAGTACTTAACCCTTGAGACAACTTGTCATTTTATTGATATAGACCCTCAGTTGCCCCCATGACAAGCCATGCATGCGACTGAGGCCTTCAAGTAGCTCCCACAATAGGGCATGCCAATGACTGTGGAATTTTCCAATAAGTTCTGAGCCAACGAACTTGAATTTCTAAGCCACGTTTTCAGTGGTAGGTCTTAAGCGACAGCCCAAAACTACATGAAACTTTTAGAAATGAATAATAACAATGGAATAAGGCTACTAATACAATCATTGGTACCAATGCTTGATTTCACCCCTATTAACCATGATAAACATTTCGTCAAATATGTCTCAAATATGTAAACTACAGGTCATAACAACATATCTGAGCATAGGGGTCTCATACTTATCTACGATTCGTAAAGAAACATTGATGCCTTATCACAACAGTTGCATTATCATCTATTAGGTCATATATTCATTGTTCATTCATTTGCTAATCAAAACATGAAGAGAGCCATACATCAGGTCTATCATAAACATACTCATAACCAACAAACATAACAAGAATATAACAACCATAAAAAACACATATGAATAAGTACATTTACACATAAAATACCAAGGAGAATGAGCTCTTATTAATGAATGCATAAGCCAACCAAGTCAAGGACTTCCAAGAACCACTCGACTATAGATTGGGCTGAACCAAATATTTATTTCAGCCAATCAACCCCAAGTCATATTCCAAACATGAATGAGGGACTTACAACAAAATCAAACAGGGCTTCCTTAGGCTTTACCATATATCCCACCAAGGGATTCCTAGGCTAGAAACCCTCATCAATACCACCAGTGTTTACCGCAATCCCGTCGAATCACTAGGCTTTAAACAAGCATAGATGCCTCCGAATCTCTCCACCTATACCGTGAGCAATTTTCCTGTCTCCTAGTCTCTAGGCTTTACTGTATATCCCGTCATTCACTTGTCGATGATTCCTAGGCCTAATCGAGACTCCACCCTTTAGTATTTACTATATATCCCACCATTCACCAGTCAAGGATTCCTATGCCTAATCGAGGGCACACACCTATAGGATTTACCGTATATTCCGCTATTCACCAATAGAGAATTCCTAGGCCCACCGAGGTACACAAAATCCATCTTTGCTGCAATCCGACCTTCACAAGTCTAGAGATTCCTAGGCCTTTTGTTCTTCTTCAGAGACCACCCCACTCAGTTTCGAAACCATCCGGCAATCCAGCTTAACCAAGTAAAAGAGAATCCATCATACCATGGCTATCTAGAAATGGCAAGGCAAGGCTTAAAACCACTGTCACACCTGGAAAAACCCCTGCCAATGACAATAAGAGAACCAAATTCACATATGCATGTACCATGCCTGTCAAATTTAGTAAGGAAATCACACATGCAAATAGATACATGCAAGTAATCCCGTTGTAGTCATTTGACCCTGCTCTTTCTTGCTTGATCTTTACTTCTCTTTGCCTGCTTTTCTCTTCCTTTGCTTTTCTTGACCCAATGTTAGAAAGCTCCAAGAATGCTCTAAGTGTCCAAGAGTGAGAGAGAGAGAGCTCCAAAACTGAGCTGACAAAAGTCCACCAACTAATCTTGAGAAGCCTTTTATCAATGAGGCCTCTAATTTCTTCATTTTCCTCTTCACATGCAACGAGTGGCCTTTCACCTTCATTTTCTCCTAATTTCCATTATTTTCATAAATAAAATACAAATTAATGTCTCTTGCCTTTCTGAAGCCTTTTCCTTTGCCTTTGCCAATTTCCTCTAGCCATAATAAACCAAATAAACATCCACTAAGATGTTTTGCCCAACATTAAGCTTGGAATACATGTCCCATGACCTTGGTTATTATTTTACCTTTATTAACTTTATTTACATGAATTTTCAACTAAGGCTTTTACTTTCTCCCTTGTCGTTTTCTTTGATAGGGCATCCTCATGGGGTGCATGTGGTTGTGGTTCTTTTATCGTGATCGATCAATCCATAGCTTTTAGATTCTATTGGTTGGGGTGCTTCAGTTCAAGTTGCACGGCCGTGGTGTTGAAATTTGCGTCTTGGCTTGCCATCAAGGATATTCAAATCATTTAGGATTCAAAATCAATCATAAACATGGTGCAACGTAGATCCTTGTTAGTTTCCCTTCCTTATTCCACTAGATTCAACGGATCATGCTTCTGAAAGATTTATTCACTCATATTTCATTTTCCCATATCTACTAGGAACAAAACATCGAGGTTAACAATATTTCTAATCATGGTGTTTCGTCGGCCCCAGACTTCTTTCATTACAACCTCTTGGTCAACAATGTTATCCATGCTTCAAAGTGTTTTCTTAGTCTTCTGATTGGTTCTGGTTTTTTTCTTTTCCATTGCAGCCCAGGTATGTTACCTTTCTTTTGTCGGCTCTGGGCTATAAGGGCGGCCGTCCCCCTTTCTTTTTGGCATCCACATGACGTAGCGTTCCATGTTAGCGATGGTGTTTGTATATTCGGGGTTCATGTTTAGCTCCTTTTGGGACCATCATTTCTTGTGTGGATCGGGTCTATGTTTTTTTGTCTTCGGTTTGTTTGTTTCCTTGTTTTGGTGTTTCATGATCTCTTGCCAATGTAACAACTTTTATACTAATAAAAGTGGTTAATTCTTTTGGAAAAATGTATTTCATATATTCTTGTTTTGGTGTTTCATGATCTCTTGCCAATGTAACAACTTTTATACTAATAAAAGTGGTTAATTCTTTTGGAAAAATGTATGTCATATATTCTTATTTTTAATTCAGCCCACATTTTTTTTTGTCCTTCCAGTATTTATGTTAAATATTAAATTTTATAAACATTTAAGTCTATACATCTCGCACGGAGAATGCCTCTACGCACAATAAATTGGATGAAAATTTCAATACTATCAAAATTCTTATAAAATTTTTGGAACAGTGACAAAAGAAAATGTCAGCATTGACTTGAATTGCCTAAGAAAATCTCAGTCTTATCAAATCGGCCGGACCGTCGTTCAAATCGTGAGTTGTGTGCAATGGGTTCACCCTAACGAAGCGTAAGGATGTATTGACTTGAATCGACTGCTGACTAACTCCGATGAAAATTTCAGGAAAATCTCAGTATTATCCGATTCTGCTGTCCCACCTTTCAAATCTTGTGAGTTTTCGGTGATGACCTAAATCCACAACGGTGTATTGACTTGAATGGAGTGGGTGAGTACCAACATTTTCCTTGACATGTTCATCCCAATTATTCTTCAATTCGAGTCAATATCGACGGGACTCGGGACGGCAGTCATTCACACACTGAGATTTTCTAGAAATTTTAATCGAGTTATTGACCCACTCCATTCAACTCAATACACCATTAAAATCAAGTCATTAGCGAAAACTCGGATGAACATTTCTAGGAAAATCTGAGTATTATCAGATTCCGCCGTCCGGTCCTTCAAATCTTGTGAGTTGTGAGTTGTCCGTATTGACTTAGACTTTAATGAAAAACATATAGATGTTACGTTTATCGACTTGAATTGAGTGGGCAAATAAGTGCGATCAAAATTTCTGCGAAAATTTTTGTTTTGTCTGGTCACTTGTCGCTATTGACTTGACTTGTCGGTAGACGACTCGACCGAATTGAGTGAGCGAATAAGTCGGATAAAACTTCATAGACAATCTCAGTGGGCAAATAACTCGGATGAAATTTTCCAGAAAACCTGAGGGTCTGCCGTCCAGACTACCGTCCTTTAAATCTTGTAAGTTGTTGGTATTCACTTTGACTCGGAGATGTGACTTTACTGTTGCATATGATAAACCTGAAGAGATTGAAATTTGGAGGAATTTCCGAGATAAAGTTAAAATAGCAATACGATCACTCAGGTTGGAATTTGACAGGCAAATTGTCTGTCACGAGGTAATTTAATAGTTTAATAATGTGGTAAGAAAATATCGAATAGTGTTAAAATCACCCGTCATCAAATAGCGTTAAAATCTGTCAAAAGTTTAATAATGTGGTAAGAAAATATCGAACGACGGGTGATATCAATTTGAAATTCCAATGTATTTCAAAAGCCGGTTGGAGAAGGAGAACACCCAACTTTACTTCTCGAAGTGTTTTTGTAGGTAAGCATTTTCAGGTCAATTCACTTCCGAGGTGATTCGTGAATCGATGTCATTGGCAAAATTTTGGTAATTGAACGGTTGTATAACGTAACAAATAGTGTAATGGATATCGTAGAGTATATTTACTTCAATCATGTTTTACTTCTTTTTATATATATATATATATATATATATATATATATATATAAAATATTGAATTCTAACCTTTTAAAGTGTTTTGTTAAACATTAGTAAAAGATGTATTGGAGAGAAGAAATTGGGATGGTCAACAACATAAAAATATATAGAGCTACGCTTAGAATAAAGATTTATAATGCGAAGTAATCATTTTGTTGAAAAAATCTAATAGAATTTATATAAAAGAGGTTTTAGCTAAAATAGTTATTTTATATTATTTATAAAGAATTTGGTTAGAGTGGTGAGGCTAAAGGATGGATTGAGAAATTTGTATTGAAGTAATTTTGTAATATTGTTTTGGAACATTTCTCATATCAATTAAGATCAAATTGTAATTTGCTATGGTTGTGAGGTTGAGGAATTTCTATTGTATAAGTATGTCACGGAGGAGTTTCTTCTTGTTTGGGCTTCATTGAAAGTGCATTGAAGTAATATTTAGTGGTAAGCTACCATAGAATATTTGTCCACTGCAAGACAATGGTGTACGCTAAATATCTCACAAAATAAAAGAGTCATACATCTTTTATTCTTATATGCCAAAAATCCTTGGAGTGAGGAGAATCCTTGAAAAAGGAAGAAGAACAACCTTCTAAGATAAAGTGGTCCCTTGTCTCCTTCTTTAGGGACTAGGGATTACATTTCTAATTGCTTATGGAGTATGGTGATATCTTTGACTGTGGAGCTAATGGGAGAAAAATTTGATCTATGTAATGGGAAAGCTCTCATTACAAGACAACTAGAGTTTCATGTACTAAGAGGTCTAATGAACCAATCACTAAAAATAAGATATATATTGTAGCATTAATATATTCTCAATGAGAGTGGAACTATAGACATAACCCATGTGCACAAAAGATAAAATTTGAAGATACCTTCTCGAATACCCTTATTTGTTATTTTTTAGTGCTAGATGGTTCTCTAGTGAATATAATCACATTCTAAAACTTTTTCAAAATTTTCATATTGCATTCACCCCATTATATCATATCACTATTAGAATTATGTAGAAATAACAGTGATATTAACAATGCAGTGGAACAATAAGGAACAATAGAAGCAAAGCATACATAATAGAGACACTTCAGTTTTGGTAAAAAACTAGGGTAAAAATCCACAAAGGGGAAAACCCATAATCAATTCTTCTTCTTCTATTAGATATTCATCATTGTTCGGTTGAGATACAAAGTACAATAGCGACATATATATTTCATCATTAATCACATTAGGCCACCGAGGGAAAATCTTGGATCATACTAGATCCTCATAAATAGCAACAGGTATTCACATGGCCTCGTGTCCTTCACACAATAATTTCTATCAACACTATCATAAGCATCACTATGATATGCATTATCACATCTGTCATAGAGGCATTGTCATAGATGCACTGTCACAACTATCATACGTCATTGTTATAGAGGCAATGTCACCACTGTCATAGAGGCACTCTAATTGAGACATTAGCACACATCACTGTAACAAGTAATTCTTCCATAGTAACAAGTATAATTATTAATAGGACAATCACATGCCCTTTTGTCATGCCATACATCATATGTATCATCCTACCATAAGGACAACAATGACATAGCATTGTCATATAAAGACTGCCAAGTCATGTCACTGTCATATAAGGACTTCCATATCATTGTTATATAAGGACTTCCATAAATACACTGCCATAAAACCACTGTCACATATCATGTTGTCATACACATCATTGTTAAGAGTCAAAGCCATATGACACTCTCAAGATTCAATGCCAATATATTATTGCCATGCATCTTGAAGATATCTATACTGTAATATTATAAGCATAATGTCATATATCATTGATCATGGAGCACTGTCATACATCATTTGACATGAATCACTATCCTGAGAATTTTTTCTATATATTACAACCATACATCACAAGTCTCTTTCATACATTAGAGGATTAAGGCACACAACCAATACTCTAGTTGTAGAAATTTAGAGCCATTAAGATAGAGGTAGCCACACAAGATGCCACCAAGGGTAATGTGAGCCACAAAGATACAATAACAAGCTATGGAGATAAATGCAAGTCACTAAGATAGATTGCGAGCCATAGAGATACAATAGTGAGCTACAAAGATAATGCAAGTCACTGAGGCAAATACGAGCCACATAGATACAATAGTGAGCTATAGAGATAAATGTGAGTCACTGAGGTATATTATGAGCCATAGAAATTTGAATTCTCATACCCAAATTATGGAGAGTAGACACCCTTTTATAGTTGATCATTCATACGAAGCGACATGTCCCTTGGGCCAGGCCGACTTGTGAGTATGGAGGGTAAACTCAAATTCAAATAATATTTAAATATATTTGACAAATTCCTTAGTGATTACTCACCCAAATAAATTTGTGCCATTAAATAATAATAAGAGGAGTGCCAAACAAATTAATAATAATATCTCTTTTATGCGATCAAATTCTCTTTGGGATAGGTGGGCTTGCATTTGGGGTAGATGGGTTCCAATGGGGAAGTTCATTTTATAGCTGCCCCAATTTTCAACATTATTTACCTTCATTTTAGAGAGTTCTAATGTATACATCAAGAAGTTGTGTGGATGTAGTTTGTGATGATCAACATTGGCTAGATGGAACAATAATGAGGCTCTATCCATAGAAGACCTAATTGCAAGATATGGGTACTTGAGATGTCCATCTATTATGAGTTATCATCACAAATAAGAAGATGATCTAGGAAATTAGCACGTCGAGGAAGAAATTTACAAGAATGATGACATGAGGAAGTAAAATCTTGGTAAATGTGTTTGGAATTGAAACAAGGACTCTCTCTATCTGACACCAATTTTCAACTTGAAGAGTAAGATCCCAAATATCATCTATAAACAAAGATAGCTATGATCAGTGAGTGAAAAGGACATATCTTTGCCCGAATATCTTGAAACTAATGTTGTAAACACTATTTATCAAGGAGATTAATCATTATGTAATCTTAAAATAAATGAGACTATATTGTTGATGTGATATTTGAAGCATGGTACAAAAAGAGTACTACTTATTTTTTAGATACGACCATCCCACCTACCCACCACTATAAGTGAGAATAATTTGCCCTAATTTTTAAGTTGCTGAGAGGCATACCTATTGTTTTCCCAAGTTCCCTTTAAGATTACAAGAGTTGTAAGAAATTCTCGGGATGTTAATTTATTTTAGAGATCTTCATTAAGTGCGATATCTAAATAATGTCTTTTACAAATAAGAAGATAGAAATATACATTCAACAAGAAAAGTAATAATATTTATTTCCCAACTTTTTTGTAATGAAATACTCTAGTTCACTCCATGTAGAGCCTGAAAAGTTTAGGAGAGAACAAGAAACATTCTTGAACTCCTATACTATTTTGGAATCCCTCTATATCACAAGTGCTTGTATGTACTCTACCAATGATGGACTCATAAAGTGTCATAACTAGTGAAATTGCCAAGTATTGAAGACCAAGAAGCTTGAGGCTTCCATGAGTACATGTCGAGGTATTGTGTTAAATGTCTTGCTAAAATATACAAAGTGGCAATAATATCTACCCTTGTTGGCCTTAGGCTTCTTGATGTAAGAAATTAAGGTGAAAAATCTTTGCCAAAATTTTAAGGATCCATACCTACATTAAATTATGGACACCATTGAAAATATTACTAATCCCTAAAATTACAACCATACTATGTTTGGTACAAATCGAATTTTTAATGATTCTATAAAGTTTCGTAGAAACTTTTGGCAATTTTTAGAGATAAATACTTTTATCCTATGGAAAATTGACAATTTTTTTTAGAAAAAGTAAATTTGACAAATCATTTTTTGGGTAAAAATCACATGCATATTTAGCCCATGAGAAAAATTTAACCCCTAAAATTTTCCTTAGTGTGATCATTTCTATGGAAACTTGCTTGTCTTTTAACTCTTAATCTTTTGTTATCTACCCATCTTGATATATCGTTGTCAAAATTTGTAGAAAATATCATTACCAAAGGTAATGTAATCACAAGGCTAATTGTTGCAATGCAACATAGTCCCTACGTCTACCACTAATTAATTCATTATAGGTTGTGTGGAGTGCAGGGAATACTTTGCATAATGGAAGCTCTCCGCAAAACTCTCTCTAGACAAGCAAAGATTTTTGCCCAAAGCTCTTTGCATAGTGAAATCCCCCTACACAAAGATATCGCATAATGAAATCAAATGACTATTCACAATAACTCTAAAAACAAGGGAATTAATTTTGAGATGCAGTCATTTTGGTTTTTGTGCCACATTATTTAATGCAATTTTTTCGACTCATTACATTATGTGGAGAAAGGAACATAAACCTCCACACTCCCACACCTCTGCACTTCAACGAGGCAGGATCACTCAATAACTTTCAAATATTAATTAGCATTAGTCATACATTATATTCATGTAACTGTTTTGGGTATAAATTTTACAATGTTTAATGTAAATAAGTCATGGGAAGCAATTTGTAGTACTCTGTGACTAGGAGGAACTAATGCAAACAATTAAGATAAAGAGGTGTGTGTTTTCAAATGTGGCTTTTATTTTTTAAAATGTCGTGACTCTAATTTTTAAGGTCGATTTAAAGTTATTTTATTTTAATGTTTTATTTTGTGATTAATTTATCGAATATCCGCAAAATAGTATGATTGGGAGGTTCATTATGCAGAGTGTAAAAGGACCTCCTCATTTCGCACAATGAACTTCCTCTATATTACGCACAACTATAGGCTAGGTGTTATTACCTTCACTTAGGGCCCACCAACATAGTTACTATTAGTTACTTCCCTTTACACTCATAGATGCCTTAGGTCCATCATATTACATATTTTAATGATATTGATTCCATTCATGTTGGTTCATTAAATTGAAGTTTTAGTGCGCAAGGATAAAAATAGAAAGAAGAAAAATGATATTAGATATGATGGGTGCGCTCTGATGAGCCAAAGCCCCATGCTCCCAAACTACCCCACCCTCACACCGAGAATTCCGCATAGTTGTAGGCTAGGCACTCTCATTTCTATCTTAAGGTTGGTTGTCGTTACCTTCACTTAGGGCCAACATAGTTACTATTAGTTACTACCATTTACACTCATAGATAATGTATCCAGCATATACCTATTTTCAATAATACTAATATCATTCATGTCGACGCATTGAATTGAATTTTTAGTGCACGAAGATAGAAAAAACAAAGGTGGAAAAGTGAGCTTGAATGTGATTGGTACGATCTGGTGAGCCAAAATCTCCATGATACCAAATTGCCCCACCATCACACCAGAACAAGCTAGTGCGTGCCCTCTACCCCTATTAAACCAAATGGGGTGTCATTGTGCCTATTCATGGCTAGTGCACCACTAGTGATCTTCAGGTAATTATCATATCCGTTCCTGCGAATTTATAAGGGTTTTGTTATTTTCATCATCAATGGTTGATTGGTTTCTATTTAGAGCCTGTGATTTATTTCATTCATTCATGATAGGTTTGAAGAAACAAGAAGTCAAGATAGAGGTGGAAGATGGCCCAATTCTACAGAGAAGTAGTGAACACAAAAAAGAAGAAGAGAAAAAGCACGACAAACAACACCGTATTAAGTGCTCTCAAGGTAAATTTCTTCGGCAGTTTAGTCTACCTGAAAACGCCAAGGTGGAGGAGGTGAAGGTGTTCGGATGGGGTCCCCAGGGGAAAAATTGAATTAATTAGTCATTTTTTGTAACAAATTTTGTAAAATATGTGAAGTCTCCACAAAATGTGGATGCAGAGCGCGCAGTTAGATAGAGTCAAAGGGGCCTTAGCCCCTTGTTTTTGGTCGGCTTTTGGATTCTCCCATGGTCCGCGGACCATGGTATTGTATAAAGAAATAGTATAAATAGATGAGTCCTAACGAGTCTTATGAGGAGAAGTAGTAAGTTTTGATAGAGAATTGGGTTCATTGAACAGTTTTGGGTAGGAGCTAAGGCAGGAAAGCTCTGCCTCCTACACTTAGGTAGAGAAGGGAGGGCTTCGCAGCTGAGTGCATGGAGGCCTGGGTAGAGTCTGTAGCTGAGTGCGCGGACTCTTGCAGTTGTGTGCACATGGTAGTTTGAGTTTGTAATCAGTGAATTGAAGATCAATAAAGATAATTTTCTGAAGAATTACTTAGTATTTCTGTTTGTATCTGTTTATGTTATATGTTGTCGATGAATGACATGTTTTATGAAATAATGATTAAATGCTACGTGAATGCCTTGAATTTGTCTTAATAATGTATTAAATGAATGCTTAGCCACTTCCGCGGAGTTTCAGATCATTTATCTTATGTTCTATGATGAATAAGGTAAATCTACGTGAATGCCAATCTAGGGTTACTTTTTGATGTGCGTAAGTAGGTAAATCGACTGTTAAGGCTCCACAAGGACTGATCATGGACCTTCGTGAAGGTCTTAAGGCCGCTTTAATTGAGTTGCATTGACATTCCCTAGAAGTTTATCGATCTACACGGAGTCAGATCCAAGGCGCTGGAAGACATCACACTAGTCTCTGAATGCAAAAACTTGGCTCATGCATCCCCCCATACTCCTTCAGGTGAGACTGCAGCCTATGCTACGTGGGTTGTTGCCAAAAGGGCCATTAGTGTATGGTTTTGCTGGTTAGCACAACTAACTCTGAACTTGGGTTAGGATCCCCTAAGCCAATAAAAGGTTCTGTTGTCGGGATCAGGATATGCTTAAAGAGATGTGTGATATCGCATCAGTGGAACTCGACCAAGAAATAAATTGAAAAGTGGTTGGATCAGAAGATTCACGAGCTCGAGGAGAAAGAAAACGAGAATCCACTCCTGTAAAAGGAAGATTCGTTGAATAGATATTTGTATACAGATATACACAAAAACTTCTTCTGCACCTTCCCAATTGAACTATATGAGTGGTTAGCCAAATTGACAGATAGTCAAGGAAGGTGGAAGCTCGATAGTCTCATAATGTGGACTCCAGAATTCATGCGACGACTATAAGCCTTTGAAAGCAAGATCGTGCGGGTTGTCAATCATTGGCTTGATCAAATTCTGGGAGGATTTGTCATAGAATTTGCAATTGATACCTCAATAAGCTATAGCGAAGCAGAGCAAAGATTATTCAAAGGACCGCGGGGTAAGTATTTAAGATCATTGAATACTTGAATTAAAATTTTATTATGTGAAAAATGGGTAATGCCATTACCTTGATTTTCGGAGCTACGCAAAGTGGAAGATTCCTTAGAAATTGTGCAAGATCAGGACCAGAGTATAGCCCATTGGTTGGACCTCCCTCAAGCGACAACGAAGGGGTGGTGTAGACTATGCCACGAAGTGTTGTTCAACTAATAACTCAGGGTATTCCTAGGAAAAATCATCCATCCACTCCACCTCCACCTCCACCTCCACCACATACACCTTCTCCCACACCTCCACCTCCATCGCCACCATTCAAAATGGCAAACGCAATGAAGATGTCGGTCTTCAAGGGAATAGGAAGTGAAGATCCATAACAGTTTTGGTTTGTTGAAAATGATGTATGGATATCATAAAAAATCACCGATGATAATATAAGGAAGGCTTAGCTGATTACTGCCTTGCAGGATGACGCGCTAACTTGGTACATTAAATATTGTACTGACATTGCTCGTGCATCGCTAGCAGAAACTCAAACGGCTTTGAACAAAGAGTTTAGTAAACCCAAATCTGACCCACAATTGGTGATTGAATTTAACGATATTATGATGAAGGTTTAGGAGGTGCCTTGGGACTTTGATCAGAAGTTGAAGTGCCAGATTAGACAGGCTAACATGCAAATTTCAAATATCCAACATCGCGACTGGTTTATAGCATTGCTTTTGCCCCATTAGAGAATTGCTATGTCACAACAGAAGATAGCTACACAGGTAGAAGCCTTGGAGATTGCAATGAGATTGCATGCATCACCTATTGAAGACACGAACCTATGGGTGCAACAGATCCACTCACAATTAGATAGCTTCCACCTAGAATTACAGATTTTGAAGAAAGGAAAGGAGACTAAGCCTGACATGCGCGTAGAAGTTTGGTGTTTGAAGTGCACGGGCTATAGGCACGATAAGGATCATTGTCCCGTATTCACGAATTATATTACAAGGGGGGGGGATTCCCCTGAAGCTAGAAGCCCCAGCAGGGCCAAGCACGAGGGATGCGCTATGGTGTGCCATTTGTCAAGTCACTGAGCAACATGTGACGGATAACTGCCACTTGCTTCAGAAGTTTGTTCAAATACCTCAGCAGTTGTTCTGTAATTTCTGCAAATCTATGGGCCATGATGAGCGCCACTGTCAAAGCTATGAGATGATGATGGAAATAACCCCTACTTACCATATGCAAGCAGAGACGCGGTCTCCAGATCAAGGCAACAGAAGAGAACACGGAGGTTTTCAGGGTTGAGGACGGGGCCGAGGATGGGGACCTGGTAGAGGTCACGGTCAGATTATTTGTTACAACTACGGACAACTAGGGCACTATGCGCAAGATTGCTAGAATTATACACCCTTCATATCAATACTGCAAACAATTTGACCATACCATAGAAGAATGCCCGATGTTAATAGCTAAGATACAAGAGAAGAAAATGCAGCCTCAGTAGCCTATGTAGAATTTACAAATGATGAGGGTTGAGCCCCACGAGGAAGATCAAAGCGTTAATATTGTGCTGAGAAGTGGAGTGAAGACTGGAACTGAGGCCTTATCGCCTTAACCCTAAGTTCAAGGAAAAGGTTTGCCAAGAGCTGGATAAAATGCTGGAGGTAGGCATCATAGAACCTGTTGAAGAATCCGATTGGCTGAGCCTGATGATGGTCCATGAGAAGAAACAAAAGGGAAAAATAAGGATTTGCGTAGATCTGCAAAAGCTTAATCATGCATGTGTTCACGATCCATTTCCAATTCCATTTACAGACGAGGTGTTAGACAATGTTGGAGGGCAGTAGGCCTATTCCTTTACTGATGGGTTTTCCATATATCATCAGATCAAGATTGCCCCAAAAGATAGAAGAAAAACCACCTTCGTGACAGAGTGGGGTTGCTTTCAATACATCGTTATGCCATTTGGATTAAAGAACGCGTCTATGATATTCTCCCGCATAGTCATAGCAGTGTTCAAGGAATTCATTCATAAGTTCCTGGAAGTTTACTTTGATGAGTAAATAGTGTTTGGCTTGGTGAAGTGCCATGTAGCAAGTCTATTCCTTATGTTGGATACATGTCGCAGATATCAGATAGCGCTGAATTTAAAAAAATGGATATTTTGTGTTCCTTTTTGGATCTTGCTGGGTCATGTTGTGTGCAAGCAAGGATTGATGGTGGACCCTACAAATATTTTGGTAATTGTGAACTTGGAGGTCCCTAGGAACGTCAAGCAAATGCGTGTGACGTTGGGACATACAAGATACTATAGAAAATTTATCAAAGCTTATACTCAAATTACCGCGCCCATGGAAAAATGGCTAAAGAAGGATGCGACATTTTGTTGGGATGAAGAATTTCAGTGCAACCTAGATGTGTTAAAAGAAAATATGGCAACTGCCCCAATATTGGTATTTCCCGATTGGAAAAAGGAGTTTCATATACATGTGGAAGCTTCTTTCATTATGCTGGGTGCAGTGATAACACAGGTCGGTTAAGGAGAAATGGGCCATCCTATAGCCTTTGCAAGTAGGAAGCTATCGAAGGCCGAGAAAAAGTATTCAATCACTGAGCGCGAAGGGCTGGCCATGGTCTATGCATTGCAAAAATTCAAGCATTATCTGTTAGGAGGGCATTTCAAGATGTATATAGATCATTTTGCCTTAAAATACCTGGTCAACAAGCCTGTGTTGGAGGGGAAAATTTCTAGATGATTGTTATTATTTCAGGAGTATGACTTTAAAGTCATTATGAAGTCAGGGAGGTTAAATGCTGGACCTAACCATCTATCGCAAATTGAAACAGGCAAAGAACCTAGTAATTTGGAGGAAGGGTTGTGATATGCACAACTCTTTGCAGTGCATGTAGTGGATGACCATTTTGCAGACATTATTCACTTCTTAACTACGAGGATGGCACTGAAAGGATATACAAGTCAACAGAAGAAGGAATTAGTAGTGCACGTAGCCGACTTTTCAGTCATTGCGGGACATTTGTATAAAATGGGTGCAGATGAAATATTGCGAAGATATGTGCCAGAATTTGAGCATGATAGCATTCTCGCCGAAGCTCATGGGGGAGCTATGGGAGGCCATTATGAAAGAAAAACAACTTCGCAGAAGATTTTGCGTGCAGGTCTATGGTGGCCAACATTGCACAAGGATTCCAAGGCATACTGTAAGGCATGCGATGCATGTCAAAGAACTGGCAAACCGTCGCGAAGGGATGAGCTACCACTACATCCTCAGGTATCTTTGCAGGCATTTGAGAAGTGGGTGATTGATTTTATTGGGCCAATTCAGCCCCCTGGAAAGAAAACGGGCGTGTGCTACATTATCACTGCGACGGAATATCTAACCAGATGGGCGGAAGCACAACCCATAAAGGATTGTACAGGGGCTACGATAGCAAAATTCTTGTTTGAATATGTCTTAACAAGGTTTGGATGCCCAAAAGTGTTGATGAGTGACAGGGGTATGCACTTTTTGAATGAAACGATCAGCGCGTTGACTGATGAATTCTAGGTCTACCATCAAAAGAGTACACCATATCACCCGCAAGCAAATGGAACTGTTGAAGCTTTTAACAAAATTTTGGAGAACACACTGAAAAATATCTGTAACACACAACGGAATGATTGGGATGTACGCGTACCTGCAACGCTATGGGCTTATAGGACTACTTGTAAGAAGCTGATAGGACAAACGCCATTTAGATTGGTCTATGGGGTCAAAGTCGTAATGCCGATGGAATACATTGTGCCTAGTCTATGCATAGCAACTTTAACGGATATGGCGGATCATGAGGCCTTGGAAGAACAACTCACACAGCTCATGGAGCTCGAAGAAGACTGATTTTTGGCAGGATTCCATCAACAAGTACAGAATGAATGCAAAAAATCATGGCATGATCACCATATCAAGCTTCACACATTCAAGATAAACGATCTTGTATTGTTATATGATAGTAAGTTCACTAAATTTCCGAGTAAATTCCAGATGCATTGGTTAGGACCATATATTTTCAAGGAAATTATAGATGGTGGCGCACTTCAGTGCGTGAAGATGAATGGCGAACCCTTCTTGGGAAAATTGAATGGGAGCAAGTTGAAGTTGTATACTGGGGATCTTGCAGAATGACTATATGGCAGCAGGGCAACCTTAGTACTTTAGACAGTTGTAAGTGAGCGTGGGACTATAAACTACACTGTCCGATTCAGAAAACAAGGCAACAACCCAACTACTTGTAGATTGATGAGGATGCACCAAATAAAGCTACGCTCAAGACGCTGCGCGAGAGGGAAAGATATCGTGCATCCCAAGTAGGAAAATGACCGTTGAAGTTACTATTCATGATTTGACAGCCAGAAAGCGGTTAAGAAGAGTAGGGCAGCAGCAATTAAGGTGAAAATATTTGAAGATCTGGTGCCAAAACAACATTTATCATCCGAATGTGGGGGGAATGATTGGGTTGGAATTCAAATTCCCCTATAAATAGTACGCGTGTCGGTCCAGCAGAGAACACTTTGCATTCTCAGAGCTGGAGCCTTTTGTTGTCTGACGCATATACGCAAGGCATTCTCAGAAGAATTTCTTGATCGCGAACTGTTCTTCAGCAGTTTGAGAGTTATTTATGGAAAGAATGGCTGCCACTAACCCCGCCGAAGTCTTAAGTTCAGAAGCAGTTGTGTGTGATGCACCAGGACCGGAAGTGTCTAGTATGGAGGTTACGCCTATTGTGCCCACAGTGCCGAGGTTGTGTTCGAGGGTCCTAAGCTGGAACACATTCCATTGCTTAAAATGGAAGATTGGGACCTCAAGAATCATACAAAGTTTCCACACTTGGCGACTCACAAGTATATGTAGAAAATCTACTATGAGGACACAGGGGTAACAATTTTGGAGACCATGAAGTGGGTCCACGGTGTTGAGTAGTCAGGGTTGTTCAATCAGGGTGTGCCACCTTTGATGCAAATAGAAAAAAACCTTTGATACATTCAAGTCCATACACCATTAAAATCAAGTTATTAGCGAAAAATCGGATGAACATTTATAGGAAAATTTGAGTATTATCATATTCCACTGTCGCGCCCTTCAAATCTTGTGAGTTTTTTTTTTATCATATTCCGCTGTCGCGCCCTTTTTTTTCAGTATCAAAAAAGTTGTATATTAGATAATAAGAAACTGATGGATCATATACTAAGTTGTCTTCTAGAATGTACATTGTAGTATTCTAGATTTCCAAATAGCTTGAAACAGTCAAACCCCTCAAAACTGCCCAAAACCCAGAAATAATCTTGTTGCTTAAGAAAAGAGACTTAAGCAAAAAGATCATCCTAGAAATGTTTGTTCCTTTTAAATCATCATCAGAACTAACAAAGAAACAGAAAAATATAGCGTCCATATTTACAGTTCCAATAATCTACACATACAAGTATGGAAATAACAGTTTTGTCAAAAAGCAAAATAGAGCAGGAATTGCTGATGTAAAAACTTATCCAGGGAAAGAAAAAACCACAGATTGTGGTTGTTGCGCCTCCATGTAAATTACCATCTGAACCTTACCCATTTTACCCAGAAGGCCCTTCTTTGAGAGCAAATCCGTTGTCTGGTTATATTCTCTTCCTATGTAATTAATAGGAGGACGTCCAATCTTTGTCTATAGGCAATCAATTCTCCTTAACCATCCCAGAAGGGAGGGCTGATTTATGTTGGCATTTCTCTTAACATGATCCACAATAATCTTGGAGTCTCCATAAATATGGATCTTTGGGATATTTAAAAAACTTATAAGCCAAATGATACCCCAAAGTGCCAATGCCTCAGCCTTGTTGTTGGTGCCCATCCCTGCATTCTAGTATGTCCTGTACTGCAAATTGGGTGACATAAACAACCATATACCACATCCACAAATTTGGTTTTGTGAAGCCCCATTGAAGAAGGCGATTGGATATACCATAGGAGGAGCAACACTCTTTTTCTGCTTCTGTTTATGGTGAATCTCCTTTGCTGGATAAAGTGCCATTAATGAAATGATATTTTCATATGTAACTCCAAAATCTTCAAAACAATGCTCAAAAATACGTTTGTTCCTCCATTTCTATAAAATCCAAAAAACAATTAGAGGAATGTTCCTCCATGCCAATTTTTGCTTGAGCCACCATCTCAAACAATCTGCAACATTTTGAAATTGAAGGTGAGGAAAATCATAATAAGCAGCAAGTTTAAACCATACCTTGGAAACATGTTGACATGACAGAAATAGATGTGAATTTTTTTCCTCCTTCTGCTTGCAAATAACACATATGCTAGGACCATGCCAATGATGTTTTTGCAGATTCTCCCATGTTAGATTCTTGTTGTGGAAAACTAGCCATGTAAAGCAAATGATTTTACATGGGACATGACTGATGAGCCCCAGAAATGGGTAACTATATGGGCTCATTCTGCCTATTATTTTCATTTAATCCACCACTCTCCATATTTTTGTGCATGTTTTTGAATATATTTATGTCAATAGAGCGAATGGGAATAGTCACTTTGCCACAGTCTAATGAGTGTTTATTGCATAATTTTGGACTTTTTGACAAAGATCAGGCATTTATGAGAAGATTGGTAGCCAATCTCGAGGAAACAAGGCTGAGGACTTATAGGAGGGGTGTCTCCTTCATTAATGACCCCTTCCTCGAGTTCTCCATCAGCAGCTCGGAGTATAAAGGCCCATAATGATGATTTCAAGGGGCAGCCAAGCAAGTCTAGTAAAGTTGTTGTTAGCTTCAGCTTTAGGCAGCCGAGTTCCTTAAGTTTAGGAGGAATGTTGGGAGTCCCCACTTGTATAAATAAGAAGGATTCAAGCCTCAGTAGGTTAGCCATTTCATAGTATATTTTCTCACTTTTGTGCAGCTTTTTACTCAATGCATTTTCAAGCTTTTCTTGAACACTGTTTTGTGATGTAACTGCTACTTTTTGATAAATGAAGATGAATCAAGTTTTGAACCAGCACCGATCTTTCATAGAGGGCTAAAGCTCTTGGGTTAGGGCCCAAACCAAGTTTCCTATCACCTCCTTTGTGTATTTATATGCATTTTCTTGCATTCATGAGATAATTTCTGTTGTTTAGGTTAAATCTTGCTTTGTTAATTAGGTTGCTTTTGATGGTTAGAATAGTTTTTCTTGCTTCAAATTGATTAGATAGTTTGCTGAAATAACAAAAAGATATCCAAAAAGGCTACCAAGTAGGCCTTGATCTCCTTTCTCCCTCCTTGGGACCATGATTTCAGATCAAGGCACTCTTGTTGCCACCAAAAACGTTGTTTTTGCTTTCCAATGCAATTGCTAGTGTGAGATTTTGAGTTGGGGAAGTTGATATTAGTTGGATTCACATGCTTAGATCCTTTCTTGTTCATTTACCATGGCTTTCTTGAATAATTTTCTGTCTATAAAGTTCTTTTCAGCATTTCTCTGGTTTTAGGTCAGATTTTAGGTCAAAATAGAGAAAACTTTGTTTTTCGGTTCTTGCTTGGGTCAGTTTTGAAAAGTAAGTGTGCAACTCACTTATATAACATTCTAGCTTATCATTCCTCCATAGCACAGCCTGTACCAGTTCATCCCTCACTATTTCTCCACTCATTTTCCATACTTCTCCAATTTTCCCTAAGTTCTGCATTCTTACACAAAGTTGCTTTCTCGACCTTTGAACAAGTCTAGCCATCTCCTTCACTCCCGATCTTCATTGACAGAGTCCTAGACCCCTCAACACCTCCATCCAGCCTTCATTTCCCTTTTCCCGTCATCTTTTTCACCTTCAAACCTCCAAAAACTACTTTCGGCCTCGTCTTGTAAAAGCTCCTGTAGATCCCCTGCAGTGTCCTGTAGAAGTTCATGCGAGTGATTTTTTGAAGTCTGATCGCAATGAAAATCTCCAGAAGGGTACTAGGGACTTCTTAGGACCTCTCCACACCTTCCTCACCTCCTGCAAAAGCCAATTCCATCGCCCTTCGCCACAACACCTCTGCACAGTCACAACAAATTAAAACAAAAGCATAATAATTTCACATAAAATTGCTCAAAAGTAAAAAAAGATGATTTCTTCTCATTTTCTTCCGAAGTAGATTGAATACATGAATTTTACCTTTTCAGTAGTCAATGGCATCCATCTCATTAGTTTCCATCTCTCTTCTTGCAAAAGCAAGGTTAGTGGGTAAAATTAGGGTTTGCTAGGGTTTGTGTTTCATTTCAGTTTTCATCTTCTTTCTACAAGTAGAATAGCCTCTTTCGAGTTAGCTTTCTTCCATCATAGTTAAAAGCTTATACTGAGAACTCATAGAAGTTGGCTTAATCTCCTAGTGAACTTGTGCGAGCTGATCAAGTGACAGCCTGCAGTAAGAGCTAGTACTTGTGCATATAGCACCGTCGCTTCCAAGTTTGTTACGAACTACCGGGTTGATAAAAGTAAAGTAGGAAGCCCCAGGAGTTGCAACATTATTGCTACAATACTCGAGTTCACCATCTTTTTAGTGTCGTTGCCGGGGAAGCGCCAGATTATTTTGTGATTACTTCTTTTCTTCTATATTTTTTTCACTGCAACATTCTGCTAAGTAATTTATTTCAACAAAAGTAGAGTAGTTGTTTCATTTCAATTCTGTAACTTCATTTTAGCAAGCATAAATTAGACATTTCTTGTTTTCATTTCAATTTTGCAATTTCATTCCAGAAAAATAGATTAGTCATTTCCTATTTTCATTTCAATTCTGCAATTTCATTCCAGCAAAATAGATTAGTCATTTCCTGCTTTCATTTCAATTTTGCAATTTTCATTTCAGCAAAGTTTATTTTAGTTAGTTGCAATTTTTTGTTCAATCTATTTCAGTTTTTGCAAGTACATGCAGAAAAAGAAACACAAAAAATCACCCAAAAAAGAGAGATTTCCTTTCATGCCTCGTAGAAGCAGAGACAATTGAGGAAAATTCCTACCCAACACCCCCACTACATCACTAAGTCGCCCTTCTCTCTTCTTTGGTGGAAGTGATCCAAAAGAACCTATAGGTGAACCTCCAGAGATATACGAAGACCCTATAACAGAAGAATAGCAAGAAACCATTCCTCCTGAAACCATGGCTGAAAACAAAAACATTAGAGGAAATGGGGAAAGAATAGAAGGTGTCTTTCCTATCCGAGAGACCAATGGGGACACAAAGATGAAAAACATAACTCTCTTAGCCTTATCTCACTTCCATGGATTGACTACCAAAGACCCTAATACCTTCTTTTTTGAGTTTGTTGTTCTCTGTCGAACCTATGACTATGCAGAAGACGAGCAGAAGTTGAAACTCTTTCCCTCTACCCTCAAGGATGCAGCATTACGCTAGTTCATGGGGTTACCTGGAAACAATATCACAACTTGGGCTCAGATGTAGCAATCCTTTAACAAGTACCGGGACTACTATAGGTCAAAGGACACCAAGGAAGAAATCTTCCGAATGACCATGGGAAGTGATGAATCTTTAGAAGACTATGAAGAGAGGTTTCAACTCAGTTATAAAAGAGCCAGGTGCATGCTTGACCTCAAATCTCTGAAGTTGGTTCTGCTCAGAGGAGTCCCTGAAGACCTTCTAGATACCCTCCATTTGTTGTTTGGGGGAGACATCTACCAGCTACCTTATGATCACATAAAGACTGTGTTTAGAAACCATTCTAGGGCAACCAGAAAAAGAGGTAGGGGAAGTCAACCTTTAGCGAGGGCAGCCAGAAAAAGAGGTAGGGGAAGTCAACCTTTAGCCAGTACCCCCTTATCTAGTTCATCCCTTAAAAATGAATTTTCAAATCAGATGGAAGATTTCAAAAGCGAGATGAGGCAGACTATTTCCATGCAAATGGATGCCTTGCGGATCCAAAGGAAGTAAGAGGAAGCTGAGAGGGCTTTGGTCATATTTTGTTCCAGGTACACTAGAAAGCACCCTAGAAATGAATGTCTATTGCACTCCGTAGAAGTGTGTTTTTCTGTGAAGAAGACCATCCTACAAATTAGTGTCCTTCCTTACCCGGATTTAAAGCTATGTACCAAGGGGCTGAAGGAGCCACTGAACCACTCTACTTCATGAACCAAAGGAGGCCACATGGACCCAGAACTTACCAGCAGGGAATGCAAGGGACATCCCAAACTTATTACAACCCCAATCAAGCCACTTCCATGCCCTCTTGGGGTCCCTCTGCTCATCCTTCCTGGTCCACACCCCCTCCTTAGTCGTATCCATCTCAATATCATAATCAACCAGCTGCTCATTCGTTTCATTCTCATGCTCAGCCACAACCTCAGTGGAATGCACCTCATCACGGGTGGAGGCCCCAATACAACTCTCCTCCCACTCTTTTTCCTACACCACCTTCTCAACCACAACCACTACCTCCTACTCCTCCAAGACAACCCCAAATACCTGCTCAACCGAACCCGAACCCCAATAACAAACAGGCCCAACAGGTATATATTGGAGAAACAACATGTCCTACCTATGCTGTGGAGATTTAGGAGATCAACCTATGATATGGGAAGGTTCTCCCAGATAGCAAACCTCCTCCTAAGGAGGATGAGGAAGAGAAATAGGAAAGTGAACCAAAAACCATTCCACCCTTTCTTGAGAGACTAACTGGAACCACACAACCGACCCCAGAAGAAACTGAACTTCTGGGAGAACTAAAACAGTTATGTGTAAAAATACCACTTCTCCAGGCCATAAAAGATGTACCAATCTACAACAAGTTGATCAAAGAGAAGTGTTTCAGGCACCCAAGCAGGCACAAGAGAGATGCCCCAACTATCAATGTCATAGGACAACTGTCCGACCTGATGTTGGGGAAGGTAATCTGTCTGAAATATCTGGACCCTAGGAGTCCTGTAGTCGATGTCCATATCAATGGTACCATAATCCCCCACACCTTGATTGATCTAGGGGCTACCATTAACGTGATGACCAGGGACACTATGCTCAAACTCAACCTTCAGGGTTCCCTAAAAAAGACCTCAACAGTACTTCAGTTGGCAGACCGCTCCACCGTGACCCCTGAGGGAATTGTGGAAGATGTAATGGTCTCTATTGACTCCTGGGAGTACCCTGTTGACTTACTGGTTCTTCAGCCAAAGGAAAAGCTCACCGGGTATCCTCTCATCTTGGGAAGACCTTCATTAGCTACTACAGATGCCTACATTAGTTGTCGAGCTGGTAGCATGACCATCAAGAATGGGCATATGTCCAAACAGATAGTCCTATATCCTCCTACCCAACCTCTACTTGAACATGACTTACCTCTCTGGTTGGAGGAGGAAGATGAGGATGATGTCTACTCCGCACCATTGTGCATAGTGGAAGCTACCATGGGGGGTCCACAGACCGAGGATGATCTTATTGAGAACTTGATTCAGAATCCACCCCCCAGTTTGTTGCCATTAGGAGAGTTGGTGAAAGAAACCAAAGCCAATGCTTTAGTTGATCTCTATATGGCTTATCTGACCTCTCTCTGAGTTAAGAATGTGGAGTTCAACCAAGAAAAAACTCTGAAAATCAACTCATCCCTATCTACCTCTCAGGGGAAAGAACTGTGTAGCTTGTTGAACAACCACTTGGATGCTTTTGCTTGGAGCTATGAGGAGATGAAGGGAGTCAACCCTTTAGCCTGTACTCATCACATTTACATTAAAGAAGATTGTAAACCAGTCAAGCAACCTCAAAGGAGGATGAATCCGGCCCTTAAGGACATTGTCAAAGAAGAAGTACAAAAGTTGTTGGATGTAGGATTCATCTACCCCATCTCTGACAGTGAATGGGCTTCTCCTTTGGTGCTAGTGCCAAAGAAAAATGGGAAGTGGAGAATCTGTGTAGATTATCGAGAACTAAACAAAACCACCAAGAAGGACCATTTCCCTTTGCCTTTCATAAATCAAGTGTTAGATGGCCTGGCAGGGAAGAAGTTCTTTTCCTTCCTAGATGGGTTTAGCGGGTACAACTAGATCGAAATCAGCCCGGAAGACCAAGATAAGACCACTTTCACTTGTCCATGGGATACCTTTGCCTACTGGGTCCTTCCTTTTGGGTTGTGGAATGCTCCCGGCACTTTCCAGAGAGCAGTACTAAGCATATTTGCTGAACTGGTTCACGACTCAGTGGAAATCTATATGGATGACTTTACCCCTTATGGTCCTAACTTCCAGGAAACGTTGACTAACCTGAGGAAAGTTTTTTTCAAGTGTATTGAAATGAACCTGTCCCTTAGTCCTGAAAAATGCGAATTCCTAATGACTGAAGGGACTGTGCTAGGTCATACAATTTTTCAGCAAGGATTACAGGTGGATCCCAACAAGATTGCTATCATCCAAAGGGTCCCACCTCCTCAAAATGTAAGAGATGTTCAAAGTTTTCTAGGCTTAGCAGGGTATTATAGAAGATTCATTAAGGATTTTAATAAGCTAGCCTCTCCATTGTTTGGTATTTTGGGAAAAGATGCTGAGTTTATATGGACTGGAAACTGTCAAGAGGCTTTGGATGCCTTGAAAGGTAAGCTGGTAATTGCCCCAATCTTGAGAGGTCCAAATTGGGCCCTACCTTTCCACATTCATACAGATGCCTCGAACAAAGCTATAGGAGCAACCTTAGGGCAAGTTGAAGAGAAGTTGTTGTACGCCATATATTTTGTCAGTAAAAACCTGTCCAAGGCAGAATTAAACTACACTGTAATCGAAAATGAGCTCCTAGTTGTAGTCCATTCCTTAAACAAGTTCAGACACTACATCACCCAATGAGCTGGTCTATGGGAAGAAGGCTTTGCTATCCATAGAATTTGAATATAACACATTAAGGATGACAACTCAGTTGGACCTAGATCTGAGAGATGCACAAAAGGAAAGATTGCTTTAGCTAAATGGATTGGATGAACAGAGAATGCAGGTCCTTCTCCACTCAGAGGTAGTCCAACTTCAAAGAAAGATATGGTATGATAGACACCTCAAAGAAAAATAATTCCAGCAAGGGGATTGGGCACTGATGTATGATTCAAGATATAAAGATTTCAAGGGCAAACTGAGGACAAAATGGCTGGGACCATACACAGTAGAAAAATGCAATGACAATGGTTCAGTCCTTATCCAAACCATTGATGAAGAAACCATCCCCATGCTCATCAATGGGCATAGATTGAAGATCTACAGGAGGCCCCTTTCCAAGCAAGAGTTCATTGAGAATCTGGGTAAATCAGTGTTGGTAGTGGAGCAGGTCCCTGTCTCCACTCCACCCACACCCTAAAAAAAAAAAGGAAAAAAAGGAAAAAAAAAACAGAAAAAAACAGAAAAAGGAATAAAAGATCCCTGGGTGAAAACCTCTTAGAGGCGCCCAGGGTAGGTAATGAGGGTGAAAACCTCTTGGAGGCACCCCAGTTGTCTCAAAAAAAAAAACCTAACCTCTTTTGGATGGATTGCAAGTTGCGGGAGGGTCACACAAGAAACAGACATGGTCAGGCTACATACACCCTTCATAGTCCATCACTCCATTGATGTTATCCTTTCTCAAGCCTTGGTCTCATTTTTTCTGAAAATTTCGCATCCTATAGGAAACTTTGTGTATTCTACAGGAGGATCTTGTAGAAACTACAAAAAGGCCAAAATCAATTTCAGAGAAGGACCCGAGGGTTGGAATTTCGTCTAGAAGGCCTGTGAACTTCCCTACCACCATCCATCCACCTAACTCTCCATTTCATCCCTGCACCCCCATTTTTCCACTCGTTTTTCTCCCCTGCATAAACAAATACAGAAATTTTGTTTCTTTCATTCTGTAAACACAAAAAAATAATGACAAATAAAGCAGCAACGTTCTTACTTATTCCTACCTGATACCTTCCAGCTGCTATTTCTTTTCATTCGAGACCTTCTTCAACAGTTTTTTAGCCCTGCTCAAGCATCAACCTGAATTTCAAAAGGAGAAGCAGCTACAAGAAATCCTGCAGGATTCCTGTAGCAGCTGATCCCTTTGAAAAACATACTCCAGAGATAGGGTCAGCAGCGAGGATGCATGCAACATACAAGGAGCAGAGCCTAAGTGAACTATCATCAACATAAGCCAAAGGCCGAGCATGCAGAGCACCAGCAACAACAGCAACAAGGAAATGAAGTGCCAAAGTCCGAAGCATGCATAGCACAACAACGACTAAGCAGGTAAGTGCCTAAACCTATTCCTCGATTGCATGAATATTATTTCAAAACTGCATGAACTATGGGAATGTCACAATTAAACAGAATCGGTGGCCAGCGAATTGGCCACCCTCATTCAGTTACACACCCTCGTGGAATTTAAATGAGCCTCGTCAAATTCAAACTGTCGATCAGATACGCAATTAGCACATGTGACATGTCAACTCGAGAAGAAAACATTCGTTACCGGTAGTGGTGGTGGTGTACAATAGGAGTAAGGGAGGTGATGGCAGTCAGGTGGCATGCAGAACCATTATGACACTGACGTAGGACCAACGGTCCGAATGGGGATAACGTACCCATCCGACCACCTCACCTCCTCACCACTGATTACACCAACAATTAAGTACAGTGCGGTCTAAGCCTCCGCCACTCTTTGTTTCATTCTTCATTTACGAAGTTATCGACTGAAGTACTCACTTACCACCTTCAAAACAGCGAACCATTCATTTTCCACCAGTTTTCTTCCAGTTTAAAAAAACCCTCCCACCTATTGGGCTCTATAGGAGCACTACTGCATTCTACAGGAGCCGGAACACCGTCTACATGAATATTTCTACAGGAAGGGAAGAGAGTAGCTCTGCAGAAGGAAAACCTGAGATTTTTGTCAAAATTCGAGCTTAAGAAGAGGTAGGCTCGGGAAACTGTTCTGCATATGATATATTTATATAAGGTGGTGTATTAAAAAAAAACACATTATTTGGTTGAAAGAACGGAAAGTGAAGCTTAAAAGTCTGTTTGTATTTTTTCTCTGAGTTCTACACAGTTTCTCTGTTTTCTTCTCTGCATTCAAAGTCTGTCTTCTTCTTCCTCACATTCTACTATAAAGAAAAAAGGATGCAACCGTAGAAACCAGCTTGTGAAAAAACCGAATTTGCAAGTCTGTCTACTCTCTGAAAAAACCCTGTGTTATTTATTCTCTGTTCTGTCAAAAAAATTGATTTTTTCCAAAAACCGAGAATCAAATTCAAAATAAAAGCAGGTTGAAACAGGGGAAATATTGCAAATTGATGTTGTGAAGAGAAAGCACATGGGAAAATTCCCTCTTTGGTCAGAAAAAGACAAAACTCAGTTGTCCCTCTATTTCTGGTTTTGGAAATTATTGTCTCCTTCCTCACCTAAGCATCTTCAGAAACCACTAAAAACACCATGCCAGGAGGTTTTATGAGAAAGGAGCCTTTGAACTCCAACAAATTGCATGAGCAACCCGAAGTAGTGGCCCTCTTCACCAGGGCAAACTAGATGTCTTTCTTTCAGAGAATTCATGGATATGATGAGGAGGTGACTGAAGAATTCTTGATGTCCTTAAGACCCCATTCAAAAACACATGCTACAGTCAGTTTCAGGGGTCTGACCCTAGAGCTTACACCTGATTCTATTAGCAGAATCACAGGTCTTCCACTTGGGCTCCCTTGGAGCAAGGAGGAAAAAACATTGGGACAGGTTGCTAAGAAGACATTTTTTCAGCCTGAGGAGCATCCTGTAGAGGATAAAAATGGGGTCAGAAGGACAAGCTTACATCCTCCATGGAGTGAGGTTAGTTACCAAATCATGAAATACATCACTTGTGAAGCAAGGTTCAGTATCGTTTATGGTTATCACTTCAGATTACTACATGAATTGAGATATGGGATGGACCTGCCTGCAGCTAGGAAACTTAGTCTCCCATATTTCCTCTTCTAGTCTTTGATAGAATGTGGCACCAAGCTAAATGCAGGGGTCCCAGACCAGCTGGCCCACCATGGGCTCATCAAACTATTGGTAGAAGATGCCCTACAAACATACATTATCCCCATAGCTTGGGAAATTTTTAGGAATATGTCTATAGAAGTTGACATCAAAACTTCGACTGAGGACATCAGCCCATCTAGCAGTGAAGAGGGGGAGCAGAAAGAGGAAACTGAGAAGGAAATTCCTGAGGAGGCACAAGATATTCAAACAGAAGGAAAAACAGAGGAGAAACAGAAAGAAGAGGAGAAACTTGACAAAACCACAGTCCCACCCAAGGCAGAAAAAAAAACAGCACCAAAGGCAGGGAAGAGGAAAACGACAATAGCTAAAATGAAAGAGCCCAAGAAAGCCCAGAAAAATACTGCCACAGGAAAGGCAGGGGCTCAGCAAGAAAAAGAGAAGACACCACCAAAGGCAGTAGAGGCAAAATAAAAAACAATAGTGCAGGAGATGAAGGAGAAGAACAACAAGAAGAAACATCCCCTGAAACACTGGCAAGGGAAGTAGTAGCTGTGCTTGCTACATTAAGCACTCCAGCAAAAAAAAAGGTAAAAAGGAAAAGGAAAACATCTATGTATTTCAAAGCTAGGAGAAGCACCAGGATTAAGGTGGGCAAGCCCCAACCACCATCAAAAGAACCAATTATCATTGAGGATGCACCTACTGAGAAGAAGGAGGACTTTCCCTCCAATATCTCTATCACTTATGAGAGAGGGAGTCCCAAAACATCCACTTGGAAGGAAAGAATCAAATTGATGGACTCCAAAGCAGTCCTACAGGAAGCTGAAACATCTCTACAAGAGACACTGGCAAAACTTAAAGAAACTGAGAAATTGGAGAAACAGGTAGAAGAACTGTCACAGGAGAAAGGAAAGGAAAAAGAAATACCTGAGACAAGCCCTTAGCCTAATTTAGGCTCCTATTACAATCTTCTAGAAGGTGGGAAGATCATCCCACAAAAAATTGTTGTGCTTCTTTTCTTTGAATTAGAAAAAGAGAGGGTCAGAACCCACACCTGGATGTAGATAGCTAAATCTAAAGGAGTTGAAGATATAGGGCACATGGAAGATAAGTTGAGAGAGTTGAGAAGGGAGTTGGGCATGGTAAGACACTTAGAGAGCATTAGAAGGGCCCAACTATAGGAAGAAAATGAACTGCTGAAAAAGTAGTTACAGGACCAGGAACCTCAAGGGGAAGACAAGTTGCCAATTTTGGAAGGACAACAGCAGCAAGAAGGTCCCCTAGCAGATAATGAAGAAGTAGAGAAATAGCAGCAAGAGGAAGATCCACATACAGATGTTGAAATACTAATGAAACAACAACAAGAAACATAATCTCAAGCAGTAACTGAAGTGCAGATTTTGAAACAGCAGTTGCAGTGAAAGGAAGCCCAGATGGCCTGCATAGCCAGCTGGGCAATGGAGGCCTTGCAATGCAGACAACCAGCTAGATCCTATGCACTGTATCTCAAGGACCAGTGGCTTCAATTCCAAATTAAAACATTGGCCCAAAGGGGCACAATCCCATTCCAAAATTATGGCTAGTTTATTCATTTATGCGATAGTAGTTCAACTAAAAATAAAACCAAGTTAGCAGAATTTTATTTACACAACCTGACACTTCCTAACATGAATCTATGGGATCCAAACACTGCATTAGGATACCTACAGCTCATGGCTATGGCTTCTTGGTTGAGCCATGAGGAAAAGAGAGCAGTGGAAATTCAGAAGATTATGGCCAGGGAGCTAAGTGAGCCCCTCATGATAAGGGCAGAACCAACAGAACCATTAGCCCTCATTTATGCCCATCAACACCTATCAGCGAATCTTCAAGTTCTTCCTGATTATGTTGACAAGCAAGCACAGGCTATTGCCCATTTTTAAGATATGGAGAGATTATTTGGTGATGACTGCCTTCATGCTTGCATGAGAAGGTGGAACACATTATCCCATAGCTTGAAGATCTAGGAGTATCACTCCCCAACTAGAATGAGAGAAGCTATGAGGAGAGTGCCTCTATATAAACAATCAATGCAAAACTTGAAAGCCACCTGGATTGGTTTGAAATAAAGTCCTCCACTATTGCTAGGACTGTTGGAAGGGGTTAAAGAGGAGGAAGAACAAAAACAATGGGAGGAGGTGGAAAGAAAAGCAGGCTTCCATGACAAAGAAGAGGACATCACAACAGAAGCTTGGGATGTCAGAGATGTTGTTAAAGCTATTAAAGATGAAGAACTGGATTAGTTGCTCAGAGGATGAGCAATCCATTCAGCAAGGGGTGATGATGAGCCCCATAAATGGGTAACTATATGGCCTCATTCTGCCTATTAGTTTCATTTAATCCACCATTCTCCATAGTTTTGTGCATGTTTTTTAATATTTATGTCAATAGAGCGAATGGGAATAGTCACTTTGCCACATAGTCTAATGAGTGTTTATTGCAGATTTTTGGACATTTTTGGACAAAGACCAGGCATTTATGAGCAAATTGGCAGCCAAGCTCGAAGAAACAGTGTTGAAGACTTATAGGAGGGGTGTCTTCTTCATTAATGACCCCTTCCTCGAGTTCTCCATCAGCATCTCAGAGTACAAAGGCCCACAATGATGATTCCAAGGGGCAGCCGAGCAAGTTTAGTAAAGTTGCTGTTATCTTCAGTTTTAGGTAGCCGAGTTCCTTAAGTTTAGGAGGAATGTTGGGAGTCCCCACTTGCATAAATAAGAAGGCTTCAAGTCTTAGTAGGTTAGTCATTTCATAGTATATTTTCGCACTTTTGTGCAGCTTTGTACTCAGCGCATTTTTGAGCTCTTTTTGAAGACAATTTTGTGATGTCACTGCTACTTTTTGATAAATGAAGATGAATCAAGTTTTGAACCAGCACTAATCTTTCCTAGAGGGTTGAAGCTCTTGGGTTAGGGCCCAACCCAAGTTTCCCAACACCTCCTTTGTGTATTTATATGCTTTTTCTTGCATTCATGAAATAATTTTTGTTCTTTAAGTTAAATCTTGCTTTGTTAATTAGGTTGCTTTTGGTGGTTAGAATAGTTGTTCTTTCTTCAGATTGATTAGAAAGTTTGCTGAAATAACAAAAAAAGATCCAAAAAGGCTACCAAGTAGGCCTTGATCTCCTTTCTCCCTCCTTGGAACCATGATTTGAGATCAAGGCACTCTTGCTGCCACCAAAAACATTGTTTTGCTTTCCATGCAATTTATAGTGTGGTATTTCGAGTTGGGAAAGTTGATATCAGTTGGATTCACATGCTTAGATCCTTTCTTGTTCATTTACCATTGCTTTCTTGCATAATTTTCTGTCTATGAAGTTCTGTTCAGCATTTCTACGGTTTTAAGTCAGATTTTAGGTCAAAATAGGTAAAACTCCGTTTTTCGGTTCTTACTTGGGTCAATTTTGAAAAGTAAGTGTGAAACTCACTTGTAGAACATTCCAGCTTATCATTCCTCCATAGCACAGCCTGTACCAGTTCATCCCTCACTATTTCTCCACTCATTCGCCATACTTCTCCAATCTTCCCTAATTTCTGCATTCTTCCACAAAGTTGTCTTCTCGACCTTTGAACAAGTCCAGCCATCTCCTTCACTCCCGATCTTCATTGACAGAGTCCTAGACCCCTCAACACCTCCATACAGCCTTCATTTTCCTTTTCCCATATTTTTTCATCTTTGAACCTCCAAAAACCACTTTCAGCCTCCTCCTGTAGAACCTCCTGTAGATCCCCAGCAGTGTCCTGTAGAAGTTCATGCGAGTGATTTTTCGAAGTCTGATCGCAATGGAAATCTCCAGAAGAGTACTAGGGACTTCTTAAGACCTCTCCACACCTTCCTCACCTCCTGCAAAAGCCAACTCCATCACCCTTTGCCACCAAACGTCTGCACAGTCACAACTAGTTAAAACACAAGCATAATAATTTCACATAAAATTGCTCAAAAGTACAAAAAGATGATTTCTTCTCATTTTTCTTTCGAAGTAACTTGAATACATGCATTTTAATTTTTTAGTAGTCAATGGCATCCATTTCAGTGGTTTCCATCTCTCTTCTTGCAAAAGTAGGGTTAGTGGGTAAAACTAGGGTTTGCTAGGGTTTGTGTTTCATTTCAGTTTTCATCATATTTTCTGCAAGTAGAATAGTCTCTTTCGAGTTAGCTTTCTTCCATCACAGTTAAAAGCTTCTTCTGAGAACTCATACAAGTTGGCTTAAGCTCCCAGCGAACTTGTGCCAACTAATCAAGTGACAGCTTGCAGTAAGAGTTAGTACTTGTGCATATAGCACCATCGCTTCCAAATTTGTTACAAACCACTAGGTTCATTAAAGGTAAAGTAGGAAGCCCCAGGAGTTGCAACATTATTGCTGCAATACTGGGGTTCATGAATGACATTTCCATAAATCAAATAGCATCGGGTCCACCACATATCCGCCTTCTACCTTAGACGGTTTATCATATATGTTTGCAACTACAACATTTGCAGATTTTATTTTCCCAGAATAACTAAGTTTGTCCTGATAGACCTCCCTAGAAATCCCAGCAGCGTTTAAAACATCAATGATGAATAGCCATTCATCCGCCATTTGTCCTGTCAGTCCCATCTGTAATGGAGAGTTCCATATAGGAAAGTGGTCACTCCATGTTCGAATCAATTGATTCCAGAACAAATAGCCTTTTCTAAGAAGAGCCAGGCGCAATTGTTCAGAGAAGAGGCATCCCCCATTTGTTCCATATATCTGATCAAGGCCAATAATCATGGAGTGTCCAGATCCCATGTTCCACCTGAGATGATTGAGGAAAAAATTTCCAACTTTTTGAAAGCTTCTCCATATAGCCGAGCCACCTGAAATACCAATGGAATTTTTCCGAAACCAACAAGTGAAACTTTTGTTCTTCATATACTTTTGGTGGATCATTCTACTCCATACACCAGATCCGAAGATAGCCCGCCATAGAGATTTTACTAATAATGCTTTGCCAAATAGTTTAAGGTTCATGATACCCCATCCCCCTCTCATCTTCGAGCATGCAATATGGCGAAATTTAGTAAGGTGATATTTGTGCTTTCGGTTACAACCAGCCCAAATAAAATTTGCCATAATTCTATTTATGTTATTTATAGTTGCCAATGGAATATGAAATCACTGAACCAAGAAAATGGCCAGTTGAGTTAGCACTGTCTTTGTCAGCGTCACACAACCACCTAAGGATAAACAATGAAATTCTCAGAGAAATTCTCTTGAAGAATCTATCCACCAGCCATTGCTAGTCACCGTTTCTATAACAATTTGGTTTTATATGGTATCCGAGATATTGTATACCATTCGCCATTTCGGTTTCTTCCACCCCAAACAGGGTCTTAATATAATTGATATTTTCCATATGGCCCTTGTCAAAATATAGCTTAGATTTATTTATTTATTTATTTATTTATTTTCAGAAAGAAAAGGCTGAATATATCATATTGAGATAATATAAAAGTCCAGATTTACAAAAGACAGCTGAGGAGCTGATAGGCCTTGATCTTAACACAAGGACTAGTGAATAGAAAGACAATTCCCCCACGAGGGTAGGAAGAGCAGAAAACATATTAACAGATATAGACAAAAGATCAAAGATGGATACATCATAAGTCATATTCTATGAGAAACACAGGTTATGAGCATAATTGAGACTAGATCACTGGCCATAGACCATAACCTATCAAAAAGGAAAACAACAAAACAAATGAAAGAAATAAAACTGATGATAAGCCGAAAATGGATCATAAGCCCGAAATGGAGAAATCCTGAATGAAGCAGGAATTCTCACCATCTTCAATCCTCAAGGACCATCTACCTGCATCAAGACGCAGACCCTGTTTCGACAAGCAGTCCGCTTGCTGATTCTAAGAGCGATAGATGTGCTGAATGGACTTATCTTTTATGAGACCCCAAAGATATTTTATTCGAGCCATCCAGCCTGCCAGGTGGGGGCATCTAATGAGGCTTGACCCGAGAACATGATCCATTACAAATTTTGAGTCACCAAAAATAGAGATAGCCTGCATATCACAGAAGGAACAAAATGCTAGAAGGCCAGCGAGCGCTCTGGCCTCGGCCAAGCTGTTTGTGCCATTACCCGCATTCCAAGAAATATTGAATTTAAATTCTATATCCATGATGATGAGAACCCGGAAGCCACAAATGCCCTGTTGCGCAGTGCCATCAAAAAATGCACTTGGAGGGCATTTGTCGATACAACTATGCGACTTACTGATATTTGATATCAATTTGGGTTGATTCAAAAGCACAACTTCGTAGGATGTAATAATCTGTTGAACAATTTACAGCAGGGGTGACTTTGAGTCTTCGAAGATTTTGTGGTTACTCCATTTCCAAAAAAACCTAAGGGATAAGAATATCGAAAATATGAAATCCTGTCCATATTGACTTGGATTCAATGAAAAACATAGAAATGTTACGTGTATGGACTTGAATTGAGTGGGCGAATAAGTGCGATGAAACTTTCTTCGAAAATTTTTGTTTTGTCTTGTCACTTGTCGCTATTACTTGACTTCTGGTCGGTAACGACGCGAACGAATTGAGTGAGCGAATAAGTCGGATAAAACTTTATAGACAATCTCAGTGGGCGAATAACTCGGATGAAATTTTCCAGAAAATCTGGAGATATGCCGTCCACACTCCCGTCTTTCAAATCATGTTGAGTTGTCGGTATTGACTTGACTTTAAAAAAGCATGAGGGTGTAATTGACTGGCCCAATAACCGACGGAATTTTTTTATGAAATCTCAGTATTATCTGAATCTGTCGTCCCTTTAAATCTTGTAAGTTGTTGGTATTCACTTTGACTTTACTGTTGCATATGATAAACCTGAAGAGATTGAAATTTGAAGGAATTTCTGAGATAAAGTTAGAATAGCAATACGCTTACCAATGTTGGAATTTGACATGCAAATTGTCTGTCCCGAGGCAATTTAATAGTCAAATACGGCTAACGGTCCACTGTACCCATCATCAAATAGCGTTAAAATCTGTTAGAAGTTTAATAATATGGTAAAAAAACGTCAGATGACGGGTGATATCAATTTGAAATTCCAATGTCTTTCAAAATGCTGTTGGAGAAGGAGAACACGCAACTTTACTTCTCGAAGTTTTTTTTTGTAAGTAAGCCTTTTGAGGTCAATTCGCTTCCGAGGTGATTCATGAATCGATGTCATTGGCAAAATTTTGATACGAAACAAATAGCGTAATGGATATCCTAGAGTATATTTACTTCAATCACGTCTCACTTTTTATATATATACATTTATATAGAATATTGAATTCTAACCTTTTAAAGTGTTTGTTAAACAATATTATAATAAAAGTAAAAATGGCGTGTGGAAAGGTAAAAGATGTATTAGAGAGAAGAAATTGGGATGGTCAACTAAAAAAAATATATATAGTTAAGTTTAGATAAAGATTTATAATGCAAGGTAATTATTTTGTTGAAAAATTCTAATAGAATTTATATAAAAGGAGTTTTTAGTTAAAATAATTATTTTATATTATTTTGAGACATTTATAAAAAAATTGTTAGAATGGTGAGTCTAAGGGATAGACGGAGAGATATGTGTTGAAGCAATTTTGTAACATTGTTTTGAGACATTTCTCATATCAATTACGGTCAAATTATATTTTGCTATAGTTATGAGGTTGAGGAATTTCCATTGCATAAGTATGCCATGGATATTATTATGGGGTTTTTTCTTGCTTGGGCTTCATTGAAAGTACGTTGAAGTAACACTTAGTGGCAAGTCATAATAGAATATTTGTCCACAACAAAACGATGATATAAGTTAAATATCCCACAAAACAAGAGAACTATACATCTTTCATTCCTATATGCCATAAATCCTTGGAGTGAGGAGAATCCTTGAAAAAGGAAGAAGAACAACCTTCTAATCTCATAGCATGATGAGATTTGAAGATAAAGTGGTCCCTTGTATCCTTCTTTAGGGACTAAGGATTACATTTATAGTCGCCTATGGAGTATCGTGATATCTTTGACTGTGGAGCTAATGGGACCAAACTTTGATCTATGTAATGGGAAATCTCTCGTTACAAGACAACTAGAGTTTCGCGAATCCAAGAGGTCTAATGAGCCAATCACTAAAAATAAGATATATATTGCAGCATTAATACATATTCAATAAGAGTGGAACTGTAGATATAACCCATGAGCATAAAAGATAAACTTTGAAAATATCTTCTCGAATACCCATATTTGTGTTTTTCTAGGGCTAGATTGTTCTCTACTGAAGATAATTGCATTTTTAAACCTTTTCAACATTTTCATATTGCATTCACCCCGTTGTATCATATAATTATTAGAAATTATGTAGAAATAACAATAATATTAATAATGTAGCATAACAATGAGGAACAATAGAAGCAAAGCATATATAATAGAGATACTTAGATTTTGGTCAGAAACTAGGGAAAAATTCCACATGGGGGAAAACCCATAATCAATTCTTCTTCTTCTATTAGATATTCATCAATGTTCAGTTGAGATACAAAGTACAATAGAGACTATTCTCTTTCATCATTAATCACATTAGGCCACCTAGGGCCAATCTTGGATCATACTAGATCCTCATAAAATAGCAACAGGTATTCACATGCCCTCGTATCCTTGAAACAAGAATTTCTATTAGCACTATCATAAGCATCACTGTGATATACATTGTCACATTTGTCATAGAAGCACTGTCACAACTATCATACATCACTTTTATAGAGTCACTATCATAGATGCACTGTCACAACTGTCATAAAAAATGTTATAGAGGCACTGACACCATTGTCATAGAGGCACTATAATTGAGGCATTAGCACACATCACTGTAACAAGTAATTCTTCCATAGTAACAACTATCATTGATAATAGGATAATCTCATGTCCTTTTGTCATGCCATACATCATATGTATCATATTTCCATAAGGACAACAATGCCATATCATTGCCATATAAGGACTACCAAGTCATGTCACTGTCATATAAGGATTGCCGAGTCATGTCACTGTCATATAAGGACTTCCATATCATTGTTATATAAGGAGTTCCATAAATACATTGTCATAAAACCATTGTCACACACCATGTTATCATACACATCATTATTAAGAGTCAAAGCCATATGACATTGTCAAGATTCAATGCCAATACATCACTGGCATATATCTTGAAGATATTTATACTGTAATATTATAAACATAATGTCCTGCATCATTGGTCATGGAGCATTTTCATATATCATTTGACATGAATCACTATGTTGAGAATTTATGAAGTACATTACAACCATACATCACAAGTCTCTTTCATACATTCAGAGGATTAGGGTGCACAACCAATACCCTAGTTGCAGAAATTTAGAGCCATTAAGATAGAGGTAGCCCCACAAGATGCCACAAAGATACAATAGCAAGCTATAGAGATACTTTTGAGTCACTAAGATAGATTGCAATCCATAGAGATATAATAGCGAGCTACAAATATAAATGTAAGTCACGGAGGTAGAATACGAGCCACATAGATACAATAGTGAACTATAGAGATAAATGTGAGTCATTGAGGTAATTATGAGCCAGAATTCTCATACCCAAATGATGGAGAGTAGACACCCTTTTATAGTTGATCATTCATACGAAGGGACACGTCCCTTGGGCGAGGTCGACTTGTGAGTATGGAGGGAAAACTCAAATTCATAATATTTAAATATATTTGACAAATTCCTTAGTGATTACTCACCTAAATAAATTTGTTCTATTAAATAATAATAAGAGGAGTGCCAAACACATTAATAATAATATCTCTTTTATACGATTGAATTCTCTTTGGGGTAGATGGGTTCCAATGGGAAGTTCATCCCATAGTTGCCACAATTTTCAACACTATTTACCTCCATTTTGGAGAGCTCTAATATATACATTAAGAAGTTGTGTGGATGTAATTTGTGATGATCAACATTGACTAGATGGAACAATAAGGAGGCTTTATCCGTAGAGTACCTAATTGCAATATATGGGTACTTGAGATGTCCATCTATTATGAATTATCATCACAAATAATAAGATGATTGGAGAAATTAGCATGCCCAAGAAGAACTTTACGAGAATGATGGAACGAGGAACTAAAATCTTCATAAATGTGTTTGGAATTGAAACAAGGAATCTCTCTATCCCACCCAGTTTGAAACTTGAAGAATTAAATCCCAAATATCATCCACAAACAAAGATAGTTATGATTTGTAATAGCCCTCGTGAAAATTCCATGTAAAAATATATAAATTCCACGGATTATGGGACACATATTCCAACATGAATGTTGGGTAGGACATCTTGGTGTGGGTGTTCATTTGGTTGTTTATGACTAAGGAAATTGGCAAACGCAATGACTAAGGCTTTGGAAAGGCATGAGACATTTATTGACATTTTATTTATGAATGGAAATTAGGAGAAAAGGAAGATGAAAGGTCATAGGTTGCATGTGAGGAGGAAAATAATGGAAAATGAAGAAAATAGAGGCCTCATTGATAAAAAGGCTTCTGAGGATCACTGTGCAAGGCTTGATCAGTTCAGTTTGGAGCTCTCTCATTATTTTCTCTCTCTCATACTCTTGGAGAGGGAGGATCAAGCAGCTACAACAGGCTTCATTATAGGTATCGACTAGCATGTGTGTTTTCCTTTTTAGATTTAGAATGCATGGTATTGCATGTGGTTCTTTTGTTGTCGTGGCATGAGTTTTTCTAGGTGTAATAGTGTTTTCAGCCTAGCCTTTCCATTTTTGGATTGACGGATGGATTCGAAGTTGAGTGGGGTGGATATTCGAATGATAAAGAACATGGCGTAGTGGTCCCTGAACCAGACTGTGGATCACGGTAAAGCCACTGGCCTTGTAACCCCTGATCCAAACTATGGGTTGTGATAAAGCCTGGATTGTGTTGCCTCGGTGGACCTAGGAATCCTTGTCGGTGAATGGCAGGATACATGATAAAGCCAAGAGTTGGTTTTCTCTCCATTGGGCCTAGTAATCCTGTGTTTGGGATAATTAATAAAGCCTAGAGAGTGGGTCTCGGTTTAGGGCCTAGTGATCCGGTTTGGATTGCGATAAAGCATGAGAAACTAGGAGATAGGAAAATTTCTCACAGTGTAGGTGGATAATTTCGGTGTTATCCATGCTTGTTTGGCCTAGTGATCAGGTGGAGATCATGGTAAATCCTATTATGATGTGTTCATTTTGTTAGCCTAGTCATCTGGGATGGATTATGGTAAAGCTTGGTTTCTATTGATAAGGGTGAGGTAGTTTAGCCTTAGTATGCTCTAGTTGGTTCTTTTGGTTTGAGTCCCACATTCATGTTTGGAATATGGCATGAGGGTGATTGGCTAAAGTGAGACTTGGCTCAACCAATGTATGGTCAGGTGGAACATGATAGTCCCATCTCTGGTTGGTTCATTGTATTCATTAATGAGAAGTTCATTCTCTTGTTTTTCATGACATGCAAATGTATTGATGTATATGTGGATTTTGATGGCCGATATTTTTATGGTATTTCTATTCCTATTATGTTGGTTATATGTATATTTTATGGCAGTAACTATGTATGTCTCTCAGCATGTTTTTAATTTTACATGAATGGATAATGTGTATATGACCTAATAGATGATAGTGCAGAAAATGACATGAGCGAACAATGATTCATAGAGATTCTCATATAAGTATGAGATCCCTACACTTAATTTTGTTGTTTACACCTGTAGGTTACATGTTGATGATATGTTTGACGAAATTCCTATCATGGCTAGTAGGGATCTGGTTATGGTCTTGTTCATTTTATTGCTTTTGCGTCATTATCTCTCTGTACATTTCCGGATTCTAAGTTATCAATCCATTATGGGTAGTGACCTGAGCTTTGAGATTGAAAAATGGCTTAAATCCCAGGGTTGTTGGCACAAAACTGGAAACTTTGGTCTATGGTCGTTGGCAGGAAAGCCTGTGAAAGCGACTTTTGGTTTTTGGTCGCTCCCTTGCCCATAGCATGAGAGCGATTGTGGCCTAAGAGATCCAGAACAATGGTGGGACCCAGGGACAGGCTGCCTGAGTGGCTGACATGTCCCCTGGGGATTCTGAAGCATATGTTGGATGACTGTGTGTGATGTTTCATCGATTCCACTTCCTTAAGGTCACATAGGGAGTTGAATTTGATCATAGTAGTCTCTCATCTCATGTTTACCCTGATTGGCATGGTTACTTGGGTGGATGTGGGAGGAGGGTGTTATAGAGTGGTAACAGAGCATGGTTCAACTCTCAAACTAAATGGGCAGTGTGTGTTGGTCATGCATGCATGTCAATTGCAGGTGTGTATCTTACACTGCATGTGCTTGTTGCATTAGCTTGATGATTGATTATGGTTGTAGTATGGTTATCATGGAGAATTTGATATTGATTTTGTGGAATGCATTTGTCATGAGTACGTGACTGGTTGCATATGTTTATGTCTCTTACATGTTGAATTTATGTTGCCTACTTATATCCTTGTATGTTATGTTACATTCTTGATTATTTTGATTATATGTATCAGTCTTGTAGGTTGATTACAAGAATTGATCACTTGTGCTTGACTACACGTGTCTATGTGTATGTATAGTTGATTATGCATTGCTTATGCATGTTGATGGTTGCATATGGAAATGTGTAATTGAAGTAATGGTTGTTGTCATGCATGAGGTCATGGTTTGTGAATTTGATATGGTCATGCATTGATGACTGGACTCTAGCTAGAAGGTTTTGTAAATGGTTTTGTACTCATGTGTTATATCTCTATATGCAGTAGTTATGCAAGTATGGTCTTGGTTATAGTTATGCATGAATAGTAGGTCGAACATGCCTTGTGAGGTCACGGTATGCAATTTAGGTCATCAGGGTGATATTAATATGTTATGATGCTAACATGTTGGCTACAATAGAGCAGGAGATGTAGATCATCATAGTGAGGTTGCAGCATTGGACTTTGGGGTAAGAGCAGATTGTCATACAGGTATTGTATGTTTGGCATGAAGGTATGTAAGTCAAGGATTGTTATATGCATTAGGTTTATTTACATGTATTTTGATGTTATGGTTACATTCATGATAGATGTTAGTTGATTAGTGTAGTTATATGCACATGTATCAGATAGTCAAGAATGACAGTAACTTATGGTTGTATGCATTGCTATTATTATTTATGTTAGATAACTTCATGATTAGGTTATATGTTGTGGATGAGCATGATATATAGATTAATTTTTATATGCTATTAACTTGATGATTAGGCTTGTTTCGTTGAGGTCTTGATGCTCTAATTTGGATTGGTCATATGCGTGATGGTTATGTTCATTGCGTTGGAGATCTTGATGTTTTATGTATTATGTTAACTTGGTTTGACCTACGCAGATGGTTATGGTTGCGATATTCAGGTATGAGTCGACATATTTGTGATATGGTGTCATACTAATATAGATTGATCATACATATGTGGTTGTTATGCATGAATAACAAATGCTTATAAGCTTATGACGTGAACATGTTAGTTAGTTATTGTGATGGACATCATGATTTATGTTTGATTTGATATGTTGTGAAGTTGTATCATGCTAACCTGGATTAATTATGTAGGCAAGATCACCTCCTTGAGATACATTAAGGTATGAGTTTGCTTATGTCGTATATTTGGTACTTGACTATTTGATTATGTTGTCTAGTTGATTTATTTAACATGGTATGGTTTGCAAGTTGGTTAAATGTTTGATGAATTGCATAATATGGCTATGTGTTCAAATGATATTGTTTTAAGACGATTGTACTAATACATATGTGTTGAGATAGCTGATATGTACTTGAGTGTAATAGGTGACAGTTGTAGCGTTATGTCTAATGATTATGAGTTGACTATGGATTATGACATGATTGTTAGTCTTGCTAAATGTTGATTTCAAATTGATAGATATTATTGTCTCGATATTTGGAACATGTGGTTGACATGTGTGAGAAGTTGCAGGAAGCATGTTGGGATAGTCCTAACAAGGTAATAGTTGATGTATTTATATAACTAATAATTGGGTGATGTGAGAATGCATAGTAAGCTTCGATTGTAGAAGGGTAAAAAGGTAAAAGAAAGGAATTGGGAAAGAATTTCTTTGCCTATGTTTGGAAAGCCTAATTCCAAATGAATGAGTGCTTTTCCTAAAATAATTCTTCTTAACCTTAATCTTGCATGACATTATGTGAATACATGATATATTCATGAACATGTACTTGACCGTATATTAGCTAGTCTTTAGATACAAGTGGATCTGTCAAAGGATTAGAGTCCCTTGAGAGATGGCATGGATGTGTTAAGTTGCAAGAAACATGCTTGACACAACAAGATGAGGTAACTGGTGTATTTTTATGTTTATTTACGCACTAACAGTTATGTATTAATGAGAACATGATGCAGGGAGTTGCATGGCAAGAGAGGTTTCCATGAAATCTCAAAGAAGGCTCAGGTCGAGCTTTCCTTGGGAACCATGGGGATTGATTCATGGTGTCTGTTGTTAGTCTTATGCTTCTGGTCTTTTTCAATTGTTTCACTTGATTTGCGATTTTGCGTGTTTGGTGCATAGCTATGCCACTTTGTTGCGGTGTCATGTTGTTAGTGGTTTTTATGGTTTTGTTTCTTAGTATTGCCTTTTTTGTTTTGAGTCTTGGTAATTGGTTGGGAAAGAGGAAGTTAATGGAGCTTTGGGAGAGTTGTGTGGTACCCAATAGGTAATGTAAGACTCAAATGAAGCTTTGTGCATGAGTAAGCACAACAGAAGGTTAGATTATGACAGTCGATTGGACTGGTTAGGTCCATTATGGTAAATGGATGGTGGCAACACAGACATGAGAAAGATAACCAGAAAAGGTAAAATAAATAGATATGAGGCATCAGATGCCTTGGCTATGTTGGAAACACTTGTTCTTGATGTTGCACATATGTTGCATGACTAAAGGAAGTTCTCTTAACTTTGAGCTTATAATATTTGGTAATTATGTTGTAATCATGATTGTGTTAATGTATATATATATATATATATATATATATATATATATATATATATATATATATATATGTATGTATGTATGTATGTATGTATGTATGTATGTATGTATGTATGTATGTATGTATGTCGTTGTCTGATAGGATGGCAATTGTTTTATGCTAATGATTATATATGTATGTATGTATTTATGTCATTGTCTAATAGGGTCATCAAGAATCATCCTTGTGGATGAATGACTGCGTACGCAGGAAAATGGCATGGAGAGGTTCCTGGTTTATGATGAATCAAGTGGGAAGAGTAGTCCTGACAAATATGCAAGGTCAGTATCATATGATTATGAGTTGATATTATGTGATTATATTATGCCTATGTTATGTACATGTTATACCAAGGGATACAAAAACAAAATGAAAGCAGCAAGGTCTGTAACATGCTAGGATAAGCATGGATAAGACACTGGAAGCAAGGTTTCTTGGTAAGGACAATGTGGTTTTGGATGTGTGCTACTACTATTGTGCATATGTTGTATATGTTGTACATGTTGCATCTATGATGTGTGAACATGTAGTGTTGTGTATATATAGTTTGTGTACATGTTGTTTATGAAATGTTATGTACAGGATGGTACAGATAGTGTTGTGCGAATATTGCATATGGTGTTGTCCACATGATTGGATATGCAGTGCTATGTACAGGTGGTGTTACATGCATGTTGTGCATATGGCACTACGTATGAATGGTGTCGTGTGCATGATTGCACAAGTGGTGTTGCGTGCATGTCATGAATGTGGCGTTGTGTACATATGGTGTCGCGTACATGTCATGTGTGTGGTACTGTGTACATATGGTATTGTGTACATGTTTTACAATGGTGCAGTGTACATGCAGCGTTGTATACACGTTGTGCGGTTGGTGTCGTGAACATGTGATGTTGTGCACACGTTGTGTAGGTGGCACTTTGTACATATGGTACTAGTGTACATGAGTTATTGAGTGCATGTTGTACTTGTCGTGTTGCAGGCATGTGGTACTATGTATGTGCATTGTGTAGTCATGGTATCGTGACATATGAATTCATTGTGTTGCACTCTATATACGTATTTGTATTGTGTTGTACATCGGGTGTAGGTGCATGTATTACATGATGTTATATGGAGTGTGTGATTGTATGTGTGTGATGCACCCTATGTGTACATGCACATGGTTTAGGATAAGGCACTAGGTGTTTTTCTAGTGTGACAACTCATCGAGAGTGCGTATAGAATAAAGACAAAGGTAGAAGCTAAGGATAAGTATCAACATTTTATTTAGTTTTATTATGCATGTGATTTATGATTATGGTATATGATGATTATATGTGATCTATGATTCTGGTTTATGATGATTACATGTGATTTATGATGTTGATCTATGATGGTTGTGTTTGAGCTAACCAAATGTGATATGTTTATACATGATGATTTGGTCAAAGATGTCAGTTTGACTTGTTGTGACAGGAAGTAAACATGATTGCAAGTATACCTATTGACGAGCTACTAATGAGGTATGATTTGAAGTTATTTCAATTTATTTTAAATCTAATAGAAGTTATCTTCTTGGTACATTAAGCATGAACATGCCCAGTTGGGTAGTTGAAATCGATTACAAGAATTAGCAGCAGTGGTGAAAGAAATTGGAACATGCAACAATATGCTGGTAAAGCACCTCGGGAGTAGGGCCATTATGGGACATTGGTACCCAATAGTGTCCATTGATTCCCATGATGTTATCAGGAAAACTAGTGTCCATTTAGAGCTGCTAGTCCCACTAAGACGGGTAGCTATCTTAGAAACAAACAAACTAAAGTTACTTGCATTTTCCTTTATGAGAGATAGATGAGAGAGAAGCAGAGAGTACCAACCTCAGTCTTTCGCTTGTCTCCTTGCTTGTTTCCTCCCTCCTTTGACAGAGCTTCGCCACTCCTTCCTCACTTGTCCCACTTCAAAGAACACCTATAGAGTCAAAGCAGCATAATACCATCAAAGCATAGAGATCTATAACCATAAACAATATAGGATCAGATGTATATTAACCATACAAATGCATACACCAATACAAGATTCAGAAATATACAAGTATATGGAGGAAAACTCAAATAGCTTTATTGATAGAAGTAGTAGAAGAGAGGATTACAACCCAGCGGTTTGATCCAGCGCCATCCTCCCAGCATGAAAGCCCTCTTCACCTCATGAAAAGCTAGATCACCCAACACTATAATGTTTCACAGAGAAACCAACAACACTTCCTTACAAAATACAAAATTCCAGCCCCTGGATCTCTAGGATTAGGGATCCATACATAGATATTTGCAGGTGGGTGAGTCAACTTTTGGGATTTTGATTAGTGTCATTTCATTGATAGTTCTTGGTTCCATTTGGAGATTTCATGATCTCTTACTCATCCCTGGGCGAATTCAGAGAGGCAAGTGTTAAATGAGCAGTTTCTAGAAGATTCTCTGGGTTTCCACCTAGCAAACTGCCTCTGCCATTTGTCTGCTCTCGCTCATCGCACCCTACAGAAGGGATTTTTAGTATGCATCGCACCCTTTATGCGCTGCAAGTGAGATGCATCACACCCTTAGCATGGAGCAGTCTGTATGGTCCAGTTTTGACCAGTTTTGAGCAGTTTTTCAAGGAGAACTTCTGGGAAATGATCTAATCAGCTGACCTTGTTCCTTTAGGGTATGAAACAACACTTTTAGGGGTTTATAAGCCCTTGGTTTATGGACATATGTGATTGGGTTGTAGTGCCCAAATATTTCCATAACAGTTAACCCCTAAAGCATGAGGTCGTAAATCTTCTTATGTCGGGTGAAATGATTTATCATGAGGATACAAGGTTTTTCGAACTGGAAGGTGACCTGTAATAAGATACAATACAATACATTATCTTCATAATATTTTCATGATCTAGCTGAGGCAAGCATTCCCATGCTCAGCTTTATAAATTCATTTTCATGTGCATAGGATAGAAAACTGTCTGTGTGGCAGACTGATGATTCTGGTAGAGCCATCATCCCTTGGCTTGGATGATTACTTGTGCAGCTATGATGTACATTTGATGTCTTTATTTTCTTGAATATATCGCAGCCCAGATGGATGAAAATAGATTCGAGGTCTTCAAACTCATTCAATATTCACCTGGAGTACAAGTCGATCCATGTGAAAAGATGTCCTGGTGTCGAACATGGAAAGACATCGCCTCATTACTAGCCAATGATGTAAGTTATTAACAGGCGCGAGAGGAATCACAGATAATGATAATGAACCTCAAGGTACTGCAATACAATTCACGTGGTGTGAATACATGAGTCGATGTCGAACACCATGCAAAATATTTCGGTCAAAGGCCATTGATGTAAACCTGTCGCCGGAAGTGAGAAACTTGCCATTGAGGCATGCAAGCTTCAAAGTACTGAAAGGGTTGTTCCTAAGTCGACTTCTTGGGTAATGAGTTGATGTCGACAAGAAGTGACCCGTTGTAGGAGGGCCTTAATGAATCCCACATCTACAACACGGAATGGAGAAAATGATTTTATGGAGGTGAAAACGATCTGATGATACAAGGTTTAGGGTGGCGGTCATGAAAAATGGAGAGTGAAGGTATTGCAGCAGATGAGGCGTAAGCTAGGTTGGTGAATTCTCTGAGCGACTTCTCTTGAACATATCAGCGACACTGAAAATGGATCGGTAGCGTTAACCCCAAAAATGGATGGTATGGAGGACCAATGGTGATATGACTGGTGAACGGAATAACCCAACCCGACTCAATCATGGTGATGGAGTGAAAGTGTCATGTTCAAGAGCGACCTGCTACCAATGAAGTTCTTCAAGTTTTCTTCCCAATTTTTCCCCAGTCGTTGCTGACTAGTACCTCTTTATTTTTTTCAAGCTTGAGAAGGATAACATATGCTTGTTCTATAATTTTCCCTTCTGGCAAACTTGCTGCTATGTTTTAGCGAGCCTAGTGACAGTGAAACTCGCTCTTGTCTGTAGTGGACAAGTTTGTCACTATTGTTTTAACAAGTTTAACGACAAAGATAACTTGGTCCTTTTCAGTTTTAGAGAGTCTGAAAAGAGACGGAAAGGAAACTCCAGTAATCCTTCTTCATAGTATAATCCCTTAAGTCCGAAAAAGTCTAAAATAATACGAAAGGGATGACTTTTCCGATCACTTTAATGAGCTGAAAAAGACAAGCGCTCGATCTTTTTGTGTAATGATCCCTCAGGTCCAAAAATATTAAAATATAGAGGAGGGATGGCACTTCCAATCACTTTAATGAGCTGGAGAGGCCAATTTCTCAGCAATCTTTTTATATTTTACAAGTCTAAAAAGAGCTTAAAAGAGACTCGTCTTTGAGGAATGAGTGATATTTTCGGGTAGCATCTGGTTCCAGGTAAGGTTTGGATCTTTTCAATCACGTCAGTGTAAAGAAGATGGATAACATAATCACTCATCACAGCTATTCCTCAAAAGGGTAAACAATCAAGTGGAGGCGTATGATCGACTAAAAGGTGGAGGTGATGGCAAGAACACGACCAAGGCTCAAAAGCTAATAGTAATGCGATCACAAAGGTTATTTACCGAAAGTGGGTTCATTTTTTAATGAGCTTGAACTCTAGGGGAACATATGCTCATAGCTAGGTTTATTGTTTAACAAGCTTGAACTTTGCGGAAAAATTACTTGTGCTAGTTGTATAATAAGGATGTCTCTCATTAGTAGGTTCATTTTTTAGGGAGCTTGCCCCATGCGCAACTTTGCTCCGGAGCCTTTTGTATGCAAGCTAGGAATGACCAACTACTGTCCTAGGGGTTAAAGAACTACTGAGGTTAGGTAGGATAGCTTCTTGACGGGAAACCTTTCCTTTACTTTGCCGGTGCCATTTGGCCCCTACAAAGGTGAATGGTTGACCAGACCAATCACCTAACTTAAGCAGTTGAAGTTAGAAAAAATACGGGGTTAGAGTTACGTTGGTCGCTTTTCACTTGTGTACAGAAGGTTTTCATGCCCCATATATAAAGATAAGTAGAGTTTCTAGGTTACCATATGGAAGTTCTTGCATTAAAGCAAGGTTGTTCTATCTGCATTTGCAGACAAAACACTTCCTTGGCTCTATCCATCGAAATAGACAAAGGTGAATGGTGGGAGCTTCCACTTACATAACGTTTGATGAGGGAACCCTTTTCCAGTCTAATCCCATTTTCCTAAATGGACAGGTGTGTCAAACTAGTCATATATCCTATGCGAAAACCTACCTTATATCTGGGGTTTTCCTGCTGAAGCAGACTCGGGCGCATGCCCCCTTTGTTTAGTCACACTCACTGAATCACTCGCGCTCATCAGGTGGATGGATTGGAGGTTGATGAGACATTCCTTATGAAAAAAGACCAGTTAGGGATGGAATTTGACTAGTAGCCGTGTTTGAACTGGGGAATGAAAGCTGGTCAACAAGCTGGACCATTCTGCCTTCATACGAGAAACACATCACTCGAAAGTGTGAGGAAACAATAGCTCCCATGCTGTAAATGTTGTCACGCCCAAGGAGTAGATTGTAATATAGAGGCCCTTGGACTACCATTACGTTTAGATGAATGTTTTTCCTTCTCAAAGTTATAGGCGAATTTGGAAGGATCCCTAAAGGTCGATTGGTTCCTTTTTTGAAGCCTGACAGATTTCAAATCTCAGGCAGAAGCGATGGCGAACCAAGAACTTTCCAAGTAGTTGAGGAAATGATACTCACAGAAGCCCCTTCATCTATGATAGTACCAGCCATGATCATTCTGTAAGCCTGCACTATGATTCGGAATGGTACATTAGATGGTAGGCGGGGTATCCCTAGTAGATTCCAATCGAAGGAAACGTTTAGATTGCTTGGAGGAGGGACCAAATAAACAGCCAGATGAATCTCTGACGAAATTCCTTCCTGCAGTAAAGGAACGGGTATATTTCCCCCATGTTCATCAAATCCTGTGTTAACAAAAAGAATTTGAATGGTGTCGTTCTCATTCTCTTTGATGACTGTATCATCTGAAGGTGGACCTTCTGAAGACAAGACTGGGTCGACTGCTGTCTCGACCTGTTGACTTTGGTCCGGTGTGGACTCAGAGGGTTTATCTTCAATGATAGGTGTTTCGATTGACAAAAAAGGTGTGTCAGTCAGATTTTCAACTAGCGATGGACTCGGCAAGAGTTTCTTGTATCCAGGAGGAAGTCGCTGTGATGAAGCAGGACGGTTATCCAAGACTCTTTTAGCTTCGTCCAGGAAAGGACAACGGTGGAGGGCATGATCGCCTTCACGTAGTCTACAAGGAAATTTATATCTTCCTTTCTGTCCATTGACTTCATTTTCACTAGAGTATGGTGTGCTCTCAACATGATTGTCAAAGGTTGAGGACACCGGATTGTGCAAGCGAGGAGACCAGTCTCTTAAGATGCACGGGATGCAAGGACAATCTCGATGATAGTGGTCTACTTTGCAAATGACACATGGAGATTTAGGTTTGGATGGTGCAGTGTGTGGGTTTTCGCCAGATGATGCATGGTTGCCCCCTTTCGCCATTGGCTTCTTCTTCTTCTTCTCCTTCCCTTTCTTCTTCTTCTCAGTTACTTGGTTTTTAGTGTTACTAGCTTCACCCAACAAAGAGGAAGAAGGAGAGGGAGAAACAAACGAAGTAGAAGGTGGGGGAGCGACTTCAGTATCTTCTGGTTGCTGATTTTATTGTTGATGAATTACGGTGTTTTGAATGATAGAGGTCGAGAAAAGCCATACTGGCAGGCTAATTGTGAGTCCTGGAAGGGACAATGTAGCCATGTGTGGAGCACCAACATCTCCCCAAGAAGAGAAAGGATTAGGATTCCCCCTAAGGAGAAATCCTTGATTGGTGGACTCCATTTTCTCAACTTAAGACCAACGAGGGAACAATGATGTTATTTTGATTAAAATAAATTTTATGACGCTTTGACACAACTTGCTTTTTCAATTTTTAAGAGTTGAGAAAAAGCTAAAGATGACTCTAGTCGCCTTTGATTTTTAATGAGCCGGAAGTGACAAGTGCTCAGATGGACCTTTTCTTTTAAGGAGTTTGAAAAGGAAAGAAAGTGACTACTCTGGAAATCTAGACAGAGGGATTACCAAACCAATCACAAAATTGCAGAATACTTTTTACGTACGACAGTCAATCTTCCTGAATGCTATGTTCAGTGCATTGCGATCGATAGGGCGGAAAATACGACTTCCTAAGGATAAAGGATATAGCCTATTGTGGTCTCCCAATATATACTCGAAATTACGTGGGAGCACAAGTCCGTACTGGCACTTGTCATATCAAAAAGGAGGAATCACCCAACCTACGATGAAAACGATAGTTATCAGGCTTTTGCAACCGCCGAAATACGTCTCTAGCCTAGACTTCTATATGTTGTGCGTTAGGTTCCAAAGCATTTTTATGTTCATTGAGGTTTATTTTACAGTTGATCTTTCTTAAGAAGTTTTCCTTTAAGGTTCACCGCGTGATGTAGATATACAATTCCTAAATATGCAATCTAAGATGATAAATAGTCGTTTACTTTCTTTTAGCAATGAAAATCCTAGCTACTAAGGAAAGAGAAGTAAGATTCTTTCAACATAGAGCAGAGAGCACACACTAAGATGTGCTGTCCTAAATCAATTTCCGCATGCAGTCTAAATGCAAATGCACATGCATATATTTGATTTCAGTTTCCTTAATGTGAGAATGAAAAAAAGAAAACTAAGTACAGATCTGAACTATATTTCCTCAAAGCGACACTTTAGCAATTTATTTTCAAAAACGAAAGAAATATTTAGTCGACACTTTCAATTTCGACTTGAAAACTTCTTTCGAGACTTCAAAGAATTGATGATTCAAATCAAATACAATGGCAAAATTGTAATCGACTATCTAAAAGAGGAAGACTATACGACACTCTTTTCTTTGACTGAAAACGAAACTTGCGACAATTTCAAATCAAAAGACGACAGTTCAATTAAGCTACTGTTTGTAAAGGAGAACTGTAAATGATGAAAAATACATAAAAAACATTCACAATTCTTTATCAATGGAGGCTGGATAATGCAAAGGAAGAGAGTTTCAACAGTGATATATTGATCATAGACAACAAAACTACTGAATAGAGCTGAAAACAGTGAAGGAAAAACCAAAATATGGAGGCAGAAACAGTCTCATTCAATCATCACACCTGTAACACAGGGAAACAGGGATGCATCTCACCTACAACACACGGGAGGTGCGATGGATCCAGGTTGCCAATGAGAGATAGTGCGATGGGCCAGTGACAAGACTGAGCTTGGTTTTCACTCACAGTTTGCAGCTAAGTTCAGGGACTTAGGCTGAGCTAATGATAGACAGTAAAAAAAAGGTATAGGGGCTGATCTAATGAGGTTATTTGAGCTACCACCAGGGCACTTAGGATGTTTGCAAGTTAGATTTTCAATTCATAAACTAACCCGGAGATTGACTGAAGCAGTGTTGATCTACTTTGCAGTTGCATAACAAAAGCAGTTCGAAGGCTAGCTGGCTTAACTTTAGGCTCTGTCTGTAGTTTATAAAGCAAACAATAGTGACTAATAATGAAACTATTCGGTCCCCAGTGGAATCGCCATTTCGTTAGCGGGAAAACTAGTGTCCATTTAGAGCTGCTAGTCCCACTAAGACGAGTAGCTATCTTAGAAACAAACAAACTAAAGTTACTTGCGTTTTCCTTTATGAGAAATAGATGAAAGAGAAGCAGAGAGTACCAACCTCAGTCTTTCGTTTGTCTCCTTTCTTGTTTCCTCCCTCCTTTGACAGAGCTTCGCCACTCCTTCCTCACTTGTCCCGCTTCAAAGAACACCTGTAGAGTCAAAGAAGCATAATACCATCAAAGCATAGAGATCTATAACCATAAACAATATAGGATCAGATGTATATTAACCATACAAATGCATACACCAATACAAGATTCAGAAATATACAAGTATATGGAGGAAAACTCAAATAGCTTTATTGATAGAAGTAGTAGAAGAGAGGATTACAACCCAACAATCTGATCCAGTGCCATCCTCCCAGCATGAAAGCCCTCTTCACCTCATGAAAAGCTAGATCACCCAACACTATAATGTTTCACAGAGAAACCAATATCACTTCCTTCCAAAATACAAAATTCCAGCCCCTAGATCTCTAGGATTGGGGATCCATATATAGATATTTGTAGGTGGGTGAGTCAGCTTCTGGGATTTTGATTAGTGTCATTTCACTGACAGTTCTTGGTTCCACTGGGAGATTTCATGATCTCTTACTCATCCCTGGGCGAATTCAGAGAGGCAAGTGTCAAATGAGCAGTTTCTAGAAGATTCTCTGGGTTTCCACCTAGAAAATTGCCTCTGCCATTTGTTTGCTCTCGCTTATCACACCCTACAGAAGGGATTTTCAGTATGCATCACACCCTTTGTGTGTTGCAAGTGAGATGCATAACACCCTTAGCATGGAGGAGTCTGTATGGTCCAGTTTTGACTAGTTCTGAGCAGGTTTTCAGAGAGAACTTCTGGGAAATGATGTAATCAGATGACCCTGTTCCTTTAGGGTATGAAACAACACTTTTAGGGGTTTAGAAGCCCTTGGTTTATGGGCATATGTGATTGGGGTTGCAGTGCCCAAATATGTATATAACACATGAGCATGCTATGATTGGTATGATGGTTTTGAGGAAGGTATATGCCTTGGTTGTTTGATCTTCCGATGTGAGGAAGCCTTGCCAAGGGATGGATCGCCCGGGATAGGGGATGTCGGGGAACTTAGAGGGTGAGTGACTACATGGAATGGGGTGACCAGATTTCCTGAGGGATTGTGTAGTAGAGAAGGGAAGACCGAGGATGGATCTGGTTTGGTCATTAGCTTTGCCAGATGGAATCAAATGCACATTCGGAGTGCGTCCTGGAACAATGAGACAGTAACTGTTCACTGAGAGGACAAGTGGTTCAGGATTGTAGCATTGGACATTGGATGCAACTTTGATTGTGGCAGTGGATTCTAGACTTCCTGGGAAGGAGGTGAATCCTAGTATTACTTTGAGGGTGGAGGTATGAGCCTCTAGATTCCCTTGTTGAGGATGCACACATCATATCCTTTATTTTATGGTTTAGAAAATGTGCATATGTGGTTATTTTAAATACCGTAATGAGTTTTGTTATAAATCTCCAGTATTTGATATGGTTGTTATTTGGTCATGTTGTCATGATGTTTTTATTTTGAGCATGTCTTTCATTGTCAATATTGCAATGAGCTAAGTTATAAAGCTCCATGGGAAGTGTGTTTTCTTTTCAATAGTTATGCTGAGGTCTTGCTATGGTTTAACATCGAGGATGGTGTTCCCCCAGGGGGGAGGGTTCTGTAACAGCCCTAGTGAAAAATCCATGTAAAATTTTATAAATACCGTGGAATATGGGACACGTATTCCAATCTGAATGTTCGGTACGAAATCATAGTGTGGGCGTTAATTTGGTTGTTTATGGCTAAGTAAATTGGCAAAGGAAATGGCTAAGGCTTTGGAAAGGCATGACACATTTATTAGAATTTTATTTATGAAAATAATGGAAAATATGAGAAAAGGAAGATGAAAGGTCATAGGTTGCATGTGAGGAGGAAAATAAGGGAAAATGAAGAAAATAGAGGCCTCATTGATAAAAAGGCTTCTGAGGATCAGTGGGAAAGGCTTGATCCATTTAGTTTGGAGCTCTCTCATTATTCTCTCCCTCTGTCATACTCTTGGACAATTAGAGCTTTCTTGGAGCACTTTGGCATTGGATCCAAAAAGTCAAAGAAGGAAATAGGAAGCAAAGGCCAAGCAAGGAAATGTAGGATCAAGTAGCTATAACAGGATTCATTGTAGGTATCGACTTGAATGTGTATTTTCCATGCTAGATTTGGCATGCATGTTATTGCATGTGGTTCTTTTGTTGTTGTGGCTTAGGTTTTGTTGGGTGTAATAGTGTTTTCAGCGTAGCCTTGATATTTTCGGATAGCCATGGTGTGATGGGGTTGTCATGTTTTGGTTGAGATGGATTGCCAGATGGATTCAGAGCTGAGTGGGGTGGATCTCCGAATGATTGAGAAAATGGCCTAGTGTTCCCTCAACCAGACTGTGGATCATGGTAAAGCCACTGACCTAGTGACCCCTGAACCAGATTGTGGGTTGGGGTAAAGCCAAGATTGTGTTGCCTCAATGGTCCTAAGAATATTTGCCGGTGAATGGCAAGATATATGATAAAGCCAAGAGGTGGTTTGCTCTTCGTTGGGCCTAGTAATCCCAGGTTTTGGGATATGTGGTATAGCCTAGAGAGAAGGTCTCAGTTTAGGGCCTAGTGATCTGGGTTTGGATTGCGGTAAATCCTAAGAGACTATGAGACAAGAAAATTCCTCACGGTGTAGGTGGAGAAAGTGAGTGGCATCCATGCTTGTTTGGCATAGTGATCAGGTGGAGATCATGATAAAGAATAATATGATGTGTTAGTTGTTTTGTCCTAGTGATCCGGGATCAATTTACAGTAAAACTTGGGTTCTATTGATAAGGGTGAGGTGTTTTAGCCTCAATATGTCTTGGTTGGTTCTTTTGGTTTGAGTCCCACATTCATGCTTGGAATATGGCACGGGGTGATTGGTTAAGGAGAGAGTTGGCTGAACCAATATATGGTTAGGTGGAACGTGGTAGTCCCATGTCTGGTTGGTTCATTACATTCATTAATGAGAAGTTTATTCCCTTGATTTTAATGTGCAAATGTATTGATGTATATGTGGATTTTGATGGCTGATATGTTTATGGTATTTATGTTCCTATTATGCTGGTTATATGTATATTTTATGATAGAAACTATGTATGGCTCTCAGCATGTTTTTACTTGTACATGAATGGATAATATCTCTATGACCTAATAGATGATAATGCATCAATTGACATGGGGGAACAATGGTTCATAACAATTCTCAAATAAGTATGAGATCCCTACACTTAATTCTGTTGTCTACACATGTAGGTTACATGTTGATTATATGTTTGATGAAATTCCTATCATGGCTAGTAGGGGTCTGGTTATGGTCTTGTTCAGTTTATTTCTTTTGCATCATTGTCTCCATGTACTTTTCCTGATTCTAAGTTATCAATCCATGATCATGTGCTCAAAATTATGGTAAAAAATAAAAGTGTCAAAATTTTGTTAAAATCAGCTTCAGATCGATGAGCTTGTCATTTCTGAATCCAATGGTGTGAATGAAACTCAAATCCGAACTCTTATGAAAAAACCTTCAGCGAATGAGGAGGTGCCAAGTGGCAGGTTGTTGTTGGCCCTCACATATCGCAAATCACAAAAGAAAGGCGGAAATGTGTTACTGAATCGGCCCTGAGTAGAGAAGGGATGTGATGCGATAAATCACAATTGTAGATCGACGAGGGGAGGATAGTTTCAGTAATCAGCCTGGAGTTGCGATGCAATGTATCGAAGATCGCCATCGCAACTCACAGGAAAAACAAAGACCCACAACAAGTTATCCGCAAATTGCAAAATGCGAAAGGGATTCATGATGCGATTGGATTATGCATTTTGGTTAATACCCCGTCGGGTTTGCCGATATCGCAATCGCACATTGCCCGCTATGTTTACAAACCTTAAGCCCTCCATACTTCACTGATTGTGATTTGTGATTCAGTCCACAGAATATGGCCCACCACACAATGAAATTTTTGCCAAATTAGCAGATTTCAAGCTGAATTTGATGGTTAGTGGTTGGAAAAGGGGAATTTGATGAGAACATTTTGGGAGAACTGGGAGAGGTCATAATTTCTTCAATTCTTATCCAAATTAGGTTAAAAAAGAATCAATTCTAGAAGTTTTGGCTATTTTGAACTCATTGAGACAGGTTTAAGAGGAATTTGAGCATTGTGAGCACACTTTTGTTGTAATTTTGAGCATGATAGAGAGGCCCAAGCATTGGAAGATGGACCAAGGATACGTAGCCTAGGAGGGGTGAACTCCTCATCAAATCTCTATGTTGTGTGTTATATTTTGATGTTCTTTCCTGTTATTTTGTTGTTGTTCAACATATGTTTTATGTTAAATTGTTTATAACATTTAAATAAGAAACTCTCATGGGAATCAGTTAATTAAGAAAAAATAACGAATCCTTAAGAACTTGATAAGAAAATGATAAGCATATTGGGTTTTATTTTGAATGAGGAATTACCACAACATTACTAATCTATTCCATTTCAGATCAAGTTGGTATCACAACACTAGTTTTTGCTTACTATATTTTCTTGTGCAAAGAAGGAGTATCGTTTGCTAGTTTTGTGTCATGCTAACAAGGTTAAAACTCAAAAGAGGTGAAGGAAAGATAGTTGGAAGCCCTGAAGTTGGGTCAAGGGGAAGAAGAGAAAGGTTTCCACAATCTCCAACACCAATTCAGCCTTAAGTTGCAGTTGAGACTCCAGAGATCATGTTTCATTAAGGAGAACCTACAAACATGACAGAAGATGAGAAGACCTTCAGAAAGTCTTTCTTTTATATGAAAGAGATGGTGAAGGTTCTCTATGAAGAGAGGAATAGCACGTTGCAAGGAGAAAGTTCCAAAGGAGAAGGATATTCAGGAGGAGGTAATGGAAAAGGAGGTACTGGGAATGGAGACAAACCTCCACCCTCTCTATCATCTTCTTGATATTCTTCTTCTCAAGCATCTTCACACTCTTCCACTAATACAACCCTTACTCATACTCATCATCATTCTTCAAAAGGAGCTGGAAAATCACCTCTACTTAAACTAGATGTTAAATTCGAGTTGCCTGTGCATAATGGTGAAGTGAATGTAAAGAAGCTTGATAATTGGATTCATTAGTTGGAGGTGTATTGTAGAATTCATAACCTTCAAGAGGAGGATATCAAAATTCATTTGGATTAATTAAGAATGGAGAGTGCAACACTCATTTGGTGGGAAGAAAGGACTCAAGAAGAGATCAAAAAACATGGTAAGATCTCTATTACTAGGTATGATTTCATTGCTGCTATAAAAAGATAATTCTACCCTTTAGCTCATATGCAAAGATCTATCACGAATTGGAAAAATTTCAGAAAGTTAAAAGGTCAAAATGTGCAAGAGTATACTCAGGAGTTTAGGAGAAGAGCTCTTATCTAGGAGTAGACTTGCAGTCACAAGATACTTTCCTGAAATACATAAGAGGTTTGCATAGCTATCTTCGATACACCATTCTTATGTTTAATCCCACGAATCTCGATGAGGTCTGTGTTCAAGCTACACACCTCGAAGAAATAGGGAAAAATGTACAAGAAGAATGTAAGAAGAAGCCATTCCAGAGTGGTGAAAAAGGAAAGAAATCTAAAGGAAATCAGAAGAAAAATATTTTTGTAAAGAAAGAAGGGGAGAAACCCATGTGCAAGAATTGTTCCAAAGAGGGCCATGATGAAGCACATTGTTGGAAGCTTTATCCTGAATTAAGAACAAAGAAATTTAACAATAAAGGGAAACAAAAGACAAACGTTGTTGTACAACGAGACTTGGGTTCCAACTCAGGTGATGAAACAATGATTGCAACCACAGTCACTAAAGGAAAATTCGTGGCAAACCAAGCAAAGAGGAAGTTGTGGCAAGCACCAGCGCAACAAATAACTCCAACAATGCTTCAAATGAAGAAAACATAATTGATTTGTTCCATATCAGAGTTATTTCAAAACACACCAAGATTAATACGTTGTTTGACAGTGGATCCCAGGAAAATTTAATTTATATAGACTTGGTGAAGAAGTTGAATTTAGAAACCATGCCTCATCATAAAATATATCCGTTGGGTTGGATAACCAAGGATGCAAATCTTCAGGTCACAAGGAAATGCGTTTTCAGGTTTGCTATTACTATCAATTTCGTTGATGAAGTCGAATTAGATGTAGTGCCACTGGATATTTATGGAATTATGTTGGGAAGCCTATATCTGTATGACCGGAAAGCTATTTTCCATAGATTTGAGAACAAATATCATTTGTTCAAAGATGGAGTGGAGTATATTGTGAGAGTCCATCATAGAAAGCTTAATCTATCTTTAGCAAGTACATGGAAAATGAAGCGACTGGTCAATTCCAGCAAGAATCTCATGTTCCTTATGATCTAGTAGAAGAATCAAACAGAGCGTGAATCCTTTGTAGGTTGTGAAGTGAAGCTAAAAGCCAAATTGGTTGATGTGGTCGATCAATATGGAGATATGTTTCAAGAACCAAAGGGATTGCCACCAAAAAATGGAATTAAGCACAAAATTCATTTACAACAAGACTTTCCACTCCCAAATATTGATATGTATCGAATGTCAATTCTGGAAAGTTTAGAAATTAAGAAACAAGTCTAGGAATTATTAGATAAAGGTTTAATTCATCCCTCTACTTCACCATATGGTTCACCAATTGTTTTGGTACCTAAGAAAGATGGAACTTGGCGCATGTGTGTAGATTATCGAGCATTGAATAAAATTACCATAAAGAATCGATACCCACTGCCCAGAATATATAATTTACTAGATAAGTTGAAGAATGAAAAATACTTCACTAAACTAGACTTGAGAAGTGGATATCATCAAGTTAGAATAGTTGAGGAGGATATTTGGAATAGTGCTTTTAAAACCAAACAGGGATTGTTTGAGTGGCTAGTTATGCCTTTCGGTCCTTGCAATGCTCCAACTACATTCATGAGAGTTATGAATGATGTTTTAAGATCATTTCTTGATGAGTTTGTAATTTACTATTTAGATGATATTTTAATATTTAGCAAATCATGAGAAGAGAATGTCAAGCATGTGAGGAAAGTGTTGGATGTTTTGAAAAAAGAACATTTATTTCTGAAGATGTCTAAATGTGATTTCAGGAAAAATTCCTTAGTGTATTTGGGTCACATAGTTGGAGGAGGTGAGCTGAAGATTAACCCCTCTAAATTTTCGGTCATTGTGAATTGACCAATACCCAAATCAGTCACAGATGTAAGGAGTTTTCTGGGAGCAGCGAAGTATTGGAGGAAGTTCATTGCCAATTTATCTTCCATAGCAGCTCCACTACATGCTTTGACTAGCATGAAGGTTGTCTTCGAGTGGGGATGAAAACAACAAAAAGCATTCAATGCTTTAAAACAAAAAAACAGTTCAATGTAGGAATTTACAAGGTAAGTTCCTCAGATAGAGCACCAAAGGACAATGCTCACAAACAGATCACAAATCAATACACTAGTATTCTTGACGTGGTCAAAACCATCAAAGAGGGAAACAATTCACAACCTGAGCCAATGTGATCACTTCAGTCAATTTATTAGTAAAATAAATAAAATTTACATAAGCTTCTCTTGTGAACAATCACACTATAAATGAACTTCCATGCTCTTTAAATAGAGATCATGGACCAACCAGGTGTTAAGCCATGGATCAAGTGTCGATAATACTGAGGAGGGAATGAACCATCAAATCACTTCATGTCTAGAACATATCGTGATCGTCAGATTGTAAGTTACAAATGTACATAGTAAAGAAACACACTTTACGTAACTCTACACTAGACCAAGTTATACTTAACTATTTCAAATGTGTCGGAATATCCTAACACCCCCCTTAAGAACAACTTGGGATAGGATTGAAGGATGTACAAATATGACACAATAAGAGAAGGAAGAAGGCATTAGAACCTATCCCCCCTTAGTGTCAACTTCCTAAACTCCAACCATAAATCAAAGTTTAGTAAACTTCGCCTCTGTGAGAGCCTTTGTAAAGATGTCTGCAACTTGATCATCGGTTGAACAATATTTTGCTTCAAGAACATGGTCATGAACAAGATTTCTTATGAAGCACATGTGTAGGTCAATGTGTTTTTTGTGCTGATGTGGGACTGGATCTTTCCATAGTTGAATGCAACTTTGATTATCACACCAAAGTGTAGTCGGATGCTTCTGTTGAAAGCCAAACTCTGACAGGATTTGATGAAGCCACATGGCTTCCTTACTAGCTTCTATGTCGCCACGGTACTCTACTTCTACTGAAGAAAGAGAAATGGAACTTTGTTTCTTGCAAGCCCATGTAATAGGTCCAAAACCAAGAGTGAAGACATAACCTGCAGTAGACTTCCGATCATTAGGGTCACCAGCCCAATCGGAATCAGTGAAACCAACCAATAGAGGAGATGCTTCTGCATTGTAATGAATCCCAAACTGAATTGTACCTTGAACATAATGAAGTATTCTTTTAGCTACTTTCCAATGACTTTCATGTGGGTTTTGCATAAACCGAGCAATAAGGCCAACAACAAAGGAAATGTCAGGACGAGTATGGGTCAGATGAAAAAGTTTTCCTACATGCTGACGGTATAAGGTAGCATCAACTTTAAGGAAAGTACAAGTGACTGAAAGTTTCGCTCGAGACTGAAAGGGAGAAGGGGCTCGCTTATAGTCTTCCATGTGAAAGTGGCATAGAATATCACAGACATACTTGGATTGGGAAAGGGAAATACCATCCTTGGATTGCAAGACTTGAAGACCAAGAAAATAATGCAAGTGTCCTAAGTCTGTCATTTCAAATTTCTTTTTAAGGCTAGACTTCACATGGTTTATAAGGTTGGGATCACTACCATTAAGGATAAGATCATCAACATAAAGAAAAATATTGATAAGAGACTTACCCACTTTCTTGGTGTAGACAGTATTGTAAGAATGATGCCTAGAAAAGCCAGTATCTAAAAGAAAGCTATCCATTTTGGCATACCAAGCCTGAGGGGCTTGCTTGAGACAATAAAGGGATTTCTTAAGTCGACATACAAGGCTGGAGTCTGTTTTTATAAAGCTAGGAGGTTATTCCATATAGATTTATTCATGCAAGTCCCCATGAAAGAAGGAAGATTTAACATCCATCTGATGGACTTCGCATTTGAAAGAGGTAGCAAGGGAAAGAATAAGGCAAATAGAGTTCATTTTTGCAACAGGGGAGAAGGTTTTAGTATAGTCAATGCCTTCAACTTGTGAAAATACCTTAGAAAGAATACGAGCTTTATGTTTATCAATTTTTCCATCTGGTCCAAACTTGGTTCTGTAAACCCATTTGCATCTAACAAGTTTTCGTCCCTTTGGAAGAGGAACAAGATCCCACGTATCATTTTCCAATAATGAAAAATATTCTTCATTCATAGTTGCATCCCAATCTAGATGGCTTGAAGCTTCTCCAAAGGTTCTAGGATCATAATTCGCTAAAGCTTGAGCTAGTAAAGAAGAGTCTCTATCGAATTGAGAACATGTACGTCGTTGATCTGTAGGATCACCTGCAAGAGCACTTGTTGCATCTCAAGTAGCACAAACCCATTTTGGAAGCTGAGGAGCTGAAGGAGGATCCTGAGAAGGTGGGGAAGGACTGTCATCCTTGCAGTCATCATCTGAAGAAGAAATATTTTCAGAAGTAGAAGGGATAGAGAGAGGTGGCACATCCACCGAACTAGGATCATTGGCCGATATATTTTCAGAAAACTTTACATCTCTTCTAATGATAGCATTTTTAGACTTAAGTGGAATAATTCTATATCCTCTGACATCTCCAAAATATCCAACAAAAATACATTTTTCACTTTTAGGTTCTAAAGCTTTATGTTTCTCATCTGGAATATGGGTCCATGCTTCACTTCCAAAAACACGAAAGTGACTTACATTTGGTTTAATTGAGCTCCATGCTTCTTCTGGAGTGATATTCTTTAAAACCTTAGTAGGAGTGCGATTTACTATATAATTTGCACAATTAATTGCTTCTGCCCAAAAATTAAGACTAAGTCATTTAAATTGAAGCATATAATTAGCCATTTCCTTTAAGGTGCGATTCTTCCTTTCAGCTACACCATTTGCTGTGGAGTATATGGAATAGTATGTTGCATTTGAATTCTGTGCTCAATGAAAAAGTTGATGAATTTGTTGTTAACATATTCTCCGCCATTATCATATCTTAGCTTAAGAATTTGATGTCCATATTGTTTCTCAACAAAGGCCTTAAAGGCCAAATACATGTTAAATACGTCACTCTTGAGTTTTAAGAAGTATACTCAAGTGCGTCTGGAGAAATCATCAATGAAAGTTAAGAAATACTTGTAGCCAGAGAATGGAACAACTGGAAGTGGACCACATAAATCACTATGCACAAGTTGTAAAGTGGTCAAGGTGTGCCAAGAGGCACGTTTTTCAAAGCTACCCCGATGATGTTTTCCGAGTACACATCCGGAACAAACACCATCTCTTGAAGATACCATAATAAGACCTGTCACCATATTTTCTTTACATAGATTTTCAAGGGAGCAATAGTTTAAGTGACCATATCTCTCATGCCAAAGTTTGCTCACTTCATCATTATGAGCAACAAATACCGAGGGAAGAGTTGATGACCCAAAGTTGTTAAACTTATACAACCATGTAGAATCATCAACAATGCTAGTAGCTAAAATTTGTTTAGGATCTCTTAGCTCCTTAATTACAACATCCACTACAAGAAAAAAGGTCATTGGTGAGGGTCATGCCTGTGATGGACCTTTAAGGTCCATCACCAATGTGACATATGGTGGAGGTCTTTAAAAAAGCATTGTTGTAAGTGTATATAGTGATGGTCCTTAAGGTTTGTCACCAAAGCCATTTTCAATGACACTTTTGGTGAGGGTCGTTAAAGGCTAGTCACTAATTCTCTATTTGGTGACACTTTTGGTGAGGGTCGTTAAATTCCCATCACTAATTCTCTCTTTGGTGACACTTCTAGTGACGATATTTTATTGACTGTCACTAATGATCTTTTTGGTTACTTTTGGTGACGGTCAATAAATGTTTGTCATCATTGATCATTCCAATGAGTTTTTTATGACGCTTCATGCCTGTGACGGACCTTTAAGGTCCGTCACCAATGTTGCATATGGTGACACTCTTTAAAAATCGTTGTTGTAAGTGTATATAGTGATGGTCCTTTAAGGTTTGTCACCAAATCCATTTTCAATGACAATTTTGGTGAGGGTTGTTAAAGGCTCGTCACTAATTTTCTCTTTGGTGACACTTTTGGTGAGGGTCGTTAAAGGCCTATCACTAATTCTCTTTTTGGTGACACTTCTAGTGATGACATTTTATTCACCCTTACCAATGCTATTTTTGGTTATTTTTGGCGACAGTAAAAAAATGTTCATCATCATTGATCATTCCAATGAGTTTTTGATGAAGCTATGTACTTGTTACTATATTTTTTGTCAAAAGATAATGATTTAAGACCATTGTTGTGGATTCTTTTTTATTATGTGTCCAAGGCCATAGTGGTTATAATATTCAGTCCATTTATTAAGAATTAATTAGTGTGTACCATTTCCCTCAAGTCATAAGAATATAGTTTTCTTATGAGTCAACACATGATTAATCTCTATTAGGTTTATTATCTAGAAAATTTCCTTTAAATAAAGTTCCACTAGTGTGTGTAGGAACTATATTATTTAATACATAATCAAGCTCTATCAATTCTATTAATGAGAGAGACCTAGCACTCCTCAACACTCATGGCACACCTTAACATGCTTTGGAATAATACACTAACATTCCTTGGCACCTCGCATCTCTTGGAACATCTTTGTACCTAGAACATATTTCCGTGAGTAGGATTCCCAAGCACATGTTGGCATGCCCTAGCATAGCATATCACTCCCCTATCATGTGTTGGCATGCCCTAGAACACCTTGGCAAAATATTTCATTGAAAAACATTAGAACTTGGCACACATTGGCACTTGGCATGTATTGGAACATATTATAAGTGTGCCTATCATGCCCCTTTTGAAAAAGATAAAGTCCCGACTTACTAACCATCTTATGTGTTCATTTACTTTCATTTTATCTTGTTTATTCCTTTTGTTGCCTTGAAACTCCTCGACGCATATTGGCATACTATGGAACCATGCACATCCTAGCATGTCTTAGCACTTGGAATGCCTTGGCACTATTTGGCACATGCTAGAACACCCCGAAAATACCTAGTACACTCTAGCACTTCTTGAGATTCTCTGATATTACCTGCGTGCCTACCCATGCTTAGCATACCTTGTCACTCCCTCCTTGGCATGACAGCTAGCACTCATTAACACTCCCCGACGCACCCTTATATTCATTCACTTCCATGCATTTTGACCTAGTGCTCCCTTGTGTTGTCCTAGTAATTCCTAGCACTCCTTAGCATGCATTGGCACTCTCTAGCACACCTTAGCACTATTCGATATGCTCTTCCACTTCATAGCATGCATCACACTCCCTGACGCACATTGGAACTTGGCACGTGTTGGCACTTGGCAAGTATTAGCATGTTTGGCATGCGTTGAGATAACTTGGTATGATTTGGCATGGTTTAATATTAAATTTATTTGAGATCAATTATTGGAAACTAGATGAGAAGAAACAGAGGAAGATTTGGCACTTAGAATGCATTGACACTTGGCACTTGGCACCTATTGGCACCTAGTGTTGGTTTTCCTAGCATGACCCTGATGGAAAAGGTAAATTGATGACTTATTATGTTATGAAACCAGCTCAAGAAAAGATAGAAAAGATAGATCAATGCCTTAGAATTCAGCCTCTTCGAGGGGGCAACCTCCTTTACATTACATAAATGAACAATTCTTTGATGATACAAATGACAAAACCTCCTTTCTATATATAGGAGTCTAAGGAGTCACAATATAATCCAACCGACCTAACAATAATAATATAAAGCCACAAAAATAACAATAGAGGGATTCTATGGGGCACAGAAATAACAACATGGGGGTAATAGGGGCACAACAATATAAATAAGGGGCATAACTACAATAGTAATGGGGAAATCACTAGTATTATAAGGACCCAACATGCCCCTCTCCTTCAAAAAAGTGTTGTCCTCAACGCTTGAGTAGTTCTGGATACTTCTGCATAAAATTCTCATCCTCCCATGTGGAATCTTCAGCGGATAAGTTCTTCCACTTGATAAGATACTCTGAAATTGATCGATTTCGTAGCTGTCGAGTTCTTGTTTCTGTGACTGCTTCCGGTTCCAATATAATTTTTCCTTCCTCATCAAGTTCTGGCAATATTGTTTGAACTGGGAGCTTGTCGCCTATAACCTTCTTTAAACATGAAACATGGAAAACTGGGTGCAATCGAGAAGCTGCAGGAAGCTCCAATTTGTATGCCATAGTACCAATCTTTTGCAACACCTTGTACGGACCATAATACTTTGGTGATAATTTATTATCCTTCTTAGCTTGCTTTAGGGACATTTGCTTATATGGTTGTAGCCGTAGGAATACCCAATCACCTACATCAAAACTTCTTTCACTGCGATGTTGATCTGCCTGTTGTTTCATTCTATTTTGTGCCAACACGAGGTTATCCTTTAAGAGTTGGAGGACTTGTTGTTGATGTTCGATGTGATGTTCCACTGCCTGAACCTTAGAATTTTCTCTTAAATATGATGTGATGGATGGTGGTTGATACCCATAAAGTGCCATAAATGGGGTCATTTTTGTTGCTGTATGGAAGGAAGTGTTATACCACCATTCAGCCAGAGGCAACCATTTGACCCATTGTGTCTGTTTATCAGATACAAAGCAACGAAGATATCCTTCCAAACATTTGTTTACTATCTCAGTTTGCCCATCAGATTGAGGATGATAAGATGAGCTATGAGCTAACTGAGTACCAAGACAAGAAAATAATTCTGTCCAAAAATTTCCAGTGAAAATGGGATCTCTGTCACTTACAATAATCTTTGGGTTTCCATGTAGCTTTTGAATTGTTTCCATAAATGCAGTAGAAACTGTACTGGCTTTAAATGGATGTGATAATGCACAAAAGTGTGCATACTTGGTAAGTCTGTCAACTACCACCATGATGACACTCTTTCCCTCAGACTTGGGTAAACCTGTGATAAAATCCATTGAAACCTCCTCCCAACGTTGGCTTGGAATGGATAAAGGTTGTAATAGACCCGGTGTCTTAATTGTTTCAACTTTATTTTGTTGGCAAACCAAACATTCCGCCACAAACTTTTGAATATCTGATTTAAGGCCATCCCAAAAAAATTCCTTCTTAACCCTGTGGTAAGTTTTTAAAAATCTGAGTGCCCTCCTAAGGGAGAAGTGTGCAATTCCATAAGAATCTTTTGTTTTAGCTGGGAATTCTTACAGAGGTATAAGCGATCTTTGTACCATAACGAATCATTTTTCCAGCTAAATGTATCAGATGTACTGGAATCTTGTTGTAGCTTTCGAATAAGTGCCCACACTTCTTCGTCATTCTTCCATTCCTCCCTTGCTTCGTTTATCCAATCTGGTTGGATAATAGAAATGGCACACAACAATGCTTCCACATCCTCATCCTTTCTTGAGAGTGCATCTGCCACCACATTTTGCTTCCCTTTTTTGTAGATGATTTCAAAGTCATAACCCAACATCTTTGTGACCCACTTTTGTTGCTCTTCAGAGGATAATCTTTGTTCTAAAAAGTATTTAAGGCTATCATGATCCGTTTTTACCTTGAAGTGTCTTCCCATTAGGTAGGGTCGCCATTTCTTAAGTGCATGGAGTATTGCCAACATTTCCTTCTCATAAATAGCTTTGCTTAAAAACTTTCCCTTGATTGGACGACTTTCAAAAGCAATGGGTCTTTCATCTTGCATTAGAACAGCACCAATTCCATTTCCTGAAGCATCACATTCCACAATAAAGGTTTTTGTGAAGTCCGGTGTAGCTAAGACCGGTGCTTGGCACATTGCCTCTTTAAGATGTTCAAAGGCCTTTGTTGCTTCCGGAGTCCATGAAAATGCATCTTTCTTCAATAATGTTGTTAGAGGTGCTGCTATTCTCCCATAATTCTTAACAAACTTGCGATAATACCCTGTCAACCCAAGAAATCCTCGCAGATGCTTTATGGATGTGGGGATTTTCCATTCCTTAATGGCTTTAATTTTGCTAGGGTCTACCTTAACTCCTTCATGAGATACAATATGACCCAAATATTCCACCTCCTGGACTCCAAAGAAACATTTGGATCTTTTTGCATATAATTGTTTCTCCTCCAATAGTTGTAGCACCCTGTCAACATGTTCAACATGATCCTTCCAAGACTTGCTGTAGATTAGTATATCATCAAAAAATACTAACACAAATTTTCTAAGGAATGGTTTGAAAATTGAATTCATCAAACCTTGAAATGTTGAAGGTGCATTGGTAAGGCCAAAAGGCATGACCAAAAATTCATAATGACCCTCATGAGTTCTAAATGCTGTTTTCGGAATGTCTTCAATCTTCATTCTGATTTGATGATATCCCGAACGAAGATCCAACTTGGTGAAGTAAATTGATCCATGCAATTCATCCAGTAATTCATCAATGACAGGAATGGGGAACTTATCTTTAATAGTGAGCTTGTTGAGCTCCCTATAATCCGGACACATGCGCCATGATCCATCCTTCTTGTGCACCAATACTACTGGAGTAGAGAAAGAACTTTGACTTGGTTGAATTATACCAGCCTCTAGCATTTCTGCAACCATACGTTCAATTTCACTTTTTTGGACATAGGGATATCTGTACGGCCTGATGTTTGGAGGAACACTTCCTGGAATCAGATGAATAGCATGATCATGATCACGCATAGGTGGGAGACCTTTGGGAGTCTCAAATACCTTGGAATGATTGTCCAGGACTTTTTGGAGATCTGGAGAAATAGATGATTCCAATGTGGAAACATCTAGCGAACATAATTGTGCAATTACACCTCTTTGCTCCTTTTTTAGAAGCTTTGTCATACCATTAGAGCTGATTATCTTTCCGTGTTTCCCTGCAATACCCCTTAATTCAACTTCCTTTCCTTCCATAGAAAATTTGATGAAAAGTTCTTGAAAATTAAAAGCTATTGTACCCAAGGATTGTAGCCATTGGACTCCTAGTACAACATCAGCACCTCCCATTGGAATGGAAAGCATTGGGCTAGTCAATACATATTCTCCCATGGATAGCTTGATATTATGGCACTTTCCAGAGCAATTTATTGTTCCTCCATTTGCAATCATCACTTGACACTCTGGTGCTGGATATAGGAAGCAATTCAATTCTTTTGCTACCCTACAATGAATAAAATTGTGGGTGCTTCCTGAATCAATCAACACTATTACCTTTTTCTTCTTGATTTGTCCTTCTATCTTGATGGTTTGAGGAGTGGTAATTCCCGCCAATGCATTACAAGATATGGTCGGATTTATTTGTTCTTCATCTAGGCTTTGTTCCTGGAGTATATCTTCTTCTTTTGACCTTTCTTGCTCCTTTTCTTCTTCCTCTTCACAATCTATGTAGAATAATTTCTTCTCAGCACACTTATGACCTTTAGTGTATTTGCTATCACAACTGTAACAAAGCCCTTTTGCTCTTTTTTCTTCCAATTTTTGTGGTGTCAACCTTATAGGTTGTGGAAGACTAGGGGCAAAAACACTTCCGTCTTTATAGTTGTGAGTGGTATGCTTCCTGGTTGCCATAATTTTGCTTTCCATTTTTCTTGCTAACCTGAATGCCTTCTCTAATGAATCAGGTTCCCAAAGGCGAACATCATGTTGGATATTATCCTTTAAAGACCCTATGAACACATCAATCCTATGCTCCTCTGGAATATCTTTTACCCTTATGTTCAATTTTTGGAACTCCTCAATGTGCTCCATTACTGAACCCTTTTGTTTGAGACTTATCAATTGGCTAAAAAAAGTGTTGCTTTTTGTATCTTCATAATGTGCTATCAATTCTTCCGTAAAAATTGCCCAAGTGATAATTTTTTTACGAGAGAAAAGCCATTGATACCATACAAACTGATTTGGTTCCAAATATACAGTTTCCATACGTACCTTTTGTGTGTTTTGCACATTATTGAGATCGAAGAATTGCTCCATCTGTAATATCCATGTGGCGGGATCCTTGCCATCAAACTTCCTCATATCGATTTTTGGAATATGGTGGGTCTTCGATCCAACATTAGCGTCTATGGAATCATGATTAACATTACTTTTTTTCACATCATGAGTTTCCTTTACAACCTTTTCACCATTAGTAAGTATTTCTTGTAGAAAAATTGTCAAATCTGTCTTCAAATCTGCCATGTCTGTCTTCAAATCTGTCTTCAAATCTGCCATGTCTCTCTTCAAATCTGTCTTCGAATCATCCATCTTAGCTTCCATGCCATTTATCTTAGATTCCAAGCCATTTATCTTAGATTCCACACCAATTATATTAGATTCCACGCCACTTATCTTAGCTTCTGTTAGCTTTTGTGAGTGTGACATTTGTTGCACTTGTTCTTGTAATTTTGATATATCATGTAGCATTTCTTCCTCTTCTTCATGAGTCATGCTAGAGCTTTCAGGTTCCTTACTAGGTGTTTGCATTTTCTTTCCTCGGGGCATCAGTTACCGATAATAATGCTTTACTATGCCCTTTGAATTCCGTTAAACCAAGCTTACACAAAAATAATAAAAAAAACTACACACCTTTTTTCACTTTATAGAAGCCTGATATTGAATCTGATGTATCTCTATAATTTTGGATCATCCAGTTCTGGAATTGTGACCTGTAGTATCCTTCTGCATCCTCTTTCCAATGCCACAAGTCTGAACCAAATTAAATTCTCCAAGGAAGAGTTATGTGAAATCTCCCACAGTGACTTGCTTTTAGACTAGTTCAGTAGAGCGAAATTGTACGACATGCCACGAGTCACTGTTTCAACCTTTGAATATGAAACACGCATACAAGAAACTAAATCCATCCTCTTTCTTTACCTTCTTACGAAATTTAAATCCGATCCCCAGAGAGAAAGTTATGATGATTTTCCCTAAGTCACCTGTTTTGAATGTAATTCAGGAGTCTGCAAGAAGACCAACTTACTCAGATCATATCTCTGCAAATATCAAGCGAAAAGCTCTAAAATTCGGACCCAAGGTTCAGCGCTATTTCTTCTCAAATGGGTTTTTTGTGTGACTTCTGAAGCGTCACAGAAAAAAAGTTATAGCAAAAATTCCACGATGACCTATTTGGAGCAGCGAAACCCTAGAATCCAAAGCTCTGATACCAAATGTTATGGAACCAACTCAAGAAAAGATAGAAAAGATAGATCAACGCCTTAGAATTCAGCCTCTTTGAGGGGGCAACCTCCTTTACATTACATAAATGAACAATTCTTTGATGATACAAATGACAAAACCTCCTTTCTATATATAGGAGTCTAAGGAGTCACAATATAATCCAGCTGACCTAACAATAATAATATAAAGCCACAAAAATAACAATAGAGGGATTCTATGGGGAAAAGAACTCATTTACTTGTAGTTTAATTTTTTCCTCCATTTTTTTCCCTTGACAGTCCCTGTCATGCATTTTCACACCCTTGTACATCTTGGCATGCCTTCGCACTTGGCATGTCTTATCTTGTTTGACATGTCCTAGCATTCCCTAACACACCTTGGCAGTCATGACCTTACAACTAGCATTACATTTTTCCATGACTTGAGAACATTACATTCACTAGAACACCTTAGCACTCCCTAGTTTTCATTCCCTCTTTTATCCTCCATAATGTCCCAGGCTAATGAGGAGATTTATAGAGGTAATCAAAGACAAAGCTTTTAGTTTGGTAGCTAGTCCTACCAAACCAGAGAGGGCTCTCTCTATGAAATCACAACAAAGAGATGACTGAAATGTAAAGGATTTTAGGCTAGATAAATAGGTTCAAGTGGGTTTTGGAAAATTTAGGGTTTTGTTGCTAGATAAGGGAGAAAAACCAAGTAGCTAGGTTAGAGGATCAAAGGGTTACAACAAAAAATACAAAAAGGAGAAAGGTAGCATTACTTTTGTGATGGATCTTAGGGTTTTTTGATGTAGTGTAGTTTTTAGAAGAAGTGAAAGGTATTAATGAGCATGAAACATGAATTCATTAAGCAAGAAATAAAGTAACACATAATGATTTTTCCATCAAAACAGAGCTTTATGAAAAGATTTTTGTTTATAAAATGTAAGAAAAACTAATGAATAATTGATGAATGGAAAGAGAAGAATAATATCTTTCATATAAAGCTATAACAGAGAAAAAATAACATCACAAACTTACTGCACATGAATTCCTAGATAATAGTTGTAAATTGTGTCCTTCGATTTCTAGAAAATGTCCAAGTACAAGCTACAATAATTCTCTCCTTTGAAATCAAACCCATTCTATCACTGATAAAATGATACATAAAGACCAAAACAACATCTCCCCACTCTTAGGGTTTGAATCAGTGACTCTAGGAATTGTTCCATGAGGTGTTCTAACCAAACCCTAATGTCCAGGGAAGTTAAAAATGACTTCTACAATTAACTTTGACTCCAACCTCTCTCATAAACGAGGTCAAATTTACATCAAAACAACTTATAAATACTAAACACCCATTACTTACATTTACTTTTACCCCTCATATTCATCTACTTCACCCTTTTGACTTTTACCATAGTCAAACTAGGAATTACAAAAAATTACACAGTGAAAATTTTACAAAATCTCAGAAATTTCCAGGTGTACAACGAGCTGTTGGAGGCCATTTTTGAGTGCCTTTCTGAAGTCCAAATCCAGATCAGAAGCATTTTCTGGAAATATGGGAGAGTGTAGATTTCTTTAGAGTATTGTTTCACTCAAAATGACCAATTTTTGGCGAAGCTATGGTCATTCTCCTAAGGTGTCTCCAGGTGCGCAACGAAATGGAAAGAGAGGGGCAGAAAGGTGATTTTTGGCCTCTTTATTGCAAATTTCTCAAAACCTGAGTCCTAGACCGGGAAAGTGGGAAAGTTGGGTTTGAGATGGGGTCATAAGCTTTCCAAAAATTCTTATTTTACATCATTTGGAGCCCTGAGGAAGAAGCAAAGCGTGAGCTTGTTGTGCTGCTAGAGAAAATATTGCCAAAAAATTGAAAGTCTGCACCAAAACACAAAATTTTCTCCAAACCCTCCCAAAATTTGTCCAGATATGCCTCCTTAGCACACACAGAACTTGCTAACACTCCCTATCATACACTATTATTCATTCATTTCCATGCAATTGAAACTAGTCCTTCCTTGCATTTCCCTGACACTACCTAACATACCTTGTCAATGCCTCCTTAGCACACCCAGAACTTGCTAGCATTCCATGTCACACACTCTCATTCATTCATTTACATGCAATTGAAACTAGTCCTCCCTTGTGTTTCCCTGGCACTCCCTAGCATGCGTTGGCGCCACACCCTAACACCTGACACCTCTTGGCATGCCTTAGCACTTGGCATGTCTTGGAATGACTAACATGCCTTGGAACTTTCTAGCATGTGCCATCACTTCCTAGCGTTCCTTGCACACCTTGGCACTCCCTAGTTGTCATGCCCTCATAGATAGCCTTACTTTTTTTGTGACTTTGGAACCCAACCAAGTCATTGAAAAAATAGTGTTGTCCCTAGACAAAAGTCTCCCTTTGTCTAAAATTTCTTTTTCCATCCCCTTATCATAATCGTAGGCTTACCTATTGCAAGTCCTATTATGAAATTATCCTAATACACTTCATCCTTGGGACACCTGGAAGACACTCTTATTCATTTGTTTCCATGCACTTTGACCTAGTTCTCCCTTGTGATGCCCTCACACTCCCAACACTCATCGACATGCATTGACATTGTCTGGAATATGTTATCACGCCTTTTAATTCCTTGGCATGCCCTGGCACTCCTTAGCTATCATGCCCTCATAATTATCTTTATTGGTTTTAAGACTTGGGAACCAACCAAGTCCTACCTCGACTACAACATCTTGACCAAGTTATAGTTACTACAACTATACTATCCCTTGTTCACCTAAGAATGGCCTATAACTCTTCTTAGGTTACTCATTCCAAATCTTAGCTCATATCTCTTAAGAAGTTACCAAGTCAAGGCTCACGTCTAACCATGGCCATAAAACAACTAAGCAACATAGTTTACATATTGACATGGCATAGCACCTGGCATTTCTAACAATCCCTTGGCACTACGTGGCACATGTTGGCATTCCCTGCATGCCATGGCATGCTTTCTCACTCCCTATCATACCGTACTACTCCTTGACATGTCATGGAACTCTTGCATGCCTTAGAACTACCTAGCATATAACTTTGTCACTCCCTCCTGAGCACACTTGGAATTCACTGACACTCCCAATCATACACTCTTATTCATTCATTTCCATGCATTTTGAACTAGTCTTCCTTTGTGTTTATGTCACACTCCCTAACACTCCCTGACATGCATTGGCACACCTTGACACGCATTGGCATACCCTGGCATGTCACCCTAACACTCTAGCATTTCTTAGCACCACCTAACATACCTTGTCGTCCCCTCCTTAGCACACCTAGAACTCGCTGACACTCCTTGTCACACACTCTTAGTCAGTCATTTCCATGCATTTGAAACTAGTGCTCCCTTATGTTTCCTTGGCTTCTAATATGCCTTAACACTGGCTAGCATACCTTATCACTCCCTCCTTAGCACACCTGGAACTCACTAAAACTTCCTGTCACAAAATCTTAATCGTTCATTTGCATGCATTATTTTCACCTATTGCTCCCTTGTGTTCCCCTAGCACTCCTTAACACTTCCTAGCACGTGTTTTTGATGGACAAAACACTATATATAGTGCAACTCATCCTCCATTTGTGGACAAGAAAATTTGGTTAATTAAGTCTGTAATTTAAGAAGTGCAAAGATAACCAACCAAGAGAAGGAAACAAAGGGAGAAGATTTTGGTGTTGTTTATGGGTCTTTTTTAGGGCTAATAGATCCACATGTGCGAAGGAAGGAAGAACTATCTACTATAGAACAAGTCAAAGATCTTGTTTTTGTCCAAGAAGTCGAATCAAGGAAGAAGATAAGCAAGGTTACATGCCGAATTATAATAAGAGTTCATACCGTTCAAGCGAAGAAGATCAAGGTTCAAAAGGTTGGTCAACCACACATTCTAGGGTTTATATAAGAGGGCCACCGGCCAAGAACTACAGATCTAATCCATGGAACTGAAATTTGAAGGATAGTCTAGTTATTGAAGGAAGAAGCCTGATCATCGTTGACTCAAGGAAAAATAAAGAAGTTGAATCAAGGAGGTTTGTGACTTGGTCTTGGATAGGTCATTGAGTCAAGGGTCTAGGCCATGGTCTTGGTATTCATCAATTGAAGTCTATATAAGAAGAAGATCTCGTTTGAGTTTTCATATCATGTTGGAGAGGTTTTGGCCCTAGTTGATCACATATTCTATGTGTCTCTTGTCTCCTCATTGTTTATGCATTGGTAGATGTTTGATGAAGAATATTGTTTTGAGAATTGTTTGTTATTGTGGATTAGTATTGAATGTGTTTGTGTATGAAAAATTGGTTGGGTTTGTAAACTATGAGTAGAGCACTATTTGATTGATGCATGCTTCCTACAATAAAATGTGTCTCTTACTTAAACAATTAATTTAGTGGAAACATGGGTATTTGGACAATTATTTTGGAATTTATGCACCTTACAAGTACATCAACTCATATAATGCATAAATATAATGGGAAGTTGTAACGTGTTGCATCATAGAAAGGATGTTGAAAAAATATGGTAGCTTAAATGTACATGATAATTTGGAAAGGTTGGGAATAACTCTTATTTAGTCATAGGTAGCCTAATCAATTCCTTATTTAATATTTAAATGTCCATGATGATTTTGAAAGTAGGTGGGTAGCAATTCTTACTCATGTCATAGATAGCCTAATGAGTAATTTTCTCTATCTAGAATGATACTAGATCCAAAACTTTTTTGTATTGTGTGCTTCTTCAATTTTTTTATAATATATCATGTTATAAAAACTTTAAAATAAGCTTCTCACTTTGGTTCTTGCATTTGTCGTAAAATCTGAACCCAGCTTCTGAAAGTAGTGTTACTCTGGAGGATACTAACAATATTTTTCACTCCATAAAGGTTTTAACCTATCTTTAGTCTTTGATGAGTTTTTTTGGACGATTGTACTTTAAAAATAAAGATGCATTTGCAGTTTTCTCACTTGCTAATTTAGAATCAATGAAAAGAATCAAAATAATTACTTACATTTAATTATGGAGTTTACCTGAAATTGATGGAACATGGTGATTATATCAAATGAGTGTGAAATTGAATTTTGAAATTTTATTAATGTCATCAGTGCTTGGAAAATGGGATCAGATGATAAGTTATCATGTAAGGTATTTAGTGAGACATTGCTTCTCTTCTAAGAAAAGTATATCTAAACCAAGTGCAATACCAGGGAGAGAGAAGATTATGTAGTGTGCAAAGCTTAGTTGTGTGGGTTTTGGTGTTAGGTAGCAGAAGCCTCGTGTAACGGTCATGGGGCACAATGCCCGAAGTTTTGGGTAGAGATAGGGTAAACACTCCGCGGGATGTGTGGAGCGCGAATGAGAATAGGTCAAGTCAAAGGGTTGTCCGCCCAAAGATGATGTAAAGGAATGTAAGTCGAGTCAGCCCGCCCATGGTCTGTGGACCATGGGAATGTATAAATAGAGTGAGGCTATATGGTTAGAGATAGTTAGTTTTTGGGAAATGATCTGAATTGTAATGGGTTCATGAGCTAAGAAGTTTTGGTGCGTCTGTAAGTCCGAGTCGAGGGTATTGGGTAGTAGCTAGAGGCTCTGCAGCTGTGTGCACAGAGTCATAGTAGAGTTTGCAGCTGTCTGCACGGACCCGTGCAGCTAAGTGCGTAGGGTGGATCTAGATGTATCGGTGTGTTGTGGTCAGCAACAACACCGCAAAAAGGTAATGGAAGACATCATATAAGAAAGCTTTTGAAATCACAAAAATGCGATGCGAGATCGTGCGCCTTAATGACTCATCACACATCGCAGATTTCACATGCCGCAAGTATGCACCTAAGATGAAATATCTCAATTCTACGATATGAGATAAGGCATCTCGCAAACCGCATCCTACAAATGCATAAGGTGATAAATGATTGTTAAAAAAAAGGATTAGCGATATTGTGACCTGCGATATTATGATCTGCGATATTGCGAAGCAAATCGCAAAATCACTTTATCGCAGGTCGGCAAGGCTCATTGTTCAATAAAGTATTTCTCATAATTCGATACTGAGTTATGGGAATTAATGTCAGCTTAGTGGTTAGTTGATGGTCATTTATGAGATAAGATTTAGATTTGATCGAAAGGTTATTTCACGTAGGGTGATATATTTGATATGACTTCAGAATTAAGAGTTTTCCCGTCACCTTATCTCTTGCCATTATTCTTTCTTTACTTGTAAACTTGCAGGAGTGGCAAGCAGAGTAATATACGCAGCAATGTGCAGAACGTAATGGGAAAGAAGGGAAAAGCTCCGGTTGCTGAAGACAAAGAGATGACGCCCTTATTTATAGATACCACCTGTAACAGAGATGCTGGTATAACCACTTGGGAAGGCATGTACAGTCTGCTCAAAGAAGAAAATCCTAGAGTTATGGAAATTAAAGCAAAAGCAGACTCATGCGGGTCATCAGAGGCATCAATTACTGAACTTGCATGTTCATTTCTTCATCAAATAGCGGCAAGGCCTAAGATACTTCCATACATAGACATGGTCAAGTGGGTACTGGATAGTGTTGATATAATAGACACATAATTCAAGTCTCGGAGCCAAGACCTCATTGGGTCATTCACTCCACAAGATTTAAGGCTTATGTATCATCTACTAGAGTCGTAGGCAAGCTACAACAAGCAGTTCATGGAGAATTTTACCAAAGAAAATGAAGATTTGGTGGAGTGTACCAAGAACTAGTCGGTAAGGGAAGAACCATTAAAAAAGGACAAACACGATATGTATAATACTGGTTCCCTCTCCTCCCCATATTTATTTGCTGCCATTATGCTATGTAGTCTATTTGGAAGGCCTGACATCAATAAATTTTCATCCGAGTGGCTACCCATTTTAGATGAAGCCACTAATGCCACTATTATGGATTGAACTTAGATATTGTCTGATAATTTAGCCTGGGCTATTTGGAACTACTGGTCCAAAAGATCTCCCACTCAAAGGATATATCCTCCTTTCTTTTTAGCTTCTTATGTTATGGATGCAATCTGTTATGTTTCCAAATTTCCTTTAATGAGTTGGAAGTGGACTGTACAGAATCCCTTGCTCATTCACATTTATCATAAGGAATTGTGGGATTCCAAGTTTATCCTGTATTTTTATATAATTTGTCATGGAATTATCTTACCTCTTCATAGAATGTTGTATAATAGGGACGCCCCAAGATTTTCCCCTGAAACGGAAGTTGACATTCTCCCTGTCGCAAGATGGTTTTGGGAAGAATTTTTCACCTATGTTAAAGTATTTGGAAGCATTGCTTCCACTCATGTGCTACCCTTATATGTTCCTGATAAGTTATTGGCTCGAGAAATTGCCTACCAGACCTGTGGGGTGGGAGGAATGAGCAAAGAGTTGAAAGACAAGAAGAATGCCATTTGGCCGCAATTTCTTGTGGCCTGTGGGGCCTTTCCACTGTTTAATTTAGGTCATGCATTCAAAGAAGTAGACAATATGATGTGTATACAACTGTTCAAGTTTCCAGGGAGACAATTCGACCCCTTTGATGTCATTAAAAATTTTACTATTGTTGTCAAGATAAAAGTATTTTCTAAATAAGGTGATCTTTTTGATGATGTCTTCCAACATAAAAACACATTGAAAGAATTTTTTCATATGGCTCAGATTCAATTTCTTCTAGTGGAATTCCAAGAATTCAAATTTTACAGAGAAAGGAGACTAGCTAACATTCCCTTGGATAAGTTACGCTTAGAACCAATAAGGGAGCCTACTACCAGTATCAGTTTAAGTGGAAGTTCGGGTACAGACAAGTCCAGGGAAAGAATCAATAGAATGCTCTAAACGGTCCGAGAGTGACCATAATAAAAGTGAAGGGTCAGTCAGGGACACTGCCCAATATAAAGAGTGCCCAGAGCAACAGGTCTTGACGACACCACAGATAAAGGTTCCCCTCCCCTCATCCAGCCTCCAAAGCTAGTGAGAACTAAGATAGATAAAGAGTGGGAAACATTCCATGAATTGATTAATACTGAAGAGAAGAACATGAAGACACCTGAAAGTACAGTGCAGAAAATGACAGATATGGTCATTGGAACAGTCAGCAATGCCCCAGAAATGGAGCATATTCCCATTACCCCATCTTTTGAAATCATGCTTAAGATATAGGAGATTCCTCCTCTAGATGTATTTTATAGTCCGCAGCATAAGGTAGTGGTAAGAAGGGAAACAAAGAAAAGGAAATTGGATAACGCACTCTCACTCGAGGAAAAGCAGTTAGATGTCCTTTGGTGAGACCCTACCACTGACCCTACTGAAAATCTGACTAAGTTATCCCAGATCGCAGGAGCTTATGCTTCTGCTACCATTGATAAAGAATCTGAGGTACAACAATTACTTAAAGATAGAGAGAACAAATCCAAGTTTTGCAACAACAGCTTCAGTAGAGGAGATGTTAGAAAAATTACAACAAGATTTTCAAGAGATGCAACTAGAATACAAGAACAATTTGGCTAAAAAAGAAAATCAGTTGCAAGCTATGCTAGAAATGCATATAGATGATCCCAAGCTTAGAAAGTTTGTCTCAGAAGCCTTTGCCTTAAACGACCAACTCTTGCAATAGCAAGAGGAATTATGCCAAAGAATATCGTAATGGAGTTCCCATTGCGAGATGAGCGATTAAATTACAAATCAAGTCATAGACTTACAACATGATTATGATTTAATTGATAAAAGAATTTCTGATTATTTGACTTGGCAGGAATTAGAAGAAGGAAAGAGAGCAGGTGCGCTCAGAATCAATGAAGCTCACAAAGAAATGCTTTTCTATAAGTGGGATGCATAGATTAAAAAGACAGAACAGGAAGCAGAAGAAGCAGTTACAACGACAAACAATGTCATTGACTGTGTCAATGAAAATCTTCATAGAGTAAACCTCATATCAGAGACCGCACGAGGATTTCTCCCAAAGGCACAACAACTACAGACAAGCTGGAGATAGAAAGTTGAGGAGAAGGCAGAGTCCATCAAAAAGTTAACCAAGTTGAATTGGGACACTTACTGGCAGTACTTGGTTAAACCGCACAATCAATGCATGACTCTCAAATGCCTTATAAACTCTGCCAAGAAGATAGCGCCAGCACTTGCCGATTCTGTTTTTGTAGGGCAACTAAAATCAGAGGTCGGCCAACCGATGCTCCTCAAGCCGATGCTGAATGCTTGCGATCTTAGAGAACAGATACATAGATAGTTAATTTCCGGATACAGTTTTAGTTTTAGTTTTGATTTATTTTTGCTTTACATGAGGACGATCATTTAAACCTCCTCCTATATTTTTGCAATAAACTATTTTTAGTATTTAGGTAGTAGTATTTTAACCCCTCTCATGCATTTAGAGAGGGGTCCTGAAATTTGTCAAAAACGTTTCCTCAGAACATGCACTTCTGCACCCTTAGAGGAGGTTTTTATGAATAAATGGAACGAGATTTATTGATATTTGTGTTTAATGTCTGCTACTGAAATGCATTTCTATACTCTTAGTAGATATTGAATTAGGAATATATAAATCTATATTGCTGAAGCTCATAAGTAGAACTTGTTATCAATGGTACTTTTATCTCTTAATGATTTATGCTTATGTGTCAAAGTAATATTTTATGTTGTGTTATTTATATATGAAGGTTTGAATGTTTGAGTTATCCTTTGGCACTTTTGTACGGTGGTGACTATTCTATTTATGCTTAATGTATGAATGACTTATTATGTGATATGCTTCTCACAATTGTTTTGGCTAATTTCTTTTACTAAACAATTCATTTTTATCGAATTCTTTTCTTATAGCGATTGAATAATCTTTATTACCAATTGCTGCTAGAAACTATTTTAGATCGTATAACTGAAAAGTTGAATCTCAGGTTAGTTTTAGAATTATATATTCTTGTCCATTAGGATATAGTTGCATGTTTTAAATTAGACTTAAATTAAAAGCATTTTAGTTAGAAATCTTTAGAAAATGAAATATCAATTCTCATCACACACACACAAATTGGGAAATTGGTCCCATTATCCCCAGTTGGACCCACCATCCCAAACGGAAAAGGAGCTCCTTTCAAGGTCCAGATTGGGTGGATACCCCCCATGTTGTAGACTTGATTTTCGGGGCTTCAACATATTTGGTGCTAGAAGGAGGGCCCCGAACTGCGAATGGTTAGTAAATCTAAATCTAGATACCATTCTAAGAGTAAATCACCCTCAACATCTCCCCCGACTTCTCCATCGCAACCCGAATCTTTTAATCCTAAGCGAGAAGTTCAAAAAACAACAACCACTGCCACAAACCCAAGCATTTCATAGAAATCTAATATCGAACCTCTTGAAGTTGAGTCTTTGATTCATAAACTTCAAGGATTTTCCACATCGCCGAAAAAGTCTAAAATATCTCAAGGTAGTGTGACTTCGCAATACAATCCTTCTCATCCTCTTACCAGATTACAGACTGAAAAGTTTGGTATCGAACCAACTGAATTACCTCTACCAAAAAGGAAAAGAGCAAGGAAGTCACCTCAAGGGTCTGATAGTGAGACTCTTTCATCATCAACATCCATTCCAACTTCTCCATTCCAAAGTCAAACATCCACCCCTCCACTTCAAGTTGTTGTCCATTAGAGTACCGAAAGTGTAACACCCTCATCCCTACCACAAGGAACTTTGTCTGCACTTTCCTCTGTTATTAGTTCAACGATGGCCCAAAACCCATGGAATAATCTAGGGGCAATCTCAATGCCTGCGCCCTTGAGTCAATTACTAGTCGATCCTGAAAAATGGCTACCCAAGTTTAATCCTGAAGCAGGCATGCTAGCAGAAGAACACATAAACAACTTTATGTTATCCATTAATTTAAATGGAGTTACAAATGAAGATGTTGTTGTTAGACTTTTTCCTTATACTTTACAAGTAGCAGCTGGATCCTGGTATTTTTCATTACCATTGGGGTCCATCACTAGTTGGTACATTTTCCAAGAGCAATTCTTAAATAAGTTTGGTGATGATAGATCTACAACAACACTGATCAACGATCTATCGAATCTAAAGATTGAATTGAGAGAACTATCAAAGATTTTAACTCAAGTTTCAACAAGCTTTTGAATAAATTTCCGACCGCTTCCAAGCCTAGCAAAGAAGTCTGAAGTGAATGGTACATATCTGCTTTATCATCAAACATAGCGATCTTTGTTGATAGGGCTGCCAAGACAACATTGGTTGAAAACATTAAAGAAGCGACAACAGTAGAAAAATGTATCTTAGCTTTAGAAAAGAAAAACACTGTCAATGAAAGAAAATCTAAGAAGGTTACTTTTAGAGATGATCCTAAGAAAAAGAAATCAAAAGACCCATTTGATTTAGAAGGATTGCAGAAAGTCCTAAAAACCATGTCTAACGAAATGGTTGACATTAAGAGACAAGTAGCAGAGACTTCTTCTAAGAAACCCTACAAACCTTATAGAAAAAATCCTTCAACTGATTCAAAGCCTCCTAATGCTATAACAAATGCAGAATCTGAAGGAGAAGAAGAGGAAGTTTCTAACGAAGAACCTACTGATGAAGATGAAGTTGTAGAGTTACAGGGAATGTGGGACTTCATTCTTCCCAACGAAGAGGATCAAGAGGCATCACCAGTCAGTACCAGAAGTAGAAATCAACTCGATCCTCCACAACCTAGTTCTAAACAGAAGAGCGCAAGCTCGACATCTAAAGATAAAGTCGCAAGTAAGAAATCATCACCAAAAGCGACTCAAACAAGCCCAGTCCAATCTAATTCACCAACTCCATCTAAAACACTGATTGTTTCTGATGAGATGGAGTATAATATCATTGAAGACATGAAGAAGACTAGGGCTAACATTACTTTTCATGAATTGAGCAAATTGAAACATCAACAGAAGCTACTTTTGAAAGAGTTACATGCAATACCCGTTGCACCTCTTCCTGCCATTGTAATCTCGCAAGCTTCTCATGAGATGGGAAGACCTCCAACTAATATGGCAAATAAAGTTGATCTGAATGATATTGCTTTAATTGGAGGTAGGTCAAAATCCCATACTCCTCCATTCCTTCTTACTTATGAAATTTTCAATAAAAACTTGCATAATTGTTTGGTAGATTCAGGAGCTTCATCTAATATCTTACCTAAAACAATATGTGCGAAGTTAAACGTCCAACCTCAAAAATTTGCAGTACGTATAGTTCATTTGGACCGATCACAGGTTGAAGTAATCGGTGAAATAATTCAAGTTACCATAAGGTTGTCATCTAATCCCAAGGTATGTCAAGTCATTGATATTCTAGTTGCAGAAATTCCTGAATTTTATGGCTTAATTCTTAGTAGGGATTGGTCTTTAGAGCTTCATGGATACTTTGCGACCGAATGGTCACATATGTGGCTCCCTTATAATGGTAAACCGAATCAGATAAAGTTTGAGTGAGAAAGACACCAAAAATACATAGTGACGGAATTGGAAGGTGAAAATGAACCTGTAGCATACAACAATAATATAATTGGCAACTATTCTGTTGACTCTTTCTTAGGAAATTTTAATGCTCATACTTTGCCTCATTTAGAACATTCGGTTCTGTCTCAAGTAGAAATTGTTTTTCAAACAAATAATTCTAAATGCATTAATTTTATAGATAGTCTTGTAAATACTTCTTTATTTTGGAAATTATTTTTTGATGGTTCTAAGTCTAACGACGGAGAAGGAGCAGGATGTGTATTAGTTAGTCCAGAGGGAAACAAAACTATGCTAACATGTAAACTCGAGTTTGATTGCACAAACAATACTACAGAATACGAAGCTCTAGTGCAACGACTATACAAGGCAATCAGATTAGATATCAAGTATATACAAGTCTTTGGAGACTCTGAAATCGTTATTAAATAGGTACGAAATACTATACATTGTCTATCAGGTCATTTAAAGCATTACCAATCTTTAGTGCAAGATCTGACTAAACATTTCATAGCATTCAATATTTCATCTATTCCCAAACTCCAAAATGCTAGTGCTAACCTCCTGGCTAATGTAGCTTCCAAGCTCATTCCCTCAGAAGACTATAGCCCAGCCAGATTCTCAATCGAATTGATCTTTAGGCCCTCCATCCCTGATAATGTTACAAACTGGATAATTTTTAATGATGATCTTGATATTGTAAGTTTCCTGACATCAGAAGGACCTTACACTAATCAGATAATTGATGAGGACCAACATGACAAACAGTTACAACAAGAAAGCACTAATAATGCTATACCAAAATCTATAGTCAAGTTGGAAGACCTATATGATTTGAAAGACCGATTTAAAAGAGCTGCCAATTCAAAACTGCAGAGTTCAACTCTGAACTATGAATTAGTAAATCTAGGAACGTATACCAAGCCACAAAATATCAACCTAGGTCTTGGCCTAGCCCCAGAAGAAAAATTAACCTTTGTTTGGCTCTTGAAATCGTATAAAAGTGTCTTTGATTGGAACTACAATGACCTTAAGACCTACGACACTTCGATTATTCAGCATACTATCCCAATGATAGTTGATGAAAAACTTGTCCAGCAAAATTTGAGGAAGATCCATCCTAATCTAGAAACTTAGATTAAATCTGAACTCAATAAATTATTGAAAGCCAAAATTATTTTTCCCGTTCGACATTCTAGATGGGTTTCCAACTTGGTTCTAGTTAGAAAGAAAAACAGAGATATTAGAACTTGTATTGACTTTTGAAATCTTAACAAAGCCCACCAAAAGGATAATTTTCCCCTGCCTCCTATGGAACAAATATTGCAAGCGGTTGTAGGATCAAAATTAATGTCATTTTTAGATGGTTTCTTTTGCTACAACCAAGTTTTGGTCCATCCTGACGATCAGCTAAAAACCACATTCAGAACCAAATGGGGTACTTATGCATATCAAAAGATGCCTTTTGGTCTAATTAACACTGCCGCCACATTTCAAAGGGCCATGGATATCACATTTAAGGGATTAGTAAACAAATCAGTGGTGATTTACTTTGACGACATAACAATATATTCTAAGAAACGAGGTAATCACCTCAGAGACTTAACACAGATCTTTCAACGTTGCCAAAGGTATGGGATTTCACTTAACCCAAAAAAGTCCTTTTTTTTGCATTAAGTGAAGGAAAACTTCTTGGATTTATAGTGTCAAACTTTGGAATCCATATTGATCCCGATAGGATTAAGGAAATTTTTGAAATATCCTTACCACATAATAAGAAATCCATGCAATCCTTCCTTGGCCGGATTAATTTTGTTAAAAGATTTGTTCCAGACTTCTCAAGGATTGTGTCACCATTACAAGCAATTATCAAGAATAATTCACTTTTTAAATGGGGCCAAGAAGAATATGAAGCATTTAGTTTGATTAAGCAAGCGATCGTTAATGCCCCATCCCTAGTGACTCCAAATTTCTCTGATCCTTTTATTTTGTATACATTTGCCTCTGATAAGTCATATGCTGTGATACTCACTCAAGCCAATCAAGACAAGGCGGAAGCCCCAATTGCCTTCTTTAGTTCAAATTTGCAAGGGGTTGAATTAAATTACTCTGACATTGAGAAACAAGCTTATGTTGTTTTTAAAGTGATCAAATATTTTAGACCCTTTCTTCTTAAAACCCATACAAAAATCATAGTACCGTTTCCAGCAGTAAGAAATCTCTTAGTATAGATAGACGTGGGTGAAAAGAGAGAAAATAGGGTCACTGCCCTACAAGAATACGACGCTGAGATCAGGCCAAAAAATATTGTAAAATGTCAAGGCTTTTGCAAGATGTTGGCTGGAGCATCACTTATTTCTGAAATACCATCTCCAAATCAAGAGGTACAAATGTATGAGGTAAGCCTAAACGATATTGAATCGAGATATGCTGATATCATATTTTATCTAAAGAACATATATGCTCCTTCAAATTTGAATTATACAAAGAAAAAAGCCCTAAGATTGAAGGCTAAGCAATATCAACTCATAAACGATGTACTTTTTAGGATGAATTATGATTCTGTTCTCCTTCGATGTCTTGAGAAATCTGAAGCTGAAAAGGTGTTGTAGGAACTCCATGATGGACTAGCAGGTGGACATTATGCGGGAGATGCTACAACACATAAAGTTTTTCACATAGGATATTATTGGCCTACACTATTTAAAGATGCACATAGCTATGTAAGGAAATGTCAAGTTTGTCAAACTGCTACTGGAAGACAGAAGAAACCATCGTTTCCTTTGAAACCAGTCAATATCAATCAACCCTGTGATCAATGGGGATTGGATATAATAGGTGAGATCATTCCTCACTCTTCTAAACTTCATAGGCACATCCTCACAGCTACAGATTATTTCACTAAATGGGTAGAAGCAGTTCCTCTCAAGACAGCTAATGCTGAACACATCATTGATTTCATAGATCAGTTCATAATTGCAAGGTTTGGCTTACCCTCTGCTTTAATGTTTGACAATGCATCATATTTTTCTGTGCTATGACTGAATTTGCACTTAAAAGAGGTTTTAAGCTTAAATATTCTGCCAATTATTACCCACAAGGGAATGGGTTGGCCGAATCAACGAATAAAAAATTAATAAGAACCATTAAGTGAACCATTGATCAGAATCATAAAAGTTGGCACAAATCTTTGATGTATGCTCTATGGGAAGACCGAATAACCCAAAAGGCTTCCATTAGCACTTCTCCCTTTAATTTAGTTTATGGGAAAGAAGTAGTTCTCCCAACTCATCTAGCGATTTCTTCTTTGGCCTTAGTTCAATTTATTGATGAAACACCAACTTCATCTTTACAACTAAGACAATCACAGATCCTTAAGATAAAAGAGCAATGAGAACAGGCTAAAATCATGCATGCTCATCATCAAGCATTAGTAAAGGCTTCCTTTGATTCAAACATTGTAACTAGGAAGGATTCTCAAATTGGAGATTTAGTTTTGAAATGGGATAAGGCTCACGAGGAAAAAGGCAAACATTGTAAATTCCAACGAATGTGGCTTGGACCACTCCAAATTGTTGAAATCATAGGTCCATCCACTTTCATGTTGCAAGATTTAGCAGGGAAAAGAGAATCTTTACCTGTTAAAGGGTAGATCCTTAAAAAATACTTTCCATAGAAGATGACCTCTTCTAGTTTTGTAAATTATTGTTTACAGTTTTATTTTGATAATAAAATAGGTTGTAAATGGTTACCTTTGGAATTCACGAAAAAGGTAAGTGTTTCTTTTAGATTTTGTTTTTCGCTTGTATAATAGAGCTGATTCAGAAAATCAATCATTATTATTGAAAAATACAGTCAAATGCTATAAGCCTGGAAATGTTACTAGTTTCAACCTTACGAATTTTGATAAAAAGCAACCTTTAGTGAGAATTTGTTTTATATCGATCAACGAAAAGCGTCAATAACAAAACAAAGGTTCTATGTAGAAAAGTTGTTTCCAAAAACTCTACAATTGTCATCGAGAGCTATTCTTAAGGAACCAATGACTTCCTCCCCGCCTAGGGAATTACGAGTTTCAAGGAGTAATCCAATGATACACAATAGACTTAAAGAATAAGAGGTCTCATCACGAGCTGACTTATCATGATCATAGATATTATAACTTATTGACATTGAGAAAATTGCATACCAAAATAGGGCAATGACTCAAGATTTTTGCAATCAAAAGACAAGGGGTCTCATCACGAGCCAGCTTGTTCAGCAAAGTTATAAATCAAGTGAATGGCACTGTCATAATTTGGCTACCAAACCAAGACATAGATTTTTAAGAATTAAAAAAAAAGAAGAAGTGTGGATATGGTTTATCTCTGAAAATTGTATATTTCTCCAAGTTGTATACAGGATCATTGTTGGGTAACAGGTAACCCTGTCGAGGCTATGAATGCCTGTTGGCAGCAGAGGCTCTAGTTTTTATCTTTATAAACTAAGTAATGGCTAATGTAAATACAATTACTAGCTTTGGGAAGAAAATAATCAGAATTAGCACGGAAGAAACAAACTACCATTAATGGCTAAAAGCATGATACACTTTATGTTCTATAATAAAATTTGATTTCCCAGAAAACTTTTCTGTTTTGGAAGTTTTAGAAAAATCAAAAGATAATCAGAGATAACTGGTTCTTCCTAGTGAATCGCCAATTGTTGTCGAGCAACAACCCCCCCTTTTTATTTAGTATTAGTAATAAAATTAAATAAATGGGGACCCTTCTAAAAAATAAAAAACTAGCACTTATTTCCCTTTGAATAATACGCACTATCATAAACTTAGGAAAACACCCGCAAAACCTAAAAACTTAAGTTTTATGATAGGTTTTGTATAAAATCGTTCTCTCAACATTAAAACATCGCATCGCAAAAAGGTAATGGAAGACATCATATAAGCAAGCTTTCGAAATCACGCAAATGCGATGCAAGATTGTGCGCCTTAAAGACTCATCGCACATCGCGGATTTCATATGCCGCAAGTACGCACCTAAGATGAAATATCTCGATTCGGCGATATGCGATAAGGCATCTCAAAACCGCATCTCGCAGACGCATAAGGTGATAAATGATTATTAACAAAAAGGATTAACGATATTATGACCTGTGATATTGCGATCTGCGATATTGCGAAGCAAATCGCAAAATCGCTTTATCATAGGTCTGCAAGGCTCATTGTTCAATAAATTATTTCTCGTAATCTGATACTGAGTTATGGGCATTAATGTCGGTTTAGTGGTTAGTTGATGGTCATTTATGAGATAAGATTTAGATCTGATCGAAAGGTTATTTCACGTAGGGTGATATATTTGATATGATTCCAAAATTAAGAGCTTTCCCGTCACCTTATCTCTTGCCATTATTCTTTCTTTACTTGTAAACTTGTAGGAGCGGAAAGCAGAGTAATATACACAGCAATGTGCAAAACATAATGGAAAAGAAGGGAAAAGCTCCGGTTGCTGAAGACAAAGAGATGGCGCCCTTATTTACAGACACCACCAGTAACAGAGATGCTGGCATAACCACTTGGGAAGGCATGTACAGTCTACTTGAAGAAGAAAATCCTAGAGTTATGGAAGTTAAAGCAACAACAGACTCACGCGGGTCATTTGAGGCATCAATTACTGAACTTGCATGTTCATTTCTTCATCAAATAGCGGCAAGGCCTAAGATACTTCCATACACAGACATGGTCAAGTGGGTACTAGACAGTGCTGATATAACAGACAGACAATTCAAGTCTCGGAGCCAAGACCTCATTGGGTCATTCACTCCACAAGATTTAAGGCTTATGTATCATCTACCAGAGCCATAGGCAAGCTACAACAAGCAGTTTGTGGAGAAGTTTGCCAAAGAAAATGAAGATTTGGCGGAGTGCACCAAGAACTGGTCGGCAAGGGAAGAACCATTAAAAAAGGACAAACACGGTATGTACAGTATTGGTTCGCTCTCCTCCTCATATTTCTTTGCTGTCACTATGCTATGTAGGCTATTTGGAAGGCCCGACATCAATAAATTTTCATCCGAGTGGCTACCCCTTTTAGATGCAGCCACTAATGCCACTATTATGGATTGGGTTTAGATATTTTCTAATAATTTAGCCTCGGCTATTTCGAACTACCGATCCAAAAGAACTCCCACTCTGAGGATTTATCCTCCTTTCTTTTTAGCTGCTTATGTTATGGAAGCAATCTATTATGTTTCCAAATTTCCTTTAATGGGTTGGAAGTGGACTGTACAGAATCCCTTGCCCATTCACATTTATCATAAGGAATTGTTGGATTCCAAGTTTATCTCGTATTTTTACATAATTTGTCATGGAATTATGTTACCTCTTCATAGAATATTGTATAATAAGGACACCCCAATATTTTCCCCCGAAGTGGAAGTTGACATTCTCCGTGTCGAAAAATGGTTTGGGGAAGAATTTTTCACCTATGTCAGAGTATTTGGAAGCATTTCTTCCCCTAATGTGCTACCCTTATATGTTCCTGATAAGTTATTTGCTCGATAAATCGCCTACTAGACCTGTGGGGTGGGAGGAATGAGCAAAGAGTTGAAAGACAAGAAGAAGGCCATTTGGCCACAATTTCCTGTGGCCTGTGGGGCCTTTTCACTATTTGATTTAGGTCATGCATTCCAAGAAGTAGACAATATGCTGTTTCTATGACTATTCAAGTTTCCAGGGAGAAAATTCGACCCCTTTGATGTCATTAAAATTTTTACTACTGCGGTCAAGATAAAAGTATTTTCTAAAGAAGATGATCTTTTTGATGATGTCTTCCAATAGAAAAGCACATTGAAAGAAGTTTTTCATATGGCTCAAATTCAATTTCCCCGAGCGGAATTCCAAGAATTCAAACTGTACAGAGAAAGGAGACTAGCTAACATCCCCTTGGATAAGCTACACTTGGAACCAATAAGGGAGCCTACTCCAAGTATCAGTTTAAGTGGAAGTTCAGGTACAGACAAGTCCAGGTCTCAGTCTGGGAAAGAATCACCAGAACGCTCTAAACAGTCCAAGAGTGACCATAATAAAAGTGAAGGGTCAGTCAGAGACACTGCCCAATCTAAAGAGTGTCTAGAGCAACAGGTCTTGATGACACACAGATAAAGGTTCCCCATCTCCTCATCCAGCCTCCAAAGCCAATGAGAACTAAGCTGGATAAAGAGTGGGAAACATTCAATGCATTGATTAATACTGAAGAGCAGAACATGAAGACACCTAAAAGTATAGTGCAGACAATGACATATATGGTCATTGGAGCAATCAACAACGCTCCAGAAATGGAGCATATTTCCATTACCCCATCTTCTGAAATCATGCTTAATATAGAGGAGATTCCTCCTCTAGATGTATTTTATAGTCCGGAGCATAAGGCAATGGTAAGAAGGCAAAGAAAGAAAAGGAAATTGGATAGCACGCTCTCACCTGAGGCAGAGCAGCTAGATGTCCTCTGGCGAGACCCTACCATTGACCCTACAGAAAATCTGACTAAGTTATCCCAGATCACAGGAGATTATGCTTCTGCTACCATTGATAAAGCGTCCAAGGTACAATAATTACTTAAATATAGAGAGGAAAAATTCCAAGTTTTGCAGCAATAGCTTTAGCAAGCCAGTGCCAACTGAGAAGCAGAGGAGATGTTAGAAAAATTACAACAAGATTTTCAACAGATGCAGCTGGGATACCAGAACAATTTGGCCGAAAAAGAAAATCAGTTGCAGGCTATGCTAGAAATGCATAGAGATGATCCCAAGCTTACAGAGTTTGTCTCAGAATCCCTTGCCTTAAATGACCAACTCTTGCAATAGCAAGAAGCATTATGCCAAAGAATATCGCAATGGAGTTCCCATTGCGAGATGAGTGATAAAATTACAAATCAAGTCGTGGACTTGCGACATGATTATGATTTAATTGATAAAATAATTTCTGATTATTTGACTTGGTAGGAATCAAAAGAAGGAAAGAAAGCAGGCACGCTCAGAATCAATGAAGCCCACAAAGAAATGCTTTTCCATAAGTGGGATGCACAGATTAAAATGACAGAACAGGCAGCAGAAGAAGCAGATATAGTGGTAAACAATGTCATTGTCTGTGTCAATGAAAATTTGCATAGAGCAAACCTCATATCAAAGATCGCTTCGGTATTTCTCCCAAAGGCACAACAACTGCAGACAAGCTGGAGACATAAAGCTGAGGAGAAGGCAGAGTCCATCAAGAAGTTAACTAAGTTAAACTGGGACACTTACTGGTAGTACTTGGTTAAACCGCACAATCAATGCATGACTCTCAAATTCCTTACAAACTCTGCCGAGAAGATAGCGCCAGCACTTAACGATTATGTTTTCGCAGGGAAAGTAAATTCGGAGGTCGGCCAACCGATGCTCCTCAAGCCGATGATGAATGCTTGTAATCTTAGATAATAGATACATAGATAGTTAATTTCCAGATACAATTTTAGTTTTAGTTTTGATTTATTTTTGCCTTAGATGAGGATGGTCATTTAAACCTCCTCCTATATTTTTGTAATAAACTATTTTTAATATTTAGGTAGTAGTATTTTAACCCCTCTCATGCATTTAGAGAGGGGTCTTGAAATTTGTCAAAAACGTTTCATCAGAACATGCACTTCTTCACCCTCGGAGGAGGTTTTGATGAATGAGTGGAACGAGATTTATTGATATCTGTGTTTAATGTCTGCTACTGAAATGAATTTCTGTAATCTTAGTAGATATTGAATTAGGAAGATATAAATCTATATTGCTGAAGCTCATGAGTAGAACTTGCTATAATGGTAATTTTATCGCTTAATGATTTCTGCTTATGTGTCAAAGTAATATTTTATTTTCAGTTATTTATATATGAAGGTTTGAATGTTTGAGTTATCATTTGGCACTTTTATACGGTGGTGACTATCCTATTTATGCTTAATGTATGAATGACTTATTATGCGATATGCTTCTCACAATTGTTTCGGCTAATTTCTTATATGAAGCAATCCATTTTTATTGAATTCTTTTCTTATAGCGATTGAATAATCTTTATTACCAATTGCTGTTAGAAACTATTTTAGATCGCATAACTGAAAAGTTAAATCCCGGGTTAGTTTTAGAATTAAATATTTCTGTTCATTAGGATATAATTGCATGTTTTAAATTAGACTTAGATTAAAAGAATTTTACTTAGAAATATTTAGAAAATGAAATATCAATTCTCATCACACACACAAATCAGGAAACTAGTCCCATTATCCCCAGTCAGACACACCATCCCAAATGGAAAAGGAGCTGATTTCAAGGTCTGGACTGGGTGGATATCCCCCTTGTTGTAGACCTGATTTTCGGGGCTTCAACACAGTGATAAAGTGGAAATAGAAGATAAGTTGATTCTGAAATACTGTGTTAAATTTGAACTGTTGTGGATCTGCTTGATTTATGATTAATATCTTTATTGAATCCATACGCGAATGTTTATGTTCTGCATTAAGGCTAATCTATATCTTTTCTGAATGCGCGCACTGGCTATATTGACTAAATGTTGGCTTAAAGATCCGCATAAGTAGATCAGATCTATAATAATTCAGTAAGTAATTAGTAATAAGGAATAGGCCGGGTTTAGATCTGCACGGAAGCTGAGCAGTGCAAGGCCACTGAACAGAGCACAAAACCACCAGATTCCTGAAAGACATCCTGAGGGTGCAGAAACCTAGTTCCAGCACCCTCCCCTTCTACCTTGGGTGAGACCTCAGTCTGCGCTCTTCGGGCTGTTGCCGAAAGGATCGGTAGCTGTGGGATTTGTTTGGCTAAATAACTCTTGTGAACCTAGGTCAGGCCCATACAAGCCAACAAATGGTTCCATTGCCAGGACCGGGATCTCCCTAAGGGGTGTTTGATGTTGGAACACTAGATTCCTATAAGGAAATAAATTGAAGATTGGTTGGATCTGAAGCTCCACGAGTTCGTGGTTCAGGAAAATAGAAACCTGAGGATATCAGAGGAATATTGGTTGGACCGCTATATATATATATATATATATATATATATATATATATATATATATATCCACGAGATCTTCTTCACGACATTTCTGGTAGAGTTGTACGAGTGGATTGAGAGGTTAGTTGATAGCGTGGGAAGGTGCATACTAGATCAGCTTATTGTGTGGACTCCAGAACTAGTACGCAGACTAGAAGCCACCGAAGATAAAATCACACGCGCTGTATATCATTGGCTGGATTGGGTGATAAGAGGATTTATCACTGAGTTCGCGATAGATACAACCATGAGCTATAGTGAGGTGGAAAGGCGATTTCTCCAAGGATCGTGGGGTAAGTATATCAAGTCATTGAATACTTGGATTAAAATGTTGTTGTGCGAAAAACAGATTATGCGCATTTATTGATGTCTGGAGTAATGCAGAGCGGAAGAGGTTACCAAGGAATAGGAGGGGTAGAAAACAGTCCTCTGATTTCTATATCACGAGAGAATGAGGAGGAACTCACGAAGTTCTCACCAAGGAGCGTAGTCTGGTTGATTAAGAAACGCTTCCCACTGATACCACCTCCATCCACACCACTACCCATTTCACCTACATCGAATCCATCTACCCCAACACCACCCCCACCTCCTCCACCACCAAAAGTTGGGATGTCAACCGTGATCTAGCTGCCGATATTTAAAGGTGCGGGAAATGAGGAACCAGACCAATTCTGGTTTGTGATAAGATTTGTATGGGATGCTCAAGGCATCACAGATGATAACATCAAGAAGGCTACCCTAATAAGCGCGGTGCCCGACTGCGTGACTGCGTGTTGACATGGTACATGAAATACTTGAGTGATCAGCCAAATGCGGGAATAGCGAAAATTCAGGATGCATTGAAAAAGGAATTTGGTCACCCAAAGTCAGAAGCATAGTCAGTTATTGGGTTCAACGAGATTGCAATGTTGTCGGGTGAAACCCTTGGTATCTGGACCAGAGGTTGAAGAGCACCATTCGCGAGGCAAACATGACACTCTCAGATGCGCAGTGATGTGCTTGGTTTGTGGCGTCATTGACACCACATCTGAGAACGGCTCTGTCACAACAAAAGATCTCAACCCAAGCTGAAGCATTAGAGACAACAATGAGGTTACACGAAACCCCAATACAGGATCCCGGGTTGGGAGTACAACAAATCCAAGCGCAAATACAAACCCTATGTCTAGAAATGTGAAGTTTGAAACAAGGGCAGGTGCCTCGGTCAGAAGTAAGGGAAGAATTATGGTGCATCAAATGTAAGGGAGAGGGCCATGATAAGGACCATTGTCCGATCTTCACAAACTATGTCGCAGTGGGGGGACCAATGCCATTTAGACTAGAGGTACAAGTTGGGCCAAGCGCGGTGCCCGCCCTCTAGTGCACAATATATCAGGTGGGAGGAAAGCATGCCACGGACAATTGCCATCTATTTCCTAACCTAAGACAACCACCCCTCAACAGTTATTTTGAAATTTCTGTAGGACGGTGGGCCACGATGAAAGAAATTGTCACAGTTACAAGATGTTGATGGATCGAATGCCTACTTATAGGGTGCAGATGGAAGCGCGTGGGCAGGATCCTGCCCCACCACTCGTGTGCGGAGGATACCAAGGACGCGGATGGGGCCACAAGGGAATGGGGCCTGGATAGGGACGAGGACAATTAATTTTCTATAATTGCGGAGGACCGAGGCATTACACATGTGATTGCACAAACCAAACTAAAGCTTGTTGTCCATACTGTTACCTATTTGACCTCGAAGCAGTCGACTTCCCCATGCTGATTGCTCAAATGCGGGAAAAGGGGGTGCTTTCAGCTAACCCTACCCAGAATGTTCAATGATAAAGGCTGAACCCCACGCGAAGGATCCAGGGGAGGATACATGGGTCCGTAATGCCCCCACAAAACAACCGAAATTTTATTTGGTGCTTGTGAAGGAAACTTTTATGGAAGCAAAGAAGAACTTCGCAGACGCCTCTCATTCAAGCAGCAAGGATCAACTGGGACCGGAGAAGGATACCTCTATGCTAGCCACCTTCTTAGAGACATGCATGAAGTTACTCAGGGATGCTAATGCGATGAAGGGATTACAATAATTAATAACTAGATGTGCAGGAGCAGACGAACCGCGAATGGTCCAGAAGTTAGATAAACATGCGTTGCGCACCGGGCGGGAAATGCGGTTGACTGACCAGATTAGGGACTATGAGAAGGACCATGTTGTTTTGGATTTGGGGTCTTACGCGAATGTCCTATTGAAACAAACTTGGGAGCGCATGGGCAGGCTCCCACTGCAGTGGTCCCCGATTTAATTACGGATGGCTAACCAACAAAAGATTCTGCCTATGGGAAGATTGCACGGGGTTACAGTAGACATCGATGGCGCTAGCACACAAACCAATTTTGAAGTCATAGAAACTGTGGACAACATTAACCCATATCCTTCATTGTTAGGGATATATTGGGCAATGGATATGAATGGAGTTATCAATCTCAAGAAAAGAAAAATGATATTCGAAAAGAAATCTCTCCGCGTAGTGGTTCCATTGGATCCAGCTGAAGGGGCGCGCTATACTGAGCTGGTGCGCGACGAAGACAGTGATGGTGAATTGGACTATATCTACCAGATCACAGCGCAAGATCAAGACCAGGTCAACCCAACAACGGATGGGAGACTCTCATGGGATTGTGATAGTTCTTGCACATCGGACTCTGATGAAGAGGTTGAACGATGGTAGAAACGCCTACATGAAGTGACCACACTAAATTGTAACAGGATGGTAATAATAGGGGCATAGAAGCAGCCAGCTGGTGAGATTTTCATAATAGCAAAAGAACCAATCGATCGGTTCAAATCAACGAAGTCGCGACCAACCCTGTCGGAAGCATCCGCAGAGAAACCATACGCAACAACGGCTTCAAGACAAGGTGCATTCGTGAAGATGTGAAGGAGGTGGCGCGGATGTCGAAGGTAGGCGCACGCATGAATTGGGGAGAAAAATGGGGTAACCATCCATCGCCAGCATAGGCTATAGGGGTGCATTGTGTTGACACCCAACCCGCTTAGAACTAGCAGCCCAAAGTGTATCGGTTCACCATTGGCCGACGACAAGGTCAACAGGAAACCATGGGGGCACAGGGGCCACCCGATAAAGCAACCCAATGGGAAGTTGTCGATACCACGGGTTCGATGGGCCTGTAATAGAAGGCAAAAGGAAGCCCGAAAAAAGCAGGGTAACCGCAGGCTCGGCGACATCAAAAAACCATGGGCACGACCAAGAGAGCAAGGCATGCTGAGAAGGGGAGGAATAGGCCCGGTCGGGTATCCCCCAAAACGCACACAAGTTGTGACCCTACTATCATGGCTGCGCTCGCACCTACGGGAAAACAGACCCCACACAACGGTGCATACCAAAAGAAGGGCTATCTTGGCACATGAGAGGTGCTCGCAGCCTGGGCTAGCGGGGAAGCCGAGGAACCGCACTGGAGGTGCAACCACCTGACTAGCTGTAGAGACTACAGTCTCAGCACCCCGAGCAGTTGAAAGAATGCACGAGACTGTAAACAAGTCTGCGGGAAGCAGGCGGGGTGAACAGGTTCCCTATCAAGACCCTCCCTCCACAAGATTGTGGCTGCGCCGAGAGGATTTCACTACCGTACAGAACGGCCAAGAGGTGACCATTAATGACATGGTTCCTAACAGGAAGTTTAAGTTATGGTGGGGGGGAGTGGACAGTGTGCCATTAAGATGGGAGTTCTGAGTTAGATCCGAAAAGATCTTCCGATTGAACATTGGTACTAAACTGGGAAAGGAGGGAAGGGATTTTTTCAAAGTTACGGACTTATTTCATGACCTAGGGACAACACTGGAATATTGGTGCTATGAACCAGGGAAGAGCAGCAAGAATTCGGCTACCAGGCACCCCATGAGTACTATGGCCAGAACCCGAGCATGGTTCGCGGAAGAAATGCAACTAAATCAAGAAGAGTGAAAGGATGTGACTCAGGTCCACAAGGTTCCAAAGTCCCCACGAACCCTGCCTCACCAGTCCGGCCTCACCAAGATTCAACAAACGATTAGTAGTTGACAAGGGTAAAGCAGTCACCACCGAACCTGATGAGGACGACGACGATCTCTAGGCCTTGATTGACTAGATTGACACATAGGCTGAGGAAGAAGCCAATACGTTCCAACTCCCGTCACTACCTCCATATCTTTCTCCGTGGAAAGGGACAACCAAGCTACCTAAGGACTTGGACATTGCGAAGGCTATGCTTCATACCCCGCTTCTTCCAGATGAAATAAGATTTGAAGGGTTGCCGCTGGGGTGCGTTCCGAGCATTAAGTTTGAAGATTGGGACCTCGCCAACAGCGATAAGTTCCCCGAGTTGGCCGAAGACAAATTATTGTTGCGGGCATGGTTACTAGGTGTGGAGAAGGCAGGACTACTCAACCTCAGATGGATACCTCACTATCACCAGACGTCCATTACCATATTTATGATTCGATAGCTACTCTTTCTCATACATGATGGGTATCTTTGGTTGGAAGAGCCGATCCCAATCACAGCTGAATTAATCCACCGAATTACACACCTGATAGTAAAAGGGAACGAACCCACCAAAATTGCAAGAACAAGCAGCGAGGTAGGCCTCGCCAAAACAATGAAGGTGAAATACTAGTTGGAAAATGGAAAACGGGGGTATATCATAGCCAACATCAACGAATGCGTAGTACATGTCGCCACTTAGCTACTCGCTAGTAAACTCATGAGGAAGTGTCGCGCAGATGAGGTACCAGCTCCTGTCATTGCACTGGCGGGGCAGTGTGCTGAAGGGGTTCAGTTCAACTGGGCATAGTTTTTATGCGACAAATTCCTGGCCAATTGTCAAGAAGCACGGGACAAAGGTAAGACATTTCATTATGCATGGTTTCTCTTATAAATCCTTCTGGTTACGGGAGAACTGCTGCAGGATAGCCAGTTTCCCAGCATTGCAGATAATCTACCCGAAGGGGTGCGGTATACTTCGCTATGGGCTACAAGGGATGCAACAAGGGTTTCTGCAATCCGGGCATTTTGGACCTTCATGGAAGCAAAGATACAGACACGGATTGCTTGATGACCATGCATGTCTCCCACGATCTACAATAATTTCCAGAGCACAGCCGAGTTTAAAGCAGACATGCATCACTTGTATATCTGGGCGCGAAAGGATCCTAAACAATCATGGGTCACACTTCCGTTCATGGCAACAGATGAGGAAATTTATGTGGTCTTAGCAACATGGCCTCTTGAATGGCGTGCCCTAGACAAGGCCGTACTAGACAAGATGGAAACATAACAACAGAAGAAGGAATGCCAGCAACAACTCTCTCAACTGGTTGAAAAGACATGCCAGGAATAAAATGTTGCCTCACAGCAGGAGGCTACCACGAAACTGGCAGCAGCTGAGACCCTGGCTGATCATGAAATGAACGTGGCACAAGACCCACCACAAGAAATAGAGACCCAGGAACACCCGGACCAGGTCAAGCGGCCGCGCTGTAAGGAATCCCCGCCCACATGAAAAAAGTACAAAACAGCGAAGGCTCTTGAAAGAGAATTCATTAACAGTAGCCAGCCAGTGAGCAATGTCCCCATTGATCCGTTGACAAAACTAACCACCAAGCAGACAATTGTGTTGGGGGAGATCCGAGCAAAGTTGCAGGCATTACAGGTGCGACCCTCCGGAAGGGTCAACCTAAACCTAGCAGAAGATGTAGCTGCAGCCGAGCAGATGGTGCGTGCGATCACACTGAATACCTTACCATTGCCAGTAGGTGCTGTCCTAGCCGAAGTCGCTGATGACGAACGTAGTTGGGGATTAAATCTGGCTACCCTACCCAGGGAAATAATCTACCAACTGCAGGGGGAGTAAATAATGAGCTTCGTGCCAGGGAAGGTCGCACCCTCTAAACCTTGACAAAGCCAAAGGAAAAATTAGATCAAGCCACTCTCCAGCACGATGACTTGGTCAGATGCTATCAGGTAGTAGAGCAAGCTATGACGGAGGCGTGCAGCACGGTACTCGAGTTAGCTATCCCCGAGGACCTTCCAACAGTTACCAAGATTCATCATATGGTTGCGGGAGTCCGTACGGTCCAAGAGGCAGCCGCAAAAGCGTAGGGGGAACTTACTTTACAAATTGCAGAGCTCATACTCAAGGCGAAACAATTTCTGGAAGATCGAGAATGGTGCCACAGTGAAATCTAAGCAGGATTTGAAACGATGAGGAGAGTTGTTTGTGAATGCTTAGGACTACTAGATCAGTCTCTCGTTATGCTCACATCCCTCCAGGAGGACCGAACCATACTGTTAGTGTCGGTCTTGATGCCCTCCATCAGTGATCAAAAAAATCTTTGCATATGCATAAGTAGGTGTCTCATCAATGTCAGTTTTGCATCCCATTAGGCATGCCATAAAACTGATGGAGGAGTTGGTCCTTGTTCCCTACTTGGCTTTGCTGGATCAGGTCATATCAGTTAATGAGCTTGTGTCACACTTGTTTTGTTTTGTCTTGAAGTCCAAAGTCTTAGGTCTAGGGTTTCAGTCAAATGTCATTGCAAGATCATGAGTCAGAGGTCCATGAGTCCCCAACAAGCCAGAAGGAGGTATGTAAATATGTTTCATTGATATTTTTCATCATGTACAACTTATTTATACCTTGGATTTAAAAACCCTGTTTTTAAACCCAAGGTCATGTCAATTTTGTAAAACAATAAGGAAATTTCAAAAATTCTTCAAAATGCCGGCAATAACCCTGGTCTCCTCGCCAAAGTCCATCAGATGGTCTACCTGCAAAAAGAACGGAGCTAAAGCACCCAAAAAGTCAAATTCAGAACAAAAGAAAACTCAAAACAGTGTTAAAAGAAAGTGTCAAGGCAAAACATTAGAAAGTGGGTTTGGTAAGTAAATGTTTTCAAATTGAGCTTATAAAGAGTCAAATTCCCTCTCAATACCCTCATTGTGCATCCAAAGAGCTTGCAAGAAGAAGTGATAGGGCGAAGAGGCGAAAGGAGGCAAAGTGCAGAGAAATTGAACCAGTTTCAGGTGCGCGACCCGTCAGAGGTTGTGCACGACCTGTTGGGCGGTGCGCGACCTGTCAGGCGCGTCCCAGCAGTGTTAATTTGTAACGCGCGCGAACCGTCAGGCTGTGCGCGACCCGTTGGGTGCCCTGCGCGACCCGTCAAGCTGTTGACACCAAAACAACCCCAAATTTTGTCCAATCGCCCTCTAAGTTGCAAAATCGACCGAGGTAGGGTCTATACACTTGATGAATTGATGAATGGTGAATGACGAGCTTTCATTTATATGTTTTTATCACTAAGAATGCAAAGAAAATAGATTTTGGTGATTGCTTGTCAATGTAGGCATAATGCTAGGGTTTGGTGTTTTTTTTTCAAGGTTTTAATTCCCATTTATGTTCCCTCCATGTTTCCCCATTGATTTCACAATTGTCATCATATGTCTCTATCTTATCTTGTTTGCAAAGAATGTGAAATTTTCCTCCTTCCAAGTATCAAACCCTATCCCTCCCTAAACACATTCCCAAAACCCTAATACCCTCCATGGTGATATAAAAACACACACAACAAAAAGAGCAAAATGCTATGAAAGAAAAACAAAATGATTATGCAAAAAAGAAAGCAATATGATGATAAAATGCCAAAACAAGAAATAAAGAAAATGTGGCTGTGTATATAAACAAAAGCAAAGGAAATATTGCTATGTATATTTGATCAAAAGTAATGTTGTTGTGGTCCTAAAAAGCAAAAACCATGTTTTACCTTCTATCCCCTAATATCTTTGTCAATGAAGCCCTTTTCCCCTAACATCAAATGTACATGAACCCCTTTGAAAAAACAGAGTGTGCCTTATGATGTACATTGAAAGGCAGAAATCAAATGAGCAAGTTATCTATGCTGTCCCATCCCCCTATTAAGCATACATGTCATTTCCCTTGGTTATTATTATCCATGTTTCCCTAATAAAAACATTTCTTTGCAAATGATTTCCCGTTGATTAAGATGAGATTATATGTTTGACAGTTTGTGAATTGTCCCTTGAAAATTCCCTGTTTTCATATGTTTCCCTTTCCTTATTAAAAAATCCCCTCCCCTAAGATTTCCTTCATGATTTTTTCCCCTTGAAAACAGCATACAACTCAGCATTTTTGCAGGCAAGGGCAGCAGTTTACTTTGTCTATTTTCCCCACTTTGCTCAAAAGCACCATGTCAACCACCGAGACCTATGAGAAAGGTGATGACCAGTCTTCTTCTACAGAGGTTGAGGTACAGCGGAGGCCTCGTAGGGGGGGAAAAGGTGGTCATCATAAGAGAGAGGAGCCCACCTCATTGGTAGAATTGCAGGCCTGTCCTTTGGCAGTGAATTGTTTTCGGTATATGTCATGTTTTCAGTTTTGCGAGAGGCTTGCTCAGATCCAGCACCACAGGGACTTGGCCCGCTTATTTGTTTTGCACCTTCATGATGGGCAGGTCACTCTGGCAGGAGTGAACTTTGTGTTGTCTCCGGAAGTGATTTCAGAGGCTACCGGGATACCAAATGTGGGTGAGGTGTGGCCCAAGCGCAAAGTGTTGGATTTTGTTCATTTTGAGCCATATGTCATGCCAGCCTTCATGAGACACTTGTCGGGGGTATTTCCTTTCAGATTCCTCCGGGGGGAGTATGCTCCGATCATGCGGCTTATCATGCATTACTTCACATGTGAGGGGAGATTTTCACAGGTCTTCTCTTATCACATTCGCCTGTTGATGCACTTTACCCGAGTGAGGATGATGAACATCCCGGTTTTCTTCTTCCAGGACATTCAGAGGATGGTGTCCGTGTTTCAGAGGCGGTCCCCAGCTCAGCAGTATAGGAGTTTGTGCCATCATGGTCTCATCCAGCTCATTGTTTCCCATCAGTTGAGTCAGCAGGGCATTCCATGGGCAGACTTCATTTCTCATGAGTTCTTTACAGTGCCCCCACAGCCAGAGCCAGAGGCCATTTATGAGGAGGGAGGTCCGTCACACCAGCCTGAGATCACTGTTCCGAGACATGTTGCTTCCTCACCTCAGGTCACCTACCAGAGAAGCCACAGGGCCTTGTTTGCAGCAGCTCGACGAGTACTTTCTCCACAGCAGGTGGAAGGGGTCTCGTCATCATCTTCAGGGCAGCGAGTGTTATCTCCACACCAGGTGGAAGGGGCCTCACATTCTTCATCAGCTGAGGCAGTGCAGGAGGGCAAGCAGCCCATGGTTGAGGATGAGAGAGCCGGTGATACACATGATGATTTCATTGACCTTGATGCTCGCTCTCCTTCTTCAGATTTTTATGAGATTATCAGACAGAGAGAGGAGGAGAACCTCGTGTTGCAACAAAAGATCAAAGTGGCTCAATGGACCATCACTTGTCTGGAGCAGCACAACGAACAATTAGGAGAGGAAAAATAACTTGATGAGCTATGGAGGATCCGCAGTGATCGAACTTTGAACCGTAGGAGGCCCAGTGACACATTGCCTGCTGACTGGGAGTCTTTGTTCATTCAGGAGAATGCTCGCTTGGAGAGGCTGTTGGAGAAGGCCAATCAGGACAAGAGGCTGCTAAGGAACATGAAGAATCATTATTGGGCTAGGATGCATGTTTGCAAGGCGAAGATGAAAATGTTCCAAAGAAGGTTGTCCGAGGCCCGCAAGAGGAAGAAGAAGACCAACCCGCTCCGTATCTTGGCTGAGGCCTCTCTCACTCACCATGATACTCATTAGCATCCTCCTAGCAGCAAACCCAAGAAATTTTGAGAGTTTTGAAGCATTTTTGGCATTTTTGGGAATTTTACAGGTTTTGGCCATTTGACGGGTCTCACCCCGCTCGCGACCCTACATGGGGGCAACTCAGAACGGGGAAAACTTTGCATTTTTGGAATTTTCATGCAAAAATACACTTGCCTATGGATGGGTTTCAGATATTATGGAGATTTGGGCTTCCAAAAGCTCAAAATACATGCAAATTTTGACTTTCTGCCCCTATTTTGAGTTGCAGAAAGCTGTATTGGGAGAAATGACTTTTGAGGGGTCAAATCAATTCCACATTCAAAAATTCCAGTGGGGTTGGAACGTATACTTGCAGACCTTTCCAACAAGCTATCTTGCGCCTGATTTGGACACCGGGAAGGCCCTCAAAAAGAGCTGTGAATGTGCGCGACCTGTCAGAGTGATGTGCACGACCTGTTAGGGAAATTTGCCTGTTTTGACCAGTTCGGCCAGCAAAACACTGTTTTCATCTTGGTTGACTTTTGAGGCATGTAAATGATGGATTTTTGTGTAATTTTCATGGCACTTAGATACTTTTACTCTCCTTAATCACTTCTAGAAGATTCTTTGATGTAAATGGTAAATATTTAATGCATGGATAGGTTTCCTAAGTTTTAGAGGCAAGTTGTTTTGACTGCCTATTATCTAGTGCTTAGTTTAGAATTAGTTGAAACAGCTCCTAGGAAGCTGAGCTCGACCCCTAGAGGTGGGGAAAGAGGTTAGATCATCTATATTATGCCTTCTCTTGCTCATTTTCATGGTTGGACTCTTGAGGGAGAAGCTCCTATTGTATATTTTACTTGTATCTCTGCAATTTGAGGAAAAGGAAGACCAGGGTTTTGCAGACATCATTGGGATTCTTGTGGACTCTTGTGTTGATGGTGTGTTCTCTTATTGTAATTGTAAGTGTGTTTATGTGTTCCATCTCTTTCTTTACTGCAACTTATTAAACAAATGAAGTGATAAAGTTTGAATTCATGCTTGCCATGCTCAGCTTTCAAATTTGTTTAATGTTTATGTTTTCCACTGTCTAGAGAGGATTCAAAGTCATTGTTTGCCCTCTTTAGCTTCTCTTTTTTCTTCCTTGATCATCCATCTCAGCTAAAGGCATCAGTACAAACTCCTACCTTGCCCCAAAGACCCACCTGCAAAACCTGAGCTCAATCCCCGCACCCTGAATTGCACTCCCTCCAATTGCCACCAAAAACCCCAAAAACTTTAAATCAATCCTCCTTATCAGTTTACTAGCCTAATATCTGTGTTACCTTGATTGGTCATCTCTTCCCATTGAAAATTTAACGAGATTGACCGGAGAGAGCCTTCTCCTGCCCCGTAGGGCTAGCTATGGGGTTGAATGATTTGATGTTGCCTTGAGGTTTACCTTTCTCAGCCTGAGGTGAAATCTCAAGCGCTAACATAGTGGCGACCATACTGGGGAGAACAAACTAATCATTTTCTCATTGACGTGTTATTCATAAGTCTTAGACGGAGCCTGAAGATACGCCAGGTAGCCTTCGAAAACGCTCTTGTTTTACATCAACGTTAGTAGATAAACGCTGCTTCAGTCCATCTCCGTGAGCTTGTGAATACAACACTTCATTTGTATATTACCCCAGTACATGTATCAAGTTCAGATCTGATTGTTGATAGTGGACAACAATCAGACACTTGAAAGGCTGAAATCATTCACTTGGCGACTCCTTCACTGAAAAATCCAGCAACCTATGCTTCATGGTGACTTCACTGCAGGAAGATCAGTAGCTTTGAGCTTTTCAAGATGGATCGGATCGCAAGAAGATATGCTCCCTTGAGTCGAGATCACATCCCCGGTTTTCCAAATAAAATTCCAAAGGTAGATTGGTCAAGAAATCTGCCTATATTTAATGATGATGGTAAGAAGGATGCTGCTTTACATCTAGTTAGATTTCATATGCATATTCGCAAGTTGAAGGTGGATTTTCCTGAAGGTTGCTTGATGAAGATATTCTTGGCCACTCTGGAAGGTGCAGCCCAATCATGGTATGAAAGTTTGCCGCCTGCTTGTATTTACTGTTTAAAGGATTTTCATTCCTTGTTTATTGAAAGATATCAAGCATCTTATCCATCATTAAATTTGGTTCATGACTGCTGCAAGCATGCTTATAGTTTTATTGAAAGCCTTGAGAATTTTTATGAAGATGATAATTTCATGGATGAAGAGATCATGGAAGCATTGTATGAACATCCAATTCAGCAACATGAAGAGAATCTAGTGGATACCCATCAAGATGATCAGGAAATTTTGCAGCAGAATCAAGATCAGCAAGCTGAAGATGGTCATATGGTGGAAGATGATGAAAAAGAAGAGCTTGTTTCAGATCTGCCCACAGAAGACAGCAGCATGCAACCCATCAAAGAGAGCTCTGCTGTTGAGATCATAGACAGAGTTTTGGATTCAGATGTTCATGAACAGCAAGGTGAGACTTTTGTGCAAGTAAGTGATGAATCTCCTTTCAATAACTCAGTAAAAAATGATAGTTTGAATGCCTTGTCATATGAAGACAATCACTGTTTGAACAAAAGAAAACAAAAGGTATTATCTCCTCTATCTGAAGATGAGATAGATCTACTTTTGAGAGGTCTTGTTCCAGCTCAAGTTAACGCAGAAATGCAGTGTGCACATGGTCAAAAAGATGATGGTGGACCTTCTTCTTCTTCTGAAAAGGAGGGTTTTGTTGTTGATACCATAGAAACAGTTTTTGATCTAAATGTTCTCATGCCATCAGAACAGAGTCTGCATGAGGTGGTAATTCAGTCAGTTCATGAAGAGCAAGATGACATCTTCATTCAAGTAAGTGAAACAGTTCCTTTGGATGAATTTATGGTACGTGATAGAAATGTCATTTTTGCACTTCAAGAATCAGCTGAAGTTTCTTTCCTTATGGTTGAAGAATGTAATAAGGAACTTGATAATTTGGTTATGATACCATATGAAGATGACCTATCATATTGTCAGACTACAGAAGATCATAGCATACAGGATTACCTTTCAGATTCTTCATATGTTTCATGTGCCGAAATGTTTTTCCAAGAAGAGACCTGCTCATCCATTTGTTCATAATTTTTTGAAGCCCAGGAACATACTCTTTCCGAAGCACATGATGATGGCAGATCAGAATTTGAAGCAAAGGATACCTTGTTCTTTCAGCAGGAGGTGGCAGTGGAAGATCTTCATGTTTTTCATGATCCTCTAGCAAGTTTGTTGCAGCCAGCAGTGATAGTGTTTATTGCAGTGTTCAGTGATGAAGGAGATCATGGTCAACTATGGTTTTGGATGCCCAGTTACCAGTATATATTGTTGACCAGAAGATCTAATCAGGAGAATCAATCAAGAAGGCATCTGCTTGATTGGTTGCATTGGCATTTTGAAATAGTTTGATGTATATTTTCTTGTAAGAAACACAGGTGGTTGTCATCATGATTTCAAATCTTGATGGATTGCTGTCGTTTTTCAAAAAGCTTTTTAAAGTCTTGTTTTAAGTCAGTCATGAGTCATTTGTGTTTGGTATGTTAAGTGAGTTTTTTCAAGTTATTTCAGTTTGCCATCGAGTCGGTTTGAGTCAAGCTTTAGTTGAGTTTCAGTCAGTTTTCAGTCAAGTTATCATTTAATAAATGAGTCAAGGTCTTGTATTGTTTGTGTAAATAAGTTGACTCCATTGCCCAATGATAAAGGCACTGGTCTGCTCTCCCAGAGGTCTGAGGTTCTTGGTACCTCCAAGGAGCTACCATCCCCATTGGAGCCAACGTTAGTGTCGGTCTTGATGCCCTCCATCAGTGATCAAAAAAATCTTTGCATATGCATAAGTAGGTGTCTCATCAATGTCAGTTTTGCATCCCATTAGGCATGCCATAAAACTGATGGAGGAGTTGGTCCTTGTTCCCTTCTTGTCTTTGCTGGATCAGGTCATATCAGTTAATGAGCTTGTGTCACACTTGTTTTGTTTTGTCTAGAAGTCCAAAGTCTTAGGTCTAGGGTTTCAGTCAAATGTCATTGCAAGATCATGAGTCAGAGGTCCATGAGTCCCCAGCAAGCCAGAAGGAGGTATGTAAATATGTTTCATTGATATTTTTCATCATGTACAACTTATTTATACCTTGGATTTAAAAACCCTGTTTTTAAACCCAAGGTCATGTCAATTTTGTAAAACAATAAGGAAATTTCAAAAATTCTTCAAAATGCCGGCAATAACCCTGGTCTCCTCGCCAGAGTCCATCAGATGGTCTACCTGCAAAAAGAACGGAGCTAAAGCACCCAAAAAGTCAAATTCAGAACAAAAGAAAACTCAAAACAGTGTTAAAAGAAAGTGTCAAGGCAAAACATTAGAAAGTGGGTTTGGTAAGTAAATGTTTTCAAATTGAGCTTATAAAGAGTCAAATTCCCTCTCAATACCCTCATTGTGCATCCAAAGAGCTTGCAAGAAGAAGTGATAGGGCGAAGAGGCGAAAGGAGGCAAAGTGCAGAGAAATTGAACCAGTTTCAGGTGCACGACCCGTCAGAGGTTGTGCGCGACTTGTTGGGCGGTGCGCGACCCGTCAGGCGCCTCCCAGCAGTGTTAATTTGTAACGGGCGCGACCCGTCGGGCTGTGCACGACCCGTTGAGTGCCCTGCGCGACCCGTCAAGCTTTTGACACCAAAACCGCCCCAAATGTTGTCCAATCGCCCTCTAAGTTGCAAAATCGACCGAGGTAGGGTCTATACACTTGATGAATTGATGAATGGTGAATGATGAGCTTTCATTTATATGTTTTTATCACTAAGAATGCAAAGAAAATAGATTTTGGTGATTGCTTGTCAATGTAGGCATAATGCTAGGGTTTGGTGTTTTTTTTCAAGGTTTTAATTCACATTTATGTTCCCTCCATGTTTCCCCATTGATTTCACAATTGTCAGCATATGTCTCTATCCTATCTTGTTTGCAAAGAATGTGAAATTTTCCTCCTTCCAAGTATCAAACCCTATCCCTCCCTAAACACATTCCCAAAACCCTAATACCCTCCATGGTGATATAAAAACATACACAGCAAAAAGAGCAAAATGCTATGAAAGAAAAACAAAATGATTATGCAAAAAAGAAAGCAATATGATGATAAAATGCCAAAACAAGAAATAAAGAAAATGTGGCTGTGTATATAAACAAAAGCAAAGGAAATATTGCTATGTATATTTGATCAAAAGTAATGTTGCTGTGGTCCTAAAAAGAAAAAACCATGTTTTCCCTTCTATCCCCTAATATCTTTGTCAATGAAGCCCTTTTCCCCTAACATCAAATGTACATGAACCCCTTTGAAAAAACAGAGTGTGCCTTATGATGTACATTGAAAGGCAGAAATCAAATGAGCAAGTTATCTATGCTGTCCCATCCCCCTATTAAGCATACATGTCATTTCCCTTGGTTATTATTATCCATGTTTCCCTAATAAAAACATTTCTTTGCAAATGATTTCCCGCTGATTAAGATGAGATTATATGTTTGACAGTTTGTAAATTGTCCCTTGAAAATTCCCTGTTTTCATATGTTTCCCTTTCCTTATTAAAAAATCCCCTCCCCTAACATTTCCTTCATGGTTTTTTCCCCTTGAAAACAACATACAACTCAGCATTTTTGCAGGCAAGGGCAGCAGTTTACTTTGTCTATTTTCTCCACTTTTCTCAAAAGCACCATGTCAACCACCGAGACCTATGAGCAAGGTGATGACCAGTCTTCTTCTACAGAGGTTGAGGTACAGCGGAGGCCTCGTAGGGGGGGCAAAGGTGGTCATCATAAGAGAGAGGAGCCCACCTCATTGGCAAAATTGCAGGCCTGTCCTTTGGGAGTGAATTGTTTTCGGTATATGTCATGTTTTCAGTTTTGCGAGAGGCTTGCTCAGATCCAGCACCACAGGAACTTGGCCCGCTTATTTGTTTTGCACCTTCATGATGGGCAGGTCACTCTGGCAGGAGTGAACTTTGTGTTGTCTCCGGAAGTGATTTCAGAGGCTACCGGGATACCAAATGTGGGTGAGGTGTGGCCCAAGCGCAAAGTGTTGGATTTTGTTCATTTTGAGCCTTATGTCATGCCAGCCTTCATGAGACACTTGTCGGGGGTCTTTCCTTTCAGATTCCTCTGGGGGGAGTATGCTCCGATCATGCGGCTTATCATGCATTACTTCACATGTGAGGGGAGATTTTCACAGGTCTTCTCTTATCACATTCGCCTGTTGATGCACTTTACCCGAGTGAGGATGATGAACATCCCGGTTTTCTTCTTCCAGGACATTCAGAGGATGGTGTCCGTGTTTCAGAGGCGGTCCCCAGCTCAGCAGTATAGGAGTTTGTGCCATCATGGTCTCATCCAGCTCATTGTTTCCCATCAGTTGAGTCAGCAGGGCATTCCATGGGCAGACTTCATTTCTCATGAGTTCTTTACAGTGCCACCACAGCCAGAGCCAGAGGCCATTTATGAGGAGGGAGGTCCGTCACACCAGCCTGAGATCACTGTTCCGAGACATGTTGCTTCCTCACCTCAGGTCACCTACCAGAGAAGCCACAGGGCCTTGTTTGCAGCAGCTCGACGAGTACTTTCTCCACAGCAGGTGGAAGGGGTCTCGTTATCATCTTCAGGGCAGCGAGTTTTATCTCCACACCAGGTGGAAGGGGCCTCGCATTCTTCATCAGCAGAGGCAGTGCGGGAGGGCAAGCAGCCCATGGTTGAGGATGAGAGAGCCGGTGATACACATGATGATTTCATTGACCTTGATGCCCGTTCTCCTTCTTCAGATTTTTATGAGATTATCAGACAGAGAGAGGAGGAGAACCTCGTGTTGCAGCAAAAGCTCCAAGTGGCTCAATGGACCATCACTTGTCTGGAGCAGCGCAACAAACAATTAGAAGAGGAAAAAGAACTTGATGAGCTATGGAGGATCCGCAGTGATCGAACTTTGAACCGTAGGAGGCCCGGTGACCCATTGCCTGCTGACCGGGAGTCTTTGTTCATTCAGGAGAATGCTCACTTGGAGAGGCTGTTGGAGAAGGCCAATCAGGACAAGAGGCTACTAAGGAACATGAAGAATCATTATTGGGCTAGGATGCATGTTTGCAAGGCGAAGATGAAAATGTTCCAAAGAAGGTTGTCCGAGGCCCGCAAGAGGAAGAAGAAGACCAACCCGCTCCGTATCTTGGATGAGGCCTCTCTCACTCACCATGATACTCATTAGCATCCTCCTAGCAGAAAACCCAAGAAATTTTGAGAGTTTTGAAGCATTTTTGGCATTTTTGGGAATTTTACAGGTTTTGGCCATTTGACGGGTCTCACCCCGTGCGCGACCCTACATGGGGGCAACTCAGAACGGGGAAAACTTTGCATTTTTGGAATTTTCATGCAAAAATACACTTGCCTATGGATGGGTTTCAGATATTATGGAGATTTGGGCTTCCAAAAGCTCAAAATACATGCAAATTTTGACTTTCTGCCCCTATTTTGCGTTGTAGAAAGCTATCTTGGGAGAAATTACTTTTGAGGGGTCAAATCAACTCCACATTCAAAAATTTCGGTGGGGTTGGAAAGTAGACTCGCAGAACTTTCCAACGAGCTATCTTGCACCTGATTTGGACACCGGGAAGGCCCTCAAACAGAGCTTTAAATGTGCGCGATCTGTCAGAGTGATGTGCGTGACCTGTCAGGGAAATTTCCCTGTTTTGACCAGTTTGGCCAGCAAAACACTGTTTTCATCTTGGTTGACTTTTGAGGCATGTAAATGATGGATTTTTGTGTAATTTTCATGGCACTTAGATAATTTTACTCTCCTTCATCACTTCTAGAAGATTCTTTGATGTAAATGGTAAATATTTAATGCATGGATAGGTTTCCTAAGTTTTAGAGGCAAGTTGTTTTGACTGCCTATTATCTAGTGCTCAGTTTAGAATTAGTTGAAACATCTCCTAGGAAGCTGAGCTCGACCCCTAGAGGTGGGGAAAGAGGTTAGATCATCTATATTATGCCTTCTCTTGCTCATTTTCATGGTTGGACTCTTGAGGGAGAAGCTCCTATTGTATATTTTACTTGTATCTCTGCAATTTGAGGAAAAGGAAGACTAGGGTTTTGCAGACATCATTGGGATTCTTGTGGACTCTTGTGTTGATAGTGTGTTCTCTTATTGTAATTGTAAGTGTGTTTATGTGTTCCATCTCTTTCTTTACTGCAGCTTATTAAACAAATGAAGTGATAAAGTTTGAATTCATGCTTGCCATGCTCAGCTTTCAAATTTGTTTAATGTTTATGTTTTCCACTGTCTAGAGAGGATTCAAAGTCATTGTTTGCCCTCTTTAGCTTCTCTTTTTTCTTCCTTGATCATCCATCTCAGCTAAAGGAATCAGCACAAACTCCTACCTTGCCCCAAAGACCCACCTGCAAAACTTGAGCTCAATCCCCGCACCCTGAATTGCACTCCCTCCAATTGCCACCAAAAACCCCAAAAACTTTAAATTAATCCTCCTTATCAGTTTACTAGCCTAATATCTTTGTTACCTTGATTGGTCATCTCTTCCCATTATAAATTTAACGAGATTGACCGGAGAGAGCCTTCTCATACCCCGTAGGGCTAGCTACGAGGTGAAATGGTTTGATGTAGCTTTGAGATTTGCCTTCTCAGCCTGAGGTGAAATTTCAAACGCTAACACATACAACGGGTGGAAACTGAGGCACGCGATTTGCAGCAGGCCTATGACACAGCTCGAGGGGATGCATAGACGGTCACTATCACACAAGAGTTGGCCAAAATGAAGGAGGCCCAAGTTCTCAAGGCCCAAGTTGATGCGGTGCGGAAACAGGAGGCAGTGCTTAAAGAACGCATCTAGCCCTGGCTCGATGAAGCGTTTGGCATCTCTACAAATATTGAAGGCAAGTTAGCGCATATTTAGGTAGTATGTGATGCTGAGCAAGCAATTTCCAGTGATACAGATGCATCAACATCTTACTTAGAACATGTACAGAGGCTCGCAGTATAATTTGTTGAAGGCACACGCGACGTGCAAAAGTTGCTCACTGATCTATGCGCTAAGATCACTAAACCCATTGTGTGACTTGGGACGAGTCACGATGATTGTGTTGGGGGGCTATTAGGTAGCAGAAGCCTCGCATAGCGGTCATGGGGCACAACGCTTGAAGTTTTGGGTAGAGATAAGGTAAAGACTCCGCGGGATGCGTGGAGCATGAATGATAATAAATCAAGTCAAAGGGTTGTCCACCCAAAGATGATGTAAAGGAATGTAAGTTGAGTTGGCCCGCCCATGGTCCACAGACCATGGGAATGTATAAATAGAGCGAGGCTCTATGGTTAGAGATAGCTAGTTTTTGGGGAAGGAAATGATCTGAATTGTAATGAGTTCATGAGCTAAGAAGTTTTGGTGCATCTGTAAGTCTATGTCGAGGGTATTGGGTAGTAGATAGAGGCTTCGCAGTTGTGTCCGGAGAGGCCTAGTAGAGTCCACAGCTATGTGCATGGACCCCTGCAGCTGAGTGCATAGGGTAGATCTAGATGTATCGGTGATAAAGTGGAAATAAAAGATAAGTTGATTCTGAAATACTGTGTTAAATTTGAACTATTGTGGATCTGCTTGATTTATGATTAATATCTTTGTTGAATCTATATGGGAATGTTTATGTTCTGCGTTAAGGCTAATCTATATGTTTTCTAAATGCGCTCACTGGTTATCTTGACTAAATGTTTGCTTAAAGACCCGCAATAAGTAGATCAGATCTATAATAATTCGGTAAGTAATTAGTAATAAGGAATAGGCTGGGTTTAGATATATGTGGAAGCTGAGCAAGGCGAGGCCGCTGAACGGTGCGCGAAACCACCAAATTCCTTCAAGACATCCCAAGGGTGCGGAAAATTGGTTCCAGCACCCTCCCCTGCTATGTCAGGTGAGACCTCAGTCCGAGCTCCGTGGGCTGTTTCCGAAAGGGCGATAATTGCAGGATTTGTTTGGATAAATAACTCTTCCGAACTTTGGTCAAGCCCATACAAGCCAACATTGGGGCTAAGGCATAGTTGCTCCATTTAACTGAAGTAAAATGAGAGGAAATGAGGCAATGCATACTTTGTAAATCTTAGCTATGAGGATTTGGGGTTCAAGGCTTAGTCACACCACAATTGAAATAAAATGAGATCAAATGAGAGAAGGACCTGCAAATTATTAGTTATATGTAATGACATTAAAGTGAGTAAATGCAAAGTATCAAAATTCGAAGTAGAATCAACCCTTGTGTATGAAAATTCAGTCAAGCATTTTTTTATGGCTGAATTCCCCCTCAAATATACATTTGATTAATGCAAAAATCTTAGAAAACCACATCTATGTAATCGAGGTATCCCTCTTAGATGCGCAAACCTTTCCCCTTGGCTTCCCATTGAATTTGAGGTTGTGTTCCCCTACACTCCTATATGCTTACTAGGGATACTACACTCCAACATGATGGATTGTAAGATATATTGTGATAGGGGGGATGAGAGTTTTGGAAATTCTTTTTGCCACAGGAAAGTATTGCCATGTTTAGTTCAACAATACCAAAGAAAAGTGCTCATGTAGAAGGATTTATGGTGCTTTTTCAATTGTGGGAAATAGAAATGCCATACCAGTGTATGGGTGGGACCAGGCTCATGAGATTTATTTTTTACTACCATCACAATGAACTACAACCAAATTGACTCATGAGATTCATTTTTTTACTACCATAACAATGAACTACATCCAAATTGGTTATAAAATATTGGATTGTTAAAACTTAAAAGTTAAATTTAGCTTAAAAGTTTGACATACTAATTATAAAACCAAATCTCATTTGTTTAAATAACATGGAAACCCATAATTTTAGTATTAGATAATTAAACATTAATAAAAAAATATTTATATATATATTTTTTTAATTATATAAAATCCAAATTGAATTTGTTTAAAATTACAACTTACAACATGGTTAATTATTTTGTAATTTTGAAAAATAAAAAATACGCTTTTTTGAAATGAGTATACAATAAGATAAGAAAATATACATTCCATACATTTTGATATATTCATAAAATATAATGTTTTTAAAATTTATAAAAAAATAAATAATTAAAATTAAAAAAATTTAACGATCATCCAAATTAAAAATTTAATTTTTGCCGCGTTTATTTTCCGCCTTAGTGTATTCGAATGAATGTTGAGTAGTTGAAAAAAAAAAGGAAAGACCATTTTGCCACGTTTTCTTCTGCGCCTTAGTGTATTCGAATGAATGTTGAGTAGTTGAAAAAAGAGGAAAGACCATTATGTCACGTTTTCTTCCCTGCCTTAGTGTATTCGAATGAATATTGAGTAGTTGAAAAAAAAGGAATGACCAGAACAAGTTTTCTTCCCCGCCTTAGTGTATTCAAAGGAATGTTGAGTAGTTGAAAAAAAAAGGAAATACCATGGCCATCTATGGCTATATGGAAACAGGTACAGGTAGCTGGATTAATCGTTAGGGTTTCTAGATGGATGTCCATTCTTAGAATTAATTTGAAAATTTGTTTTATATTTTCATATGAAATGTATGTTGAGTAGTTGAAAAAAAAAGGAAAGACTATGGGCATTGATCTTTGGCTATATGGAAACAGGTACAGGTCGTTGGATCGATTTTGGATTTCTAGATCGATGACCATTCCTAGAATTGATTTGCAAATTTGTTTTATATTTTCACATGAAATGTTGCAGTAATTAGCTGGCAGTTATTGTTTCATGGTTGAATTTGGATGCGTTGAGAAATAAGATTGAGGAGGATCTCTTCAATGGCTTGCTCACAAAACATGGATCTATTTTTCACTGGGAAAATTTGGACCACAATGGAAGGATATAAACCTTGGTATTCTTTCAAGAGCCCAAGAAAATACTTGCACAGGTACCCTTTCTCTCCTTTAATTCCTTCCTTGATTTCAATTGCTTCAAACAATATACCAACTTTTTCACCTGAAATTAGGTTATTTGGGTTTTGTTTTTAAGAATTTAGCTTCAAATGAACTAGCCCCACAATTACTATATTGGCAATGAAATTTATATTAAATATAGTCTGAAATCTTATAGTAGTTTGGTAGTATACCACACCAGAAATGACAAAAATAGTAGTTTGGTAGTATACCACACCAGGAAAACAACGGAAAAAGTAAAAAAGTAGACTTCTCAGGGTAAGTCCCTACGCTCCCTCATTTCAATGCAACACGAAAAGATTTTCTTGCTCTCTTTCCATTTCACGACAGTAATCTCAATTTCAAGCTCTGTTACCAGAAACAGATGGAAGTCTTTGTTTCTGAAAAAAAACTGTATAAAAAATGGCGGTACAGAAAACAGTGTTTTATACGGTAGTTTTCATTTTTTAATGCAAGAAACTGGGTTTTCCAAAAACGATTCGTTTCTTGAAACTATTTTATGGAAAACGTTAATCTGGTTCATTTTCAATATGGATCTCTTCCCGATTGGACATCGACATGAATCATAAAAATCATTGGTTTTCTCGATACTTTTTGAAGGCATTTTCATAGTATATGGTTAGAAGTCAACCATATATAGCTTAGGTGCTAACCGAATAGGTTTGTTGCAAATAGGTTGGGTGTTCTCCCTACTGACAACACCTTGTAATAGTGTTTAGTATATCTTTAACAAAGTTGATTATTTAGGGATTTTATTAGTTAAAGTTATGTTATTTTTTTAATTGTAGCCATTGATGTGTAGCAGTGTATGGTTAAGTTTTTACAAAAAAAAAAAAAAATGTTTTTTTTGCTTTTATTTAAAAGTGGATTTAGTGATTGTATCTAATATTTAAAATGTGTATTTTTATATAAAATTATAAATTTAAATGTATAAGGTTTTTTTATATATCTTTTTATAAATTAGTAGTTAAATAATTTAGTTAATTTTTCTAGTTAATTAATTATTTTATATCGACATTGGGACACAATATTTTTTTTTGCCATTAGTCTGGTTTATAACCTATCAAATGATTAGAAATGGATTTTGACAAAAACATCTTTTAGAAACTTTTATCAACTATTAGACTATCTATAATATTAAATATCATCAACCAAAGTCATTAATTTAATATATAAAAATAATAATTATCTATTATCCATCCCATTAATAGTTTTATCCCATAAATACTTTTTTCATTGGTGATAAGAGAGATTATGTTAGGTAATTTGCAATAATAAAGCTTAAGAGAAACAAGCTATTTATTAATATGTCTATAATACAAACATAATTTCAACTATGATAAATACAGAAAGTTTCATAATTACATAAAAATAGTGATAGAAATAATTGTAAATTTATAAAAATAAACAAGTCTCAAAAATCAAAATAGATAATAGAAATCCATCATTTAATAAATTTTAAATACAAAACAAATAGGAGTACTACTACAAGAAAATACTCCTCTTCATTTATAAATAACCAACGTAGATCTATCTCTCGAGAGCATCAAGAGAGATCAAATCTCTCTCTCTTTCTCGAGCTACAAACCTCTTTAAGTGAAGAGATTTGATCCTCTCAATGCTTGATCCATAGTTAAAATGGATCTAGGTTGCTTTAGTTATTAGCCTTTGAATAGGCTACATTGCAGAAAAATACCATGGACAAAAGCCATGGGTTAGGAGTACCATGGGAAAAAACCATGGGCAAGAAAAAACTATGCACTGGAGAATTTTAATTTTTTTAATTCTTTTATTTGATTTGATTTTGTTTTATTTTGACTGAGTTAAAATGCCAAATATTATAGCATATTCCCCAAGTGGAAAGAGTCTCTTGGCACAAAAATCTAACAACCAAAAATATATTAAGAGGGGCCTAGAATAAAATACCTAGGTTATGACATTTCTTTTCAAGACTTCAAGGTCTCTCTCCCTTGTTTTAATTTATGAAAGAAAATTGATGAGAAAAAACTAATAAATTAAATAAATATTAAATACAGAACCATGGAATCTAACAAAACTATTGGCCATAACTTTTTTTCAAAAGTTATTTTAACATAAACAAATTTAGGGACTAAAAACGAATGGTTTGATAAGTTCTAACCATGGGTGATAACATTTTTTTAAAAGTTATTTTAGCATAATCATATTTTACAACTAAAAATGAATGGTTTGGTATGTTATAACCACAAGTGATATTTATATATAATATTTAACTAAGTAGAAATTTAAAAAAAATCACAATTTAATAATTTATTTCACTTATTTATATTGATCAACCACACTTGTTAATTGGAAACATTGACTCACATAACAAATTTTAATGGATCCAACACAAGAAAATGAAAACTAATAAAAAATAACTAATATCAAGAAAGAATATCTAAATTTAACTATTAAAATTTAACATAAAAATAAATTTACTATACAAAACCATATATATGATGCATTAAAATAATTAATATAAAACATGACTACATATAATAATCATTTAATCAATGCAAATACAAATATGAGATAGCCATTATACACTTTAACAATAATTATGGTAAATAATATATACTAGCCTAGATCCATCTTAATTTCGGATATACCAATGCCCTAAAGGGATCAAATCCATTTTATAAATTAGTAATCTGTATAGATATTTTATATATATTTTTATAAATTAGTAGTTAAATAATTTAGTTAATTTTTTTTTCTCATAAACTAGCAATTTAATATCTAGTTCAACTATACTTTTAAAATATATTATTTTTATTATTATAAAGATTAGTTTTCTATTACAATGGGTTAAAGATAAAATTTTGAAAGTTTTCTCTTTAGATTTTGTCTTCAAACACATGTTGTAGTATTTATGGTTCTACAAGTGACAATAGTTTGAGACAACCCTCTATTTTTGGCTCTATATCCAATGGAGATCAACTCAATCTCCACCATCTTGTTACCCAACCATGAAAAAAATAATCCAATAACTGTGTGGAAAATGATACAATAGATCCAAAATTTGAGGTCCACTCATGTCACATCCAAGAATATATACAATGTATGTTGGATCATGTACTCATCCGGAAAATGCAAAGGCTAAATCAAACTTGAATTCGGTGCCAAGTGTTTCTTCACTATTGTATTTTCCAGCCTAGAGGATCAAACATGGGTATTCAAGAATGGCTTATGTGAGAAATGGAAGCTTTGTTGATCACTATAAGTATTAAGGAATGGCCAATGTGAGAAGCTAAAGCCTATAAGAAACTACCTATGAACCATAGTATTCGAGAATGTTAATGATGAATGCTTGGTTTTATGTTTCATATGTTTCTTGTTTTTTCTCTCTCCTCGTTTCTTGAATGTGAAACAAATGAAAATTGTATGTTTCATATTTTTCTTGTTTTTATCTCTCCTCGTTTCTTGAATGTGAAATATCCAAACTCCGTTTCTCGTCTTGTTGTCGTTTCTCGTTCCGTTTCCCCTTTCTGGTTTCTAGTAACATAGATTTCAAGACCTTCCTTCTAGCTTTGGTTGAATTTATGCATTGCTCTCAACTCCAAAAGTAGGTGATAGAAGGGATGGGTAGAAAGCTTGGTACCCGAGATAGAGTTAAAGAGGAAGAAACATTGGTCAGACACTACAAGATTCCGCTCATGGGGTAAAAGGATCACAACAAGGCCACAGTAAGCCCCCAAGAGAGAACGAAGATGCTACGACATGCATTGGTAACAATCAGAGTATGGTGTAGTGCTGTATATTAAGGTCCACCAATGACATCATATTAGCAAAAATCTAAGCATGAAAATAGATTGGAACAAAAACAAAAGGGAAACCCTCACTAACTCGTCATGCCCTTACTCAATAATTGGGCAACATTTGGGTATGAAAAATCAGGGATCCCTTCTTCAAAGTTCCTATTTTATTTTATAAATCTCTTCATATTGATGGATGGCTTCGACTCTCCTCGAATGGCCATTGGATGAGTGCTGGGTAGTTACATTCGTTAAACTTCCTGGCAACTGTTTGAAATTTTTTAAATTTAAAACTTTTATACAGAACTTTGACTTTCACATTTTGTAATTTGGTGCATATGTTTTCCGCTCATGCCAAATTTGTTTAAATAAACTACATATTTATTTTCTTTTGGTTACGTTTCTCAACTATGGCCATGGATTTATCCTGGACAAGTAATGAAAATAAGATATGTTCCAGGGAATTGAACATATGTTTTTTCTTCACTTGTATAGATATACTTTGACAACAGGGGCACGGAAACCCGAACCCGCCGCTTCAACGCACTATGACTGATAGAGACTTTCCTAGATGTTGAGCACAACACATAGCCCATATCATTTGAAGGTATACTGGTGTTATTCTTTCACCATGAGATGGATATATATTTGTTTTATTGCAGCAGGGAAACGACCGCTACATTACGATACATCAACTATACACAAAGGAAAAACTATTTTTCCTGTACAACCACGTTGAGAGTAATAAGTGTCTTCCCATGTGTCATCATAGCAATAGATTCCATTTTGCTAATTCATTGTGTTTCTCATTCTAGTGGCCGCCATTATTCTGCAAGTTTCTCTTGCCACTTTTTGCCTCCATGAAAGTTGATAATAAAATGCTAAGACAATGCTAAATGTCAATTTTTAGCAGACATTCTGGAAAACTTTTTGATCCATTTTCTAACATGGTCCAAAATCTACTTTGATAGTACTATGATGTATCTCTTCCCAAAATTGATTGTCTTTCATAGCTAGACAACTAATTTGATAAATGATCTTTTTAAATATGTCTTGGACTCGAATGTTATTGGATGTTCTTGAAGATGGGCCAAGTGTTCACCCAAAACGTCCAAACATATCAATAGCAACACATATTGTAACAGAAATATTCAGCCTCATCCAATTATTAAATGCAGAAATATTCCTCTAAAAGCATAGATTTCCCATACACTGGGGCTATTACTTATATAGCCCGTAGTTTTAGTTTCTCTTGCATGTTTGGCGATTTAGTTGGAATATGCCAAAATATAGAGTTCCTTGATGTTTTCACTCCAACTTCTTGGATGCCATCTCAAAGAAAGGCTCAAAGTATATTCCAAATATTATCTTTAGAGGTGTCCATTTCGACCCGAAAGGTCAAGTATCCATGCCATCAGTCACACTCTTCTATGCATGTGTACATTACGAAGCAATTTATCTTCAATAAACATTGTTGCAAGACAATAATTGTTCAAATAAATTTCTGAGACGTTCTGGATATCTAAAGAGATTTCCTTATAAAGCTCAAGTTCAGCAAAGCATCCAACATATGGATCATGAAACAATGGATCCTCACACTAATATATTCACCATGGGACTGAGACAAAGATATACAAATTGCAAACTCCCTTATGTAGATGAGAAAGTGGTGTTGGAAACTCTCCATGTTAGAATTGACATTCTTACCATATTAAAATGGTGTCCTTCCTCAATGTTAACAATTCTTCGATAATATGGCCACTCTCCCACATGTGTCACTTCTCCCAATCCTCATGCTTAATTGGCACATTGCACCTACGCATTTCATTCGACAATGCATATGTCTTGGGGATTTATATCCACTGCAATGGGCCTTCATCCCTCTTCTATTACAAAGCAGACTTCTCAAGGTAGGGAAAATCACAACTCCTTGCCCTCCCTCATTTCAATGCAAGACAAAAATCTTTTCTTGCTCTCTTTCAATTTCACGGTAGTTCTTCAATCATAAATCTGAATTTCAAGCCCTTCCTTCTAGCTTTGGTTCAATATTTTCATTTCTCTCAACTCCAAAAGCAGGTGATAGAAAGGATGGGTAGAAGACTTGGTACCCAAGCTATAGTTAAAGAGGAAGAAACATTGAGTCAGACACTGGAAGATTCCTCTTTTGGGGTAAAAGGATCACAACAAGCCCATAGTAAGTCCCCGAGAGAGAAAGAAGATGCTACTGCATGTAGTGATAACAATCAGAGTATGATGCAACACTGTATATTAAGGTACCATTATCATCACCTCAAGACTTCGATTGCTGAGGAGAGAGAAAACATTTTAAAAGCGGAATCTGGCAAATTTGAGGCTATAATTAGCAAAGTGGAAATCTTGCACAATTTTTTTTAGAGACCTTGTGAGCAAGCTACATATGCTGATACGCTCTTTGATCTCACATCCACACTCCTCGCTACTGTTAACATATCACAAAACAATGATGGTGATAGTCTAGTAGTGATATTCTAAGAAAATATAGTGACCAAGCATATGGAGGTAGGTCTTTGGAGGGAAATGACGATCAAACCCAAATATCATGGAGAAATATTGGGCTTCTAGATGCTTTTGTTTTCCAGCATGTGGCAAGAATTGGCACTATGCTTGGACCAATGGATAATGAACCCAAGAAAAGGAAAGCTATAGCACAGAGGAAACAGACTAAGCCGACAAAAATCACTCGACTTGAATCAGTGAAAGAGTCCCTAGAAGATGAAAAATTAGAAACAGACAAGAATATGGCAAGCATATTTAACATTTTGAGAAAACAAAAGCAAGCCAGATTGGACCTGAAGCAGTGAAAGAGTCCCTGGAAGATGAAAAATCAGAAACGTACAAGAATATGACAAGCATATTTAACATTTTGCAAAAACAGAAGCAAGCTAGATTAGAGAATTTGGTTCAAAATAGAATATCATTTTCCCAGACAATAGAAAACATATTTGCGTTATCATTTCTAGTAAATGATGGTAGAGTTGAAATAAATGTCGATGAAAATGGAAAACATTTTGTTGTCCCCAAAAATGCTTCAAGAGCTAAAGAATTGGCATCTAGAGAAGCTTCTTACAGCTAATTTGTTTTTCGGTTTGATTTTAAAGGATGGAAGTTGAGGATGGAAGCTGTTGAAAGTGATGAGGAGTTGATGCCTCACAAAACCAATCCACTTATGATTCCTTGTTTAGAGAAGGCTACAGAGACTCCTATTAGAGAGATTTCAAGAAACAGGGGCAAAGTGGTACCTACAAATCTTGAGGTGCAAGAGGATGAATGTGGAAGTGATGATGGTAGTGGAGGTCTTCAAAGACGAGCATCGAAGAAGTGAAATAAGTGTCTCCTATGAATTTTGCTACTTTTTTGGGTGTTTTTTGTTGGAAACTATCTCTATTTCTATCAGTGCATTGTAATTCATACAGGAACCTAATCTTTAACTTAAGCAATCTGGTATATAAACAATGCTATCTTGTTCTCATAATTAGTTATAATTAAGTTTACTGGCAGTGCAAACCCTTAGTCATGTAGTACACCCCTTTAGGCATGGTTCCAAGGCCTGAGCAGAAGACTAGCATCACGTAAAAGGAAATTGTTAATGTAAGATGTCAAGTTTGATCTGTTAAACCATGATTAGTATCCTTGTGACAGTATGTTGTAATTTTATGTTTGAAAAGTATTTGAGATACCACACAAGAACAAAGTTTCTAATTGTGTAGTTGGTTTAGTTTGAGAATACATAGAGATGAGAGTAGGGTAAGGGTAGGTGAAAATTGATGTAAATACAAAGGTTCAAAAAACTAGCTAGCAGCCCTTACCATACCCAAACCGTTTTACTGGCACTATAGGGATAGAGAGATCCACCCAGAGGCATGTGGAGAATAAGTAGGGATATGCATGCTTTGGATTGACTAATTGCTTGAGTCTAGCTCAAGCGGGCACAACTAGTAGATGGCAAGATATTGGGAATATATATCTATTAAGTATGTGTATATGAAATTCATTATGTCCCCTTTTGATTTTCAATGTGGGAGGAAAGCAATGGAGAAAGGGAGATCATATTTGTCCTCTATATCCCACCTATTAGGACACTATGATAAGTCCCAATAATAAGAGTTGGGTTTTCTCATAAGTAAATGATTGTAAAAGACCATCATGAACTTTATTAAGCTAAGTCATCCTTTAGTTGAGTTTCATCCTTTAGTTGAAGCTTCAAGCAAGATACTCGACCTCTTTTAAACCCTTCAGTCTTCCTGGAATAGCTATAAAACAACCCTATTTAACCCACATTGAATGCCTCTTCTTGTTGTGATCTTAAACTTCAAACTTCGGCCCTTATCCCTACAAGAGTACCCAAGAACAACACTCAAAACAACCTCTCTTTCACACGTTGTACCTACAGCAAAACAAAAGACTTCCGCGTTGCTTCTAGGGCTTCTTTCTTGATGTCTTGTGGATCCTTCTTGTAGTGACTAGGGCCTCCCTTTGACTGTGTCTAGGGCCACTCTGAGTGCTGCTTTAGAACTTCCTTGACTGCGGATATATGCTTCTTCTTAATGGCTGATAAGGGCCTCCCTCTTGCTATGGATTAAGGCCTCCTTTGTTGTGGATAAGAGCCTTCCTATTGCTGCGTATCTGGCCTCTCTTGACTACATCTTTATGCCTCTCTTGATAGCATCTTAGGCCTCTCTCTAGACTGCGTCTTAGGTCTCTCACTTCTTGTGGCTAAGACTCCTTTTGACTGCAGTTAGGGCTACCTTTTACTGTAGCTAGGGCTTCCTTTTCAACTGTGGCTAGAGCTCCTTCAAGACTGCGTCTAGGTCTCCCTTCATGATTGCAGCTAGGGCTCCTTTGTGACTGCAACTAGGGCTCGCACTATTGCAACCTGCTAGCCTCATGCTGCCTGGGGACTCCTGCACTGTAGCACTCTCTGTTGCTTCATCCACATCCATCTCTACCCACATTCACCAGTCCTGCTACTCTCTCTTTGGGGCTCCCGTAGCAAGATATAATCGAAGAGGTTGGGTACCTCAATTATCTGCCCCTCATCGCTTGTAGTCCTCCTGAATACAGCTCGATGTCTCCCCACCTCTTCTCTAGATGTACATGATCACTCCCTGTAGTCCCTAGCATGCCCTGGGACACTATGACATGAGCACTAGTGCATTAACTATGCTAAAAGGTCACTTTCTTGTTAAATTGACCATGAATATCTCTTCTACAAAGTAATATTTCTTAGCTTTGTTTATGTTAGTAGTTTGATAAGAACATTTCTACAGTCTCCTCACTGAATTTCTTAAAGTTTTTACATTTATGATTTTTGAAAAAAAGGGCTAACATTTTACCCTAGCTAAGTAAGGATTCTTTAAATAACCTTCTAGCTTGGTTCCTTTTTGTTCCATCTAGGCTTGGAAAAGTGTCATGAATTTACATTGAACAATGTAAGAATCTAGTCTTCTCCAGAAATAATCAAGCCAACTCTTTCATTTTGCAAATTACCTACCAGTTCTGGACATATTCTTTGAAATTTTTGTCTTGAAGGTGTTGGATTTAGGTAAGTGATACAGAATACAGACATACAGTTCTATTGTTCACCTATTAGACCAGTGAAAATTACAGGCAAAATTGGAAGGGTTGGACATGAATGTTCCAACCATACTCTTATTGGCCTACAATGCATGTATTCATAACACATACCTACAATACTATTGTTCACCTATTCTGCTAGTGCATATTGTAGGAAAACTGTTAATGTTGGACTTCGTTGTCTCAAGTTCACACACCAGCACTAAAGTGCATCCTTAGATATGTTTGACATTGCAAGCTATCTGTTTAAATAAATGCATGTATAAAACTTCTATATTAGCAAAATAACCATCAATATTATTTTCTATCATTTTGGGCTGAATTCACAATAGTATGCTAAAAAGTGTCATTTCAATGTCAAGAAATTAGGATATATAAATGTGAGATATATACTCTACATCTTTGGGTTATCTCCTTTTCAAATCTGAGTTTTTTAAGGCTACATGTTAATTGTTTGAACTTTGAACTTTGAATAAATTCCTGAATGGACTTCGTAAATACTCAAATGAGTGGACTTCATAAGGCAATGGTACCATAAATTGTGTTATTTTAAAGATTTGAATTCCATATTTTCACAAAATACAATGTCCTCAATAAATACTTATATATATAGATACTTATGTTTAGGATTATATATGTGTTGGAGCAGTTCCTTTATGTTTTACTATAATCCTGATGTTGACAAGATTTAGATGACTTTTTTCATCAATTGTTCATAGAATATGCTAAAGATTTCATTTTCAAAATGTGGAAAAAATTACATTTCTCCTGATTTATTTTTTGATTGTTCATGACAAGATAATCATGTCATAGGAATGAGGTATCCTACAGTCAGTTTCAATTTGTGGATATTTCTTTTCCTCCCATTTTTTACAAGGATGTAGATTTGATTTTCATGTTGATGGTTTTTGCATGTATCTTATCTAGCCCCAAATGTTGGTAATGGAGTGGATCTTGAGAAGTAGCTGTGGAAATAGACTATCAGAGGTTAATGTTACAACACCACTTCCACCTGGTATCAAAAAACGTTTAATGCTAAGTGACATAAAGAAGAGTTATTTAACAACAGGGTTGAAAGGGAAACCTCATGTCTTAGTTCTAAGTCATTTATTTGTGTTTTTGAGCTCTAAGTCATCTGTTTTTGAGCTTTACCAGATCAATTATTTCACTAATCCAATATGCATGGATTGTATTTCTCACCTGATGTTAGTTACATGACATGGTTGATATAACATTCAATTCTAGGCCACTTTTATTTTAAGTCAGAGATTTTATTGATTAAAAGGATGTTCATATTTTGATTGGTTTACTTGGAGCTTGATTTAATTTTTTTTTCTAAATTCCACGTGGATGTTATTTTTTCAGGGCGAGCTCTTTGCATCAGTAAGGTCAGATGAGTCCTAGAACATAGGTATACAACAAGAACATATTTTTCCTTTGTTGTGTATCTGTTATTCTTTATATCATTGATGGATGGTTATTGATCATGTAAAACAAAGGATGGGAAGGTCTTGACAATTCTCTTGACAAAATAAAATAAAATGGAGTGGTAGAATTGTGTTTTAAAGGGTGAGCCAGATATCAGTACTTGAAAGGTAGAACTAGAGAATGGCAAGCTAACTGATATGGACCTAGAGACACAACAAGCCGTGGAAAAAAAAATGATGGTATTGACAAGTATTCTCAGAAATTAAGCTCTAATTGTTAGACCACTGCCCAAATTTCAGTTATCTGCATTGGAAATAGTGACTCTAGCTTTATTTGTATGAATAATGACTTTGGTCATTGTCCTATTCATTTCCTATGAATAATTTTGATTTTCAAACTCCAACTAGTTTGTTATTAAATTAAGTAAAGCTTTGATGACAAACTTATAGTTTTCAAATCTCATTGCTAAATCTATTTTCTTGAGCAAATTTGTCTTTTTACTTTAGGTACTGTAGATTGCTATTGTGTGACATATGCTATGATATAATTTCTTGGATAAATAGATAGAAGTGTTGTACAACATAGTCTTTTTTAAATCTAAAGAAACATTATTTCCAAATACAAAGTTTATTAATTAAGAACATCTTTTAGACTTTTTTTTCTAAGTTATGATTATATTTCAGTAGGGGATTTTGTGTATGCTGATATTGTGATGTCTCTTTGGTTTTTGTCAGGTAACAATGGTTAATAAGTAATGTGTTCTTGAGCAGTAGGCATTCATCTTATTCTACTATCAACATGAAACTCCATGGTTTTCAGGCATGGTAAAAAAAACACAGATGTTTGTGGGATATCCAAAGTCCATGTTGGATGAATTTAATACTAGTGATGATTTTGATTCCTTGTCAGATAAAGAATGTCATGAGTCAAATTCAAATAAATAGAAGCAGCTCAAGGATGAAGGTGCATCTAGTGCTTTCTGTCCAAGTCAATTTCTTTTATTTGTTGGTTGGTGTCATGTTTTGAGTGTGGACTTGTGAAATTCCAAATTGCATGTTGGTTTATGTAAAGGGGATATATATATATATATATATATATATATATATATATATATATATATATATATATATGTATATATATATAGATATATATAGATATATATATATTATCATATGTCGTTCATGGTTTCCGGAGATCTGTGTTACATTTGCACAGAAGTTTAGATATCATTCAAATATCTAAACACCAAACAACAACAACATTGATATTTTTCTTTCACTCAACCTATAACATATTGCATCTGTCTTCATCAATGTTCTTCTTCCAAATGTTATCAACTTATGACATTTCCTTTGCAATATTTGGTGCATTTTCTAGTTATAGGTCATTTATAGATTATAAATGTCTTCAGACTTTCACTTCTAATTGAGTATTCAACTGAACATATTGATTCTCTTATACATAATTATTTTTCCCTCCACCAACTTTTCATAACTTCCATAACCATTAGGTAGGGACCTGTAGCTTCGATGTTGCTTTGCTTGTTTAGTAAAATATTGTCGAGACTTTGATTTATTGAAAGTTGTAGAATTTACAATTTATGAAGTTTTAAGGTCGAATTTTAAAAGTCTAATTCTTTAAAGGGTGCTAGCTCAATGGAAGAGCACCTACATTACAAGAAAGAGGTTGGTGGTTCAATTCCATCCTGCCCTGACATGATCCATATGGAATGAGCTTTTGACCATAACCAATGATCTTTGGTGACATTTTTCAACTGTCACCAAAACATGAAATGGTGACGGTCAACGAATGCCACCATATATATACATCAATAGTGATGAACCTCAAAGGTCTGTAACCCTAAAACGTTGTTGTTGATATGAAATGGTGACAGTTGATGTCCATCATTATAGTCATTATTCGTGATGGACCTTGAATTTCACCACAACACCTATACTTATGGCAATGAGACTTTTGGTGAGGGTCAATGAACATCACCATATATATGCACCAATAGTGACGGCCATGAAAGATCCATCATCATTGGTGTTCATATGACATGGTGACGGTCACTATTCGTCATTATAATCAATATTCGTGACGAACCTTTAATTTCACCATAACACCTATACTTTTGGTGATGTCACCTTTGGTGACGTTCAGTTTTTGTGACGGAGGCGTCACCATTGCTCATATGAAATGGTGACAGTCGCTATCTGTCATTATAAATCATTATTGGTGACGGACTTTGAAATTCACTACAACACCTACTTTTGGCGACGCCACCTTTGGTGACGTTTAGTTTTTGGTGATGGAGGCTATGGTCCATCACCATTGCTCATATGGAATGGTGACGGTCACTATCTGTCATTGTAAATCATTATTGGTGACGGATTTTGGATGTCACTACGACACCTATACTTTTTGTGACGCCACTTTTGGTGACGTTTAGTTTTTGGTGACGAAGGCTCTTTTGACCATCACCAATGAGATTATGGTGATATTTTTCACCCCTCACCAATTTCCTTTTTCCTTGTAGTGATCGTAAGGTGAAAATTCAACGGTTTTGCCGTCACCTGAATGATTTATCTGATATACAGATAAAAGGTTGCAGGATAAGGTTGGAACACATAATACATCATTAAATTGACCATTGTCTAGATGAACAGTTCCAGTCCCTACAACACTAAGAGATTTATCATCACCAACATATATATTTTTGGTGTTACAATCATTTAAAGAAAAATTATGGCTTTGTTTTTGGCTATGTGATAAGAAGCTCTAGAATCAATGAGCCACTCATGACAATGAGAAGAGGAAAATACATTTAGTGCATAACCAAACCGAGATGCTTGACAACCACATGTAGAAAGTGCTATGCGTGAAGATGAAGTTGAAGTTGAAGAGTGCTCCAAATGGATGTTATGCTTCTTCATTGTTGCTTCCAAGGCTTCCATCTTCTTAAAGAATTTGGATTCTAAGTGGCCATATTGATTACAAAAGTGGCAATGTGTATTAGTCTTCTTCCCTTTGATTTTATTTGCATTATCATTTTGTTGAGATGGTTTTTCATTTTGAGGTTGAAATTTCTTAGGACCCTTTTTTGGTTTAGGACCATTCTTTTTTGGATATTGCTTCTTAGGATTCTTTGAATTTGGTTGTTGCTGGGTGGCTAAGGCTTTCTTAGAAGATTTTCCAAGATTAAGAAGACCAAGATGTAAGAGTTTTTCTTGTTCTCTTATTAAAGAATCATAAAAGGCATCAGAAGAGGGGGACTTGTCGTCTTGTCCTTGAGAAATAAAGGCTTCTGTAGTAGAATGGAAGGTGGAAACAGACACAGAGTAGGCTGGTCCCAACTTAGTAAGAATGGAATAGATAAGGCTACCATCTTCTTTCTTAACCTTAACACCTTCCAAGAGAAGTCTAAGGGTCTTGAAATTGGACAAAAAATCTTCAATGGAAGAAAAATTATTGGGGTCCAACGTAAGCAACTCATTTTCAAGTTGATGGGCTCTAATTTCATTTTTAATTCCAAAAACTTTATTGAGTTGTTTCATTGCTTCATTAGGGGTATCAATTTTACGATATGGAATCTAAGGTTTGGATTAATAGACATCCCTATCAACCCACATGCTTGATGTTGCTTATTTTCCCATTTGGTTGCCTTATCTTCATCTTTAGGTTTAGTTTCTTGGCCTGAGGCTATTTTGTAAAGACCTTTACTTCTAAGTAAATCCACACTGTAGGACCACCATTGGAAGTATTTGGTGCTGTCAATAATAACGTGGCATGGAATTTCCATTTTTAACAGAAACTGAAGCTGTAGATGTTGAAACTAAGTGTTCCAATGGAAAGATCTCGAAAAAATAGGCCGATTAAAAAAATGACTTTGAAAACGGCTTATGGATGAAGAAGTTATGAATTTTTGAAGAAAAGTTGTTGAAGATACCGACGAAGTGTGTGAATGTACAGAAGTGAATGATAATGTTATATTTTAAAAAATAACCTCCCCCCACCCTTTCCAAACTTAATCTAATTAGCTCACTTAAAAAAAAATTATGTGACTGACTTTTATAAATAAGTGAAAGTCATTTTGACAATGGTACTTTATGAGCTGCCTACTAAATTGTAACTTAAATAAAAGATAAAGAGACTTTAGAATTATAAGTGACTCACTTTTTATAATGGGTGAAAACATTTTTACATAAAGTAACTTTAAAACATAAGTTACATGTGTTTTTTGAAAAAGTAACTCAACGAAAAGAAAGACTTGAACTCAAGACCTATATTCTCATAAAGTAACTTTGGACCAAGTGAGCTAGTTTAAAATGTTAGTAATTTTTGGAAAACAGGAAGATTTTTTTTTTTTTTTTTTTTTGTCATTGAAGTTTTGGGGTGCGTGCTTACTTGAAAAAACTCTCCTTATCTACAAAACAAAAAACCACACAACCTAATATGGACATACAAAAAAAAAAAAACCTTTATGGCTTGAAGTTAGCTTTCGTGAAAAGCTAAATATTATCCTCAATGTTTCTAATTTTCCGACATCACACTATGACGCAACAGAAAATAGCATACACATGAGAAAAATTCTTCCTTTCTGTTTCTGATTTGCCCAAATCACACAGAATCGCAGGGAAAAGAGCATACACTGAAGTGAAAGGTATAGGTCCAGTAATATAAATCAAAGTGATAAATAAACCGAAATAAACAGAGAGATAAATAACTAAAATTGCAAATAAAGGTTGTATACCTCTAGATCTTAAAAATGACGTAGCTAGGGATACCAGAAACCTTTTCGCGTGAAACGAAAGGGGTTCCTCACTGGAACAGATGCTCATAACACAATAGAGCAGTCCTCTTGGCCTGAAAGTGGTCAGAAATAGTTGATCTAGAAAATGACAGTCGGATGCAGTTGTATCGGCTTCCGATTTGGATCACCAATAGATGAGGCCCTCACATAGCTCTGATACCATGTAGAAATTTACAGGGTAAGTTCCTCAAATAGAACACCATCACAAGCATATCATAGATCAATACACCAGTATTATTCACGTGGTTAAAACCATCAAAGAGGGAAACATTCCACGACTTGAGCCAATGCGGCCACTTTAGACAATTTATTAATAAAAGAAATAAATTTTACATAAGATTCTCTCATGAATGGTCACACTACAAATGACCCTCCATGCTATTTAAATAGATATCATGGACCAATCAGGTGTTAAGCCACATATCAAGTGTTGGTAACACTAAGGAGAGAATGAACTGTCGATTCACTTCATGTCTAGAACATGTCATGACTGTCGGATTGTAAGTTACAAATGTACATAGTAAAGAAACACACTTTACCTAACTCTACACTAGACCAAGTTATACTTAACTAGTTCCTATGTGTCGGAATATCCTAACATTCAGCCCTAGTTTTAGCATTGTCGGATTTGAAACAACCATTTGAAATAAAAACAGATGCAAGTGACTACGCCATGGGTGCAGTTCTTTTACAACATTGTAAGCCCATTTCATTTCATTCTGAGATTTTTAACGGTGTTGTTATTAACTATCCTATATATGATAAAGAGCTTTACGCATTGGTGAAAAGTGTGAAGAAATGGAAGCATTACTTAATGGGAAAAGAAACCATTATTCACACTGATCATCGACCTTTGCAATATCTGCAATCTCAAACAAAATTGCAGCAATCAAGGCACTTTTGTTTGATGGGATTCTTAAAGCAACTCCACTTGGTAATCAAGTAGAAGAAAGGTATTTATAAGAGAGTTGTTGATATGATTTATAGATCGGTTGTTAATGTAGCCATTTTACTCAAGAATCATTCTGTTTTGCCTGAAAGTTATGTTGACAATACGCACATGATGTTGACTTTCAAGAGGTATATTCAAACTTCAGTCAAGTTCACCAATTTGAGGAATTATACTACCATGTACATGATAATTGTTGTATTATTTGGGAAAACTTTGTGTTCCACAGGGAGAGAGAGTAAATGTCACAAGGGAAGCACACACTTCTCTTATTGCTGGAAATTTCGGTGTAAGTAAAACAATGGAAAATATTCAAAGTTATTTGTACTGGCCTCGTATGCTTGAAAGTGTGTCACATTTTATTAGAGGGCGTTTATTTTGTGCAGTTAGTAAGCATAGTAATAGGAAACTAGGATTGTACACACCACTTCCACTACCTTCATGCCCATGGGAGAGTGTTTCTATGGATTTTGTAGGAGGTCTTCCTTTATTAGGAAAAGTTCGTGATTGTTTGTATGTAGTTATGGATAGGTTAAGCAAGATGTGCATATTAATTCCTTGTAAAAAACAAATTACAGCTGAATAAACAACTTAGCTTTCCTTTCAAAATGTATGGGTTCATTTTGGATTAGCTACTTCTATTGTAAGTGATCGTGATTCCGTATTTGTTGGGAATTTTTGGTCAAATTATGGAACTTGATGGAAACCAACTTGAGGAAAAACACGACAGTTATTCATTTTCTAAGAGGATATTGCAACAAACATCCTAAGTTGTGGGATGAACAATTTCATTATATTCAACATGATTACAACCAAGAAAAACACTCTTCTACTCTAACTTCGCCTTTTGAGGCATGTCTTGGTTATTTTCCTAAATCGCCTTTGGATTTCATCTTTGAGAAAGATGTAGTTGTAGATGGACATAGCGACATAGACAAAGAAAAGAAATTCATTGAGAAAATTCAGTTGATTCACCAAACAGTTCAAGAACAACTAGAAAAGAGTTAAGGAAAGTATAAGGCAAGGCATGATAAGCATCATGTGGATCATCAGTTTCAAGTAGGTGATGAATTTTGGCTTTACATTAGAAAGGAAAGGCTTCAAGGTGAAGGTAAAAAACTGAAACCAATCTATTATGGTCCATTTAAAATTCTGGAAAAGATTGGTAATAATTCTTTCAAGCTTGATTTGCCTTCATATATGAAAATTTATTCTGTTGTTAATGTTGAAAATTTGATATTGTATGAGCCTCATTTGATTAGAGATCAAGGAAAAAGTGTATAGATTCCATCAATTGAAGATTTTTTTGATGAGCTTCAGCAAGCATACTTAATTGAAGAACGAGGTCATCAAAGAGAGGAAATGTTGATTATCTTCAAGTGGATCTCAAAGGTACAAATCCATCAATGACCAAATGGACTGAAGATGGGAATGTTAGGGAACAATACACTCATCTATTCAATAATTAAATATCATCTTTTGAGGTCCAAAAGCTTCGAGTGGGGAGGAGTGACCAGGTGCTCAAAATTATGCTCAAAAATCAAAGTTTCGGAATTTTGTTAAACTTAGCTTCAGATCAAGGAGCTTGTCATTCTGAATCCAACGGTGTGAATAGAACTCAAATCCGAACTCGTATGCACAAGTTAGAGTAAATCAAAGTTCAAGTTTGACTTGTTCACATGGTAGGATTGGATGACGTGGAAAATCCCTTCAGTGAATGAGGAGGCGTCAAATGGCAGGCTTCCATTGGCCCCCACATATCACAAATCACAAAAGACAAGCGGAAAGGTGTTACCGAATCAACCCCGAGCAGAGAAGGGATGAGATGCGATAAATCACAATTGTAGATTGACGAGGGGAGGACAGTTTTAGTAATTCACCCAGAGTTGTGATGCGATGGATCACAGATCACAATCACAACTCACAGTAAAAACAAAGACCCACAACAAGCTATCCGTCGATTACGAAATGCGAAATGGATCCCTGGATGCAATTGGATTATACATTCTGGTTAATACCCCTGTCGGGTCCACTGATATCATAATCGCACATCGCCCGCTATGTTTATAGACCTTAAGCCCGCCAGACTTCACCGATTGCGATTTTCGATTCGGGCGACAGAATATGGCCCGCCGCGAGGCGAAATTTTTGCCCAGTTAGCAGATTTCAAGCCGAATTTGATGGTTAGTGGCCGAAAAAGGGGAAATTGTTGAGCAAATTGTGGGAGAACTAGGAGAGGTCATAACTTCTTCAGTTCTTATCCAAATTAGGTGAAAAAGGAGTAAATTCTAGCAGTTTTGGCTATTCTAAACTCATTGAGACAGGTTTCAGAGGCATTTGATGTGTGTTGTATTTTGATGTTCTTTGTTGTTATTTTTCTTTTGTTCAACATATGTTTTATGTTAAATTGTTTATAACTTTTACATAAGAAAATCTCATGGGATTCAGTTAATTAATAAAAAATAGTGAATCCTTAAGCACTTGATAAGAAAATGATAAGCATATTGGGTTTTATTCTGAATGGGGAATTAGCACAACATTAATAATCTGCTCCATTTCATATCAATCCATTATGGGTAGTGGCCTCAACTCTAGTCTTGAAAAAGTGGTTTAAATCCAAGGGTCGCTGGCACAAAAATGGAAACTTTGTTTTCTGGTCATTGGCAGGCAAGCCTGTGAGAGTGACTTTGGGGTTTCTGGTCACTCCCTTACCCATAGCATGAGAGTGACTGTGGCCTAAGAGATCTAGAACAATAGTAGACTTGGGGACAAGATGTCTGAGTGGCTGACATGTCCCCTGAGGATTCTGAAGTGTATGTTGGATGACTGTGTATGATGTTCCATCGATTCCACTTCGTTAAGGTCATATAGGAGGTCGAATATGATCATAGTAGCCTCTCGTCTCATGTTTACCCCAGTTAGCATAGTTACCTGGGTCGATGTGGGAGGTGGGTGTGACATGATCAGTGAGTGAAAAGGACATATCTTTTCCCAAACATCTTGAAACTAATGTTGTAAACATTATTTATCAAGGACATTAATCATTATGTAACCTTAAAATAGATGAGACTACATTTTTGATGTGATATTTGATGCATGGTGTAAAAAGAGGACTAGAAATGTGCGATATAAAACCATCTCCACCTACCCACCACTATCAGTGAGAATAATTTGCCTTGATTTTTAAGGTGTTGAGAGGCATACCTATTGTTTTTCCCAAGTTCCCTTTAAGATCATAGGAGTTGTAAGAAATTATCGGGATGTCTAGTTGATCTTAGAGGTCTTCATCAAGTGCAACATCTAAATAATGTCGTCTACAAGTAGGAGGATAGAAATATACATTCAAAAAGAAAAATAATAATATGTATTTCCCAACTTGTTTGTAATGAAATACTGTAGTTCACTCAATGTAGAGCCTAAGAATTTTAGGAGAGAACAAGGAACATTCTTGAACTCCTATACTATTTTGGAATCCCTCTATATCACAAGTGCTTGTATGTACTCTACCAATGATGGACTCATAAAATATCATAACTAGTGAAATTGCCAAGTATTGAAGACCAAGAAGCTTGAGTCTTCCATGAGTACATGTTGAGGTATTATGTCAAATATCTTACTAAAATATACAAAGTGGCAATAAAATCTATCCTTGTTAGCCTTCGTCTTCTTGATGTAAGAAATTAAGGTGAAAAATCTTAGGGAAAATTTTAAGGATCCATACCTACATTAAATTATGGAAACCGTTGAAAATATTTCTAATCCCTAAAATGACAACCATACTATGTTTGGTAAAAAAATTAGAATTTATAATGATTCTATAAATTTCCGTAGAAACTTTTAGCAATTTTTAGAGAAATATACTTTTATCCTATGGAACTTGGACAAATGTTTTTAGAAAAAATAAATTTATCAAATCATTTTTTGGGTAAAAATCACGTGCATATTTAGCCCATGGGAAAAATTTAACCCCTAAAATTTTCCTCAATGAAGATGTGGTTAGTAGTGTGATCATTTATTTGGAAACTTTCTTGTCTTTTAAAGCATAATCCCTTATTATCTACCCAGCTTGATCTATAGATATCAAAATTTGTAGAAAATATCTTTACCAAAAGGTAATGTAATCATACAGCTAATTGCTGCAATGCAACATAGTCCCTACCTCTACCACTAGTTAATTTATTATAGGTTATGTGGAGTGCAAGGCATAATCTGCATAATGAAAGCTCTCCGAAAAAACTCTTCGCACAATCAAATCTCTCCGCAAAAAGCTCTCTGCAAAAGGAAATATTTCTACACAAAGCTCTCCGCATAGTGTAATCCCCCTGCACAAAGCTCTCTGCATAATGAAATCAAATGACTATTCACAATAATTGCAAAAGAAAGGGAATTAATTTTGAGATGTGGTCATTTTGGTTTTTGTGCCATGTTATTTAATGCAATTTTTTCAACTCATTACATTATGTGGATAAAGGAACATAAACCTCCACGCTCCCACACCTCTGCATTTCAACGACCTAAGATCGCTCAACAAATTTCAAACATTAATTAGTATTAGTCATACATTGTATTCATGTAACTATTTTGGGTATAAATTTTACAATGTTTAATGAAAATAAGTCATGTGAAGCAATTTGTAGTACTCTATGACTAGGAGTATGTATATCAAAATTAGGAGGAACTAAAGCAAAGTGTTAAGATAAAGAGGCATGTGTTTTGATAATGTTTTCAAATGTGGCTTTTATTTTTTAAAATATCGTGACTCTAATTTTTAAGGTTGATTTAAAGTTATTTTATTTTAATGTTTTATTTTGTGATTAATTTATCGAATATTCATAGAATAATGTGATTAGGAAGTTTACAGAGTGCGGAAGGACCTCCTCATTTTGCACAATGAATTTCCTTTGTATTGTGCACAACTATAGGCTAGGTGTTGTTATCTTTGGCTTAGGAGTGGTTGTTATTACCTTCACTTAGGGCCCACCCACATGGTTACTATTAGTTACTTCCCTTTGCATTCATAGATACCTCGGATATGTCATATTACGTATTTCAATGATACTGATAACATTCATATTGGTTCATTGAATTGAAGTTTTAGTGCACGCGGATAAAAATAAAAAGCGGAAAAGTGAGCTTGAATATGATTGGTGCGCTCCAGTGAGACAAAATCCCCATGCTCCCAAACCGCCCCACCATCACACTAGAATGGGCTACGTTCCCTCTACCCCTGTTAAACCAAGTGGGGTATCATTGTGCCTATTCATGGCTAGAGAAGTGCTCATATTCACGACTAGTGAATTGCTAGTGATCTTGAGGTAATGTCTGTTACTGCCAATTTATAGGGATTTTGTTATTCTCATCATTAATGGTTGATTAGTTTCTATTTATAGCTCGTGGATTATTTCTTTCATTCACGGTAGGTTTGAAGAAACAAGAGGTCAAGATAGAGGTGGAGGATGGCCCAATTCTATATATAAGTAGTGAATGCAAATAAGAATAAGAGAAAAAACGACAAATGGCACCGTATTTAGCGCTCTCATGGTGAATTTCTTCGGAATTTTAGTCTACCCGAAAATGACAAGGTGGAGGAGGTGAAGGAAATATCATATTTGAACACTGAACACAAAAACTTGCATATTTTATTACCAAACATTGCAATTTATACATGGAGGGAGCTAAAGATTCTACAGTGATCTCCGCCGACTGAAATTTATTTCTTGCCGACTCCTGCTAACTATTGATTATAAATCATTTATTGCCAACTAGGGAACATTAATCACTGTCGTCATGATTAATATTATGACACCTCCCCTTAATCACGACCTACATGTTAACGTTCCTGTTGCTCTACGTCTCAACTAGGCTTACAATATAACTTGGATTTTCCACAACACACAACTTACTTCTACAAATTTCAAATTTAGCCTTTGCAAGAGGCTTGGTGAATATGTCAGCCACATTTTCATTTGTATTACAATATGATAAGTTAAATTTTTTTATTGCACTTTTTCTCTTACAAAATGACGTTGTGTGGCAATATGCTTTGTCCTTGCATGCTATATACGATCGTTTTCCAATTTGACAGTGATTTGGTTGTCACATTTGATTACAGTAGGTGCTTGCTATGTTTCTCCAATATCTTCAAGTACTCTTCTAATCCATATTGCTTTGTAGGTAGTATTTCTTAATGCTTTATACTCAGCTTTAGTGGATGACAAGGAAACAATTGGTTGTTTCTTGATGCTTCATGATATTGGTCCTGAACCTATATTGAACACATATCCAATAATAGATTTCCTATCAACTAGATTTCCAGCCTAGTCAGAATCAGAATAACCTGCCAAATCAACATCAAATTCATTAATATATATAATAACAAAATCAAGTGTTCCTTTAGGAAATCAATGGACTTTCTCTGTTGCTTTCCAGTGGATTTCATAAGGCTTAGCCATGAACTGACTAAGTATGTTGATAGAATATGTTATATCCAATAGGGTAGTGGTGAGGTAGTTGAGACTTCCCACCGGTTGTTGATACAAGGTTCCATTCACCTCTTTGGTTCCATCATCATTGTACAATTTGACATTCTGTTCTAAAGGAGTAGATATTGCCTTGCATTAAATCATATTGAACGTTTTAATGATTTCCCTTGTATATTTACTTTGTGTGATTAGTGTCTTACCATATTCCCTCCAAACTTCAAGACCTACTCAATAATGAAATTCACCAAGGTCCTTCATCTCAAATACCTGCGACAACTAAATTTTAATTTCTTCAATCAACTTGGATGCATTCCCTGTTACGATAAGATCATCAACATATACATGTATCAAAACAACATTCTTATCTTCTTCTTTCTTGATGTACAAGTTAGGATCGTTTTTTCTTCTCATAAAAGAAAGAATCAATTTTCACATACCAAGATCTTGGTGCTTGTTTCAAACCATATAAAGCTTCATTTAACCTACAAACAAGATTCTCTTGTCCCTTCTTTACAAATCCTTCAAGTTGAACCAAATAAACTTCTTCTTTTAACTCATTATTCAAAAATGCAGATTTGACATCTAACTAATGCATTTTCCAATTATGTTTTGTAGCTAATGCAATCATTATTCTAATTGTGTTCAACTTATATATAGGTGCACAAATATTTTCTTAATCAATTCCCTCATTTTGCAAATATAATTTTGCAACCAATCTAGCTTTATACTTATCAATACTTCCATCAACATCAAACTTGGATTTATACAACAATTTGCATCCTATGGGAACTTTATTTTTAGGTAATTCTGTTAATTCCCATGTGTCATTCTTCATTATAGAGTTATATTCTTCATTCATTCCATCTCTCTATTCTTCATATTCTTTAGCTTCTTCATATCTTGAAGTTTCTACAACATTCATAACAAGAGAAATTAACGCATAATCATTATACTTTATAGGTACCTAACTTTGACGTGATGATCTTCTTGGATTTTTATTTATTTCATCTTTCTTTCTGCTTTGTGGAGTCTCCTCTACTCTTCTTGGAGTGTCATGGCTACTTATGCTCCTTGCTCTTTAACCTATACCTCTTCATGTGCTTGTTCCTATTCATGTTCAATACTTGTACCTATTTTGACATCATCATTAGTATCATGCCATACACCGGTATTATTCATTTTATCACCTTCATCTGTATTCTCATGAAATACCACATCCTTACTTGCAAGCAATCTATGGGAACTAGGATCAAACAACTTGTATGTTTTTTTATCATCACAATAACCAATAAATATGTACTTAATTGACTTTGCATCAAGTTTTCTTCTTTCATCCTTTGAAATATGAGAAAATGCCTTGCAACCAAAAACTTTTAAATGACTCACTTTTGGTTTATACCCATAAAATGCTTCAAAAGGTGTTTTAAGCTCTAAACTTTTGGTTGGGCTCCAACTTTTCAAATAAACTTACAGTATTAATGGCTTTAGCTCAAAAACCATTAGAAATATTTGTACCTTGAAGCATACTACGTGCACATTCTATTAGTGTTCTATTTTTCCTCTTAGCAACTCCATTTTGTTGAGGTGTATGTGGCACTGTAAATTGCTATAGAATCCCATTTCTTTTACAATATTGATTTAATTATCTTGATTTATATTCTCCCCCTTGATCAGATCTAAGAATTTTGATTCACTTTCTAGTATGTTTTTCCACCATACTCTTGAATTCTTTAAAGTAATAAAAAAGATCACTCTTCTTTCTTATGAAAGAGACCCATGTATACCTAGATCTATAATCAACAAAAATAATAAAATACCACGATCCACCAAAAGATCTAGTTTTCATAGGTCCACATACAAAAGTATGAATTAATTCAAGTATTTCCCTCTACCTTTTTCCTTTATGTATAGGAAATTCCTCCCTATGCTTCTTTTCAAGTACACATGCTTCACATTCAACATGATCTTTCATACTAAACACTGCTATATCTTTCATAAATTTAGATTGTTTTATACCTTTATGTTTTGCTTGAAACTTGCTTCCTTTGTCCTTTTCCCATGGCTTGCCTCTATATGATTGTTTACCCTTGGATACCAACACCAAATTTGAACTACTGGAGCCTAAATTAAAACTCTTCATCCTTTCCTCCTCTTGTAAAGAAATTTTTGTCAATTCATAAAATGTAGGGGGTTTCTCTCTAGCTCATAAACTCGAAACAAAAATTTGATAATCTTGCACTATGCCATTTAATGTGACGGTGACTAAGTCAATACTAGACACCTTTTCACCAATATCTCCTAACTTATCACTTAAATATTTGACATGAGATTTGAAATTGCTTATATTTTCATTTTCTTTCATTTTTAGAGATAAAAGCTTAGTATTCAAAAACAAGATCTAGTTTGTATTTGTTGTTTCGTACAAACCCTTGAGCACATATCATGTTTCCTTGGACCTTTTGCAATCTTTGATGTGAGGAATAAACATGCACAACAACACCTTTACTTTCGTCTCTCATTTCTCCCAATATGGAACGAAGCTGCAACAGTGGGTTTGGGCTCATCCCCACTCACAATTGACCACAAATTATAACCTTCAAGAATTGTCAACAACTTGAATTTCCAATTCACTTAATTTTCTCCATCAAATTTAGTGGACTCATTCAAATAAGCATCAACAAAAATATTTGACATTTCTCAGACAAAATAAAAACAAAACCAATTATAAAATCTTCAAAAAAAAATCCTTATTTCTCCTTTTTACGCAGAGAAAAAAAACACCACTCACAATGATCACGTCAACTTAATTTTACGTACCATATTTATTTTTTATACCAAATCCATTTTCACCCATTCACAAATAAATCTTTTTTTTTTAATTCCTTATTTCACTGATAAAAAATAAAAACAATCATAGAGCTTATTTTCACCAGATAACAAAACTTAGATGACCCAAATTTTTACCATGCTTGAAATGTATGGCATGACATTTAAAATAAATGTGATAAAGCACATGCCCATATAATATAATAATATTTTTTTTCAAAAAAAAATAAAAGGCACGATGGTTTAATTCAACTCACGATCTTTGGTTTTTTTTATTATGCTTTGGGTTTTTTTTTTTTTTAATTATGCTTTTGCTGACTAAGGAGCTTCTACGATAACACAAAAGTAGTTTCGCGTTCTCATAGATGAAAACAAATCCTTAACCACACGCAGATCCATAATGCAGATATGGAAAGGCTGAACCACCTGCAAATCTCTGAGCGACTACCGAAGCAACCGGCCACACCATCTACTTCTTAGAAAACAACTCAACTTCAACTCAACGCTCCTCAACAATTCCACTCTTCACGTAGCCCTTGGCTTGGCAGTGCAACAGTTCACCTCTCTAGATGTATGCGAATCTAGCAGCAACGTCCAAAACTTCTCTAAGCAGCGGCCTTCACAGGTCACGCTTCACTTCTTCACATCACGTGACTCTTTAGCAGAAATGTTCCTGAGGCCAATGCCTTACAACTCTCAAATCTCACAACCTGCGCTCCAATACCATATCAGAGTTGAACACTGAACACAAAAGCTTGCCTATTTCATTAACAAACATTACAATTTATGCATCGAGGGAGTTGAAGTTTATGAATTATCTACCACTGACTAGGGTATGAATCATGTACGACTGACTAGGGAACAATGATCTTCACCATCATGATTAATATTCTAACAGAAAATAAGCTACATGGAAGTGCTTACTGTCATGGTCGCTAAACAACCTCAGCCTAAGCCTGGGGTTAGAGCCATCAAAATCTCTGGTTAATTGAAAGAAAAATGAGTTGAGAGAGAACGACAGGTGTTGTGTGTTGATTTCTACCATATTTTTAGTCCCTCTCTAGTCTTGAGTGTGTTGAAGGGCTTGGTTTCTAAAAATCATAGAAGTGGTATAAACTTCTGGACATAAGGAAATGGCAGTGTTGATGTAAATATTTGATTGCCTATAATTGCATTTTCGTAACATAGAAATAATTGAAAGCATCAACTCATTTGGTCTCCTCAATTCCTCAATTCCCACGGTTGTGTTGCATTATATTTTTCTTAAATGATGATTGGGATGTCTTTTTATTTTACGGTATGATGAATGAATAATGAATGATATGCACTCGAAACAAAGGATAAAATTCACCAAATTAGATAAATTGAACAAAAACTAAACAAAATTTCTATCACGAAAAATAAAGTGATGAACGAATCATGCCTCTATTTTGAAATTCATTTTTTTCTCAATGTTTTATTTCTTCGTGCATTCAATCTATGTGGATAACTACAATTCAATCCAACAATATCCAACAACAGGGTCATTCAGTCTATGTGGATAACTACAATTCAATCCAACAATAGGGTCAGTGGATCTTCGGAGGAAATTTTTACTTTCACAATTGAAATTAAGGTAAGTGATTACTCCTAGTCCTAACATTGTTGCAAGGGATAGAGAGAAGAAACACAAATGTAAACCGCTATATATCCTAGTGAAGATCCTGATTGCAACATGATATCTTAACAAATCCTTGCTCTCCAAAAATACAAGAGCATGAGCAAGAGCGAGTCTCGTCTGAGGCGAGTTTGGATGGCAATCGAAGCTTGGCTCTAAATTTTCTATTGAGGTTAATGCCCCTGTGATTAGAATAACTCATGAACAAGCCTCTCCTGAAAATTAATCCACCAATCAAATTAGACATGTTTGACGAGGATTAATTACTGATAAAATTATTACTAATGGAAAAGAGGATTAATCACTAATGGATTTTTATTAAACCATGACGTCACATTGTTCTCATGATTTTATTATTGATTTTATCTGAATTATTAGTCACGAGGGAAAAGAAGTGTCAGAAGGTGTAGCTATTTAAATCACTAACGTTGTTTTTGGATCCCTAAAAGGTGACCTTGTAGGGATAGGATGCTTGATTCATTGATCCTCCCCGATTGCACTAAAGCATAACCAATTATGCCTAGCAATAGGTGCAAATAAACCCTAAGGTTTACAGAGTGGATAATTGTGTTGGTGTTTATAATAAATAATAATAATTCCCAATTCCCACAAATCTATGACATAGGTTAGGTTCCTAAAAAATTGGCAGGTCCTTGTGCAGAAGTTCATTGTGCGAAAGATCTCTACACAAGGACGTATGCACAAAAAACTTACGCACAATGTTTTCAATATTCCATATTTCATTTGCTTTTGCGTGAAATGGTTATCGAGAACTCCAAGGTTCTTGTTATTACTAGCCAATCATACGAAATCTCTGTGCAGACTACCCTTGGTGGCAGGTTCCCTTTCAACATCTAAATATCTTCTCCGTCGATATAGATTTTTAATATAACTGTAAATGTTTTCGACCAAAACACAATCACATCATTCACATGATGAAACATTTTTAACATGTTTGCTGAACCAAAACACACATTGGTCCAAATTTTTTTAGTGTATTTTGTTTGAATTTGAGCTTGCTAAAAATGGAGGAATCCTCGAGAAATTGGATACCAATAAAGTGATAAAAATTGAATGTGAAAAGATGGGAATCAGGGTCAATCGCGAGGCTGTGACTATAATAATTGATGCTAGATTAATTTACACCGAATTAATTTAAAAACGAGAACAAAAACCTCAAACTCGCGTTTCATCATTCTCCTTAGTCATATAAATTTAATTTCTTTGTTATCCTAAAAGTAAAAACGTTCTTCATCACAAAATGTCATGTAGACTTTTCGATGTTGACAAAGAATAAATAAAAATGTGGAGCATAGATTTCTCTTCTCAATATTACCAATCAATTAAATATGATTGCATTGGAGACATCAACGATAAATCATTTACAGTGAGATTGAACTAAACTAGACTAATTCTAGGACACTTGGATAGACAAGTGTGACTTCTAGCAGGTGGTTGGAATTAGATTCTCCAACACTCCCCCTTAATTACAACCACATAAAATTTAATTAAGATGTCTGTTAGTCTATTAATTACAACCACATAAAAATTTAATTAAGATGTCTGTTAGTCTATTAATTACAACCACATAAAAATTTAATTAAGATGTTTTAGTCTATATCTTAGCTAGGGTTACAATTTAAAAAATTAACTTCAACTACATTTAATTTTCTTCTTCTCTTCTTCTAGATCATGTAGCCTTTAAACTATTTAAGCTATTTCTTCTTGTTGCACCCTTCAAACCTTAGTTTCTTCATTTGTTGGTGTAGGTCTTCCATTATTTTAGGTTGTCTAAGATGTCCAGTAATCCTTCAAAAATCAGCTTGTATATGGAATGTTGGCACATCTCATCCTTTGTTGTGTTCTTTTCACCATCAATTTGCTACAACATAAGACCATAATACAATTTCATCTCCTCATGACCCCAATACTTGAAAATTTCATTAATTTTTCATCATCCATGTTGTCTTCAACATTCTTCATTTCTGCAGCTTCTATACATATTTTACCAAAACATGGTGTTGTAAACCATGCCTCAAGGAAATTTAACTCTTCTTCATAATTGTCCTGCTTACCTACACATTGGAAATCAATAGTAAGTTTAAAAACATTTGCAGAACCACATTACTTCTGTTCATTCTGCTCTACAATGAGAGCTTTCTCCTCTGTATCTGATTTTGTCTATGTCTCTTCAACTTCTTTACTAGCATGTGCTATGATACCATGACAAAAAATGAATAGAAACATGGAACAAAAATTGTTTTTCTCAATATTACAAATCAATTAAATACTATTATATTGGAGACTTCAACAATAAATGACTACAGTGAGGCTCAACTAAATTGAACTAATAGAAACTGAACTAAAACACTTAGATAAACGAATGTGATTGGGATTAAATTCTTCAATACACATTGGCTACAAAATCTGTTATACTTTCCTGCAACACGATTATGGAGAAACATGAATCTGGTAAACAAAATTATGAAGAAAAATGAATCGGGTAAACGAAATTTCGATGAGGGTAGAACAATCCAAAGTGCTGCTCCATCTCAGCCCCATTCTATCGGTTCTCATTGAGAATAGTTAAGATATAGGTCTCACTGCTCATTCTCACCCTCTTGGGTTTCCCTGTATTTGATAATACATGACGTATGAGACTGTTGTTATAATCACGAACATTCTCATGAACTTTGGCGACGTCCGCGCCAACAAAAGCCCATCCGCTTTCAGTAACAATTAGTGGGATGTTGGGATATCCCAAGGATTCGCGGAAAGAAAAATATCAACCAAGTGTTTGTAGCTCTGCACCACTGTAGATGTGGACATATATAAAGTGTATTCCAAAGAAACGGAGCACCGTTTCTACTGTAAGTATGCATAGATATTGGCCACGAAGGGAGACCCATGAGCTTGGAGGGAATTGAAGTAGAGAACTCATGGTGTCTTTCAAGTCATCATTGAAGACCAATTTAGATGAAGGGAAGGCGCTCGTAACGCCTGACGCGAGAGTGGTAGCGACCTTGATGTTATTCTGCAGTTTGGCCTTCTTAATCGCGATTTGAATGTTCCTCATGGTAGGAACAAGGTAGGAAGCTTCCGTGCCTAGAAAAACATCATTGCCCACTGCAATATATTTGATGTTCATGGCAGGATAGAAGGGACTAATATTGTTGTTGACCGAACCGTACGCTACGTCCTGGCTACAGGAGATGCGCTGCAATTCATTATCGCTGACTCCCACAGTTACATTGATCCCATGATTGGAAAAAACTTTCATTGCATCTGTATTTTCTTGGAAAAACCTCGTTTTCCTCTCCATCATTAAGTGGATTGCAGATTCCCAAATATTTGGGTATCCAGATATGAGTGTCATCCATTTTTTTGCTGCGTTCATCGGGGTCAAATTCTAAATATTCAAAAATTCTACAATCGATTTAAGCTCACCGCATTTTCCCGATATTGTGTTGTTCATCAAAGTTACCACCTAGTTCACTCCTATTTTGACACCATTTACACAGTGATTAAATTATAATTTATTTAGCAAAGAGATCATTTCGATCTGAAACTTTCAATAATTATATTATATTGTGTTGTTCATCAAAGTTACCACCTAGTTCACTCCTATTTTGACACCATTTACACAGTGATTAAATTATAATTTATTTAGCAAAGAGATCATTTCGATCTGAAACTTTCAATAATTATATTTTTCTCGAGTCATTATCGAAATAAAAAGAAAAAACACATTGATCCTCCCCCGAGAACACTAGCTCATAAGCAATTATGCCTGGAAATAGGCGCAAGGAAACCGTAGCGTTTTGAGAGTCGATAACTCCGTATGAGTAGATGAGTAGAGTAGGCCGATCCTAGTAAGTATTCTTTCCCGGATCTCTTTATTACGAACCGATAAGATCTAAAGCACATTCGGAAGGGGGTGTCCTACCACTGATTCTCCAACCCCGCTATGGTGAGGGACAGAATGAGCCTCCACGACCATATCCAAACACTGTGAAGGGTGGGGAAACTACAGGAGGTGATAGAGGGTGTGAAGAAAGCCATGTGCACCGGCAACTCCATTGTTGGTGCCCTCCACCTTAATTTTAAAAAGGGTGTGAACCCTAGAAGAAGCTCAACTCCATTGTTGTTGGTGCCGTCCACCTTAATTTTAAAAAAGAGTGTGAACCGCAGAAGAAGCTCATATATATCAATCTCTTTACATCATGGTTGCGTCAATAGACAGTAAAATATTGTGTATCATCCGTGATTCCAACTAGGGTAAGAAAGTTATTAATGAACCCTCTCAACCACCCAAAATAACATCTCTTTACATCACTCAAAATAACATCTCCTTACATCTCCTTACATCATGATTGTGTTAAGAGACAACAAAATATTATATATCAACTGTGATTCGAACGAACTTGGACAAGAAAATTATTAATAAACCCTCCCAACCATCCAAAATAACATCCGCATAAATAAAAAAGAATAACATTACTCTTAGTTAAATTAAGATATACAACCATGTATTCTTAGCCGTTACTAATTGCCTAGTCCCGACTCGAAGAAGCAAGCAGAATAGCGAAGCAAACATACTTAGTCTTTCCAATATATGATTAACGTATTCTTTCTTTGCCTGATTTGGTTGTCGAAAGGAGATTTTGGAGATTTTCAGGGAATGAAATTTACTTGTAAGGGACGGGTGGAGAAAGTTTATTCGGGTGGAGTGAAGATTATAGTTATCAAATTCGTATTGAATTTGAATGCGTAGTTACCAAATTCGAATGCGAATTTGAATTCGATTAGCTAAGATAAAATTTTTAATAGAATTTAAATTTACATATTTTAAATATTTAAATATATAATTTTTTTCAATTTTTTTTGTATTTTTTTTCTGGTTCATATTAAAATTTATATAATTTTTAACTATTTTAGTTATCATAAATAATTTGAAAACTAGAACTGGTTATAAACAATTTTAAAATTATAACTCATTAAAAAAAAAATCATTAGCCTTTTTTCTTCAAAATCTTTTTTGTTTTTATATAAAATTGTTTAGTAAAAATACATACTAAAAAATTAAATATTCTAAACTTATTTATTTAGATTCTTTGTAAATATATTTTAAAAAATCAATTATTTTCCATAAAATCTACTGGACTGTATTATAACTCATTTAAAAAATTCAATTTGGTCTTTTTTCTTCAAAATCTTTTTTTTTTTATTTAAAATTATTTAATAAAAATACATACTAAAAAACTAAATATTTTAAACATATTGAATTGAGATTTCTGTGATCCATATTAATTTTATTTTTTGAAGACTCTTCGACGAAAATCATATAGAAAAACTTATTCTAAACTTTTATTTAAATTCTTTGTAACTATATTTTAAAAAATCAATTATTTCCTAAGAATCTAATCTCTTTTAACCTTAACTAAATACCAAAACAATTCCATCTTTGAATGTCACCTGAAGCCATTTACTTGAGCAAAAATATATATGGATTTGGTAAATGATAAAAGCCTTAATCGAATAATGCATTCATCACATAAAATAAGTGAAAGGTTCTGTTACTCACCATTTGACAACTGATAACCCAACTAAAGGTGAATATGTATGCATTAGAGTTGTACGAATAAATTAAATCATCATTCTTTTGCCAATGATCTGGTACAGCTGTCTTTCCCAATCAATCACCACGCCAACAAATTAAAATAACCCATGACTAGGTTTTCAAATCATGTATCAGGATTTTGAATATACCATATTCGACAGAATTTGGGAAATTGCCAACTACAACGATTCACAATTTTTAATTTTGTTTTAAATCTCAAATTATCAATAAAATTGTTGACATATTAATATTTATCGGAAATGTTCGTTGAAAGGAATCAAGCTCGCTTTCTCAAAAATTATTTGCCTCTACACACACTTAAATATTCATGTCAGACACCACATTTCAACTAATTTGATGGAAGTATTCGTTCAAAGCGATGGAGGTCACCGTCTCGAGAATTTTTTACCCCATTGTATTAGCATAACATAATTAGTAGGCGACCATGAGAATCATAATATGATGTTATGGGCCCAACATTTTCAATCAACGAAGTATATAGGAGCAGGAACTCGACTCGGTGTTGGATGATTTTGGTTGAGTAATGCATTATTCAATTATATTTTATTTTAATATTTATTTGGAAACTAAAACGCGTGCAGGAAGTTTTCTGCATAAATAAATATTAATGGGATAGTTGTTCACTTCCTCCTAAAACAGTTCCATAATAATATTAGTGTTAGAGCATTCGAGTTCGATAACAATGTTAACACTATTAATGGGATAGTTGTTCACTTCCTCCTAAAACAGTTTCATAATAATATTAGGGTTAGAGCATTCGAGTTTCGATAACAATGTTAACACTATTAATGGGATAGTTGTTCACTTCCTCCTAAAACAGTTTCATAATAATATTAGGGTTAGAGCATTCGAGTTTCGATAACAATGTTAGTGTTAGAGCATTTAATGACGGAATGATCACTTATAAATTTAGTTTTTTTTTAATAAATTTTCAGGGCACTGACAAATACCAAAAATAAAACACTTTTCACATTGGAAATTATGTCCCATCAAAAGTCACTGAGCTGATAAAATATTAGAAATAAATTTTCCATAAAATTAGAAAATTATTTGATAAAATATTAAAAATAAGATTTCCTTAAAATTAAAAAAATTATTTTTGAATTTATGAAAAATAGAAATATTTAACATTTTCCCGAAACTTTGGTTAAAATTGCAAAATAACAACAAAATAATATAGAGTCAATGCACTTTGACCGGAATGTTATAATCCCTCCCAACGCTAATATATATAAAAATTATTAATTTTTACATTTTAAAGAAAGGTAATTGTAATGTTGACTTTAAATATAATGAGTTTTGTTATTTAGTTTTTTTTCCATTTAATTGTTGATGAATAAATGTACTTTATTTTTTATTTTTTATTTTATTTTTTATTGCATATTATTGCAAGGTAAAAATTCGTCATTTCACATTTTTCTTACACAAAGATGAATCAAAATATACACATTTATGATTTAAGATTAAAGGAAAAAAAAACTTATTTATGTGTCTTATAGTTTCTATTTTTTTGTTTGTTTGTTAGATAGTGTGACATTTAAATGAGTGACACACTTAATCTATAGTTTGAGTAAGCATAATTTATGGGCATTTAAGTCATCAAAATCACTCTGAGACCATATTTGTCTTGAACCACACCAACCATTAACAGAGATAGATTTTTTACCAAAAAATTTCAAATCAATAACCTTATCACAATTTTTTTTTTATATACCCAATAAACTATAATTATTATTTTTAAAATTAAATAATATTAATTTTATAATTATTTAATTTACATTTAAAAAGATCTCTTTTGGTTTTTCCATAAACTAGCAGATTGTAATGATGCGAATATGAAAAAAGAATTTGTTACTTTTTCTATTTTTACGCTTTCTTAATATCTTTTTTTTTTCTCGTTAATACTATGCTAATATTTACATTAAAGAAAAAACAGTTACATCCATGCTATCATTTGCCAGAGGCCTGGGATGGCCTCTGGACTTACAGTAAACAAAAGAAGAACCACCCGTACAGGGTCCACGCCACAGTCTTGCATACCCACGCAGGGGCCTTAACCAAAAAACTAAAACGCCCGCACAGGGGCAGCTTCCTTGAGATCAAAACACCCACACAGGGGAATTGCCATGAAAATAGAGAGCCCACGCAGGGGCTTTAACCTTTTGAAAATCAGAGGGGCAGAGTTGTCATTCCACTCAGGGGCGTGGATGAGAAAAGGAAAAAATTTATCACTTGCCCTCGCAAAACAGAGACTTACAAAACAGGGCTTGGAGACGCAGTGGACACTATAATTCGCATACAAAACAGAGTCGTTCAAAACATACCAGCTGCCATAGCGGCTTATATGACAATTCAGGGCAGAACCAGAGCACCGAGTGTGATGAAGAGATTGAATGAGTGGGATTCTAATCTTCAGGCTTCTCTTCATATATCCAGCACGTTCCTTCCGGAGGAGGGCCCCAATCCACCTTGGCTTTTCCGGACGGAGGCACCTCCTGAGAAGCTGGCGGGTCGAGGTCCGGCTTGAAACTATCTTCTGGCAGTCCTTCTGCTGCCCTGGAGCTCTCAGCCTGATGGAGTTGTGGGCGAGGCTGCTCCTCGACCTCCTCCACTGGTTCTTCCATAAACAAGACAGAGACATGAGCATTAATTCGAGAATTGGTCGAGGCGCTGTTGAAGGAAAAAACCGCTGTGCCAAACGCCGGAAGGGACTTAGTGCCCGCCTCAGGATTGCCAGAGTCCATGAACTGGCTCGATTGCAGGGGATTCGCTTCTTCCACACGATGACAGAGACAGCGACAGCAGCGGGTAGAGGCATTGTCGACAGAAGGGCGAGAAGTGCCGCCTCTGCCAGAGCCTCGGCGACTGATAAGGCGTTGTCTGGGCTTGACCATGGTGGCGATGGAAACCAGAGATCCCAACAGAGCAGGATAACCATAAACGTACTCGTCGCCCACTCTTGCAATTTTGCAACCAACTTCAATGGCAGCGGGGGCACCTTGAGCCAGACCTCGTGAACATTCCAATGCACAGACTTCCAATTCCATAAACTGCCGACATTCCAATGCACCGCTCTCCTTACCTGCACCATACTTATGCCTCTCCGCAGCGTCTCGGCCCTCGCGAACCATAACTGCTCACAGAACTCAGAGCTGTAAACCGGACTGGGCATTAAATTGCCGTCCCTTCTCTCCTCGGCTCCCACACTTGCAATCCGCGACGGCAGATTGCCATGAGTACCTCTTTTAATCTTGGTGCCGCCCATGGTTACCATGTGGCAGATCCATCTCCTCGCCCGTGGCACCCGCATCCGGGGAGGCAGCCTCACTTTGGATTAGCTTGTCTAGATCCTGGGCTCTTGAAGTGTCTGGTATGATGGCCATGGTGCCGGTGAGTAGATAGTGATCATTGTCTGCACCTGTGTTAGCTAAGAAATCAGCAACCTTGTTGCCTTCTCTTTTAGTATGAGTGAAGGTGATAGCCCTGTTGCTGCGGAGAACTTGTTCGATGGCTTCTAGCCTGGCTGCAAGTCTCCAGCTGTTTGAAATTTTTTCCGCTTGAGAGCCATTCTGAAGCTTCCTGGCCATGTTGATGAGAATCTGGGAGTCTCCTTCCACTATCAGGGGCTGAAGGTTGAGATTTCTAGCGAGAAGAATTCCTTGCCATAAACCTTCAATCTCCGCCGAATTATTGGTGTCCCAACCCAAAGATCCGAAGTATAACTGTATGGGTATGCCTGCTTGATTCCTGATGATTCCTCTGAAGCCTGCCTTTCCCGGGTTGCCTTTGGAGGCCCCATCAAAGTTGAGCTTGTAAGAGTTCTTGGGGGGAGCCTTCCAGGTGCCTTCAATGGTGCTGCTGCTTGTGGAAGTACTGCTTCTGAGGGGGGGTTGTGGTAGAGATAAATGCCAGTTGCTGAGAATGCCTTTTTCGCTATCTGTAGATGGGAGATCTTCCTGAGTCCAGGAGCGGAGAGCCAGCGTTTCGTTGAGGTTCCCACAAATTCTGGTCCAAATATCATCGACCCTAGAGCTTTGATTTTTAAATATCCTCTTATTCCTTTCCTTCCATATACCCCATAGGATGAGACCTGGAAGCAGATTCCATAGGCAGTTTAGGAGCTCGCTCTTGTAAGGACGCTTCGGCCAATGTCTTAGGGAGTCAGTTATGTCATTCATTGTTCTGCATCTTTTTTGACATCTGAAACTAGCCTTTTCCCATAGAAGATTGGCTAGGGGGCAGGAGTTCAGAAGGTGTTGGAGCGTTTCTTCATTTTGATGGCAGTTAGGGCATATAGATGGCCCATGGAAATTTCTCTTTCTTAGTTTGTCCCAGGTTAGAATTCTTTTATGACTTACCAACCACAGGAAATATGAGACTTTGGGCCATGAGTTAGGGTCCCATATTATACTCCAGATTGGGTCTGATGGGATGTTATGGTTGCAGATTATTTTGTAAGCCTCTGAAGTGGTGAAGTTTCCTTTTGGGCGGTATCCCCATCTTAGGATATCATTGCCCTCATCATGTCTGATTCTCCTTTTTTCTAGCTCCCTTTCCAATTCCCCTGTATCCTGTAGATTTGTGAGGTTAGTTAGCTGATTTCCCTGCATCCATTTCCTGAAGCCGTGCTCCAGCTCCTGCAACCAGTAGTAATGGATTTCTCCTTGCTGCTGCTCCTGCCTAACATGGCCCAGCGGTGATTGCAGAATGCTGGTAAGCTTTGGCATTTGGTTCCATGCATCTGTCCAAAATCTCGCTGTTTTACCATTCCTGACCTCCCAGAAGCTGTGTTGCTGTATTAACTGAAAATGCTGCTTTGCCGCATTCCAAATTAGTGATCCTTTTTCCTTGGGTGTGAACCGAATGAGCTCCTCCTGAGGACGGTTGTTAGCATATTTGGCCGTCCATATTCTTGCCCAAGGCTTGTCAGGATTTGTAATCCAGTGCCACCATATTTTGGCACTCATAATGGAATTACTATGCTCCGGATCTCTTAGCCCTATGCCTCCTTTTTCTTTTGGAAGACATACTACAGACCATTTGACTAGCGCCCATTTCCTATTTGTAGCTGATCCGCCCCATAGAAAACTGCGCTGGAGCTTCCTGATTCTTTTTAAGACCCATTTGGGCGCTGCAAGGACTGAGAAAAGGTACAAAGGCATAGCTTGGAGAACAGATTTAATGAGTACAACCCTGCTGGCCAGGTTGAGGGATCTATGCGTCCAGAGGTTGAGACGCGATTCAAGCTTCTCCATGAGGGAGCGCCAAGAAGAATGCTTAATGGCCGAAGCGGTGAGAGGGGCCCCGAGGTATTTTGAGGGAAGGGAAGCAGAGGGGAAACCAAGAATGCGGGTGACAGCAGATTTGACCTGAGGGGGCGTGTGAAAAAAGAAAACCTGCGATTTGGAGCAATTTACATCGGTGCCGGATGCATCAGCAAAGTCATTGAGCAAGGATTTGAGGCAGAAGGCTTCCTGGGCTGAGGGGTATCCAAAAAGCATGGTATCATCAACAAACTGCTGATGAGAGGTGGCAGGGGAGTTGTGAACAGAAAGACCTTTGAGCTGGTGGGATTGGAGAGCTTGCTTGATGTGACGGCCCAACCCTTCCGCCATGAGAACAAATAGGAAAGGGGATAGGGGATCCCCTTGCCTAATTCCCCTAGATGGTTTGAAGGGACGAGAAGGGATTCCATTTACAAGGATGGAGAATTGAGTTGAACTTATTAAGCTCATTATCCAACGGATCCACATAGTATTAAAACCAAAAGCTTTTAGCATTTGTTGAATAAAATTCCAGCTGAGTTTATCAAAAGCTTTTGAAAGATCAAGCTTAAGAATCATACCTGCCTGCTTAGATTGCTTGAGGGAGTGAATAATTTCGTGCGTGAGGAGAATGCCATCCAGGATTTGTCTGCCTTCCACGTAACCTGACTGTTCCTGGGATATGAGCAGTGGCAGCAGGGGTTTCAGCCGGTTAGCCACAACCTTAGAAATGACCTTGTAGATTACATTGCAGAGTGCAATCGGTCTGAATTTTTCCGGCTTGATTGAGTCCTCCTCTTTGGGTATGAGGGCTATAAAGGTGGAGTTGAGTGAAGGTAGCATCCAGTGGAGAGTTCTTGATTCTTCAACAATTTGCCATACTTCCTGTTTTATCATCTCCCAAAAGGTATGAAAAAACGTAGTGGTGAATCCGTCTGGTCCAGGAGCCTTACCTTCCTTGAGCTGGGACATTGCCTCATCCACCTCCTGAGGCAGTATAGGACGGAGGAGAAGCTCATTGTGTTCCTCCGTGATGATCTTGGGCACATTGTTAGTGATTTTCCCAATCGCTTGGCTCCTATCTCCTTCCGGCTCTTGAAGGATCTGGTTGAAGTGATTGCGAAATTCTTCCTCGATTTCCTCATGCGTTTCTATTCTTTCCCCACCTGGCTTCTGGATAAACGGAATGCTGTTGTGCATTCTTCTTTGAATGGTGGTTCTGTGGAAGAATTTGGTATTGCGTTCGCCTTCCTTCAACCATCTTATCCTGGACTTTTGTTTCCAGTAGATTTCCTCCTGCTTCTGCCTTTCCTCAATCTGCCTGTGGATGCGCTTTTCCTGTTCCAGTGTCCCTTCTGTGTGTCCTTCTGTGATAATTTTTTGATGGAGATCCATTAGTTCCCAATTGAGATCTTGCTGCGCTTTGAATATATCTCCAAAGGTTTCTCTGTTCCATCGCTTGAGGTGGGATTTCAGATATCGGAGCTTTTGTTGAAATTTGTACATCTTAGATCCTTCTGGAGGGGAGAAGGAAGTCCAAGTGGTTTTAACAAAGTCTTTGAACTCCGGGTGCGAGAGCCAAAAACCTTCGAAACGGAAGGGTCTTCGGGTCTGGTTTCCGGGCCGTTGCCATTGGAGGGCTATCGGCCAGTGGTCCGAACCAGTATGCGGGAGGATAGCGGCTGTGATGTCCCCTCCAAGATGGATCGCATTGTCCGAGATGAGGAAGCGATCGAGCTTGGATGCGATTTGGTGTTTGCCTGATCTGTGATTGCTCCATGTGAATGTGCCATTGCAGAAAGGCATGTCTATAAGGGAGGCGTTTTGAATGAAATCCTTGAACTGGATGCTCTCTTGCTCCAATCTGTTTCTCCCCCCAGTCTTTTCTTCTAGCTTGGTGATCATGTTAAAATCCCCTCCCATGATCCAGAGAGGGTGCCTTCTGTTGTTGTTTAGTGCCTCGATGGTGTTTAGAAGTGTTGTTTTGCTTCCTGTGTCCTGCGGGAAGTATACATTCGAGAGATGACCATGTACATTCGTGCCCAAAATGTGGAAGGCTGCCTGAATGAGGTGATGAGAGGCATGGAAATCTGAGAGATCTACTGCTTGAGTGTTCCATGCTATGGCTAGCCCTCCTGACGCTCCTGATGCATCTACTGCTACTGAGCGGCACCCTGGCCAAGCCTTTGTGAGAATGCTGCCTAATGTGGTTCCGTTGCATTTGGTTTCCTGGAGTAAGCAGATTTGTGGTCTTTCCGCTTTGATCATGTTTTTTAGAATTCTAAGTTTACCTGGGCTGTTGAGCCCTCTTAAGTTCCATGAGACCATCTTCATGGTTCAAACATTTGGGGAGGGTTTGTAGTACTTTGTCAATTTCGCATACCTGCCTGAGTCTACCAGGATTTTCCCTACCTCGATCGTCCTCTGTAGATCTATTTTTCGTCCCCTCTTTTTTGATTCCTTTGGAGGTTGGCTTCCATCCCACTGGCTTCCTGGTTGAATCCCAAGTTGCTGTTGCTGGTATGCTCTTGCTATGACCACTTCCAACTTGCTAAGTTGGGCCTCTGTAATGCTGTCATACGCCTTCGTTTTGCATGCTAGTTCCAGTTCAAGTATGTCAAGGCCATGCATGTCTACGCTTTCCAGCTCCTCCTCCATTGGTCGCACCTGATTTCCTTCGTCCTCAATCATTTTTTCGTTAGAAGGAGGATCTGTCTTTCCATCAATATCCATGTCCTTGTCGTTCTTTGCCTGATCCTTCTTATCCCCGGAGGGATGATCATGGAAGCTAGAGGGGGAGCGGCGAATGGGGGGGGAGGAAGGAGAGTGAGGGTGGGCGGATGAGGAGGGATGTGAAGGGTTGACATCAGAGATCGGGGGAGGATCCTCAGAGGATTGTGCCAAGATTTCGAAACTATTCTTAGATGCGAGTCCACTGGCATTGTTTTGCGGGGGCTTTTGCCCATTTGAGGGTTTTCTGTGAGTGCGTCTTCGGCTGGGGGCTTTTGTAAAGCCTTCTTGGGTATCTGAGGCAGAGGGATCAGGTGAGGTAGCATTGGCATTCAAGGGACAGTCTCGGAAGAGGTGTCCTAGAGCATGGCATCTTCTGCACCGGAAAGGAACATGCTCGTAGTCCAGGGGTTGGATCCACTCTTCATCCCAATGAGAGAGTGTTACCGATTCTGGAAGTGCTTCATTCAGCCGCATGAATACGCAGATGCGAGCATAGGAAATGAATCTGCGCATTTTTGTTTCTTCTGCAGTTCTAATGTATTCCCCTATTCCATTTCCAATGTTCCTGAGAATGTCCTCGTCCCAATATTCGTCTGGAAGCCCATACATTCTGATCCAGACTGGCGCCCAGGTAAGATCTTCCTTGTCCGGGTTGAATCTTGGTATCCAATCTCTCATGTATAGGCCTGCTGCGTTGAAAAAATGAGGCCCAGTTCCCAGTGCCCTGAGTTTGTCTTCAATACAGTAAAAGATAACTGTGAAGAAGCCCTTCGGCCCTAGCTGCAGGGTAACATCTCCTTTTGGCTTCCATTTTGCTGCAATCCACCCATATAGGGCTCTTTCCGTTGGCCAAAATCCTATAAATTTCCCGATAATGGCGTGATCTTTCATGAACTCGATTCGAGCATCTATTTTGTGCCCAGGTAACTCGATTCTTGGCCTCTCCGTTGCTACCGGCTTACAGGTTGTAGAAGATACCTTTGGCCCTTCCTCCGGGCTTTTTCCCCTTCCCTGATTTCTGTTGCCATGATCTTGTCGTCCTTCATTATTCTTGTGATCTTGCTGTTGTCTTTTCCCTTTGTTCAGGATCTCTCCATCGATCGATCCAAAGCGGAATGCCTGTTCCGGGTTGTTCTGCTTTGGGGAGGGCTCTGACGCCCCCCCTGAGGATACTCCATAGCGCCTGTCTAATGCCGTGCAGATCTGCTACACGCCAGATGAATCGGGTAGGATGTGTGCAGTACTAGAGCAGCATAGTCTGCGCCGTCACGGTAACCTGCAAAACCCTAATCGTTCCGTGCGCTCAGAGCCACCCCGAAAATTTTCTAACATATGTTGATGACAATCTACGCTTTCTTAATATCATAATAGCTATAAAATGATTTTAATTAGAAGATGACCTCTGCTTTTGATTAAAAGATAAACTCGCATGAAAATAAGTTAGTAATATTTTTTATAATACATTAATTAATTTTATTTCTATATTAAGTATATTTTTTATAATACATTAATTAATTTTATTTTTATATTGAATATTTATTTTTATATTAAATATCAAATTACAAAGGAAAAATCCAACCTTTTTAGATTACCTTTATAATGTAAAATTTAAAACAAACATTTCCCAATTACACAATAATACGAAAAGCTAATCAATTAAATAAAACTTTTATTATATAATAATAATAAATTTATTAATTTACCTTAATGGGGTGTTAACAATGTTTTAATGAGAGCGAAAGATGATGCGACGGGGTCTCGCACCACCCCACCTCTCCATATGCCAATGCACACATTAGCTTTTAATGTGCATTACCTAATTAGGAAGTTGGTAAAGTGCACATGGAATGTTTCACTCTGGTCCCAAATTGCGATGTCTAGATCTTTTGCGACTATGCTCTTCCTCCTCGACAACTCTTTGGCCATTTTGCCACTCCTCTAATGTATCTTTATGTTACTCCCCGTGCTTGTCATGACCTTTCGCTAAGGCTCCATGTCTACTAATCTCTATTTGTTGGCTTTCTCGTCATTTCTATTGGATTTTACTAAAGAATCGGGGCTTGTTTAGACCACTTTGGATGTACACTCTTGTTTTATTCTTTTACCAGCATCTGTTCCATTTCTCTACTCTACACCAACTTAGTTTAACTTGTGTTTTGGTGCCTCTAGGCTCTAGGAGCCATGACATGACAATAAGCATGTTGTTGCAGAGGAGTTGGAGGTCGAAGGCACAGTGGGAGGTTTTAGCACACACTTCTGAGCCAAATCTTCCACGCAAAGCTACCATGAACACACTCCCATATGTTGGAAATTCATAGCATTCATGAGGAAATCCATTAGGAGAGAGAGGAAATTCTGGAGTTAGAGGTGACGGCAAGGGTTTCTCCATGGGCATCGAATACATGCAATTCTAATGGACATAAAAACCCTTATCTTCATGTAGTACACCACTATTAGCATGTCAAGCTTCTCCTTGGTAAGGTTCTGGTGGGAAGACATCAAACTCGGGTGATCTAATACAAAGATTAGATGAGCTGAAGAATCTATTGTGGATCTCGAAAAGAAGTTGGTCAAACTTGAGATGGGTTCGCTCTCTCTTCTCCTATTGCAGGACTCTCATGCAAGGTTAAGAAACAACCTATCAACTTAAACACTTATTTTTCCTCGTAGTGCACAATTGTTGCTTACCGTTTTTGGTGTTTAATTTCTAGAAATTATCTTAGTTCTAGTAGAGAATCTCTTCCCCATATTTGAAAAGACAATCCTCTTTCAACTTGCAACTTTTGTTGTCATTTTTTTTTACTAAACTCAATTGCTAGTTTTCTCATTTACGAGGAAACAATACATCTTTTATTTCTCTCGATAAGTGATCTTTCTCGGATTAATTTTGGTATTCTCACATCAATACTTCTTTTTTTGGGTTTATATTCTAATTTCCCAACTTGTAAACCAAAAAAAATATCTTAAATATGATGTAATTTTTTAAATCATAAATAAAATATTCAATTTAAAAAAAATATAATAATAAAATTATTAATTTATCCCCTTTAATCCATATACGAATAAATTTGAATCTCTTCTTCCTATTGGAGAACTTATTCTTCATATTAGAACATAGTAATATTAAAATTTAACCAGGGCCACCTAGTGTTGATGTCATTTCCCTTGTTTTATTTTACAATGCTGTAAAAAAATACTACAATGAAATTAATAGACATATAAATTTAATATATATTATTGATTCACTTGTAACATGAATATCATTCCATTATAAAATGATAATAAGACTAATAAGAAAAAAGACTTGACATGCGGACCTAAGCTCAAGAAAAAAAGTAAACTTTCTGCAGAAACCATAGAACAAAATTTTGTTGTGTTAAAATAAAATTACATTAAGATTAACAAAAATATAAGAGAATACAAGTAGCCAAACTATGTGTGTTCAACTTATGTACCTGCTGACGACTTGACCGACCCTGCTCCTGCTACGACATTTGCACATTCAGATGCTACTATCGTACTATCGAGAGGATTAGCTGCGAAGGGTATCTATCCAGCAGTGGATCCTTTAGATTCAACATCGACTATGCTCCAACCTTGGATCGTAGGCGAAGAACATTACGCAACTGCACAAGGGTTTAAGCAAACTTTACAACGTTGTAAGGAACTTCAAGACATTATAGCTATTCCTGGACTGGATGAATTATCGAAGGAAGATCATTTAATCGTGGCAAGAGCAAGAAAAATTGAACGTTTCCTATGACAACCCTTTTTCGTAGCAAAGGTATTCACAGGTTCCCCGGGCAAATATGTGGGTCTCATGGAAACAATTAGAGGTTTTCAAATGATCCTTTCTGGGAAATTAGATGGTCTTATCGAACGGTCTTTTTATTTGGTGGGTAATATTGATGAAGCTACCGCGAAGGCTATAAACTCCAACATTTTTACAAAAAACAACAATTTTTTGGATTGTTTCATTTTTTATTGATGAAGATTTTTTTTATTTTCATAAGTAGAAGCATACTTGTTGCAAGATTTTTCAAAAAACAAAATTGCATACTAGATATGCACATCATTGGTAGGTGGACTGATAGCTTTGCAGCTGGAAACAAATCTACGAAAATGAGCAATGAAAGAGGTATTAGTGAAAGAAAAGTAATCTTAGTGCAAGGATAATGTGTTTTAAAATGTTTTACAAGAAAGTAAAATGTGCTATGAGACAAAGTGTTTTATCAAGATAGTGTTGACAGTGCTGGATGTCTCCAACATACGAGGGATCTCATCGATATGAGGTCCCAATTAGACCTCTTACCATTTGGTGTAGGAGTCCCATCTAGTTATATGGTCCGACCACCATTGCAAATGGTTTAGAGATGTGCCTTGGTTACAACACATGCACAAAATATCATAAACACCTATTTAGGGAAGAAAGTATGTCAGCTTTGTGTGACACTGATTGTAGAATGTAAATGAAGCTTTCACAGTCGTACAGAGAGATGAGCCTTCGGTTAGGGAAGTATTAGTACTATCTTAGGAGATACCCTCAAGAGAAAGGGAGAAAGACTTGTTGATTAACCTGCAAATTATTTCACAAGATAAACAACAATCACAAAAACATAATAACACTCATTCAACGATATCCATATCTAAGAAATGAAATAGTTCATTAATGTTAGGATGCATTACACCAAAATATACCGCAAATGTTTAAAGAATAGTCTTATTAAATCTAGGATACATGCATGAAGGAGTGTTGACTCAAAGAGCTTCTGATTATTAATGAAAGATTCCAAGTACACTAATATATTGGTGGAACACTAGATCTAGTAGTAGAACGTGAAGCTACAACTTGCTTCTCCAAAGAATGGTTTTACCTCATATGCACAATGAGAGTAGCCAAGGAAAAAACTCTAAAAGTTCCAAGCCCCATGCTTGAGTTATGAGGACGTATTTATAATAAATGATAATGACTCTTGAGTTTCCTCATGACTTTTCAACTTCTACAACCTATGGGCTTCCATATAACCTTTCACATTTTATATATGACTCTCTATATCCCACATGTTTCTTTTCACATTCCACATACGTCTCTTGGACTTCATTACATTAGACTTATTACAAAAGACAAAAAACATATGAGACTATGGATATATAGGACAAAAATTCTAATAAGACAAAAATGCTTTCAAATAGATAAGTCAATTTCTTCCTCATGGAGCTCATTAATGATGTATGAATTCTATGCTATGAACTCTCTAGAAATGACTTTGACTCGAACTGGAATATTTGATGCAAACCACATCTTCAACTCCAATGCTTTAGTCAATATGGATTTGGAGCTACATTGCACATTATTCCAAAGCCATGATAGTTTCATGTGAACTTTGGTTGGTGCAATGGCATACTGTAGAATAATTTTCTTAGCGATACTTGTTTGACTTGTTCAATATATTGCTTCACTTCCTGTAAGATAATATCCTTGCCTCTTGTCTCTACTAGTGATCCCACTAAAGGCATCCCATGTTTTGTGCCAGGGATTCCAAAACATTATGCTGTCAACTATAAGCAGCTATGATGTTGACAGACAGTTCACCGAGACGAATTTAGTTTCGACTTTGGAGTCTCAGCTATACTTTATCCATCTCAGCAAAAATTCTACCCTTTCTAACCAACCATTGTGGAACGTCTGGATATTTGGCAACCCATTCTTGTATTTAATCAACAAATTTGTTTGCCACCTTTAAGAGCTTCAATACTTCTTGTGATTCCTTTTGTATACCAACCAAAGGTGCCACTACCTCATGTAGGAGCACCATTTCATCATACAATTGTACCGTAGTGTCCTGCATTAGCCCAAATTCTTCTTGTATAGCTGCTCCCCATTCTCCTGTGTTGAGACTGTTGACAGACAAAATTTGATTCTCTACAATGAGGCGCTCAACTTGTTTGTTTGTCACATCCAACTCTTTTCTCAACCATGTTGAAAATAGCAACAAGAAATGCTAAATATAGAAGTGCTAAAAATAGCATTGCTATAAATAGAATTTTGGGATACATTCCAATTTCAGTTAACTCCCTGAACTAAAATTGAGAATTCAAATTCAAATTTGATCTTAGCAGCTATTTGAAAAATAATTAATTAATTCATATTGAGTTAATTAGTTGGAGAAAATCAAACATGAAGTCTATGTGAAGACATGCAACAATTATTCCCTTGATTGAGGAAGTTATCCTTTAATTAAGGAGATTAGGATGAGTTGTACTTTGAGTTGTAATTAGTTAGCTCAGTTAACTGAGTTAAGTCTAGTTAGATTAGTTCCAACAATTTGTGGAACCGATTGTGAGTTCAGTTAGTTAATGCATGCATGCATGTAACTAGTGTACTTCAGATAACTGAATATTCTTTCATAAATAACTCATGCATGTCAGTTCAGTTAGAGACTCAATTGAGATCAGAGGATGGAACAATGTACTATTAGTTGTAGGAATATTCCCTTGAGGATATCTCTTGCATATAAAAGGAATTAATTCCTTGAGGATTGCACAATTATTTCTGAGTTTGGTGAGTTGTGCGAGAGGTGATTTCACACAGGTGGCAGCCAGAGGACCCAGGAGAAACTGCACAAGGAAATAGGAGGCTTGGAGGACTGAAGGAAGGCATATGTGTTGTCTATTTTTTCTATGAGCAGCAGTGAGGGATCATACTGAGAGCTGGATAGCTTGTGAACTAAAGCTTTGTGTAATCCTGAGATATTTCCACTTGCATGATAATACATATCGCAGGGTTTTTAGTTGAGGCTTTCCCCGGAGTATTCTTCTATGTTCACGTGTGATTGTTTTCTGATTCTCTGTTATATGTGTTCTATTTGATCTTTCTCAAAATCGATTAAGCTTCTACAAGTTTTTTGTAGAAGTATATCTAGTATTTTTCTTTATTATATTGCATTATCAGGTGATCTATAGTGATAATTTCTACATGGTATCAGAGCAAAGGTGATCAAAGAGGAGAAAAGTATACAAAGAAGGGAGAAGTTTGAAGTTTGAAGTTCCTGATTATAGAAATCGAATTCTTATCACATCTCAAATTTCACCAATGGCATTCAATGGTTTGAGACTCGAGTATGCCCTGGATGGTAGCTAGAATTATATATCCTGGAAGGATCGCATGGAAGCGGTATTAGAGGACAACGGTTTGAAGGACTTCATTGATCAAGAAGTCCCGAAGCCAACAACTGCTAATGCCCAAGAATTGACGAAATGGATGAAATGTGTGGCTAGAGCGAGGAGGATTCTTTTGGAGGGAGTTCAAGACCACATTGTCTCGAGTCTCCATGGGAAGGAGACATCATTTTCAATGTGGAAAACATTAAAGGATCTATATTAGAACAACAACGATTAGAGGAAGCTGGTGTTGAAAGACAAGCTTCAGAAAATCAAGTGCGAAAAGGGTGACACGATATTTACATATCTGAACAAGCTCACCTCTTGCAAGGATGAGCTTGGAAGTGTAGCAACATGACAGTCGATGATGACATGGTGAGTCTTTCTCTCCTCGGTCTTCCTAAGAGCTGGCATAGCTACCAAGACTCAGAAAATGGAAGAGAGAAATTGCCAGATTGGGAACGAATATGGTCGGATCTGATGTAGGAGGAGATAAGGAGAAGCACCAGAGATGGTTCTTCATCAAAGCATGATGATGAAGAAAATCTAGCCTTAGCGAGTAAGGCAAGGAAAGGGAAAGGGAAGGCTTCCCATTCCAAATCGAGTTCTTCCCACGGTGGGAAGAAGATTGACAAATCGAAAGTGTGATGCTTTCATTGTCATGAGGTGGGCCATTATGCAACAAATTGTCCACAGAAGAAATCCAAGAAGGGATCCTCCAAATGATCATATGGTGAGGCATTGGCCTCATAGTTCAAATTGGATTTCACCCTCATCGCATGCATGGTTTCATCAATGGTGGGTTGTGTTTGGTACCTGGATAGTGGAGCCTCATTCCACATGACCGACAACAAGAGCTTATTTAGTACCTTGGAGGAGAAGGACCTCTAGATGCGCATAGAGATGGGCGATGATGGAATGTATCGTGTTTCAGGTGAAGGCACGATTGTGTTTTAGAGGGAGCATGGAGCTCCCCTCACCCTGAATGATGTAAAGTATGTGCCTAGACTGAAGAAGAATCTGGTATCCATCACTATCTTGGAAGACAAAGGCTATGATGTAGTCTTTAGTAAAGGAAAGGCATTCCTGAGGCACATCGGCATTGGACAGACCAAGAGGATTGGGATTCGAGTAAAGAATCTCTACAAGATGGAGGTAGATGACTGTGTTGCATTGAGTTCCAAAGCAGAGTTGGTACAAATCCAAGATATTGGAGAGCTATGGAATAGAATATTGGGCCACTTGCACCATGGGGCGTTGAAGATCATGCAACAGATTTCTACCGGACTTCCCAAGGGTAAATTGGAGTAAGTGGATACATGCAAAGGTTGTACCTTGGGTAAGTATGCAAAATATTCCTTTCGGGATCGAGACAATCGAGCTGGAGCAATTTTGGAGTGAGTTCATACAGATGTGTGTGGACCATTCTTGACCGCCTCCACCGCTAAACAAAGGTACTATGTTATTTTCATTGATGATTTTTCTCGTAGATGTTGGATTTACTTCATGCAAAAGAAGGATCAAACCTTCTCAAGGTTTTGTGAGTTCAAAGCCTTCGTTGAGAAAGAATCTGGAAAGAAAATAAGGGCCTTGCAATGCAACAATGGTGGAGAGTATGTCTCTCAAACGTTTAAGGACTTCTGTGCAGTAGAAAGAATTAAATGGGAGTTGACAGCACCCCATAACCCACAGCAGAATGGGGTGGTCGAAAGGAAGAACATAACGATTGTGGGAGCAGCTCGAGTGATGCTGCATGACTAAGGCCTACCACTTCATTTGTGGGTTGAGGCATGCAATACAACAGTATACTTGTAGAATAGAAGGTCGCATCGTATACTGGGGATGAAGACACCAGAGGAGGCTTTCTCCTAGAAGAGAGCAAATGTGAGTCACTTCAGGATCTTTGGCTCATCGGTATTTTTCCATGTGACCAAAGATGCCCAGAAGAATCTAGAGCCAACAGCTGAGTTGGGGATACTTGTGGGGTAAACTGATACACTCCACAACTATCGGGTGTTCTTGCTTACCAGTCAAAGGATAGTGGTACGTAGAGATCTGAAGTTCAACGAGTAGAAGGCCATGCGAGTTTCCCTTGAGAGGGAGCTCAAGTTGCATGCAAAGGAGGAACTTTTGGTTTCTAAGGAGGAGGAGCCTCACACTGATGCGGAGCAGCTGCATGCAGAGGATCCAGGAGTGGAGACATCCATTCATGCAGAGTCTTCCAGAGATGGGCGGAAACACTCAAGGGATGCTGACAGATTGGTGATGGATGTGAGAGAGAATGTGGGATAGCCATCTTCTCAGCACAGACAGAGGATGTCACTTGAGTGGTACACTAGTTACATGGCCTTGGTTGGGGAATGTATAGAGAACGAACCATCTTCCTTCGAGGAAGCAGTGCAACAACCATTCTGGGTTGATGCTATGGTGGAGGAGTATGACTCCATAGTTTGAAACAGTGTTTGGGATGTTGTTCCAAGAGCGGAGGACAAGTCAGTGGTGAGTTCCCGATGGATTTACAAGGTAAAGCAAGCAGTTGATGGTAGTGTTGAGAAACATAAGGCAAGGTTTGTTGCCTGTGGTTTCTCACAGGTCAAGGGGATCGACTATGATGAGACTTTTGCTCCTGTAGTAAGGTACTCATCTATCAGATCAATGTTTGCACTATCAACACAGATGGGTTGGAAGATCCATCAGATGGATGTGAAGACTGTGTTCCTCAATGACAAGATTGAGGAAGAGGTGTACATAAAGAAACCGGAAGGATTTGAGACCTTCGATCGTGAGTCGCATGTGTGCCAACTCAAGAGAGCTTTGTATGGGTTGGAGCAAGCACTTCGTGCTTGGTACACTAAGATCGACAGTTATTTCACCGGGTTGGGCTTCACAAAGAGTGAAGCAGATACGAACTTGTACCACATCATGATAGAAGGTAAGCAGTTGATCATTGTTCTTTATGTTGATGATCTGATATTGACAGGTGATGATCAGTTGATCATGTCTTGCAAGGAGGACCTTGCAAGAGAGTTCAAGATGAAAGACATGGGTCTCATGCACTACTTTCTAGGCATGGAAGTGTGGCAGAAGGATGGGGAAGTGTTTGTGTCTCAAGGCAAGTATGCCAATGAAATACTCAGGAGATTCCACATGGAGAAGTGCAAGACCATGCAGACTCCTCTAGTAGGTAACTGGAGGAAGGACGATGCTACTTCAGGTGAGGTAGTAGTTGCTACTATTTATCGATAGCTTGTGGGTTCATTGATGTATTTAGTGAACGCACGACCAGATTTGTGCTTTGCGATGAACCAGCTGAGTCAAGTTATGTTTCAGCCTACCAAGCTGTTTTGGAAGGCAGCGAGGCATGTGCTGAGATACCTCAAAGGCACGTCTCAATATGGATTATGGTACAAATGGATAGAGGGAATGAAGCTTCAGGGCTTCAAAGATGCAAATTGGGCAGGGAGTCCATCAGATCGAAAGAGCACTTCAGGAGGAATTTTCAACCTTGGTTCAGCTGTAGTTTCTTGGTACAACAGGAAACAGAGGTCAGTTGCACTTAGCTCATTAGAGGCTAAATACATGGCTGCCAGTCAGGCAACATGTAAGTCCATTTGGATGCAGAAAATTCTAGTTGGATTGTTTGATCAGAGAATGGATCCAACTATGATCTATTGCGATAATCAGAGTTGTATCAAACTCTCTGAGAATCTAGTATTTCATGATAGGTCTGAGAACATCGATATCGGGTATCATAATCTTCGAGACTGTGTGGTGAAGAGGATCATGTTGTTGCAGTATGTTTTGACCGAGGAGCAGGATGCAGATATTTCGACTAAGGCATTGTCAAAATGCAAATTCGAGTTCCACAGAGATAGGATCGGGGTGACAGATAATCCCTTTCTTGTTGAGAGGGAGTGTTGAAAATAACAACAAGAAATTCTAAATATAGAAGTGCTAAAAATAACATTTCTATAAATAGCATTTCAGGATACATTCCAATTTTAGTTAAGTTCCTGAACTAAAATTGAGAATTAAAATTCGAATTTGATCTTACCAGCTGTTTGAAAAATAATTAATTAATTCATCTTGAGTTAATTAGTTGGAGAAAATCAAGCATGAAGTCTATGTGAAGACATGCAACAATTATCCCCTTGATCGAGGAAGTTATCCCTTAATTAAGGAGATTAGGATGAGTTGTACTTTGAGTTGTAATTAGTTAGCTCAGTTAACTGAGTAAAGTACAGTTAGATTAGTTCCAACAATTTATGGAACTGATAGTGAGTTCAGTTAGTTAATGCATGCATGCATGTAACTAGTGTACTTCAGATAACTAAATATTCTCTCATAAATAACTCATGCGTGTCAATTCAGTCAGAGACCTAGTTGAGATCAGAGGATGGGATAGTGTACTATCAGTTGTAGGAATATTCCCTTGAGGATATCTCTTGCATGCAGAAGGAATTCATTCCTTGAGGATTGCGTAGTTATTTCTAAGTTTGGTGAGTTGCGTGAGAGGTGATTTCACACAGGTGGCAGCGAGAGGACCTAGGAGAAACTACGCAAGGAAATACCAAGCTTGAAGGGCTGAAGGAAGGCATATGCGTTGTCTACTTTGTCTATGAGCAACAGTGAGGGATCGTACTGAGAGCTGGATAGCTTGTGAGCTAAAGCTTTGTGTAATCCTGAGATATTTCCACTTGTCTGAAAATACAGATAACATGTTTTTTAGCTGAGGCTTTGCCTAGAGTATTATTCTGTGTTCATGTGTGATTGATTTCTCATTCTCTATTATATGTGTTCTATTTGATCTTGCTCAAAATCAATTAAGCTTCCGCAAGTTTGTTGTAGAAGTAGATCTAGTATTTTGCTTTAATATATTGCATTATCAGGTGATCTACAGTGAGATTTCTACAAACCATGCATTCTCACTTAAGATATATTCTAAATTATCATGTGATGTTGTGGTGAAATAAACATTAGCTTCCATGAACGCTCATGGGTTTCTCTTAGTGTTTGAAGTTATTACCTTTTCAGTGTATACAAAGACGAGATTCTTGGGATCGTTAGGGAAGAATATTAGTCTCTCTAACACTATCATTTTCTTCAATTTATCAAATGTAACATTGCACACATCCATAACCCTATCTTCTGGTGGATGTGTAATTCCCATATCACAAAATGGGAGATGGCCACCTATAAGAGGAGGTTCTACTAGAGAGCCTAATTCATAATCAATGAGCTCGATGGAATTATCTTCCTCCAACTCTGCTTCTATCTCCTAGTTCATTTTTTTTTCTTCTGGACTCTTAGCGACTTCCTCCTCCTAAGAGTGCCTTTGTTGTTGTTCTTCTATTCTCCTCCTTTCTTCCTCTTCTTCCTATTTTTTCTAAGCAGGTCATCCTAGTTCCATTGCTTCTCTTCTTCTTGTTGTATATTTTACTTCAATATTTTCTTTTGTTGTTCAACATCAATCGCTCCTTTACTTAATGGATCAACTTTCCACTTTCTGCTACTTTCTACTGCTATATCATGCTTGATCCTTTTCTTGTGAGCTACAGTGATTTCTTGAGCAGGTATTGGTTGTGGTGCCCTGTACATCTTGAGCTTGTGGAACTTGGGAGGTACCTACCTCAATTCCTGGGTGTGTCTTCCTTAATGTTCTTTACCAATTCTTCACTTTTTCATCTTCTACGGTAATCATTGGTACATATGCCTAGGTGTATCCTATCCTGTCACAATGTGTCATGCACACTTTCCTAGGATCATAGTTCTTCTATTTCAGCATATGCCGCCTTGAGGCTCTTCAGCTTATACATTCTGATCCTCAAATGAAGAGTGGGTAAAAGATCATTCATTCTCCTATGAAGTTATGTAGACTATCCCTTATTCAACTGATAGACGACCTATTGCAAGACCACCTTGTTAGTTAAATACTGTGGTATAACACGGGGAGAATTTTGCAGAAAACTATTTGTGATATCATGAAATTACTCCTTCAACTAGCCGGTCATGCAAGGATGGTCAATCTCATAAATGATTTGAAATATGACTGCAAATAAATGCTCTACCAATTTGTCATATGCTCCTCTGAAATGTATCTTTGATAACACTATGCAATGGAAATAGACTGGAAAAATTTCTTATGGGGTCCAGTTCCAATGCATCCCTAGGAATGCATACCATGCACAGATCCCATCTAATAGATATGCTCACACATAAAACTTTGGTGTTCGGTTTGCTCTTAAAGTTGCTTTGGCCTACCCAACATGTAATTACAATTCAAAGGAAAACATTTCTGCCCAATTGAAGATTATGCCTCATGTAACAACCAAGTTGAGCATGAATAACCAAATCTCTTCAAATATATCCACATTTTTCCAGCCATGAAGTCCACAATACATAGAAATTAGGTGTTGACAGACCTTCTTCAAAGTCCTAGTTGAGTAAATTGCACTCGATCGATGTCAGAATTTGGCAGGGTCTTGACACCAAGACTTAATGATTTTACACATGTTGAGATTATCCCATCTACTATAAAATATAGTGTTGGAATATTCTCTAGGTCTCAAAATATTATAATAAGTATGCATGTCTTGTCCATAGTAGGTAGCAAGCTCACCACCACTTTCACTGTGAAGCACTAGGTTTGAATCATCCATATGTGATAGGATCCACTCACTTGCCTTTTTGCACTGAAAACTTGCACACAATATTGCGTATCATGGACTGATTTATGTTGATATAGGCTTCCTTGTCCTCTAAATCTTCAGGGAACTACTTCTGCATGAATTCTTCCATGTGACTTCAAAATATTTGTCTATAAAGCATTGTGTATCTACAAAGATGGGAATTGTAGGCTTCACAGCTTCAATTATCTCCTTAGTATTTTCTTTTAAGACTACTTTTGAGGTCACTTAATGGGTAGTGGGAGGCATCGTTCCAACAGATGATGAGAGAGTGATAAGACATGTAGATGGAACACCTGCACATGGAAGCACACACATGGCAACAAATATTAGCTTCAAGAAATTCTCTATCTATTACAAGAAATAACTCAAAAAATAACACTTAAAGAGAAATTAGGGGTAGCTAATAGCATAATCCTATCATAGATGAGATAGAATGATTGTTTAGGCAAGAAAACTACATCAATACAAAGGAGGGAGCATGTCGAATAAATAGTGAAGTGTCAAGGCTCACATGAGGCTTCAAGATGCGTTATACGCTCAAGGAAAGGGAGAGAGAAGCCTCAAGGGTGCAGGGTGCAAGATCAATGATTGAGGAAGGCTCACTATTGATTGTGAGTGTGTTGTGTGCTCAAGTAGGGTAGAGATGGCATACGACGCAAGATCAATGGTCAAGGGGCCAGACATGAGCTTTCCCAATGGATTGCGTGCTCAAGAGGGACCTAGGAGGGTGTATGGCACACCATCAAGGGTAAAGGAGACATGATGTTGATTCAAGATGTGCAATGCACTCAAGAAGGGCTCAATTTATGGGAAAAGTGATGGCTTGTCTCTCTGGAGTGCACTTTTGATGGGAAACTGGTTTTATGGGGTGTAGTTTTCCAAGACAATGACTCCTCCACTTCCAAAAGTGCGCTCCTACTTGAAATTGATTGAGATTGGCTAATAAAGACCAACAATCAAGATAAAAACAAAGTAATGCTAAGAGGAAAGGCATGCGAGTACTTAAAGTCTCTGTTGTAATCATCACCAAAAGGTGAAAGGTCACAGAATGTGAAGAGTCACAAGAAAACTAGTTGTGACAGGAAGCTAACACTTGTACTAGGAAGAATGGGTAAAAACACCAGCAAAGAAATTGAAATGGATTGAAGTGCCATCAAATAAAACAAGAATGAAAAAAAAACAAGAAAAGTGACATGCAAAACTTACCTGGAATGAAGATTGATGAAGAGCTCATTGATTCAAAGAGATGCACTCATTCCATGATGTGAATGATTGTGTGAAAGAATGATTAAATGGGTTGATTATAAAGATATTAACATGAAAAACAATCCCATGCACACTCACCACCTATCAATTGGTGAATAAGTTGGTTAATTAAGTGAGAGTGGGGTCTTATTTTCTATGAGCACAACCACATGAAATAAGGTAATCCAATGCATGAGGAGGGCACATCTCTCGACAATAAGGACTATGCTTGGCTTGGAGGGAGAACTCACTGAGCTCAAGGAGTTAGCTCAACTAGGGCACAATGCTAGTTAAAAATGAGTGCACCCACTGTTGGCTTGGAGTGCACTTTTCTCGAGGGCACAGTTCCAACCAACAATTGTTCTTCGATTCAAAAAATGTGCTTTTATTATAAAGCTATGATTTTTACCACTTTTGTGAGTGTGATGTATGTCTAACAAAGCTAGTTACTAAGTCGATAAAAGCTAGGCCTTTTCCTATCTTTAGACAAGATGACATAAGTTCTTCTAAAGATATGACGACGACACTTAGAAAACTTTGACTTAGGAGGAAACAACAGTTAGGGATAACACAAGGATATTCAAGCTAACAACATAACGACACAAGGTAGCATGTAACAAATGTTCATGTAGTCACCAAATTTATATTAGGCATGAATTTTGGAGGTCGTTTTCGCAACGAAAACATGTCGACACACTGGGAGAACTCCAACTTCTTTGTTTTGGTCTCATTTATGCACAAAGTTTAATTTTTTTAGGAAGTATTGACTCACTCGGTGGATTGTCATCGAATTTCATGTTAGAGTCCTATATTCTATAGGATGACTTGATTGTAGCTGTAATTCTTGCATATGATGATATTGCAAATAATAATAAATTTTACAAATTATATCCAAGAAAAAATAGAAAAAGTAAAGAAATGGGCTTGCAAGACAAAATGTGCCCTTACAATAAAGTAATTATATTTTAGCATAAATTAATTGTGTTTTAATAAAATGAATCATGTAATTTAAACACGATTAATTAATATGTAATAAAACCCTCTGGCACTAAAGTTATGGTTGATAATAAAGTCAAATAAGCAACAAGACTTGTTTTGTCAGCTTGCATTATTGAGCGTGCATAAATCAACGGTGAAGAATTCCCCTGCCCAGATCAACGATGGGGGAATGTCTTTGGGCCTCCTCGAACTCCAACATGCATTCTGTCAAGGAGGGTCCGAAAAGGTTGGGCCCGCTTGGTTACATGTCACTCCTGCGGTGTTTCGCACCCCCCCACAATCCCTCATCACATCCAACCCCTTCGAAAAGGGGACCACCACACTTTTGGACCCCGCCAACACTCCCGCCAACATTTGACCTCACTGTCATTCCTACAGCACTCACTGCCTGCCACTTGGATTGTTGTCCCCACTCACCTCCACGTCATTTCTCCACATCACCCTTACGGACCCCACTTCCTTTCCACCAACCATGTGCCTCCACATCATCCCCCACCTCCATGTCACCTCCCGCCTCCATGTCATATGTATGTTTCATGATTAGTTAAAACTATGTTTTTTCCTATACAACACAGTAATTTAAAACATGGTTTACAAACAACTGAGAATGAATTTTCAAAAACTGAAAGAGGTTTTTTTTAATAACATCCTCATGTAAAAAAAACTCTCTCATTTTTCTCACATCAATTATGGTTTGAGAGATTCAGATGAAGCATTGTAGACATATTTTCCTATATTCAGTGAGTGTTTTCAAATGCAGTTTCAGAGTAGGTGGAAAGTAATTTTCAAAAAATAAAACAGGTTTTTGTTTTTAGCATCATCATTTACAGAAAATTCTCTCTGTTTTATAACAACTATTATGGTTTGGGATATACAAAGGGATCACTACACCCTATTTTTCATAATTTCGGGAGGAAAAAGCTCATGGACAGTTAGTGACTTGAATGCCACCTCATCAAATAAGAGTTGCAATCAAATTTCAAATTCTCTTCTTTATGACCAACAATCCTCAGGGATAGTTCCAGATCTCTTCAAATAGTTTCCTTTATTTGTGTTCTATTTTTGTAATACATTTTTCAGATATTTGTAATGAATCTTGATATTTTCTATCAAGATATTTTGTGAAGAATTTGTATAAATACTTCATCAATTGAAGTAATAGATGTTGGGACTTGGATTGAGAAAGACTACCATTAGTGTAAAGCTGATCACTGAGATTTAGTGGCCATTTGCATTAATACAAGAACGCTATTTCATGATTCCTGTCATATCCATGTGGTGAAGTGCTTCTTACTGTAATTCGATTTTTCTCTATGTTTTTTCATATGTATTCAGATCTGTTTTGTCTTTAAGAAAATTAGGTTCAGAATTTGTTTCAAAACACTCTGTTTTGGCTTAAAGAAAAATCAATGTTTTCTTCTGAAGTTTAAATATAGAATTCTTAATTGCTCTATATTTAAAGTGAATCCTAATTTGTTCTTCCTTCTCCATCTCATAAACTACAAGGATCCAGTAGTATGCCTACCTTGCCCTGTTGCACTTAAGCTTGATTATTTCTACATTTGATCATCTTAAACCCTTCTGACTCCATTTCCCAATGGCCTTCCCTTGTTGTTCCAACCAAACCAATTTGAAAACCAAACTCTGAACTTTCATAACTAGCCTAATATCTCAATATAAACAAATCTAAATCTGAAAGAGAGATCCCTCTCTAAAGTTGGCAGGGCTAGATCCCAACTTCCAAGCAGTTTTGTGGTTACCTTTGTAATTATTTCATAGCCTTATTAAATTACAAAGTGATAACATTCCCACTCTACTAAATTATACATGTAGTTTCCTTTTGGTCCATGATTCAGTCAAACACAATTTAACATTTGCTTGGATAGTAATTGTTTCGGCCTAAGAGACGGTAATATAGTAATGATGAGTTTAAAGATAGTCAAAGTATTAGTTTTCATCTTTGTTGTTGCTTCACTGCCAGTAGGCCTAGAATGTACCTTGACAGAGTCCATACAGAAGTGCAAGCATTGCTTCAGTGCTAGTGAGCTTGAACAGTACCCCGACAAAGTTACTTGCATCACCTCTCTGTGCAGGAAGCCTTTCTCTTCTTTCACCCTTTATTTTATTTGATTAAGTTTAGATATGGGTTCATCACTTATTATTTGAGGTGGAAGAGGGATCCTGACTTATTAAGAGAAAATAGGTTCCTCTGTTAGAGAAATATATATATATATATATATATATATATATATATATATATATATATATATATATATATATATAAATATATATATATATATATACCTCTATTATTGGTTTTCTCGCTATTGATTTTCGCCTTTTCCTTTTCACTACTTGATTGCATCGGAAATAGAACACCATCAAGTTAATGAACCGAATATGTTATCACTCAGGTTGTTCCCTAAACTTGTAAGAAAGGGAATACGGTTGAGGTAACCATAGACCAATCTTTTAGATACAGATTCTAGCCAATCTGCATCTAGAGAGGGCTCTCTCTTTACAATTTAGCTTTGTTTTAAGGCGTATTAGGCTAGTTATGAAGTGCGAGGGTTTTGTTTGAAGTTTTGGTTGGAAAGATGGGGAGTCAATATAACATTGAGGTAAAGCTGAAGCATTTTAGTCCATTGGGCATGATGGAGTCAAAGAAGGATGGCTTCCTGGGTTAGGTTTTTTATCAGAGAATTTATCACAGAGCAAGGTACTCGGAAATAGAACAATTTGTAGGCTGAAATCTGATGGAATGGATTCAATGGATGAAGGGCAATTAAGAATCCTTCACCATGTTTGACAGAGGGAAAATGGATGAATACTGTCAAGGAGCAGTCAAGAATTCCTTGGCAAATTTTCAAGGTAAAAAATCAGGGGATACAGGAGCATTTAAGAATTTGTTGTATATGCTAATTCTGAAGAAAACATTAATAATAACAGAGACTGAACACAGAGTGAAAACAAGCAAATTCTGGGCTATTCTTTTTCTCTGTTATTTAGATCATGAAATATAGATGATATATTAAACATAGAAACTAGGAAACACAAGTTAGAAGAGACTTATTGATCCATAAAACGATTCAAGAATTCCGCAACATGGTCCTTAGCATCAATTCTTCATCCAGTGAGCAAGACAAAATGGTTCCAACAACTTCTTTATTCCAAAATTGTTCAGTATTACAGTCACAGCTATGAACATCCACCACCAACCAACCCAGATACTTCGTCTGGGGGGGTATTTATACAGAAATATCAAAACATCTTACAACAATATTTGAAGAAGATAATATATGGGGATCATTAATGCGTTTTGCAAAGTCAGAGACAGTCAGTCTCGAAAACAGGGAGACAATAAATAGATGCAATTAATTCCTGTTGCGCTGGTTGTTCTGCCTTTAAGAGAAGTACTGGAGGTAGGTGCAGCAAGTTGGTTCTAGCTGTTTGCAACAAATCCTCTGTGCTGATATTTTTGCTTTGGCCAGCCTTCCTTTAATGCTGATGTGATACGATTTGATTTGCAGGACTGTGGTTGATTCCTGTTCTGCACATTTATAACAGATGGTGCATAATTTTGTTTTACCCAATGATAAGTCTATAGGATCTCTAGCATGCTTTGCCACCATTCTGGTCCTGGTATTTGGTGTCTGTAGCTTCCTTAAAGTTTCGTCAGCATCTATGTATCTGTAGAAATTAGGTGGGGTGGTGAATAGATGCTCTACCTCATGCTCAATGTAGAATAGATTTTCCAGGCTGTCATATAGGGCTTGGCCAGATGGCTGTGCCTTCTCTCCTGAAGTACTTGATGATGTATTAACCTATTCAGTAGCATACTTATTCAACCTGTGTGTGTAATCTACATGTTTCAGCAGATGACCATTATTCCCCAAAATACTTGGCAAAATTTTATTATGTAGGACTGTAAAGTTTCCTGTGAAAGAATCAATTTCCACCTGCATGTCCTGGCATCTCCTCTCCAAATTTTTCATTAGCGTTCTCATGGTTAGAACTTTCTTGATATCCAAAATGGTGGCTGTTCTATCTCTGATTTCCAGTGCTTCTAGTTCTTCACTTGTCTTGTTTTTCAAAAAATGTATTAGCCTGTTAGCTTGTTCAGGCATTTGTCCCAATAAAGTCCTCACCCTTTGAATCTCCACTTGGGCCCTTCTTACCAGATCAATCTGCTCATGGATGATTTGAATAGGTCTCCATATATTACTAAGGGACCGATTAATGTTGGTTCACGACATTCCTTTGATTTCGGCTAGAGGCTTATCCAGAGAGTGAGAGAGATCCTTTTCCATTGCTTTTACCTTGTTCTCCAATGCTTTTACCTCTCTTGTTTTTTTTGCCACACTCATCTTGGACTTATCATAGCTCTATTCAATCTTTGCCAATTTTTCTTTGACCTGCTTCAGCTCTGATACTTGGAGTTTCAATTCCTCCATGGCTTTAATTAATTGGTCTGTGGCCATAACTGTACTGCTGTCTGGTGCTGTCGCTGCTGCTGTTGCTTCTATACCTGTAATGACTGTTGCTGCAACTGCTGGGATATTTGAAGTCAATGCTAGTCTAGATGTTTAGGGGCCAGCAGCTGTGACTGTTGGAGCTACTTTAGGTGGCTGGGAGGTCAACTCTCACTGCTTTTCTTTCAGAGATTTTTCCAATGCCTGCTCTGTTTCACTCAATCTTTCATTCATTCTCTTGAGTAGGTTCATCATCTCCTCCTCTGATTTCTACTGTACAACTTCTGTCGCTTGTGGATGCATAGTAGAAGGCAGTTTCAGCTGTTTTCTGAGGGCAACAATGTCCTCTTCCTTCTTCTTCACCAATGCCTTTATGCCCTTGGCATCTTTGGGATCATGTCCCAGCTCAATGATAATCTCCTCTAAGGATTTGATCCTATTGTCCTTTGCTTGAGAAGAAGCTTTCTCCATATCTAACTGAGCAGAGGTATTATTCAAGGAATCTTGCAGCTTGTGAGCCAACATTGCTTTATCAACAAGCGTGGAATATACCATCTCTCCAGTCTGTTTGTGTAGCTCAATCTGGTCTATTGGATGAATGTCCTTGGCCAAGACTTCCAAATTTGTCCTAACATAATCAGCTGCCGATTGTGGTTGCTACACCTTGGGCTTGAAATAACTCATGATCATCTTTCCTTCTTTAATGTCGTATGCTGACATTAATATTTGCTGTTTTGAGGGAGCCATCTTAAGATATTGGTTATAAATTTACAACCTCAATGGATCATTTCTGGCCTTTATCTTTGTAAATGTTCTTTTGATATTAGAGGGCTGCTTGCCTGGTGACCTGGTAGATGATACTTCCACACTATGCTATCTTTCTAGCTCCTGCCTATGTGAACTAGTGGATGTCTCTACCGCTGGAGTAGTCTGCTGGCTAATTACGCTCTCACTTCTTAGACTTTCTATTGTTTCTTCAATGATTTCCTCTTCAGATAGAGGCTCCAATCTTTGCCTCTTTGCACTTGGCTGCTCAGCAGGTCCACTAACAGGTGTGGCCTCTTCTCTATCTCTTTTCTTACCTTTTTCCTCATTTAGAGGAGTTTGCAATGCAAGAATCTTTGCTGCTTTGGTTTGAACCAGAGGAACTTGCCCTTGGCTCTGCTTTTTTGATGTTGTTGGCTGGTTTGTCATTATAGGATGCTCTGTATCGATCACTTCTTTTCCCTTTGCTGTCTCTGTAACTGGTGTGCTAGCTTCTTGTATAGACTGCTGTGAATTTCCAGCAAAGGATGCACCTACTTCGGTTTGCTGAGGCAGCTTGAAAGATACCTATCCAAAAGAGTCCAGGTCAAGGGTCTTTTCTAAACCTTTCATAACTTTTTCCATCGTTTCTTGCTGAGTAAGTGCTTCTAATAATGTACCCTCTACCCATTCATCCTGATTAGCATACTGTTCTATTTCTGGGATGCTATGATGGATATACATTGACAATCTGTTCTTTACCCTTCTGTCAGTTATAAAACTATTTGGGTCATATGGTACCCACTCAAAACTCTTCTTCAATCTAAGGTCATGCCCGAATATATTATCAACATCTTCCCATGCCTCTCTCTTATGGATGATAAAAGGGCTTAACTAGTTTTTTATTCTCAGTTGGGCCTTTTTCTTTACATTGCAAAAGTGGGTTAAGTCTGAACATATGAGCTACCTGAAGCATTCTAATGCAAATAGCCTCATAGGCACATATTTGGGCAGCTTATAAGGGCACAACTCACAACCATATATTCTGATTTTGGTGTGATTCTGGTAGAGGTACCAGTCACCTATTCTGTAGCTTTTGGAAACTTGTAAGATTTTCTTCGTATCACCAGAGAGCCTGGAAGGATGAGCTCCTATCAAGGGAGTGGAGGCAGGATATATAAAGCCGTCAATGAATTCACAGTAGGTATAAGTGGATTTAGAAGTCTTATGGAAGACTGAGGTACAAAAGATCACAAACCTCATCTCTCCTTTGGAATCTAATTTTCTGATAGGAAATGAAAAGCTGTCTGTTTGGTAATATAGCAGAAAGAGGCATAGTCAAATTTGACAGCAGGGGGTTGTCCAATAGTAAACATTGACAACAAAACCAAGATGGTCTCATCAACAAATTCAATGGTTTTGAATCCCAGGATATAAGATATCATGTCAAGAATACACTTGCGAATTTTTTTGAACTAGGAATGTAAATAGGGAGGTGGGTATTGAGGCTGGCAATTTGGTTTTATGAATAACTGAGCAATCCAGGTTATCTCTGAGCTGGAAAATTGACGAGCTTTTTCAAGTAGATAGCCCATGGACAAAGGAGCAAGAGGCTGATCTGGATGGAAGTGTAACATTTCATTGATAGACTCAGCAGTTATGTAGAAAAGAGCAGTTTGTGATGGGGTCATGACTACTTTAGTAACAGGGTCATAATTGGCACAACAATGGTGGATAAGATCTGGGAACACATTGACTCAGGGAAGGTAATACCTGGGAAGATTAGATTCCCATATCCCATGGATATCTGAGTTGTCCAGATGATTGTTCCTAATTTGACCAAAGCGGTTTTGGTGGGGAGGGCCGTGAGCGTGCCAGGAGGGCACCGCATGTCCCAAGTACGGCGGGAATACCGCCGACTCCCCGGGTGGTAAAGATCGGAGGGGACGGATGCCGCGATATGATTGTGGGCTGTCCGATCACCGGACCCGGATCTAATGGCTAACGCAGGTCTAAGCTTGCTTACAGTTATGGAGCGGGGCCCAACATAATAAACAATGATTTTAATATATCGGGGGCACTTTGATTGCTTGTCGGGGGTTTTAAACTTGTTAATTAACCAGGTGTTAATTAACCTTAAATATTTGAGCGCGGGGAGGGCTTTTATAAGGTTCCAGATGAACCTATAATCCCTGATAATACCATGATATGGTTTATTACTAAACTAGGGCGGGATATTATAAAATCTTAGGTTTTATATATATTAATACAATACGGGAAAGGGGGAATAAGCATAGGGAGCTATATAATATTGTTAGCAGGTTAATATGGATTTGAAATAAAGAACGATAAGTTATAAAGTTTGATAACTTAGGTTGAGGGGACAAAAGGATTTTTACGCAAGAAATGTGGTTTCTTTGCAAATAGCAAGAAGGCTATTTTCCTCAGGCTTTTCATGAAATGGAGTAATTTAGGAGTATTGAGCAGATCTCAATATCCTTGGGGGGAATTGGTAAGTTATTTTGGGAGAAGTGTAAGGGGAAGTTAGACATGCATCACCTGACTTGTAACTAGATAATTTCCACTGTACTTATTATATCAAATTAGATGAACCTCTTGAGAACCAAAGTTAATCATAAGCATGCTTTTGCAACACCTAAATTGCCTAACCAGCCTTTTATACCTAACATTTTTTCTTCTTTCATGGGTGTGTTTAGACTAGCAAACCCTTACAAATTTCCTTTTCTTTTGACTGCAATCCTATCTAAGTCTGCCCTTATTTCTTCCAAGGGATCAGATTTAGCTGTTGAGCACCTTTGCTTCTCTACCTAGCTATTTTTTTTCCAAGGAAAAAAAACGGTAACTTTTTATTAAAAAGATAATGAAAAGTTACACAAAGCAGATGCAATTAAGCATTCCGTATGCTGCCACAAGGGCCCGAGTGCTTTCGCACCCCACGCAACATTAGAGGACTAACATGCAGAAAGAATAAGAAAAGAGAAGAGAAAAGAGAGTATGTAAGGAGCAAAAACTGGAATCCGGCAGTGAGTAGAACTCACGCTCCAAGTTTTTCTCCCCTTTTTCTTTTCGACCTTGCGCCACACTCCTTGTGTGGGCTCGATCGAAGCAATGACTAACTATGTCTCTGTATTCTGCAGGCCAGGTTCCTTGGATGAATCTGAAGTATCTGAGTGCTGGTGCCGTTTGGTGCCTCCCGTACTAAGATCCATGCTTGTCTCCACTGCCTTGTTGTCTGATGGGGTTCCTTTCTGTTTCTCCATTTCTTGGGTTACCTCAGTTTTCTCTGCTGGAAGTTCTTCCTCTGCTGCTTCTGATTCTTCATCCTCTGAATCAGGGGGAGAAAAGTTCCAACCTTTCCTCTGCTTCCCTTTCTGCTTCTTTTTATTCTTGGCTTCTGGACATGTGCTTTGTAAGTGACCTGTCTGCCTACAGTTCCTACATCTGAAAGCGGTGTTTTCATAATCTAGTACCTGCAACCAGTTCTGTTGTTTGTAGATCAACCTTATATTTTCCGGTAGTCCTTTACTTAAGTCTACTTCCACACAGATACGTGCGTAAGTGTAGATCCTTTCATCGATCCTGTCCATGTCTGTTTTGATATATTTCCCTATGCTGTTTCCAATGCCTTCCAGCACCCGTTCATCCCAAAAGTGCAATGGAAGATTGTGTAGTCTAACCGAAACTGGCATTCTGGTTACCGTCATTTTATTTGGATCAAAATATGGGAACCATGGAGTCACAAACAGCCCTGCTGTTCCCCAAAACCATGGCCCGGTACTGATAACTGTATCTCTGACTTCCTTGGATGTGAATCTCACTATGAAAAAACCCTTTGCACATAAATGAATGTCACACTCCATGGTCCAACTGGTGAAGATCCAGTGGAAAAGATCCATAGGTTTAGGCCAAAAGCTGTTGAAACGGCATATTAAAGCTTGAGTTTCATAGGACTTGACGAAATCATCGAGCCCTGAGGAATCTAAGTTTAAAGTTGGGGTTTGCTCTGACTGATCTACTATGTATGGCCTGGGCAGGTGTCCTCCTTGATCTGGGGATGGCCCTGAATTTCTGCTGCCCTGTAAAATGTTTTTATAGGATCCTTTTGGTTGGTGCTGGGCTGCAGCTTTTTTCCCCTTGTCTCCCCCTGAGGAGCTTGGTTGTCCCTGAGGCAGAGCCCCTCCTCTCAATCTGAGATTTAAAATAATGATTGATCCTGGCCCAATCTCATAACTTTCTAGAGATCTACAGTCCTGGAGGGACTGCCTTCCACTGACCAGATACTGGGCCTGAACTGGGTACCCCATTTCTGCCCATATTTGTTGTTTTAGCTGCATGAAGGAATCTCCTGCATGAACCCATACTAATCGAGATTTCCCCTGAGGGGGTTTAATCAGGATCTGAAAACAAATATTAGTTACCTGCTTTGATTGATGGCGAAAATCCAGATCTGGCTCCGTTTTGGTTCGTTTTTCCTTTTGCTTGCCTGGATCTGCATAAACTCTGCCCGATCTAGGATTGATGTCTCCGTTCTGCCGCCTGGACTCCAGCTGTTCTCGGATAATGGCTTGGTCATGATCGATCTGGTGCCTCGGATCACTCTGTGCTCGGATATGGACTAGATCACATGGATCTGAGACAAAACTGCAATGATTGGGCCCGTATGTTGTAGAAAGGAGCGAAACTGCATCATGCAGTCCCCCCTTGTCTATTCTCCGCGCGATCTGGGTTGGACAGCGCCTAGCCTCTACACGCCGTACGCCGAACAGGCTTCTTTCCTCAGGGCTGTAGATTGAAGCCTCAATCTTTCGTGGGTGGGTACCCTCCTCATATCTCCACGCAGCAATGGAAAACCCGGTTAATGCTTTCACCCCGTCTTGCTGAAGATTATACACAGAGCCGCGCAGATCTGTGTGTGTCTGGACCATTTGTCTCCGTAAAACCGACCATTCCTGTGCAGGTGCTTTCAGAAGAGGCGGCCTCCCACCGGCAATCACTGTTTCCTCGATCCCTGATTCACCTTCGGCTCTTGAGACAAGCTTGTGAACTGTTGCGGCAACAGACAGATCTCTGTTCGAAACCCTAACCATCACCATCGCCGCTTCTCAACCTTCTCCAACTCGTATTGTTCGACTTTCAACCAAGTGCCTTCTCTACCTAGCTATTTATCTGCCAAGATTGAACTGTTTGGACAAATTTTATTCTCTATATCTAAAACAAGAAATTCAAATATGAACTAGCCAAGATTAAGCTGTTTGGCCATCCATCAACTGTGGCAAAAGTTAACCACTTGCACATAAGGAGATTCCTTGCAAAAAATAGAATAGTAGTGCCATTTTGGACTAGCACACTTTCCTGGTCTTATTTATTTGGGGTTCATTTCTTTTCTTTTTTCTTTTGACCATTTCATTCTTTTTTCCATTTGATCTTTCTTTTAGGGCATACCCTATTTTCATTTTTTAATTTTTTGATTTTTGCAAAATATGGAACCTTTGCAAGAGGGAAAGGATGAACATATTTGGGATTTCATCAGTCAATCATGAAAAATGACACCTATCAGTATAGGAGCATAACATAATATAGGGGAAAGGATCCTAAATAGATATGGGTGTCATGATTATGATTATGATTTCTCCAGTTGAATGAATCGTATATTATGCCAAAATGTCATTGTCTTGAAAGATATAGACCAAATCAAAGAAACAGGGTAACATATTAGCCAAGGGTTGTATGTTTCTACAATTTTCCTTACCAAAAGAGTTAGCCACATTGACTTGAAGCTCCAAATAATTTTCAGGTAAATTTTACTAAGACCAAAGGAAACTTTAAGTGACTATGAAACAAAATATGAAAACCTGAAATGCGAAGAAAGGAATGCAATGCATCTAAATAAATGCAACCTAGCCTAACCTAAAATAACAACTATGGGGTCGGGCTTAAGTGAAATGAAACTTCCATTGCAGCAATAGGAGTTTCTCCCAAATTTTAAGTCAAAATATGTGATTGTGTAAAACCAACATAAAATACAGTGTAGCGCAATAGATAAACAACCAAAACATCTGCATTGACACATAAAAGCATAAAGTGTAATCACAATGGTGTTACACACTTAGCTACTATATCTAACAATAAATTACACAACAAAAACACTCCTTAGGCTCATACATGGCTTGATTGAAAGCATGATGAACCTGGCTATGGGTTGTGGATCCTGACAAGTAAGATTCTTCTAGCCAATCTGCAACAAGGTCATAAAAGTAACCATTAGAAAGATCATGAAAAGGTAAGTCAATTGTAGTCATATCAAAGTCATAAGCAAGATCAACATTGGACTGTGAACATATAAACTAACCATAATTTATGTGGTTGTGTGGGTTAAGCTCCTCAATGAATAATGAAGAAAATATAACAAATCATGAAAGCTGACAATCATTAAGATCAATATTTGTTTCCACGTCACATATAAAATATTTTCATGAAGAGGGATGCAATAATTGACATTTAAATGCTTTATTAAACATTTTACCTTGAGGGTTTGAAAATTGAACATGCAAAAATTGAGAATCCCTCAAGATAGAATCTACATACCATGAGAGGACATTGATAATAAAATTTCTTGATAGGATTTTAAATTGAACAAATTCAAAAATATCATTGGGGTAACAAGAACCTGACATAACGATTAACGTGGGCTGAAGTGTCCTATTTTCCCAACAAGACTTTGAATTCTCGAAAGATTGAAACTCGGGCTAGGAAAACACAATTAGTTGTTTGTCTAAACAACACTCGTTAATACATTCATCATGAACCAACCCAGAGCTATTTTGATCACAATATTCATGAAAATTTTTATGTTCATCTAATAATTTTGAAGATTGCAACAAAAATATTCAATAATAAGCATGTCATATTCTTGATTTGAAAGAGATATCCCTGAAAGAAAATCCTCAATAATGTGTCCGATTCCATTTGAATTTTTTCAGATCCAAATCTTCCCGTGGGAACAAAGATTCATCCATAACATGTTGACAATCATCATCATAAGATTTAAAAGAAATAAAATCGAATCAGGATGATTATTGACCAAGAGTCACCTTAATTAATGGGTTCAAGATTGACAAGGGGTTTATCAAGATTAGAAGTTGATTGATTATTGGAAATAGGGAAATCATCATCCAGAGAAAGAGGGGAGAGGAGAATTAATTCCTCATAAGAAGATTCCTTAGCATTAGGGATGGTTATGAAATGAGTTTTATAGACTTTATCTTCCTGTCTTCTGATATGAATAAGCTCAACACATGGGACATCAAAAGGAGGGGGACAAGGAATAAAAGGCACATTAGCTTCTTCTTCAGGATATTGAAATTGTTTTAAATATTTCCTTGAAATCTTGACTAAGAATAAAAAAAATTCATTCAAAAATTCCCAATATACATCCCCATCTGGAAAACCATAACAAATATGAAGAAATCTAGTAGAAAATTGTTCAAGGGATTCATTCTATTCCATTCTAAGTTGATTGATTTTATTAAGAAAATATTGATATTCATACTTGTCGAAAACACGTTGAAGTTTCTTAACCAATTGCTTAAAATAGGAAATAGAAACAACGGGAAAATAATAATACCACTACTTAGCATGACCATCCAACGTAAGGGTAAACAACCTTGCATGAATATCTTCAGAATAAACACCAATTGAAAAGAAAAATTGGACAAATTTGATTACGTAATCAAGAATGCTTGTTGGACCCTTGCCATTGAATTTTAAGTGTGACAAGTCATGTAAAAAATCCACAGGGATTAAGCTAATGCTTTCAAAATACACCTCGGAATTATGATCTTGGATGAATCCATTTAAGATAAGAGATTCAAATAGGCTTCACAGGCTCAACTTTTGATATGGCCCTCCTTCTATTGCCGGGATGTTGACAATGTTGGATACCACCAACATACAAGGGATCTACTCGATATGAGGTCCCAATTGGACCTCACACTATTTGGTGTATGAGTCCCATTCGGTTATATGGTGCATCCACCATTGCAAATGGTTTAGAGACGCGCCTTGGTTATAACATATGAAACAATATCATAAACACATCTTTGGGGAACCAAGTACATAAGCTTTGTGTGTCATTGAATGTAGAATGTAAAGGAATCTTTCATGGTCGTAAAGAGAGACGAGCCTTTCGTTAGGGAAGTATTAGTGCTATCATAAGAGAGACCCGCGAGAAAAATGGAGAAAGGCTGATTGATTAACTTGAAAATTAGTTCACAGGATAAAATACAATCATAAAAACATAACAACACTCATTCAACAATATCCATATCTAATAAATGAAATAGTTCATTAATATTAGTATGTATTACACCAACATATACTGCAAACACCTAAACAATAGTCCTACTACATCCACAATATATGCATGAAGGAGTGCTAGCTTGAAGAGCTTCTAATTATTAATGAAGAATTCCAAGTACACTGTTACATTGGTTGAACACTAGATCTAGTAGTGGAACGTGAAGATACAACTTGCTTCTCCAAATAATTTTACCTCCTATGCACAATGAGAGAAACCAAGGAAAAATTTAAAAGTTCCAAGCCCCATGCTTGAGTTATAAAGACTTATTTATAATAAATGACAATGACTCTTGAGCTTCCTTGTGACTTTTCAACTTCTACAACCTATGGGCTTCCATATAACCTTTCACATTCTATATATGCCTATTTACATCCCACGTGTCTTTTCACATTCCACATGTATCTCTTGGACTTCATTACATTAGCCTTATTACAAAATAAAAACAACATATGAGACAAAGGCTATATAGGGCAAAACTCCTAATAAGAAAAAAATGCTTTCACATAGATAAGTCAATTGCTTCTTCATGGAGCCCATTGGTGATGTATGAATGGAATGCTTTGAACTTTGTAGAAATGGCTTTGTCTCGAACTGGTAGATCTGTTGCAAACCACATCTTCACCTCTAACACTTCTGTCAATATGGATTTGGAGCTAGATCATACACTAGTCCATAACCATGACAGTTTCATGTGAACTATGGTTGGTGTAGTGGCATACTATAAAATAATGTTCTTAGTTATCTCCAATCCTTCCTATTCTGATACTTGTTGGATTTTATCAATATACTACTTCAATTCATGTAAGATAATATCCCTTCCTCTTGTCTCTCTAAGTGATCCCACTGAAGGCATCCCATGTTTCTATGCCACAGACTCCAAACCATTGTGCAGTCGACTATAATTAGCAGCTATGGTGTTGGCCGATTGATAGACAGATGTAGTTCTAAATTTAGAGTCTCAATTGTACTTTATCCATCTTAGCAACAGTTCCATCCTTTCTGATCAACCTCTGTGGAACCTCTGGATATTTGGCAGACCATTCCTGTATTTGATCAACAATTCTATTTGTCACCTTTGGGAGCTTCAGGACTTCTTGCACTTTCTATTTTATACCAACCAAAGGTGCCACTACCTCAAGTAGGAGCATCATTTCATCATACAATTGCACCATGGTGTCTTCCATTGGCCACAATTCATCCTGTATAGCTACTCACCATTCTCCTGTGTTGAGACTGTTGGAAGAAAAACATTGATTCTCTATTATGAGGCGCTCCACTTATTGCTTTGTTGCAACCATTTCTTTTCTCAACCGTGCATTCTCACTTGAGAGATACTTTGAGTTCTCCTATGCCACTATGGTAAAAGAAACATTAGATGCCATGACCGATCATGGGTTTCTCCTAGTATTTGCAGTTATTACCTTTTCAGTGGATACATAGACGAGATTTTGAGGATCATTTGGGAATAATATCCATCTCTCTTTCATGATCCTTTTCTTCAGCCGATCAAATATAACGTTACACACACCTGTGACCCTATTGTTGGGTGTGGAGCCTGATTATCTCCTTTATTCAGAGGTATCACCGCATTGGACCCCATTTCATAATGTGGTAGAAACACCACCCATAAAATGTATGCCACTAGGGGGGGTAGCGATGATTATTTGGAGACGCCCCCCCTGGTGGGGTATCGGGAAGCTAAAAATAGATGTAAATTTTCCTTGTAAAATGCTGTAATTTCGTAGTCAATATGGGTCATTCATTAGGCGGAGATCTAACAGTAGATGTTATGTTTAATTTAGGATTTTTTTCCCTAGAAGGCAACCCCTCACTATATATGAGGGAATTTTATTGGGTCTATGTAGATCTGTATTCTGAGCAAGAAAGAGAGAGGAGATTGTGTGAGAGAGAAGGGGGAGTTACAACAGATCTGTTGTAGGTTGTATATCTTCATTTTGTTGGATAATATAAAATGAAGGATTGGTTGTTTCTCCATGGACGTAACCCAAACTAGGTGAACCACGTATATTTGTGTCTCTCTTGTTTTATGTGTTTTCTATGTTTATATTTCTGCAATATTTTATGTGTTCCATTTCTCTGTATTATATAATTTTCTAACACCTATATTTTGGTGGAGGTCTAATTCCCATATAACTAAATGGGATATATCCACCTGTAAGAGGAGGTTCTAGTTGAGAGCCTGGTTCATCATCAATGGGATCGATGGCATCCTCTTCCTCCAACTCTGCTTCTATCTCCTGGGTAATTTTTTCTTCTTCCAACCTTTGTGTGGCTTCCTTCTCCTATGAGTGCCTTTATTTTTCTTCTTCTATTCTCCTTCTTTCTTCTTCTTCTTCCTATTTCTTTCTAAGAAGGTCATCTTGCTTCCGCCTCTCCTCTTCTTTTTGTTGTATCTTTTCCTCCAATATTTTCTTATCTTGTTTCACCTCAATAGCTCCTTTACTCAGGGGATCATCTTTCCACTTTCTGCTTCTTTTTGTTGTTGGATCATGCTTGATCCTTTTCCTAGGAGCTTTAGCCCTTTCTTGAGTAGGTGTTGGTTGTGGTTCATCTTGTACTTATACATATTGATCTTATGGAACTTGCGAGGGACCTGCCTCAAGTCCTAGGTGTGTCTTCCTTAGTGTGTTGTATGAATTATTCACGTTTTGATCTTCTTTAATAATCATTGGTACATATGCCCAGGTGTATCCTATCTCGTGACAATGTTGCTTGCACACTTTCCTAGGATAATATATGTTATCGGGAAAACTAGTGTCCATTCAGAGATGCTAGTCCCACTAAGACGGGTAGCTATCTTAGAAACAAACAAACTAAAGTTACTTATGTCTTCCTTTATGAGAGATAGATGAGAGAGAAGCAGAGAGTACCAACCTCAATCTTTCGCTTGGCTCCTTGCTTGTTTCTTCCCCCCTTTGACAGAGCTTTGCCACTCTTTCCTCGCTTGTCCCACTTCAAAGAACGCCTGTAGAGTCAAAGCAACATAATACCATCAAAGCATAGAGATCTATAACCATAAACAATATAGGATCAAATGTATATTAACCATACAAATGCATACACCAATACAAGATTCAAAAATATACAAGAATATGGAGGAAAACTCAAATAGTTTTATTGATAAAAGTAGTAGAAGACAGGATTACAACATAGTGGTCTAACCCAGTTCCATCCTCCCAGCATGAAAGCCCTCTTCACCTCATGAACAGCTAGATCACCCAACACTACAATGTTTCACAGAGAAACCAACAACACTTCCTTACAAAATACAAAGTTCCAGCCTCTAGATCTCTAAGATGAGGGATCCATATATAGATATTTGCAAGTGGGTGAGTCAGCTTCTGGGATTTTGATTAGTGTCATTTCTCTGATAGTTCTTGGTTCCACTCGGAGATTTCATGATCTCTTACTCATCCTTGGGTGAATTCAGAGAGGCAGGTATCATATGAGCAGCTTCTAGAAGATTCTTTGGGTTTCCACCTAGCAAATTGCCTTTACCATTTGTCTACTGTCACCCATCACACCCTATAGAAGGGCTTTTCAGTATGCATCGCACCCCCCATGTGCAAACCCTGACCATGGAGCACCCTGACCATGGAGATGCATCGCACCCTGACCATGGAGCAGGTGAGATGATCCAGTTTTCACCAGTTCTGAGTAGTTTTTCAGGGAGAACTTCTGGGAAATGACGTAATCAGCTGACCTTGTTCCTTTAGGGTATGAAACAACACTTTTAGGGTTTAGAATCCCTTGGTTTATCGACATATGTGTTTGGGGTTGCAATGCCCAACTATGTCTATAACAGTTGCCCCCTAAAGCATGAGGTCGTAAATCTTCTAATGTCGGGTGAAATGCTTTATCATGAGGATCCAAGGTTTTTCGAACTAGAAGGTGACCTGTAATAAGATACAATACAATACATTATCTTCATAATATTTTCATGATCTAGCTGAAGAGGGCATTCCCATGCTCAACTTTATAAATTCATTTTCATGTACATAGGACAAACAACCGTCTGTTTGGCAGACTGATGATTCTGGTAGAGCCATCATCCCTTGGCTTGGATGATTATCTGTGCAGCTATGATGTACATTTGTTGTCTTTATTTTTCCTGAATATAACGTAGCCCAGATGGATGAAACTAGATCCGGGGTCTTCAAACTCGTTCAATCTTCGCTTGAAGTACAAGTCGATCCATGTGAAAAGATGTTTTGATGTCGAACATGGAAAGACATCGCCTGTTTACCAGCCAATGATGTAAGCTGTTAACAGGCGTGAGAGGAATCACCGATAATGATGATGACCCTCAAGGTACTGCAGTACAGTTCACGTGGTGTGAATACATGAATTGATGTCGAACACCACGTAAAATCTTTCGATCGAAGGCCATTGATGTAAACCTGTCGCCAAAAGTGAGAAACTTGCCATTAAGGTATGCAAGCTTCAAAGTACTAAAAGGGTTGTTCCTAAGTTGACTTCTTGGATAATGAGTTGATGTCGACAAGAAGTGACCCATCATAGGAGGGCCTTAATGAATCCCACATCTATGACACGGAATGGAGAAAATGATTTTGTGGAGGTGAAAACGATCTAATGGTACAAGGTTCAGGGTGGCGGTTCTGAAAGAATGGAGTGTGAAGGTATTGCAGCGGATGAGGCGTAAGCTGGGTTGATGAATTCTATGAGCAACTTCTCTTGAACATATCAACAACACTGAAATGGATTGGTAGAGTTAACCCCAAAAATGGACGGTACAAAGGACCAATGGTGATATGACCGGTGAACGGAATAACCCAACCCAACTCAATCATGGAGATGGAGTGAAAGTGTCATGTTCAAGAGTGACCTGCTACCAATAAAGTTCTTCAAGTTTTCTTCCCAATTTTCCCCAGTCATTGCTAACCAGTACCTCTTTATTTTTGTCAAGCTTGAGGAGGATAACATATGCTTGTTCTATAATTTGCCCTTTTGGCAAACTTGTCGCTATGTTTTAGTGAGCCTAGCGACAGTGAAACTCGCTCTTGTCTGTAACGGACAAGTTCATTGCTATTTTTTTAACAAGTTTAACAACAAAGATAACTCTGTCCTTTTCAGTTTTAGAGAGTCTGAAAAGAGACGGAAAGGAAACTCCAGTAATAATTTTTCGTAGTATAATCCCTTAAGTCCGAAAAAGTATAAAATAATACGAAAGGGATGACTTTTCCGATCACTTTAATGAGCCGAAAAAGACAAGCGCTCGATATTTTTGTGTAATGATCCCTCAGGTCCAAAAAGATTAAAATATAGAGGAGGGATGGCACTTCCAATCACTTTAACGAGTTGGAGAGGCCAATTGCTCAGCAATCTTTTTATATTTTATGAGTCTAAAAAGAGCATAAAAGAGACTCGTCATTGAGGAACAAGTGATATTTTCCGGTAGCAGCTGCTTCCAGGTAAGGTTTGGAACTTTTCAATCACGGCAGTGTAAAGAAGATGGCTAACAGAATCACTCGTCGTAGTTGTTCCTCAAAAGGGTAAACAATCAAGTGGAGGCGGTTGATCAGCTAAAACGTGGAGGTGATGGTAAGAACACGACCAAGGCTCAAAAGCTGATAGTAATGCAATCACAAAGGTTATTTACCGAAAGTGGGTTCATTTTTTAACGAGCTTGAACTCTGGGGGAACATATGCTCATAACTAGGTTTATTTTTTAACGAGCTTGAACTTTGCAGAAACATTGCTCGTAACTAGGTTTATTTTTTAATGAGCTTGAACTTTGCGGAAACATTTCTCGTGCCAGTCGTATAATAAGGATGTCTCTCATTAGTAGGTTCATTTTTTAGGGAGCTTTCCCCATGCGCAACTTTGCTCCGGAGCCTTTTGTATGCAAGCTAGGAATGACCAACCTACGAGGTTAAAGGGTTGAGAGCCTACAAACTAAGAAAATAAAAGGTCATTTTTCAATCGCATGCAAAAGGTTTGCATGCCCCCAGGTATAAAGATAAGTAGAGTTTCTAGGTCACCATATGGAAGTTCTTGCATTAAAGCAAGGTTGTTCCATCCGCATCAGCAGAAAAAACACTTCCTTGGCTCTGTCCATCGAAATGGACAAAGGTGAATAGTACAAGCTTCCACTCACATAACCTTTGATGAGGGAATTCTTTTCCAGTCTAATCCTATTTTCCTTAATGGACGGGTGTGTCAAACTAGTCATATATCTTACGCGGAAATCTACCTTATATCTGGGGTTTTCCTATCGAAGCAGACAAGGGCGCATGCCCCTTAGGTTTAGTCACATTCACCGAATCACTCGTGCTCATAAGGTGGATGGAATGGAGGTTGATGAGACATTCCTTGTGCAAAAAGACCAATTAGGGATGGTATTTGACTAGTAGCCATGTTTGAACCAGGTAACGAAAGCTGGTCTACGAGCTGGACCATTCTGCCTTCATACGGGAAACATATCACCCTAAAGAGTGAGGAAACAATAGCTCCCATGCTATAAATGTAGTCATGTCCAAGGAGTAGATTTTAATCTAATGGCCCTTGGACTACCATCACGTTAAGATAAATGATTTTCCTTCTCAAAGTTATAGGCAAATTTGGAAGGATCCCTAACGGTCGATCGGTTCCTTTGTTGAAGCCTGACAGATTTCGAATCTCAGGCAGAAGCGATGGCGAACCAAGCTCTTTCCAAGCAATTGAGGAAAGGATACTCACGGAAGCCACTTCATCTACGATAGTACCAGTCATGATCATTCTGTAAGCTTGTACTATGATTCAGAATGGTACATTAGATGGTAGGTGGGGTCTCCTTAGTAGATTACAATTGAAGGAAATGACTAGATTGCTTGGAGGAGGGACCGAATAAGCGGCTGGATGTATCTCTGACAAACTTCCTTCCTGCTATAAAGGAACGGGTAGATTTCCCCCATGTTCATTAGATTCTGTGTTAACAAAAAGAATTTGAACGATGTCGTTCTCATTCTCTTTGGTGACTGTATCATCTGAAGGTGGACCTTCTGAAGACAACACTGGGTCGACTGCCATCTTGACCTATTGACTTTGGTCCAGTGTGGACTCAGAGGGTTTATATTCAATGATAGGTGCTTCGACCGACAAAAAAGGTGTGTTAGTCGGATTTTCAACTAGCGATGGACTCGGCAAGAGTTTCTTGTATCCAGGAGGAAGTTGCTGTGGTGAAGCAGGACGGTTATCCAAGACTCTTTTAGCTTCGTCCAGGAAAGGACAACAGTGGAGGGCATGATCACCTTCACACAGTCTACAAGGAAATTTAGATCTTCCTTTTTGCTCATTGATTTTGTTTTCACTAGCTGATGGTGTGCTCTCAACATGATCGTTAGAAGTTGAAGACACCAGATTGTGCAAGCGGGGAGACCAGTCCCTTAAGATCTGTGGGATGTAAGGACAATCTTGATGATAGTGGTCTCCTTTGCAAATGACACATGGAGATTTAGGTTTGGATGGTGTAGTGTGTGGATTTTTTCCAGACGATGCATGGTTACCCCCTTTCACCGTTGGCTTCTTCTTCTTCTTCTCCTTTCCTTTCTTCTTCTTCTCAGTTACTTGGTTTTTAGCGTTACTAGCTTCACCAAGTGAAGACGAAGAAGGAGAGTGAGAAACAGATGAAGTAGAAGGTGGGGGAGCAACTCTACTATCATCTGGTTTCTGATTTTATTGCTCAGGAACTACAGTGTTTTGAACGACATCGGTCAAAAAAAGCCATACTGGTAGGCTGATTGTAAGTCCTGGAAGGGCCAAAGTAGCCACATGAGGAGCACCAACATCTCCCTAAGAGGAGAAGGGACTAGGATTCCCCCAAGGGGAAATCCTTGATTGGTGGAATCCATTTTCTCAACCTAAGACCAATGAGGAAACAATGATGTTATTCCGATTAAAATAAATTTTATGATGCTTTGACACAACTTTCTTTTTCAATTTTAAAGAGTCGAGAAAAAGCTAAAGATGACTCTAGTCTCCTTCGATTTTTAATGAGCCTGAAGTGACAAGTGCTCAGATGGACCTTTTCTTTTAAGGATTCTGAAAAGGAACGAAAGTGACTACTTTGGAAATCTAGACAGAGGGATTACCAAACCAATTGCAAAACCACATAATACTTTTTACGTACGGTAGTAAATCTTCCCGAATGTTGTGTTCAGTGCATTGCGATCGATAGGGCGACAGACACGGCTTCCTAAGGATAAAGGATATAGCCTATTGTGGTCTCCCAATATATACTCGATGGTACGTGGGAGCACAAGTTCGTACTGGCACTTTTCGTATCAAAGAGGAGGAATCACCCAACCTATGATGAAAACAATAGTTACCAGGTTTTACAACACTGGAATACGTCTCTAGCCTAGAATTCTAGATGTTGTGCGTTAGGTTCCAAAGTGTTTTTATGTTCATTGAGGTTTATTTTACAGTTGATCTTTCTTAAGAAGTTTGCCTTTAAGGTTCATCACGTGATGTAGATATACAATTCCTAAATATGCAATCTAAGATGATAAACAATCGTTTACTTTCTTTTTGCAATGAAAATCCTAGCTACTAAGGAAAGAGAAGTAAAATTCTTTCAACATAGAGCAGAGAGTACACACTAAGATGCACTGTCCTAAATCAATTTCCGCATGCAGTCTAAATGAAAATGCACATTTTACCTTTGGCTTTGGCAACATGTGCCAATGTTTCCTTTGATGGCTCTTCTCTTCTAGGATGGATAGTTTCTTGAGACACTTTATGCCTAAGCTCCCTATTCTCCTACTGCAAGTAAGCTATTGTCACATGGTCCTTGTCCAACTGATCTTGTAACTCCCCAATTTTTTGGTCCTTTTCATCAATTTCCACTTCTCTTTGTGTGCTCTCTAATTCCATAACTTGAATTGGTGATGATGGAGGAACCACCCATAATGCCTTGGCACCCTTACCACCTTTTCTAGCTCAGGGGAAAACTATAGCTTCTTAGAACTTTTCTTACCGACCAATTTTATTTTAGTTGAATTGAGGCTTCTGTGATCCATATCAAGTTTTTGAGAAATTTTTTCGGAGAAAATCACATGATATTTCATTTGTCGACATTTTTCGAACCAACTAGTGTGGTTCATTGTCAGCACAAGTTGAAGAATCATATCTAGCTTTTCATATTAAATAGACAGAGGAGAAACATCGAACGGCTATATTTCTTAACCTGGTCAAGAAATATAGCCAATGGATGTTTCTGATCTGACTATTTAATTTGCAAAGCTAGATCTAATTCTTCAACTTGTCTTGATGATGAACCACACTGGTTGGTTTGAGATGCATCGACAAATGAAATATCATGTCATTTACGCCAAAAAATTTCTCATAAATTTTATTTTAGTCAAAGGTTTCTTGACTGATCTTGTTGTTGCAGGTGAAGCTTCTTTACTCGCAACTAAAGGAGTGTCTTTATTATTATTTTGATTGTTTGAAGATTGGGCTGCCCATCCTAAAGAAACCAAGAAATCTTATCATCATTGCTCTTTTCTCTCAAGCTCAAGATTCATTACCAATAATTTAGTTAATGAAAAATGAAACAAATTGGCCTCAACTTGACTTCATTTAGTTTGAACTCGATCGACCATTTTACATAAACTCCTAAACAGATAATAGGGAATATTCAAAGATTTATTGGTAGTAAAATGCATTAAGAGCCTAATGTGATAGCGATACACCCTACTAAATCTTCCCTCACATGTGAAGACCCTTTGGATGACATGCAACAATTTTCTACGATGATCTTGAAAATAACTCCTTAGAACATATGAACCATACTCCTTCCTATGTTTTGGCTTGAGAAAGTCCTTGAAATCAACCAAACCAAAATCCATTCCTTTGAACCATTCCTCTCTACCCAAAGGTATCTCGGTGGCCTAAGCTATTGATTGAGCTGAGACTGGAAAATTCATAATTCCCACCTTTGCTTGTACACCATTAAAACCCTTAACAAATTCCTTTGTTAATTGCAAATGATATCCCTAAATTCTCTCACAGAATCTCATACACCCTACTTGTTCAAAAGCCATCCTAATGTTTGGATATGCATTAATGGCTATGACATTTTATGGTTCAAAACGTACAATAGCTCGCCCTTTGTGTTTTTTGTCTTCTGGTTTTGACATAGTTTCACTTTTGTAGCAATGGATATTTTGAATTTATGAACAAATTGCTTGAGAAATTTATCTGAAAATGAGATCTTAGACAATTATTAAGGTATTACAGACTCGTGCGTGGATTTGCCTATGTTACTTTGTGCAATGGGTTGATAAGATTGCGAAATACATAGACAAGGAAGCAGTAAAAGAACATAATAGATAAACATACATAAACACGGAATGTTTAATAAGGTGTTCACCTAACACTCCTCGGCTACATCTCCTGGTCCAGCCTTCAGTGGTGACCTCTCTATTATGTCTTCAGAAGCAGAGTTTTTACAAAAGTGAGCTCAATTTGAGTCTCACACAATAGATACAAAACAATAAGGCTTTACTTGGATCCCCCAAGTCCTTTTGAGTACACTGACTCTCATCACTGACTCTCTGTCTTTGTTTTCTCTTTGTCTCACCACTACCTATCTCTGTTTCTATCAATCTGTGGCTTTAAAGCCAATTGGTGTTATCTATTCGTTTCTTCTTCTCGGGCTTTCTAGCTTCCTGACCTCTGTCTGCTCAGACACCCCTCTGAGTGTTAGCAATCATTGCTAAATGCTTTCAGGGATGGTGACCCCCTGTTTTGTAACGGAATGGGTCATCGAGCCTTTGAAATCCCCAGAAACAGTGTTCCCTATTTTCATAGAGAAATGCACTAAAAACATAGGAAATTCGGCAAATTGCCGTTCATCAGATTTGAAATATTATAGATTCCCCTTATAACTCCTATCAGGTCCACCTTTATGTTACTTATTGCATCTCCACCGTTGATCTAGAAGATCTAGATCCAACAGTTGTGGTTCATTTCGAGCGGCCCATGCGTATGGGAGTTAACCGCCTGAAAAGAGTGGTTTTCTCTCTCCAGGGCCTGGACACGTGGCAGCCAATGTATGGGCTCGGGCGGAGCCCGGCCAAAGGCTCTTGTTGCCTTCGGTCCTCCCAAAATCCCGCTTGTTTCGTGGTTTCCTTTTATATTTAAAAATACATTAAAACATGAAAATCTCACTCATATCGGACTTGAAATAATATATATTTGCATTAACAAACCCTTTCGGGTCTGGTTCATCACATTAGCGTATTTTCTTTTGTTTTTCGTTTATTTAACAAAAATGTGATTTACATTGAAAAAGCCCTTTTTTCCAGACTTCAAAATATATCAAATATCGTTTATATTTTTATCGGGTTCGGTTCATCGCAGTCACATTTGTTATCGCCATGCTCCCTTGCATTGCTCCGATGCGATTTTGCGATATCGCAATTGCATGTCACCGATCCTCCAAGCCGTGATTAAGTCTATATATATATATATATATATATCAGCGATGCGATAGCGCGATTAAATATGGACCATTGATCTGTGCGCATAGATCAACGGCTTTTCTTTAGTCGTGTTGATCACTGTTGCGCTTCCCATATAGCCACCTTTGACAAGCTCTGCCTGCCTTCACCGATTGCAATATGTCATTCAGATCTGGACCATTGATCGGCCAGATCCGACGACTCGCATGCAAAATAGTTTTGAACCGCCGATACTCTGTTTTTCAATGTTTTCTCTATGTTTTTTCCTCCCGATAGTGTTATCTGACTTTTCCAAAATTCTTCTCATGCGATAGTTTTTAATATTTGAAGACTTAGAGGGTGTTTTGGATCCATTTTGGATCATGCCTTCCCACTGAAAAGGATTTTGGATCACCAAAATTTGGTTTTCAAGCATCAATTAGGTGAGGATACAACTTCCTCACTTGTCTAATTTCCATCCATCATGCACTGCTTGGTTTTGAACCTTTGAGTCCAATTCTGAGGTACTCAAGATCCCCCATGTGCATAGTTCTCACCTTCCTATCCAGAACTGCATCTTCCTGCAACTCATTGAGATATTCAGTTAGCAGATCATCAATAGAAGGCAATTGACTTTGCTCTTCAGGATCTTCAATTAATGAAGGCTCAAACAGTCTCAAATTTTCTGCATTAACCATTGAATAGATGTGCATGTAAGCTAGCAAATCAAGGCGAAAAGCATTCTCACCAATTTTATTAAGTATCTTGAAAGGTCCATACTTTATTAGCTTCAGGTTTTTTCCTTCACCTTGAATTCTGTCTTTTCTGATATACAACCATACTTGATCACCAACTTGGAAGATATGCTCCATTCGATGCTTATCATTCCTTGCCTTATACTTGGCTTGGCTCTTTTCCAGCCGTTCTTGGATCTGTTTAATGAACTTGCTTTCTTTGTTCACATCACTGTGTCCATCAACTGCTATGTCTTTTCCAAAGACAAAATCCAAGGGAGACTTTGGTGTGAAACCAAAACAAGTCTCACAAGGAGATCTCTGTGTAGAAGAGTTCTTAGCACGGTTGTAAGCATGTTGAACATAACACAAATGTTCATCCCAAAGCTTGGGATGTTTACTGCAATAGCCCTTGAGCAACTGGATCACTATCCTATTGACCACCTCTATTTGACCATCTATTTGTGGATGAAAGGTTGTGCTCTTCTTCAATCTGGTTTCCATCAATTCCCACAGACTTGACCAAAACTTCCCAACAAATCGGTAATCTCGATCAGATACTATGGAAGTGGGTAACCCAAAATTCACCCAGACATTCTAAAATAACAACTTCACTGTTTGTTCAGCTATAATTTTCTTGTTACAATGTATTAAAATACACATTTTGCTGAACCTGTCCTCAATAACATACAAATAGTCATGACCTTTTCTAGATTTTGGAAAACTCCCAACAAAGTCCATGGAAAAAATTTCCCAAGGATGAGAAGGCACTAGTAGTGGAGTGTACAGGCCTAATTTTCTATTGTTGGGCTTTCTTTTAGCACACATGGTACACCCTTTTTTATATCTAAAAACTGTTTCATGCATTCTTGGCCAATAACAGAACCTTTGCAGCTGTGCAACTGTTTTACTTACACCAAAATGACCTGATATAAGAGAAGTATGTGCTTCCTGAATTATGTTAACTCTTTCAGTTTGTGGAATGCACAACTTTCCCAGATGATACAAGAGTTGGTCCTTAACATAATAATCCAATTCTTCTACTTGTTTGCCATGACTTAAAGTTGCATATACATCTTTAAAATCTATACCTTGAGCATATTGTTCAATGTAGCTTTCCTACATTACTGATTTATGCTTAAGTATAATAGATGCATTTATGATTGGTCTGGACAACATATCTGCAACTTTATTGTGTATGCCCTTCTTATATCTGATGACTAGCTGAAACTGTTGTAGAAAACCCATCCACCTATAGTGTCTTGATTGCTGTGATTTAGTTTATGAGTGTAAATACTGAGTGGTTGATGATTAGTATGTATAATTTTTTCTTTGCCCATTAAGTAATTTTTCCACTTTTTCACACTCTGTACTAATGCATACAATTCTTTATCATATGTGGGGTAACTAAATATTGCAGAATTAAATGTCTTAGAATGATAGCATATGGGTTTACCATGTTGCACAAATATCGCTCCCACGACATAGTCACTGGCATCTATTTCAATTTCAAATGGTCGTTGAAGATCTGACAGTGCTAGTACTAGTGTTGCACTAATTTTTTCTTTTAAGGTGTTGAAGGCTTTCTGTTGTTTGCCTCCCCACTGAAACACCTTGTTCAATCCTGTTAAAGCATGTAAGGGAGCTGCAATCAAGGAAAAGTTAGCAATAACCTTTCTCCAATATTGTGCTGCTCCTAGGAAGCTCCTAACTTCTATAGCAGATTTGGGTTTAGGCCAGTTTACAATGACTTCAACCTTAGAGGGATCTATCTTCAATTCACCACGCCCTACAATATGACCCAAATAATTTAAAGATGTTTTGCCAAATTCACATTTTGATAACTAAACATAGAGATTTTCTCTTTTCAAAACATATAGAGTCTGCTTTACATGCATCAAATGTTCTTCCCATGTTTTACTGAAAACAAGAATGTCATATAAATATATGATCACAAAATCATCAATAAAGGCCTGAGTACATCATTCATAACTCTCATGAAAGTGGCAGGAGAATTAGTTAAGCCAAAAGGCATAACTAGCCATTCATACAACCCTTTCTTTGTTTTAAAAGCAGTCTTCCATGCATCTTGTTCTGCTACTTTGACCTAATGATAGCCACTACGCAAGCACAACTTGGAAAAATAAACTACTTCTTTCAGCTGATCTAATAGATCATCAATGCGAGGAAGAGGATAACGATTCTTGATCGTTATTTTATTTAGTGCTCTGTAATCAATGCACATCCTCCACGAACCATCTTTCTTTCTCACCAACATGCTTGGAGATCCACATGGTGATGTGCTTGGTCTTATGAACCCTTTCTCGAGCAGCTCTTGTACCTGCTTCTTGATCTCTGCATTCTCTAAAGCGGATAACCTATACATTATGATGTTAGGAAATGGAGCATCTTGCTGCAAATGAATATTGTGTACAATTTCCCTTTTGGGTGGCAGACCTTTAGGTTCTTCAAATAGGATATCATATTCTGAAACAACGTTTTCTAAATCAGCTTTCTATTTAGCATCACAACCTTCAAATACATTGGTTTTATCATGGTTCTTTTCCTTTACAACCATCAGTAAAAATTTCTTTCATGAATTTACAATTCTTTTCATTTGCCCTGAGTTTATGAGAGTATAATTATTTTTGAGTTTATGAGCTCTTACAATATATTCTATTCCATCTTTGGTGAGTTGATACTTATTTTCAACTCTATAGAAAATGGTTTTTCTATCATACAAGTAATGACTTCCTAAAACAATATCACATATATCCAAGGGAATTATATCTAACTCAACCTCATCTACAAATGTTGACCCAATAGCAAACCTAAGTTTACATTGTCTAGTCACTTGTAGCTTTGCTTTATCACATAGCCAACCTAATGGATATGGATTTTTGTGAGGTATGGTTAGCAATACCAACTTCTTTACAATTGCTTCAGAAATCAAGTTTACTTTTGATCCACTATCAAATAAAGTATCAATCTTTTGATGCTTGGAAGTAACTCTAATATGAAAAAGCTCATGTCTTTTCCTCTCATTTTCTTCCTTATCAATGGGTTGTGTATAATTACTAGTAGATGCTTCAGAATTTTTACCTTTTATACCTATGGCTATGACTGTTGTTTCATCACCTGAGTCTGACCCCAAATTTTTCTGAATAGCAGTAACAATCTTCTTCTCATTGCCATCGAACTTCTTGGGTTTCAGCTCCAGATGTAAAGACCAACAATGTTCATCATCATGTCCATCCTTCTTGCAGTGAGTGCATGAAGGTTTGTTTTTCTGTACCACGTTTTCCTTCCTCTCTTTCCATTTCTACTTCTTCCTTTCCTTGTTCTTTCTTGCAGTGGGTTTTGATGATCCCCCAATCTCTGGGTTCGCATTCTTACCTCTAGCCTCTAGATGTGTAGCCTGAATAGATACCTCATCTATGCTAGTGGGGTTAAACATGAGAATGGTGTGCCTCAAATAGCTATGCAGACCACCTATATACTTCAACAAAGTTTCAGGTGAATCTAGAGAAATGCTTAGAATTAAATCTCTTTTTCTAAATTCCTAGGTATAGATTTGTACACTTTGCCCCTTTAATTGGCGAAGAGTTTGCCAACTCATCATTTCTTGCTGCATATAAGCTAGTGGATAGAATTGTTTTTTAATGGCACAAACAAATTCACTCCAGGTAGAAATAATTTTACCATGCTTCTTCAAATCAGATTGTGTCCTGCCTTCCCACCACACTAGGGTAGTTCCTCCAAGGCAAAGGCTGGCCAACTGAATATTTCTCCTTTCTGAATCGATGTTCTACACCCTACAATATACATCAATCTGTCTAATCCAATTATCTAGATTTTCTGCATTTAATCTCCATCATATATAGGCAAATCAAATTTTACATCTAATTTAATCATAGAGGTTTTATTCTTCTTCTTATCAGGGCTAGAAGGTGAAGATGATGGAGGATGCTTTCCCACTTTCCCCTTTCCCTCCGGGGCATCTAGAGAAGGTTCTTCTGCTCCTTTATATTGTTTGGAGGTTGAAGTACTTTTACCTTGACCTTTCTTGAATTCTCGATACATCTCTTCTACTATGGATCTCGTGGTCATGAAACTGTCCATGAACTGAGATTCTGATTCATTATGAGTTTATTCTGCCATGCTTCTCCTCGAATAGACTCTTCCAATTTCTGGGTTGGCTTCAATAAGTTCTCCTTTTCCCAGTTTGAGCTTTGACCTAGTTAGCATTCACAAACAGTCCAACACAAGCTTGTCTAACCTTAACAAATCAAAAGCCAAAAGCTCTGATACCACTTGATCTGAAAATGAGATCTTAGATAATTATTAAGGTATAACAGACTCATGTGCGTGGATTTTCCTATGTTACTTTGTGCAATGGATCGATAATATCATGAAATACATAGACAAGGAAGCAGTAAAAGAACATAATAGACAAACACACATAAACACAACAAGTTTAATAAGGAGTTCACCCAACACTCCTGGGATACATCAAATATCAATTGAAAATAAATCAAATATCATTTATAGTTTTATCAGGTCTGGTTCATCGCAGTCACATTTGTTATCAGCCCTACTCCCTTGCATTCCTCTGATGCGATATTGCGATATTGCAATTGCAGGTCACCGATCCTACGTGTCATGGTTAAGTCCATCTATATATATATATATATATATATATATATATATATATATCTATATATATATATATATATATATATCTATATATATATATATATAGATATATATATATATATAGATATATATATATATATATATATATATATATATATATATATATATATATATATATATATATATATATATATATATATATATATATATATATATATATATATGCGATAACGTAATTAAATCTGGATCGTTGATCTGCGCACATAGATCAACGTCTCTCGTTTAGTTGCGCTGATTGCTGTCGCGCATCCCATGTAACCGCCTCTAATAATCTCTGCTTGCCTTCGCTGATTGCAATACACCGATCAGATCTGGACCATTGATCGGTCAGATCTGACGGCTCTCATGAAAAATAGTTTTAAACTGCCGAAACTCTATTTTTCAATGTTTTCTCTATGTTTTTTCATCCCAATAGTGTTATCCGACTTTTCCAAAAATTCTTCTCATGTGATAGTTTTGAATATTTGAAGACTTAGAGGGTGTTTTGGATCCATTTTGGATTAGCAATAATGGAGGTGTTATGGCTTTTAAATATTGTGACAATATATTAAAACATAACCTAGCAATATCCCCAAGAATCACAACCATATAATTTTTCACGCAAACCCTATAGGACTGAGAATTTTATAATTGTTGGAAAAAGATTAAACTAGTGACAGTCGTAGCACAAAAGCGAGAAACACAACGCTAAAGAAATTAAACCTCTAAAAAACCTCTGAGCATAAATTTTAAGGGAAAAATCTTTCTTACAGTCTTTGGACTAAGGAAACAATTTGCATGCAGAGGATATCACAATGAAGAGGCAAAATGGCAATGAGAAACTAGGTAAATTAGCCACTGTTTGGAATGACAACATGTTGGGATAAAAATTCAGCGCAAAGGAGGAAAAAATGTAGTGGCAAATTTCAGAAAGGCAGTGATGGCAATTTTATCCTATTTTCAAGCTCTAAATGGTTTGTGCTACCTTCAAAATAAAATTTTAGAGTTCTACCATGACTGAAGGAAAAAGAGAAAACCAAATTTTCACCTGTGAGGGGATTTTGATCATTGATATGCGAGAAATTGAGCACTGTGTGGACTTGTAGTGCTCCTGCCTCCCTTTCGCAGCGAAATAACTAGACCTCTTGAGCTTTCTGATTTCGATAATGAAGAGATGGGCACTACCGGATACTAAGGAAGGTTCAAATGATCACCTTGAATGGCATGGAGCAAGATTGAACTCGTTTATCGTGATTAGGATAGAAACATCATGAATGCGCAACTTTTTTCTCTAAAAAAGCAACGCATCGAGAATTGAAATGGTTGTCCTCTGATCGTTATTCCTTGTTGAGATCATAAGTTGTCCTTTTGAAATGACATCCAAAATGATATAAGATGGTCTCCAAATCTTTGTCATGATCACTGCATGATTTCTTTGATGAAGAGATTATTTCCAAACTTAGGTGGCCTACTAACTATGACTTAAGATGGGACTAAGCAACTTGCACTAACTAAGGACTTGTAACATTATTTTTTTACCCTTTTACAAGTGACAAAAGACCTCTCATGATTTCCATTTGTAAGGAAAAACATAACTCTAAACATTGGCCTCTTAATCAAAATGGCAAGCCTTACATGATACCCAATCCAAACCTAGAACTTTTAAACAATAATGAATCAATTGATTCATGATTAATATTTACAATTTTGACTTTAGATACATAGCGAGACTGACAAGACTAAGATTCCTAGACATTGGACACAAACACCACCAATAATTGTCCTAAGCTCCCTCATATCAAGAATGTGGTGTCTGATACCTTTCCTAACTTTGACATTCCTAAGGTCCATGTCACCTTACCTAAGTCAGCTAAGAAGAACATATCCTTGTGAAAAAATCACCCTTGTGCTTTGTGAAACAATTATGGCCATTATTCCCATCATTGGCCCTATCTCAAAGATTTTTGTGATACCCTTCAAGTAGTTAGTGAGTTAGAAGTTTCTCGTATTGATTCCAGTTCCCCTCTACCTGTGGGTTATGGTCCCATTACTATTCCAGAACAATATGTTTCCCAACCCACCATCGTGATTCCTCCTCTTGATGTTGAGATGACGGATAGTTCCACCCTTATTATCTACCTATCATCATCCATGGGATAATTCTATTGGGAATCCCTTGATGTTTCCTATCGTGATTCTGTCGAACCTCCTTCAATGGACACTTTAGTCTCAACATCGATAGATATCACATATACTAGTCATCCATCTCCCCTTTTTCATGATGCACATGTAAAACTTGTCTCTCATAATTATGCCTCAGGTAGCTCCTCTTCATCATGTGGTCTCTTTTCCTCCCATCCTCCCATCTTCCAGTTTTATGAAGACATCATAGAATCCATGACCACCCCTTATTATCCTTGGGATGATATGCACAATCATCCATACATCCTTCTACAACAAACCCATGACAAATATGTTGTGGAGTCCAGCATTATCCTCACTTACTTGTAACCTAAAAATTCTCTCCCCACATTACTTGTGATGATCGACGACGTATTCAACTTCAAGCCCCTCACTATCTCCTCATCAGTGATGATCTTCATCATCGTGGTGTTGACATTTTCCTTCATCATTGTCTCACCCATTCATTGTCTTCTTGTGCCCTTCTGATGGATCTATCATCCACACCACATGTCGGTTATATCAATGGTGCGAGTCACTTCTCTAGGAATATAGCCTCGAAAACTTAGGTCATTTGCACCGCTTTGCATTCGTTAGTCCACTCCAACAACATCTGCATTAGATCTTCCACCAATAACTAGGATGAATATGATGTCTTGATAGGTTTGTTAGTTGATGCCCTTGATCATCACCTCCTTCACCTTCATGTTTGTCTTGATTCCTTGCTACTTGTCATGCAATTGAAAGACGTTTATCATGTGCGTAATCCTCTCGTATTTAGAAAATATCTACGGGTTAAGATTTTGGCATGTGGATTTAATCCATTTCATTCAGTCATGCTCCTAGAGCACAAAATAGCTATGTAGATACCATTGCAAAAACATTCTAAATTGGTACTTATCACATGCATATAGGAAGACATCCATAACATGAACAAATGGTGAACCATAATCGTCAAAAAAGATGTATAACCATATTATGTATCATAATATCTAACATATAATGTTTGGAGTCGACTATTCTAAATACATCTGACATGCCCATAACATGTTACACCAAAAATAAAAATAGGGGCCCATATGTCCCTATGGCTATTCACTATCCTCTCGAGGATCCCAGGCCAGCAACTCCATTCCACCTTCTCGTAAGTCTCAAATTGCTTGACTGGCCATAGTTGTGCGCTTCATGATACATCACCACTCCAAGGGAAGTCCAGTGCACTCATATTTATATTGATCTTCTATCTCATGCTATCTGTGCTTTTTCACCCCAGTCAGTAGTACATTGAACCTATGACAAAGGTCCTCCAATAGTGCATCATTATCCGCTCTCTACCATGATTTCGACCCTCTTTGATCTACAACCCCGGGTGTTGTGGCTCATCCTTCATATCGTGTCGACCTCACCAGTGTTATATATGTACACCATAAGTTTGGAAATCAGTACTACATATATTTATTTTCCAAACTTTACAGGCAACCAAAATATAACAACTATTAGTTACCATCTAGACCCCATGCTCATCCTAGCGATAGTGGTAGATTAGGATTCCCTTGAAAGTTCATTCCACTATACAGATAGTCATCTATGTACAGTGGCATCTAGTCCCAATGAGAAAATAATGTGGGTCAGAACACCCATTTGACTCCACTTCCTCCACCCCATCGCAATAGCCACCCCTAGCAACGATTTGTACATGTGGATGGATAGTCATGATCTTCTCAAAGAAAAATGAGCACACAACTGTCCCAAATGAACAATTATCATTGGTTTTTTTCTTGCATATTCCCAACTATCATTTCAATGACAAAAACATCATTTGGTCCCACCCATAGTAGGTCCATGCCAGTACACTCTCTACAAGCATCATCTTCCCCCTAGTGATGTGATGAAAGGCATGAATACCCAAAATTTTCACCATTGTTGTGGTTGTAGCCCTTGTCTCGAGTCTCTTCAATTCATGAATCTAGATGGTTATACCCTTTGCACAAGAACTAGGTACACAAGGATGCTCCAAAAAATCACCTATATGCCTCCCACGAGGCAGTACTAGATGTATCTCACCCACCACACCCAAGGGCGGAAATCCTGTCAAAAAGTATATGTCCTAGATAGTGATCTTGATCCTATGACCCTATATCACAAAGGCCTCCTACTCTGGATCCCAATAACTCATAATCCCAGAAAATAGTGGCTCCCCAGCCCTCATTAATGGGTTCTCGAAGAACTTCAGTAACCCATCGTGGCAGAGTCCCTCTAACTTCTTGGTCCCCATGGTCCTTGGCACGAAGAGTATCAAAGTCTTGTTCTCGCTATATCAACTTTAGCTTTTCCATACCTAAAAATTACCATTATGTTTTGTAAGTTCAAGTTCAAAATCATACACTCATGGTTATTAGCTTCAACTCAAAAGAGACCCAAAAACCTACTTTTCCTTTTAGCCCAAAACATAAATTTTTCCCTCAAATCTACATTTGAAGAACTTATCGACCTAGTTTCTGCATTCCAGAATGTAGAACAGGGTCCAAAGAGTGTGTTTCAACTATCAGGAATAGCAAGGGTTCCCCCCAGTTAGTTGAAGCCCCAATCTAAAAGTCTAATCCGCCAAAATTGATGAATAAGGTTAGGACACGTACCTCCAACTCCCTAATATGAATTTCAATGGTCGGTTTGTCCACTATGACCTCCTCAAGATTTAGGGCCTTCTCCTCCTCTACAAATTCTCCAACAAATCACTATGCAAATGAATTTGGTTTGGGGAAAAGAAGCCCTTTTATAAGAAAAGCCCTAGTTTTTTCGTCGCCCATTGCAACCACATCATAGCTCAATTTGATGAATCATCAGTGCTAAAGGAAATCTCTCACCAAATTTTATAATAGGACTCTCTTTGTCTTTTGGTAATTTTTTTTCCACGAGATCTCACTTTACTACATTTTAAAATCGAATTTCTTCATATGAGCCGCCTATACTCTGATACCACTTTACCTTTGCACTGGTTGACCCACGTGTTGATTTTCTTCATGAGTAACCATATTTACTCACATTTTTGTGTCCCCTTTGGGCCTTCCCCCATGTGGCAACATCATAGAGTCACCCTTGTTCATAGCATCAAAGATGAGTAACCCTTGCATATATGGAGTCTATTTCGAGTCCCCTTTAGTCCATTTACAATGTCCCATACATCTTTGTGTCGCACTCATGCCATTGTGCTCATATTTGGCCTCCATCTATACTGCTCCATCTTTAAAAAGCCTTCATATGAGTAATTGACCATCCCCTCTAGAATCGAGTTAGTTGTTTCCTAGTCAATCATGATATCATGCTCTGACAAGGGAAGTTGTCAGTTCACCTCTCATTTTGTATCCTTTCATCATCATCCCTGGTGTCAGTCCATCCATCACATTTTTATGAACCTCATGCCTTTGTTGAATAATCCTCATTTCCTCACCTCTAACGAGCCCTCTTTTGTCGTCTTCAACACATTTATTCCAAGATAGTGGTCTAGAGGGAGATGTCCCTTGGTTCCATCTTTCATTATTATTTGGTTCCCTAGATCAAGCAAAGGCAATCATCATTTCCCTTTGACTTGGTTGTTTCTTGTGTGCTCGAATCTAGCTTGTTATTGCACAATCAAGAATCATACACTTAATAGTATGGTGATCCAGCAGACTATACCCACATTTCCCGGGTGTGTGTGAGATGTTCCAAAACTCATGAGGGTTCACCCTTCAAGTATCCCCCCACATGCCCGGATGTCAGTAGATCATGATCTAGCCTTAGATACAGTTCCACAAATTTGATGGGTTCAATTTCTGCCACTTGTAGCACCCACATCATGCAAATCTCATTTAGATGATCCATTTAGATCTTTAGGGCCCTTCTCCGTGAAACATGGATTCTTTGGTTTTGATTCCCCCTCACCATGTCAGCTTGAGGGGAATTATGTCTCATGTACTCAGATCAACAAATGTTATTGTATTCAATCCTGGCCTCTTTTTTCCAAGCATAATATGTATATGGGACTCATTGTATTATTATATCACTTTCTGGCCCATTGAGACCAAAACATCATGTATCATGTATCATGTACTTTGTAGCTTAGTCTCACATTGTTGGGCTCACAATTATTATTTGTACTTAGTTATCTTGGTCGGTATGGGTATGCCTCCCCTGCCTCATTTGAGGTCATGTACTACAAAATAAAAGGAGACTTATATCAGCTTAGTAGGTCTCGCCCCCTCCATTCCTCTATCCTTCCTTACATTGCTTCAGTGGTATCTCTCTCTCTCCCTTTGACCCCACTTTGGTGTCTCGTGGAACTGTATCATACAATACATCTTGGTCATATGATTTGCTCCTAATGCTCATACGTTGGGCGGAAATTTGTTATCACCTAAAAAATGATCACCTAGCCATTTCTAACTAGGTGGATCGAAATACACCATGTAGGATTCATTTTACCATTGTAAAATCACTTTCACCATTGGAAATAATTTAGTAAACCATTTCTATTAAATTATTTTTGATTAAGATTAAAAAAAACCCATGAGAATAATTGAATAAATCATTATTTATTTATTTTACTCTATAAATAATTATTAAATCATTAGTTGATAAAAGAAATTAACACATTTAGTTAAATCACCTTGGAATAATAAATAAATCACTATTTATCTATTATTCCTTATTCTTATTTTTGGAATAATTGTTAAATCATTATTTAATAATTATTTCAAATTCACACTTTTCTTAATCCTTGCAATGTAATTAATAAATCATTTTATTTGTTAATTACTTCAACCATTTTCCAAATAAGGTATTTGACCATTCTGAATATCTTTTCCATCCAAATAATATAATAAAGTAATCCTAATGGTTAGATGTTTATTTGGTCAATAATATTTTATTATTTTCCAATTTCTAATATAGACCAATACTTTGATATCAATAAGAGGGTTTTCCATTATCACTCTCATCGTCACTATTATCATCTCATGCCATTTGAGCTCCAACTTGAGTTCTATCTTTGTTTTTGGTTTTCATCATATTGAGAGAGATAAATAGACCGCTGAAGCACAAAAACATCAAAGGACCCATCCCACAGAGGGGGATTTACAGACCCATGTGATAGATATCCTTCACCAGGTGTTATTAATATAAAATAATCATTTAAAGTCTTATTCTATTGGGTTATTGAATCAGTTAGTTCTTGTTCTTTTATCTTTTAGATTGCACATGATCTTTTTGTTGTAGGTTTTTCTTATTTTTTCATTGCATATTTAAAGTGTAAACAACCACATCTTGTTGTTGGGGTCACTTGTCACCAGTGAATCAAGTGAATTATTTTTGGCACTCCTTTCCGAAATCTTTACACTAACACTTGATTTTCTATTAACTATATGTTTGAATCTCCATATGCTTATTTTGAAAAATTGTTTTATGCATAAATTAAAACAAGAAAAACATGGGGAGATGTTATAAAGGTGTCATGAATATAAATGCTAATAATTTTGCAAAAACATGCATATGTCTATGTTATATAGTTGTAAATATTATATTCAATAGGCTTATGAAATAGGGTTGATTTCTATGTCATGGTAATTACTTGTGATTTTTTTGGCTTTATTATCATTATTATGTTCTCTTATTTCATCAAGCAATTACCAAAATTAAAAATGTCACAAGATATAAATAACAAAAGATGTAGGCTCTCTAAGCTAGCGCCAAAACCCCATAAGGGGGAAAACCCAGAAAACCTCCTCTTCTTATATAATTAGATGAAAGTGAGAAATCCAAGACCCAAATCCTACCTGCAAGAAGCCAAGTCAGGCCCTCCAAATTATGCTTCATCATGATAGGATCCATCAATTTTAGTCATAGAATATCACACCAATGTCAACCAATAAAACTTATATACCACTAGAAGCTCACATATGTTTCATATCTTATATAGCCTAGGAAACTGATACTTCTCTTCAAAATGTAACTTCAGAACTTTGCATATTTCTACCACAAAACAGATCATAGAAAGAACTGAATTGCTTTCCAAATTAGAGGAGGATGTATGCCAATATATAGTTGTTATCATATGTGAAAAGTCATATCTATTGAGTGAGATGAATTTTGAACTAAGAGGGCTGACTTGGCTTCTTGAGGTGAATTATCAAAATTACAATTTTTAAAAATTCTTTTTCCTTTTCCTTTACAAGAATTCCAAATAGGACTTTGACTCTTTGACTCAATAAATCCTAGAAGCATGAAGGACATGCTTGACTACTGAAATAATAATAATGATAAAAATGAATTCTTTTTCTTCTTTTGCTTTCGCATGGAAAATACAATAATACAAGTAAAATGATAATTATCAAGACTAAACCTAGTTACATTTTCAAACACTCCCTCTCAATTAGGGGGGTATTCATAATTCCACAACCAAATAAAGGGATACCCTCAAATTGAAATATTCTCATAAGAAGAGTTAGATTTATAAGCCATCTTCAAGCATCAACATAATAACCAAAATTTTCAAATTGAAATATAGCAAGGCCTTGACTAACAAGCTCTAATTATCCACTAGATTAGAGTATAATGCTAGGAGGCATTCATTTGGACACCACCACCATTGGCTCTCAGGGCACATACCCATCTAAATGTTCAACAGGTATGTCCTTACAAGACTATTCTTATCTTGGATTCCCAATCCTCAAAGAATACCAATCCTATTCATCTAATCTTATATTAGAAATCCTTCTCTATCCTCAAATAGTATCGGTTCTCAGGACTACTACCTATATTGGATTACAAATCCTCAAGGAGTATTAGTATTAGATGCTTATCCAATCCTTAATTCTCCCTACTAGTGACTTCACTAGAATTAAGGCTATTAGTCCTGGCCTAGTGCATGACACACAGAGAATATTGTGTCCCACATCAGTCCCTCTCAACGAGGGATGAGATCCTTATTCCCTCTCAACCAGGGGGACATAATCACAAGTCAACCAGGGAGACATAATCACAAGCAATAGCTTGTACCATACTTCATTAACATATCAACTACTTGTTCATCCATGGATATATAGTAGTAACTAGAGGGATCCTTTCTCAAATTACATCATACCCAAGCTTCAACCTTCCTATATGTCAAACATTTTATGGAGCCAAATTATTTCACACTCTATCTTCGTGAAATGTTTTCTTGACTCCTAACAACATAACATCATATCAAAATTTTAGCTTCCTAGATCTTTGACAATCTTCATGCAATTTTGTCATCAATTGGTTCATCTGTCATCTTCAAGGATCCAAACTTCCTTATAGTTGTTAGCACATGCCTTCCATCCTTTCATTACAACATTTGGTCCTCATGCTATTCCATGCCATAATCAGTGCCATGTACTTCCAGGGAGAAAAACCATATTCCATCATTATCAATGTTGTCACAGTGAATGCGATCCTTAGAAGATAACAAGCTATAGTGTGTTATAGGAAAATGTTGGAGCACTAGACTTTTGTAAGTGTCGTTTTTTCTTGCCTTTTACACTACAAATGTAGCTTTTTCTATTTTTATCTTTTGCATGTGTCATTTCACTCTAACATGCTTCATTTATAGCGTCAGTTCATATTACATGTTTCAGATTCCAGTCATCATTATCGGTGAATATATGAAGGCATGTTGGCCTTCTCATTCTCATTATTCTCCTCGCTTACTATGGAGGAATACATTCGAGCTGATTTACATCCTCATCTCTTCACTTTGCATGGCTCTCTTTCAAACATTAGATATCAAGCCTTGGCCTCTACTAATGTGAACTGCAAAACTACTTAGGCCTCTCTCTCTCCCACTATGCATTGCATAATTCTAGTTAGCAGAAGAGCTTCCCCTACCCACTGTGGATGAAAACTACATAGATCATGGCCTCCATTGCACATTGTGCACTTTTAGGTGGTATTTTGCATCCTCATTTCCTCTGTTGATGAAAATTGTGTAGTCATGAGACCCTCTCTCCCAAAAATTATGCATCGCATAGTCCTAAGTCCCTGATATCCAACCCTTGCCTCTTGTTGATCCATCATGTGCAGTTTTCCTCTCGAACATTCCATAGTTAACACTTCTAGTAACTAGTCAAGTCACTTTTCCTCTCTTTTGTTGAATGCTTGTGCAATCCTCCCTCTTAGTTGCTTCCTTTTGTATTTGATATCTTTACATAATAGTTGATTCTTGTGTAATAGACTTGGTGTTTCCATGAGTTCATATAGACCTCTAGGTATTGTAGATATATATGTATTTCTCTTTCATCATCCACCAACACAATGCCTCCAATCACTCGGAAAGGACCATCAAAGGAGGCTAATGATAACAATACTCAATATGTCGTGGTCAATACTATAAAAGGAGTGCCTATCATGTCATATACTAAGTATTTCTTGGAAACTCCACTAATTTTACATGGCTCACCATTAAAGGTTATTTTAATAAGAAGGAGTTCCCAAAGGATTTAGAGGATAAGGAAATCTATATGAATGTCAAGGGATCCTGATTCCATAAGGTTGCTTGAAGATATGTTGTGAAAATTAAATAAGATGGATAATGCATGGTCAAAAATCTAAGAAAATGGTTATAAGTAGTGCTAGTGGGAAATTTCTTACCTCTTATCTTCTGCATGACCTTCACTCATACTACAAAATTCCCATGCTTGAAGAGTATCTGAATTCCAAGTATTATGTAGTTAGGGATCATTTGAATTCAGATGGTATGATTAATTCATGGTGGAAAAAACCAATAAGGTTTTGCTAGAACCAAATCAGATATACAAGAAAAAATCATTAAATAAAGTTTACCAATGCCTCATGGCTATGTGATGCAGATTGTATGGGTAGAAAAAAAATGAATTATATGAGGAAGGAAGGATGGATTGACATGCTTTATCTAATTGTTACAGAAGGGAAGGTATTTTACTGGCCATATATATTTTCCCAACAACTATAGATTAATGTGTTAAATGTGAAGAAAACATCGTAGGGTAAGCAACCTTAGTTTTGTATGTCTTCCTACTTACTTGATGGAATTTGTGCTCACAATGAGTTCCCAGATCTATACTGGAAGTGGACTCCAAAAGAAATTCCTATCAACATCTATTGTAAGCTATTATCAAAACTAAGTTACATAGGAGTTTATGAGAAACTATTTGAGCACTTATTTGATGTATTATATCAGATGATATTTGAAGTTGAAGCACCTTGCATGACTAACTAGGCTAGAGAAGCAATTGCTAAAATAACATATTGGTTTGATTCCCCCAAGGAAAATACCGTAGATTTTTCTCAATGATCCATATTGATGTAGGAACGGAATTAAATACAAATGTACATAGAAACATAGAGATACAACGAAAACATGACTTTAATTTATTAATAAGAGAATATTGAAATCTGATTACATGCAGAATGGAAATAAACTAGCTCAGACGACGGTAGCTTATCTATGAGAAGAGGTGTGGCAACTATTATAATTAGCATATGTAGATTAGATTAGTGTAGATGGTTAATCTCCATGACCTTTTATTCTATTTAATGTAGATTTTCTTCATAAATCTGAATTAGTAGATCGAATTCTTGATTCAAGAAAACACATTGGTGCTAGGTAAAAAAAATTCAAAGGATCGGATTTAAGATGGATTTATTTAAATGATGTTTAAATTTTAATAGATCATATTTAATATAAATTTATTTAAATTATTTTGAAGTTTAGCATGACTTAGTTGGTTATTGATAGGGTTGAGGTTAGATTTGATTTAATATAGATTTATCTAAAATTTAGATAAAGATGGATTTACTTAGTTCTGGATAGCATTCCTTAATAGGTCATAATGAGCTTTAATAGATGTGGTTTAATGTGGTTTTAAGGAGTGAGTTTAAGACGATCTATGTTAAAATGGTGGATTTTTTTCTCCTATCAGAAAAGATTGAATATATATATATATATATATATGTATATATACAAAATGAATATAATTTTATAATATATTTGTCCTACAATGAATATTTATATATACTAGATGTTTTGAGTATTTTACTGCATATACACACTTGGTTTATTATATCCTCCTCTTGTTGCACATCATAGAAGACTGATTAAAGAAACAAAAGAATATTTTATTGCACATACGAAATTTCTTCATTACGTCTTCCTCTTAAAAAACAAAAGAGAATTTTACTACATATATGAACTTTCTTCATTACATATTCCTCTTGTTGCAAATCACACGACTGGTTAAAGAAACAAAAGAGATACTCTACTTTTTGGTATTTTCAGTGTTACACAGAGTAATGAAGATCTCCCTTGAACTGTTACATAATACACAACAGATCTCCCCTACCTAGAAGTGTAATATAATACATGGATCTCACACATTTGGAAGTGTTGCATAATACACAAAGGGAAGATAATACAGAGAGTGAGGAGATCTCCCCTACCCGGGATGTAAGCACCTCCAACCAAGGCTGTAATAATTTCCCTTTTTTTGGTATACCATATAATTGCATATGAATTAATAATGTGGAATCATCAGAAACAAGGGAAAAGGATTCTTACACGTATTTAAGGCTTAGGAGACCAAAATATCATTTTTTTTAACGATTCAGAAGACAAAATCATAAATTCGCTACACAGGGGGTTCAAAAGTAACTTGATCTATCATTAACAACTAGTGAACTCTGCCAGATAAAATCCTAATATTGTTGAGTGCTCTTTTAGGTGGAAAAAATGCCCAAAATTTGCGCAAATAATTTCAATCTTGTTGTGTTCTTTTAATGGTGAGGTGAGGTCAGAAATCTGTCCTCGCTTTTGCGTTTGAACTAGTGGGTGGAAGGACTGGAAGGACTGACAAATTATGGAGTAAAGAGTACAGATCTTTATGACTTTTTTGGGAGGGCTTCATGTTCTTGGAAACATTTAATGTCCCTGAAACGTGTTTTCCTACCCCTGGGAAAAAACTTCTCAGATTCATATCTTCTGAAAAAATATCATTTCTTATTTCATATTTCTAACAAATAATAGGTGTAAAAGTCAATTCCAATGCAGATTGCATTCCACTTGATAATACTGAAGAGCTTCACCTACATGGTCCCCTTTTCTGTATAATATAAGTCGTGTAATTCAAAGGAGATCAAATTGATCTAATTTTTTGGAGATAGAATTTAACATTGACTACTGAACTTTCATAAACATAATGTGTGTCTCTGTAGTCTATTATGTTTTAATGCCAACAATAAGTCAGGAAATGGACCTGGGTTCTTAGTCAAAGATGGAGCTGCACATGTTTCCCTGCACTTAAAATCTTCACTCGACATTCTTTTCTACTATAAGTTGTTTAATATCCTTCTTGATTGAAAGAGTTATTTTCTCATGTCCTAGTATTTACCATTTTTCCTTTTAAATAACCTTTTGCATTTTCAAATTCTTTATAGTTCCCAAAGTCTCCTTTGGTTTCTGTAGTGTTGGTGTGCTCTTGATAAGCGGTGATAAATCTAAGTCTCAATCTCCCTGGATGATTCATATAGCCTATATTATTTTGGCTATGATGTGCTTTCATGAATTGTTGCAGATTTATGGAAGTGATCTCTACAATTACTCCAATAGATAATAGAATAGCTTAGATTTTGTATTGATATGAAGTAAAGTTGTATTGTTATGTAGAAGCTGGTAATCACAACTGTAGGATTAAGTTTATTTGTTTCATGTTTGGATACAGAGCATGCATGACCCATCTTCTTCTCGATGGATGTTGGGGAGCAACTGATTGTTTAGTGCGTGGACCAATTGGAATTATCAAGTTAAGAATAATAACTTATATTGTTATTATTATGATACTTTAAAGGAATGGAATGATGTTTGTGTATTTCTTTTCTTTACAAGTGAACTTTTCTTTTTCTTTTTCTTTTTCTTTTATAAGTGATTGTGAAAGAGAAACTAGAGCAACTCTACTAAGCACAGATGAGGACATATGTAGGTGGGAAATACATATTTAAAAACCGATTTTGAATTGTCGGAACTATGGATTTAAAACATTATATATATATATATATATATATATATATATATATATATATATATATATAAACTAAATACCGATCTAAAAACATATTCTTTTCTTAATAGAACGATCGGTCTCATAGATCATGGAACAGACATCAGGCACAACCGATCTCGCTCATATGCTTTTGTTGAGCATGCTAAGAAATTTAAGCACCATGTATGAATTGAGGATGTGAAGGTCATTGCCAGGGCTGATCATTTCCACCATAGGAAGCTAAGAGAGGCTATTGAGATTGAGAAACATGTTGTTAATCTCAATATGGATGATGGATGGAAATTGAGTAGAAACTAGATTGTGGCTCTTTCATCTTGACTCTCATCTTTTTTTCTTTCTTTTTTTTAATTGTATGATTATAATCTCATAATGGATAATACATAAATATTAGTATTATTATTAACAAATAATTTCATGGTTAAACAAGTAATAAATATTATATGATATTTATATTATTCTATTTATTTATTTAGTTATGAAATAGGGTTAATTTGCATTATTATACTGATTTAAAAACATATTCTTTGCTTAATAGAACAATCGGTCTCATAGATCATGGAACAGACATCAGGCGCAACCAATCTCGCTCATATGCTTTTGCTGAGCATGCTAAGAAATTTAAGCACCAGATATGAATTGAGGATGTGAAGGTCATTGCTAGGGTTGATCACTTCCACCATAGGAAGCTAAGAGAGGTTATTGAGATTGAGAAACATGTTGTCAATCTCAATAGGGATGATGGATGGAAATTGAGTAGAAGCTAGATTCCGGCTCTTTCACCTTAACTCTCCTCTTTTTTTCTTTCCTTTTTTAAATTGTATGATTATAATCTCATAATGGATAATACATAAATATTAGTATTATTATTAATAAATAATTTCATAGTTAAACAAGTAATAAATATTATATTATATTTATATTATTATGGTTTTTTATATTATTCTATTTATTTATTTAATTATGAAATAGGGTTAATTTGCATTATTTAGGATTCATATGTTTTTGTTTAAACATTAGTTAATATAATAAATATTAGTTAATATAATAATTCTAATATAAATAAATAAAAATTCATATTTATATAAACTATTAATGGCTAATTTATAACACCTAGAATTTAAAATATTAATTTACTAATTAAAAAACTAATTCCTAATAGCGAGATTCCAATGGCTAATTCTTGACTCTGATGCATCCTTGCTATTTATTAATTAGGATCTATGGATTTTTTCACCTTTGTCGTGAGGATGAACCACATTAGTTGGCTCGAAACATCGACCAAATAACATTGATGTGAATAATCTGAAAGACATGCTTATTACACTTTCATTATGTTCATATTGATCATCGAGAAAGGGCTCTTCTTTTTTCTCATGATACTCTTCCTTATCAGAACCTTGATTTATTTCATCAATAGAATGGTCATGATGATCATGTAGATTTACTTGTAGATTCACATCTCATGTAATGTACTAAAACAAAAGACAAGAATCTACTCTAGTCTTTAAACAACGGAAATGAAGAATCGATGAAAACAATAATCGACAAGAGGAAGATAATCAAAGACACATAACACAATTGTTTCTCTGGGGAAATCCACTGCTCAAAACCCCAACTATCTATTGCATTAATAAAAAATATTAGTGATAATACACATCGTGTTCTCACAAGAACAATTCTACACAAGTATGATCAACTCTCTGCCTCACAAGCTTGCACTAAACAAAAATCAACAAATTTCTGCTGCCTGCTGAGCCACTATTTCATTATGCAATTCCTATGATGAATAACCCATATTTAATTGGGAATTCCTTCTTCCATAACTGTGCAATCCAAAACTAGATCCTCTTCTGATTGCATGCATGATCTGTACAACTTGAATCATTCTACAACTGATAGTACATTGTCCCTACACTCTTGTCTCAATTGGGTCTTTCTCTGAATCGACACGCATGAGTTTCTCATGAGGGAATCTACAGTTAGCTAGGTAGCATTGAGGATGCACCAGTGCACGAACTCACTACTAGACTTCTACTAGTTCCACAAATAGTTAGAAATATTTTAACCAACCATAACTCAGTCAAATTGAGTTATATAATTAAAACTCAAATAAACTCATCCTAGACACCCAAAATTTAGGGAGAACATACACATAACTATAGAAAGACTTCCAACTCGAAATTCCTAAGCTAATTAAGTTAATGAAACTTAATTAACTATTTACAAGTTGCTATGAGAATAGAATTTGATTTTTAATTCACAGTTTAATTCAAAGACAAATTAAACTGGAATTTCTTGTTGTCATTTCTCAACACTCCCTCTCAACAAGAAAGGGATTATCAGCTACCCCGATCCTCTCTCTGTGAAACTCAAATTTACATCTTGATAATGCCTTTGTCAAATTGTCAGCATCTTTCTCCTCTGTGTGAATGTAATCCAACAACATAATCCCCCTCAATACATAATCTCTAAGATGATGATATCGGATATCAATATGCTTGGACCGATTTTAAAAACTGGATTTTCAGAGAGTTTGATACAACTATGATTATCGCAGTAAATCACAGTTGGATCCATATGCTGACCAAACAAACCCACCAGAATCTTCCTCATCCAGATGGCCTCACATGCTTCCTGAATTGCATCCATGTACTCTTCCTTTGCTAAATTGAGCACAAATGATCTCTGTTTTCTATTGTAACAAGAAATGTTTGCTGACCCAATACTAAAAATCCCTCTTAATGTGCTCTTCCTGTTAGATGGAATCCCTGCCAAATCTAGATCAGTGAAGCCTTGAAGCTTCACTCCCTTTGTTCGTCTGTTCCACAATCCATATTAAGTAGTGCTCTTGAGGTATCTCAACACATGCTTTGCCTCCTTCCAATACATCTAGTAGGCCTAACTAGCGTTTGACTAAGTTGGTTAACTGCATAGCACATATCCAGTCATGTGTTCAAAAAATACATGAGTGAACCCACAAGCTACCTATAAACAATAGCTTCCACTACTTCCCGTGAAGTAGCATCTTCCTTCCTCTAGTTATCTGCTAGAGGAGTCTCCATGGGTTTGTTGCTATCCATGCGAAACCTTCTAATTATCGCGTTGACATACTTTCCCTGAGACACAAACAATTCCCCATCACCATGCCATACTTCGATGGCCATAAGGTAATGCATGATTCCCATGTACTTCATCTCAAACTCTCTTTCAAGGTCCTCCTTGCAAGACTTGATCAACTAATCATCACTTGTCAAAATCAAATCGTCGACATATAACACAATGATCAACAATTTACCTTCCACCACTATGTGGTACATGTTCGCATCCACTTCACTCTTGGTTAAGCCCAAACTGATGAAGTAGCTATCGATCCTGGTGTATGAGGCATGTGGTGCTTGCTTCAGCCCATACAACACCCTCTTGAGCCTGCACACATGCGACTCATGGTCGAAGCTCTCAAAACCTTTAGGCTACTCTATGTACACCACTTCCTCAATCATCCCATTAAGGAAGGTTGTATTTACATCCATTTGATGTATCTTCCAACCCATCTGTGCTGATAGTGCCAATATATATCTGATCGATGAGTACCTTGCAACAAGAGCGAAGGTCTCATCATAGTCAATGTGCTCTACCTGTGAAAAGCCACAAGCCACAAACCTGCCCTTATGCTTCTCCACACTACCATCTGTAGCTTGCTTTACCTTGTAAAGCCATCGAGAGCTCACCACTGACTTGTCCTCTAGTCTCGGGCCCACATCCCAAACACTGTTACAAACTATGGATTCATACTCCTCCACCATGGCATCAACCCAAACCAGTCACTACACTGCTTCCTCAAAGGAAGATGGCTCTGTCTCAACACATCCACTCATAAGGGCCATGTATCCAATGTCCCTCTCAGGTGACCTCTTCTGCCTACGCTGAGATATGGGTGGTCCTACATTCCCCCGTGCATCATGCAATAGTCTTTCAGCCTCTCTGATGTGTTTTCTCCCATCTCCGGAAGACTCTACGTGAGTGGATGTCTCCACTCTCGGATCCTCTACATGTGGATGCTCAAATCAATCTGAGGCTCCTCAACCTTAGGAGATAAACACTCCTCAACCGCATCTAGCTCAAGCTCACTCTCAAGGGAAACTTTCATGGCCTTCTTCTCATTGAATCTGACATCAATGTGAACCACTATCATCTTGTTGGTTAGCAAGTACACCTGATAGTTGTGAGGTGTGTCAGTGTACCCCACAAATATCCCCAACTCTATTGTTGGATCAAGCTTTTCCTGTGCATCTATGGTCACATGGCAATATACCAATGACCCAAAAATCCTGAAGTGACAAACATTTGGCCTCTTACAGGAATAAGCCTCCTCTGGTGTCTTTATCCCAAGAATACGATGCGAGCTATTGTTCTATAAATAAACCACTATGTTGCATCCCTCAGCCCACAAGTGTAGTGGTAGGACCTAATCATGTAACATCGCCTGTGATGCCCCTACAATTATTTTGTTCTTCCCCTTGGCCACCCCATTCTATTGTGGGTTATGGTGTGTCGCCAACTCCCGTTTAATCCATTCTACTACACAAAAATTCTTAAACTCATTTGAGACATACTCACCACCGTTATCACTCCTCAGAGATTTAACCTTCTTGCTAGAATATTTATCGACTAATGCTTTAAATTCACAAAACTTTGTGAAAGTCAAATACTTCTTCTGCATGAAAGATATCCAGCATTTATGAGAAAATTCGTCAACAAATATAACATAATACCTGTATTTGGCGGTGGATGCTGTCGAGAATGGTCCACACACATATGAATGGACTCACTCTAGAATTGCTTCTGCTCGACTATTTCTGTCATGAAAGGAAGCCTTGGTGTATTTTCCTAAAGTACACCCCTTGCATGTATCAACTTTCTCAAGCGTACCTTTGGGAAGACCAGTGTAGATGTACTACATGATTTTCAAAGCCCCATGAGGCAAGTGGCCCAAACACCTTTGCCACAACTCGCCAATGTCTCCGCTCTGCATCTTCTCTACTTTCATGCTAAAAGCAACACAATCCTATACCTCAAACTTATAGAGATTCTTAACTTGAATCCCCATCTTCTTTACTTGACTCATGGCTATGTGTGGAAGGAATGCCTTTCCTTTCGAGAAGATCACATCATAGCCTCTATCCTTAAGCATGGCAATTGATACTAAGTTCTTCTTCAACAGGGGCACATACATAACATATCTAAGGCTAAGAGGAGCACCCTACTTCCTCTGAAAAGTAACTGTGCCCAATCCAGTAGAATTATACCTCCTGTTGCCACCCATCTTGATATGCATCTGGAGATATTTCTACTCCAGGTCACTAAAAAACTCCTTGTCACCAGTCATGTGGAATGAAGCTCCACTGTCAAGGTACCATACACTACCGGTCATTGATGAAACCATACATGAAATGAGAGTAAAGTCCAATTTGAATGGAGAGGCCAAAGCCTCACCCACTGCTCCTCTTGAGGACTTCTTCTTGGACTTCTTGAGTAGAAAATTTGTAGAAAAATGTCCTAGCTCATGAAAATGAAAGCAGTTAACTTTCATCATGTCTTTCTTCTTACCTCCATGGCAAGAATCTGATTTGGAATGGGACTCCTTCCCTTTCCCTTTCTTTTCCTTACTCGCTAAGGCATAATTTTCCTCATCATCAGTCTTTGATGAGGAACCATCTATGGTGTTACTTATAATATCCTCCTGCATCAAATCTGACCACAATCGTTCCCAAATTGCCAACTTCTCCCTCCCATTGGCAGAGTCCTGATAGCTATTTCAACTCTTACGAAGGTCTAAGAGAGCTAGTCTCACCATATCATCCTCAGAAAATATTATTCCAACACTTCCAAGCTCATCATGGTGAGCTTGATCAAGTATTTTGGAATGGTCTCGCCTTTCTCCATCTTGATTTTTCGAAGTTTTTCTTTCAGTGCCAACTTCCTGTGGTCACTGTTGTTCTCGAATAGGTCCGTCAATGCTTTACACACAGCATACAAAATTTTCCTTCCCATGGAGACTCGAGACAATGTGGTCTCGAACTCCCTCAAGGATTATGCACCTTGCCTTTGCCACACACTTCTTCCATTCAGCTAGATTCTACGCATCCAATGTCGCTGCCTTATGAATGACTTGATCAATGAATTCCTTCAAGCCATTATCCTCCAGTGCAACCTCCATTATTTCCTTCTAGGCTATATAATTCGAGTTGCCTTCCAAGGAATCATGGAAAATTTTAGGGGCTAAACTTTGCCCAGTGGGCTAATTTTCCATGATTTTTCCAAAAAAATATTCGCCAATTTCCAATTTTTATAAAATACGATTCGCCCAAATTTTAGAATATAAAATCATTTTACCTAAAAAATCGCCAACGTTATATAGAGACTATATATAAATCATTAAAAATTTGAATAATTTTACAAATATATCAATAAACATTTTATAATTTGTATATTAGGATTAGTGAGATTCGCCAATGTTTTTAAACTTCAATTAAATTTTCCATCCTTAAAATTTTCCTTGCAAGGAATACTTGACCCACACACCGTAGAATGCCATCTGCTGGTCCTGAAGTATCTATTGAAAATTTGAATTTCACCTATAATCCAAAACTCAAAACTTTGAAATCTCCTCTAGTATACTATCTTTAGCTCTGATACAATGTAGCTTTACCTATAGATTCATAGCTCATGTAATGTACTAAAACACAAGGCAAGAATCTAATCTACTATTTAAACAATGGAAACCAAGAATCGATGGATAAAAAAACCCTCTAAGTCTTCAAAATCTTTTAAAAGATCAAAACTTTCGCATGAGGATGAACTCTTAAAATAGACGGAAAACACTATCGGTAGCGAAAAGCACAAGAAATAGTGGAGAAACAAGTTATTGATAGCTTTGAATTGAAGCCGTTGGATCTGGCCGATCAATGGTTCAGATCAAACCGACATATAGCAAATCGGCGATGGCCATCGGGGGCTATCAGAGGTAGTCACATGAATGTTGTGATAGCGATCAGTGGGGTCAACAAGGACTGTCGATCAAGCGTGTAGATGGATGGCCCAGGTTAACCCGCCATATCACATCGACAAATACAAAGGAGCGATTATAATTGGCCCAGGGCTTATGCGATATGTGATTGCGACTAGTCACATCGCAATATCGCATCAGAGCAGTACAATGGAGCGGGGTTGTATATCTATCCATTTATATATATATATATATATATATATAGATACAGCTTTAAATTCACAAAACTTTGTGAAAGTCTAATACTTCTTCTGCATGAAAGATATCCAACATTTATGAGAAAATTCATCAACAAATATTACATAATACTTGTATTTGGTGGTGGATACTGTCGAGAATGGTCCACACACATATGAATGGCCTCACTCTAGAATCGCTTCTGCTCGACTATTTCTATTATGAAAGGAAGCCTTGGTGTATTTTCCTAAAGTACACCGCTTGCATGTATCAACTTTCTCAAGCGTAACTTTCGGAAGACCAGTGTAGATGTACTGCATGATTTTCAAAGCCCCATGAGGCAAGTGGCCCAAACACCTTTGCCACAACTCACCAATGTATCGCTCTGCATCTTCTTTGCTTTCATGCTAAAAGCTAAACAATCCTCTACCTCCAACTTATAGAGATTCTTAACTTGAATCCCCATCTTCTTTACTTGACTCGTGGCTATGTGTTGAAGGAATGCCTTTCCTTTCGAGAAGATCACATCATAGCCTCTATCCTTAAGCATGGCGACTGATACTAAGTTCTTATTCAATAGGGGAACATACATAACATCTCTAAGGCTAAGAGGAGCACCCTACTTCCTCTAAAAAGTAACCGTGCCCAATCTAGTAGAATTATACCTCCTGTTGCCACCCATCTCGATATGCATCTGGAGATATTTCTACTCCAGGTCACTAAACAACTCCTTGTCACCAGTCATGTGGAATGAAGCTCCACTCTCAAGGTACCATACGCTACCGATCATTGATGAAACCATGCATGAAATGAAAGTAAAGTCCAATTTGAATGGAGAGGCCAAAGCCTCACCCACTGCTCCTCTTGAGGACTTCTTCTTGGACTTCTTGAGCAGAAAATTTTTAGAAAATGTCCTAGCTCATGAAAATGAAAGCAATTAACTTTCATCATGTCTTTCTTCTTACCTCCATGGCAAGAATCTGATTTGGAATGGGACTCCTTCCCTTTCCCTTTCTTTTCCTTACTCGCTAAGGCATAATTTTCCTCATCATCAGTCTTTGATGAGGAACCATCTATGGTGTTCCTTATACTATCCTCCTACATCAAATCTGACCACAATCGTTCCCAAATTGCCAACTTCTCCCTCCCATTGACAGAGTCCTAATAGCTATTCCAACTCTTGGGAAGGCCTAAGAGAGCCAGTCTCACCATATCATACTGGGAAAAAATTATTCCAACACTTCCAAGCTCATCATGGTGAACTTGATCAAGTATTTTGGAATGGTCTCGCCTTTCTCCATCTTGATTTTTCGAAGTTTTCCTTTCAGTGCCAACTTCTTATCGTCACTGTTGTTCTCGAATAGGTCCGTCAATTCTTTCCACATAGCATACAAATTTTCCTTCCCATGGAGACTCGAGACAATGTGGTCTCGAACTCCCTCAAGGATTATCCACCTCGCCTTCGCCACACACTTCTTCCATTCATCCAGATTCTACGCATCTAATGTCGCTGCCTTATGAATGTATTGATCAATGAATTCCTTCAAGCCATTATCCTCCAGTGCAACCTCCATTCTTTCTTCCAGGCTATATAATTCGAGTTTCCTTCCAAGGAATACTTGAGCCACACACCGTAGAATGCCATCTGTTGGTCCTGAAGTATCTATTGCAAATTTGAATTTCACCTATAACCCAAAACTCAAAACTTTGAAATCTCCTCTAGTATACTATCTTCAGCTCTGATACAATGTAGATTTACCTATAGATTCATAGCTCATGTAATGTACTAAAACACAAGGCAATAATCTAATCTACTATTTAAACAATGGAAACCAAGAATCGATGAAAACAATAATCAACAAGAGGAATATAATCAAAGACACATAACACAATTGTTTCTCTGAGGAAAGGCACTACTCAAAACCCCGAATATCTATTGCATTAATTATAAATCTGAGTGATAATACAAATCTTGTTCTCACAAGAACAATTCCGCACAAGTATGATCAACTATCTGCCTCACAAGCCCACATTGACCAACACTTAGCCAATTTCTACTACCTTCTAGACCCCTATTTCCTTACGCAATTCTTGTGAGGAATAGCCCATATTTAATTGGGAATTTCTTCTTCCATAATTGCGCAATCCAAAACTAGGCCCTCTTCTGATTGCATGCATGATCTGTACAACTCAGATCATTCTACAACTAATAGTACATTGTCCCTGTACTCTAGTCTCAACTGAGTCTTTCTTTGAATCAACATGCATGAGTTTCTCATGAGGAAATCATCAGTTAGCTAGAATATCACTGAGGATGCACCAATGCACCAACTCACTACTAGACCTCTACTAGTTCCACAAATAGTTAGAACTAGTTTAACTGACCATAACTCAGTTAAACTGAGTTATCTAATTGGAACTCAAATAAACTCATCCTGGACCCTTAGAATTTGGGGAGAACATATACATGACTACAAAAAGACTTCCAACTCGAAATTCCTAAGCTAATTAACTTAATTAAGCTTAATTAACTATTTACAAGTTTCTATGAGAATATAATTCAATTTTTAATTCACAATTTAATTCAAGGACAAATTAAACTGGAATTTCTTCTTACCATTTCTCAACAGATCAAGGGTGATGCTTTCCTTTGGATGTAAATGATCTCCTTCAACTCCATAATAATTGAGGAGGTGCTCCTTTGGGAGATCAATAGTCAAGTATTGAAGGACAATTTGAAAATGAAACATTGGTCCCCAATATTTAAGAAATTATTTAATGAATGCCTCAATATAAGGGATGTTCATGGGTTTACAACAACATTTAAGCTAGTCTCTTTGAACATCCCCAAATTAATTAAGGAAGAACCTTGTGACAAAATCCTCATGAAGCATGTTTATATTTGAATTATACTTGGTAATTATTGCAACATGATTCACAACTAAATAAGGATCATCATCATATTTTAGGACACTCGTCATAGAACTTGTATCCCATCAATTTGGATATCCAAGAATATCCTTGACATCGAAAGAAGGGTATATGACATGCAAATCCCAACTAGCCATTGCCTTGAGACTTATATCATAAATAAATGTGGATTTGTTAGGGTGAATTCACAATGCCTTGAGAGATGCTTTCTTCATCCTACAAGCATTGAAATATTGAAGCTCGATGAACAAATAGGGATTCATTCTTCCATTGGAGTCATCATATGAGTAGATTTATATTTGTCTACAAGATAATATCGATCAATAAAATGAAGCTCAAGCATTGCATTATGAGGAGGTTGACTAAAATCCTCCCCAACAACGACACCAAAGATGTTGATGCAAAATCTAGCAGGTCTTGTAGAGGGGTGCTCTACAAGGGAAACACTAGACTAAGTCAAAACAATGCTGTGTGGCCCAATATCAACAAAAACTCTACCCCCTACTATTTATGGACTTCCATCAATGGGATTATTCTCGATATATAGGTCACCTATGAGAGATATTCTAGGCTTAAAGGTTTAGGTTGTAACAATAGGCTCCTAAGGGATGGCTTGACTTAGGTTTAAGGCTTATCTAATGAGAATAAGGAAATTTGCATCCCTTAGAGAGGATTAATTAGGGAATTCTATACCTAGGGCTTAAGTGATAGCAAGAAAAATGGATTATCCAAAGGTCAATGTGTCAAGTAAAGGTTTCCCAACAATGAATCTTAGCAAGCTAATGGCATATGAAACCTTTAGAAAGTCCTCAAGTTGAAGCTTAGCAATCCTAGGGTTTTCCTAGGGTAAATTAGCTAGGGCAAGAGAAATCAAGGCCTAAAATGGATAGATTAGCCACCAAGGAGGTTGATTTTGAGGCAACCAAGTCTACCCTTGATGTTGAATCCTTCCACCACCAAAAAATCCTCTTCTAAGAAAATTTTCTCCAAGCCCAAGTTTAGGGCGCTTATCCTTAAGAGGTTGAAAATAGAAGAGAAAAGGAATGTTAATTTCAATTTATGGATAAGATAAGGTTTGATAACCAAAATGACAAGGTTAGCTCTTAGTCCTTGGGTTGATGGAGTCTATGTGTGTGATAGATTAGCTAAATCTTGCAAAGGAGTAAGGATGTTTTGATGCCTTAGCACAAAACCCTAACTATTATCTTTGTGAGGGATCAATATCACTTGGGAGAGTTATTACAAAGATTCACCAAGGGTATTATCAATCACATTTCATTCATGAGTAATGAATACAACGATTATATGTAGATTCCATACAATTGATCTTCAATAATAAATAGTGCAATAGATAAACCCTACATAATTAATACATTCTATACATTAGACGTAAGTGTGATAATTTTTTTATCAAGAACAAGTTTCACTTAGAAGATGAAATGCATGTATAATACACTATTGATCTAAGATAACTTCTCCAATGACAAGAAAGTAGCTCCAAAAGACAAAGAGCTCCATAGATCACATATTCTCCAAGATAAAAAGAGGTCGAAATCTCCTAAGAGGGATGAAATAGTCAGAAGTGATAATGAATATAATGAATGATTCTCTCTTATATTTATAGGAGGAGGGTGACATCTAATTATCATAAAAAGCCCTCAAAAACATGTTTGATGAGAATATATGCTTATGTTAAAAGACAAGCCACCAGCTTCAATCATAAATTCTTAAATAAGCTCAGATGTGTGAGTCGCTAGGTTTTTAGGGCTGATGTCAAGCTAAAAAACCTCCAAATGCCATGTCAAAGTGCTATAATGTATTAAATGTGATGTAGAAGCATGTAAAAATTAATATCTGAGGGTTTTCCCTCAAATCCACCTCAATGGATCCTTGTGGTCCCAATATCTAGTTGGGGCATTACAATGTGACCTCCATGGGTCTCCAACTGCTTAAAGTGTCCATCTCTACTTTAGCACTAGGAGATTTCTAGGTGCAACTAGCCCCATAGTCCTTAAAGGTGATATCATCCTCATATAGGCCCTGGATTAGCTTCCATTCATCAATTGGCGTTGAGGTTGACCTGGGGGCATGATGGGCCCATGTGTATCATCTTGAAGAATCATACAATCTAATGCAATGTGGTACAACATCCTGGGTACGCGACTACTGCTAGGAGGCCCAATAGTCTCAACGCCTTACCTGTTTGTGCCAATATAATTCTCCAATGGCTTGGGTACCTATGGATAAGGTGACCAACACATGGGCTACGAACCACTTGATAATCACAAAACAGGTTCTCGTAAAAGAAACCAGTCATTAGGGACAAAAATCATCATTGCATCTAAGTGAACTGATCTTAAGTGTCATGGGATATTTAATACTTCATATAAGGGTCCCCTTCCAAAATTAGGGATTTAATCTCACAATGGTGTTTCCTACCATGGTAGGAGTAGCTAGAGGAAAACCCTATTAGATGTTTCCAATCCCTAAGGGGAAGTGATATTTCCTTAGTCCACCCCTCAATTGATAAGCGTTGGTGAATAAAAATGATGATACAAAGGGGATAAGACTTCATGGCCAAGTTCCATGGTAAAAGGGATTGATTGATGGGCGTGTCTGCATATTGTGATCCAAAATGGATCAAAAAACCCTCTAAGTCTTCAAAATATTTTAAAAGATCAAAACTATCGCATGAGGATGAACTCTTAAAATAGGCGGAAAACACTATCTCCAGCGAAAAGCACAAGAAACAATGGAAAAACAAGTTATTGACAGCTTTGAATCAAAGCCGTCGGATCTGGCCGATCAACGATCCAGATCCAACCGACATATCGCAAATCAGCGATGGCCATCGGGGGCTATCGGAGGTAGTCACATGAATGTTGTGATAGCGATCAGAGGGGTCAACAAGGACTGTCGATCAAGTGTGTAGATGGATGGCCCAGGTTAACCCGCCATATCGCATCGACAAATACAAAGGAGCGATTATAATTGGCCCAGGGCTTATGCGATATGCGATTGCGACTAGTCACATCGCAATTATATATAAATATACATATATATATATATATATATATATATATATATATATATATATATATATATATATATATATATATATATATATATATATATATATATATATATATATATATATATCTATATATATATATATATATATATATATATATATATATATATATATATATATATATATATATATATGCATATGCGATGCAATGGCCGGACCCGACGGGCTTATAAGTGATATTTGATATAATTTGAGATCCGTAAAAAGAGCTTTTTCTATGTAAAGTTGTGTTTTCGTTAAATAAACGAAAACCAAGGGAAACACGATTTGGGCAATGTTGCTGGACCTGAAAGGGTTATTAATACTGTTATATATGATTTCAAGTCTGATATGAGCGGGATTCCATGTTTCAACATATTTTTAATATAAAAGAGAATAGCCCAGATTTCAGGAGAACCAAAGGTGGTAAATGGTTTGGTTCAGACTCTGCTCGATCCCATACAAAGCGTGCCATGTGTCCAGGCTGAGGAGAGAGAAAACCACCCTCATTGGGTGGTTAACCCACATATGAAAGGGCTGCCCGAAATGAACCACAACAATTAGATCTGGATCTCCTAGATCAACGATAGAGATGCGATGAGCGGTATAAAGGCAGGCCTAATAGGAGTTATAAGGCGGAACCTATAAGATTTCAAATTGATGAATAGTGATTTGGCGGATTTTCCCGTGTTTTGTAGCATTTCTCTGTGTAAAAAGAAAATGACCAATTTTGGGATTTCAAAGGCCCAATGACCATTCTGTTACAGTATAGGTGGCCACCATCCCTGGAAGCATTTAGAAATGATTGCTAATGATAAGAAAGGGATCTGAGAGGACAGAGGTCGAGAAGTTAGAGAGCCTGAGAAGGTGAAATGTACAAACAATGCCAATTGGCTTTAAAGCCATAGATAGAGAGCAAAAAGTGGTAGAAGAAATGCTGAGATAGAGCAACAGAGATAGAAAGTCAATGAGGAGAGTCTGGGTACTCAGAAGAGACTTGGGGGATCCAAGTAAAGCCTTATTATTTTGTATCTATTGTGTGAGGCTCAAATTGAGCTCACTGTTGTAAAACTCTATTTTGAAGACATAATAGAGAGGTCACCATTGAAGGCTAGACTAGGAGATGTAGCCCAGGAGTGTTGGGTGAACTCCTTATTAAACTTGTGTTTATGTGTGTTGTCTATTATGTTTCTTTTACTGCTTCATTTTCTATGTATTTCGCAATCTTATCGATCCATTGCACAAATTAACATAGGCATATCCATGCACATGAGTCTGTAATACATTAATAATTGTTTAAGGTCATATATCAGATCAAGTCATATCATAGCTTTAGGTTTACTAAGGTTAGACAAGCTTGTGTTGGATTTTTGAATGCTAACTATGTCAAAGCTCAAATTAGGAGAAGGAGAACTCGTTGAGACTAACCAAAAAATAGGAATAATCCATCCTAGGAGTAAATGGCAGAAGAAACTCCCTTGGAATCATACTCTCAGTTCACAGACAATTTCACGACCATCAGAGCCATGATAGAAGAGATGTATCGAGAATTTAAGAAAGGTCGAAGTGAAGATACTTCAACATCCAAACAAGACAAAGGAATAGAGGAACCTCTTCTAGATGGCCATTCAAAAGGCAAATGGAAAGGAAAAGAGCCTCCTCTATCAACACCTCCTTCTAGCCCTTTGATTAAATTAGATGTAAAATTTGATTTGCCAATATATGATGGAGAATTAAATGCAAAAAAACTAGATAACTAGATTAGACAGATAGATGTCTATTGCAAGGTGGAGAACATCAATTTAGAAAGGAGAAAGATTCAACTGGCCAGCCATCACCTTGGAGGAACAGCCCTAGTGTGGTGGGAAGGCAGGACACAAGCTGATTTGAAGAAGCATGGTAAAAATTCTTCTACCTAGAATGAAATTGTTTCTGCCATTAAAAAACAATTCTATCTGCTAGCTTATATGCAGCAAGCCATGATGAGTTGGCAAACTCTTCGCCAATTAAAGCGGCAAAGTGTACAAAGCTATACCCAAGAGTTTAGAAAAAGAGCTTTAATTCTAGGCATTTCTCTAGACTCACCTGAAACTTTGCTGAAGTATATAGGTGGTCTACACAACTATTTGAGGCACACCATTCTCATGTTTAACCCTACTAGCATAGATGAGGTATCTGTTCAAGCTACACATCTAGAGGCTAGAGGCAAGAATGTGAACCCAGAGATTGGGGGATCATCAAAACCCACTGAAAGCAAGAACAAGGAAAAGAGAAAGCAGAAATGGAAAGAGAGGAAGACAAATACTGTACAGAAAGACAAACCTCCATGCACTCACTGCAAGAAGGTTGGACATGATGATGAACATTGTTGGTCTTTGCATCCGGAGTTGAAACCCAAGAAGTTCTATGGCAAGAAGAAGAATACTGTCGCTGCTATTCAGAAAGATTTGGGGTTAGACTCAGGTCAGGTATAAAGGTAAAAATTCTAAAGCATCTACTAGTAATTTTGCACAATATATTGATAATGAAGAAAATGAGAGGAAAAGACATGAGCTTTTTCATGTTAGAGTTATTTCCAAGCATCAAAAGATTGATACTTTATTTGATAGTGGATTACAAGTAAACTTGATTTCTGAAGCAATTGTAAAGAAGTTGGGACTACTAACCACACCTCACAAGAGGCCATATCGATTAGGTTGGGTATGTGATAAAGCAAAGCTTTCAAGTGACTAGACAATGTAAACTTAGGTTTGCTTTTGGGTCAACTTTTGTAGATGAGGTTGAGTTAGATATAGTTCCTTTGGATATATGTGGTATTGTTTTAGGAAGTCCTTACTTGTATGATAGAAAGGCCATTTTCTATAGAACTAAAAATAAGTATCAACTCACAAAAGATGGGATAGAATATATTGTAAGAGCTCGTCAGCTCAAAAATAACTACACTCTCATTAACTCAGGGCAGATGAAAAGAATTGTAAATTCATGCAAGCAATTTTTACTAATTGTTGTAAAGGAAAAGACCCCTGATAAAACCAATGTATTTGAAGGCTGTGATGCTAAACAGAAAGCTGATTTAGAAAAGGTTGTTTCAGAATATGATATCCTATTTCAAGAACCTAAAGGTTTTCCACCCAAAAGGGAAATTGTACATGATATTAATTTGCAGCAAGATGCTCCATTTCCTAACATTGGAATGTATAGGTTATCTTCTATAGAGAATGCAGAGATCAAGAATCAGATACAAGAGCTTCTCAAGAAAGGGTTCATAAGACCAAGCACATCACCATGTGGATCTCCAATTGTCTTGGTGAGAAAGAAAGATGGTTTGTGGAGGATGTGCATTGATTACAGAGCACTGAATAAAATAACGATCAAAATCGTTATCCTCTTCCTCGCATAGATGATCTATTAGATCAGCTGAAAGAAGTTGTTTACTTTTCCAAGTTAGACTTGCATAGTGGCTACCATTAGGTTAGTGTTATAGAACAAGATGTATAGAAGACTGATTTCAAAACAAAGCAAGGGATGCATGAATGGCTAGTTATGCCTTTTGGCTTAACTAATTCTTTTGCCACTTTCATGAGAGTTATGAACGATGTACTCTGACCTTTTATTGATTATTTTTTAATTGTATATTTAGATGACATTCTTTTTTTTCAGTAAAACATGGGAAGAACATTTGAAGCATGTAAAGTAGACTCTAGATGTTTTGAAAAAAGAAAATCTCTATGTTAAATTATCAAAATGTGAATTTGGAAAAACATATTTGAATTATTTGGGTCATATTGTAGGGGGTGGTGAATTGAAGATAGACCCCTCTAAGGTTGAAGTCATTGTGAACTGGCCTAAACCCAAAGCTGCTACAGAAGTTAGAAGCTTCTTAGGAGTAGCACCATATTGGAGAAAGTTTATTGCTAACTTTTCCTTGATTTCAACTCCCTTACATTCTTTAACAAGATTGAACAAGGTGTTTTAGTGGGGAGGCAAACAGCAAAAAGCCTTCAACACCTTGAAAGAAAATATTAGTACAACACTATTACTAGCATTGCTAGATCTTCAAAGACCATTTGACATTGAAACAAATGCTAGTGACTATGCCATGGGAGCATTGTTGATGCAACATGGTAAACCCATATGTTATCATTCTGAGACATTTAATTCTGAAGTAGTTAATTATCCCACATATGATAAGGAATTGTATGCTTTAGTACAGAGTGTGAAAAAGTGGAAACATTACCTATTGGGCAAAGAAACAGTTATACATACTGATCATCAGCCACTTCAATATTTACACTCACAAACTAAATTGCACCAATCAAGAAACTATAGGTGGATGGGTTTTCTACAACAGTTTCATCTTGTCATCAAATATAAGAAAGGCATTCACAATAAGGTTGCAGATATGTTATCTAGACCAATTATAAATGCATATACTATACTTAAGCATAACTCAGTATTGCATGAAAGATACATTGAGCAATATGCTCAAGATGTAGATTTTAAAGATGTATATGCAACTTTAAGTCATGGCAAACAAGTAAAAGAGTTGGATTATCATGTTAAGGACCAAATCTTGTATCATTTGGGAAAGTTATGCATTCCTCAAATTGAAGGAGTTAACATAATTTGAGAAGCACATACTTCTCTAATATCAGGTCATTTTGGTGTAAGTAAAATAGTTTCACAACTGCAAAGATTCTGTTATTGGCTAATAATGCATGAAATAGTTTCTAGATTTATTAAAGGGTGTATAATGTGTGCTAGAAGCAAGCCCAACAATAGAAAGCTAGGCTTGTACACTCCACTTCTAGTTCCTTCTCATCGTTGGGAAAGTGTTTCCATGGACTTTGTTGGGGGACTGCCAAAATCTAGAAAAGGTCATGATTATTTATATTTTATTGTGGACAGGTTCAGCAAAATGTGTATTTTAATACCTTGTAACAAGCAGATTATAGCTGAACAAACAACAAAGTTGTTCTTTCAGCATGTATGGGTTCATTTTGGGTTACCCACTTCCATTGTATCTGATCGAGATTCCAAATTTGTTGGGAAATTTGGTCTAGTCTATTGGAGTTAATGGACACCAAACTAAAGAAGAGCACAACCTTTCATCCATAAACAGATGGCCAAACAGAGGTGGTCAACAGGACATTGATCCAGTTGCTCAGGGGCTATTACAACTAGAATCCCAAGCTTTGGGATGAACATTTATGTTATGTGCAACATGCTTACAACCGTGCTAAGCATTCTTCTACACAAAGATCTCCTTTTGAGATTTGTTTCGGGTTTACACCAAGGTCTCCCTTGGATTTTGTCTTTAGTAAAGACATAGCAGTTGATGGACACATTGATGTGGACAAAGAAACCAAGTTCATTGAATAGATCTAAGAAATCCACTAGGTAGTGCGAGAACATTTGGAAAGAAGCCAAGCCAAGTACAAGGCAAGGCATGATAAGCATCGAATTGAGCACAACTTCCAAGTTGGTGATCAAGTCTGGCTGTACATCAGTAAAGACAAAATGCAAGGTGAAGGTAAAAAGCTAAAGCCAATAAGGTATGGGCCTTTCAAGATACTTGAGAAAATTGGTGAGAATTCTTTTTGCCTTGATTTGCCAGCTTACATGCACATCTATTCAATAGTTAATGCAGATAACTTGAGAATATTTGAACCTTCATTAATTGAAGATCCGGAAGAGAAAAACCAGTTTCCTTTTATTGATGATCTGTTGCCTGAATATCTCAATGAGTTTTAGGAAGATACAGTTCTGGACAGGAAGGTAAGAACTACGTGCATAGGGGAAGTTGAGTACCTCAGAATTGGAATCAAAGGTTCAAAACCAAGCAGTGCTAGATGGATAGAGATTGGGTAAGTGAAGAAGTTGTATCCTCACTTGATTGATACTTAAAAACCAACTTTTGGTGGTCCAAAAGCCTTTTCAGTGGGAAGGCGTGATCCAAAAACCCTCTAAGTCTTAAAAATATTTTAAAAGATCAAAACTATTGCATGAGGATGAACTCTTAAAATAGGCGGAAAACACTATCAGTAGCAAAAAATACAAGAAATAGCAGAAAAACAAGTTATCGATAACTTTGAATCAGAGCCATTGGATTTGGTCGATCAACGGTCCAGATCCGATCGGAATATTGCAAATCAGCGATGGCCATCAGAGGCTATCGGAGGTAGTCACGTGAATGTTGCGATAGCGATCAGCAGGGTCAACAAGGACCGTCGATCAAGCGCACAGATTGACGGCCCAGGTTAACCCGCCATATCGCATCGGCAAATGAAAGGGCCACCAAAAATGAACCACAACTGTTATATCTGGATCTCCCAAATCAAATATGGAGATGCGATGAGGCGTATAAAGGCGGACTCAATAGGAGTTATCAGGCGGAACCTATAATATTTCAAATCCGATGAACAATGATTTGGTAGATTTTCCCATGTTTTGCAGCGTTTCTCTGTGTAAACAGAAAACGACCAATTTTGGGATTTCAAAGGCCAGATGACCATTACGTTATAGTACAGGTGGCCACCATCCTTGGAAGCGTTTAGCAATGATTTCTAATGCTCAAAAAGGGATTTGAGCGGACAGAGGTCGGGAAGCTAGAGAACCCGACAAGGTGAAATGAACAGACAACGCCGACTAGCTTTAAAGCCGTAGACAGAGAGCAAACAGAGGTAGAAGCAGTGCTGAGACAGAGCAACAGAGACAGAGAGTCAGTGAGGAGAGTTTGGGTACTCATAAGAGACTTGGGTGATCCAAGTAAAGCCTTATTGTTTTGTATCTTTTGTGTGAGGCTCAAATTGAGCTCACTGTTGTAAAACTTTGTTTTGAAGAGATAATAGAGAGGTCACCACTAAAGGCTAGACTAGTAGATGTAGCCCAGGAGTGTTGGTTGAACTCCTTATTAAACTTGTTGTGTTTATGTGTGTTGTCTATTATGTTTCTTTTACTGCTTCATTGTCTATGTATTTCACAATCTTATTGATCCATTGTACAAAGTAACATAGGCATATCCATGCACATGAGTCTGTAATACCTTAATAATTGTTTAAGATCATATATCAGATCATATTGAGTATATAGATGTGAGGAGGATGCATTTTTTGACGCATGAGTTACCAACTTGACCTTTTTTCTCCATCCCTCTTGTGTGCCTTTTACTTTTCCTTGATTTTTGTTTCTATTGTTACTGATAACTCAAGTGTTTGAGTTTGCTTTCAATGATGTGGTAGTTATATTACCCCTTAATGATGAGTTAGTTTGTTTCTCATCATGGTTGGGACATGCAAGGGTTCCCGTTTATGATGTAAGGAACAACATGTCCTCAGTAACTAGGAGGTGGCCATAATTAGTGAGGTAAAACTCATGCTAGGGGTTTTCCCATGTCATAATTCTTATGTCTCTGGCTATCTTTTGAATTTTAATATTAATTGTTTTTTTTTGCTATGACCATGGTATGCTCTTTTTATTTCTTTAAATTGCATCAACCTCCTAGAGAAAAGTTTCCAGGACCTACCTAAGTATGTGGAGGTATGGGTGGAAAACCCCAAAGAACTAATCATTAGTTGAATCCAAAGAATAGAGGAGAGATAACGGTTTGTAATGTATGATTTAAAGTGCTTCCCCTGAAGAAGACTTGCACACAGATCTCAAATTACATATACCTAAACCTGAATCACTGTAATACTGAAACAACCACTGAATCAATCACAGATCACTAAGCCAATTATAGATCACAAAACAATAGCATCATCACTAATCAAAATTCTATTCCATAACCAATTGAACCCAACTAGTACTATCAAACACAGATTATGAGAGAGACATCATTGACAGACAACAACATACATCACATATCTGATCAAATATTAACAACTCATACTGAAAAAACCATGGCATATATACATGACTTTTACAAAGTGTATTAGTGTATGTACGTGCTTACCATTCACCACACACACATACACATTTTTCCATACTTAAAATACTTCATAGAATATATACATGAAGAAGATTCATGTATGTACGCAAATAACATGAGACGAACACGCATATATATCTGAAAAATTTCATTATAAACACAATTTTACTCTCTGCAACCCTTACTATCAGAATTACATACTTTTAAGATTACTTCATTCAAGTTACAACACAGATCTATCATTGTTAGACATTTTCAATAAGTACAAAAAACAAGCACATATGTCACCATACTTCATATCTGAGTCCTCTCCTTTCTCCTTAGTGAACACATGTTTCATATCAAATCATTCATAAACAATTCATCACTTGCACACTCAACACCTTTATCTCCATCTCTTTATATAGTATTTTCCCTAGCCAATACCTTAGTACCTTGGTAACATTGTAAGTATTATTTGACAGGATCAAATATTTGTTGTCGCACTCATTACTATGGGCCAATACCATGGTAAAGATCTCTGGTATTCATAATACCATGGTGTGCATTCTACACATGACTTCTCTTCAACATACCCACGTATGTACACGATCTTGCTTCACAAGACCCACATATACTTTCTCACACTTGATCTTTTCCATCCATTTGTCTCTGAACTGATATTCTTTTGTTCATATCACTTTTAGCATCTGCATAACTATCATGTTGACATTTCTATCAAGTAGGTTAGAGATATGTAGAGGGATGTCAGAGTAGGGCAGCGAACGTGAAGGACAAGCCATAAGAGGACCAAGTCAACCATGGCTTAAGATGTCAAAGTGGGGAAGTGATGGTGAAGGACAAGCCATCAGGGTACTAACATTGGTGAAACCTTGTAATTTAGATGGAACAAGATGTGTTTACTCACATGTTTTTATGGCAGAATATAATTTTTTCCCATCACTTAATATTTTATTGTATTGCGTAAAAATTAGAAGGAAAAAAGTTTGTAATGAGATACTCTATTTTTACATTTGATTTTAATTAACTTGTAATAATTATTATTATAATATTGATTATATTTCTAATGAATTAAATTTTTTCCAAATCCCAACTCCAATAAAAAAACACTTTTTGATTTGTGGTAAGAATCTTTCAAAATTATTTAATTTTGATTAGAAAAATGGGTTATGGGTTAGATTTTATTTAGCTAAATACTAAAAATATTTAATTTGTACTTTTATTTTTTTACATCCTATGTTTTTTGGTTTACTATTAATTTTGATGAAAAGAAAAAACTTAGGTAAATGATTTCTAAATGATGCCCATCAGTGTTGCCTATGCATAATTGTAAACAATAAGGGTGTCTTTACTTATGAGTGGAAATATTTTCCACTTACCTTTGAAGTGGATTTTTTTTTTTTTTGATAGTGTAAAACATTAGGTGAATACCATACTAGAGAGTTCATACAAAATTTCAATGCATTGGGGTCCATTAGTGATGTAGAATTATAAAAGTTTCCATTGTTGGCAATATAAGCACCATCCTTTGAATATCTGTCACATATTATATTGTAGGTGACAAGAAGATCTCATTTCTCATTGCTAAGAAAAGAGTGCATATGGCACCAAGGCATGTTTGATATGTATAAACAAACTACAAGAGACTCCGTGGAGATGGGGCTATGTATTGTTTTTGAGTTACTCCAAAAATGCATACGTCGAATGCTATGCATTATGAAAGAAATAATGGAAACTGGCTATGGTACATTAAGCAAAGATCTCTTTAAGAAAACAATCTCATCAAAAACCTACTATTGAAGCAACCAATATACAACAATAGTAAGATTATTCTAATTTGTCATATTTTGGGTCGAGTTCAACTTCATGCAGAGTAATAATACATTGCCTTTATTTACAACAATTATAGATAATTTTCTAAATGAGATAATCATCAATAATAGGGAATACAAATGAGAATAAGAATACAACTTACATTTTAAATGCCACCATATTAGATATAGGCAATTTTTTTATTATCAAATGTGCTTCCTCAAGACATAGATTGGCTCAAATGAGGAAAACTTAATTTGTACATGTTGTTTCCTCTTAGTAGAAATTACCCATTCTAGAAAATCAATATTTCTTCATAATGGTTTTAAATTTTTAATTGGTAAAATAAGTGGTAAATTATATACTTTCGTCATCTCAATATTTCAATTATTATTTTAATTGTGTATTCTTAACAAAAACACACTAAACAACCTAAATATAATACAACAATTATTATTTCAAATCAAGGTACAACTTTTCAAATTCAACTATTGAGGCAAAACTAATTTGTACATGTTGTTTCCTATAGTAGAAATTGCCCATTTTAGAAAATCAATTTTTCTTCATAATGGTTTTAAATATTTCTTTGGTAAAATAAGTGGTAAATTATATCTCAATCAAATTTGGTCGTCTCAATATTTCAATTATGTATCACTAACTTAACACAAACACACTAAACAACCTAAACATAATACAACAATTATTATTTTAAATAAAAGTACAACTTTTCCAAGTCAACAATTGAGGAAAAAGTAAATTATATCTCAATCAACTTTCCTCATCTCCATATTTCAATTATTATTTTACTTGTGTATTACCAACTTTACACAAACACAATATCCAACCTAAATATAATACAACAATTATTATTTCAAATCAAAGTACAACTTTTCCAATTCAATAATTGAGGCAAAAGTAATTTGTACGTGTTGTTTCCTCTTAGTAGAAATTTTCCATTCTAGAAAATCAAATTTTCTTCACAATGGTTTTAGATATTTAATTGGTAAAATAATTGGTAAATTATATCTCAATCAACTTTCGTAATTTCAATATTTCAATTATTATTTTAACTGTGTATTTCCAACTCAACACAAAACACTAAAAAACCTAAATCTAATACAACAATTATTATTTCAAATCAAAGTACAACTTTCCAAATTCAACAATTGAGGTAAAAGTTATGTACAACTTCTCCAATTCAACAATTGAAGCAAAAGTAATGTGTACCTATTGTTTCAACTTAGTATAAATTGCCCATTCTAGAAAATCGTTTTTTCTTCACAATGGTTTTAAATATTTCATTGGTAAAATAAGTGGTAAATTATATCAATTCAATATTTTAATTGTGTATTACCAACTTAACACAAAGACACTAAACAACCTAAATATAATACAACAATTATTATTTCAAATCGAAGTACAACATTTCAAATTCAACAATTGAGGCAAAAGTAATTTGTACCCGTTGTTTCCTCTTAGTAGAAATTTCTCATTCTAGAAAATGGATTTTTCTTCGCAATGGTTTTAAATCATTCTATGGTAAAATAAGTGGTAAATTATATCTCAATCAACTTTGGTCATCTCAATATTTCAATTATTATTTTAATTGTGTATTACCAATTTAACACAAACACATTAAAAAACTTAAGTCTAATACAACAATTATTATTTCAAATCAAAGTACAACTTTTCCAATTCAAAAACTGAGGCAAAAGTAATTTGTACATGCTGTTTCATCTTAGTAGAAATTGCCCATTCTAGAAAATCATTTTTTCTTCACAATGATTTTAAATATTTTATTGATAAAATAAAAAGTAAATTATATCTCAATCAATTCTTACCATCTAGATGTTTCACTTATGTATCACCAACTTATATATTCAAAAACTGTCAACTGGAGAGCTGTCAACTCAATGGATGTATGCTCTTGGTATGGTATTACCTGCAGGCCTCGCACCAGAAGAGTAAGAGTTGTGGCCATAATACTTTCCGTTTACGAAGCGGATGGTACATTCAGCCAGAATCCTGAATTGCAATTGGAAGGTACACTTTCCTCATCTCTCGGCAACCTTTCCTTATTGCACACTTCGGATCTTTCTGGTAATAATTTCACAGGAGGAATCCCACCTGAATTCGGGCAGCTTAAGGTGCTGAGAATTCTTGATTCTCGGTTTTAATTATATGCTTGGAGGATCTATTCCAAAATCATTGTTTAATTGTACACGACTTCAATGGATCGGCCTTGCAAATAACATATTGTCAAGGACCATACCTACAAAGATCGGGCGGCTGGTCAAGTTGAAGCATCTTGACTTTGCTATGAATAATTTGGGTGGAGGTATTCCAACTACTTTGAAAAATTGTACATCTGTCCGAGAGTTGGTGATGAGATGGAACGGGCTCAGTGGGCCTATCCCTTCATTTTTGGGTTCGATGACAAGTCTCTCCCATCTTGACATTGAAGGGAACAATTTCAGTGGTCCAATCCCTTCAAATTTGGGTCTGCTGAGAAGTTTATCCAGTCTTTCCCTTGGTGATAATTCGCTACTCAGCTATTGGAGCTCCTCTTGTCGCAGAATGATTTGAGTGGAAGAATGCCAATGGAGTTGGGGTTGTTGTAGAAACTACAGACGCTCAATCTAAGGAGTAACAAATTGGAGGACACTATTCCTCTTTCATTGGGAAATTGCTCTTCCCTTCGGATTTTAGATTTGGGGCAGAACCGATTGTCTGGAAATATACCACCTCAATTGGGCAATTTAAGAGAACTTAGCCAAATGTACATTGATGGCTTAAAAGATGTGGGTAATATTTCAGGTTCTATCCCTTCAGAAATAGGAAACTGTAGCAATATTTCATCTCTGAAATTAAGGGGGAACGCAATTCAAGGCCCATTGCCCATGAATATATTTCAGCTTCCCCTCTATGAGTTAGATCTTTATTCAAATAGCATCACAGGGAGTATACCTAAAGCCATGGCCAATTCAACTCAATTGAGCAAATTACATCTTAGTAAAAATAAGCTCACCGGCAATATCCACGAAGGCATTACAAATTTGACTAATCTTGCATCACTTTATTTGGGAAACAATAATCTCAAAGGTATAATTCCAAAGTCCATAGGAAACCTTCAGTGTATTCAATACATGGATTTGAGTTCAAATGAATTAGTTGGATGCATCCCATATAGTATAGGTCAGCTAAAGTTTCTCTCTGGTCTAAGTATATATAATAACAAAATATATGGGAGTATTCCAGATAGTATTGGTGATTTGGTTTCACTTTACACTTTTATCCAAAAAAATAATTTAACAAAGTCAATTCCTAAGGGCCTTAGCAATTGCACTTCTCTCACTACTTTCTCTGCTCATTCTAATAGCTTCATTGGGACTATGCCGGCATCTTTTGCCACCAACACAAACATTCAATTGTTGGATTTAAGTGCAAACAAATTTAGAGGGCAACTCCATAGTTACTTGGCATTTTTTCATGATTTAAGAGTTCTAAATCTTGGAAATAATAATTTTTATGGTTGTATTTGGCATTTTTTCATGATTTAAGAGTTCTAAATCTTGGAAATAATAATTTTTATGGTTGTATTTCTAAATGGATTACAAATCTTACTAATTTATATTTTTTGGATTTATCCAATAATAAATTTAGTGGAACAATACCATATGATCTTGGAAGACTTCAAAGATTTGCAATTAATGCATCTTTGCAAGATACATCTAGATTGTATTACAATAGTGAGGTCATCCCAAACAACACAATAGCCAAAGAAATGACTATTGACATGAAATGTCATGAGTATAATCTATCATATGTTTTACCTATACGCATTGTATTAGATCTATCTGGCAACAATCTTATAGGGGAAATTCCTGCAAGCATAGGAAGTATGAGCAGTTTGGTATTATTGAATATATCAAGGAACCAACTCAAAGGAGGAATACCTACATCTCTTACTAACATATCTATGTTGCTAGAGTTGGACTTGGTCGAAAATATTTTAAGTGGACAAATTCCAGATGAACTTTCTAAGATTCATGGGTTGGATGTTCTAAATGTTTCATCTAACAACCTTTGTGGGCAAATTCCAACAGAAACACAATTTTCCACTTTCACTATAACTTCATTTCAAAAGAACAAGTGTTTGCGGGGATGCCCTTTAGATTCATGCAATTACAGAGAAAAATCTAAGAGAGAAGATAATAGTACTAATAAGAATAATAATAAGAAAGTGGATTGTTTAAATTGTATAAATGAAAAAATGTAATTGACAGCAATAGGAATAAGAGTAGGGATTGGATTTGGAAAAATAGTTATCATATTCATATTGTAGCAAAGAGCCAAGTTGTGTTGTGGTTATTTGGTTTTTCGTCCATAAAACCACAAATATTTTAGGGAATGTATCGAATCCCTACTTAATGAAACAGTTATAAAATGTATTGTTTTAGTTACATAATAATAAAAGATTACGTCTTTTAAGGAGAGGACTTCGAACATTTTCAAATCTCCAAAACCTTTTAAATTCTTTTGTCTTCCTATCTATTATGTCATGCTTTCTGTTATGTCTGTGGCCTATTGCCATGTAAAATTAATCATCCTTTGTATTCCACAGCAACCTACTGCAAATGGACACATGTACTTGAAATGTTCTGATCCTATGTCTGCGATGCTAAATGGTGAAATTCTTTTGGTTCATTAAACTAAATTTCAGTGAAAATGGAGGACAAATTATAATCTGAGTATTGAAAGATAAGACAAGAGGACGAATAACACTCTGAGTATTAAAAGATGAGACAATGCATTTAATAATCTCCGCCCGTTGGAAGATGTGATGCTATACACACCATCAGAAACAACGTCAATTATTTTTTCAAAAAGTCTTGCATCATGGAAGCACGAGGCAAATCTAACCTAGTTGTAACAAAGGTCAATCTAAAAAACCAACGTCAATTATTTTTTCAAAAAGTCTTGCATCATGGAAGCACGAGGCAAATCTAACCTAGTTGTAACAAAGGTCAATCTAAAAAACCAAAACCTTGACTCATCCTGCTGCTAAATAATAAATAAATACGATTTTTGTGGAATGGGCTAAATTCATTTTCATATTTTAAAATACACTCTAAACTGGAATGGTAATGTATGTTGTGGTGGTGGGGGTGGTTGGCTTTCGCATCCCCACCACGTTCGAATCATGGGCGATGCGCATTGCTGTTGCAGCATTTCGATATTCCAGTATGTGTTTGAGGATGACGTAATGTGATTGATGATGACGTATGACGATGTATTCTGTTTCGATGATGACATATGATCACGTATTCTGTTCGCTTCAGCGATAAATATTGTATGATGAATCTGCTCGCTTCGACAATATAAGATGTATTATAATTCTTCAGCGGGGATTCTCTCCTCCACCTAAAAAAATCTATATTATTTAACATTTCAGCGTGAATGATATTTTAAATAATATTGTAAATTAGAAAGGATGTTATTTTGAGTATGATATATCTATTTTTTTTTTTTAATATCATTAGAAGTTAGAATGAAAATATATGTTATTTCACATTTTAGTTACTGGCAATGAAATGTATGTTATTTAAAATTTTAGCTATTATGGGTTATACTTTAAATAATTGTAAATGACAACACATGTTATTTTAAGTATTATACACACATTATTTTTGCTTAAGGACTTTTAATTATAAAATCTAAATTTATACATATTTAAGTATAAAAATTGTTTGCCTTGTTTTTCATGTGTGAGAAAGACTGGTATCTATACGAGATGTATACGAATCTATTTAACGATAACGGATATAATCATGGTATAAATAAGATAAGGACAATTTATTTATTTAATTATTTTATATTTTGAAAATATTTCTATTTTTATTTTTAATTAATGAAACAAATATTATGTATATAGAAATAAAGTTTAATTTCGTTTGGTTTGTGAAAATTATCATCATGATTTTGATTTTTCAAGGGAATTCTTTTTGGCAAACCATTATCAGTTTTATTTTGGTCGGTTGATTTGGTTGATTTTATTTGTGATTTTTTTTTTTTATTAATATTTAAATAAATAGAATAAAGTAATTCTTGAATGGGGTTTTAGGAAAGAGATTTAAGGATGAATGTGTGGCAATGAAAGGAGTAACCATGTAATAATTAGAGGTACAACTTATATTTAAATAAAATAAAGTGTATCTAAAATTGGGTTTTAAGAAGGAGATCCAAGGATAAATGAGTAGCAAGGAAAGGAATTCTCCCAATAACTAGAGGTACAACTTATATTTAAATAAATAAAATAAAGTCTACCCAAAATTGGGTTTCAAGAAGGAGATCTAAGGATAAATGAGTAGCAAGGAATGGAGGAAAGGAATTCTCCCAATAACTAGAGGTACAACTTATATTTAAATAAATAAAATAAAGTGTACCCAAAATTGGGTTTCAAGAAGGAGATCTAACGATAAATGAGTAGCAAGGAATGGAGGTCTTTTGCTACAACTGGAGGTACAACATATATTTAAATAAATAGAATAATCCAGTCCTTGATTGGGGTTTTAAGAAGGAGATATGAGGATGAATGGATGTCAAGGTAAGGAGTGCCCATGCAACAACTAGAGGTGCAACATATATCTATTAAGGTGATGATGGAAAAGAGTGGGAGGAACTACTATAAGAGATTGGTCTTGTTTGAACTTTCTCATTAATTCATGCAATTGAAGTTTTATTGTATGACCCCAATACACGGGGTTAAATGTATATGATACAACCCAAAGGAGGGGCATATATAGGGTTAAGGGTACATGCAATATGTAAATATATATGTAATAAAATTAGCCTAATATTGAAGCAGCCACATGTGCAATGTGGGAATAGATATATTTAAAAATTATGTAGTTATTATTGAGGACATGAGATTTGAATTTATGAAGGTATTGGGTAGTTGGAGGAGTTTCTTCTATTCTTTAAGGAGCTGTTGCAAAATATATCTCTCTTATCTATCTTAGAGTTGTGTTCTATGATCACTTTTGTGTAAATGGTGTGTAATTATAGTTTCTTATAATATTTTGATTGTTTCAATCATAAAAATGAGTATCAATGCATATGATCTTAGGGTTTTGTTGCTTCAAATGAGCCATTTTGACAATTTCACTATAACACTTTTTTTAGAAGTTTTATATAAAGAAAATTTTGAGGAGAGTAATGTGAAATATTATGATATAAGTGGTCAACATTTCAAATTTTCGTTTATTATACTCTCAAATATATAGCCTATGGAATATGGGCTTTGTGACTAATTCTAAAATCAATTTTTTAGGTGGTTTCAAAAAGTAAAATTTTGTGGAAGCTAAGAAGAAATATCATGGAACATGTGTTCAAAATTTCAAGTTCTAGTTAACTATAATTTTATGGAAGATAGGATTTGCGACTAATCTCGAACGCAGTTTTAAAAGAGTCATCTTGAAATTTTCACTCAATCTTTTTTTAGTGAAGTTTCATACTCTAAATTTTTTAAAATATGAGATGACATAGCAAATTACATGTGGAAACAATTTTAGATCTTGACTCATATTTTATGAGATACAGTTTTTGTGATTCAGGGTTTTTGACTAATCTTAAAATTAGTATAAAAAAATTATCTACAAATTTTATTTATAAATTTTGTTTCCTGAAGTTTTAGTATGTGAAATTTTTAGAAACATAAGTTGAATGAGAAAATTATCTATGATAAAATTTCTATCTTTTGGTTCACTATAATATTGGAGCTATTTTTGTGAAAATTATGGCTTTTGACTAGTCTTAAAATTAATTTCAAACAATTGTTCTTGTTATAATTATCATATTGGAAGCCAAAATGGTCCAAATTGTGAAAAACCTTACATTGGAAATAAGGACATCATATAATTTCATATCAAAATTGTAGAATAATATTTGGAAAATTGGACACACTACATTCCATACAGATTCACTCTCTTGAAGGGCCCAAAAATCAACAAGTTTCAAAAAAGTTATTATAACATTTACTTGATATGTCAAATTGTGGTTATACATATGGAATTAGAAAAAAGACATATCAAGGTACCATAAGCCCAATTTTTAGACTTATAAGGGCCAAAATTGTAGAGACACATTAAAATAAAGTTTAGTAAATAGGACAATATCCATATCTAAGTTGTCAAAGGTATAGTAACTTCAAATTACCATATATTTTGATTGGAATGTATAATTGAGGTGATTTTAAAGCTATTGGAAGGTGAAACTGTAGAATGTTAAATTGATAATTAATATTTCAGATCACTAATAATAACATATTGAGGTTGTAATTAAGGATGTGAGTTACATGTTACTCACGAATCAATGGCTATATAATATTTTATGGAGATGAGGAGAAAGATAAAATAAATCTTATGAAATGGATGAGGATGGTAAAGGAATATGGAATTACATGTTTGATGGAAATAACTTATTTTCTAGCAAATCTTGGAAGTGGTGGATTATAATTGATATTGATACTCAACTGAGCATCACATGGGAAGAATTTGAAGAACTATTTTCAAATAAATGGATCAATGATATAGAATGTGCACCAGGAAAAAAATTTCGTTATGGAATCATTTGCATAAGGGAATGAAGGAAATTATCAAATCTGTAATTGACTATACCTAGATCTCAGAGAAATGACAATTTTATTGAGAAAGAAGCATTTACCTATTACAGAGATGGTGTGATTTGATATTTTTTCAGTTCTTCTTTTTTGGGAATAAAAATTGGGTAAAATAAAACTTACACTCAGTGAAGGTGAGTTCCGGAGATAGAACAATTCCTTCTGTCGTGTATCCTCGATCAATGCACCTTTAGATGCTTTCATCTCTTGCGGATTTTAGTACCGAGTGAAAGGTTACACCTATGCAATAGGCCTTGCTTGTATAATTGAACCCATTTGATAGGCACGCATGAAGGGAGAAAGCACTACGTATAAAAATCGACAACACAAAAGCTTCATTATAGCCCATATGCATTACCCTTTTCTGAAGAGTAGTGAGAATGGTTGGGACAACAAACATCCATCTCGTTTGTACTTCATACACCCTTATAATGGAACCATTGGACTTGTTGATCGAGATGAAGAGTATAGTTCTCGTGATTGAGAGTAAGAACCTGAGTTTTGTGTTCGTGATGGAGCCAAAGATCCAGGCCCATATCTAGTAGCAGATCCATACCCAGATCTAGATCGATACTCAGTAACCTTATCCATTTACCACTAAGCAGTTACAAAGCCAGATGTATACCTTCCATATCAATAATGTGTTCTTACTTTTGGTACATTAATAGCCTTTGGTACATAGCCTAGGCCTAGTGTTCCAGCTTTTGAAACATCCTAGCTCATTCCAGCGGCTTCCCTTCCATATCTAGTTCGAGTGCCAATGCCAGTCGTTTCAGCCAAAGTGGATTCGGGTGATTTGGTTTAGTATATTGACCAGTCGAATAAGCAGTTTACCGAGTGAAAGAAGCACTAGTAGCGAGGACGGTTTACTTTGATCCAGTTACCCGAGCAGAACCAGTTGATGATCGTAAGCAAGATCCAAAGCCTGAACGAGATCCATACCCTATAAAAGCATAGGGAGAGCTAGAGGCACCTGCAGCAGGAGTACCATTGGGCTTTGCACCTGCTTCCAGTAGCTACGGTACTGGATTGAGTTACAGATCCTCAAAACCTTGTTATTGAATCAGAATCAGTTAACCCATAGCCACTTGATTTGATTGTTTAACTTGGATAACCAGTTGGAGTTTCACCTGTTGGAGAGAAAATAGGCGATTAAGCCAAGTGAATTCTCTCCCTACGGGCCCCACATGATGCATGATTGATCTGCCCCTATTTCCTACGTGATCAATACTGCCTCTCTTCCTTTTCAATATGTAATACAACCATATCAACTGGGTCGGACACTCTCGGGATCAAAGTAACCTAGTGACCTGTCCAATGCCCATTTCTATGTCACATTATCGCTATATTTTCTTTGCGTCGGTTGCTTATAAATCTGGGAGGGGCGTTGGACGAAGTGATGGTGAGACTTGGCCAATTGGATATAGATCTGCAACCGTGGGATATTTATCTCGATATAAATCTATATGGATTTTGATCTTCACCTGGGACATTCATAGGCTTTGGAACTCAATAAGAATCTGGAAATGCTTTTGCAGCGGGGACTGGATTTGGATATTAATATGTTACTGAAAGCCCTTTCCTAGACAGTAAACCGCCTCTGTCGCTGGCTCTGTATCTGCTAGATCAATATGAGGCATTCATGCGCATTATTTTTACAAAGGCTCTTTTGGTTGTGGATACGTCTGCTTTGGAAGCGCTCTCCAGGTAGCTGTCAATGCACTTTATTTGATAGTTCGGTCCAGAACTATGTCCATATATGGTTTACTCCCCAATTCCAGCAACATACCTTCAAATTTAATTACCAGATCGATACCCTGGAGCAGTTCCTGGTCCATAACTTTATCTATCCAGCACAACTAGCTAACTAGGTTCAACACCACTAGCTCAAAAATCAAGCCCTATAAGTCAAAAGACCTCGAAGAAAGGGAAACGGAGGTAGAGGTAGTGGCATATGATCGATCCATCAGTAGCAGATCCAAATGCATCTAAGTGAGCAGCAACAAAGTAAGCATCTCGCTTAGCAATCCATCAATCCATATATATTCTCTCGATATAAATAAGCAAGCAACACCTATGGAAAAGGCACTGACACCCCCCTTCTTAAATTAGTTTCTTACCCACATAGTCTGAAGCAAGACAAAGAAATAAAGTCGGCATCTACTAAGCAAAGCCAATAAAGCCATCTAGCCCAAGCGAGCTTTCCAGCAGCATTCCTTCCTACCAACAACAGAGAAAGTATCCCTACTAGCAGTAGAGAAAGCATCCCTATTAGTAGCATTTCATTCTATTGATTCTGTTGATCCACCAGCGAAAGGAGCCGGTAGGTGGAGGAAATGCAATGCCCACACTGTCCCTTTTGGTCGTCCCTTATGGTCTGGTTAGATAAGATCTATACCCTAAGTTGATTATGTTGATTGTGCAGTTTACCCAGTAGCTTCTTCAGCAGTTGATTAAGTAGATTCTAATCTAGCAACAAAAACAAAGGTAATTAGGGCACAGGCCGATCTAATTGATGATTAATTGTTCTCACCCATCAGTCTAAGTTTAGGAAAAGGACACATCTACATAAGCCATAACAGCCGAGTAAGCCTCCTAACAAGATATCGTGCCATATAAAAATAAAGGCAATATGCAAAATTCAAGATGAATTAAAGAAGAAGCTAAATAAGTGATCAAGAACAAAGGTCATGAGATATATAAGATATTATACCTTTTTGAAACACTTGTTAAGGAGGTTCAAAATTTAAAACAAGGAAAGAGTAGCAAAGAAAAATGGGAAAATGATGATTCAAGTGAAGAACTGAAAAAAAAATGATGAAGAAATATGTAGATTACAAAATCATAATAAAAATCTATTGGATGAGATCAAGAGATTGAAATAAGGATCAATATTAAGAAGAAATAATTACCTTGGATGAAGAGTCTATTAGAAGACTTGAAAAAGAAATTTTTAGGAAAGATAAAGAAGCCCTAAATACTAACAAGGTAAAATAAGACATGCAATCAAGAATTGGAGTACATAAGAATTTGATAGATGTGGTCACATTAAAACTTCAAAAGGACAATGAAGGAAAGATTCAAGGTCATTAAAGTATGCTTGAATTTTAAGTCCATATACATAATGTACATGTAAAATATAATGGTATTATCTCCGAGGCTAAAGTAATGAAATATCATGCAAGGAGAATAGAGGATGTTATTTTCTATGAAAATAATATGCATGAAATTGGTGTGTAGAACAAAGGAAAACGATCTAAAGTGAAACCATATTGGCACCCTCATCACCAAGAAAGATTTCAAGGAATACCAAAATATCGATATCAACATTATTAAGGAAGAAGGTGAAATATTCATAAATATTCATGGAAAAAGCATACAAAAGCCATTATTCAATAGAATATTATCAAATACCAACAATTACTATAAATTAGAGAAGTCACAAAAAAAATACATGTAATTAAATGAATGGAAATTATGCAACAATTAGCCATCAAGGATTAAAACTAAAATCAATCAATTTTGGATGGATGGATCATCATTAATGGAAAAAAAAAAGTAGGAGTATAAGGAAATCCTATTATTTGGTTTCATCAGATGTAACGCCCTTAATTGGAAAGGTTTGATTAAAATGATGTTGAAGGAGAGTACCATAATATGTTCCCAAGGGGAGCATATAATGTGTTAAGTGTATTTGATATGACCCCACAAAGGAGTGTATATTGGTTAAATGTATATGTAAAAAGGTTTACTTAATAATTAGGGGGGCACGTGTGTAATGTGTGGATAGGTTCATATAAAGATCATGTAGTCCTTATTGCGAACATGGGATTTGGATATATGGACATCTTGGATAGTTGGAACAATTTCTCTTATTCATTATGGAGTTTTTTTGGAACTTATCTTTATTATCTATCTTGGAGCTGCACTTCATGATCATATTTGTGTACATGGTTTATACTTTTGGTTTCTTATGACAATTTTAGTATTTGAACCATAACATTTTATTTGGGCAGGACAACCGTTACAACATGAATTATGGAAGGAATCATGTTATGATGGTTCCTTCTATATCTTATTTATAAATGAGGATGAATTTGGTTTTGCTTGTCTGGGAAGTCAAGTTTGAGTCTGGAGAGAATGATTTTGGGTTGGACTTGATGTTATGTGGTTTGAATCAAAAGGTTGGCAACTGGTATTTGGGGTTATACTTTTGGAGGCATTTGGGTTTATACACCATGAAAAGCTCGGAAGGAATGTGTAGAGGACAACTTTGAAAGGGTAATCATATTATTGTTTTGAAAGGGGTTTCAAATGTATATATTGAGGATATACTGAGAACAGTCACAACAAAGAATTATTAGAGGTGTTGATGAACTAAGGTTAAGAATAAGGTGGAGGCATTAGAGAGACGATGACAAAGAAAACTAAGATCACATAAATATTTCTTTAAAGTAAAAGTGGAAACCAAGAATGAAGAGACATCTATAAATTTCCTTGGGAAAACATTAACTCATATAGTGTTTTTGTATTTGATAGTTAAATTTTGGTTGCTTTTAGGTGTCACAATTAACTAAAGTTTTATTTTTGGAGTCATTGTTACCTTTATAACAACTAGATTACATTTGATTTGTTTAATCACCATTATCTTATAACAATATTAATATAAAATTATTGTGTTTTTTGTCATCAGAATTAATTACACCTTCTTTCATTGTATATCCTTTAGTTTTTGTTACATGATAATTCTTATTTCAAATGTTGAAAACTAAACCTTCAAAATTTTATTGGAATACAACACCTTAGTTATTAAGGCTCTTTATCATAATTTCATTTCTTATGATGATTTTTCTAATGATGTTACATTTTTACACTATATAGATATAAAATTGTATTTATATATATGTCAATTGGGTTTATCTCATGTAGTTTGGAGGAATGATTGATATCCTCCCCACCTAGGTTCAATTCTCACAAATTCATGTGGAGCTTTGATGTAATGGTTTTGAGCCTTGTTGTTGAGATTGAATAATCATTTGAGGACCGAAACATGTATATTCCTCACATGGAATATAATTTTTTTCTGATGTGTATAAATACATCCTCCCCATCTAGGTTCAATTCCTGCATGTGACATGTTTAACTCATAATGAGTATATCCATGTAAAGGTTTCTAGTCTTTTTGTCTGAGAGTTTCATGAGGACTGACATATTTATATTCCTCACATGGAATATAAATAAATTTATTTGAAGAATATATATTAATATTCCTCACGTGGAATAGAAATTCTATTCCATGCGAGGAATATAAACATATATTCTTCAAAGAAATTTGTTTTATATTCCATGTGAGGAATATAAATGCATCAGTCCTCAAGGGACACTTAGACAACAAGACTTGAAGCCTTTACATTTATACACTCATTATGAGCTATACATTTCACATGCGGGAATTGAACCTAGGTGGGGATGGTAAGAATTTGTCCTAACCACCCAAGCTACATCAAATTTAATTGAAAAATTAAAGACATAATGATTTGGATTGGATCATTATATTATTTTTTATTCACTTTTATGCTTTCAAAGTGGAAAAGTTGGATGAATCATCTCTCAACCTTTTATTAGTGGCTCCTAGTTTTCTATGTTGGGGGTTTGAACCTTTTAGAGATAGATTGTGGAATTTCCTAAAATCCACTCTCTTGAAGCAGAAAAATTAGCAAGTTTTTGGAAAGTTATCATAACATTAATTTAGTATGTGAGATTGATTTTATGCCTATGGAAATAGAGAAAAGAGATATCAGAGTTCCATAGGTCAAATTGTTTGACTTGGAATTACCAATATTGTAGAGATACATTAGAAAAAATGTTAGCCAAAAATACAATCTCCAAATCTAAGTTGTAAATGGTATATTAACTTAAAATTATCATATATTTTTATTGTGATGTTTGATTAAGGTGATTTTGAAGCTATTTGAATGTGAAACTATAGAAGATTGTGTTGGTGAAATGATAATAATTATGTGGGATCATTAATAATAACATATTGAGGTTATATTTGGGGATTTGAATTACACATCACTTAAGAATCAAACGACAATATTGATATTTTATGGAGATGGAGATCAAGATAAAATCAATCCTATGGGATAGTTGAGGATAGTAAATGAATATGGAATTACATGTTCAATGGAAAGAACTTATTATTCTAGTAAAGCTTGGAAGTGGTGGATGAGTATTGATATTGATACTCAATTGAACATCACATCGGAAGTGTTTGAAGAATTATTTTCAAATCAATGAATCAACAATACAAAATGGGGGAAGTATACAAAATTCAAGATAAATTAAAAAAAATCTAAAGAATAGATCAAGAACAAGGGTGATGAGATATGTAAGATATGAGACATTTTTGAAAAACTCATTAAGACGGTTCAAAAACTAAAAGAAGAAAATAATAGAAAAAATAAAATGGGTAAATGATGATTGAAGGGAAGAATTGAAAAATAAATTAAAGAAATATGTAGATTACAAGATGATAATAAAAGAATATTGAATGAGGTAAAAGATTAAAAGAAGAAAAGAAGCATTGTCAAAATCAAGAAGAAATAGGGATCTTAGATAAAGAGTCTATTAGGAGACTTAAAGAGGAAATTTCTAAGAAGGTTGAAGAAGCCATAAATACTAACAAGATAAATTAGAATTTCAATAAAGAATTAAAGGACATAAGAATTTTATAGATGTTCTCACATTCCAATTTCAAAAGGACAAAGAAGGAAATATTCAGGGTCATAAGAAGAAGTTGAACCCCATCTACATGATGTACGTGCAAAATATGATGGTATTATATCTTAGGCTAGGGTAATTGCGAGGCTCCTACTTTGTCACACTTTTCAATGATTCAATTGTCCTTTCAACACTCTTATCCTTATCCTTATAGCTCCATATCGCTCCTCTTATCATACATTTTTTTTCCTTTAAAGAAAAAACCCTTTGACAAACATAAAAATGTAAAGTTTAGTATTTTTATTTAATTCCTAAGTCTCTAATAGATTGAATACCTTTTAAGTTGTTTTTTCTAATAATGAATTATTTTTCCTAGTTTTGTTCATGTAACTTACATGCATTCCTATAACCTAACTCCAAGGTTAGCATATTTGCACCCTTCTAGAAAATAAATTGCTATGTGTATTTTGAAGGTTGAGGTGCCAAAATAATTCTGTGTTATTCAAATTGCACCTAGGTCACACATGTGAAGCTCCGGCTCTAAAATAATGTTACAAATCAAAGTTTCGAGATAGTCAACTTGGTCACGATTTTCAAGGCGATGGGGGAGAATATGAAAATTTTGAAACATGGGGTTTTCTCACAATATGTAAAATTGAGGAAAGTTAAGTTATTTTCCAAAATACAAAATGATTTGAGAGATATCCTTAGTTCATTAATGCCAAGCCACCCAAAATGCATAAATTCGCCAAGATTTCCAAACATTGCCCAAATTTGAGGAAAACATCAAATCAACTATTTAATTCACAATGACGACAAATCTCACATATTTTCAAGGTATGGAAATGATTTTTTGAAATATGTTTGTATCTTTGGGAGTAAATGACCCAGATTGTCTTGGGAATTATGATTTGCTAACTTGTTTCTATTTCATATCAAAGAATATATGAGATTGGGGGATTGGTTTTGATCCACCACAATTCTCCTCCAAGGAAAATTTTAAGGATGGAAAATTTTCTTGAAGTTTAAAACATTGGCGAATCTCACTAATCCCTAATATGCAAATTATAAATGTTTATTGATATATTTGTAAAATTAATCAAATTTATAATTATTTTATATATAGTCTCTATATAATGTTGGCGATTTTTAAGGTAAAATAATTTTATATTCTAAAATTTGGGCGAATCGTCTTTTATAAAATTGGAAATTGGCGAATCTTTTTTGTGGAAAAATCATGGAAAATTAGCCCACTGGGCGAACATTAGCCCCTAAAATTTTCCATGTTCTCCTCTTATACAAATATTTAGATGCGGAATAAAGTAAGAGGTTCATCATTCTTTATGAAGCAAGCTTGTGAAGCGGTAGCTGATTAGGAGGTTCACTTAAGGCAACAAGCCTAAGTTTTACCTTCTTTTAACCATAGTTGATTTCGTAATTAATGGGAGCTACTTATTCCTAAACCGTGTTGCATCACTTTAGCTTGATCTGATTGTCTTTGGAATGATTAATTAGGTTGGGAAGGGCCTCTCAATTCTAGGTAACATTTTTCTCTTTCTTTTGTTAGATGGAAATGTGTTTCATCTTTGTTCAATTTACATGCAGATTGTAGTGTTATAAACTTTTCTCTAAGTATGATGATTATCTAAGTTTGAAGAGTTTCATTTCAGATTTTCTTTTATTTCTCATTCTTTTTCATGATTTGATCCAAGATCCATTATAGGAAAGGTGCATTGAAGGATCAATACAACAAGAAGCTACTCTTGCAATAGAACCTTTATAACACTAGTTGTCCTATAACTGAGTGACAAATTCCTTAGTGTTAATTTCCAGCATTTGGTTTTGAGAAACTAACCACCAAAACTAGACTCCTTTGCTCCTTTGAATCCAACTTGTTATTGAGTGCATGAAAATTTTCTTACAGGAGAGAAATATTTCATTTTGGAGTTGCATTAGAGGATTTAAGACAAGGACTAGTAGATGGTAATTAGTTTGTGTTTACAAAAATTGAGCCTTTTTGTATGCTCATTTTATTTAAATTTGATTACTCAATAGTTTCCAACATTATGTTATATTAGGGATTTAATCCTTCATTTCTTGTGCATTTCATCTCTAATTTTACGAATTTGGTTTTATAATTCAATGTTGGAAATATAAGCATATATTTTTCCCAACATTTTTGGCACGATTGTTGGGGAGGTACTGAATGGGATTAAAGAATTAACAATCTAGTTTTTATTGCAGATGGATTTTCTTGATTTCCCTAACACTTAATGCTTGGACGAGTGAGAAGGTAAGATAGGAGATAAGCACCTGTGCGACCACTTTGGTGACTCTCTTCGATCCCTTATCGTGTTGGTACAATGTGTTTGTTTTATGAAAGTGTGTTTTCTTTTGGCTCGATTCATGGAAATAAGGAGGCTAACTCATGATGAACATATAATTGGTGATAGTAGGTCTTAGTAGTGTGAGGGTGTTTAAGTATATGGAAAAATTTTCTTTGAAGTTAATTTCTTTTAGTAAGTTTCAATTATTTATGTAATTTTTTTTTTTATTTTCAAGGTGCTATAAGAAATCCCCTATACACTAATCCATGTGCGAGATAGGAATCAATAACTAGTAAAGAGAGATCAAGATTGATTAAGAGTTTGAATAATGTTGCTCCAGGAGCTTCCTCAGATTCTAGAAACAACTAGAAAAATATTTTCCTCTTAGGAAGAGCAAGTCTTGGAAGTAGTCAAGAGTATATTTTCCTTTCTAAATGTGATAGAAGATCAAAATTTCCATGATCCACAGGGAGAGTTGGAAGTCTTATTTAATCACCTTCACCAATATTCTAAGGAGACCAAAAAATCATTGGCTAAACTTGATGGAGAGTAGCCGTTAGTACATGACATCGAAGAGTTCTTGACATGCCTATCATCATATCCATCATGCACCCAAGAGATTAACCTTTCAACAATAAAATATCTGCATAACATGGTAGAGGAGGACATACTAAGTGGACCAAGTGAGAAATAGAGCTAAGAACATCATGAATATATTGAATGTTGGTTTTAGAAAACCATCATGCCAAAGAACCACTCTCTTCTTCAAAAACTCTTCTCATCATATCATCAAAAACAACCAGTATCTCATACTCTAGTATATTGATCCAGATTTAAATAAGAACACAAAAAATTACAGATATAACCATAAACACAAAGATGCAACGGAAATAATGCTTCATTTCATTAACGTAAAACACTGAAATGTGATTACAAACAGAAATGGAAATAAGCCAGCTAGGGCGATGGTAGCTTCTCTCTGAGAAGAGATGTGGTGGCTACATGCCTCTGAACTGTGTTACAATGAGGCTTGAAGGTCTATCTATTGTTGAGAAACAATGGAAAACCCTAAACATCCAAAAACACAACCCTAAAAGATGAAACGGCAAACTGTGGGCCCCATTTGGGTAAATTGGTACATCAACTTCCCAAGGTCTTAACTTTGGCATACGATTTCCGTTTGACACGCACAATATCTCGTTAGAAAGATCTATCCGAGAACTACAACTTTGGGAAGTGAAACATTGGTCCATAGACCCATGTTGCTCCTAGTTTTCCCAAAAAACGTCTTTTAGGGCCTCAAAATAGCTCCAGAAGTTCAGGACCTAAAAAATTGCTAAAAATAGTAAACTGTGTTACAATTAAGGAAACTGAAAAGCTAAAAGAAACAATGGTGGGGGTCCAAGTGGACTTGGCGGGTGGCCACCAATATCCACCTCGATCATTCCTCCCCCCTTAGGAAGCAATGGTCCCCATTGCATTGAGTTCCTCCATGAGATGTGGAAACTTCTGTTGAACTTGGTCCCTCGTGAGCCACTTGCCCTAGTGAAGGAGTTGGCCTGCTTTGACAACTCGATACCATTGGATATTCTACTGGAGAGTGTGCTTGATCTGTGTGTCCATGATTTGATCAGTTGCAGCTTGTTCCATGCAATCTGGATTTAACTCTGTTCTGCAATGTCAAATGTGTCTAGTAATGGTGGAAAGTATGGCCGAAGGCAGTCCACATTGAACACTGGGTGCAGGACAAGGAATGGGGGAATGCTGAGCTTAAATGCATTATCTCCCATAGCCTTGGTAATGGTGTAAGGACCATATACGAGTGGTGTGAGTTCCGATAGGCTCCGGTCAGGCATTCCTTTTGCAAATGCAACCAGAGTTTGTCGCCCACTTGAAACTTGTGTGGCACCTGACGTTGATCGTGTCGCTGCTTGTACTTAGCACTTGCTTTATCCAGAATGTCATGGACCTGCTGGTGAATATGTTGGATGTGCTCAATGAAGATGTTTGCCTTATTTTTTTTAGACTGGACATGAGCCGAATCTACGTGAGAAGCTGAAAATGGCATGGCCACATCAATGGGACACAGTGGTTGGAATCCCAAGCCCACCTGAAAAGGGTTGTGGCTAGTTGAGTTGTGGAGAGCCCGGTTGTAGCTGTGCTAAACATAGGGGAAGCTCTCGTCCCATGTGCGTGGATGCTTTGAGTTATACATGTGTAGAATGTGTACGATCATCTTGTTGACAACCTCTGTTTGGCCATCAATTTGAGGATGGAAGGCTATGGACTTAGTGAGTTTGGTGTCTAGCATCGACCAAAGACTAAACCAAAACGTACTGAGGAACCTGCTGTCCCAATCTGAGATGATAGATTGTGGGATCCCAAAGTGTACCCACACTTGTTCAAAGAAGAGTTTAGTAGTGGATTCTTCTATGATATTCTTCTTGCGGGTCACCATCATGTCCATCTTCGAGAACCTATCAATGACCACAAAAATACAGTCTTTTCCATGCTTAGTGGAAGGAAGGCCTGACATGTAATCCATGGAGATGGATTCCCAAGGTCAACTGGGGGTAGAAAATGGGGTATAGAGGCCTTGCTCCTTGATGGTCGGTTTGGCAATGGCACAAGCAGTGCATGGTCTGATTTACTTCCCGGCATCCTGTCGAAGATTCGGCCAATAGAAATAATTTTGCAGTACTGGCACCATTTTCTCAACCCCGAAATGCATAGTAGCCCAACTATAGTGTGCTTCCCAAATCATCTTGGCATGCTTGCTTGAAGGAACACAAAGGTGACCTAGGTGGCATAACAGGGCATCCTAGAGGTGAAAATATGGAACATGCTGACGCTCCAAGAGTGTCTGTTATGTGTGGCCAAATTCTGGGTTGCTTTTGTAGAGAAGTGGCCAATTAGAAGTCTCATGCCCACAAGAGTTGAGCACAGTGGTTAATGCCATGATTGGTGGTCGACTGAGGAAATCTGCAACATTATTTGTGTTGCCTTTATTATACTTGATATTTAAATGAAACTATTGCATGTATGTGGACCACTTATGATAGCGATCATTCTGCAATTTCCCTTGGGTTTGTATGAACTACAGGGGTCGGTGGTCTGTGTGGATGACCGTCTCCTTCTCCAAAATGTAATTCTTTCATTGTCGACAGACTTGCAAAATGGAATACATCTCTTTGTCATAAGTGAGATACTTCTAGGCTGTGTCTGAAAGTGTCTCACTGTGATATGCCACTGGATGCCTATGTTGAGTAAGGACTGCCCCAATAGCATAGTCAGAGGCATCTGTCTTGACCTCAAATGGTTGTTGCAAGTTTGGTAGTGCGAGCATTAGTGCCAAGCAGAGGTGATCTTTCAACTCTGTGAACGGCTTCTATTTAGATTTAGACCAAAATAATTTTTCTTTCGCTCCTCCCTTTATGAATTGACTCAAGGGCCATGTGATATGAGAAAATCCCAACATAAACTTGTGGTAGAAGTTGGCAGGACCTAGAAAGCTACGAAGTTCTATCAGAGTGGTTGGAGATGGCCAATCCTGAATGACTTGGACCTTGGCTGGATCCACATGCATCCCCTATTCATCAATAATGTATCCCAGATACTGAACCTGGGTCATGCCAAAAGTGCATTTCTCCAAATTGGCACATAACTTGTGTTGTCGCAGTATTTGGAGAACATGTCAGATGTGGTGGAGATGCTCCTCCCAACTTTGGCTGAAGATCAGGATGTCATCCAAGTATATCACTACAAATGAGTTGGTGAATGGCTGTAGGATGTCATCGATTAGCCTCATGAAGGTTTCAGGAGCATTCGTCAATCTGAAAGGCATAACCAACCATTTGAAAATTCCCTCCTTGGCTTTGAAGGCAGTCTTCCACACATCGGAGGGTTCGATTGGTACCTGCTGATATCCTGACTTCAAATCGATCTTGCTGAAATATTTTGCCCCCTTCAGTTGGTCCAAGAGGTTATCAATCCATGTGATTGGGTACCTATTCCGAAAAGTGATCTTGTTCAGTTGCCCGATAGTCAATACAAAGTCTCCAAGTCCCATCCTTTTTCTGTACCAACACGATCGGGCTTCCATAGGGTGATGAACTCGGATGGATGTGACCTTTCTGTAGTAGCTCCTGAATCTGCCTCTTGATTTCATCATTCTCTAGAACAGAGTGCTAATAGATTATCCCATTGGGCAGCGGTGCACTTGGGGTCAGATAAATGGAGTGCTTGACCTGACAGTGCAGAGGAACCTCTGTGGGGGAGGTGAATATGTCCTCGTACTCCTTCACGACCTTTTCCATTTGTATTTGTTGTGCAGATGGGCCCTGTCTGGAGGTTGTGGCCACCATCTTCTTCTTTCCTTGAGGGCGTATCATCAGGAAAACAAATTTCCTGGTTTTGGAAATGAGCTTACTGCACTGTTTTGCAGTCACCAAAGAGATGGAGGTAGGTGGTGCTACCTCTGGTATCCTGTACAACTTATTTCCCAAAGTAAGAATAATAGCACGGGGCCTTGATTCATACACAACATGTCACTTCCACAAGTATGGTTGTCCTAATAATACATCACAAACTTCAAGGGGATCAATGTCACACAAAACCTCATCCATGAAGGGCTTGATGTTGTATTGAAGGCGACACTGCTGGCTCACACGAAGATCCTGTCCTTGGTGAAGCCACCCGATGGTGTACTGTTGTGGATGTGTTATGGTCGGTAAGCCTAGCTGCTTCATGACCTCTGCCGAAATGAGGTTCTTTTGGCTCCCATTGTCGACAATGAACTATAGCAGGGAGCCCTTTATGCACATTTGGGAGTGGAAGAGACGCTCCTCCTCCTTTGGATATTCGGGTTCCTCCTTCTGGATCTTCGTGGTGGTAATGGTGGCATTGGGCTCCACATCGATAATCTTCTTCCCTTTGTCATTCCCCTTGTCAAGTTCTAACTTGGAGTTAGAACATGCATCTGATTCTGAAACCTTTAGCTCAGCCACCAGTGACTGCTTGGCCCGACACTCACTTGTGTTGTGAGTGGAGCTCTTATGGAACTCACACCACTTTTGCATGTCCTTCTTCGGCTTTGCGGTACTATTCTTTGCTTGCAGCTTTGGTGGGTTGTCTTGGGCTGCACCGCCTTGGATTTGTCCTTCGTTCTATGGTTTGGGGGAACCTTTCCCTTGCGTCGGATTCACAGATCCAAAATCTCGCTTCTTCTGTTTAAAATTGTGCTCGACCTTGACAGAACATCAGTATGTCGTGCTGAGCGAGGAGATGTTCAGGAATTCTATTTCTTCCTATATGTACTTGTGCAGGAAGCCCCAGTGTTTGAGTATCAAACGCTGCTTTGAATCCTTGATACCCAACTTTGTGTGAAGGGTATGGAAAATATTGGTAAACTTTGGCACATCTTGGTTCCTTCCCTACCGCAGCATGGTCCATTTTATGTATTGATCCTCATAGCTTCCGACAGGGTAGTACTACTCCTTGATGGCATCCTAGAATGAATTCCAAGTGAGTGTGGCTGAAAATAGTGAGCTTGTACTTTCATCCTTCGGCTCGCAATAGGTTTCGCACTAGTCCTTGACGTGGGGGGTTGCTTTAAGAAGAGTGAAAATAATCTTTTCTTGACTGGAAAAATCATGAACATAAAAATAACCCTCTAGCATATTTAACCATTTGTCGACGGAATCTACGTCTATCTGACACTCGAATATGGGGATTTCAAAATTAAATTGTACCTTAAATTGTATGGTGTTTCCAGAGTAGCTGTTGGAAGTGGATGTGTTGCCCTTGGGTAGCCGCTAAGGGATCTGGGCAAATTTGTCCATCATTGCGTTCCTTTGTCGCTGGAGAGATTCTTCGAGCAAGATTTGGATAGGATCTCCCGCCCCCTCATTTTTCTTTCCATCTGCCATGGGAGGCCGTCGGGATTTGCAGGGCTGGTCTTGCAAAATTTTGACCAGTTCAAGCACTAACTCTTTATATCTCGACCTTGTTGGGGACATGCAAAGAAAAACAGAGAAAAAGTAGACCGCTTTGATACCACTGATCCAGATTTAAACAAGAATGCAACAAATTGCATAGATAACCATAAACACAAAGATGTAGTGGAAATAATGCTTCATTTCATTAATGTAAAATATTGAAATATGCTTACAAACATAAATGGAAATAAGCCAGCTAGGGCGATGGTAGCTTATCTCTAAGAAGAGATGTGGCGGCTACATGCCTCTGAACTGTGTTACATTGAGGCTCAAAGGCCTATTTATTGTTGAGAAATGATGGAAAACCCTAAACATCCAAAAACTAACCCTAGAAGATGAAACACCAAACTGTGGGCCCCATTAGGGTAAATTGGTACATCAACTTCCCGGTATTGTAACTTTGGCATACAATCTCCATTTGACGTGCACAATATCTCGTTAGAAATATCTGTATGAGAACTACAACTTTGGGAAGAGAAACAATGGTCCATGGACCCATGTTTCTCCCAGTTTTCTAAAAAAACGTCTTTTAGGGCCTCAAAACGGCTCTAGAAGTTCAGGACCTGAAAACTGCTAAAAATAGTAAATTGTGCGACAATTAAAGAAACTAAAAAGCTGAAAAAAATGGTGGGGGTCCAATTGGACTTGGTGGGTGGCCACCAATATCCACCTGGATCATATATATTAAAGTCGACTTCTCAAATCTGAGTTTGAGCACATTTGTTATGTTCTTGTGCATATGGCTTCATTGGAAGTACTGATAAAAATTGAAGGAGACTATTCTTTTTCAAGAAGGATAGGGTAGTACAATGAATAAATGAATAAAATAGTTAAGATAAAAATAAGTCTAGTTGTGTGTAGAGAGAGCATGGATCCTTCTTGAAAACTAGGCATCACAATAGGAAAGATTCATAATAAATTCTATAAGTTCATGTTGGTTCCAATGGTTCTTCGAAATATTTTTGATTCTATGCTTGAGTTGGTTGATGTAGGATTCTTTAAGGTCCACCTTCCAATAGATATCTTGTCCCATCAACTCTAGCACCTTATCTGGGACTAGGATCAAACATATTTTTGAGTGCCTTAGAATTTGCATACTTCAATGGTAGAGTTTTTCACTGACAACAAGGAAATACCTCAACATCTCTTGATTGGAAAATCCTATAGGTGACTCAACTTCAACACATCCACATACACCTATCATAATTGACTCTTTCACATTAACACTCATTGATATCAATGGGGAGTTGTCTCACATTGGTTAACGACACCCATTAATGGTAAGCAACCTAATGACTTCTTTCTCTATTTGAGTTCAACAAAAATTATTCACATAGATAGAATTGTGCAATATACGAGTTTATGGTGAAGACTATTTGGTTCATGATTCTAACATTAGCTTGCAATAGTATGCCAATAAAAAGGGAGATTTGATATCCAACATCAACTTATACTCTTTTGGGTTTAATTTACATTCAACATTATTGGATTTTTCTAGATTCCCAAGCATCATGTATTTATGTTTAAAACAACAACAATAAAACTCCATTATCATTCACTCCATCATCTCAAAAATTCTTCAATCACAACCAGGGTTCCAAAGATTTCTTCCTTTGTACACTTCATATTTCATGCTTAACATGCTCAAATTCAACAGTCATCTCAGTGAGTGCAAACACAGTTTCACACAAAGAAAACTTGATCACTCTATTATCACTGAATCATATTTATACATTGAGATGAAGCATTTGGATCATCTATATTATCGGTGGAAATGGATTCTTCAAGAAGCTAGTTGAACTCTCCAGAAACCATGAGACTTTCTACCTAAATCAGTTAATGTGGAAGGTCGATCAGTCGGAAATAATGTTTTGCAACACTCCCCCTTAATTCCAACCATACACAAAATGCGCTATAGCATAATACATAAGACACAGACATCCTCTTAATTGACATGCTTGCTAGTATAAGTTTCAACTAGGCTTACAATATAATCTGAATTTTCTACAACACATAAATTACTTCTACAAAAATCAAATTTATACTTCCTAAGAGGCTCAATGAATATTTCAGCCACATTCTCATTTGTATTACAATATATTAAGTCATCTTCATTTCATAGGAATTTTTCCCTTACAAATTGATGTTGTGTGTCTATATGCTTTGACCTTGCATGGCATATATGATTGTTCACCAATTTGATGGTGCTTTGATTATCACATATGGTCACTGTAGTTCTTGTTGCACTTCTCCAACATCTTCAAGTATCCTTTTGAGCCATATTGCTTCATAGGTGACACTGCGTAATGATTTATACTCTGCTTCAGTTGATGACAAGGAAATTGTTGGTTTTTTCTACTACTCCGTGATATAGCTCCTAATCCTATATTGAACACGTATCTAGTGGTGGATTTCATGTCATATAGATTTCCTACCTAGTCAGAATCATAATGACCTATCAATTCAACATGACAATCATTAGTATATTCAATACCAAAATTGATAGTTCCCTTTAAATATCTAAGAACCCTTTTTGCAGCTATCCAATGGCTTAACCATAAATTGAATAAGTATTCTTACTGCATAATTAATGTTTGGTCTATTGGTAGTGAGATACTTTAGGCTTCCCACTAATTGTCAATACAATGTTCCATTCACCTCTTTTGTTCCATCATCATTTCTCAATTTGATATTTTGTTCCAATGGGTTACTCACTACTTCACATCCTTTCATATGAAATCTCTTTAGTACCTTGTTTGTAAATTTTCTTTGTGTGATTAAAGTTCTTCCATTATCTCTCCATAGTTCAAGACCTAGACAATAGTGCATCTATCCAAGATCCGTCATCTTAAATTCATGTCATAACTTCCTTTTCATACATTTAATCAATTTACTAGGACTCCTTGTTAATATTAGATCATCAACATATATAGAGATTAATGTTATATCTCCATTTATATCTTACTTGATATATAAATTAGGATAATTTTTTCTTTTGTTAAATCCCTACTGGAAGAAGAATTTATCTATTTTCTCATATCGAGATTTGGGTTTTTGTTTTAGTCCATATAAGGCCTTCTTTAACTTATAGACAATATATTTTTATCCCTTTACAAATCCTTTTGGTTGAACAAGATAAATATCCTCTTTTAAGTCTCCGTTTAGAAAAGTTGACTTCACATCTAATTGTTGTAGCTTCCAATCATATTTAGTGGCCAATGCTATCATTATTCCTATTGTGTTAATTTTTGCAACAGGAGCAAAGGTATCTTAATATTATATACCTTCCTTTTGTGAATAACCTTTTTCAACCAATCTTGCCTTGTACTTGTCTATTCTACCATTTGCATTAAATTTTGACTTATACAACCATTTTTATCCTTTAGGGACTTTATTTTCAGGTAATTTTTTTAATTCCCAAGTTTCATTTTTCATTATAGAGTCATATTCTTCTTTCATAGCTTCCATCAATTCTTTATGATTTTTAGATTGCTCATAATTTAAAGGCTCAAAAATAGTCATTACTTGAGACATTAAAGCATAATTGTTATGCCTGATAGGGGTTTGATTTTGTCGCATTGACCTTCTTAGAGGTTCATTACACTTTGGAGTACCTTCTCCTCTTCTTCTTCTCTATGGAGTGCCTTCATCACTTCTTTGTGGACTTTGACTTCTTGAAATGTCTTCTGGAATGTCCATGCTTTCTTGAGCTTGAAATGATTCCGAAACTTCTTTTCTTCTTTGAAGTTGTCATAAGGAGGATGTCATACATTATTTTCATCTTCTGTTATTTTTTTATCTGCATGCTCATGAAATATAACATCTCTACTTGCAAAGACCTTGTGAGTACTTCGATCATACATTTTATACGCTTTTATATCAGTAGAGTATCCAATAGAAATACATTTGATAGCTTTGGCGTCTAATTTTCTCCTATCCTCTTTAGGAATATGAGCAAAGGCCTTGCATCCAAATATCCTTAAATGACTAACTTTAGGCTTAAAACCAAAAAATTCTTCAAATGGTGTTTTGTGCTCAAGATATTTTGTAAGGATTCTAAATTTGAGGTATACAATTGTATTAATGGCTTCAACCCAAAAATGATTAGAAATTCCTTTACTTTTTAGCATACTACAAGCACATTAAACTAATGTTCTATTCTTTCTCTCAGATACTCCATTTTTCTTAGGTGTATGTGGTACTGTATATTGTTGCACAATTCCATTTTGTTTAAAGTATTTGACAAAAGTTCCTGAAGTGTACTCACCACCTTTATCTAATAGAAGAATTTTAATGCTCTTTCCTATTTTCTTTTCAACCATATTATTGAATTCTTTAAAGCATTCAAACACATCACTTTTATTTCTTATAAAGTACACCCAATCGTATCTAGTGATATCATCAATAAATATAAGAAAGTAATATGCTCCACCAGATGACCTAGTCTGCATAGGACCACATACGCTGGTATGCACTAGTTTAAGTGTTTCACGTTTTCTTTTATCTTCATGTATAAGAAATTCTTCCCTATATTGTTTTCCTAGTGCACAAACTTCACATTCAAAGTGTTCACTCTAATATTTGAAAGGCTTTCTACCATCCATTTCTTTTGTAGTAACATTAGGTCATTATGATTTAAGTGTCCATACCTTTGATGCCAAAGCTCTATATTTTTCATTCTTGTTGATTCTAAAGCTTGATGCCCATTCTTTGTTACATCCAACTTGTATAAGCGTCCAACTTTCATTCCTTTTGCAACAACCTTTTAGTTGTCTTGCATATCCTTTACCAAACAATGTGATTTCACAAATTCAAATTTTAAATGTTGATTTGTAATAGTAGAGACTGGAATTAAGTTCTTCTTTAATCCTAGAACGTACATCACATTTTGAATTTGTTTTTCTTGTCCATTAGGCATCATAAAACTTATATAACCATATCCTTTAATTTCATGTTATTTATTTATTTGTGCACCATTATTAACTTCATGATAAATATCAAACCACTTTCTTTTGCATGACATGTGGATTGATGCACTATAATCTATCAACCAAGCATTAACATCATTAGTTTATGCTGATAAAGCAACATTAGACACAAATCATTTAAGATTGCTAAAATCACGGTTGATTGCCTCCTCTCTCTCAACATAATTTCCTGCATGATTTCTTTGTTTAAATTGATTAGACCTTCTTTTCATGCAATTCTTAGAAAAATGACTAGGTTTTCCATAGTAATAACATACATCATCTCTACTTGATTTGGAATTTGAACTTGGTAAAGTGTACCTTGAAATGATTTTACCTGTAGTTTTTTACCTTTATTTTTCTCCCATTGTTTTCCTTTGAAGCACTACTTCCCTTTAGCCATCAATGTAAATCTAATTTGGGAGATTTCTAATTAAGTCTTTTGTTTCACTCTTCTTCCTCCATAATTATAATTTCCAACTCATCAAAGGCGGGAGCCTTCTCTCTAGCTGAAAGATGAGTGATAAAAATCTAATATTCATCAAGCATTCCATTTAATGTCACAGTAACCAAGTATGTACTAGATATTGTTTCACCAATGTCACCTAATTTATCTTTTAGATCCTTAATTCTAAAAATAAAATTACTGATACTTTCATTTTCTTCCATCTTAATTAAAAGTATATTACTCTTTAAATATAATATTTGATTTGTAGTCTTCATCTCATACAACTTTTTGAGAGCGCCCCATGTCTCCTTGGACGTTTTACACTCTCTAATGTTTGGAATAACGTTGTCCTTAATGGAAAGCCACAAAAGAACCTTTGCTTTGTTTTCTCATAGCTGCCAATCTTGAATTGCAACATTTGTGGCTTGAGGGGGAACTGGCTTGACTTTAGCTCTAGACACAATCATGGAAAATTTTAGGGGAGAATTTTCACCCTTTGGTGAAATTAAGGGGTTTTAAATTTTTAGTGGGTGAATATTTTGTATCATAGTACATTTTTACAAATTGCTTCAAATTTATTTTATAAAAAAATTAGGTAAGGAGGTTAGTCCACCTTATTTTAAGGGAGAGGGTAAAAAAGGTAAATTTAGCACTTGAAATTAGGAGTTACAACCTTCCATTCGCCCTAATTTTCAAGAATAGGTTTTATTTAAGTGAATCCTATGGGCCAAATACCATATTTATAAAAGAGGCATGGTAAATTAATAAAAATATAAATAAATGAGAGGTATGGCATATAAATAAAACATTTTTTATATTTACTCCATAAGCCACCTTATATACATGCAAGGGTGTAAACAAATAAAAATATAAGTAAAGTGGAGGTGTGGTAAATAAATAAAACCTCTTTTTATACTTACTCAAAAGGTATGGTAAATAAATAAAAATATAAATAAACTAGAGGTATGGTAAATAAATAAAACCTCTTTTTATATTTAGTCCATAACCCTCTTTCTATTTATGAAGACTCAAAAAAAAAAGTTTTATTTAAGTGAATCCTATGGGCCAAATACCATATTTGTAGAAGAGGTATGGTAAATTAATACAAATATGAATAAATGAGAGGTATTGTAAATAAATAAAACATTTTTTTAATATTTACTCCATAATTCACCTTATATTTACGAACACTCAAAAAATGCATTATATTTAGCTAAAACCTATGGGAAAAATACTATGGGCCAAATACCATGGGCTAGATTATTATTAATACCATGCAAAAAACATTATTAACCCTAATATTAGTATTAATAAAAATAAAATTGGCACATGGTATTGACCCATGGTATTCACCTGGAATGTAGCCTATTTAAAGGGGGAATTAAACCATCATAGATCCATCTTTACTCTGGATCTATTAAGCCCTGAGAGGGATCAAATATCGTGATATGCAAACTAGCATAAAGTGAAAAAATATTTGATCCCTCTCAGGGCTTGGTGGATCAAGAATAAAAATGGATGTTGGAATTTAATGTATGTTAACTTGGTTAAAATAAAAATCAATTATTAATTTTATTAATTTTTATAAATTACTAATAGTAATTTTTAAGTTCCAAGTTTATGATAACCCATGGTATTGACCCATGGAAATACCATGGTATTCGTGTGAGAATATACTATTTAAAGGGGAAATTCTCTCATCTTAGATCCATCTTAATTCTAGGTCTACCAAGTGCTCAGAGGGATAAATAGATTTCATCCTTCTAAGAGTGGTAGATGTGGAGTTAATATGGATATAGGTTGGTTTTTATGATAATGAAGATATTAAATAGACTTAGGACATTATATTGTAAAACATCTTAAGGTGAATGGTTAAAGCTACATTTAGTCACTTCACAAAATCTAATAAAAAATACCAATATCTCCATTAATATTGGTTTTTCTGATTTAACAAAAAAAATTCAAAACAGTGAAACCTTATCACTCTTTCCGCATCACCCTCGCAGAAGATTTCCGACCATTTTTGAAACATTCTCAATATGATATCTTCATGAAAAAGTTTAGGTATTGATGTTGGATTAGTTGTTTGAAAAATAAATTGGTTTGTACAACCTTTTATCTTCCGTGCTATTCTTGGTTTGTCCTAATTATTTGTAGGGGTTGGAGCCACTGCACTATATTTTCCTAAAAGGTGGAGATTGTTCACCAAAAAGGAAATTAATCTACATGTTACAACACTGTTAAAAAATGCGAGATGTATGAGGGTAGTGAATTATGCTAATAAGCAATTTAGATTGGGAGAGACGTAATTAAATTTTATTATTTAAATGAAGATTTCCAATTAAAATAATAATAAATCTACATTCATATATTCATATATTGATTGGAAGGCTTCTCACAATGGTCACTTCTTTCAGTTAGATCCCCTTCAAGCCTTTGGGATACCTAATACTTTCTTATATAATACAATTGGGGCTTGCTACTTGTTCGCGTGTTGGCGTAAACAAACCTGATGGGTTTTTTTTTTATCTCGCAGTTGGAGTCTATGGAATAAGAAAGAAATTTGATAACTTGAAAAAGTTGGTAGCTTGACAAAAGTTGTAGAGAAAAGATTAATCTCTCCTACCTTGACAGAACTCGTGGTCAATATCAACACCTACAAGAACTTTGTTGTCGAATATAATCAAAACTAATAGAAGGATATGAAAGAGTGTATTGTAAGAACCTTGACAAACACGGCCACCGAAACTTGGAACATTGTTTGTAGGAAGAGAAAATTATGTTTCTTTTTTCCAAACACGTATGTTAGTATATTACAGTTTAATGAATATGTTTTCTTATTATCATATATGGTTTCATACTTTAACAAAACATTCGCCAAGACTTCACAATGTTTTATTATTCAGTAAAAGATTTGCCAAGATCTTACAAGATTTTATAATTCAGTGAAAGATTCTCCATCACTGTACAAGATAATATAATCTGGTGAGAGATTCGCCAAAAAAATTATATATACATATTATATTATTGATAAAATCGCCTCCCATTTTTCCTATGTATCATGGGGATTATCCCATTTATTATACATATAAATATAGGGTGGTTCTTAAAATTTTCCGTGGACACAATTGTCCATACATTGTATCCTTCCATCAAAGTCTACAACTTAAACTTCCAATTTGCATAATTTTCACCGTCTAACTTGTTAGAATCAAATAGATAAGACTCCACTAATACATTTTCCGTAATATTTGAACTTATAAAATAATTCGAATATAAACCCTCAGGCACAAAATATTATTAAACTTCATAGCTCAAATAATAAGTCTCTCTCCTCCTTTTTATTTTCTCCTCCTCCCCCTTTTTTATTTTTTAAAAACAAACCCAGATTTCACCACTCCACAACCTTTATGACTAAACGACTCATCTATTCCTTAAAAAAACTTCATAAAAAACATAATTTCAATAAAATAAACCCAATCACATAGAACCACCACAAACTATTTTAATTCAAACTTGGAGCTCTTAATCGAAAACATATCATTTAACTGGGAGCACAACTATTACTCAAATTTTAAACTTGATTACTCACCTACAAAAACCATTATTTTACCATACCGCTCCTATCTTCTAAAATGAAGATGCCAATTTCCATAAACTTACAAAGAAAACAAGTCACAATCACCAACCACAACTCTTTTCACAAATTTCAAACATGAAGCTTGGGGTTAATAAGATGATTCGTCATTTAAGATTATTTATCCCTTGCAAGATTTTTTAACATTCCAAAAGATTTAAAAAAAAACACCAGAGATAACCAGAAACCAGTCAGTAAACCATAACTATGGATAGATGAAAAAATAAACTAGTGAGATTCAATTTACCCTTTAATTTCACACCGAGGGCCTTCTCCAACTTGAACAGAATGGCCCTATCCTTTGGCCAGCGCGCCCACTCTTACCAGCACTCCAACTTCACTCTTTCACGTTCTCAGCGGTCCAGCTCCCTCCAGTAGACTACAACGACTCTTCGTGTAGTGAAAAACTCATATGTTGTGATGTAGGAATCTCTTCCTTCACACAGGATAAAACGCCAACCAGTTCTCCCTTCACTAGAACCTTAATGTGCTGCACAAAAACTCTCTCCAACACACCCTTAGCGATCTCTCACACTGATCTCTCATAGGGAATGAAAACCTCACACTTTGGAAACTCGACTTGGATCTGATACTAAAACAAAGTTTCACACTCATAAAACTTGATCACTCTATTACCACTTAATCAGATTTATACAATGAGATGAAGATTCTGGATCGCTTGGATTGTTAGTGGCAATGGATTCTTCAAGAAGCTAGTTGAACACTCCAAAAACCATGAGACTTTCTACCTAACTCAATTAACGCAGAAGGTAAGTCGGTTGGAATTAATGTTTTCCAACAAATGCAGGTGGCTAAACAATTTTGAGGTAAAATTGTTTTTAGTTATTTTAATTTATTGGCGATAAAGGGAATTTATATTCAAATTCGCATATGATTTTCATTTCACCTTTCTTGATACTTGATTTCATTTACTGCCCCACATCATTACTGCATCATATTCATCATTTCGACTATTTTCTATCCACCTTGCACCCATGATTGTTCATTATTTTCCTCGAAGCTAATCATTATTTTCTTCGAAGTCCTTCATTCTTTTATGTATTAATGGAAACAAATGTTTTCCATATATATATATATATATATATATATAAACTCAAAAGTGACCACTATGGTGAGGGAATTTGTGGGGCATTATTGCAACCTATTTGATAGTAATAGGGAAAACCTGACAGGGCTCTACTAGAAGGGATTTGTGTTGGCCTTTGAGGGAGAGAAAATATAGGGTGTGCATAACACAGTAGGGAATCTCACCAGCCTCCCATTCCAACAATGCAAGCACACCATATCCATAGTTTATTTCCAACCCTCAGACCCTGCTTGCAGAATGTTTGTCTTTGTCAGCAACAATATGTAGATCAATGGCTGCTCTACTCCACAAAATAGATTTGTAGGAAGAACATGTACAATTTTATCAAATGATTTTGTAGGAAAGTGTTGAAAGATAGAGAGAGAACGTTGAATTATTAATGTAGTGCTAATTAATTTTTTTCTAATCCATTAATTATCATGGTGAAAGTCACAATGGGATAGACTCCGAGGAGATTGGTGGATATATCGACATCACAAAAGAGTCCAGTATAATGGAAACGATTCTTGAGATAAAATTTGATACTGCAAAATTATATCATTGATCAATTATGATATTACATATATACAAGAAGTGTTGTCTCAAGATAGGGAAACTATCTTGGACACACAATCAATTGGTTGAGAGAATATCTCAACCACACACCAAACTAGGGACATATAGATATAACCACTCCTATAGAATAGGAACAGACTCCTTTACATAGAAAGTCACAACTAAGACAAGTAGGAATTACATTTTCCAACACTCCTCCTTAATGACTACTTATTAGGATATCAATTTGCATGATCTACATTTGGTCTAATTTGATAATTACACCTTGTACCTTGTTCATGCAATTTTCGATATCCATATAAAGGAACAACCATCTACCGGAATGCATTGGTTCCCAAACACTGCAACCGCCAGTCTACTAGGAAGTCCTTCACATACATGGTTCATCCAACCTCTCGATGAGCTCCCCCTAGATATAAAATTTAACCTCATGGAGTCTAAAACCAATACGGCCCACCCAAGTGTATCCATCCCACATGACGGACTCTTCCATGGTGTTAAAAATATTTAATAGAAGGAACACATAAAAAAGGGTATGCATGCCTCTCTAGGTCTTACAACAGGTACATAAAAGACTTCAAGGACCACAATTAACCAAAACAATATATGACATGTATATTTTCTATAATTACAATATGTGACTCATAATATACCATGATCATGAATCTATTCTATAAAATCACACAAACTTTAACTGGTTGTTCGTCATCGTTTAATATTTGATGCAGCTCCAACCATCCTCTAATGCCATCTTCACTTTCATGTCTTCATCATATATGGTTGTTAAGAATTTATGCAAATAAATTTTTCTATTATTGGAATGGCCAATTCCAACATAGACACAAATGCGTGACAATTGTTGGCTAAACTAAATGCCACTATATTCTTTTAATCAGGATTACATCATCAACATAACACTTTCTAAAACGTAAAATTTAAACAATGGCTCTCAAAATAAGAGCTCTTTTGCAATGAGTAAAAAAAACATGGTCAAGACAAGAGTGAAGCTCTTCAATTTAGTTGCAGGGTCAAAAGTTTAGCATGGGTTATTCCAGGACAAAAAAAAAACCCGTCCAGTTCCTTCTCTAGTTATACCAGATGCTTTATTGGAGGATACGCCCGAGATTGATCCTTGCAGCCTTCATCAAAAGCTAGCTGATATATTTTCCAACCATGTGGGGTTAGCCAAAACTGTGGATCTCAGAAGCAACAACAAAGATTTGCAACACTTTTAACATTAACGTCTGAATTTTTTGAAATTTTTCATATCGCATCAAAAATTTGGTTAAAGAATACAATAAATTCCCCTATTGCAACATTTGCAATGTTATAGAGGGATTCACAGGCATAATAACAGACCCTAATATCTCGATCAGAAAAAGAGTTGAGAATAGGTGGAACAATTTGCTCCAGATGTTGAGCAACTTCTAATGCTAAACCAAGAGTTTCCATAGCCAACCCTATTAAACCACCTTTTTGATGATTTTCTTGAGGAGAGAAGGAAAATTAATGCGTCAAAATATTGGTTATTTCCAATATATTTTCATGGTCACTAGCAGCAATCAATGTTCTAACAACTCCTTCAACCTCCAAGGTCGTGCTTTTGTGCTTCTCGTAGAGCTTGTCTATGAGATTTAGTAGCACAGACGCAAGAAGAAGAGAGGATGTGTTCGTCATTCTATTTTCGTTGGAAGAAGATATAATACTGATAATGATAAAAATTCAGGGCAACATATATGTGCAAGGAAAGACAAGCACCTTCTCTCCCAATTCTTGTCCATGGTTGCTCTTGTCACAGCACGCTTCTTCCTTTTCCTTCAAGGACACCGATGAATACAACAACAATGCCAAAACTCATTTTCTCTTTCAAAAGCATAGTATTTATGAAGATCACGTGGACGAATCAAAGCCTAGCCTCCGTTATCAAGATCACGCGAATGAATCAAACCAAATTAGGATTTCCACAATAGCCACCAGTGTCCCATACGAAGTCACTAAGCCACGACTAGTTTGGCACCAGGCTATGATCGCTTTTTGATGGTGTTGTCACTAAATCTTCCACCTGCAACACAAGTGTAGTATGAGGCAAAGAAATCTCCTAGAGACAGCCTTGGATTGCTTACAAGACCAGTGCCTGGGTACATCTAAATCGATGTGCCTCAAATGGTTCTCAAGCAAGAGGAGACATCAGGCCCCGTATTATATACATATATATCAAAGAGTTGGTCCTTTCATCCAAATTTTCAAGCCATATGTTTCATCTTTTCTACACACACATAGTTCCTAGAAAAATAACAGAAATAGTGGACACTGAGCACCTCAAATATTTACATTTTTAATCAATTCTATAAGATAAATTTGAGAAGTCAAAGCAAAAGGACAACTCAGGATATAGAGCTCAAAGCACCAAGAATTATATATATAAAACATAGAGCCTGAAACCAAGAGATTTACTGTAACTATTTATTTAGAGGAAGATGTAATGGACAGAAAAGAAGTGGAGTGATAGGCTTCATGTAATACAGCTTGAAAATATGATTTCAACCCTTCATACAGGCATATGCATTAACACTTTCATGCAGATGAAAATGTAGACAAGTCTGAAATATCACTGTGTATATTATTGCATGAATTCAAAAGAGGAAAACATACAAGGTGAATGAAACTGGGAAATAACACACTGTAAAACATTCAGAGGAGGAATCACCACCAATCCTGTAGGATTATGCAAGACCTATGTTACTCAATGATATAATTTACAAAGATCACAAACTTTCTTTTCAGATTTTGTAACCGTTTTCAGTGTTGTGACCTCCTATTTATAAGAAGAGGGGGTGCTTTCAATCATGGTTTCATACATAAAATCCTGGGCCGAGTTTTCAGCTGTCAAGTCAGCTTGCTCTCTCAGCCAGGGGAGGTTCTATATGCAAAAAACTTTAAGAACAATAATAATGGCATCATAGAGGAAGGCACATCACAGAATCATGGAATAGGTAAGACATTAATGCAAAATTCCCAGTGCCCCATCCATGTAATCACTTCTATTTCATAGTTGCATTTAGTTCATGACATATGCTCTTGCGCTGCTCAAACAAATCTTGCCATTCCATCTTAAAAACCTTCGACACTAATTTTGAGAACGGGTTACGAAAAGCCATTTCTGGGCGGTGCCCATACTTGGTTTTAAATTCTCCCTCTATTGATTCACTTCTACAACAACCTCTGGGACTGACTCTATCATTTCCACCATAAAAACCTTCTAAGCATGATCGATACCCTGATCTGGCTTGGGGGTGAGTTCTTAGTTTAATGATTGATCCGAATTGGATCCATGAAAATTATTAGAGTTCTATGACTATTTCAAATCATGATAGACTTCAAAATCTTGTAAACAATGAGCTATCAGAAGTAACCTCTGTATAATGGTATTTGCAGCTAGCACGGAGCAATGAGGACCTTTGGTCAAAGTGCGTTGACTGTTGGCCCATGGGGATTGTGCATGGCACAAAAATGGCAGTTAGGAGGCTCAAACCCAGAAACGAAGGCTATTTTTGATGCACGATTAGTGCAAAGTGCTAATCATGCATCGCTGGGAAAAAGCCCTCGAGAAGGAAAAGCCCTATGTGCTCGGTCACAAGGGAAACCAGAAAACTGTGGGAAAAGCACTAAAACTAACAGGCAGGTGTCGCACTTCAAAACCAGCAGAATATAGGAGGCATTTCGGGCAGTAAGCGGGTTTTTCAGGGGACCAAGTAATTCCATACACCGAGTGATGCATGTCCAGCGGGGAGAGAGAAAAACCGCTCTCATCGTAGGCTAACAGTCGAGAAAGTCACTCGTGCGATAAAAGTGATAATCGTAGGATCTGGAGGCTCCAAATCTAATGACGGAGATAGCGCTCGATGGGAAACCGTATTTGATGGAAGAATAGGCTGAGAAGTATGAAATTTGAAGTCTGATTTGACCACTGAGCTGGTGGATGAATCATTTCACAGAGTAACCGAAGTAACGACCATTCGAGGAAGAGCTGGTGCTCAGTTCATGAGGGGACAAGTGGCCACCTCCCTGTGAAACGTTACACAGTGGCGATGACACAGAGGTAGGGAATTCCAAGCGGATAGAGGCAGGCGATTCGAAGGGCTGGAAGAGGAAGCGAATAGTCAAGGGATAGATTGGCTTTAAGCCATGAACAGACAAAGAGCAGAGGGGATAGTGAGACAAAATAGAGAGTGAAGTAAGAAGCAGAGAACAAAGAAGTCGAGCTGACCTGTAGAGCTAAGGCAACATCGAGCAGACAGAACCACGAAGGCTTGAGAGGTTCAAGCAATCCTTGTGAGCATATCTATCGGGAACTAAGTGCCAAATTGGACTCATCTCACTAAGACCAGTTGAGGTCGAGACTTGGTAAGGGAGTCTGTGTACTCTAGTGGCTTGGGGAATCCAAGTACCACCCTACTAAGCATCATCTATTATAGGAGACTCAAATTGAGCTCCTCATTGTAAAAACTCTACTTAAAGACGCAATAAGAAAAGTCCAAAACTGAAAGCTGGACTAGGAGACATAGCCGAGGAGGATTGGGTGAACTCCTTATTAAATTGTTGTGTTTTTATATTTGCTTACTGTGTTTCTCTTACTGTTTTCCAGTGTCTATGTATTTTTCAATCTTATCAATCCATTGCCTAAAATAACATAGACACACACCTACCATCACATGAGTCTGTAATACCTTCATTAAATTCCTAAGGTCACCTAGGGGTAATTTCAGATGAAGTGGTATCAGAGCTTTAGGCTGTTAAGGTTAGACAAGCTTGTGCTGGAGTTAGCTATTGAACACTAACTAGATCAAAGCTCAAATTAGGAGAAGGAGAGTTTGTCGAAACTAATCCTGAAATTGGGAGAGTCTATCCTCAAAATACAGTGTCAGAGGAAGGTTCTGTGGGGCTAGACCCTCAATTTTAGATAGTTTCCTAGCCATAAGATCCATGGTAGAGGATATGTATAATGACTTTAGAAAACATAAAGATGAAGATTCATCAGGCTCCAAACAAGATAAAGGAGAAGAAGAGTCTCTCCTCCATGACCACTCAAAAGGCAAAGGGAAAGAACAAAGCTTTCTCACACCTCCTAATAGCTGAACATAAAAAGAAGACATATTTGATTAAACTAGATGTTAAATTTGATTTACCAATATATGATGGAGAGTTGAATGCAGAAAAGTTGGACAATTGGATCAGACAAATTGATGTTTATTGCAGAGTGCAGAGTATTGATTCAGACAAGAGAAAGATTCAGCTAGCCAGCCTACACCTTGGAGGCATTGCCTTGGTTTGGTGGGAAGGCAGGACCCAAGCTGACATGAAGAGACATGGTAAGACTATTTCTGTCTAGAGTGAATTTGTTTCTGCAATCAAAAAACAGTTCTATCCACTGGCCTACATGCAACAAGCCATGATGAGCTAGCAAACTCTTCGACAATTGAAGGGGCAAAGTGTACAAGGTTACACCCAAGAATTTAGGAAGAGATCATTGATTCTAGGAATCTCATTAGACTCCCTTGAGACTCTGTTGAAGTACACCGGTGGTCTACACAGCTACATGAGGCACACTATCCTCATGTTCAATCTCACTAGTATAGATGAGGTATTTGTTCAAGCTACGCATCTAGAAGCTAGAGGAAAGAATGGAAACCTAGAAGTTGGGGGATCATCCCAACCCACTGGAAGCAAGAATAAGGAGAAAATAAAATAGAAATGGAAAGCAAGGAAGGCCAACACTGCACAGAAAAGCAAGTCCTCATGCACTCATTGTAAGAAGGATGGGCATGATGATGAGCACTATTGGATTCTGCATTCGGAGCTGAGACCTAAGAGGTTTGAGGGCAAGAAGAAGAAGACCATTGCAGCTATTCAGAAAGATTTGAGGTCGGACTCAGGAGATGAAACAACCATTGCAGCCATAGGTATAAAAGGTAAGAATTCTAAAGCATCTACTGGTAATTCTGCACAATCTACTATTGATGAAGAAAATGAGAGAAAAAGACATGAGCTTTTCCATATTCGGGTTATTTCCAAACATCAAAAGATTGATACTTTATTTGGTAGTGGCTCACAAGTAAATTTAATTTCTAAAGCAATTGTAAAGAAGTTGGGATTACTGACTACACCTCACAAGAAACCATACCCATTAGGAATGTTAAGTGATAAAGCACAACTACAAGTGACTAGACAATGCAAACTTAAGTTTTCTTTTGGGTTAGCATTTGTAGATGAGGTTGAGTTAGACATAATTCCTTTGGATATATGTGGAATTGTTTTAGGAAGTCCTTACTTGTATGAAAGAAAAGCTATTTTCTATATAGCTGAGAACAAGTATCTACACGTTAAAGATGGAATCGAATACTTTGTAAGAGCTCATAAGCTCAAGAATAATTACACTCTCATATACTCAGGGCAGATGAAACGAATGATAAATTCATGCAAACAATTTTTACTGATGGTTGTAAAGGAAAAGAAACCTGATAAAACCAATGTATTTGAGGGTTGTGATGCTAAACAACAAGCTGATTTAGAAAAAGTTGTTTCAGAGTATGATATCTTGTTTCAAGAACCTAAAGGTCTGCCACCCAAAAAAGAAATAGTGCATGAATTAATTTGCAACAAGATGCTCCATTGCCTAATATTGGAATGTACAGGTTGTCCACTTTAGTGAATTCCAAAATCAAGAAGCAGGTGCAGGAGTTGCTCAAGAAGGGGTTCATCAAACCTAGCACGTCACCATGTGGGTCACCAATTGTTTTGGTTAGAAAGAAAGACGACTCGTAGAGAATGTGCATTGATTATCGAGCACTGAATAAGATAACAATAAAAAATCGTTATTGCCTTCCTCGCATAGATGATCTATTAGATAAATTGAAAGAAGCTGTTTATTTTTCCAGATTAGACTTGCATAGTGGATACCATTAGGTCAGAGTTGCAAAACAAGATGCATGGAAGACTGCTTTCAAGACAAAGCAGGGATTGTGTGAGTGGCTAGTTATGCCTTTTGGCTTAACTAATGCTCCTATTACTTTCATGAGAATAATGAATGATGTACTCAGACCTTGTCTTGATAATTTTGTTATTTTATATCTGGATGACATTTTGATATTTAGAAAAACGTGGGAAGAGCATTTAAAGCATGTTAAGCAAACACTAGATGTTTTTAAAAGAGAAAAAATTTATGTTAAACTTTCAAAATGTGAATTTGACAAAACAACTTTGAATTATTTGGGACATATAGTAAGGGGTGGTGAATTGAAGATAGATCCCTCTAAGGTAGCAATCATTGTAAACTGGCCTAAACCCAAATCTGCTATAGAAGTTAGGAGCTTCTTAGGAGTAGCACAATATTGGAGAAAGTTCATTTCTAACTTTTCCTTAATTGCAGCTCCCTTACATGGTTTAATAAGATTGAACAAAATGTTTCAGTGGGGAGGAAAACAGCAGAAAGCCTTCGACACCTTGAAAAAAAAACTAGTATAGCACCAATACTAGCACTGCCTGATCTTCAAGGACCCTTTGAGATCCAAATGGATGCTGGTGGCTATGCCATGGGAGAAGTGTTGACAGAACACGGTAAACCCATATGTTATCATTCTGAGACATTTAATTCTACAGTAGTTAACTATCTCACATATGATAGATAATTGTATGCATTAGTACAAAGTGTGAAAAAGTGGAAACATTACTTAATGGGAAAAGAGATAGTAATAGGTACTGATCATCAACCACTCCAATATCTACACTCCCAAACTAAGTTGCAGCAATCAAGACACTATAGATGGATGGGTTTTCTACAATAGTTTCATTTAGTCATTAGATATAAAAAGGGCATACACAATAAAGTTGCAGATATGTTATCTAGACCCATTATAAATGCATCTACTATACTTAAGCATAATTCCGTGTTACATGAGAGTTACATTGAATAATATGCTCAAGATATAGACCTTAAAGATGTATATGCAACTCTAAGTCAAGGCAAACGAGTAGAAGAATTGGACTATCATGTAAAGGAATGACTCCTATATCATTGTGGGAAGCTATGCGTTCCAGAAACTGAAAGAGTAAAGATAATTAGAGAAGCACACACTTCTCTAATATTAGGTCACTTTGGGGTAGGTAAAACAGCTGCACAGCTGCAAAGATTTTGTTATTGGCCAAAAATGAATGAGACTGTTTCTAGATATGTAAGAGGATGTACTATGTGTGCTAAAAGCAAGCCCACCAATAGAAAACTAGGCTTGTACACTCCATTACTAGTTCCTTCTCATCCTTGGGAAAGTGTTTCCATGGACTTTGTTGGAGGACTGCCTAAATCTAGGAAAGGTCATGATTATCTTTATGTTGTTGTGGATAGGTTCAACAAAATGTGTATTTTTTATACCTTGTAATAAACAAATTACAGCTGAACAAACTACAAAACTATTCTTTCAGCATGTATGGGTTCATTTTGGATTACCTACTTCTATTGTATCTGATCGAGACGCCCGATTTGTGGGAAAGTTTTGGTCGAGTCTGTGGGAACTGATGGAAACCCATCTGAAGAAAGCACAACTTTCTATCCACAAATCGATGGCCAGACAGAAGTAGTAAACAGGACGGTGATCCAGTTACTCAGGGGATATTGCAGCAAGCATCCTAAGCTTTGGGATGAACATTTGTGTTATGTGTAGCATGCTTACAACCAAGCAAAACATTGTTCTACACAGAGATCTCCTTTTGAGACCTGTTTTGGTTTCACACCAAGGTCTCCCTTGGATTTTGTCTTTGGTAAGGATACAACAGTTGAGGGAGATGTGGATAGGGCAACTAGATTCATTGAACAAATCCAAGAGATCCACCAGGCAGTACAAGAACAACTGGAAAAGAGCTAGGCTAAGTACAAGGTAGGGCATGACAAGCATTGGATGGAGCATAGCTTCCAAGTTGGTGATCAATTTTGGCTATATATCAGCAAGAATAGGATGCAAGGTGAAGGTAAAAATCTAAAACCTACTAGGTATGGACCTTTCAAGATACTTGAGAAAATTGGTGAGAATGCTTTTCACCTTGATCTACCAGCTTACATGCACATCTACTCAGTCGTAAATGCAGATAGCTTGAGATTGTTTGAACCTTCACTAATTGATGATCCCAAAGAGCAGAGTCAATTGCCTTCTGTGGATGACCTATTACTTGAATATCTTAATGAATTGTAGGAGGACACAGTTCTGGATAGGAAGGTGAGAATGACGAGTAGGGGAGATGTTGAGTACCTCAAAGTTAGGCTTAGGGGTTCAAAGGCAAGCAGTCAAAATGGATAGAGATTGGACAAGTGAGACAATTGTACCCTCACTTAGTTGATGCTTGAAAACCAACTTTTGGTGGTCCAAAAGCTTTTTCAGTGGGAAGGCCGTGATCCGAATTGGATCCATGAAAATTATCAGAGTTCTATGACTGTTTCAAATCATGACAGACTTCAAAATCTTGTAAACAACGAGCTATCAGAAATAACCTCTGTATAATGGTAATTTGCAGCCAACACGGAGCAACGAGGACCTTCGGTCAGATTGCACTGATTGTTGGCCCATGGGGACTATGCATGGCGCATAAATGGCAGTTAGGAGGCTCAAACCCAGAAATGGAGGCTTTTTTTGATGCCCGATTGGTGCAACGGCTAATCACGCATCGCTAGGCAAAACCCCTCTAGAAGGAAAAGCCTCGAGCGCTCGGTCACAAGGGAAACTACAAAATTGTGTGAAAAGCACTAAAACTGACAAGTGGGTCCTGCGCTCCAAAACCGGCGGAATATCAGAGGCATTTCAAGTGGTAAGCGGGTTTGTCAGGGGACCAAGTGATTCCATACACCGAGTGATGCATGTCTGGTTGGGAGAGAGAAAAACTGCTCTCAACGAGGGTTAAAAGTCGAGCAAGTCACCCGTGCGATAAAAGCAATAACCGTAGGATCTGGAGGCTCCAAATCTAACGGTGGAGATAGCGCCCGATGGGAAACTGGATTTGAGAGAAGAATAGGCCGGGGCGTATGAAATTTTGAAGTTCAATTTGACAGCTATGCTGGCAGATGAATCATTTCATAGAGTAACTGAAGTAACGACCGTTCAAGGAAGAGCTAGCGCTTAGTTTTTGAGGGGACAAGTGGCCACCTCCCTGTGAAACGTTACATAGTGGTCATGACACAGAGGTAGGGAATTCCAAGCGGACAGAGGCAAGCGATCCGAAGGGCCGGAAGAGGAAGTGAACAGTCAAGGGAAGGATTGGCTTTAGGCCATGAACAGACAAAGAGCAGAAGCGATAGTGAGACAGAATAGAGAGTGAAGCAAGAAGTAGAGAACATAGAAGTCGAGCTGACCTGCAAAGCTAAGGCAACATCGAGCAGACAGAATCGAGAAGGCTTGAGAGGTTCAAGCAATCCTTGTGAGGATATCTGTCGAGATTTGAGTGCCAAATTGGACTCATCCCACTAAGATTAGTTGAGGTCGAGACTTAGTAAGGGAGTCTGTGTACTCTAGTGGCTTGGGGAATCCAAGTACCGCCCTACTAAGCATCATCTATTACAGGAGACTCAAATTGAGCTCCTCATTGTAAAAACTTTGCTTAAAGACACAATAATAAAAGGCCACCACTGAAAGTTGGACCAGGAGGCGTAGCCCAAGAGGATTGGGTGAACTCCTTATTAAATTTTTGTGTTTTTATATTTTCTTATTGTGTTTCTCTTACTGTTTTCCAGTGTTTGTGTATTTTTCAATCTTATCGATCCATTGCCTAAAATAACATAGACCAGCACATGAGTCTGTAATCCCTTCATTAAATTCCCGAGGTCACCCAGGGGTGATTTTAGATCAATGATGGAAGTCTTAAGGGGCACAAAAATTCACCACTTCTATCAGGCTAAAGGGCACAAGAGTTTTACCTCTGAAACAAGCAAAATGGCACCTTTATATTTCCCCCTTAGCTCCGCTTTATTGCAACCCCTCTTATAGTGCTCTACGTATGATCGGAGGCTAGGGCCAAAGGCTTTGTGCTTCGGTGCTAAGGCTCACAACGATTGCGTAGGGGGGCCTTTTTCTTTATATTACAAAAGTCCTTTATCGGCCAATTTCCCAGACCCAAACTCTTTCTAAATCACAGCTCATAACTTATCACTTCCATGGGAGGAGTCCAACATATCACAATCACACTATGCCAGTGTCTTAAGATTTTCATTCTCCATAGCGTGGGTTGATAGTTCAGACACGAGATCCTTATAGATGATGATGTAATACTTTATCGCATTGAGGGGTTTCCCGCATATCATAGTCACTATCTCCATTAGCTTTATCCTTTCCCCTTAATTGTTGTGATCATTGATTTGTGGGGTTATGTCATCACTGCCTTGTGTCACCCTGTGAGTGGTGACACATGGCACCTGGAAATGGGCCCATAGGACCCTAAAAACACCCAAAATGAGTGGCATGTGTCCTTTTCCACATCATATTTTTTACTTGCCATGTTACTGCTGACGTTAGCTACCTTGTCAGCTTAGAGGACCAATCAGAAGCCACCACGTGGCCCCCATAGAGGAGAGAGAAAGAGGCTGACTGGGTCTTAGTTTTGAAAGCATTTATTTGTTAGCGAATTTTGGCCTTTATCGGGACTTTTGCACTAAACTGCAATATCTGCCCCTGTGCATCGTCTATGAAGTTTGGAACTCTACCGACATGACTATCTTGTGAGATGTAGGAACTCGCCACATGGAGGAGAGAGAAAGGGGAGGCCCGACCCTTGTTTTGTTGGCCATTTCCTTTGTATTTTTTTTTCTCAGCCCCCGATGACGCACCACTTTATCGAATGATCGATGGTTTGCGAGTCTTTTGTACTATGAACCATGCCAATCCATTGATAGTTGATATCGCAGGACTACGATATTGGCATTCGACACCGAGAACTGTCGATAATAGTTTATCTATACCCGGAATCCTGCTGATAGCCGGTTACTGATAAAACTTGTGCCCAAGCCAAAAATTTAATACTACATCACAATATTGGCCCCCGCAATGTTTTGGAGTGTCTTAACCGATGGGCTGTTGGATCTATGAGATGTGATATCGGTGTTCGAGACTACTGTGATTGAGGATGCGGGATGCGTGATTCTGCCACATGGAGGGGAGAGAAGGGGGTGGACCACTCCTGTTTTGTTAACCATTTTCTTTGTTAAGGAATTTCTCATCCCCCTGGTGATATATAATCATATTGCAATCGGCACCCTCGGTGCAGTCTTGAGGACTTAAATCCCACTGATACCGATGTGTGATTGCGATGAACTGTTCCAAGTCCCGATTGTGATTTTTCTTCAATGCTTAGCTATTTTCCTCAATCAGCTGGATTTTTCAAGGGAAATCTTCTACATGCTCTAACTTCTGATCTGGGAACACTTTTTTGTACTTCTATATACCACCAAAAGTGTTTTACGAGCATTAAGCAATGTAAAGGATCTCTTCAAGCTCTGATAACTTCTGTGGTTCAGGAAATGGCTTCAACCTCCCTATTCTCATACATCTTGGACCACATATCATTTGTAAAGAAGTGAGTGAGCAATAAATGACAACGTTGGCTCCATATGGGGACAGTGCCTTGCCAACAAGGTGTTGAGAACCTGCACACTATGAACTACTCCTTTGGGCATGGAGTCACTTCTCAATCAAAATATAACTTTCACAAAAGCATATTTTTTTACAATAAAAGATAATTAAAATGAAAATTGTAGTAATCACACCGGATATTTACAATGAGTGTAAGACAACTAATTCTTAATTTTTAAAATAGAACTTGAGGAATTGACCATTAGCTAGTAGTTCCAACAGTTCACCATCCAGGTTTTCAAGAAGAAATGTATTGTTCCCTGTCTCTTCTGCAATCCTAAAGGGGCCAAACCACAGTGGATCAAATTTTCCATGTTTTCCTTTGTCCTCCCATTGGACATCCCCCCCGAGAACTAAATCTCCTAGCTGAAGAGGTCTTTCCTTGGCCTTCTTGTCAAACAAAGAATTCATTTTTTGTTGATAATTGGACAATTTTGCCTCCACCTATTCTTTGTTCTCCTAAATCTCAACCAATTGATTAATCCTCCTTGTTAGGGGATTTGGCTCCTCTTCATCATCTTGTAACAACCTTGCTACTTCCATTGCTAGTTGAATTAGGAAGACAACAACTTTTCCATACACTAACTCAAAAGGTGATTTCATAATGGATCATTTAGGCATTACTCGGTTGGCCCATAGCGAAAAATTCAGTTGGGAATCCTAGTTCCTTTGGTTTTCAGTGATAGTCTTCTTCAGCACCCTCACCATAACTTTGTTTGAAGACACAGCCAAGCCATTGCCTTAAGGGTAGTATGTAGTGGAGTGCCCAGTAATGATATCATATTTGTGGCAGAAGTTGATGAACTTGGAAGATTTAATACTTGGGAATTATCAGTGATGATTTTGAAAGGGAAACCAAAGTGGGACAATATGTTCTCCTCCATGAACTTTATTGCCATTGAATCTATAGCATTTCTAGCTAGGATGGCCTCTACCCACTTGGTGAAGTAGCCAGTGGATGTCAATATCCATTTATGATGGCCATTGGATGGTGGGTTGATCTCTCCTATGAAGTCTAGTCCCCACAGTCTAAAAGGCTCCTCCACATGCATAGGAATCAGGGGGAGATGAGAAAACTTCTGTCTTTCAACAAACTCCTGGCATTTTGGGCACCTCTTAACTTTGCTATGGACATCTTGGAACAACGTAGGCCAGTAAAATCCAGCCTTAAGGATTTTGTGTGTCATGGTCTTCCAGCTGTATTTCCCCCCACAAACTCGTTCATGAAACTCTCCAATCACCTTATGGGTCTCTCCTTCAACCAAACATAGAAATAGTACCTCGACAGGGTCCTTCCAATAGAGTAGGCCATTACATATGATATATTTTTGGTCTTACGACCTCAGGTTTCGACATTTGGAGGCATCCAGCCCCAACGAGCACCTCAAGAATAAGAGGTAATGAACGATATTACTGTACCATGATGATCTCTTGTATTTGGCATAGATTCTCCACTCAGATGTTTTAATACTGCTCTAGGGATGCTCTGGTCTATCTTCCTCTGTGGTTAGGTTTATCCCTAGTGCTTGGCTGTTGGATTCAAATAAAACCTTGGCCAGCTCCTAGCCTTTAATGAGCTTGGTGGGATTTATTTCCAACTCGTATTCTTGTATTTTCTCTATCCACCTGCCCCTCTTTCCCTCGTTGTCTCCTTGCACCAGGATGTCCTTGACTGATGTTATTGGGACAAACGTTGTGATTTTTTACTGTAGCACATGCACACAAAATGCCTTCTGAGCCTTGACCAGTACATAATCTTGTTTCTCCAATATATTATAACTTAGTTCGTGTCCCTTAGTACTTGGTTGAAGAAGGTGATGGGTTGCTCATATCCCGATTTATTTTTCTATAACAGTACTGCGACAATGGTATGTGGAGAGGCGAAAGAAAAGATGTCGAAATGCATTGAATAGTCGAGACTGGCTAACACTAGGGCTTCAGCCAAAGCTTCTTTGATTCTACTAAAAGAATCATGGGGGATATGGCTCCACTTGACTTCATTTCCCTTCTTGAGCATGTTGGTAATACCTTTGAAAATATTTGCGTAGTTGGGTGTAAATCGCCTCAAGAAATTTATTCTCCCTGAGAAGGCTTAGACTTATTTCTTATTCCTGGGCAGAGGAATGTGGTTGATGGCTTCAACCCGTTTGGGATCAATCTTCACACTTTCCTACGATACTACATGTCCTAGCAACTTCCCCTCACTTAGGGTGAATTGGGATTTCTTAGGATTCAAGGAGAGACCATATCTCTTGCACTTCTTAAAGGTGAGTTCTAAGTGGAGGATGTGTTCCTCCTCAGTGTTGGAAAAGATTGTGATGTCATCCAAGTAGACCACCACGAATTTCTCTCGCTCTCCCATGAAAGATATGTCCATAGTTATTTGAAATATACCCTCTGCATTTATAAGCCCAAAACACATGCGAGCATACATAAATGTTCCCCATGGGGTGTTGAAAGCAGTCTTTTCCTGATCCTTGGGATGAAAAACCACTTGATTATATCCGGAGAACTCGTCCACCATAGACATTCTAGCTAAACCAACCACCTTTTGCAATATATTATCCATCTTGGTGTTCAGTCAATTTAATTTCTTAAATTGCTAACATAAATTATCAACCAGGGTTAGTAAATTGATGAAGTGTGGTGCACAATATGTGCTTATTTAACCTTGTTTCTTACTTCGTTGAGTATGTTTTTGTATTTTTTTGAGGGTTTTGTCTTTTATGCCTAATGATTTTAATGGATGGTAAGTGTCAATGGTCAACTAAGTGTAATGGATGTTTAATATAAAAACTAATTTTTAGGAATGAAGAAAAGGAAATGTACTCGAACTAACTTAATTTGCATAAAATAAAATCAAAAACTTGAATGGTTAGTCTAATCTAGGCCGACACTATGTCTATGAAAAGTAGAGCATTATTCTAGATACAATTGTATTCATTGATAAGATGAAAATGAAATCACTTCCTATCCTATCCTTGAAAACTCTTGATCAAAAATAAAACTAATCCTATTCTATGAAATGAAAGCAAGCAATATAAAAACAACTATGATCTACTGCATGCTCAAATACTATTGTGAACATTCAATATAAGAAGATGTTGAAATCATCTTCTTGAAATGACTTAAGCAATTGAGTATACATTAGATGTGATATAAGAAAGCATCATAAAAGCATGGAAAGGAAAACTTGCAGCTACTATGTGATCTAATGCCTCTTAGGCAACCCAAATTGGAAGAACTACCTTCTTGGACTTGTTGATCATGAGATTACACAATAAATGAAAGCTTAATCTAAAAAGCATGACAAAAGCATAAGGAAATAAACTAAATCATTTTTTATTCTTAATGCCTCAAGAAACCAATATTGGAAAATAGATGAATGCTACCTTCTTGAGAAGCTCTTTGGAAAACATAGGGTTAAACAGTGAATATAAAGCTGAATCTAAGAAAGAATTGTAAAGACATGTGAAAGAAAACTAAGTCGTTGTATGCTCTAATTCTTCAAGCAACCCAATTTTGGAAAATAGATAAAACACTAATTTCTTGGGATGCTCTTAGGAAACATAAAATTACATAGTGAGGTAAATCTACATTTGAAAAGTAAAATAACATTAGCAATGGAAAGCTAAAGTATTTGCTAAACTAATTAATCTTACAAATTTACAAAGGGATGCACATGGTTGACGGGGGCCCTTCCATTGTCCAATAGCATTCCAACTCGCAAAACTCACATTCTAAAATTCAATAATAGAAAAGAACCTTCTTTATTGATAAACTCACAACTTTACATAATGAAAATCTACACTCCTAATCTCATTACATCAATAGCTCTTCACTTTATATCCCATTCCATCTCAAGCCTTGTTACAAAACATTCTATAATTCTTTCTCTTCTTTTCCTCCTTTTCTACCCCATGATAGGAGAAAACTTCTGCTATTTATACAAAAAGACAAAAAACTATCTCAATAATGAGAGTCCATGAATCTCTCCTATATATATAGAGTTACAATCAAAATAGAAAATGATAAGACACATGTCTCCTTAGAGTTTCAATACAAATAGGAAATGAGACACGTATCCTTATGATCCCATGATCTTCTCCACTCAAATTCGAATTTGGTTTTGGGAGGCCACATAAACGTCTTTTAGAAGATTCCTTTTGACCTGCACATGTCAACAATCTCATCCCACTTATTAGGTATAAGCATATGCACATTATTTTCTAAGTTTTAACCATAAATTCATTTAAAAATGCTAAGAAATAATGAAGTGTGGAAAACATAAATGTGACCCAATAATGATAATGGTAAGGTAAATGTAATGAAATGGAGGTAAATGTAATGAAATAGAGGTTGAGTGAAGGTGACAATATGGAAATATAAGTTAAAATGTAATGGAAGTGAATGACAATTTCAAGGCCCAACATAACCCCCAAATGAGGCTATTGCATGTCCTCATGCAATCTATTACATTAATTCTTTTTGATCCTTGAGATTTGGCTTAACTTTGCATGATATCATTTAATAACTTCATACTTCTGCAAAGTCTTTGAGTTGAATTGCAATATGGTTGGTTCTTTTTGTTACAACCATATTTTGTTGTTGCATTCATTTTTTATCTTTGAAGTTTGCATAATGATAATTTGAATATTTTTGCAAAGTATATCTTTATTGGATTGCATCATAGTTGGTTCTTGTGTGACAACCATGATTGTGTTTGTATCCAATTATCTTTTTAGTACTTTTGAAAAGCCTTTGTATGATCATAACAATAACGTAATAGTTAATGTCTTTTGAAAGTATGTGGGATTTTGAATGTGATGTGAATACGAAAAGATATGAATATGAATGTATCCCTCCCCCCCGCAACTAATGATATTGGTAATTTTATGAGATGAGGAAGAGAAATGTTTTTTTCCAAAAATTATCATTCTAGCTTTTCAAGGAATTTTATGGTAAAAAGTTAGAAAATGACATACCTTAACTTACCCTTTGGAAATGGATGAGCTACATGTGTGGTGGCTGCAAAATTTTGATCATAATCTTCTTCAAGTGGCTAGACAAGTCATGGAGAAAAGAGTCAATATGACTTTTTATTGCTTTTATTAAAACTTGTTGAATCTGCTGCGGAATAATGCTGATTCTACTACTGCCATTTGATTCCGCAGTTGTTATTTGGTTCTGCAGCTGTCATTTGATTCTGCAGCTACCATCTAATTCTGCAACTGCCATTTGGTTCTGTAGTTGTATATCTTCTACATTTGCTCCAAAATGCTGAAAATGATAGTCTTTATGTCTTCAAAACTCATTGGCACAATTCCTATTATGTGAATAGATGTTCTGATGTCGAACATAGCAGGAGATTGTTGACTTAGTGGCCATTAATGGATGCCACTAGTCAATACGACAACTCTCACCATTTGATGACAATGAGATTCAAGATGATCAAACACATCTTACTAAGTACGAAAATTTTTGTTGTTATCAAGTACCTAGAAGATCTGATGAACAAGAGACATTGATGTATTCCAGTTGTTCATCGGTATGAGGACTTGCCATTAAGGCATGCAAGCCTCAAGGTGTTTTTACAAGGATTTTAGACTTAAAGGACTGTGGACTTAATAATTTGCATTGAAGCAAGGTTTATTTGTGAAATGAGAACGATAGGAAAAGGAAAATGAAAATGGAAGATGACAATGGAAAATAATAATGACAATGGGAAATAAGAATGAAAGTAAGCTTCTTGCTTTTATTTGTGGATTAGATGGAAAGTGTATATGAATGAAGGAAAATGAACAACTGATTCTTGCTGGGAAAAATAACTGTGGCTTGTTTTGAATTGCTTGGTTGGATTTATAATTCAAAAGGGAGGAAAGGTAATGGTCTTGATGGATATGGATATGGACTTGTTCTTATGTTTCTCATGAAATCAATCCTTTGAAGACCAATTGTGCACTCAATTAGTTTTCTTCAATGATCATTCAATCATCCCAAACCTGCAAAAAAACTTGACACAAAGAACATAAGTGTGTTAAAAAAGAAATAGCTAATTTCTTTCTGATTCTTACACAAAAATTGAATGTCAAATGAAACAGATTAAGGAAAATCAAAAGTGTTATATTCGGTCCAATTCATGATATCGATAACAATCCATTTTTAAGAAATAACCATGAAAAATAAATCAACTCCCTGTTGTCGGATGACTTCATGCACTGTGCTCAGTAAAACGATTGGCATCACAAAGATTTGTTGTGTCTTGCAAGTTAAAACTTCATAAAAAAATACATAGCAACAATATTAATGCCAAATGTTCATAAATGATCTAAATAATTTTCCAATTGTTTTGCAAGCCATTATGGAATTGTCATCTGTGCCGCACAAATAACAAGCTGTCAAAAATATTTGAAGCGACAAAAATATGAAAAAGTACTTGTACAAAAAAATTATTTCAATCAAATTTTGCAAGTATTCTTCGCTTTATAAATTGCTTCAATAAATTGATTGCATATGTAATAATCATCGCAATTTTTTTTCACAAATAAAATGATTTCTTTCATTCAATTTTTGAAAATTATTGCTTCTAAGTGAATATTTTCATGCAACCACCTCTAAGTTACTTACTCGTGTCTTCACTGCTCAGCCATATCTTCTTAACACCTTCAACAATAACAGTTTTGACATGGTCAACATGAGCAGCCACAATATACTCCCAAGATGCCCATGTAACCAGTAAGTCCAACGTAACTTGCAAGGATATTCTACGAGATAGATTCCATCAAAGAAGACATCTCTTTCCAGATATGAACATCTTCCTTCTTGTTTTGGTAGACAGTTGGCATTTATTCTATCTTTGTCGTTGGTTTCACTAACAATGAAATCTTTGTTTCCTCAGCTATGGGTGGGTCAACATTAAATTGGATTCTTCTTGCAATGAGGATCAAATAGAATTTGATTTGAATTCTTCCACGTGAAGCGTGGTGTATTAAAACACAATTTTTTGAGCATTTAATAAAAATCGTTATTTTTTCTCATGCAGTTTACAAATAATGGCTTCAAAGAACTTGAAAATTCTCTTAAATGGTTGCAAGATCTAGAAAATCGCTCACCAATTACCTAATTGTCCACATTCCAGAAAAAACCCATGTCTCAGTTTTTTCTAATTTGCCTCGGTTTGCTCAGAAAATGCATTTTAAAATTGTGTGTCAAAACAGTTACGTTTTCTATGATGCTCCGGCAACAAAAATCGATTGTTGTGGTTGGATTTTTTTATTTGTAGGTTTTGATGTGAGGTTGAGTAGTCAGCTTATCAAAACCTTCTTATTAATTATTTTGGTGGAGAATGGATAAGAAGGCTTTTCCCAACATTCTTTCTCCTAGCTTCATCATGATCCGTGATGCCAGCAGACGTTGTCAAAACAATGAATCAGGTAGCAGGCGAGTATTTGATGATGGTCAGATCATACATGCTTCGAAGGGTATCATTCAAAGCACTAATCCTCACTGGAATTTGGAGAACGGCCTCAAGAATTGGTGGAGCACGATTATTAGTCGACTCTATCACAGAAATCACATGCAATGTTGTTGGAATCTTGTCTGCCATCTACCATGTCAATTTTCTCATTGGCATCTCTTATCACTCCCATAACAAGTTGTTGAGGCTTCAACCTTTGGCATATAAAGAATAAGGTGTCAATTGTAGACATAAAAAAAAACCCTCCACGCTGCCAAACATTACTCTGAATTCTCTGGATGATTGTGTTGGTTTGTTTTATTATGTCACAGTTTTATTTTTTTTCTAATTGATTTATAACAATTTTTTTTTTTTTTTTTTTTTTTTTTTTTTTTTTTTTTTTTTTTTTATATATATATATATATGTTATATTTTCAAAAATTTAAAAAGATACATATATATTTCATTAAAAAAAACAATTTATAAATTTTATTTTATTTTATTTTTATCATAAAAATTCTTTTTCTTATCCTCCAAATCACACAAAGCACGAGAGGAGAACATACTCGAGAAATTATTAATCATTTTTTTTTTAATGTAAGAAATAAGGTTTTCTAATTACACTTCCCCAATAACGGTGCCAAAATGTTCAGTCAATTTAATGTCTTAAATTGCTAACATAAATTATCGACCAGGGTTAGTAAATTGATGAAGTGTGGTGCACAATATGTGCTTAGTTAACCTTGTTTCTTACTTTGTTGAGTATGTTTTTGTATTGTTTTGAGGGTTTTTTCTTTTATGCCTAATGATTTTAATGTATGTTAAGTGTCAATGATCAACTATATCTAATGGATGTTTAATATAAAAACTAATTTCTAAGAAGGAAGAAAAGGAAACGTACTTTAAGTAACTTAATTTGCATAAAATCAAATTAAAAACTTGAATGGTTAGTCTAATCTAGGTTGGCATTGTGTTTATGAAAAGCAGAGCATTATTCTAAATACAATTCTATTCATTGATAAGATGAAAATGAAATCACTTCCTATTCTATGAAATGAAAGAAAGCAATATAAAAACAACTATGGTCTACTGCATGCTCAAATACTATTGTGAACATTCAGTATAGGAATCTTTTGAAATCATCTTCTTGAAATGACTTAAGCAATTGAGTATACATTAGATGTGAAATAAGAAATCATCATAAAAACATGGAAATGAAAACTTGTAGCTACTATGTGATCTAATGTCTCTTAGGCAACCCAAATTGGAAGAACTACCTTCTTGGACTTGTTGATCATGAGATTACACAATAGGTGAAAGCTTAATCTAAAAAGCATGAAAAAAGCATAAGGAAAGAAACTAAATCACTATTTATTCTTAATGCCTCAAGCAACCAATATTGGAAAATAGATGAATGCTACCTTCTTGAGAAGCCCTTTGGAAAACATAGAGTTAGACAACGAATGTAAATTTGAATCTAAGAAAGCACTGTAAAGACATGTGAAAAAAAACTAAGTCACTGTATGCTCTAATTCTTCAAGCAATCCAACTTTAGAAAATAGATAAAACACTACTTTCTTGAGATGCTCTTAGGAAACATAAAATTACACAGTGAGGTAAATGTACATTTGAAAAATAAAATAACATTTGCAATGGAAAGCTAAACTATTTGCATGAATCAAAGTAAAACAAACTAATTAATCTTACAAACCTACAAAGGGATGCACATGGTTGATGGGGGGCCTTTCATTGTCCAATAGCATTCCAACTCGCAAAACTCACATTCTAGTTTTCAATAATAGAAAAGAACCTTCTTTATTGATAAACTCACAACTTTACACAATGGGAATCTACACTCCTAATCTCATTACATCAATATCTCTTCACTTTACATCCCATTCCATCTCAAGCCTTGTTACAAAACATTCTATAATTCATTCTCTTATTTTCTTCCTTTTCTACCCCCATGATAGGAGAAAACTTCCCCTATTTATACAAAAAGATGAGAAGCTATCTCATTAATGAGAGTCCATGAATCCTCCCTATATCTCTAAAGTTACAATCAAAATAGGAAATGATAAGACACATGTCTTCTTAGAGTTTCAATACAAATAGGAAATGAGACACATATCCTTATGATCCCATGATCTTCTCCACTGAAATTGGAATTTGGTTTTGGGAGGCCACATAAAGGTCTTTTAGAAGCTTCATTTTGATCTACACATGTCAACAATATCATCCCACTTGTTAGGTATAAGCATATGCACATTATTTTCTAATTTTTAACCATAAATTCATTTAAAAATGCTGAGAATTAATAAAGTTTGGAAAAACATAAATGTGACCCAATAATGATAATAGTAAGTTAAATGTAATGAAATGAAGGTAAATGTAATGAAATAGAGGTGGAGTGAAGGTGACAATATGGAAATATAAGTTAAAATGTAATGGAAGTGAATGACAGTTTCAAGGTCCAACACGTGGGTAGTGAGTAGTTGTCTTTCGAAGACACCCTGTTTAGGTTCTAGAGGTCTACACATAGCCTCATCTCTCTGTTCTTCTTATGAACCGGGACTAGATTCACTACCCACTAAAAGTATATTAAATGTACTATAATCTTTCCCTATAGTAGCTTCCTTGTCTCCCTTTCAATGGAGGGGAGTAAGAGTGGATTTATTTGTCTGAGTTTCTACTTGCAAGGTTTTACTCCACTTTTCAAAGGAATCTTATGCTTTATGATGTTAGTATCAGATGTTTTCAAATCATCATAAGGCTAAGAAAAACCATCTTTGTAGGCTTTGAAAATATCTAAATACTTTTGTTTATAGTTCAAGGGGATTCCTTTTGACAGCTTGATAATTTGATGCTCCTCCTCTGATCCAATGTTGCAATATTATACTTGATCATCCATCTCAGGAGCTATTTTTTGGTAGCTATGTCATGTTTATTAAAAATCCTTTCTAGTGGGACTAGTCCATGAGGGATAGTGTTCCCCTTCAAGTGCAAAATTTTGTGCCTAGCTACTGCATCTTTCCATGAAGTGGCTTCTTGATATGCTTCTTCTTCTTCTTCTTCTTCTTGATTGATGGTGGAGTTAGAAAACTCCCCAACGACCTCTAAGAATCATTTCACTTGTTCGTCATCTTCGAACACCTGCCAGTGCTTGATGTTTTCAGGTACAGAGGGTATGCACCTTACTTCCACCTCATATCTAAGGAGAGGATTCTGGGGGGGCCTGAAAGTACTTGTAGCTACAACAAGAGAGTCCACCATCCCGTTTTCTTCCCTAGGCAAAAACTGGATGTTAAAATCCAGGAAGAAGTTATCAATAAAGTCCCATACTTCATTTTGATACGTCCTCGGCCTAGGGTGTTTGGCCTGGCTTTGATTCTTGATTTTCTTTATGACTAGCTCAGAGTCTCCATAAACTGTTAGAAATTCAATATTTAGATTTTTTGCAGTCTTTAACCCAAGGAGCAGCAATTCATATTTTTCCACATTGTTGGTTACTTCGAACTCCAGTTTGAATGAGAGGAGTATCAAGTGACCTTCAGGAGATACCACCAACACTCTCGCCCCATTTCCCTCTTTTGAATTAGCTCCATCAAAATATAATTTCCATACTTTTCTTTCACTTGCATGTTGATTTTCTAATTGCCATGTTAGGTGGACTGATGTTTCTTCTATGATAGCCTCGTTTTCTTCTAGAAATAGGCAGGAGAGGTCACTTTCTTTTCCATACACTGGGGATTTTTTTGAGCCTTTTGCTGTGGTAATAATTTTTACAAACCTAGACTCTCTATATAGTCTCCTTTGTTCTCCTCCAAAAGTGGGAATGGTGGCATAAGTTAGATCTAGCTTGATAGAGCCTCCTATCTTGGAACCCCAAGACCTAGATAGCATCATGCTAAAACAAGGGGATATATTTGCGACTACTATGTCAATTACCATGGTTTTCACAGGGATCTGATCCAGGTTCACCACCAGATCCTTTATCATTCCCAAACATTTGACTCTCTTAGAGTCAAAGGAGTATAGGTCCTTGTAGGGCCTAGTGATTTGCAAGCCAAGATGTTCCATTACTTTAAAGGGAAAGAGGTCGTGGGAGGCTTCGGAGTGCAACATGAAATTATGTAGAAGAAGATCATGAATTCCCATAGTTACATAGAAAGGTGCAGTAGAAGGGTCATGTTCCTCCACATGTGGGCTAAAGACCACCATTGGCCTCCCTTCTTGAATATTTAGAGAATCCTAGGTGGGTGATGAGACCGAGGGAAGCATAAGCTAAGATACCTGAGCTTTATAGGTAGGATGCTTCAGAAGCTCAGTCAGTGGAACATAAATGTTTACCTTTTCAAGCTACCTTTGAAGGTTGAATGTAGATTCAGTTTTCTCTATACCTCCTGGCTCAGTTTCTCCTTCGCTATCACCAGTGTTTTTCTTCAAGATAGGTGCTTCCTTTGCTGTGTTCTCCTCTGAGCGATTTCTTTCCTTATTCAAGGGGACTTTCATCCTATGAGGGTCAATATTTAGCTTACCTTTTCCTTTTTCTGGTATTGGGGGAGTAACTTGGGGAGAAGTTTCCTCCTATTTCTCTAGTTCTCTTGACCTATTCTTCGAAGATATTAGGCTATATCTACGTTGTGGTTGTGCCAACATGAACTCTGGAAATTGTTTGCAATAATAATTCATATCTTGCTTATCTATTTCTTCTCCATCATGATTGACCTCCTGGTGAACCATATTCTCCTATTCTTCTTTAGAGAAAGAAGAATATAAGTCTCCCTTCATCTCCTGTGTATCTGACCATTGCTCATTAGGATCACCTTCTAAATATACAGTATCAGGGATCTAATCTGGCTATTCCTTTCTTTCCCTTGGTAGTATCTGTAATGGAGGCCTTCTATATTGTGGGTTATATCCCTGATTGTTGCCTTGAGCATTCTATTTGGAGGGACTCTTGTTCTGAATTTCGAGTTTTCCAGCCTTATGTGACAAAAGTCTAATGAGTTGATCCATTTCCTCCATTTTTAGAGCATAGTTCCTTGTCTTGTGTCAAGCTCGTTAAAAAATGAATCAAGTTGTTTTAGAGGATAGTTCTTTTTACTGAGTCAACCTCATTAAAAAATGAATGAGGGGTGAGGAAAGTTCCTTTTACTGTGTCAACCTCGTTAAAAAATGAATCAGTGTGTGCAAGGATAGTTTTTCCTGTATCAACCTCGTTAAAAAATGAAACAGGCTGTCATGAGGACAGTTATTTTCCTATGTCAACCTCGTTAAAAAATGAATCAGGTACGAGGATAGTTTGTTCCTCTCTCAACCTCATTAAAAAATGAAATTGGATGTTTCGAGGAAAGTTCTTGTTACTGAGTCAACCTCGTTAAAAAATGAATCAGGTTCAAGGATAGTTCCTTGTATTGTGTCAACCTCATTAAAAAATGAAACAAGGATAGGTTATATAAGTAGATACGAGGAAAGTTCCTTTTACTGTGTCTACCTCGTTAAAAAATGAATCAGTGAGTATGAGGACAGTTATTTTCCTGTGTCAACCTCGTTAAAAAATGAATCAGTTGTACGAGGAAAGTTCCTTTTACTGTCTCGACCTCGTTAAAAAATGAATCAGTGAGTATGAGGATAGTTCTTTTCCTGTGTCAACCTCGTTAAAAAATGAATCAGTTATTACGAGGAAAGTTCCTTTTACTGTGTCGACCTCGTTAAAAAATGAATCAGTGAGTATGAGGATAGTTCTTTTCCTGTGTCAACCTCGTTAAAAAATGAATCAGTTATTTGAGGATAGTTCCTGTTACTAAGTCAACCTCGTTAAAAAATGAATCAGTTATGAGCATAGTTCCTTGTCTTGTGTCAAGCTTGTTTAAAAATGAATCAAGGATTTTATGAGCAAAGTTCCTTGTCTTGTGTCAAGCTCATTAAAAAATGAATCAAGGATTTTAGAGCATAGTTCTTTGTCTTGTGTCAAGCTCGTTAAAAAATGAATCAAGGTTTTTAGAGGATAGTTCCTTTTACTGAGTCAACCTCATTAAAAAATGAATCAGGTAGATAGTAGGTTATATAGGTAGATTGTAGAGAGTAGATATGAGCATAGTTCCTTATCTTGTCTCAAGCTTGTTTAAAAAATGGGACAAGGGTTTGAGGATAGTTCTTTTCCTGTGTCAACCTCACTAAAAAATGAAACAACTCCCACGAGTCTTTCCCAGATTTCGAAAGTAAACCTTCATTTCATCCACTTGGTTGAATGAAATGAAGCTTGGGGGGCATGTACCTTGATTGGCGTCATTGTGCTGGGGGCATGCGAACTTATAACAAGCATAGTTTTTCGTTTCAAGCTTGTGTAAACATGAAACCAAATCTGAGCATAGTTCTTTCCCTGTGTCAAGCTCGTTAAAAAATGAAACAAATCCTCCTCTAATTGAGTCGAGAGTTTGACAAGATCTCATAAATGTTAAGTTGTATATTTAGGTTAGTTATTTTAGTTTTTGCATCTTTTCTTACAGTTTTAGGTCGAGTCTTTCAATGATCTCGTAACTCAACCTTCATTTCATCCAACTGGTTGAATGAAATGAATCTGGGGGGGCATGCGCTCTGGCAGTTATGCTTAGGGGGCATCAAGCACAGTTTTTTCTCTGTTTCAAGCTTGTGTAAAAGTGAAACTACTTTGAAGCATAGTTTTTCTCTATTTCAAGCTTTTGTAAAAATGAAACCTATCTCGAGTCAATTTCAGTTATTTTCAAGACTCGTTAAACTCATCAAAATCTCGAGATTATTTTGCAATCTTTCATTCTCGTAAAACAAATGAAAATGCCGAGTTCTTTCCGTCTTTTCCTGCTCGTAAATTAAATTGAATGTTGGCCATATAAGTACATTTTTATCATTTTTTCGAACTCATTAAAACTTACGAAAAAATGAAAACCATGAGTACATTTTTATCATTTTTTCGAACTCGTTAAAATTTACGAAAAAGTGAAACCTTAGAGTCACTTTTAAGCTCTTTTCTGACTCCTAAAACATGAAAAGATCGCCGAGTTTTTTCTTTTTAAACTCGTTAAAACGGAACTAAAAAGACGGTCCTCTTACAACCATTTTCTGACCGTAAAAACATGAAAATATTGCCGGATTTTTGTCGTTTCAAATTGGATATTGGAAATAAAACGACGTGTCCTTGATCGCTTTTTACTTTTCAGGTCAGAGACACTAATCATGAAAGTACTCCTTGGTCGTGAAAGATCAAGCGATTCTCTCAAGTATTATTTTATACTTTTTCGGGCTTGGGAGACACAAATATACGAAAAAGGTCAACCCTGGAGTCTTCTTAAGTTTTTCAGACTCTCTAAAATAGAAAAACGCTGAGTTTCTCCTATACTGGACTCGTTAAAATTTCACAGTAAAGAACCTGTTCAATTACAAACAGGAACGAACCACTCCTTCTTAGGGTTCGAATCTAAACTAAGTTGGACTTATCCGAAGGATGAGCTTATAATCAAGAAAATGTTATCCTCCTCAAGCTTGTAAAAAATAAAGAGGTACTTGCCAGAAATGGTGGGGGAAAAGAGAGGAAAATGAGCCTATTTGTTACACTTTGTCTCGGAAAAACCTTATCACCACTCTTGAACACGACACTTTTCATTCACCTGGGTTGGGAAATCCTTTGCCTAACAGTTGATCAAACCACATTGAAAGTCTTCAGCCGGTTTCTGGGTATTAACTTTGGGTCAATTGTCACCAAGCCATCTTTTGTGTCGTTATGTGTTCAAGAGGTCACTGCAAATAAACCATTCATCTGCAAAATATCTGTCATCCATCTTGACCATCCCTGAGTCAGTCCTTACAGCTACATTTCTTCAACTTGAACTATGATTTCGTGTTGTGGGCTTGCCTGCAACGGGTCGCTTTCTATCGACATCAGCACATTATCTAGAAAGATGATCTAGAAATCGTCAGTACCTTGAAATCTGCATGCATCAATGGCAGGTTTCTCGCCTTTGACAACAGTTTACATCATTGACTTTCGATTGAAGGATTCCGTGACATGTTCGACATCAACACATTCATTCACATCTCATGGATTGTACTGGGTAATTTGAGAACCATTGACATCACTGGTGGTCTCTCTCACACTTGTTAACAGTTTACATCATTGACTGGTAATCAAGCGGTTTCTACCATGTTCGACATCAACTCATTTATTCGCATGGACAAAATCGTACTATTTTGGGAAGTAGAAATGAAGACCCTGGATCTAGTTTCCACCATCCACGCTGCGAGGAGTTTTGTATTCATTATACAGTAGACTAATTATAAACAGATGGCTGCGTCCATACTGTGTCTACAAGTGTCTATGATTATGATGTATTGCGAAATCATTCCTGTATCAGAGCAGTAGTTAGTTTGTTAGTTAAAGTTTTTGATCTGAGTATGGGAATGCCTACCTCAGTGATGATATGATCTCATATATGTATTTTGTGTTGAATATTTGCAGGTTCCGACTGGGCTCTCCACAAGATAATCCTCGAAATGATAAAGTGCTTCTCCCTTCCTAGATGATATAAAACCCTGATCTACTACAGGGTTCGCACTTTAGGGGGCAATCTGTTACACTAAAATTTGTCACCATGACTATTTGCAGTTAGTATGGCTCCATCAATTGTCATACTGTCCTCCTTGGCAAGTCTTATACCTCTACTCCACATTTCAAACTCCAAGAAAGAGAGAAAGTCTTTAAAAATCAATATAACTCTGGTTACACAGTTTCTCTTACCCTTACCTGCATGTACGCACCTCAAGTTCATAATACCTGCGTACTTGTATGCTCTGTCTGTAAAGGGGTGGGTGCGTACTCCTGTAAAGGTCAAAAGGTGCAAGTTTTACTCCAAAAAAGTTACTTGTGGTCAATTCTAGAGCATTCTAGAAGATGGTTTGACGTGGATTGAGCGCCTCCAGATGGTTCATGCATCCCAAAGAAAGAGGAACTTATCCCATCAAGAGGGGAGCTATCCCATTGAAAGAGGGGCTAATCCCATTGATGGTGGACCTGATTAACTTCCTCCAAAGCATTATAAATACAGGCATTGGGCCAGAGGGAGGGGAGGTTGAAAGCTGAACATTCCTAAGGGTAGATGCTGCTGAAATTAGGACTCCCTTTTAGAGCTTGAGAGGAGAGATCCCATCCTTTCTTAGCTTCATTTGGAAGTGGGTGAGCTGATCAAAGTAAAGGAGAACTCTTGCTGGACCCTGGGAGGGACCTGCACAACACCAAGGCACTGGTTGTAATGGTTTCTTTTGTTTCCAATTAATACAATTAAGTTCATTTTTCTCAACAAGTTGTTATATATAATTTGTTTCATAAACTCCTTGGTCTTTATGATGAATATGTTTTATTATATGAGTTATTCAGGTGCTATGTAATCGTTTGCTTGTTAGTGAATGTAGGCTTCAAGGAGAAGGAGGAGCTCATCTGGATCGGAGAGGCTGGACTGCTACAAACAGCGTTGGACTAAAGGTATGCCTTAAACACCTGGTTGCTTTTATTTTAAATGCATATTTAGGGAAAGATAGTGCTTGATTGTTTTGTTTGTCACTAGAAAGCCTTAGCTTCTAGGGAGGTCCATTTTGTCCACAAAATTGACTCTTTCCGCATGACAAGCAGGAAGCTTCTTCTTTACCTCTTTATTCTCGATGGTTTCCTTCTTCCCACTTGACTTCCCTGTGGAAGAAAAATTTTCTTCTACTTCTAGGGCATCGATATGGAGTTGATATAAGGTAGGAGATTTCCTTTCTCGTAAGGTGAAACCAAAGTTAGATTCAAAATATCCCAAGCAACCTAACCAAACAACATCTATACGAGGTTTTATCTTAATAGGCAATTTGTTATACTGTTTATTGAATCTCTGATTAAAATCTGAGATATTCTCCTTTGGATTTGTAATGAAACCAGCTCACAAAAATATAGAAAATATAGATAAACGCCTTAGAATTCAGTTGGTAAGTTCTTCCACTTGAGGAGATACTTTGAAATTGATCAATTTCTTCGTTGTCAGTTTCTTGTTTCTATCACTGCTCTAGGTTCCAATATGATTTTTCCTTCCTCGTCAAGTTCTGGCAATATTGTTTGAACTGGGATATTCTGCAAATTTTTAATGAGTGGCCACACTTCTTCATCCTTCTTCCATTCATCCCCTGCTTCATTTATCCAATCTGGTTGGATAATATAAATAGAAAAAAAACAGTGCTTCCACATCCTCATCCTTTCTTAAGAGTGCATCTGCAACAACATTTTGCTTCCCTTTTTTGTAGATGATTTCAAAGTCATAACCCAACATCTTTTTGGCCCATTTTTTTTGTTCTTCTAAAGATAATCTTTTTTCTAAAAAATGTTTAAGACTACCATGATCCATATTTACCTTGAAGTGTCTTCCCATTAGTTAATGTCGTCATTTCCTTCTCATAAATAGCTTACTTGAGATGTAGCCATAAAAATACCAAATCGCCTACATCAAAACTTCTTTCACTATGATGTTGATCTACCTGTTGTTTCATTCGATTTTGTACGAAAGTGGCATTATCCTTTAAAAGTCGGAGAAATTTTTGTTGATGCTCGATGTGATCTTTCACTACTTGAATATTTTTCTTCTTGATATGTCCTTCTATCTTGAGAGTTTGAGGAGTAGTAATTTCTTCCAATGCATTACAAGATATGGTCAGATTCATTTCTTGATGCTCAATGTGCTCTTTCAGTTCTTGAACATTTTTCTTCTTGATATGTCCTTATATCTTGATAGTTTGAGGAGTGGTAATTCCAGCCAATGCATTACAAGATATGGTTGGATTCATTTCTTCTTTCTCGATGTGATCTTTCACTTCTTGAATCTTTATCTTCTTGATATGTCCTTCTATCTTGAGAGTTTGAGGAGTGGTAATTCTTGCCAATTCTTTATAAGATATGGTCGAATTCATTTCTTCTTTCTCTGGGGTTGGTTCCTGGTGTATATCCTCTTCTTTTGATGTTTCTTGATCACTTTCTTCCTCCTCTTCATAATCTATGTAAAATAATTTCTTCTCAGCACACTTATTACCTTTAGTGTATTTTCTATCACAGTTTTCTCTTTTTTCTTCCAATTGTTGTGGTGTAAACGTTGTAGGTTGTGGAAGGATAGGAGAAAAAAAACTTCCATAATTATAGTTGTGAGTGGTGGTATTCCTTGTTTCCATAATTTCACTTTCAATTTTTCTTGCCAAAATGAATGCCTTCTCCAATGAATCAGGTTCCTAAAGATGAACCTCATGTTGAATGTTATCCTTTAAAGTCCCAATGAAGGCATCATTCCTTTGCTTCTCTAGAATATCATTTACCCTTATATTTAGTTTTTGAAAGCCTTCAATATGCTCTACCATTGAACCCTTTTTCTTTAGATTTCTTAATTGGCTAAAGAAGGAGTTACTCTTTGTATCCTCATAATGTGCTATCATTTCTTCCATGAAAATTGACCACGTGACAAGTGCTTTACAAGAAAAAAGCCCTTTACACCATAAAATTTGATTGGTTTCTAAATATAAAGATGCAATATGTACCTTTTGTAACAGTTGCACCTCATGTATATCAAAATATTGCTCCATCTGTAGTATCCAGTTTATTGGATCCTTGCCATCAAACTTCCTCATATCTCATTTTCTTGATTTTAGGAGCTCGCTCTTGAATATGTTGTATCTCTACAATTTCAAATCTCCAAGGTCTTCAATTGCAACCTGCGGTAGCCCTCTGCGTCCTATTTCCAATTTCATCAGTCGGTTCAAAATTGGATTCTCCAAGAAAGAGTTATGCCCAATCTCCCAAGATGACCTAATTATATACTTTTTCAGTAGAATGAACTTGTACAAAATGCCACATGTCACTGTTTCAACCTTAGGTTTTGAAAATTATACCCAAACAAAATAAATTATGTCCTCCTTTTGTAACTTACGAAATTTCAATCTGATGCTCAAAGAGAAAGTTATGACGATTGTCCCAAGGTCCCCTATTTGGAATGTAATTTGGGAGTCTGTAAAACCCTAACTTCCTTAGATCATATATCTGAAAATATAGTGAGACAAGGTCTGAAATTTAGAATCGAGGTTCAAACCAATTTCTTCTCAAATGGGTTTTTTTTTAGCTTCTGAAACTTCGTAGAGAAACAGTTATAGCGAAAATTCCACGATGACCTGTTTTATATGAAATTCTGGAGCTTACAAAAACCCTAAATTCCTCAGATCATATCTCCGAAAATATAGTGAGTCAAGATTTTAAATTCGGACCCGAGGTTCAACTAGATTTCGTCTCGAATGAGTTTTTTTTAGCTTCTGAAACGTTGTAGAAACAAGGTTATAGAAAAAATTCCATGATGACCTGTTTGGAGCAGCGAAACCCTAGAATCCAAAGCTATAATACCAAATGTTATGAAAACAGCTTACAGAAAAATAGAAAAGATAGATAAACGCCTTAGAATTCAACCTCTTCAAGGGGGCAACCTCATTTACATTACACAAATGAACAATTCTTGGATCATACAAATGATAATACCTCCTTTCTATATATAGGAGTTTAAGGGGTAATAATATAATCAGAGCCGACATAACAATAATAATCTAAGGACACATTAATACCAATAGTGGGCTTCTATGGGGCACAATAATAACAATATGGGGACTACATGGGCACAACAATTTAATAAGGGGGTTGTAATAATAACAATAAGGGGTTACACTAGTAGTATAGGGACCTAACAGGCTTCTTCCTGATGGCATTGAACTCTGTGAGGAGGTACTCATGATCTCTCTTCTCACCTCATTTTTGTGTGAAGGAGGTTTCCAGTTCCTTCCAGGTAGTGATGGAAGCATCAGGGAGGATTTTGAACCATTGTATATCTTCTCCATCAAGGGACTGCACAAAAAGTCTTAGGACCACATCCAACTATTCTACATTCAGGTTCTTAGCAAAAGCACAGAAGGCCTGAATGTGTCTCTGAGAAGAATTATCATCTTCCCCATTAAACCTAGCAAAAAGCTTCAATTAGTCCTAGGGCATAGCACTTAAGGGCTGAGGCAAGTCAAAAGGCACATATTTGTTAATAAAAATCCCAGAAGAGCCATCTGGATAGGTGGAGGAGGATTAAAATTCACTTGAGTAACTGAAGTTAAGACCCCAGGGGTTGAGGGGGAAGGAGGGTATGGTAGGGTCTTAGGAGCAAGTCTTGAATTGTGAGAAACAGTGGCCTGAGAACTGGAAGAGGAAGTGGAAAAGGATGGTGAGATGGTAGTAGAGGCAGGGGGAGTTCTCTCTCTCTAGACTTTTCTGAAAATTAGTTTTTCAGGGTCAGGAACAAATGGGGCTTTGTGATGAGAGGTGTCTGAGTGAGTATGATGACTTCTAAAAGCCAAGGCGATGAATGATAATGAAGGGGGGGGGGGGGGGGGGGGGGGGGTGTGGAGTCTCCAAGGTGATGTGAATGCAAGCAGAACATACTTCACTTACCTACATGAAGGGTGCTAAATTTGTCGTATCCCACGGGAGAAAATCCTTCAATAATTTTCCTGGTAATGGCACCAGAAGATGTTGTCGCTAAATATTGCACCTACAACACAAGTGCAGCAAGAGGCAAATAAAGCTCTCAGAGACAACCTTGGATTTATTACAAGACCAGTGCCCGGGTACATCTAAATCGATGTGTCTCAAATGATTCTCAAGTAGGAGGAGACATCACTCGTATTCTATACACATATATCAAAGAGTTGGTCCTTTCATCCAAAGATACAACCCATATGTTTCATCTTTTCTACACACACATAGTTCCCATAAATATAACGGAAATAGTGGAGGCCGAGCACTTCAAAGATATATAGTTTTAATCATATTTTAAAGATAAATGAGAGAAGTCAAAGAAAAAGGAAAACTCAGGGTATAGAGCTTGAAGCACGAAGAATTCTATATATAAAATATAGACCCTGAAACCATGAGATTTACTATAAATACTGAGTTAGAGGAAGATGTAATGGAAATAAAAGAAGTGGAGTGATATGCTTCATGCAATACAACTTGAAAATATGATTTCAACCCTTCACACACGCGTATGCATTAACACTTTAATGCAGATGAATCTGTAGATAAGTCCGAAATATAAGGGTGTATATTATTGCATGAATTGAAAAGAGGAAAAAATACAAGGTGAATGAAACAAGGAAATAACACAATGTAAAACATTCAGAGGAGGAATCACCACCAATTCTGTAATATTCTTCAAGATCTATGCTAGTCAATGATACAGTTTACAAAAAGCACAAACTTTCATTTCAAATTTTGAAAACCTTTTTCAGTGTTGCGAACCCCTATTTATAAGAAGAGGGGGTGCTTTCAATCACAGATTCATACATAAAATCTTGGGCCAAGTTTTCAGCTGTCAAGTTAGCTTTCTCTCTTGGCCAGGGGAGGTTTTTTATCCAAAGAACATTAAGAAAAATAATAATTGCTTCATAGAAGAAGGCACATCACATAATCACGGAACAGGTGAGACATTAATGCAAAACACCCAATGCCCCATCCCTATAATCACTTATGTTTCATTGTTGCATTTAGTTCACAACATATTCTCCCACGCTACTCAACTAATGGTTTTCATTCCATATTAAAAACCTTCAGCACCGGCCTTGAGAATGGATTACGAAGATCCATTTCTAGGGGGTGCCCATAGTTGGTTTAAAATGCTCCCTCTCCTGATTCACTACTATAGCTGATCTAGGTGGATCTCCAGACACCGGTGACATGAAAAAGGCTCAAAACTCAAAGTGGCAGAAAGTTGATTAACTTGACATCAAATCGAAGTGATCATCCCCCTAATTCCAACGGCGTGAATGACACTCCAAACCAAGTTTGTATGAAGAAGATAGAAGCAATCAAAGTTCGGGTTGAATTACCCATGCGGCAGGCTTAAGGAGGGTGCAATTCGGCAAGAATCTGGCACTAGAATCCGGCCAGTTTTCTAGGTGAAATTGTGGGTCCGTTAATTTGTCTAATATCGCCTAAGGTTCTAGAAAATTCCTAAGTGGGCGGTGGTTATTTATTTTTAAATAAAAAATATATAAAATATGGGGTGGGTGGCCATGACCCCGCCACCCCTAGAACCACCATAAAAAAAGTTTATATTTGAATGGGGTGGGCAACCATGACCCCACCACCCCCGGAGTCCACCAACAAAATATATGAATATATTGTGGGGGCACAGGCTGTCAACCTTATCGCCCCTCCACCTCACCTGTACGTACATAATGACCGACAAAGATGGGGGTGTGGGCCACCAAAATGACGGACCTTCCGCCCAAATTAAATCAGAAAAATTTATGTTATGTTAATTTTGGAGGGGCGGGTTTTTATCCCTCAACCATTTGACATATTTAACCAGTGTGCCACTGGTCCTTCCTTGGTTTATTCGCCCACCGAACCTTATATCAAGCTTTTTTCACAGTGCGAAAAGGGAGAGAGCACGTACATTTCTTGAGGTGGATGAATTGCAGGTGATGGAACCATGAGAAGGCTTGTGACAGGGGGCAGATCTTTGCTTGAGCACATTTTCCAGGGGGTCATTTTTGGTCTAGTGTCAGAATTGGGCAAGTTTTATATTGATTTTGCACCTCTCGGTGATAGGAACTCAATGGTTATGCCAATTTCTGCAACAGATCTCTCCATTTTTCGGCCATTTTCCATATTGGAGGTATAAGACTCCTTTTTGTAAATGTTGATTATACTTCTTTCTCATGTCACTTAATGAATGAAGACCTCCCCATTGATTGTGCAGGCCCCGGAGACATAGTCCAAATTTGACGAACTCCGTTATCAAGTCTCTTTTCTTCTTTCATGCTTTTATGTGTTTCTCCTCTTCTCTCATGTGCACATTAAATTTCTATGGTTAAGCTACAATTTATCCATGTAATTCTTTAATACACATATAAGAAAAAGGTCTTGGATCAAGTGGTATCAGAGCAGGTCTTTGTAGATGTGAATTGCATGTTTGTATGCTAACAAGAAATAGGCTCGAAAGAGGTGAAGGGAAACTAATGTCTTTTGATCTCGAAGCGGGGCATGCACATCGAAGGAGAAACAAGGTAGATGAAGAGGCTCACTATGAAGAGGAGCACAATTACTGCAAAACATTCTATACAATGGCAGAAAAGGTCGATCATTTTCTTTCAAGGCTGGAGAAAGTAGAAGAGACAAATCTAGAAGAACAAGGTTCATTGCACTGAAATGGCGGAGAAGAACCCCCTCCTTCTCCTTCCATGAGTGAAATTTCTTCTTCCTCTCATCACCATCATCATAGAAATTCAAGGGTTGCATGCTTATGGTTGTAAGGGGAAAAGATGAAGAATTGTCTGATGCTTTCCATGGTTTTGATCATCTGCATAAAAAGGAATTATGTGAATTAGTTTCTAACTATGATGAGATGTTTCAAGAACCAAGGGGATTACCTCCAAAGAGGGAAATCCAAGAAGAGATCCATTTACGGCATGACGCTCCTTTACCAAACATTGGCATGTACAGGATGTTGACTATTAAGATGGAGGAGATCAAAAAGCAGGTGCAAGAACTATTGAACCAAGGGATCATCAGACTGAGCACTTCTCCATGTATATCACTGACTGTCTTAGTGCCAAAAAAGGATGGCACATGGAGGATGTGCATGGGTTACCGAGCAGTAAACAAAATCATGGTGAAAAATCATTACCCTCTCCCACACATTGATGATTTACTAGATCAATTAAAGAATGCTATCTATTTCACCAAATTGGATTTGCATAATGGTTATCTCCAAGTACAAATTGCAGAGTGGGATGTGTGGAAAACCACCTTCAAGACCAAACATGGGTTGTTCGAATGGATGGTGATGCCATTCAGACTTTGCAATGCTCCAACCACTTTCATGAGGGTCATGAATGATCTCTTTAGGCCTTTCATTGATGAATTTGTTCTTGTATATCTAGATGATATTCTTGTCTTTAGTAAAAATTGGAATGAACATGTATGCCATGTAAAGAAAGTGTTTGATGTATTGAAAAAAGAAAAACTCTATGTAAAATTGTCAAAGTGTGAGTTTGGGAAAACCTCTTTGGTTTACCTAAGTCATATTGCTGGTCATGGTTAGTTAAAAATTGATCCTTCTAAAGTTGAAGCAATTGTAAATTGGCCTAAGACTACTAGTGTAAACGAGGTTCACAACTTTTTGGGTGCAGTATAGTATTGGAATAGATTTATTGCCAATTTATCTATTATTGAAGTACCTCTACACACACTGAAAAGTGTAAAGCAAGTCTTTCAATGGGGAGGAAAGCAACAAAATTCATTCGAAGCATTGAAAAAAAATATCAGCACCGCACCAGTATTGGCCTTACCAGATCTCCAACAGCCATTCAAGATCGAGACAAATGCCAATGATATGCCCTGGGTGTTGTACTGATGCAACAAAAGAAACTGATATGTTACCATTCAGAGAAATTCTCTCAAGCTCTGATAAACTACCCCACTTATGACAAAGAGTTATATGCCTTGGTCCAGAGTGTGAAAAATTCGAAACACTACCTGATCGGCAATGAGACCATCATCCATATAGATCATCAACCCTTGCAGTATCTTCAATCACAAGCCAAGTTTCCGCAAGATCGCCATTTTAGGTGGATGGGTTTTCTTCAACAATTTCATCTGGTAATAAAGTATAAGAAGGGAACTAGCAATAAAGTGGCCAATATGCTACCTTGCCTTCGTATTTCTGCTTTTGTTATTTTGCATAATGCTTCGTTATCTTTTGAAAGTTATGTTGAACAATATGCTAACAATGATGACTTTAAAGATATTTATGCAAAACTAACCCATGGTTCACATGTGGAAAAATATCACATGTAGGGGAAAATGTTGTATCACCTTGGTAAATCTTGCATATCCACATGGAAAAGGGTACATGTAATCTGGGAGGCCCACACCTCCCTTGCATCTAGTCATTTTGGTGTTGAAAAATCTTTGTGTCATGTACAAAGATTTCGGTTTTGGCCTCATATGAAGAAAATTGTGACTCACTATGTAAAGGGATGTGTGATGTGTTCTATTTCAAATCTCTCTAATAGAAAACTTGGGCTCTACACACCATTCCCTATTCCGAGTCATCCATGGGAAAGTATGTTGATGGATTTTGTAGGAGGTTTGCCTTTGTCTAGAAAAGGTCACGACTATTTGTATGTCATTGTTGACCGTTTTAGTAAGATGTGTATTTTAATGCCTTGTAAAGAGAAGATCACTATAGAGTAGACTGCTTATCTTTTCTTTCAGCATGTTTGGGTCCATTTTGGGTTACCCACATCAATGGTGTCAGATTGGGACTCTCGCTTTCTTTGAGAGTTTTGGACCAGCTTGTGGAAGATGATGGAAACCAAGTTAAAAAGAAGCACGAAATTTCATCCACAGACTGATGGACATACAGAGGTTTTCAACCGCACCATGGTACACTTGTTGCGAGGATAATGTGGAAAACATCCTAAGTTGTGGGATGAGCATCTTCCATATGTGCAACATTCCTACAATTAAGCAGTGCACTCATCTACGCATCGTTCACCATTTGAGACATGTCTTGGCTACCTACCCAAAGATCCTTTTCATATGGTCCTTGGAAGGGAAAATGACTCTAGTGGACATGATGACAGGGACAAATCACAGTGGTTCATTCAACAGATCCAGTTGATTCACCAAGAAGTACAGGAGCAGTTGGAGAAAAGTCAAGCTCAATACAATGCTCGACATGACAAACACTTAATCGACCATCAATTTCAAGTGGGTGAGAAAGTGTGGTTCATATGAGTAAGGATAGAATGAAGAGAGAGGTGAAGAAGTTGTGACCAATCGTGTATGGTCCATTCACCATCTTGGAGAAGATTGGAGACAATGCCTTTCGTCTCGATTTTCCGACATATATGAAAATGTACTCCATAGTGTATGTGGAAAACTTAAATCTTTATGAGCCACCATTGGTTATGGACACCGAAGAGGTGGGATCAGTTCCTACAACTGATGATTTTGCACCAGAGTATCTCATCGAGTTTCCTGAAGATATCATCCTTGACAGAAGAACCAGGTCTTCACGATGGGGAAATGTGGAATACCTTCGAGTTGGTTTCAAAGGGATGCACCGTAGCAAGGCAAAATGTCTAGAAAAAGAAAGAGTGAGGGAACAATTCCCTCACTTGCCAATTGATTGATAAAGCTTTTGGTAGTCCAAAAGCTCCTCAATGGGGAGGATTGATCCAGGTGGATCTCCAAACACCAGTGGCATGAAAAAGGCTCAAAATTCAAAGTGGCAGAAAGTCAATTAACTTGACATCAGATCGAAGTGCTCATCACCTTCATTCCAATGGTGCGAACGACACTCCAATCTGAGTTCGTATGAAGAAGATAGAAGCAATCAAAGTCCAATGTTGAGTTACCCATGTGGCAGGCTTAAGGAGGGTGCAATTTGACAAGAATCTGGCACTGGAATCTGGCCACTTTTCTGGATGAAATTGTGGGTTCATTAATTTGTCTAATATCACCTAAGGTTCTTGAAAATTCCTAAGTGGGTTATGGTTATTTATTTTTACATAAAATATATATAAAAATATGGGGTGGGCGGCTATGACCTTACTGCCCTCGGAACCACCATAACAAAAGTTTATATTTGAATGGGGTGGGCAGCCATGACCCCACCACCCTTGGAGTCCACCAACAAAATATATGAATATATGGTGGTGTCGCGGGCTATCAACCCGCCACCCCTCCACCTCACCTGTACATACATAATGGTTGGCAGAGATGGGGGAGTGGGCCACCAGAATGGCAGACCTGCCACCCAAATTTAATCAAAAAAATATATGTTATGTTAAATTAGGAGGGGTGGCATTTGATCCCCTGACCCCTCCTCAACCATTTGACATATTTAACCACTACGCCATCGGTCCTTCCCTGGCTTATCCACCCACTGAACCTTATATCAAGCTTTTTTCACATTGCGACAGGGGAGAGAGAGTGCACATTTTTCGAGGTGGATGAATTGTAGGTGGCAGAACCATGACCAAAACTATGATAGGGGGCAAAACCTTACCTGAGCACACTTTCTAGCGGGTCATTTTTGGTCCAGTGTCAGAATTGGGCAATTTTTATATCGATTTTGCACCTCTCGACGATAGAAGCTCAATGGTGATGCTAGTTTCTGCAACAAAGCTCTCCATTTTTTGACCATTTTCCAGATTGGAGGTATCAGACTCCTTTTTGTAAATGTTGATTGTACTTCTTCTTTCTCATGCCACTTAATGAATGAAGACCTCCCAATTGATTGAGGAGGGCTTGGAGACGTAGTCCAAATTGGACAAACTTTGTTATCAAGTCTCTTGTCTTCTTTCATGCTTTTATGCATTTCTCCTCTTCTCTCATGTGCACATTAAATTTCTGTGGTTAAGCTGCAATTTATCCATGTAATTTTTTAATACATCTACAAGCAAAAGATCTTGGATCAAGAGCTGCCTTCAAGACTGACTCTTTCATTTCCACCATAAAAACCTTCTGAACATGATCAGCACCCTAATCTGGCTTGGGGATGAGTTTGCAGTTTAATGATGGAAATCTCAAGGGGAACAAGCATTTACCTCTTTAATCGGGCTAAAGGACATAAGAATTTTACCTCTGAAATAGGCGAAAGGGCACCTTTGTGTTTCTCCCTTAACTCCACTTTATTACAACCCATTTTGTAGTGCTCTACATATGATCGGGGGATGGGACTGAAGGCTTTGTGCTTCGGTGCTAAGGTTCTCAACAACTGCACAGGGGGGGATTTTTATTTATATTTTAGAATTCCCTCATCGACCAATTTCCCAAACCCGAACTCTTTCTAAATCACAGCTCATAACTTATCGCATCTGGGGGAGGAGTCCCGCATATCGCAAACACACTGTGCCAGTGTCTTAAGATTTGTTTTCTCCATAGCGTGCGCTGATAGTTCGGATGTGAGATCCTTATAGATCACAACATAATACTTCATTGCGTCTGGGGGTTTCCCGCATATCGCAGTCACTAGCTCCATCAGGTTTATCCTTTCCCCTAAACTGCTTCAATCACTGATCTGCAGGGTGACGTCATCACTTCCATGCATCACCCTATGAGCGGTGACACGTGGCACCCAAAAATGGGCCCATAGGACTACTAAAAATTCCAAAAACAAGTGACACATGTACGTTTCCATGTCATCTTCCATACTCGCCAAGTTACTACTGATATCAGCAGCCTTGTTAGCTTAGAGGGCTAATTAGAAGCAACTGCGTAGCCCCCTGGAGGAGAGAGAAAGAGGTCGGTCGAGTCTTGGTTTTGCAAGAATTTCTTTGTTAGCGAATTTCAGCCTTTCCTGGAGCTTTCACACTAGATCGCAATATCGACACTTGCGCATGGTCTATCATGTTTGGAACTCCGCCGGCATGACTATCCTGCGGGATGCGGGTTCGCTAGGATGCGAGAACTCGACACGTGGAGGAGAGAGAAAGGGGAGGCCATTTCCTTTTTATTTTATTTTCTCTCCTCCCCTCGATGACACACCACTTTATCGCATGATCGGAGTTTTGCGAGTCTTTTGAACTATGAAACATGTCGATCCGTCAATATCCGATATCATGGGACTGTGATATCAGAACTCAGTGCCGAGAACTGTCGATAACAGGTTATGTGTGCCTTGGGACCCTATCGGTATTTGATCACCGATAAAAGTTGTTCCCGATCCCGAAAATTAATACTACATCACAATATCGAGCCTGCAAAGTTTTGGAGTGTAGTAACCGATGGGTTGTTGGATCTGTGGGATCCGATATGTGATATCGGCGTTTAGGACTATTGTGATGCAGGATGCAGGATTGTGCCATGTGGAGGAGAGAGAAGGGGGTGACTGCTCCTATTTTGTTAACCATTTGTTTGTTAAGGAATTTCTTGCCCCCCCCCCCCCGCGAACACAGTCTTTAGGCCTTAAATCCCGTCAGTACTGACGTGCAATTGCAATGAACTGTTCCAAGTCCCAATTGCAATTTTTCTTCAACACTTGGCCATTTTCCTCAATCACTTGGATTGTTTATGGGCAATCTTCTACATGATCTAATTTTTGATCTAAGAACCCATTTTTTGACTTCTATATACCACTAGAAAGATTTTTCTGAGCATGAAGGAATGGATACGATCTGGTCAAGCTTTGATAACTTATGTGTTTTAGGAAATGGCTTCAACCTCCTTGTTATCATACATCTTGGATCACTAATCATTTCCAAAGTAGTGAGTGAGCAATAAATGACAACAGATGGGTTAGGCCACCACTGTGTCTGATATAACCCTCCACTGCTTCATGATAATGCATCCACCGACCAATCTCCTCAAACCAGTGACAGATTTTTGGGATGTCGGATTCTGACACAAGTTCAGGGAATTCATACCACAGAACTCACGACAGGTTCACTATTATCCCTTTACAGCCACAAAAGAGCTTGCATGCAGAAATCCCCTTGCCCGGATTTGATGAACCCAAAGGCTTTCCAGTCCAACACACCATTGATTTTCAATATGTCACCTGCTCGAAACACACACCAATGATATTTTCCACGATGGGCCACCACTCCAAAAACACAACAACAACACTACCAATCAACCTCTTCCAATGCTACCAGTCCGTCGGATCGATCGATCTGCTTCCATGCACTACCAAGTCATCAACAACAGTGTCCAAGGATCCATGACACCACCATCCTAGTCTGTTTCCAATTAAACTCGACTTCCAACACACAACAGGTTTTCCATCACTATGTGATTCTGTAGCCACTGGACACCAACCCTGCTCTCAACGCCAACAATCAACTGCAAAATTATAAACAATGGAAACACTCGTCCACACTTAGACAAACTCAGCCTGAATAAATGGAAAAGCCAAAAACAAAAAACAAAAAAACAAAACCAAACTCTTTATTACCCTTGGCCCATGAGGGGCTAAGTCCGAGGCCCAAATGGGCTCTGATACCAAGATAAAATTTGATACTGCAAAATTATATCATTGATCAATTATGATATTACATGAATGCAAGAAGTGTTGTCTCAAGGTAGGGAAACTATCTTGTACACACAATCAGTTGGTTGAGAGAATATCTCAACCACACACTAAACTAGGGACATATAGATATAACCAATCCTATAGAATAGGAACCGACTCCTTTACAAAGAAAGTCCCAATTGAGACAAGTAGGAATTACATTTTCCAACTTGTTTGTCTTTGTCAATAATATTATGTAGATCAAGGCCTTCTCTACTCCAGAAAATAGATTTGTAGGAAGAACATGTACAATTTTATCAAATGAATATTTGGGCAAGTGTTGCAAGACAGATAGAGAACATTAAATTATTAGTGTACTTCTAATTAATTTTTTTCCAATCCATTAATCATCACCGTGAAAGCCACAATGGGATAGACTCGAAGGAGATTGGTGGATATATCAGCAATGCAAAAGAGTATAGTACAATGGACACAATGCATGAACCTGCACAAAGTTTTGGAGAAAATTTGGTTGGACCTAATGCCAATACAGAGATGAAGTTGGACGATGTAGCATTAAGAAATTTGGAATGTGGTATGGTGCTGAGACAATCCAAAGGAAGCTTCTCAATAGAAAGTGTTAGTGGGCACTTTAAAGAATCAATTTGGGACTATATGCATTGAAGCTTGTGGAAACAAAGCTTGTATCTAAAGAAAGTCAAAGTGTCGATCTAGAGCAAAGAAATCTTGTCCTTGTAGATTGATGGAGAAAAATAGACTTAGAAATAATGGAAATTAAGAGTTCGTGCAATACAAAACCTGTGGCGAACTAGGCTGAAGGTGAGTTAGCTCTCATACGTAGCTTGGGTCATCTCTGGCAACTAGTTCGATGTCAATGAAGCCAAAGGATTGTTGCGATGGTGTGAAGGCTTCACTAAAGAGGCTCGTGAAATTTTTTGAATCAGTTATATAAGATTACATTGGAAACATTAGCAATAAATGATTGGAGTTAAACTTTACTTAAACTGGACTCAGGGAAACTAAACTAGGAAACCTGGAGGGACAGTTTTGACACCGAACAAGTGGTTGGAATTATATTCTCCAACACACTCTTTTAATTAAAACCACATGAAAAATCAATTAGTATACCTATTGGTCTATGTCTCAGCTAGGTTCACAATTTAAAAATTGACTTCAACTTTTCTTCTTCTCTTTTTCCATATTGTGTAGCCTTTGAATTGTTTCAACTTTTTCTCTTTGTTGTATCCTTCAAACCTCAGTTTCTTCATTTGTTGATGCAGGTATTCCATTCTTCCAGATTGTCTAAGCATACCTTGGAATTCTTAAAAAAATGAAATGTATGTGGGCTGCTGCCACATATTATCTTCTGTAGTGTTCTTTTCATCATCAATTTGTTGCAACATAAGATTATAATAAAATAACATTTCTTCAGGACTCCAACACCTGAAATTTTCATTGATTTTGTCATCATCGTTGTTTTCTTCAACATTCATTTATTTGGATTCTATGTAGACTTTATCAAAGCATGGTGTTGCAAGCCATGATTCAAGGAAATTTAACTGTTCTTCAAAATCATTCTATGTACCTGCACATTGGAAATCAATGTTAGAATTAAAAATATTTGCAGAACCACATTGGTTATGTTCCTTCTTCTCTGTATGAGAGCTTCCTTCTGTTGTACTTCTAGCTCTTCTTCTACCTTTGTCTCTTTGACTTCTTTAATAACTCGTTTTGCCGCAAACATGTTGTCTTCCACTGACTCACGTGGGATTTTCTCACTAAATAGAATCATGTCTATATGATATTTTTGCCGCATCACCTACAACCATGCATCATTAGCCAACAATTCTTCATCAAATTTTACATCAACGATATTAATTGCTGGATTCATCATAGCATTGACTGCTCCAATGAAAGTTTCATTGCCATCAACAAGATATGTTGTTGGATTCACCAAACTTTCTTCAGCAACCTCTGTTGTTTGATTTACCAAATCTTCATCAACAAGCTCCGTTGTTGGAATCATCATATTGTCATCAGCAAGCTCTGTTGTTGGAATCATCATATTGTCATTAGCAAGCTCTATTGCTAGAATCACCAATTTTTCGTCCACTTGTGGTTGTTCAAAGTGGAGTTCACGAGCGTCTACGTGCTCCTTCTCTGCTATTTCTGCAGCTTCTTCATAGACATCATCCACTTGTGGCTGAGCACAGTGGTATTCAACAGACTTTTCATCTGGATGTAGATATGATGATATAGATCCACCTTCATCTTCAACTTCAGTACTCCCCCTTGCACCAAAAAATCTCTTAAGAGTATCCCAAGCCTCTTTGGATGTCTTGGCTTCTGAAATCAGGTGAAGAGTGTTGTCATCAACAAATTCCTTTATGTATTTCAATGCAAAGGCATCCTTTTGCCTCTTCACTTCCAGATCTAAAAATATCTCAAACATCTCTTGTTGTCATTTTGACCTTCTCAGCCTCTTGGTCTTTCCCAAATAGGTATACAATTTTTTAAAAGACAATACTTTCTCAAATGCTTTTAGAAATCCTTACCATATTTCAATATTGTAAACAATTTTGAACAACACCTTTTTTTAATCTCTTTTTTAAATCATTAAAAGAGTTCCATACGATAATCTTCGTTTTTAATACAATAAGCTCCTTTTTAATACAAATCATTAGCCCAGAAAAAAACTCCTCTTTTTAAAATAAAAGAACCTTTTAAAAACTTTGAAACTCATTAAACATGAGCCTTCAAAAAAATACAATGACACAAGAGGATGAAAACATTGAAATAAGATTTGTTGACTTTCTTTAAAAAATTCGAGGAGGCTCCTTTGAATTTTTTTAAATTTTGATGGCTATACCTCATTCCGCGTGAGATGGTGCAACTCTTTTTTTTAGTATTACGGCTAACAGTTTGTGCAGTGAACAGAGGTTGCATTGGAGCATTAGTAATGTTAACGTGTCTTTGGTAATTTTTGTGGGTGTTAATACAATATCTTCAATGCTGTAGGGTGCGTTAATATAGCCGCCCCTCACACAAAAAAAAGTTGAAAAAAAACTAAATTTGAGCTGAACTGTTTTTCAATCACCTTCTTTGACTTAGACGTAGCTGGCTTCATCATTATCTTGCTACTTCTTTGTAGGCTTCTTCAAACTTATACTGCTCTCTCAAAGAGTCTTACACTCTCTCTCTGCTTCTTCATAGTAGACCTCTTCAAATTTCCACTTCTTTCTCAAAGAGTCCTATGGTGGCTCACCTATTCTCTTTGCTTCTCTCTCTTCGCTCACGTTGTCGCTCTCTCACAGAGTCTTATGAAAACTAGTTCTTCTCTTTTGTTGCATTCAACGAGTCTCATGCAGGCTAAGCTCTGATACCATGACAAAAATTGAAGAGATCAAAACGTGGAGAAGAGGACTTGTATTACGAATCTGATATATAAGATTACATTGGAAACATCAGTAATAAATTACTGGAGTTAAACTCGACTTAAAATGGACTCAGTGAAACAAAACTAGGACACTTGGAGGGACAATTTTGACACCTAACAGGTGGTCAGAATTATATTCTCCAACAGCTTGAAATGGATTATGTCGATGTTCTGTTCGGAAACATCCTCGATACCTCCACGCCCATAGAGGAGACTACGAGGGTCATAAGTTATGTTGCTGATAATGGGTGGGTGTTCTATTGGGGGAAATCAGCGAGGCTTGAGAGGTTGCTAAGAAGCGCGACATGGTTGGAACTTGCTGCAAAGCCCTTTTTTATATTCACAAGGATAAAGTTGAGTATGCAACCCTTTATAATAACCATGGTGTGGGTTTGAATACATGGAGTCCCCTTACATCTGGAGTCCTGACTAGACAATACAATAAAGGGAACATATCTCAACATAGTCATTTTACTTTAGAAAACTACAAAAAATTAGCAAATAGGCTATTGGTTAATGATGTACTAAGGAAAGTGGATGAAATTAAACCCATTGCAACAAAATTGAATGTGTCTGTAGCATAACTTGTTATTTCTTAGTGTTCATCGAATCCAAATGTTAGCACAATCACTATTGGTGCAAAAAAAGAAAGCCAAATTTAAACCCATGGCATCAAACTTGGATGTGCCTATAGCATAACTTGTTATTTCTTGGTGTGCGTCAAATTTAAATGTTAGCACAATCACTATTTGATGCAACAAAAGAAAGCTAGATTCATTTCTACATGAAAGCATTAGATGTTATTCCAAATTTGACACTAGTTTTCTTGAAGATGATGATGCTTGTGTGGTTGAAATAACAATAAAGCGGCTTGGAAGGCCTGATATTCGTGTGAATGGTGTTGCAGGTACTTTTCTTTCTTCTACAGAGGATTTATAACCAAATGGATTTTGAACATTATTGGATATTGTCTCTATTGACACATTTACAATATGCAATGTTGCATTGCAAGAAAGGTGGACTTGAAAAGGATCCTTTAGAAGTTAGTATTATTTTGAATATATGTAAGACAATGGATTATATAACAAGTTGGTATCAGATTTGTCTCTATAGCCAAGGATATTCAGGATAACATCACAAGGTATTTGGCATTGGAGTGGGAAAATGAATATGTAAAACCAACATTTTAGGAAGAAGTTTCAAGCACACGAGTCTTTCTTGTGGAGATTTTTAAATTGGGAGGATACAAATTGGAAATATTAGAGTGAATCAAACACTGAAGTGAGAACGTGATAGTTTGAACATTTTGGGAAATATTGTAGGATATTGTTGAAATTTAAGGAGTTTTGTTTTACATAAGGACATGTAAACACATCAGTGTTGGGGAAATGATGAGCTCCTATTTTTTCAAACTTTTCGACAATTTAGTTGACCTTTCATGAGTCATACCATATCCTTGTAACTCCATATCATAGGTTATCCTTGTAACTCCATATTGCTTCTCTTATCACACATTTTTTCTCTTTTAACGCCAAAGCCCTTTGACATGGATAACAATGTAAAGTGCTTATTTTTATTTAATTATTAAGTCTCTAATAGATTAAATTAGTATCAAGTTAATTTTGTTAATAACGAATTGTTTTTCCTAGTTTAGTTCCTGTAACTCACATGTAGTCTTGTAACCAACCTCAAAAGTTAGCATACTTTCACCCTTTTGGAAGAAATTATTCCACATAGGTTTTTAAGTCTGAGGTTTCAAAACAATTCTATGTTTCTTAGATTGAACAAAGGTTGTATGTGTGAAGTTCCAACTCCAAAACAACGTTATAGGCCAGAGTTTCTAGGCAATCAACTTTGGGGATGATTTTTGAGGTGACAAGGGTGAATCTGATGAGAGGATGAATCTCACCTATTTTTAAAGTATGGATATTATCTTTAGAAATGTGTTTGTATTTTTGGGAGCAAATGACCCATTTTGTCTTGGCTATTATCATTTGCTAACTTTCTTCTATTTCATGGCAAAACAAATTTAAGATTGGGGGATTGGTTTTGACCCACCCCTATGTTTCTCTTGTACTAATATTTAGATGTATAACAAATCAAGGGATTGATAATTCACTATGTAATAGGCTTGGGAAATGGTGGCTAATTAGGAGTCTCATTTGAGGCAGCAAGCCTATGTGTTGTCTTCTTGTAATTGGAGTTTGTTTCTTTATTAATGGATGTTTCTTGCTCCTAAAACTTGGTGCATCACTTTAGCATGATATGATCATATTTAGTAGTGATAGGAAGGTTGGGAAGGGCCCCATAATCATCGGTAACATTTTACACTTTCTTCTATTAGTTAGATTGCAAGTGTGTTTTATCTTTGTTCAATTTACATTCATATCGTAGTGTTTTAATCTTTTCTCTAAGTATGATGATTTACTAAGTTTGAAGAGTTTCATTTTCAGGTCGTTTTGATTATATCTCATGCTTTTTCATGCTTTGATTTAAGATCCACTATAGGAAAGGGTCATTGGAGGATCAATAGAATAAGAAGCCACTCTTGCAAAAAAAAAATTATAGCACTAGTTGTCCTATGACATAGTGATGAATTCCATACTGTTAATATCTAGCATACAATTTTGAGAAACTAACCACGAGAGCTAGAATCCTTTTCTTTGTTGAATCCAACCTGTTATTGAGTGCATGATCATTGTCTTACAAGAGTGAATTATTGCATTATTGAGATGTGCTAGAGAATTTAAGACAAGGACTAGCAAATGGTTTTTAGTTTTAATGTGTTTATCAACATTCAATCTTCTCCTATGCTCATTCTATTTAAATTTGATTATTTTTCACTAAAATATATTATATTAGAGTAGCTTGGATTAGTGTTTTGATCCTATATTTATTGTTCATTGGATCACTAAGTTTACATGTCTAGTTTGTTAATTTAATGTTGGAAATATAGACATATATTTTTCTCGAAAATAATGAAAGAGAAAGAAAATAGAGTAGAGGATGATATTATGTACGAAAATAAGATATATGAAATGTGTGTGTAAATTAAATGAAACCATAAAATGTTAAATCATATCAACATCCTCATTACCAAGAATGATTTCAAAGAATACCATAAGATCGATATCAACATTAGCAAGGAATAAGATGGAATACTACATGTCCTAATGCAATGTCACACATACCTAATTGGAAGACACTTCTAGGTAAAAAAAAATCATGATAGTCTTACATACTTCTTGGAAAAAAAATATCTTTAGAAGAGAAGAAAAAACGGGTCAAAGTTGTTGAGCTATGACTTTGAAATAATTTACAAAAGAGGGAAGGAAAAAGTTGTTGTAGATGCACTCTCAAGAAAGGATGTGGTTGTGGAAGAAATGTTTTGTGCCATTTCTACTATCCAACTTGATTGGGTAATTGAAGTAAGGGATGAATGGAAGAATGACGAAGAGGTGTAGACACTTATCCAAAAGTTTCAGCAAGATGCAAGTGCATATAAGACATATTAGGTTGGACAACTGAAGTAAGGGATGAATGGAAGAATGATGAAGAGGTGTGGACACTCATCCAAAAGTTGCAGTAAGATCCGACTGCATATAATACCTTTAGTTGGAAAAATAATTCACTGCGGTACAAAGATCACATACATCTATGTAAGAACTCCCAAATCAAACAAAAGGCTCTTTTACAAATGTACACCTCTCCTATAGGAGGCAAATCAAGATTTAAAAAAATTTCCATAGGGTCAAGAAGGAATTTTTTTTTTGGGATCGTCTTAAATTTGATATTCAAACGTTTGTGGCAGAATGTTTGGTTTGAGACAATTAAGACCCTAGGTATTTTACAACTATTATTCATTCCATGTTAGCGTTGGGAGAAGGGTTTAATGGATTTTATCATAAGTTTTCCCAGTTTGAAGGAAAAAGTGTCATCATGGTGGTAATTGATAGACTTACCAAGTATAGACATTTTTTTGGACTATCTCATCCTTTCAAAGTCTATACAATCACTTCTGCATCTTTGGAAACAATTCAAAATCTACATGTAAACAAAAGATTATTGTAAGTTATAGAGATCCCATTTCACGATAAATTTTTAGACAAAATTATTTTCTTTTCTTGGTACAAAATTAATTCATAGATCATCTTATCATCCTCAATCTGATGGGAAAAATAATATATCTAACAAATGTTTGGAAGGATATATTTTTTGTTTTCTATCCGATAAACAAACACAATGGGTCAAGTGATTACCTTTGGCAGACTGGTGGTATAACACTTCCTTTCATATCACAACAAGGATGACCCGATTTATGGTGCTTTATGGATATCATCAACCATCCATCACATCATCATTAAGAGACAATTCTAAGGTTCATGTAGTGGAAGATCACATCAAGAATCAACAACAAGTTCTCCAACTTTTAAATGATAACTTGAATCTAGCGCATAATCAAATGAAACACCAGGTAGATCAATATCGCATTGAACAAAGTTTTGATGTGGGTGATTGGGTATTTTTATAGCTACAACCATACAAATAAATTCCCCTAAAGAAATCTAAGAAGGATAATAAATTTTCACCCAAGTACTATAATCCTTACAAGGTGTTGCAAAATATTGGTACTATGATCCTTACAAGGTGTTGCAAAATATTGGTACTATGATCCTTACAAGGTGTTGCAAAAGATTGGGACTATGGCTTACAAATTGGATTTTCCTACATCCTTGCGAGTACACCCAATTTTCCATATTTCATGTTTAAAGAAGGTTATAGGTGAGAAGCTCCCAGTTCAAACTATATTGGGAAAACTTGATGAGGAAGGAAAAATCATATTGGAGCCTTAATCAATCACATAAACAAGAATCCAACAAGTATGAAATCAATCAATTTCAAATTATCTCATTAAGTGGAAGAACTTACCTATTGAATATTCCACATAGGAGGATGAGTATTTTATATAAAAGCATCAAGAACTACTCAAGCTTTGAGGACAACACATTTGTGAAGGAGAGGGGAATGTTAGGACTCTATAATACTAGTGTAGACCACATATTGTTATTGTTGTGTCCTATAGAAGTCATTATTGTTATTGTTGTGCCCTCTAGAAGACATTATTGTTATTGTTGTACCCTTACATTATTATTTTTATGTAGCCTCTAATTATATTTTGACCCTTTATACTTCTATATATACCAAGAAGGTCTTGTCATTTGTAACATCCAAGAATAGTTTATTTATGTGATTTAAATGGAGGTTTCCCCCTTGAAGTGGTTTAAAATTTGTTCATTGTTCTATTTTTCCTTATGTTTCTATGTTATTCTAATCTTGATACATAACAAAGAGATGTTGTATTATATAAGAAAATGAAAATACAAAAGTCTTATATTAAAACAATTTATTAGTGTGTTATTCACGATAAAGGAGGTGTGTAATTCCTTCTATTAATAAATTATTCTAATTCAAGGTATACTACGGAGTGGACATGTAACATTAAAAAAAATATTAATAACAAAAAAGTATTAATTTGCTTCTCAAGATTAAGGAGATGCTTAGCACGTAGTTGACACATGGTGCGCGTGCACACACACACACACACATCCAAGAGCCTAGAGGGATGATGTGTTTATGTTGGTTTAATATGAAATAATTAATACATGATATAGAATTAAATGATTAAAATATTTACATTTTAAAATTTTTGGGTATTTGATATATCAAAGTTTAAGATGAACTTAGGCTCATTATAATTTAGATGTGATTATTTACATAGGTGCAAAGAAATACTTGTAAACTATTTCCCTTCATTCCCATGTTTTTGAGGAACATGAACTAAATGTTCCCAAGTGATTCATAATTCTTTTGAGAATTTAGAAGATTCAACTTTAAGGAAATAAGAACTTGAAAATGAGTTTCCAATATGGAAAGTCTTAAATTAAGATTTTATTTTTAATATTAATGAATATCATTTTTTAAAAGTATTAAATTAAAATGTAAGTATTTTTATTTAATTATTATAAACAACTAATTTTATTATATTTATTCAAAATATCACTCTAAAACAAAAATTAAACTACATGCAATTTTTATTACAAAAATTATTGCACCAAAAGTCACACTACAGTCCACCATGGAGGAGATGTTATAGTGAAGTGTTATATAAAAAGCTAATAGTAAAAAAAATAATGTCATCTCAATTAAGAAAGTAATAACAAAATGTTAAAATGAATAAAAGTATGGGGCAAAGCATAAAAATATTACTTTTAAAAATAATAAAATAATAATTACATTTTTCATTATCCCACATAAATAAAACACTTAAATTTCTACCTTAATTTTACATGAATATTTTTTTTACAAAGTTCAAATTTCAATGAACTTTATATAAAAGTAAAGTAGAAAATTTCTAGCTCTACAGGGAGTCACTATACAACCCAATATGAAGGAGATGTTCACTGTGAGATTTAATGTTCCTTCAATTATTATTTAAATACATACACATAATAATAATTTATATTCATAACCATTATATTTCAAAACTTAATCTTTAACTTTATTTAATTAATAATTGCAATGAAATATATGTGTGCCAAAGAAAACTACCAAGCTTACATATATGTGACTATATGTATTATCAAATTTTTAATAAAAATAAAAATAAAAATAAAAATATTTGTATATATAGTGATATGAAAATTATATAAATATAAATAGTATTATTAGTAATCAATATAGATCCATATTAATGTTGGATCTATCAAGTTCCAAGAGGGATCAAATCTCTTGCCAAGCTTATGTTAAAGAAAAAATATCAAACTCACATATATCTAATTTTATACACATAAATATATCCATCTCAATTCTAGATTTACAAAGAGGAAAACTCTCAAGGTGCAAACATTTCTTCAAGTTTTGCACTCAAAAAAGGGTTTGCATCAAGATTGGATTTCCCTTAGTCCTTGGTAAAGCCAAAGTTAAGATTGATTTGTGCACAATTTAGATTACAATTCCTTTCACATTTTCATACAAGGATGATGTGTAATTCTTTCACCATTATATACATTTGAAAATAATATTAGGTGTATGGTAGGGATTTAACCTCCATGGAAGATTTTAGAATATTCTTAGTAGTATTTGGACATCAAAGGTTGAGATTTATTTCAAAGGAACTTATGCCCTTTCTTCACTTTTAATTAAATTGATTAAAACAAATGTTATATGGGCATATATCATATGAATATATTATGACTTTTTGGGCATGTGGTATGCTATTGTAACAAATCCTATTTAAAGGCTATAAGTTTCCATGGTAAAGTGGGAGTGAATCTCCATGGTCAAGGATCTTGTTACATTTTTTTTAAATGTATATATGTTTTTTTTGCTAAGTTGATTAATCTATTATTTACAAAAAGAGAGTATTGTTACATCATTTGAGCACAGAGAGCCATCATGCCTGAGAGATAGGCCGTTTGAGCATGACAAAGTCAAAAACTGGGAGTTTGTACATGATATCCCGCGCAGGGGAAACAGAGAGATACAAAAAACAAACACTAGATAGTAGTCCTGACACAACAGAAACTAGACAATAGACCCGATACAAGAACATAGAGAAAGTTTGACAAACAGAGCCAGAAAGAACCTTTCCTCCTTTCCACATGGCTTCAAAAAACTGATGGACAGCTGAGACACAAGATTACTCATCGGGTGGCTCCTCCACTATCCTGCACCTTCCCTCTTCCGGTTCCTGCCTGTCCGGCTGAGCGTGAGCAACTGGCACAATGCTGATGGTGCTGGCTAGCTGAGGTGTCCCGTGTTGCATATCAGTAGAAGGCCTCGGAGAGTTGGGATTTTGGTCTTCCTCAGTGTGAGGCATAGGGGCACTAGGCTCACCTTCGTCTTGGGCTTCTTCTAAGAAGAGAACAGAGACATGAGCCGTAATCCGAGGGCGAGTGAGAGAACAATTGAACGAGAAAATAGCTGAGCCAAAGGACGGTGAATTGGCGGAGTATGGAGAGTTTGGGTCCAGGTATTGACTTGGTCTCAGAATGCTCTCTGTTCCCAGAGGAGGAGGAGCATGCCCCATGGAGCCAGACCCAGCAGAAGGGCGTGAAGGGTTACCTCGGCCGGATCCTCTGCGACTAAGCATGCGCTGGCGGGGTCTCGGCATAGCGAACAGAAGAACACGAACAACAATGTTGAAATCTCCTTCAGTGGAAATTCCACGACCCGCAATGAGTATGCCACGAACACCACAGGGGATGCCGCCCACAGCTGAGGGGAGATTATGCACCTTGAGCTCTGCCTCAGGCGCTATCCGAAGATAGCATCCGGCGCCTGACCCTCCCCAAGCCCAATCTTTCTCAAAACTCCGAATCGTTCCAAGCAGAATGAAACACAGTAGCATGTTGCTGAAGCTGAAGCTATTAAATACGCGGGAGCCATTCCCTCGATCCTCACCTGCCATTACTATGGCCATCAAGTTCGTTGCAGGCAGAAATCCTCTAGAGCTGGCGTTACTGGACATCGTTTGCCAAGACCGAACAGACGAACACCCATAATGTTAATCACCTGCGTATTGATATCCTCCCACCTGATATTCTGTCCGGCGAGCATGCTAGACAGGTGCCAACCATGTTAAGCCTTCCTCTGTCCCATCATGGTAAATGCTTTACAGATCACCCGCATACGGGGTAAATGTATATATGTTTAATTCATATACTAATTTATTTTTATAATTAATAATAATAACAACAATTTAAAACAAATTATAATTCAAGTATTTTTTATAATTTTTTAAAATCTTGGTAATGTGGTGTATTGTGATGTGAGTATTTTGACTATCAATGGCTTTTAATTTATATGGCTATACTAGTGATATTATAGTCACCATAAAAGAAATGTGTAATTTTTGTTGTGTTCAGTTGACATGTGATATTTAAAATATATATATATATATATTAATAACAAAACAAAATTTGGAGAGGAAGCCATGGAAGGGCAAATGAGGGTTTTCTTGTTCGTCCATGCCAGGTCTGAATCCATCGATGCGCTCGAGACCTCCTCCTTTGGGGCCTTCGTCTCCGCATGTGGATTCTCAGAGTTTTCACAAGCTCGGACTGCAGGATCCGCAAGGTTTTTATCACATTTTGGGGTTTTTCACCTGCAATGCCTTGGTGAGAACTGTGCAGAAAATGAAAAATGCAGGGTTAAAGAAATGGGTTTCCCAAGCTTTGCAGATACACCGTGGTTATTTCAATGCCTCTTTTTCTTATCAAGATACCCTTCTACCTTAACCCTCCGAAAGCAGAGTCTGAAGATGGTACCGAACCCTTGCAGCGATGCTTCAGCCGCCGTTGCAGCCTTGTCCTCGGCAGCCGCTTGGCCTTTGCGAAGACATGATGCCGAAAAGGAAGCTCGTTTCAGAGTTTATCGGAGGTGCGTTTCAGAGAGGATGCTCCAGGCGGAGGTGGATCCGAAGGAAGAGGCGATCCTCCATGAGTTCAGCACAGGCGCGCGCAGCATTGGCAGCTCTGGCCCTGCCACTGATCAGTGGCCTCTCCATAGATCTGCCGCCATTCCCTTTGCAGCGAATCCAAGCTGGAGCTATCGCAGCCTCAGATCTGACAATGAATGGCCAGATCCAGTCATCCAGCAGGCAGAACAAGTCATGCCATGGCCAGATCCAGAGATCTGTAATCATCCTGGCACAGGATCAAGGCCTGTACCCGACTCCTTTCAGATCCTAATCTCTCAGCCTTTAGGCAGAACCATCATGCAATGGGTTCGCCCTTCAGACCTGGTGCAGGACTTCAAGCTGAAACTAGAGAGCAGACTGGGGATTCCATCAAGCCTTCTGTGTCTTCTCTCTCAAGGTAAACAACTTGAAGATCCTCTTCCGCTCTCTGCTTATAGCATTTCTAGGAATAGCTTGGTGGTAGCAACTCTTCGTCTAAGAGGAGGGGCAGTGGGGCAATCTTCCTCTTCCCGGCCAGTCTCATACAAAGATGCAGTGCACTCTGAGAACCTCAAATCTCCGGAAGCCCCTAAATCCAAGGTCTTCCTGGTTGACAAGATCGAAGAAGTTCCCTTTGTTGAGCTCATTCATGAAGAAATGGCTTCCCATCTTCAAGATTTTGCTGAAAGAGCCATCATTTGCAGATTTAATGGATTGTGGCCGCGTTCACAAGATCTCTACACTTGGATCCATGCGAACTGGACACATCACTGCAAGATCTTTTTCTGTTCGAAAGGCTATTTCATAGTGCTATTTGATAACAGTAAGCACTATGAAAAAGCCTTAGAAGAGGGCCCTTGGTTCATGGGAACTGCAGGGTTATTCTTGACTCCTTGGTTCCCAGATTTTGATCCAGCCTCTGCAGTCATTACCAAGACTCCGGTATGGATTCGGCTTCCAAACTTGCCTGCCCACCTTTGGAGTACTCAAGTCTTCAGAGCTATAGGAGACACCCTGGGCAGCTTTCTCTGTGGAGATTTTTGGCGGGAATCTAAAGGTCTCTACTCTTATGCAAGAATATGTGCGGAGTTAGACCTTAGCAAAGGTCTTCCAGAACAGATCAACCTTAAGATAAACGACTTTGTCTGGACCCAGACGCTGGACTACGAGAATACTGCTTTTCGGTGTCGCCATTGCCACCAATCTGGGCACTTGCAGAATACATGCCCATCTCGCCTGGCAAAAAAGAACAAGGCCAATGCCTCCAAGCCCAAGTCCAAACGCTGGACTCCTTGTTCTCCACCGCCAGTGGTGGATTCTGGTTCCTCCAGCTCTGAAGATGAAGACAGTGATGAAGATTTGGAACAGGCCCCTCACTCCGTGGCCCCCTCCACCGATGGTCTAGCGCCTCCCTTGGACTCAGCCACGGTTCAGAAACGTGTTCACTTGTCCTCCTCCTCGGACTCAGATAAGGAGGGCTTCCCCAAGGAGGGATCCCCGGTGGAGGATCCCAATCTTCAAGTTGTAATCGCCCATCCACCTCAAAATGGTTGGGTTGTAGTCAAAAAACGAAAAGGGAAAAAGCCTCGTGTTGAAGCCTCTACCCTCTCTGGGTAGTTTTCTTTGTTTCTTTCAGCTTCTAATGTCTTGTTGTAGCTCCTTGCTTGTTTAGCTCTTTTTCCGGAACCGAGGTTGATAGGTCTATCATTTCCGGTTGCCGGTTTCTTGCTTCTCTGGGTTGTATCCTCTTGTACACTACTTTTACTTAATAGATTTAGTCTTAATCCAGAAAAAAAAAATAACAAAATAAAATTTAATATAAACCATAAATTAAATATCCCAGTATAAGTTATAATTTTGTATTTATTTCATACAAAGAAAGACAATGGAATCGAAATTAAAAGATTATTTATAAAAAATATTAATAAAAAAACAATATATACATATGGAGATTTAATGTGGACAATGTGTGTCATAAATAAAATATTTTGATGGAATGTTGAGTAAAATATTTTAATCCATATTATATAAAGAAAAAAATTATGCTTAAATTTTTTTTGTTAGTGTGTTTCTCTAGATAAAGGAGATGAGTAATTACTTCCATCCTTAATATGCGTTTTTCTCTTTTTTATTTTCAATTTAATTCAAAAAAAGGTCATAAAATTTAATTAAGATAAACTATATAAAATAAAAAATTGACCATGAAATGAGTTATGATTTCTTAGACATGGAATATTAATAAACCATGAAATTATAAGAAATCTCATATACAAATTAAAATCTCCATGTCAATCCCCATGATTAAAAATAATATTAAATATACTTTTAAATGATTTTTTTTTTATAAAAAAAAAAAAATATATTTCTTAATAATGTAAGAAATGAAATTTCAACATAGATTAATTATATCTTCTGTAAGCTAATTTTCTATATTTAATTAAAGCAGTATTTACATCAGATTCTCTTGGCCGGCTGGTCAACTAGGGCAAAGACAGAATCTGAAACCTGAGCAAATATCCATCAAAATTTAAAGGCAACATGGCCCTTCAGCTTTTAAAAGGTATAAATTATCAACTACATTGAAAACGTAGGCCTGTTGAGGGGTGGTAGATGGCAGTATTTTAAGTTAACAATATCTTTAGGCGATGGGCTTTTCACATTTTTTTTCTGCCTTTGTTTGATTTGTGCAAAGCCCCTACCACAAGTTTCAATTGTGTTTTCGGAACTTTCTCCATTTCTATGCCCCGGTCAAGACGTCCATCTCTTTTTTCTATTCATACCATTGCCTTCAAATTTCTGTGTCTGTTAGTGCCATCCAATGGCAATTGAATTGTACGAATGAAGAGGGCATCATTAAAATTTTGAAGAAGTGAACTTGTACAATAAGTTTCAAACTGAATTGATATGCACTAACGAAGTTTCCATAAAATTAACGAGGAATTGCCCATATTCTTTTCACCTCTATGTCCGGTTGGCCATTTCTCCTTCTCAGTTATTGCATTTTTTGTTTTGTTTGTTTTTTTTTTTTTCTTTTCCATTTTTCCAAGTCAGTTATCGCATCTTTCACGGACGTAGAATAAAAATGATACAAAATGAATTATTTCTGTTTTTTTTTTAATTTCCACCTATTGGTTTTTTTTACATTTTCTCAAATCAATCATTCATATTTTTCAAAAATGATAGGCATAAAACCGGCAGACATTTGAAAATTCCAATATAAGGTTTAGAGCTTTTCTGAAGTCATCAAAAACTTTGAAAAATCCTAAAACAAAATTAAAAATATGTGCAAACCAAGCATGTGTAGAACCATTTATAAATACTTTTACTAGAAAATTCTAGATAAACCATATACAACGCTCAATATAATTCGAATGCGACCATATGCAATACTCTTTCATGACTTTTAATGTATTTGTTTTTTCCTCATCGAAGGAGACCTGGGTTAACACACCGATTTCTCTCTGTTGTTTCTTGGATATTGCATTACAGTTTCTCATTCACACACACAAAGCAGTGTATATTGCAGCTATATATAAATATAGTTAAGAACAGTGTCTATGATAGTTGATAAGCTCACTAAAGTTATTGATTTCATAACAGTACAATTGACGCATGAAGCAGATAATATAGCTGATATTTTTATGAGAGAGATTGCTAGGCTCCATGTGTGTCGAGAGCGATTATTTTAGATAGATAATTGAAGTCCACCTCTCATCTTTGGAGGGGACTAATTAAAGGACTAGGTACCAACTTGAATTTTAGTATTTCAGGCCACCCTAAATTTGATGGATAGACTGAGTCTGTTAATCAGGTGATTGAGACTTCTTACAAATGTACGACCTGGGTAAACCATTCAAATGGGAAAACTACCTGCATATGGTAGATTTTTCCTATAATAACTCACATTAATCTTCATTAAAAATGATTTTGTTTTAACCATTTGCCACACTCCTTAAACTGGAGAAATGCGGTAGATAGAGTCATGGTTGGACTGGAATTGCTTAGATAAATGGAAGAGAAAGTTGTTGAAATTAGACAAAACCTCAAAGCTACTTTGGATAGATAGAAAAGCTATGTAGATGTCCATGTGATATGCATAGATTTGCTTAGATAAATGGAAGAGAAAGTTGTTGAAATTAGACAAAATCTCAAAGCTACTTTGGATAGATAGAAAAGCTATGTAGATGTCCATGTGATATGCATAGATTTCATAAAGAATTTAAAGTTGGTGACAATGTGCTTCTAAAAGTTAGACCATGGGAAAGCTCATTAAAACTCAGTAGATGTGCCAAATTAGTGGCACTTTATTATGGACTACTTGATATCCTAGAGAGGATTGGTTCAGTTGCATATAGACTTTCCTTCTTCACAAACGCTATGTTGTTTGTTTATATGGATGTGCCATGGTTTTTTATGATACATGCTACTATTTATCTAATTATATATTCATGAATTGGGGATTATGTCATGACATATATAAAACATGTGATATGCCCCTACACACTCCTTTACATTGCTGTCTATTGAGGTATTTAAATTATTGTTATATGCCAATACTTCTTTGCAGAATAATATACGAGTATTGAATACACGCTTTAGAGTTTTGCATTCATACCTACAAATACTAAGTTCTACTCTTACTAAAAAAACAAGAATTATTAGCTGAGGAGGCTAAGGATATTACACTATGCTTCGTACTATCCATTCTTAGCTTCAACTTCATCATTTTCCATGATCTTATAATCAAGGTAACCCTTTAACCATTGTTGTTTCCCTCTCGGATCCATTATTGCCATTCAAAATTACATTTTATTTTGTACCATAGCCTCTTGATGTTGTTGCATACCCAACCCTATGAAGTTGTTGTGTACCCATCCCTATGAAGTTTCAACCAATGTATCTTTCTCGTTACCTAGAGACTTCGAAGTATAGGGCGAGAAGAGTAGTATATTGTGATTCATGAGATAATGGATATAGGTATTTATGCTTTGTTTATTGATTGACTACTATATATATCTACCTTGAGGCTATGAAAAAATGAGTGGAAACATCAAAAGATTTCTCATATAATGGTTGCATAATTCTAGTTCAATTTCAAATAGCTCCTCATATTCTACAAGTTTATCCTTTATTCAAAATTTCCATTCAACTCATTTTAAATGTGAACAAAGTTATAGTGAAACAACTTTTGGTGATTTTTTTTTTTCAAGTAGAGATTATTATTATAGAAATCAGGTCAAAAAATAATTCCCTCATCTCCATCATTAGCATAGTACTCTATGGCAAGGAGAACTACCAAGAATAGTCTAGAAATATTAGGCACAGGATCATCCTTAATTACTTATGGAAAGGAATATATGAAGGAAAAGGTGATAATGCACCTGTCAAGCCCACATTAGATATGAAACTAGCCATTTGGGATAACAAGGACATCAAGGACCATGCCTTCATTGTTTCTTTTGCAGGTGAAGAGGTGACTCGTCATATTGTTCCAATGATAAATTCTTATGATGCATTGAGGAAGTTAGAATATTTATATGACTCGCACTCATAATTAGAAGTAGTTCAGTTGATGATTAAGCTCTTCAACCTAGAGTTGAAGGATGATGATCCCTTGGCCTTGCCTCAAAGATTAGATCCATCATGCATGATGTAAAATCCACTGTATTTAGAATGGACATTCCTCTCAAAGCCTTTTTCAAGACTCTTTATCTTACATACTCTCACTATCTTGAATCTTTACAAGCTAGTGCCCAACTCAAGTACATTACTTTTGACACTCTTTTAGAAATGTTTGCAGGATGGGAGAAGGATTTTTTGAAGAGGAAGAGTTCAAGATTTTAGTGATTATTTCTCACATTTAGATGACCTTTTCAATGGTTCTTTAGCATTCTATTGGTCCCTTTCTTGTGTTATTTTGGGGATTGTGCTAGTTTAGAGATTGGATTTGACAAATTTGTGTAAGTCAACTAGGAGATTAAGTTTACATAATTTAGTCCTTATATAAATTATTCCAAGGGTATTTCATCAAATTGACCCTAAAATTGTGTATAGTAAAATTGAGAAAGGGTTTGTGTACCAACATGTTTTCTTTTTATGGTTTCTTGTATTTTGAAGCAATATTATGGGTTATGTTATGTAATGTTCAATGATAATATGTCTATTAAATTTGTTTGTTGATCCATAAGGCTTGAAATTGAGCTCTTGGGAAGTTTCAATCAATGAAACAAAATAATGATGTTGATGATGCTATTGCAACTAAAAAGGTAATCTCCAAAATTGGTGATGTGCTAAGGTTTTATCTCATTATTTTACCATTTGTTGAGATTGAGAAAATGGATTGACTTAAAAATGTATTAGAGTTATTGAATACTCTGATACACTAAACTATTTATCATCTAATCATAGTAGGAAAAGTCACTCTCACCAATACTCAAACCTATTTACAAAATTCACAAGACAAGATTGAGTTTCTACATCTTGAATCTTAACTCCAACGTGATGAATTACAAAAGAATACTCAATATTGTGAATTGGTTCTCGTTAAGAAAAATTCCCTATTTGAGTTTGAGACAAACTCTTACTAGTAGCCAACACTTGGTCAGATCAATGAGGCCATTTGAAGATAATTTAAATGAAGATGAAGACGTTCCACTTGTAATTCCCAAGCCCATCATCATGGAAAATATTATTATAAAAATCACATAATTGGTCTCGAATATGAAAATGAGATGTCCTTTCACATTCTAGATTACTCTAAATTCATAAAGTTTCAAATTGTTGGCTTCCTTCATGATAATTCATCTTCACCTACTCTACATCTTGCTCCTCTTTCATAACCACTTCAAATTTTCAAATGGCAACATTGTGACCATTTTGGATAAGTCAAAGGTTATATTTTTTTATCTCTAGCCTTATGAGAATTATGGAAAGCATACTCATCATTCAAATAGATGTTCTAGACACAAGACTCTTCCAAGAGAAAATATTCACCTTGGATGTATTACTTCTTGGTAATTGTCTTCAATAGCCAAGAAGATATATTGATCATACCTTAGACTTCATTGTTGAGCATGGACACATCTTGCAGTGGAGATATCTTCATCTTCTCACCATGTATCTAATAAGGATGGAATTGAAGGTCAGCTACTAGATTCAAAGATATATCAAGCTTCACATCAACTTCATATGTACCAAGTGATTAATGCATAATACCCCAATCATCTTTCATGCATTCTCCCACTCTCTAACCTCAATATTGCTTCCAAAAACATCTTTTGTAAAGATAATTTTCTGGACGTTTGTATTCCACATAAGAACATGAAGTGAACAGGATTGATTCTTTGCCTTCCACTCATTCATTTCCAAACTCTTCATATTTTTAATACTATAAAATAAATAATTCATCCTCCACATATTATTTCAGCCATCTATAATGATTAGGTGCATCAATAATGACATGGTGCCAAAAACAACATTATACCACCACAACACATGCAAGCATTCTCCAATGTAAACAATATGCACAAAAAATATGAAAATAATGCAAGCATATGTATGCAAAATTCACTCTCCAAAACCATCTATATGATCAAATTTGCCTTTTCTTCATGCCATTGCCTCAACTTCCATGAGCCTTGTCTTATTTTGTTGTCATGGAATCTTGCCTTTGCTGTCATAGAGTCTTTGCTTTGCATCACAACAATTCAGCTTAACAGCAAATTAGTGTCACCACAAATTCTTTATTAAAGAATATCTACAACATTATCCAAGCATCAATCCATCAAAAAAAGCATCAAGCCATCAACTTGCCAACATCAATGTTCTACCAAACCATCAAGGTATTTTGGCGATGTTAGTCATTGTCTCAACTAAACCTGAAATGTTGATACCCCCATTGTCCCTGCATTGTTCTTTTCTAATCCTATTCTTCTCGTTTGACCTTTACTGACCTTGTTACTTTTCTTATCATGTTGCTCCTTTGTCCCTTGCTCCTGCATACCTTGTTGCTCTTGTTGCTCCTTTGCTCAAGCTATTGAGGGACAAAGTCCCCTAGGGTTTTGGGTCAATATCCTAGCAAAGCGGGGGTTATCTACAATAAAAAAAAAAAGAATTCCACATAGCCATGATACTAAAATAAGCAAACTACGTGAAGAGAGGTGCACCTGGGGGTCCTTCGTTCGGGTAGATCCAACTAGGGGCCAAACACTCTTGGAGTTCCTTTCGATCCTTAAACCTGCAAAACAATCAATTCAAAGAAACATAGCAGTATATGGACCAAATATCATATAGAAATCAACTTCATAACATATTGAAAGACAGTTAGTTATACAATTGAAACAACTATTCATATGCAAACCATAACAACAACATCATAAGCATGAAGAAGATTGATTTCTGGAAAAAGACAAATGTTTCTTTATTCCAGATAACTAAAACAAGGTAAGGAATGATATCACCTGAATCTTCCTCTTGCAGGCTCCAAGCGGAACCATCCTCCGGATTCGTCCAATCCCAAGTCTTCAAAAGGCTCCTTCCATGACTTACACAAAGATATCTCAACTAGTGAAAAGACATCATAACTCAAGGAAACAAGGGTTTCCTGTAATAGGAGAAGTGTTGGAAGCACAAGGATCTTTAGACCTGAATAGGGATAATCTCAAGCAGAGTGATTTTCTCTCTATTCTCTCCTCCCTTAGGCCTTCCCATTGAAACCTTTTTATACTTCTCCCAAAATAGCTTTTTAGTTGGGAATTCATTGGGAACAGTTGGGCCATAGGCACTAATAGGTAATCAATAGGTAAAACCCGTGATATTCACCAGAAATTAAGGAGATTTAATTTTTTTAAGTGTTTTAAGACATATACGCGGGTTGGGTATACATAGATGTGCATACACACGCTTTTAGCTCAAGGAAATGTTGCATATAGGGAGTGAAACACTGTTTTTTAAGTATTTGGACCAGGTCTGGAAGGAGGGCTTGACCTAGGCCATAAATATAGCATCACAAACATCAAGAGTGAGATTTGGAGCTATAACAGATGCCGTCTAATATATGAGGTCATAAGGGGTACATGATGGCCGAAATGTATTCAGTAAGTGCATGGGAAGGAAACCTGTCAAAAATTGAGAAGGACTTCACCAAAATTCAGCCTGCCAAGCCACAAAAGGAGATCAGAAAGAAACAATGTTTGAGGCGGGCATACCCATGCTCAGAGAAAGTAAAGCATGTCTGCATATCAAGTACAAGCGGATCCACTAAGTATACAAGTATAGAGACTGGAAAATACATAATGGATCATCTAATCACGATCAAACAAGTACATGTCTGAATATCATATATAAGGATGTCAATGATGTTGAAGGATGAAGCTAATCACTGATATCAAATACTGATCCCAAAAGTACCAAATGAATCTGATGGAATAAGGTGATACTATACTACGAACTCGGGTGCCAGCATATAGAATGTTGCCATGAATGACTGCAACATATAAGGTGGAATGGTATCAACTAGCAACAACAAGAGAAATTGTCAAGTGAACCAATGAATGTTGATGCAACCCGAGGTCTTCACCGACCGCCGTGGTACATTTCTACATCGTGGGAATAAATGATATGAAGTCAACCATGTGAGAAATCGTTTGATTACCGGTCATTGATGTATACCGTTAACAAATGCAAGACTACTCACCGATAATGATAATGAGAGTCAAGGTACCCAGTACAATCTAACAAGTGTGAATAAATGAGCTGGAGTCGAACACCTGTAAGAATCTATCAATTAGGAGACAATGATGGTTTCTCACTATCGATAGCGAAGGATTTTCCACTAATGACTGCAAACCCCTAGGTACTGGAAAATGGACTCTAGATCTTTGCCCAGAGCAATGAGTCATAGTTGATAGGGAAAGATCCGCTAGAAGGAAGGCATTAAATCATCCTTCATCAATCTAGCACGAGTGTAACCCGTAGGCCAAAAATGTGGAAGGAATCAGATGAAAAATATGTAGTAACCCGATTGAAGCACGTTTCTGGCTTACACAAGATGTGGCTAGCGCACGACAGAAACGTTCTGAACTAGCCAATAATGAAATCTGACATAGAGGCGAGGTATCCACCAATAGGGTCAAATGGAAACCAAGGTACTACACGAATCCCAATGTGTGATAGTGTAAGCTGATGTCGAACACAAGGGAAACCACTCAGACAAAGACCCATGATACTGATTGATGTTGAGCACAAGGTGACCTATCAATAATGAAAATAGGGCTAATGTGTGGCTCTAGGCCTGTCCTCAGAGCAAGATGTCATCGTCGATAAGGACAAGACCCGCCAGCAAGAAGTCGATGGAGACCTTCTCAAACCGGCACGAGTAAAGGATCAATATAACTGATGTGATGATAGACAAGAACTAGGGATGGCTGACTAAAAAATGAGTCAAGAGACACCAAAGAGAGGCCGACTTAGGCTAACTTCCCTTGAACAAAAGAACGAATCAATGTGACTATGTGGCAGCATATGATGACTTTGTATAAGTTCGTCATGCAGGAGGCACGAACGAACTCTCCATATGATTGGAAGAGATAACCAATCGGAGGAGAACTGACTCAATAACAAGGTTAAGGTGTACCTAAGTCCAACTCAATCCCGGCCAAATGGAGGAGACTTTTTTTTGAGTTCTTTGTTCAAGGGTGACACGACTGACTCTAGCTACCAACAATAAATGGAAATATTGTCCCATTCCCGCTCTTTTTGGAATATATAATTTTTTTGTCTTTTTCTTTAAGTTGGAAAAGAATAAAAGAATACTATAGTACAATGGAAAGAACGAGTGTCGGTGAAATAGATGATCTAGTTCCTCGGATTGGAACAGTCCTATGCTTAATGTAGAGAGGCGAAAACTGGTCAAAGACACTCAAAGGTATGTTCCTTCCATGGGTCAGGGTGTGTCAAGTTGCAAAAATCAAGGGGATACAAGTTTTATTTTGTAGACGTCATGGTCAAAATTTGGCTTAAACACGAGCCCAAGTGAAGTCGTCTCAAGGCTAAAAGGTGTAAATGGTCAAAATGCAATGCAGTAGTACAACTCAACATGAAGGAGCCTCTAGGGTATAAGGCCAGAACGAAGCGAAGAAGAAAAGAGGGATGAGTCTTCATCGCATAAGTCATGGTGGGACTACAGAGGACTCTTGAGCCTACTCAAATTGAAGCAGCATGGGCAAAAAATGTCAGTGAGGTGCTAAATACGATGCCCATGAAAAGGATGGCTCTACCATCGTGCCATGATTTAAAAAACGATGAGTGAAGATGGTTTACGAACCATAATACGGTGGGATCGACCCTATGGCAAGTGTATCGACAAATGGAGGCTAGTATGCATAATGCAACGGAAAAATGGCTTCCTTAACCTATATGTCAATAAGAAAATGATACCTGCAGGACTGTCAACAGTCATGGAACCAACTCGAAACTGTCGAAAAAGCGTCCAAAATGTCCTGAAAATCAAACCATTCTTGGCATTCCAAGCTATCAAGTTAAAAGTTACATGAGACAAAACAAAATCAAGTTTTGAAAAATTTGACATTTTCAAAGCTTATAAAATAGTTTTTTGCCTCACCATTATTACCGTTTGAGTTGAGAGCACAAGAAGTGGAGAAAAAGAAGCAAGCTTTACCATTTGTCGAATTCGACCGTTCAAATATTCCCAAAATCACCAGGTAACCTTTAAACTCATCACAGGATTCCCCTCCGTAGCCACCTGTGTAGATCCCTAGGAGAAGCAACTAAGGTTACCAACTCATGTCAGAAGCTAGGTGGAACAGTCTTCCGGATTCGTCCAATCCCAAGTCTTCAAAAGGCTCCTTCCATGACTCACACAAGGATATCTCAACTAGTGAAAAGACATCATAACTCAAGGAAACAATGGTTTCCTGTAATGGGGGAAGTGTTGGAAGCACAAGGATCTTCAGACCTGATTAGGGATAATCTCAACAGAGTGATTTTTCTCTCTATTCTCTCCCCCCTTATGCCTTCCCATTGAAGCCTTTTTATACTCCCAAAGTAGTTTTTTAGTTTGGAATTCATTGGGAACAATTGGGCCATGGGCACTAATGGGTAATCAACAAGTAAAACTCGTGATCTCCGCCCGAAATTAAGGAGATTTAATTTTTTTAAATGTTTTAAGACATATACGCGGGTTGAGTATACACAGACCTGTGTACACACGCGTTTAGCTCAGGACAATGTCACGTATAGAGAGTAAAATATTGTTTTTAAAGTATTTGGACCAGGTCTGGAATGAGGGGTTGCCCTAGGCCATAAATGCAGCATCACAAACATCAAGAGTAAGATTTGGAGCTATAACACAAGCACATTATTTTATCATTCAATATGAAGGAATTAATACATAACATAGATTTAAAAGATTAAAATATTCACACTTTAAAAAAACATAAGTGTTTAATAAATCCAAGTTTAAGATGACTTTAAGCTCTAATGATAATAAAGATAGTTATTATTAATTAAATAGTTACAAAGTAATCGTTTTAAAGTGAAGATGTACAAAATATCCAAGTAACTCATAATGGTTCTCCGAATTTAAGATCTTCAACTTCATGGAATGAGTTTTCTGATAAAAAGTTATAAGACCTTCAACTTCAAGGAATGCATTTTCTGATAAAAAGTTATAATTTTTTTTGTTATTAATAAATTTCATTTTTTAATAATATTAAATTAAAGTGTAATTTTTTATTATATTATTACATTTTTTTTACAATTATTTAAAAGATCATTACAAAATAAAGATTAAATTACACTTAATTTTTATTCCAAAAAAATAGTTGTGTGACTAGATGTTGTGGTGACACATTATATCAAAAAGTAATAATAAAAAAGTAACGTTGCTTCGCTTCAAAATGTAATAATGAAAATTAAAAATTAATAAAAGTATGAGAGATGTTTACAATAATGTTATATTTAAAAATAATAAAATAATATTTATGTTAAAAAAAACTTTTACATTTTATGTTTTTATTAATTTTTTTTAGAGCTAGGCATGTATTTTATTTTAAAAAGATAGTATATGGGAAAATAAGTTGTTGCTTGAAGGGAAAAGAAATTAGACTAATATCTAAATTCGAGGTTGTAAAGACCTTCCTTCACCAGACTATCAAACAGACAAGAAGATATAAAATTCAACTCATATTATCTTTTAATAAAGCATGTTATACAAGCAAAAAGTTAAACTGACACAAAGTTTAGATCGAAACTTCAACATGAAGAGTATATGATATGTGTAATTCCTTTTATACTTAGCATGTTATATATATATATATATATATATATATATATAACCAACATAGATTTATGTTCACTCGAGATTTATTAGAAGAGGTATCAAATCATTTGAGTTGTAAATATTTTTAAACTTTTACATTATAAAGTAAAGTTACATTTTTAAAGATTTAATTCCTCTTGATTGTTGATAAATCCAATATTAACATGAATTTATAGTGGTTTAAATAAAAATAACTAAAAATATTCACTCTATAATTATGGAGATGAAAATATAATAAATAATTGTTAAAATTATGGAGATGAAAATATAATAAATAATTGTTAAAAAACATATGTTTTGTTTCTTATTTCAAAAATATTACAATATTAATATTTTATCAAATATATTTTTACAATTATCACCCAAAATAAATAATTTTTTCAATTTTAAATATTTTAATACATTTTAAAATAAATATAAAATAAAATTTAATATGATGATGATGATGATGGTTAACGTCCACTGAGACCAAATTGGTCTATCTGACCTACAATTTTCTTAATTTTTACTTGTCTGGCTCCTCGTCTTTCTTGGCGAGATTGGTGTTGTAGCTTTCTTTCTTTTCTCTACGGTCTTCCAACTTCCTTTGTCTTGCATCTCCTTCATCTCTTCTGGTTCTTGGGACATTGGTGTCTTAGCTTCGCGATCTATAGTCGGAGAAGTTTGGTTTAAGAGATCTGCTTTGTTGTTAAATGAAGATTTATTTTCTTCAAATCCTCATAACTGTTGATTTGTTGGGGCGGGCTTTCTCCTTGCTTGCTTTGAGAGTTGTTTCCTTCTTCCTTGATTTCTTGTGACTCAGAGTTTTCTCTAGAATATTCTTCTTTGATGAAAGTGTAGTGTTCTTTTTGTGCTCCTTCCCACCATGTAGATCTGTGGTGGTTTTTTCTAGCAAAATTTTTCTCAGAGGCTTTTGGGCAATTTTTGGCTAGATGCCCCGTCTCAAAGCACGATCGACATCTGAAGAGGACACTTTCATAATCAAGCTTCTGGTTCCACACATAGTCTTTACTTGTCAGGTTTATTTCAGCTGGGAATCCGGCGCTGAAATCCATTTCCACACAAATGCGTGCATAGGTGGTTCTGGCATATTCCTCTGTTTCTGGGCACCTGCAGTAAAATTTCCCAATTGCATTTCCGATGGCTTTTAGCGAGGAGAGATTCCAGAGATGCAAGGGTAGGCTTGGCAATCTCACCCAAATTGGTGCTGAGGTTATCACTACTGTAGAGGGATCGAATGATGGGTTCCATGGCTTCATGAATAGGCCTGATTTTTCCCAAAACTAAGGGCCGGAATCTAGAATACATTGTCTGTTTTCAGGATTTTCAAAATCTACTATAAAGAAACCTCTAGCACAGGGGTAGATATTAATTTCATCAGAAATGATAGCCTTCCATACCTCCGAGATCCAATTGTGGAGTGCTATCAGCCGCGGCCAAAAACCATTGAACCGGCAAATTAGGGCACTTTCGGAGAACTTCAAAGCTTCATCGAGTGAGTCCTCGACCACTTGGATAGTGGGAGCTGGCGCTTCACTCACGATATGGGCAGGAGATTGCCCTCCAGAGGCGGATGAGCCACCAGTTATTTTTGCGAAGCTCGGAGCCATATTTTACGCAGATCTGCACCAGATCGAAAGCCAAACCGCAGATCTGAAGAGGTACGAACGTCCCACTCAACCGCATATACTGAAGAGATACGAGCCGCAGCTCAAACCGCAGATCTGAAGAGATACGACCGTCCCCAGATCTGCGAGAAAAACCGTTTCTACGCAAAGCGGATCACAATCAGAAGAGACTGCGAGATCTGCGAGATCAAAACCAGAAGAGACTGCGAGATTTGCGAGAAGAGACTGCGAGAAGAGACTGCGAGATCTCAAACCAGTGTTTAACCTTGTGCACGTGAAGAGACTGCGAGATCTGCGAGGTCACTCTCGCTAACACTTGGAAGATCTGAATTCTCAATAAGAGCAATTCTCAAAATCAGAAGAGACTGCGAGAAAACCGTTTCTACGCAAAGCAGATCACAAAAGGAAAACCGTTTCTACGCAAAGAAAAGAATCTGCAATTGCTGCAGGCTTCAAAACATCCAAAATGCTCATTACAGGATTTGATCCTAAATCCCCATTTAGATCTATATATATATCTATATAGAAGAGACTGCGAGATCTGCGAAGAGACTGCGAGATCTCAAACCAGTGTTTAACCTTGTGCACGTGAAGAGACTGCGAGATCAAAACCAGAAGAGATCTATCTAGTTGCCGAAGTTCGTCGCCTTTAACAATAGACGAGATCTATTGCCGAAGAACCGCAGACAAGATCTATTGCATTCTAATATACTTTTACATAAATACTTACTCATAATAAATATAAAATAAAATTTAATATAATACCTAGTAAAAACAAAATTTAATATAATACTCAATAAAACAAATATATTTTTGGGTTCAACTTCGATTTATTTAAAAAATTATTTAAAATATATGATTATTTAAATACATTGTAATTTATTATATAATTTTAATATATAATATTGTTATTTAAACCAAATTTCTAACAATTCCATACATCAGTCTTCATATTTTCAACATTTCTGTATTTCGTATATTGATTATTATTAGTAAATATTTTTTTATTATTATTATGAAAAATTAATAAAATATATTTAATTCAAATATGCATAAATATTTCAAAGTTTTATTTAAATTTTTCATTTTTCTTTGCAACCTGTGTTCCCACAAGTTGTAAATAATCAAATAACTACTCCGAAAACGCTGACCAGTGAATAATCAAATAACTACTCCGAAAACGCAGACCAGTAGAGGTGCGGTGGATGACAGTTTCAAATTAACAATATCTTTACGCCTTTCGCTTTTCAGATTTTCCCCACCTTTGATTGACTTGTGGAAAACCGCTACGACCACAGACTTTGAATTGTATTATTTGAATAAAATTTATACCGGCCAAACAAGTTTCAATACAATAGTTGTATTTTTGGAACTTTCTCCATTTCCATGCCCCAGTCAAGATGCCTATCTCATTTTTAAAGTTCCGTGCCTGTTAGTGCCGGTTAACAACAATCGAGTTGTACGAATGAAGAGGGCATCATTAAAATTTTGAAGAAGTGAACTTGTACAATAAGATTCAAACTGAATTGATATGCACTAACGAAGTTTCCATAACATTATAGAGGAATTGACCCCATTCTCTTCAGCTCTATGCCCGGTTCACCATTTTCCTTTCCCAGTTATTCCCTTTTTCCACTCTTCCCAGTCAGTCATCCCATCCTTCACGACGTGGAATAAAAATGGCACAAAATGAATTATTTCTGGTCATATTTCATTTCTAGTTATTGGCAATTGTATTTTCTCAAATCAATCATCTCATTTTTACTGTAATTTATAGGCAGAAAATCTTGCAGGCATGTGAAAGCTTTTTATCAAACCAACCTTAGTATCGTTTCACAATAGGCATAGTTCCTACCTAAGGTTTGTTGGAATGGTAATTCCAACTGCAGGCGGACAGGGACAGCGATGGCAGCCGACTCAGTCAGCACGCTGCATCCAAAAACCACCGAACGAAACCATAAAACCGTCCAGATCATATCGGCATATCGGCAAGTCGGCATATCGGCGGGTTGGAGCATCGGAGGCAGGCAGTGGCAGCAATATGAAACATCGCCGATGAGCGATCGCCGATATCGCATCAGCACATCGCTATCGGCAATGTCATAGGGTCGGGGTCTTTGACATGAGTAAAGTTGCGATGCGATGAAGCGCGGACCCGATGGCTTCCCAAAACCAAATTGTATAATGTTTGTCTTTTTTGTTGACTGCCGAGAATGGAAGAATTAATGGAGTTGGTGGTTGTACGTACTTTTTGGTGGCCCTTTTAAATGATTATGGGCACATACGTTTTATATTTTTTCTTGTGTACGTAGTTTAGGTGGGCCTTTAATATTAGTATGGGCCACGTTTTTTATGTATGTTTTGTATTAAGTTTTTATATATATGAGCTATGTGAAAATGTGCTTGTGGTTGTAGTGTTGACTATTGTAAAAGAAACGACGGAGCAGTAAACAAAATGTGCTCTGTATTGTTTTTGTTACACATGGGAGATATGTAAAGTGCAGCAGCGAAAGAGTATAGAGCGAGCCAAATGAAAAGAGCTCGTGGGTTGAAATTTTTGTGTGGAGCATTGTAAAACGAAGGTGCAGTAAAAGCGAAAAACCATGTGTGGTTTTGCACAGCAGTGCATGAAGAAAATAAAAGGTGGGAGCACATCTGTAAATGTGTTTTTTTTTAACTGGAAGTGAAGAAAAGTAAAACACCGCAAGCAGGGGAGGCATATAATTTTCTTGGGTAAGCATGTGTAAATTTTGTTTTTACAGCAGCATGTAAAAGAAGGTTTTTACACCAGTGAATGTAAAAGGGGTTTTACTGCAGTAAACCCAGCACAGTAATTTCTCAGGTGAAAACAGAGTTTTTGCTGAATGTAAGTTTTTTTTGAAAATCCCTCTGAGTGAAAGAGGATGAAGTTTGTATCAGGCTTTGTATTTTAATCAATAGAAATATTTTTATGGCTGTGTAATACTCTGTTATGAGTAGATTTGTTTTAAAAGCTTCCCTGTGCACAAAGGTCCTGGAACAGTGGAAACAGAGCATTGGCTCTGTGGTGTTAGAATGTCTGGTTTTGGTATTTCCCATTTAAAAATACCCAACAGTGGTATCAGAGCTAGTCCAGGCTCTTTGAAGACTCAAAGAAGCTGAAGGAAGGTGTGGTTGCAGCAGTCAAACTTCTCCAGCAGTGTGAAGCCACAGCCAAAAGGGGCAAGGTATTTGTCAAAGCTTTCCTTTGTGTTATTGTTATAGAAACAGTCAGTGATTAAAAAAAACACAGTCAAGTATTTGAAGCCTAGTTAAGAATGGCAAGGTCAAAGAAGAAAGCCTCCAGGACTGTTAAAAATGTGTCTCCCTCCTCTACTAAACTAGAAGGCAATCCATTAGAATACATTTTATTTGAAACCCCAAAGTTTCATGGAAACTTTGATGTATGGGAAATAATGATGAGGGCTTTCCTAATGTCTGAGGGGATTGAAGTCTGGGAGTCAGTGATTGATGACAGCAAGATGGATAAAGAATCCATGGAGTATGATGCACAAGCAGCAAAACTAATCTTGGATGGACTCCCTGATTCTGTGAAGAGGAATCTAGGAAAATATACATCAGCAAAGGATATATGGGACAGACTGCATGACCTTCATGCAAAGGGAGCACTGACCATGACAATGAGTCAAGAAGAAACTTATGAACCCATCATAGAAGCTGAGAATGAAAAGCTTGATCTCATCAAGCTTCAAGTAAAAGAAAGAGATGAAGAACTTACAAAGCTCAAGAAGGAACTTGAAGAATGCAAGAGGAAACATCATGAAGAAGTCATATCCATGACAAATCAGCTGAATGAAGCAAAGAAGCAGGCAGATGCCTTGACAAGTCAACTTGAACAAAGGCACAAGAGAGTGAATAAGCTTGTGGAAGAGATTGGACAGTACAAGGTAGAGGTCTCCTCCCTTAAGTCCGAACTACAAGAAGCCAGGAAGCAGGTACAAGAAGCTGAAAAGAAAATGAAGAGCAGTCAAGCAAATGATGAAGAAATCTCCAAAATGAAGACAAAGATTATCTCCTTCAAAATAGTAGCAGCTGAAGCTACTCGTAGCAAGGAAGAAACTGAGGGACAACTAGCAAAGAGAAATAATGAATGTGAAAAGTTAGAAGAAGAGATTGTCCTCCTCAGGAAGAAGGTTGAAGGGATGAACAAAATGATGAAGAGCTCTCAAGCTTTGGATGACATGCTCAGCTATCACAGATCTCCATTTGATAAATCAGGACTTGGGTATGTAGCTGAACCCTCAAACAAGGATGAGGATGCTTTAAGCAAAGGAGATGTGAAGAAGCCAGAAAGAGATGGTGATGCTCCTAGTTCCAGCAAAGGCAAGGAGAAAAATGAAGGCTGCAATAGAAGAGATCCTGCTCCAAGAAGAAATGTAGCTGATGTCAAAGAGGCAAGAGGCAATGGTTATCATCAAAGGATCTCAGGGCAGCAAGGCTTCGGAAGTGCATCAAGAAAACCTCCATCTCCCAGGTACCAAAGTTCATTTTTTGGTTGTTGTTATGCTTGCTCAAACTTTGGTCATATGGCAAAAGAGTGTAGAGCATTTCATAAAGATAAATGTTGTGGTCTCCGAAAATCTCCAAGAAACAATTTTAGAAGAAATTATGAAATGTCATTCATGAAAAATGTAGAATGTTTCAAGTGTCATAACATTGGGCATATGGCACGTGAATGTAACTTAACATGGGCTCCTATGCAAGCTAGACCCATGCAAAAGAAGAAAGTTACACAAGTGTGGAGAAGGAAGGAAAGGCAATCTGAAAACCCCTTGAACTCCCCAGTGGATCTAAATTTGTTTTGAGAAGAGTCTGCTAAAAGAAGACAAGCACACATTAAAGGGGAGCTTGTAATTTTTATTTGCTGAACTATATTAACAATCATTTGTTGATGGAGGATGTATTGCAGCGCAACAGTTGCAAATGAAATCTTTGTTAATCCCTCTGAAAGGTAATATGCAGCAGTGATGAAATCAGCAATGTTTTTGGTTTGTTTTTATGCAATATGCATAGAAATGCACAAAGAAGAAAAGAAGGCAGCGCTGAAATGTAAAGAGCAGCAGCGAGATAAGAGAAGAAAAGTATGCAGAACATGGAGACCCTCACAGCAGTGGGAGGACAAAACATAAAACAGCAGTTTGGAATTTTTTTTGGAGCACATGCATTGAAATGCATAGCATGGAATGTAGTTTTCTTCTATGTAATGTGAGAGAATATACTCACAGCAGAGTGAGTGTAATGCACAGTAGATGAAATGTTTTGTATTGGGAATGAAAAATGTAATATTTTTTTTGTATGCAATGCAACATGCACAGAAATGCCTAAAGAAAGACATGGACAACAGATTTTTAATGCACATGGACGAATGAAAATGTGTGTGGCAGCAGAAAAATGAAAGGAATTGCACAGTAGTGTATTGTGTAAAAAAAATGAAGACTAAGATTGTGTGAAGCAAGGGTGCATGAGAAAAGGCAGCAGCCTGTGTTATTTTTTTGTGGAGAATGAAGTGCCAAGAGTATGGGCACACAGCAGTATGATGAAACAAAAAGGCAGCGACAATGCAAATTGCAGAGGCAACGCAGCAACAAATAAAAACCCAGGGATGACAGTATATGGTTATGGGTATGGACAGCAGTGAATATAAAAAAAAATGCAGCAGCAGGAAGTTATGGACAGCAGCATGATGGCAAGAAGGAGAAGCACACAGCGATGCAAACAAGAAGATGCAGCAACATTAAAGTTTTGTTACAGCAGTAAAGGTAAATGTAATGAATTTGTTGTTCATTGAATTGAAATGCAATATATGCAACAGCAGTGAGTGTAAGAAATGTTTACACACAGCAGTGTAAATTTGTAAGGTGGGACAGAGTAATTGTTCCAGAAAAGACAAAGTATTTTGTCTTTGAAGAATGCACAACAATGCAGAGTTTGCAAAGAAATGTAAATGAAGTGCAGCAACACAACAGCAAGTGTAGACACAGCAGTGTGGGGTAGACGCAGTAAAGAAGATGGCACAACAGTGCAGCAGAGAATATGCATCAGCATAAGAGAACATTGTAATGAGTTTGCACACACAACAGTGCAACGATTGTTTGTTTTGGAACTGCATGTAAAGCAGTGTCTATTTGTAATCCCTCTGTTAATGAGGAAGGTGTTTTTCAGCACAGTCATTTGGTGAAACCCTCTATTAAAGAGGAAGGTGCTTTTCAGCACAGTGTCGTGGTGAATCCCTCTATCAAGAGGATGATGTTTTTCAGCATAGTCACAGGTGAATCCCTCTGTCAAGAGGAAGGTGCTCTTCAGCACATTGTTATGGTGAATCCCTCTGTCATGAGGAAGGTGCTCTTAAGCACAGTTTCAGGTTAATCCCTCTATTAAGAGGAAGACAACATTGTTTGTTTATGAACTGCATCAGAAGCAGTTAGTGAATCCCTCCATGTGAGGAAGTGCTTGGGTAAGATTGAATGCCCAGCAGTTGAAATTAAAGGGGAGTGTTGGAATGGTAATTCCAACTGCAGGCGGACAGGGACAGCGATGGCAGCCGACTCAGTCAGCACGCTGCATCCAAAAACCACCGAACGAAACCATAAAACCGTCCAGATCATATCGGCATATCGGCAAGTCGGCATATCGGCGGGTTGGAGCATCGGAGGCAGGCAGTGGCAGCAATATGAAACATCGCCGATGAGCGATCGCCGATATCGCATCAGCACATCGCTATCGGCAATGTCATAGGGTCGGGGTCTTTGACATGAGTAAAGTTGCGATGCGATGAAGCGCGGACCCGATGGCTTCCCAAAACCAAATTGTATAATGTTTGTCTTTTTTGTTGACCGCCGAGAATGGAAGAATTAATGGAGTTGGTGGTTGTACGTACTTTTTGGTGGCCCTTTTAAATGATTATGGGCACATACGTTTTATATTTTTTTTTGTGTACGTAGTTTAGGTGGGCCTTTAATATTAGTATGGGCCACGTTTTTTATGTATGTTTTGTATTAAGTTTTTATATATATGAGCCATGTGAAAATGTGCTTGTGGTTGTAGTGTTGACTATTGTAAAAGAAACGACGGAGCAGTAAACAAAATGTGCTCTGTATTGTTTTTGTTACACATGGGAGATATGTAAAGTGCAGCAGCGAAAGAGTATAGAGCGAGCCAAATGAAAAGAGCTCGTGGGTTGAAATTTTTTGTGTGGAGCATTGTAAAACGAAGGTGCAGTAAAAGCGAAAAACCATGTGTGGTTTTGCACAGCAGTGCATGAAGAAAAGAAAAGGTGGGAGCACATCTGTAAATGTGTTTTTTTTTAACTGGAAGTGAAGAAAAGTAAAACACCGCAAGCAGGGGAGGCATATAATTTTCTTGGGTAAGCATGTGTAAATTTTGTTTTTACAGCAGCATGTAAAAGAAGGTTTTTACACCAGTAAATCTAAAAGGGGTTTTACTGCAGTAAACCCAGCACAGTAATTCCTCAGGTGAAAACAGAGTTTTTGCTAAATGTAAGTTTTTTTTTTGAAAATCCCTCTGAGTGAAAGAGGATGAAGTTTGTATCAGGTTTTGTATTTTAATCAATAGAAATATTTTTATGGCTGTGTAATACTCTGTTATGAGTAGATTTGTTTTAAAAGCTTCCCTGTGCACAAAGGTCCTGGAACAGTGGAAACAGAGCATTGGCTCTGTGGTGTTAGAATGTCTGGTTTTGGTATTTCCCATTTAAAAATACCCAACAAGGTTTTGATGTTTTTTGATGTCATCGAAAACTTTAGAAAATTCTAAAACAACTCAACTAAAACTATGTGCAAACATGTATCAATATTTTCAGTAGACAGTTCTGGATAAACCATAACTATTTGCAAACCATGTATCGATATTTTCACCAGACAGCTCTAGATAAACCATATACCACGCTCAATATATTTCCTGAACTGTGACCATTTGCAAGGTCTCTTCCATGACTTTTAATGTATTTGTTTTTTTCTCATGGAATGCGACTGTGTCAATACCGACCTGGGTCAATAGACCGTTTCTCTCTGTTGTTTCTAGGATATTGCATTACAGTTTCTGATTCACACACACAAAGGAGTGTATATGGTAGCTACAGAATATATATGTACAGAGTTAGGAACATATTTCACCAAGTTTTTAAGGGTGGTTGAGTCTCAGAGAGGCAAAAATGGATGGTTCTTTTGATGCTCATGGGCTTTGTTAGTATGGCAGTCTCTGTATCTTCAACAACTATTGACTATTCAAGCTGGAAGTCGTATTCTGACTCTCATGATTTTGTTTTTGAAGGACGTAATATGCTGGAGGATGGGCATCGATTCCAACCATCCATGGATCGTCACAGTAAAAGGGATTTGGAGGCTCTTCTTTCCATTAGAAAAGCCATCACATCCGATCCATATGGGTCCTTGTCCAGCTGGTCGGCCAAGAATTCCGACAACATATGCTCCTGGTTTGGTGTTCGCTACAGACATCAGAGTCGCAGAGTGGTGGACATAATACTTCCTGGACTACAATCGGAAGGTACCATTTCCCCTTCTCTCTGTAACCTCTCATTACTGCACACGTTGAATCTTTCTGGCAATAATTTCATGGGAGAAATTCCAACCAAATTGGGGCAGCTTAAAGCTCTTCGCGTATTTGACATCAGCTATAACTATATGCTGCGGGGATACATTCCAGAATCATTATCTAATTGCACACGCGTTCAATGGATCAGCCTTACATTTAATTATTTGACAGGGAGCATACCAAAAGAACTTGGTCGTCTCGTCGAGTTGGAACATATAGACTTGAGCGACAATTTTGATCTGAGTGGAAGTATTCCAACTTCTCTGAGCAACTGCACATCTCTCCGAGAGTTGTTGATCGGAGGGAACAATCTTAGCGGTCCCATTCCTTCCATTTTGGGTTCATTCAAAAGTTTATCTCATCTTGACCTTGGAATCAACAAGTTCACTGGTCGAATCCCTCCCACTCTTGGCAATTATACCCAGTTATTGTATCTCGACTTTTCTTCAAATGCTTTGAGTGGAAAGATACCTGTGGAATTGGGATTGTTGCAGAAATTACAGACCCTCATACTCAGTGGTAACAAATTGGAGAATACTATTCCTGTTTCTTTGGGAAACTGCTCTTCCCTTGAGTATTTACATCTGGGGAGTAACAGATTGTCAGGCAGTATACCACCTCAATTGGGTAATTTGAGAGAACTTAATGATCTATCCCTTAGAACGAAATTATGGGAAGTAGCAGTAATCCGAGAGAGCCTAACAGCTTGTTCACTGACACAGTAATGGGTAATATTTCAGGGTTCATCCCGTTTGAAATAGGGAATTGCAGCAAGCTTGCAAGGTTAGATTTAAGTGGGAACAAAATTCAAGGTTCACTACCCATGAGTATATTTCGGCTTCCCCTCTTTGTGCTGTCCCTTAATTCAAATAATCTCACAGGAAATATACCTGATGCTATTTCCAATTTGACTCAGTTAACAATACTAAAGCTTCATATAAACAGGTTTACTGGCAGCATACCTAAAGCTATCACACATCTGAGCAATCTTAAATCACTTTCCTTGGGGAAGAACAATCTCAAAGGTGCGATTCCGAAAGCTATCGGAAATCTTCAATCTCTTGAATATATGGATTTGAATTCAAATAATTTGTTTGGATGTATCCCAGAAAGCATATTCCAATTAAAGGCTCTGGGCTATCTCGATATACATGATAACAATATTTCTGGGACTATCCCTGTTAGTATTGGTGGTTTGATTTCACAGTGGAATTTAGATCTATCAAACAATAACCTAGAGGGACCAATTACCAAGTCCATTGGCAATTGCACTTCTCTCATTACTTTGTCTATGTACTCCAATAACTTATCTGGAACGTTGCCCGCAGCTCTAGACACCTGTGTCAATATTAAGTTGCTAGATTTAAGTGGAAATAGATTGAGAGGTAAACTTCCTAGTTACCTTGCATTCTTCCATAACTTAAGTGTTTTAGGCATGGGTTATAATGCTCTCTATGGTGATATTCCCACATATATCACAAATCTTAGAAAATTTCATTGGTTGGATTTATCCAACTATAAATTTAGTGGGAGAATACCATTTGATCTCAAGGGACTTCAGGGATTTGCAGTCAATGTATCTTCACAAAAGGAGTCAACATTTGTTTTGATCCTGTTCAGATCATGCCAAGCGATACATTACTAGAAGAAATGCCAATTGACATGAAAGGGAGTGACTACAATTTGTCATATGTGCTACCTACAAACACTTTATTTGATTTGTCTAACAACAATCTTGTAGGGGAAATTCCTACAAGTATAGGAAACCTTTGTAGCTTGCGATTGTTGAATTTATCTGGGAACCAATTGGAAGGCTCAATACCCACATATCTTAGTAATATATCTACTTTGGAGGAGTTGGACTTGTCCAAAAATCATTTAAGTGGAAGGATTCCTGGAGAACTCTCTATGTTACATGGGTTGGCTGTTCTAGATATTTCTTCTAATAACCTCTGTGGGCCAATCCCAACAGGGACACAATTTTCTACTTTCAATGTAACTTCATTTCAGAAGAATAAGTGTTTATGGGGATGTCCTCTATATCCATGTAATGAAAAACTAAGGCCTCCAAGAGAAGGTAATAATAATAGTAAGAATAATCATGTTAAATTGGGATGGTTGAGTCATGTAGATGAAAAGGTGTCTTTGATAGCATTGGGGATAGGAGTGGGAATTGGATTTGGCGGAGTGATTGCTATATTCTTAATGTGGAAGAGAACTAGATATTGGTTGTTAGGTCCTTCTCTTACAAAGCCACCAACCTTTTATGGATTGTATCGACTTCCTACCTAGTGGATCATTTATATTAAAAGATGAATAAAATAATCTTGTGTTTTCAATAGGGCTTCCAGAATCTTAATTCAATTATTAATAATTATTAAGTGGATGGTAGGGATTTGACCTCCACAAAATTTTCTAAAATATTCTTAATAGTATTCACAAATTAAAGGTTGATATTTATCTAGAAAGTAATTGTGTCATTTTTTCTCTTAATTTAATTGATTAAAAAAATGTCATATGAACTATGTGAAATGAGTTATGGTTTTTTGAGGATGTGGTATTGATAAGCCATGATATTGGTCCATGGTATTGTAACAATGCCTATTTGCAAACTAAGAATCTCCATCATAAAGTGGACGCGAATCTCCATGGTTAAGAATCTTGTTACGTGTTTTTTTAAATGGATATATGTTTAACTTGTGTATTAATCATTTTTATAATTAATAATCATTTAAAATAAAGTTTGATTTTTATGCATATATGTTTAACTTGTGTATTAATCATTTTTATAATTAATAATGATTTAAAATAAGGTTTGGTTTTTTTAATTTTACCAATGTAATGTGTATTATGAAGTACATGTTTTTATGCTTATCAGAGATTGATGTCTATCAACATTTACCAACCATTTAATTTATATCGTTGTACTAGTCTTCTATGTTGTAAATATTTCATATAGAGCGAATCTTGATACATAAAATATTTATAAAAAACTGAAATTCATAATTTAAAATCACATTAATAAATCCAACATATTATGAATGATTACTCTCACCACATATGTATCATATATTCTGGATGATTTTTTTATCCACATATTTTTTTTTTTTAATTAGGAGAATAGACCTTATGGCACACCAAATTATGTTGAGTGTTCTACATTAACCAATATAATAAGAAAAATATAAATACACAAAATGTTGTTTCGAGATAGATAAAATATGTTGAACACAAGTGCTTTATTGAGAGATTATTTCAACCACACACCAATATAGAAAGCTAACTAACTAGAGAGAATCTCTCACTTCCGACTAGGCTTCAACAACCTCCTACAACTAGGAACAAACTCTTCTTGTTTAATAATGACCAATAATATCAATAATAAAATATGATAATATAATCACACACATTAGACAAATAGGAGTTACATAATCAAATAATGCATATTCATCAAGTGAGGATTTCAACATCTCCTCTTTGCAATAATGACATGAAGAACCTTCTCAATAGAAAAATCTAGCTAACTGTATTTTTGTATGTTTCCTAGATCTTAAATAAATTGATATAAACATGATCATTTAGTTTATCAACCCAGGGTTCATTGGGAACTTGCAAGGCACATAGTGCAGTGAACACACTGCATGCTTTAAACAATTCTACACATTGTTGAGATTTTCTGTTTGGAGTAAAATAGGCAAAAATCTCTGTAGGTGACAACAATAGAAATTCAGTTCCTAGATTAGCTCCAGGTTGTTGGGAGATGATTAATGCCTCCTATATTTGATGTGAGTGAGTTAATGAGTTTGTTAGATTCCCTTTGCTATATGACAGGCAACCATTCAGATTGTTTGCTATGAGGGTGAGAGTTTTGTGAGGATTTCATTTTGTAATCTCCTGTTTGAATAATAAATTGCCGATGCCTATGTTGTGTGGACCTAGCCCAGATTGGTTGGGTGAACCACGTTAAATTTTTGTGTCTTATGTGCTTGACATATCAGTTGTATATTTTTGTTTAATTTCCGCTGTGCATCTGATCTGCAACAAGTGGTATCAGAGCATGTTGGAGGTGTTGTTGGTTGCTGTGCGTGGCGTCCTGGAGTCTGCGTGCTGGACGTGCTGAGATTACCTGCGTGTGGATTGCTGTGCGTGGTGGACTGCTGTCCAACTACGTGTGAATTGCCGAGTCTGCTGGTGGATTGCCGAGTCTGATAACGCAGCGCCGGCTCAAGACAATTATGATCAAACCTGGTAACGAGCTTTAAATATGACTGTGCTGGAGCGCTGATATAACATTTGGTTGCCGGAGCGCTGATATACCTGCGCTGGAGGTAAAGTAACCTGTGTATGACGTGCTGGAGCGTTTACATGCTGTATAGTCTGCGTATTGTTGTTATAACTGTGACATTGGTTGGTGCGTATTGCTGTTATAACTGTGACATTGGTTGGTGCATATTGGTGTTATAACTATGTCATGGGTTAGTGCGTATTGTTATGTCATGGTTGGTGCATATTGCTATGGTTGGTGCGTATTGCTGGTGCTATTATAACTGTGTCATGTGTGGTGATATTTAAATCATATAACATATATATGTTCAAAAACGTTGCTGCGTGGAGCTTGTGGAAGTTTTAAAGGGAAGTTTTTTAAATTATATAACATATATATGTTTTAAAAAAAAGGTTGAAACGCATATGTTACACACCATATTACAAACCATATGTTACACATATGTTACAAACCATATTAACGTAATGGAAAGTGTAAACATATGTTAAATGGTGGATTAATATTAAAGTGGGTGAACGCATATGGTGGAGTAGTTTTTTGGTGGAGCGGATCAATCCTTCCATTGGTGATTCGAACTTTTTTTTTTTTTTATGGTGTGCGGTGAGATATATATTCGTTATAAATGGCAGAATTGGTACATTGTGATTCACACAGCAAAATATTGTTTTTTTGTTTTATTTAAAGGCAAAGATAGAAAGGCATAGGCAGTTGGTTTTGCTAATTGCTGGTATTGAAACATTGGTTTGTTTTTTGGAGATTATTGTTTTTTGTTGATACAAATGGCGAAAACTCAAAGTGCCCGGTTCGAAATCGAGAAGTTTAATGGCAAAAATAATTTCGAGATCTGGAAGGTAAAAATGCATGATCTGCTGGTACAGCAGGGCGTGGCAAAGGCATTGTTGGGTAGGTCCAAACTGCCTTCCCCCATGACAGATGATGAGTGGAATGAATTGGATGGAAAAGCTTTTAGTGGAATTCGGTTGTGTTTGGCTGATGATGTTTTATTTAACATCGTGTCAGAGAAGACTGCAGCTGGTTTGTGGACGAAGTTGGAGAAGCTGTATATGACGAAATCCTTGACAAATCGGATTCTCCTGAAACGGCAGCTTTACGGTTTGCGGATGAAAGAAGGTACCTTGATTACTGATCACCTGAATGTTTTTAATACCTTACTGGTGCAATTAGACAGTCTAGATGTGAAATTTGATTCAGAGGATAAGGCAATAACTCTATTGTGTTCATTGCCTGAATCCTGGGATCACTTTGTTACTTCCATAAGCTTTAGTACAGCAGACATTCTTGAGTTTGACGATGTTGTTGGAGCCTTGTTGTATGAGGATACGAGGAAGAGGTCGAATGCAGACACCTCTACGTCAGAGGTAATGATGGCCAGAGGTCGCTCAAGAGAGAGACACTCCGGGGGAAAGCATAGCGACTCTCGTTCAAAGTCCAAAGGAAAGAAGACAAAGGTGAAGTGCTGGCATTGTGGCAAGGCTGGACATCTGAAAAAGGATTGCTGGAAGCGAAAGCAGGCTGCTAAAGAAGGCTCTTCGACAGAAAAGAAGGAAGCCAACACCACAGATACAGGTTCAGTATCTGGTTCAGGTATGAGTGATGAGGTATTGTCTGTTAATGTTTCAAAACATGATCAACATTGGTTGTTAGATTCCGGGGCATCTAACCACATGTGTATTCATAAATATTGGTTTAAGACATATAGATCAGTTGATGATGGAGTCGTGTACATGGGTAATGATGTCACTTGCAGTATTGTTGGAATAAGAAGTATACAACTGCAAATGTTAGATGGCACAACCAAATTGTTAACTGATGTGAGACATGTACCAGATCTAAGAAAAAATCTAATTTCATTAGGAGCACTGGATACGAATGGATATAAAACTGTAATTCAAGGTGGAGTTATGAAAATCTATAAAGGTATTTTACTAGTGATGAAGGCTAAGAAGGTAGGAAATCTTTTTTAATTAGAAGGTAGAACTGGGTCAGATCATGTGTCGGTGTCTGAACAAGACAGTAGTTCCATTCGCCTATGGCATCAAAGGTTGGGCCATATGAGCGAACGAGGGTTGAAAATTTTGGCTGATCGCAAGTTACTTCCAAATCTAAAGTCTGGAAAGTTAGATTTCTGTAAGCATTGTCTGTTTGGAAAACAAAGTAAACAAAAGTTTAAAACAGGCAAACATACTAGTAAAGGCATACTTGATTATATCCATTCAGATGTTTGGGGTCCAGCCCCTACAGCGTCATATGGTGTCTCGTCATATTTTGTATCGTTTATTGATGACTTTTCTAAAAAAGTGTGGGTCTACATGTTGAAAAGGAAGTCTGATGTTTTTACAGTTTTCAAGCAGTTTAGAGCATTGGTAGAAAATAGCACTGGTAGAACTATAAAATGTTTAAGAACTGACAATGGTGGTGAGTTTACTTCCAAGGATTTTGACAGCTGTTGCAAGGATGCAGGGATCGAGAGACATAAGACCAAGGTTTATACTCCTCAGCAGAATGGAGTTGCTGAACGCATGAACAGGACTCTTCTAGAGAGAGCAAGGTGTATGCTGAGTAACGCCAAGTTGCAAAAGGAGTTGTGGACGGAAGCAGTGGCAACAGCTTGTTATGTGATAAACCGATCTCCATCAACGACGATAGGCTGCAAGGTTCCACAAGAGGTATGGAAAGGACACCCTTGTGACTATTCTAAACTCAGAGTGTTTGGTTGTGAAGCATATGCTCTAGTGCCTAAACATCAGCGAACTAAATTAGATCCAAAGTCTAAAAGGTATATCTTTGTTGGGTATGGTGATGGAACAAAGGGATATAGATTGTGGGATCCTACTACCCGCAAAATCATCATCCACAGAGATGTAAAGTTTAATGAATCCTCTCTTGTACAGTTAGATGTAGATAGTAGATTGAAACATGATGATATATTTGATTTCCAGCACATTCAGTTTGACAGCATTTCTAATGATAGTCATAACGACCATAGTTCAAATTCTAGTCATGAACAGGTTTCAGAATCAGATTATGAATAGGGTTCAGATGGAGGTCATGAACAGGTCTCAGATGGCGATCATGAAGAAGTTCCTACAGATGATAGACAGCCAATTGTGGAAGCACCAAAAACATTCTTAAGGAGGTCTACAAGGATCAAACGCCCTCCAAGAAGGTATGATGTTCATGTTACTTCAGTTGCTTTGACCGCTAATGATGATGAACCTTTGTGTTATCAAGAAGATGTAGAAGGTTCAAATAGTGACAAGTGGAAAGCAGCCATGAAGGTCGAAATGATGGCCTTAAGTAAGAATGGTACATGGGATCTGGTTGATCTTCCGAAAGGCAGGAAAACCGTGGGGTGTAAATGGGTTTTCAAGCTGAAACGGGGTGTGAATGATACGGAAGACAGGTACAAAGCACGGCTGGTTGCAAAAGGGTTTTCTCAGAAAGCCGGTATTGACTTTCATGAGATTTTTTCACCAGTGGTTAAAATTGTTTCAATTAGAATTGTGTTAGCATTAGTGGCTGTCGTGGCGGAAAAAGTCGTTTGTGCGGACACAACTGACCTCCCTAGGAGTCTAAACTCTCTAGCGACAAACAAGACAAAATGGAGTGATCTTTCTCTAAATATACCTTTTACAACATGAAAACTACGAGTGTTTAGGCTTACCTTATTCCAAAACGCTATTGTTGTAGTCCGTCCTTGCCGATCCGGATGAGCTCCTCCTTCATGTCAATTCCTACAACCACAAACAATCAAACAATTACCAAGCACTTGTATTTCATATAATAAAACATATACTCAACATGCAGACCAAGGAACACATGAAATAACTCATTAACACAAGCTATTGAGAAAAATAAACCAGTTTGTATTAATAACGAAACAAAGAAACTCTTACAACCTGGCCTTGGTGCTGCGCAAGTTCCTCCCATGGTCCATCAAGGGTTTTCCTCTACTTTGACAAAGCTCACCCACTTCCAAGTAGAATCAAGCAAAGACAATCTCTCCTCACAAGGTTCTAAATGGGAGTCCTAATTCCTGCAGCGTTTACCCAAAGAAAATGTATAGCTCTAACCTCTCCTCCCTCTGGCTCAATGTCTTTATTTATAGTGCTGTAAAGAGGTTATTCAGGTCCACCATCAATGGGATAATCCCCTTCTTTGGGTGGGATAGCTCCCTTATTGATGGGATAAGTTCCCCCTTAATAGAGATACATGAACCAACTGGAGGCGCATCCATTTCATCAAACTGACCTCTAGAAGGTTCTAGAAGTAACCACAAGTAACTTTTTTAAGATGAAACTCGCGCATTTTTCCTTTTACAGAAGGACGCACCTGTCCCTTAACATACAGAGCGTCCATGGATGCAGCTTTTGTGAACATGGTGAGCGTCCCCGCAGGTAAGGCCAGAGAGAACCTGCGACCCCAGAGATAAACATATTTTTTACAAGACTTTCTCTCTTCTTTGAGTTTGAGATGGATAGCAGAGGCATAAGACTTGCCTAAGAGGGTAGCATGACTGTTGATTTGAGCCATACTAACTGTAAGTAGTCATGGTGACATTTTTTAGTGTAACAGATTGCCCCCTAAAGTGCGAAGCCTGGAATAGATTAGGGTTTTGTAATTCTAGGAAGGGTGAAGCGCTTTATCATTTCAAGGATTGTCTTGTGGATGACCTGGTTGGAACCTGCAATTTTCAACACAAAATACATGTATAAGATTATATCATCACTGAGGTAGGCATTCCCATACTCAGATTCAAAACTTTAACTAATGGACTAACTATTCTGATACAGGAATGATCTTGCAGTACATCATTTTTTATAGACTTTCGTAGACACAATATGGACGCAGCCATCTGTTTATGATTAGTCTACATAGATAATGAATACAAAACTCCTCGCAGCCTGGATGGTAGAAACTAGATCCAAGGTCTTCACTTCTACTTCCCGAATTGGTACGATTCTAGCCATGTGATTAAAATGATTTGATGTCGAACATGTTAGAAACCACTTGATTACCAGTCGATGATGTAAACTGTTAACAAGCGTGAGAGAGACCACCAGTAATGTCAATGGTTCTCAAAGTACCAAGCACAACCCGTGAAATGTGAATAGATGTTTTGATGTCGAACACTTCACGGAATCCTTTGATCGAAAGTCAATGATGTAAACTGACGTCAAAGGCGAGAAACCTGCCATTGATGCATGCAGACTTCAAGGTAATGTCGATTCCTAAGTCATCTTTCTAGATAATGTGTCGATGTCGATAGAAAGCGACTTGTTGCAGGCAAGCCTGCAACACGAAATCATTGTTCAAGTTGAAGAAATGTTGCTGTAAGGACTGACTCAGGGATGGTCAAATGGATGACAAGTATTTTGCAGATGAAAGTTTTGCTTGCAGACCTCTTGAACACATAACGACACGACAGATGGCTTGGTGACAAATAACTCAAAGTTAATCCCCGGAACCCGGTTAAAGACTTTCAAAGTGGTTTGGTCAACTGTGAGGTAAAAGATTTCCCAACCCAGGTGAGTGAAAAGTGTCGTGTTCAAGAGCGGTAATAAAGTTTCTTTTGAGATAAAAGGTAACAAATAGGCTCATTCTTCTCTCTTTTTCCCCCACCATTTTTGGCAAGTACCTCTTTATTTTTTAACAAGCTTGAGGAGGATAACATATGCTTGATTATAAGCTCATCCTTCGGATGAGTCCAACCTAGTTTAAATTCGAACCCTAGGAAGGAGTGGTTCATTTCTGTTTGTAATTGAACAGGTCCTTTACTGTAAAAGTTTAACGAGCCCAGTATAGGAGAAACTCGGCGTTTTTCAATTTTAGAGAGTCTGAAAAACTTAAGGAAACTCCACGTTGAACTTTTTCGTAAATTTGTGTCCCTCAAGCCCGAAAAAGTATAAAATAATACCTGGGGGAACCGCTTGATCTTGCGACCAAGGAGTACTTTCATAATAGTGTCGTCGACCTGAAAAGTAAAAAGCGATCAAGGACACGTCGTTTTATTTCCTTATCGAGTTTGAAACGACAAAAACCCGGCAATCTTTTCCTGATTTTACGGTCAGAAAAGAGCTAAAAGGGGACCGTCTTTTAATTCCGTTTTAACGAGTGTAAAAGAAACGCTCGGCGATCTTTTCATGTTTTAGGAGTCAGAAAAGGGCTTAAAAGATGACTCTGATATTTTTATTTGTGAAAAATGACAATTTCCCTCGAAATCCCTTTGTCCTGCACAAAAGCAACACATTACTCATACCTGTTTAAAATAGGCAAAAATACATCGAAAAACATCTTTTCATGGTAAAAAATGAACTAATTCATCCAAAAAACCTATAAAAAGACTTTTTACCATGTCATTTTTACCGTTTGACTTTGGAGGTTGAAAAAGGAGCTTTTGACAAGAAACTTCCCGTGGTCGCTGCGGAAAATCTGACCGTCGGAATCGAACGCCGTCTCATCCAGGTATTTTACACATCCTACTCTGCATTTCTATCCGTTTAGAATTAATTTTTAGGTCTTAGTTTCATTTTTTGGGGGGGTTTTGGTTTTGGAATGCGCCTCTCGGCGGACGCAGGTGCCCTTCGGGTGACCTGCGTCCCCCGACTTTTTCTCATACGGGAAAACGGTCGGAAGACGCGGCCCACCTTCAGGCCAGCCGCGTCCGGGCGCCCTGTGCTACAAAGCCGGGGTGCGTCTTCCGAGAAGTGCGCATTTCAAAACCCCAACTCCCTCAAAAACCTACCAAAAATCCTCAAATCAATTTCTAATTGCTATTTTTGATATGCAGGGCATTAATCATGTTAGACTGGAGAGAAAGAGAGCATGTAGAGGAAGATGAAGCTGCAATAAATCATCAACCTTCCCTGGATGCCCTAAGAGCATGCGGATTATACAAATATTGGACCATACCGGGCATGAGGGGCCAGGTAAGATTCTTGGAATGGCTGGTTGAGCGATGGAACGTTCAAGAACAATGCTTTTACATAGGAGGGCACCAGCTCGAGATAGAGCCCTCGGATGTATACTTTCTCACTGGCTTGCCAAACAGAGGCGAGCAACTCAATCTTGCGGGGACTAGGCCGGGTGGCCAATCCCTTGATAGTCTCCGCGAGGATTGGTGCACACGTGGGGCTCACCATTCAAAAGGCATAGAGATAAAACACATCACTCTGCCTGAACTCAAAGTCATAGCGTTCACGGTTACCAGAATTTGCGGCGCGGCCGCTTTACACATTGCTTCCGGATCCCAAATGCGGATGGCAATTGACTGTTACCAAGGCACCATTTTCAACTGGTGTGAAGCTGTGTCGGCTCATATGAAGAGCCAACTGACCAAGGCAAAGAACGGACGACTAAAGACTTTTGGATATGGGCCTATAGTCGTGAGCTTTGCCTTGGAGAGAGTTCCAATGCTGATCCCTCAGCAACTCACTGTTGATATCTTGGGTCCTCGGGAGCCAAAGCTGATACGATGGGTTGCGGTGATGGCCCGGCATCCTGACGAGGGTGCGGCAGTGGTTCGATTCTCAGATAGTTACTTTCACTGGTTAGAGGACCAGGTTTTTTCGATACAGGACTTTCCGTATGCCGGAATGGATTTTAGAGGTGATCCGGACATGGTTCTTCCACAGGGAGAACAATGGGATGACAGAGGTACTTTTATTTTCACAAGTTTTCTAATTATGTATTTTTTTATTTTTCATATATATCGTCTCAAAACTAACAGTAAAACTTTCAAAATGCAGATGTTGGTCCACAGCGTCCAGCCAACCTCCGGCCTTTTGATAGACTACATCCAGCTGCACCGGTACCGGCCCCACAGGACGCGGCAACAGAAGTACTAGCTGAGTTGGAGCATGATCTAGAGCGTCTCACGGCAGATATACCTGAGACTACTATGGATGACATTCCTATCAGGCTTCAGCGTTTCGTAGTCGCGGTCCCTGGACCGTTTAGGAGATTTTTGCGTAAGGTAGCCCGCGCAGTGGTGTCATACAGAGAGCACCACCAGTGATTGACTAGTCACTTTTGTAGTCACATGTGACATTTTTGACTTTTTGTACTATCATTTTGCCGATCATAAGGTGTTTTCAACCTATGATCGAAGACGATGTATATATTTTTGACACACTTCTATCTATATATATCACTATTACCGGCTTATCTTGTTTAACATGTATGATGAAATGTTTTTAAATTTACTTGCATGATTATTGTAAATGTCTGTCCAACATTCGAGAAGCAATTGCATCTGCTAATGTATTCAAGGACCTTGGAATATGTTGATATTCAATGTAATCAAATTCACGTTCCAAGAGACGCACTCTCAAAAACAACCTTAATAACACAGGATTTCTAATGGCATAAACTCTATTAAGCTGTAATACAACAAGTTCAGAATCTAACCTCACTATCAAACGTCGAATTCCAAATGAAATAGATTCGGATAATAATTCAACCACTGCACTGTATTCTGCAATGTTATTCGTTGTTTGACCGAGGCTTACCCCATGCATAGAAACTAACTCGTCAGAGGGCGAATAGATAACCCAAGCTGCGGAAGAGATATTCCGTGTACTACGACAAGCACCATCAGCAAATCCAATGTATGTTTGGAGAGGCGTCGACATCTACAATATCAAGAGTAAAACCAAGATAAGCCAGAATAACGACGAAAAACCACACTCTCTAAGCTAAGCACACTGACTAAACTAACACACTTGCTAGCTAGAAAGAAAATCTAACCTATCTAAAAATTTCTCCATACCCATCATTTTAAGCATAATACCTCTTTAGGTAAAGTCCATTTCTGGGTTTACCCAAAGAGTCCCCATCAAAATCAACTAGCTCATAAGCCCCTTTTGCTAGCTTTCGCTTTACAATGTAGGGCCCATGCCACATGGGAACGAATTTTCCGGCACCTAGCTTATCGTTAGCTTGATCATATAATAGTACTAGGTCTCCTTCCGAAAAACTTCGAGGGGTTACATTTCTATCATACTGAGCTTTCATTCGTTTCGCGTGAGTCTCGATTGCCAATGTAGCGTCACGTCGAGTCTCATCTAATTTAGCCAAGTATAATAAACGTTTCTCCTCTTCGGAAGTAGCTGGAAGTAATTCGACAGCCATTTGAAGTGATGGGATTTCGCATTCAATGGGTAACACAGCTTCTAAGCCATAAACTAGCTGAAAAGGAGTGAACCCTGTTGAATTTTTCACTGAGGTTCGGTATGCCCATAGCGCTGAAAATAACATGTTGTGCCAATTCGACCGATGAACACCAATGGTTCGTCGGATCATGATAACTAGAACTTTGTTGATAGACTCAACCAAACCGTTGGCTTGCGGATAATAAGGAGTAGAGCTATCGTGGCGCAAACCAAGCTGGCTTGTAAGCTCAGTCATCATGACGTTTCGAAAATGGCTCCCATGGTCAGTAATGATTGCTTGTGGGACACCAAACCTAGTTATGATATGATTGAATACGAAAACTGCAGCTGTTTTGCCGCTTGCGTCGAATGTAGGCATCGCCTCGGCCCACTTAGTAAAATAATCAACCGCAAGGATGATATACGCATGCCCCCCGGCCGAGTGAGGGTTACAAGTAATAAAGTCGATACCCCATTTGGCGAATGGACCAACGGCAATTATAGGGTGGAGAGGAGCAGGTGGAGCGCGCATCTTGCGATCAAACACTTGACAGTTGTGGCACTTCCTGACTGCAATGATACAATCTTTAAACATAGACGGCCAGAAATAGCCAGCGCGCAACACCTTCTGAGCTGTGGCATACCCAGACATATGACCGCCACATGCTCCAGAGTGACAATCATTCAAAACCCTCTCAGCCTCTTCGTGAGTTAAACAACGTCGAAAAACTAAGTCTGCCCCCCGGCGATAAAGTGTATCTCCAATAATTTTGTATGGCTGGGATTGAAACCGAATTTTTCGACGTTCTGCTTTGGAAGCTTCAGGCCGAAAGGTTTGGGTTTGGAGATAAATGATTATATCCCCGTACCACGGATCTACAGTACTGATAAGAAACAAAGATTCGTCCGCAATGGACTCCTCTGCCACAGTCTCTGTGTCAGCACTCGGGAAATCACACATCAATTCCGCAAAAACTAAGGATTTCTTAGACTTGGACTTCTCGAACTCCAAGTCGAACTCTTGCAGGATGACAATCCATTTAGAGTACTTGCCCCCTAGCAGTTGTTTTGTCAAAATATAAATCATAGGGTTGCAATCCGAAATAACTGTAGTTTTACGGAGAAGAATGTAGTGACGGAAACGCTGGACAGCTTGAACGGCTGCCAGGGCCAATTTCTCCACATGCGAATATTTTAGCTCAGTGGGATTCAAGGTTCTACTAAGATAATATATCACATGCTCCGCTCTGAATTCATCTTCTTGAACTAACACCATTCCAATGGTGGAATGCGAAGCTGCGAGGTATAAGAAGTAGTCCTGGTTGTAGTTGGGAGGATGCAATAACGGTGCATGGGTCAACGCGTGTTTAAGTGCATCAAAAGATTGTTGGGCAATCTCGTCCCAAAAGAATTGTGTGTTCTGTTTCAACAACCGTGTAAAACCTTTAGTGACCTCGGCGTAGTTTGGGATGAATCGGCGTAAAAAGTTTGCTTTCCCTTGCAAACTTTGGAGTTGGCGCAAACTCGAAGGAGGAGGCAATTTGATGATAGCCTCGACTTTCGAGGGATCGACGCGAATGCCGGCTTTTGAAACAACAAATCCCAGCAATCGACCTGTTTCTATACAGAAAACACACTTGTGGGGATTCAACCGAATTCGATAATGCCTACACCTCATAAAGATTGCTCGTAGGTGGACAAGGTGATCAGCTCGATGTAAAGAATGAGCAGGCAAATCATCGAGATAGGGTTGCACAATGTGCTTGATGTCATGAAATGCATAAGACATCGCCCGTTGAAAAGTGGCCCCGGCATTCTTAAGCCCAAAAGGTAATTTGCAATAAGCAAATGTCCCCCATGGACAAATGAATGCCGTTTTTGGTTGGTCGGCAGGTAGAATATTGATTTGATTATAGCCCGAGAAACCATCCATGAAGGAAAACATTTCACTTCCGGCACAATCATCAATAATTTGATCGATATAAGGCGTAGGATAGTTGTCTTTTGGACAAGCTCGATTGATATCCCTATAGTCGATACAGATTCTTATTGTTCCTTGTTTTTTATTGACGGGAACAATATTCGATACCCAATCCGTTAACGGGATCGGATAAATGAAACCTGCTTTCAACAGCTTTTCGACTTCTGCTTTAATCGCAGCCGCTTTTCGAGGGTGAATCTGACGCAACCGTTGCCGAATGGGTTTAGCATCCGGGTAGGTTTTGATTTCATGAACAACAATGGCAGGATCGATTCCTGGCATTTCCTCGTAAGACCAGGCAAACACGTCGCGGAATTCTTGGAATAGGGCCTTGTAAGTTTGGATTTCTTCTTCAGTACATGCGGCACCTATATGAATGTTCTCCTCGATTCCGGGCTTCACTGAAATATCAATGGGAATAGTACGAGAAATATTCCCTAAATTCAACTCTGAATCAGAATGTTTCGTTGGATCCTGAGCGTCTTTGACATATTCAGCGGTAAAGATAGATGAAAAATCATTTTCAAATGCATCATCCTTAGGTAAAAACGAAGATCTGTGATGGAGATCCTCCCATGGTAGATTGTCTACACTTAGGATTTCGCGAAGTTGTTCGTCAGATGACACGACTTCGGGAAACGCTATCCGTTCTAAGGGTGAGGTGAAAAGGGATTCTTCACTGACCACATTCATTTGGTCGACTTCGGTTGAATGAAAGTCGGTAAAAGACATAAGAGCTTCATAAGCAATTTCATACGGACTCAACGGCATAACATCACCGAATGAGTCTATCTCAGAGTCAGATGGAACATACCAAGGATCATCATAAATAATGTTTTCTGACGTGATCATATGAATTGTTGCAAACGAAGGTTCTACGCTGAGTGGAGGGAGAGGAAAAGTTCCCAGTAAACCGGAATCCTTAACTAAACCTACACCAACGTCCCTATAAGGGATTGTCGTCTTACCAACATGTTGGATACTCTCTGAAGAGGCTGGGTCGGATGAAAAGTATGTCAGCTGATCAATAGTCACGATCTTACCGTTATGTGGAAACTTAATTACTCTGAAGACCGATGAAACGACCGCTGTCATAGCATATGACCAACTTCGACCCAAAAGAAGGTTGTAGTCTAGAGGGGCATCAACCACTTCCACATCCAGACTAACGGTTTTACCTTCAACCCCTATAGGCAATTCTTGTAGAATACCAAACGGACGGAACCCACGGCCATCAAAGGCCTTAAGGATGGTGGGGGATTGGTTCAACGAAGGAGAACCAAGCGATCTCCAACATTGAATCGACATAATACACGTAGAAGCTCCCTCATCAATCACAGTCCGATGAATAGGCCTGTTTTTGACTATCACTGGAATTTGGAAAGCCATTTGATGGGGGAGACGTGGTGTACTATTTTCTAGATCAAAGATCATTAGGTTCGGGTCCTGAACATCGACAGCTCCGATAGCCGACAAAAGCAATTTTCGTTGTGCTGGACATGATTGCAGCACTTCGAGTGCCGACATTGCTGAAGGTGAAACAGCTAAGTCCTCAACAATGTTGTAATTCTGGGCTGCTCTCGCATGTGGATTGAAAGCAGACCTTCGAAGTACACCCTTGGCGGGCGGCTTAATCACTAAGTCTGGGTTAGGTTTTTCGATCTGTAGTGGATCGGAACCAGGAGCTGAGGTTGATGGGTTAGAGTGAGAAGATTCTGCTTCCTTGCCATCAACAGGAGCCTTACTACCATAATCTTGCGATCGAGTCGCAATCCTCACATGAGACATCATCAAAATGGGTTCTTCACTGGCATTCGAAGAAGAACCTATCATCTTATTTTCCTGCTCCGGAAATGGATTTTTTAACACAGCAGGAGTGGGAGAACCTTTGACTATTTTCACTACCTCGGCCCGATGAGGGCAGTCTCTCGTAAAATGATTTTCTTCACAAATGAGACAAGGATATCGAGGTTTGCGCTTTTCGTCATTGGTTTCCGATTTTTCATTTTTCTCCTTTGGAGCCTTGTCTGCTTTAGCCTTCTTCTTTCCTTTCTTCTTTCCACCGTTTTTTGGTTTGGCCGTAGATGACTCTACAGCGTGAATATCGGCGGTAAGTTCAGGAGAAGACTCTCCTGTCGGGGAATCAGGCAAAGTGATAATAGGAGTAGTTGAAGCCTTGGAAGACTTCTTCTTGCTCTTTGTAGTCACGATACCAATCATACCATCAGCGGCATGAGATCCCGAAGGAGCAGCAGCGATTTGGTTCGACTTTGGAAGATCCGGAATCTTCTCGTGTAATGTACCCGACTGCGTGTAAACTAAGTCAAGGTATTGTGCCTGAGCAATGACTTGCTCCTCAGTAACTACTCCGGCCTTAGCTACATCTTCAGTAATTCTTGGTAATAATGATTTAACAAACCATTCAGCTAAGATTTGGTCCGGGATAAAAACTTTCACTAACCTTCTTCGACGTCTCCACTCATGGATGTGATCTGAAATATACGTGGAGGTCGATTGTTTTAGTGAAGTTAATAACTCTGTACCGTTATCGTATCTGACTGGTAACTGAAAATGAGTTAAGAACGAGGTAGCTAACTGGCTAAAATTGTAAAAAGAGGCCCGTGGTAACTCAATGTACCACTTGGCCGCGAGACCAATGAGTGTACGCTGAAAAAGACGTAAAAGGATCGAATCATCCGAGATGGAATTTGAAGCACACCAGAGGTGGTAAGTCATCACGTGATTGGACGGATCCTCTCCAGACTTACCTTCGAACTTGGGTATATCGCTGGGCAACTTATTTGGCATTGGCGGCCAGAACGGAAGATATTGAATTGGATCGTTCGTTAGGCGCGTCAAGTCTGGTAAATCCAAAGTCGCGATAAACGGTAACTGCCGGTTAGGATCTCTAAAACTCTGGGTCACAATACCAGCCCCAGGAGGAGGATATCCAGGATAACTAGGAACAGGAGTCGCATTTGGGATATTATATCCTCCTGGAAAACCAGGATTAACCGGACCGTACTGGGGTTGCTGAGGTTGTTGATAAGTGTACCCAGGATACGGTTGATACTGGTAAACCGGTTGTTGGGCAGCTTGCCCAGGTTGATACTGTCCCTGGTACGGAGGTTGAACAAATTGAGGTTGAGTAGTAACAACCGTACTTGTACCAGGTTGGCCTACAGGCATCTGGACTGTGGTTTGAATCGTAGATCCAGACAACGGTACAGATGTCTGAGGAGTGGTTACAGGGACAGTAGAAACCGGAGCTGCCGATACTCCAGAAGTAAGTATGGTAGATGTGGCGGTAGTTGCTGCAGCCGTGTGAGGTGGAGTACCAGGTGCAATTGGCGGCTGAGTAACTACCGAAGTTACAGGGGTCTGAACACTTGACTGGACAGGTTGCGGTTGCTGGGGTGGACCAGGAACTACAGGTTGTCCTGCTTGAGGTACCGACTGTATACTTGGTTGCGACATCTGTTGACCCTGTGACGGATCCCACACTAACATTCCAGGGTACTGACCCGTAACAGGTTGAGGATACTGAGATCCATAGCCAGATTGAGGATAGGGTTGATAATTGTAAGGTGCAGTCCCATATGATTGCCCTTGAGGTGGTTGATAACTTTGACCAGAGTATTGACCCGCAGGTTGATAACCTTGAGGTAAATACGGGTACTGGGGTTGACCTTGACCTTGAGGTTGGTATCCTTGAGGTTGATACCCTTGGGGTTGATACCCTTGGGGTTGCCATCCTTGAGGTTGCCATCCTTGAGGTTGATATTGATACTGAGGTTGACTTTGGGGTACATATTGAGGCTGGGGTTGACCTTGAGGTATGTATTGCCTCATAGGAGCATACTGACCTTGAGGTTGCCCCCCAGACACGAATGAAGTACCTTGAGGTTGCCCCCCAGGCATTAACGAAGGTTGCCCCCCAGGCGGTAATTGGCCACCTTGAGGTTGGGTAACGGGAACTGAACCTGACATCATGTAAATGTCACCTATACTCAATGGTACATTACCACTGTTTCCAACTAATAACCCATGATCAATGGGTTGAGGAGATGCTCCCGCAAAGGTACCAGAAAGAGATTGATACCCAGTAGGAACAGAAGGACCGCCATGTAAAAAAGATTCAGGACTTTGCGTAAACACAGATGACTGACCAGACATATTTACAGGAGTATGAATTCCTCTAGGTGGAAAAGGAGTACGAGGTGTAGAAAAACCTACTGAGTTGTCTAAAAAATTGGTTAACGCAAGGTACCAAGATTCACTTCTAGGAGGACTGTAAAAGATGGATTCACGCTCCCTTAGATCAAGGGTAATTTGATCTTCAGGATTAAAGACGCCTATTTCTTCCTTTGGAACAAGTTCTTCTATAGCAACTAAACCAACAGGAAGATTTTCGGTGATAATTCTTTCTATTCTTGGTGAATCAGGAACACTAGGAGTTGGAGTAACAGGTTCGGAAATTTCAGGTTCTTCGCCTGTTTCACTGGCAGATGAAAAACTACCAGCAAGCTCGGAAACTGTAACAGTTTCGGGATTGTAACCTGTTTCTAAACTTTGGTAATCTGGATGGACTACCAAGGAAGATTCTCCTTCTTCAGGTGAACCTACTCTACTGTCACTAGGAGGAGTTACAAGGACCTTTAACCCTTCGTACTGACCCGGAATGTCTTCAGGAGATTCACTCCGCGATTTACGGAGTTTTCTTAACAAATCTATTCCGGTAACAATCTCAGGAGACTTGCCCCGAAGTCGACGGGACTGTCTCGGTAATTCCGCCACAATTAATGATTTTTAACTACAACACACGAAAACAAAGTAAAAATTTCAAATCAAACCACCTAAAGTCTTCTAAAGAAACAAACAAATTTGAAGCACACGCCTAAAAAATCTAGAGCGTCAAACCAAACACAAACAGTATCTTCCGGACCAAAAGCGCTAGTTGGTGATTAGGTCCAACCTCGCAGGATTCAGTACAGAAATGGCGGGTGGAACAGTTACGCCGACAACCTGCTTAATGAATAGACTGGACCAAGTTCCTCCACTTTAACCGTCTCGAAGTGAAGCGAACCCCCCAGAAAATCCAAGTGAGTATAGCCGACGTCTGCTCCAGGTACAGTGGGACCTTCCCTCCACCGTCACCTTGGGTAGAATCCTAGAGATTATGGTCACTAAGGTTACCAACGGCCACAAGTACACCTGGGGGAACAGTCTAAACTCCGACAGCACGCAAGGGCAGAGTAACAAGCTCAATCCCCTTACCGGCTCCTTGACAGTAATCCAAGGTTTACCGATAAGTGACCCCTGGCTCCTCGACAATGGTTAATCCGAGGTTTACCGTTTGTAATACGTACTGTCTGGCGTCGTTCCCAACGAGGGAGGAATGATCCCCTCACTGGTTCGGACACGAGCTCGTGCTTCTCCTTTAAGAGGAGCTTTCCCAGAGTGTAAATGTAACAATTGGATTTGATTCTATCACAAGATCGACTACTTGTTTGTTTTACTGCCTTGGAGAGTTAAGTACTCACCTATTCCAAGACACTAGCCTAAGCTATGTTGGTGCTTTAGAGCCCTAGAAAATAAAAATTACTAGATTGATTTTAATTTAAGCGTTACTTTTAAGGTTGTTTCTTAAGTCAAAAGGTGATGGAAGTGAAACCAGTGGTGTGTTGACTCGACTCGAAACCACTACAAAATGCACCTAGGATGATTTACCCACTACTTTACTTTTTCGATGAATTTTTTTAACTAAAAAGTTGAGAGAATGCAATCTTTATAAAAGCAACTTCTTAATTGAAGACAATCAAAGAAACAATTCGTTTGTCTTTTCCAAGCATAAAAACATGACCGCTCTTTACATGCACGAAAAAACTCTTTTCCTCTTTCAAAAACAAAAAGCTACTTGAAACAAGACTTTTTAAAGAAGATGTTTTTTGTATTTTTCTTTTAATAAAGCAAATAAATCTAATATAACCAAAAATCAATCTTAACGACTATTTAAAATCTACGAAAATCCACTCATAAGCAAACTAAAAGGCAAATTTATTCTAAGCAATCTTAACGAGGCCAAAACTAACAATGATTATTCTAAGGTGTTTTACTTGATCACAATTAAATCAAGGACTAGCTTATTGCAGAACCAAAAGCTAGCCAAAACAAAACTCTAATCTTTTTGTTCTTTTTGTAAAATGGAAATCAACACTTTATAAACAAGTAATTCGAAATTTGACCCAAAACAACTTAAATGGCAAGCTGCTCACACAAGGAGACTTTACGACAGGCCCGACTTCTAAGAAGGCTGACTAACCAGAGAGATCTAAGGCTGGACAACTTTCTACTGTCAAAGTCACTACAGAACCTATCCAAAAATCAAACCCTAGGTCTAAATTTCGTTGAAATCCACTAAAACACTCAAAGCTCACAAAACAAGTTCAGGTGAAAATTTTTGACAGGGTACTAAAGGATCTGGGCAGAAAACACTAAGAAAAATCAAAATCTAAAAGGAATTAAAGCAAAAATGGAATTTTCCTAAATTTTACAGGAAGACGCAGGCAACCCGTTATAACAGGTGCGGGCCCGCTCTGTGCAAACGGCAACAGCGCGTCCAAAGACGCACTGTGCAGTACTAAGAGGGTGCGTCCTTCTGGAAAAATGAAGAAAAACCAAATCTAACTAAAGCTAAAGCTAAGCCACCCAAATACTAATTCTCACAGTCAAAAACCAGAAAATAAAAGTGATTTTCTCAGAGCAAAGTTCACATAAAGGAAAAGACTCTCTCATTAATGGATTCCCCAGCGGAGTCGCCAATTTGTCGTGGCGGAAAAAGTCGTTTGTGCGGACACAACTGACCTCCCTAGGAGTCTAAACTCTCTAGCGACAAACAAGACAAAATGGAGTGATCTTTCTCTAAATATACCTTTTACAACATGAAAACTACGAGTGTTTCGGCTTACCTTATTCCAAAACGCTATTGTTGTAGTCCGTCCTTGCCGATCCGAATGAGCTCCTCCTTCATGTCAATTCCTGCAACCACAAACAATCAAACAATTACCAAGCACTTGTATTTCATATAATAAAACATATACTCAACATGCAGACCAAGGAACACATGAAATAACTCATTAACACAAGCTATTGAGAAAAATAAACCAGTTTGTATTAATAACGAAACAAAGAAACTCTTACAACCTGGCCTTGGTGTTGTGCAAGTTCCTCCCAGGGTCCATCAAGGGTTTTCCTCTACTTTGACAAAGCTCACCCACTTCCAAGTAGAATCAAGCAAAGACAATCTCTCCTCACAAGGTTCTAAATGGGAGTCCTAATTCCTGCAGCGTTTACCCAAAGAAAATGTATAGCTCTAACCTCTCCTCCCTCTGGCTCAATGTCTTTATTTATAGTGCTGTAAAGAGGTTATTTAGGTCCACCATCAATGGGATAATCCCCTTCTTTGGGTGGGATAGCTCCCTTATTGATGGGATAAGTTCCCCCTTAATAGAGATACATGAACCAACTGGAGGCGCATCCATTTCATCAAAACGACCTCTAGAAGGTTCTAGAAGTAACCACAAGTAACTTTTTTTAGATGAAACTCGCGCATTTTGCCTTTTACAGAAGGACGCACCTGTCCCTTAACATACAGAGCGTCCATGGACGCAGCTTTTGTGAACATGGTGAGCGTCCCCGCAGGTAAGGCCAGAGAGAACCTGCGACCCCAGAGATAAACATATTTTTTACAAGACTTTCTCTCTTCTTTGAGTTTGAGATGGATAGCAGAGGCATAAGACTTGCCTAAGAGGGTAGCATGACTGTTGATTTGAGCCATACTAACTGTAAGTAGTCATGGTGACATTTTTTAGTGTAACAGTGGCTTTGCTTGATTTAGAATTGCAGCAGTTAGATGTTAAGATGCATTTCTACATGGTGACTTAGATGAGGAAATATATATGGAACAACCGGAAGGGTTTGTTCACCATCACAATGAGAAATTTGTCTGCAGGCTCAAGAAGTCATTATATGGCCTGAAGCAGTCGCCTCGGCAGTGGTATAAGAAGTTTGATTCTTTCATGTTGAGTCAGAAATATGTTAGAAGTGAATATGATCATTGTGTTTATTTTAAACAATTGAATAATGGCATATTCATTATCTTGGTATTGTATGTTGACGATATTCTTTTAGCAAGCAAAAGCATAGAAGAAATCAACAGGTTGAAGGCTTAGATGGCAAGGACATTTGATATGAAAGATCTAGGAGCAGCAAGACAGATTTTGGGCATGGAGATTTTCAGAGACAGGAGCAATGGTAAGCTATGGCTATCACAACAAAAGTATGTTGAGAAAATACTTTTGAGTTTTGGTATGAATAATGTGAAGCCTGTTTCAGTCCCTTTAGCTTCCCATTTTAAGCTTTCTTCGAGTTTATGTCCTAATACAGATGAAGAAAAGGATTATATGTCTCAAATTCCATATGCCAATGTAGTAGGGTGTTTAATGTATGCGATGGTTTGTACTCGACCAGATATTTCACATGCAGTTGGGGTTGTCAGCAGGTACATGGCAAATCCGGGTAAAGAACAATGATTAGCAGTGAAATGGGTGCTTCGGTATCTGAGAGGCACAAGTAGTTATTGTATCACTTACAATAAGAGTAGTGAATTTGTTTGCGGATATGTTGATTCCGATTTTTCAGGTGATTTGGATAAGAGAAGGTCAACTTCAGGGTATGTCTTTACTCTTGCAGGTGGAGCTATAAGTCGGATGAAAAGCTATAGAACATTGTTGCTTTGTCCACTACTGAAGCAGAATACATTGCTGCTTCTCATGCTTGCAAAGAAGCAATTTGGTTGAAAGGTTTGTTTGGTGAATTTGGTAGGTTGCAGGACAGCATCAAGTTATTTTGTGACAGTCAAAGTGCAATACATTTGGCTAAGAATCCGGCCTATCATAGTAAATCAAAGCATATACCGATCAAGTACCATTTTGTAAGACAGGTTATCACTGAAAGGGGAGTCTCTCTTGAAAAGGTGCATACAAAGGAGAATTGTGCAGACATGTTCACGAAACCAGTTTTGTTAGAGAAGCTACGCTGGTGTTTGGCTTCTCTTGGCTTGCAAAAAAGATAAAATAATAATAACAGGGCATCAGGCTAATTGTTGTCAAGGTGGAGATTGTTGAGATTTTCTGTTTGGAGTAAAATAGGCAAAAATCTCTGTAGGTGACAACAATAGAAATTCAGTTCCTAGATTAGCTCCAGGTTGTTGGGAGATGATTAATGCCTCCTATATTTGATGTGAGTGAGTTAATGAGGTTGTTAGATTCTATTTGCTATATAACAGGCAACCATTCAGATTGTTTGCTATGAGGATGAGAGTTTTGTGAGGATTTCATTTTGTAATCTCCTGTTTGAATAATAAATTGCCGATGCCTATGTTGTGTGGATGTAGCCCAGATTGGTTGGGTGAACCATGTTAAATTTTTGTGTCTTATGTGCTTGACATATCAGCTGTATATTTTTGTTTAATTTCCGTTGTGCATCTGATCTACAACACACATCACACTAAAAAGAATAATTATGAATTCGATTACATGAAAATGAAAACTTACAAGAAAAGAATCAATATCATTCTAAATCTATAACTCAGTTAGTGCCATCTTGTATGTCATAGTCCATGAAAAGTATATTCACAACTTGAAATGTAGCTTTTTGTACCAAGCATCAATTAAGAACAATTGATTCATTAACATACCAATACTACATCATATGAACTCTATAATAACCCATTCTATAGCTCATTTTGTAGGAGATCAACATAGAAAAGGAAATCTCTAAAGATAATGCACATGGAAGTAAAGAAAAGATACAATACAACAAATAAATATAATTGTAAAATCTAACTAGAACTAGACACTAGATACAAAAAGAAAATCATGACATAATCCATTAGCTTGAATGGGCCCTACTCCAGTTTTGGCGTTTGCCTACTGGAACAACGCTACAATGGAATTCTATGCATCAAACAAGGAGAAATTCAATTATAATTATGAAAACTAGTTTACAACATAATTTTCACTATATGATCTCTTATATGAAAAAGGTAACCATTGTTGTACATAACATCACACACACACACACATTATGAGGGAACCATCCTATTCCATAAATGGAGCAACATGTTCCCTAAAGTACAAAATTAGTTTTAACACAAAACTAGAAAGAAAACTAGACATGCCTATGATTGGCTCAAAGCCAAATCAACCATACCAAACTGTCCATTTGGATGGTACCAAAATTATCTATGTAATTAAATCCTTTTGATTTCTCCAACACAGTAGCCTACAACTTGTGACCATAGCCTTCTCCATGTGTGCTTTTGGTTGAACCATAACAAAGTTTGAACCCTTGTTTCACATATGCTATATGGAGCGTTGAGCACACCAATGCTCAACTAAAAAACAAATTACCGAGATTACCACATTCTTGCCTTCATCAAATCTCTAATCATAGTGAAGTCCTTTCCATACTTCGTGAGAAACCTTTGATCACGATGAATCCCCTTCCATGCTCCATGAGAAATATTTGATGAGGGATTTCTATTAGGGTATAGAGTTTTAACCCTAAACATGAAGGTAGAAGGTATATTGAACTCAAAGTAACAAGCACATTTACACAAGTCAAGGTTAGTAATGAAACTGTCGAGTTATATCCAATCATATAGATGCAGATAAATATATAAAAATTGGTCCAATTAATCCTTAAATTATATTTTAGTTATAATCATAAAAATGAAGTGAGAGAAAGCAATGAAAATCATATACCTTAGCAAAACTATGACAAGTAGGAGTGAACAATGGCAAAAAGGTTGTAATTTTTTGTATTTATATATCAAAAATAGAGTCAAAATGGGGACTTATCATCTACCCCTAGTTAGTTTGGTTGCATGTCCTCATGCAACCGAACTAGTCAGATAGGATAATCCCTTGAAGGTCTTCTGCAAAGGACTAATTTTTAGGCTAATTCCTAGGCCTACTAAGTTAATTTTAGGTATTTCTCCAACTAATCCCTATATTTCTTGATTTTTGGTTCCCATTTTTTCTTTTGCATCAAACACATGGAAAACCAACATTGTTTCATTTTGTTAAGAACTTGGCAGCGAAGTTCGTTGTTAATAATTGTAAAATCAAATAATTCGTCCTTATTCTCCATTGTGGAGGGTATGGTTTAAGCTAAAGAAAGGCACATGTATTAGTGATAATGTCATTTAGGAGGAAAGTAATAATTTTTTGAGCCTCTTTGACACGGGTTTCAACATATTTATCAACTCTAAGCTCTGGAATTTCCCCATGTTTTATATCCCTTAGTAAATTTTCAATTTTTCTCATCCTTGGCTTACTAGTTTGCAACATATTCCTCAAGTTCCGATTATGTAGCATTAGCCTTTTATTTTTCCTAATTAATGCTCAATAACCAGGGCTAGTAAAATGAAACAATTTAGGGGCTAAATGCATCTTACCTTTATTATCTTTATCATTCCTTTTATGATTAGATTTTTCTAATTCTGGTCCCATGACAAATTGTGAATGTTATAACTCCTCTTCCATAAAGTCTCTTGAATACACTTGTGGAGATGATGATGTATGAGATATTGTTTTTTCAAGATCCTCTTCGAATTGCACATCATAATTAACTTAGGAAAAGTCCTTATTTGAGCCTATTTCAATATCCTCTATCTCTTCAGCTTCTCAGGCCTTTTCAGCCTTTAGCTTGAAATGACCTTGATATTAGATTTGTTTGGTTATCCCCTTTCCAATCTTTCATTTTTCTTTGACTCTCATGTTGGATATCGAGGTCTCAAGGTTACAACTTCATGTGGTTGAAGTTGGGCTAAACATTATTTTGGTAGCTGATTCCTAGCTTGGGGTTTCCTTTTTCTTCCCTATGTTGTAATCCCCCATGAAAATGCATTCCATGTGATCTCACATTGTTGCAATTCAACTATAATAAATGTTTCCATAACCCCTTATGATAAAGTATTGTCTCAAGGTTCCTCCTCTTCCACATGCCCTTGATCATCTTAATTAAACTTTTAAGAGGAGAGCATGGCATATTCAATAGTTTGTCCCCTCTTAAGTGCATGAGAAAGTGGCCATGGTAGTGATAAACCTTGTTGTACTACCCTTCATTGGTAATGAACATCTGCATTGATACTGCAAGCTCACTCCAAGGCCCTTCCAATGCACTCCTACGAAACCGTTTTTGAAAATATGGTAACTAAGAAAGGATTTTTAAGAATGACACCTAACTATCATTTGGAATCTAGAAATGTTTGTACCATCTCTCTCTTGGGGAAGTGTTTCCCTTAACCCGATTGATAAAATCCATTGTGACACCAATTACCAACCACTGAACTCAAATCCTAGTTGTATTGAAGGTTTTGATGAACTCAATTGTGAGTTTAGCATCCAAACCTTGAAATCTCTCAAGGAACCTAGGCCAACCATCGTCAACAATGATTTCTCTTATTGTGGAATTGAGTCTAGGGGCTTATAGATTCATTGGTTTAGTTCTTTTAACGACCACTCCTATGTCTATATGTCAATAAACTCACAATAGTAGTTTGGTTTACGAGCAATGAAAGCTTGATTACCAATAATCTTCTCTTATTGTTTCAACATATTTAAGTATTTGGGAAATATTTATATCATACATTTCACATCAGGTAGTTGTATGATCTTGTACCTCCAAACTACAAAACTAGATGGTTGTGAAATCATATGACTATCAAGTTGCTATTGAATGGCCTTATAACCATTTTTTTAAAATTGAATAAAAAACCATGAAGTAGCTCATGCAATATGGTAACCATCATTTTGTAAAATGAGGTATGTTATAGAATAATAAAATCCCTCTATATCATTAACACCTTTGTAATGCTACAAAATGTCCCTTTGGTTAATGAAAGGTTTAATGAACTATTGCAAAATATTTTTAATATAGGAAATTTTTGGTCTTCTAACCTTTCATATATGGGATAGGGTGTCAAATTACATCACGATTTTTGTAACTTTAAGAGCCTTCCAAATGAACATATTCATAGTATTTGTCATTATGGTCAAAATTTCATAGAGTTGAGCATAAGAGGTAGCTTTATATTTTCATAGTACCTTAAGTCCCTTTGAATAAAATTTTAACCTTTTTTGTACCCTATATAAAAAAGAGAACTTCATAAAAAAAGCTACCAAGAATTGATCAATTATGTACATCAAAAGAGAAATAATTGGGAATATAATGACAGAATAAAATATCTCAATGGTCTTACATACCGCTAAGTCTGGACGATTGGTTCAATTGTATCACATACTACTTAGTCTACTAGATTCTTATTTATAAATAGAAATAAAAAATGTGTTTAGAGAAAACCTGAACCATTGTAGAATAAAATGTGATATTGATGTCATTGTTGGTTCCTTCCTATATAAATCTAGTATTTGCAACCTCGAATAACCATCATGAATTATTTTTCTGATCACTCGAAAGAAATTGGAAAGAGGGAGCTTCCATTTTGATCCTTAAATGGGATATCATATAGAAGTAAGAACCTCTCATTGGATATATATATATATATATATATATATATATATATATATATCATTTTTTCGTTTTTCCCAAACATTTCTTATTGGAATCCTGGTTTTGAAATAGGAGTATGTATAGTTGTGCCTTAAAGATAGGTTTTCATAGCTATTATTTTTTGGTGCTATCAGCCAGTAAATGGTTTTCTAACACTACCAAGGTGTTAGAGCCTACAACTAGGTTTTCACTACTAGATATTTTTTCTTTCTTTCTTGAATTGGAAAAAATATATATTAGGAGATTGTGGGTATTGGTGACACAACCACATTTCTCAAAACTTCCAAATACACATGTCAAACTAAATACTGAATAAACTCCTCCTTGGACTAGTTATTTGCAACCTTAAATAACCATCATATTTTTTTGTTGGTCACTCCAAAGAAATTGGAAAGAGGGATCTTCGATTTTGATCATTAAATGGGATATCATATAGAATTAAGAGCCTCTCATTGGATATATATATGTGTGTGTGTGTGTGTGTGTGTGTGTGTGTGTGTGTGTATGTGTGTGTGTGTGTGTGTATATATATGTGTGTGTGTGTGTGTGTCTATATATATATATATATATATATATAGACACACACACACACACACACACACACACACATATATATATATCCAATGAGAGGCTCTTAACTCTATATGATATCCCATTTATTCATTTTCCCAAACATTTATCGCTGGAATTTTAGTTTTCAAATAGGAGTATGTCTAGTTGTGCCTCAATGAGAGGTTTTCATAGCTATTTCCTTTTGGTGCTATTAGCCAGTAAATGGTTTTTTAGCACCACCAAGATGGTTGAGCCTACAACTAGGTTTTCACTACCAAATTTTTATTTCTTTCTTTCTTTTATTTTTTCTTTTTTCTTTCTTGAATTGGAAAAAGAGAGATTAGGAGACTGTGGGTATTGGTGGCACAACTACCTTGCTCACAACTTCCAAATATGCATGTCAAAATACATATTGAATAAACTCCTCCTTAGACTTAGTCTTTTGATATAGTGTCAGTCGATGATCATTTTCCATCAATTGGGTTCTTTCTTTCTTAATGGTACAAAACATAATTGACCCATTATCATAGATAATGTCTATTTCATATTATCCCATCTAGAGAGTATAAATTGTTCCTTTGGAGTCTTTGTACCTTGATCCAATTAGGAGATCCCAGTCCCTTTCTCAAAATATTTTCTTCTCGATCAATCAATCAATCCATTTGGCTCTTTGATGTTGGACTATAGTAGTAATTTGTAATGCATCTTGACAAATTTCATCAAGTTCATTGATGTGATCAAGCCTATGATGTTGAGCTTCTGAGATCTCCAAGCTCACTTGTAGTGCAATTCTTAGTGTTTTAATTTCAAAATTGGTGGGAAGAACCCCATGTTTTCCATGAATAACCTTGTAGGGAGTAAACATCGTCATGCTTCCCCATGTGGTTCTGTAGGCCCATAGATCTTCTAACGGCCAATCGACCCAGTCTTTATGATAATGTTGAACTATTTTCATCAAGAAGGTTTCCAGTACTCTATTAGTGGATTCTACCTAGAAATTCACGTGAGAATGGTATGGAGTTAACATTCGATGCTTAATCTTAAATTTCTTGGTAATGGATCGAATGTTTTGAGAAGTGGACTAGGCCCCTTGGTCAGTAATGATTCCTTGAGGGACTTCCTAATTATTTTTGTTATTTTTTTCATACAAGAAATTAATCATTTCTTCTTTTGTAGTTTTTGATAAAGATTTCACTTCAACCCACTTGATTACATAATCCATGCATACTAGGATGTACACCTTCTGCCTTGATGGGGGATTGATTGGTCCTGCAAAATCAAAGGGCCCACTTTTCAAATGGTTCGACAAAAGTATAAGGTCAAAACGGAAATTCATATGTCTGCATAGGTTAACCCATCCTTTGACACTTATTATGTATTTTGGCATATTTCTCGGCATCCTAAAATATGGTAGGCCAATAATACCTTAGTTTTACTACTTTATCTGCATTTTTCTTATCTGTAGTGTGACATCTACAAGGTTCATCATGACAGGCCTTCAAAGTTTCATAAATATCACCCTTTGACATAGCGTTGGATAATACAATCTTGCTGATTTCAAAAGAGATATCCATCGATCCATAATTACATGATGCTCTTTTAGATAACCCTTTAACATTATCTTGGAAATAAGAATGTGTAAGCTTCCTTTCCACTAGATAGCTAGAAATATATGTGAACGAAAGTGTATTTGTACATAAAATAAACAAATGCTCATTTGTAAAGCCATATTCTATAAGGATATTTTTTCCTTCATTGGTAAGCCTAAAGAGGAAATCAACAACCATGTTCTCCTTCCTTGGCTTGTTAATAATTTTGATGTTGAATTCCTGCAGGAAAAATATCCATTTGGTAACCCTTCCTTTAATGATAGGCTTCTTCATAAGATAATGAATGGTAAAGTGGTCAATAAGCACAAATACGAAGTAGTTGCCGATACAAAAATACAACTTTTTAATGGCCAGTATCATAGCAAGAAAAACTTTTTTTGTTACCATATAATTTTTTCAGAGGGAACGATGTTCTTATTGATGTTTTTATCGATATCCCAAAATATCCACAATAGCCGTGTTTGATGCATGGGTGGAGATGTGGAAGGGTGGGAACCAATTTGGCCTTTGCAAGACTAATGTGATTGATAGTTTCTCCTTTAAAGTGTGAAATGCAATTTGACATTGATGATTCTAATAGAATTCCATAATTTTTGTAAGAAATTGAAATAAAGTGATGTTATCTTAGTAAAATTTTCTATGAACCTTTCATAGTACCCTACGTGTTCTAAAAATCCATGTACATCCTTCTAGGTTGTAGGATCTACTTGAATTCTTATAGGGGATATGTGGCATCCTAACATAGTTCCCATAGTACATAACACATGACACTTTTCATGGGTGAGAGAGAGGTTTGTATCCTCACACCTAATAAAAAATATATATATTATTTAAGGCTTCTTGAAATGTATACAAATCATTCATTTAAATTTTCATGTAGTCATTGGTTAGGATGGAGAATATCCTGACGAATGTTCTTTCGAAGGTGGTCAAAGCATTGAATAATTTAAAAGGAGGGACTCATTAATCATAGGTTCACTAAGGGTTGGTGATACTGTTGGAAATAATAATGAGAGGGGGGTGAATCAGTATTATCAAACTCTTTTCAATTTATACAAATATTTGCAGTTCTGATTAATGAAACTTGTGTATACCATCCAGACTTATAATTTAATATATTCTTCAGATGTGGATCATCAATCTGTTTGTCAGAACCATATAGCAGTAAACAGGAACCAGAAAAATAGAGCAACCAATCACACCAAAGAACACAAGATATAAGGTGGAAACCTAATGTGAGTGAAAACCACCTGCTGCAATATGTCTCTATCTTCTTTCAATTAGAAGCTTCTTTTTACAATGCTTCTGTACTGGTGCAGTCTTATACCAGCACGCAGGCCTCAACCTGCAGAAGGCTACAACCTTCTCTTTTCTCTCAAGGACCACGTTTCATGAATTTTTAGACTGGATCCATGAATATCAATCAAACATCAAATAGATTTGCAATTAATCAACTTCTTTGTGCAACTACGGAACCAACAACTTCTCAGAACACAGTACCAGTAACCAGACACCAATTCAAAACCTAGAACACAACAGTAATAGAAAGAAGCAGTTAAAACAAATTTCAAGAAAAGTCCACAACTTCACCAGTAGAAACCTGCGCACATCCACAACTTCTCTGTGTCTAATCTACGGGTCTCCGCGCCCACACCCTGTCAGTCCTGCGAACTTCTCACCTGCAGTGTGCAAAACCTGCGAACCTTCGCACCTTTTCCTTGATAGACCTGCAGATCTCCGCACTTTCTCCTTGTCTGCCCTACGGTTCTCTGCACCTGCACCGTGTCGCACCTGCGGTCCTGCGGGTATAGATAGTTTTTCAAACTTCAAGTATACCCCAGACTATTATATTTACAGATCTGATCATGCACCAAGGGGATCTCAACCCATCAGTAGATCTGCCTTATAATTCTCAGGTTTCTCCTTGATTCAGATCCAGCTATCACTCACTAACCGATCACCAGAATTTCAGATCTTTCTCTCCTTAAGATATTCAACACATAAGTGCCTAGCCAATTGATCTCCTTTCCTTTTTATAGACAAGGCCTTACTCAAACCATGGTCCAAAACCATAGAGATCCAATACTAGCAACCCAAAACCTAGGTTCAATATTTTAGATGCAATACCACGGACCAAAACCATAGGATCAAAAACATCAGACTAAATACCATGGATCAACCATAAAATTTCCCACGTGCGCCCGTTTCTCTGCATGAAAGTGTGTGAACTTGACGTCCGCACTTTTTGTTCGGAGAACCTATGGGTTTGTCCGCACCTCTTGTTCGGAGCACCTGCAGGTCCGTGGCTTTTGTTCGGCACATCTGTGGGTAACTCATTTTCTATCATTTTGAGAGCCTGAGCTGTGATTTGTCACCAAAGTGAGTTGCCATCAAGGACAACACCTGTGCCATAGTGCCAAATCTGAGTCATAATTCCAACAATCTCCCCCTTTGGACTTGATGGCAACCCCAAGATCCTCAATGTCATTCTCCCCCTTTGTCATCAAGGGCAAAGGGTTATGCTCCCCCTGAGTACATGCTGAAATCTCTGCTCTGCTGTGCTATCCAAGCTTCCCCTGACATATAGGTAAGATCTGCAAGAAGATATTCTGCAAACGAAATCTGACATTATACACCATAATAGACCTTCCTATCACCAAGGACTCGTACATACAACTCCCAACCAAGTGGGAATATATCAACATTGACTCATCCACCCAACCAAGTGGGGATACATGATAAGCCCATTACATTATCCATCCCAGGCAAAGTGGGGCAACCAAGATAGGCCATTACATGACCTTGAAAAAAGAAATATAAGACATAGAGACAAAACATCAGCAGCATAATAATGCCAACAATGCACTATTAGAAGAATATATGCTCCCCCTGAACCTGTGCTAGCTGGTCTCTGACGGATCCATAAACCAACGAATGTACACGTATACTCCATATGAAAATCACATACAACCAACAATTTCTGAACTAGATAAGATTCAACAGCAAGATGATGCATCAACTACCCCCAACTTTTGTCTGAAGTATTCAAAGGTCTTCCTGGGCAGTGGTTTGGTGAGAATATCAGCAACTTGTTCCTTAGAGGGAACATACTCCAATTTGACCTTTTGTTCAAGAACTTGTTCCCGAAGAAAATGATACTTTATTGGTATGTGCTTGGTCTTTGAATGCATGATATGATTCTTTGAAATACTGATTGCACTTGTATTATCACAGAAGATGGAGATAGGTGGAGTACAAGTGATTTGCATGTCTTGCAATGTTTGCATCATCCAAAGGAGTTGTGTGCAGCAAGATGCAGCAGCTACATATTCTGCTTCAACTATAGATAATGAAATAGAGCTTTGTTTCTTGTTGAACCAAGATACTAATCTAGGACCCATGAAGAATGCCCCACCACTAGTGCTTTTCCTGTCGTCCACGCTCCCTACCCAATCCGCATCTGTGTATGCATGAAGTGAGAGGTCTCTACCTCTAGGATACCATAAGCCATAGTCTTGAGTTCCTTGAAGATACTTGAAGATTCTCTTAATTGCCTGAAGATGAGTTTCCTTTGGATTTTCCTGAAACCTTCCAACTATTCCCACTGCATGCATAATGTCCGGTCGGGTACCTGTTAGATAGAGCAGACTACCAATCATGGATCTATAGGTTGGTTGATGTACTGCTGCCGATTCATCATTCGCGCTGAGGCTGCATCCTGTCACCATACGGGTACATATTGGTTTCGAATCCTCCATCCCATATTTCTTCAAGATCTACTTGAGATACTTGGTTTGTGATAGAAAAATATTGTCTTTGTTTTGTTGGACTTGCAAACCAAGGAAATATGTGAGCTCACCAAGCATGGACATTTCAAACTCCTTTTTCATCACCAAGGAAAAGTTTTGACTCATGCCTTCTTCATTGCTGCTAAAGATGATATCATCAACATACACAACAAGTATTAGCAATTTCTCATTGTCAACCTTTATATATAGATTGCCATCAGTTGATCCTTTTCTAAAGCCTTGTTGATGGAGGTACTTATCCAACCGATAATACCATATCCTAGGAGCCTGTTTAAGGCCATAGAGAGCCTTTTTGATTCTGCATACAAGATTTGGATCATTTCCAAGAATGAAACCATCTGGTTGTTCAATATATACTTCTTCATCCAAGTCTCCATTCAGGAAAGCAGACTTCACATTCATTTGAAATACTTTGAACTTCTGAAAGCTAGATAGAGAAAGGAACATCCTTATAGCCTCAAGTCTGGCAACTGGTGCAAAGGTTTCTTCAAAGTCTATGCCTTCTTATTGTGCATACCCTTTACAAACCAGTCTTGCCTTGTTTCTAACCACATCCCCATTTTCATTCAGCTTATTTTTGAAAATCCATTTTGTCCCTATGACATTTTTATCGTTTGGTCTAGGAACCAACTCCCAAGTGCTATTCCTTTATATATGCTCAAGTTCTTCATCCATTGCCTTGACCCAGCATTTATATTTGCATGCTTCTCTTACATTTTGTGGTTCAGTGGAGGAGAGTAATGCCAAAAAACTTGAAGCTTCTGCAATTGTTCTTCTTGTTTGTATACCTGCCTCTTTCTGCCCCAAAATTTGAGATTCTATATGATTCTTCTGAACGTACCCGGATGGAATTTTTTCTTCTATCCTTATCTATTCTTCTAGTGCCTTATGGGTTTCTTCTTCATCATGAATCTGATTTGATTTTGATGGATAGTCCTCATCATCTTCGAAATCTTCAGATCTTACCTGCCTAGGAGTGTTTTCTTGATCAACCACTACATCAAAGCTTTGCTATGGGGAGAGTAACTAAGGAGAATGCCTTCATCTGCTCTAGGTTCAAACTTGCCAAGATTTTCATCAGTATTTTTGATATAGCATTTGCTTCCAAAAATTTTGAAATATTTTACCGCAGGAGTCTTACCATACCAGAGCTCATGAGGAGTTTGAGAGTTGTTCACCCAGATGTTTGTCTTGTTGAGAATAACAACTGCAGAAAATGCAGTTTCACCCCAGAAAGTTGCAGGAGTTCCAGATTCATCCGTCATAGCACGAGCCATTTGTTGCACTATTCTATTCATCCTTTCCAGTACTCCATTTTGCTGAGGAGTCCTTGCAGTAGAGAAATCCCTTCTTATTCCATGTTCTTCACAAAAATTGAAAAATTCATTTGAGGTAAACTCCCCACCTCTGTCAGACCTGAGGCATTTAATTTTGTGATCTGATTCGTTTTCAACCAAGGCTTTGAAAGGTTTGAATTTTTTGAAGGCTTCGTCTTTGTGCTTCATAAGTCCTATCCAACACATCCTGGAAAAATCGTCAATGAATAATATAAAGTATTCTTCTCCCCGAGGTGAAATTTTCCTAGATGGACCACATACATCAGTATGGAAAAGTTCAAGTGGTCTGCTAGCTGATCCTTCCTTCTCAAGGAAGTTAGTTCTAGTTTTATTACCAAACTTACATGATTTGCATATTGTATTGTCTGGTATTTTGATGTCTAGAAGACCACGAACTGCCTGGTATTTGCATGCTTTCCTTATTTGTGAGAAGTTTATATGCCCCAATCTTTGGTGCCATAACCAGTGTTTATCATTCCTGCTTAGATAGGATTGATGTTTCCCTTCTTTGAATATGTATAAATTATTAGGAGTTCTTATGCCTTTCATCACTGTTTTTCCTGTATCAATATCACAAACACTACATCCATTTGATCGAAATATTACCTCAGTTCCTTGATTGCACATCTGATTGACACTCAATAGGTTATGCTTTAAGCCATCAACATACATAACATTTCCAGCTTTGACCTTTTCTTTCAACTGAACAGAACCTTTACCTTTTATGAGCGCAGGGGTGTCATTTCCAAATGAGACCTTCTTCTCCTTCTCTAAGGCACTATATGACTGAAGTTTTTCCTTATCACCCATCATATGTTTCGAACATCCACTGTTGATGTACCATTGATTTTCCTACCCTTCCACATATAAGGCTATACCGCATCTTTCTGGTTGTGGTTCTTTCATTCTCCATGTTTTGGCACTTGAGGCTTGTTCCTTCTAAGTTGGTTGCCGACACTTGCTCCTGCATTCAGAATCTTCATGACTGAAGTTGTTACAAATAGAACATTCAATTTCATTTTCAAGGGCAGAAAAGTTATTGTAGGTCCTTTTCGTGATCCCAGTCATACTTCTTTGCTTTTGAGCTTCTCTAGTCATGATTGTCTTATAGGCAACACATTGAGCTGCTTTGTGACCAAATTTATGACAAGAGAAACATTGGCCATTGAAGAAACTCTTGTGATTATCAAATCTACCAGCCAAATGATTGTAGGTTTAATTGACATCCATTCTTGAGGAAAATTGAGAAGATTTTACCTGTGGCTGGTTAGCTTCTGTTCATCCTTAAAGTAGATTGCCCCTGATTTACCTGGTAGTCTTTGTTCATTCTTGAGGTAAATTGTCCCTGATTTTCCTGGTGAGCAGCATTGTACCTTTGTTGTTGATTGTCAATCTTTTCTCTTCTCCTTGCTGCATCAAGATAACTTTTGGAGGTGGATGGCTTCTGCGCTTGAGATGATTCTTCATTATATCCCAGACCTGTCTTGATTAGTGGAGAACGCCGCACTTTTATAATCTCATCTAAAGTTTCAGATCCTTTAGTAAATCTAAGATTAAGAGCTTTTGTTTTCTCAATCTCTTTTCTGAGTCCCACAATTTCACATTCTAACTTTTCATGATGTTTTTCCTTTTCAGCAAGTTGGAATTGCAGAGTATCTATGATCATATTCTTTTCTTCTAAGCAAATTTTGAGTTTAGAAATCTCTTCATAAAGACCTTCTTCATCTATAGCATCCAATAAATCATCATCTTCAAAAGCCATTAAAAGTCTATAATTATTACCTTGTTCATCTTCATCACTATTTGAAAGTCCATCACTGTCTTCATGAGTGTAATAGATTTTCTTATTTACATTCTGTTTCTTGTTCCATCTAACAGGTTCCTTACCTTTGTCAAGCTTATCTTTATGAGGACACTTGGTAGCATAGTGACCAACTCTTCCACAAGCAAAGAATTTGAAAGGTAACTTACCTCTGAATCTTCCAGCACCCCGTTGAAGGTTCTTGACAAAATTTGATTCTTCCTCTTCTTTTGACATATGTCCTGACTCATAGTAATCTCCTTTCCCTGAAGCCTTGAATGCAGCTTCTCTCCTGTCTGATGGTCCTCCTTTCCTCATTTCGTAAGCAGTTAGAATTTCTTGTAGCTGTGACATGGTAAGGTTCTGTAGATCTGTTTTTCTTCTATTGCAGAAACTTTTGATTCAAACATAGAGGACAAAGATCTCAGAACCTTTTCAACCACAAAAGCCTCTTTTATTTCTTCACCCAAGTTTTTCATACAATTAACAATCTCATCTATACGTAGGAAATAGTTAGCCACACTTTCATCATTGTGCATTCTGAGATTTTGATACTGAATTCTGAGGGTTTGAAGTTTTGCTCGTTTTACCTGTTCATCTCCTTCATAGCTTATAACGATCTTGTCCCATATTTCTTTTTCGGTTTTATACTGCATAGCCTTGACGAATTCTGATTGAGATAGACATCCTAATAGATTGTTGACTACCTTTGCATTTGTTTCATACTTCTTCTTACCAGTCGGATCTGTAGGAGTTGCTGATGGAAAAGTGTACCCTGTATCTATGATATCCCAAACTTCTGTACCAAGAGATTGAAGATAGGTTGTGACTCTTACCTTCCAATAGACGAAGATGGTCCCATCAAAAATTGGTGGCCTGATCGATGCTTCTCTCTCGTAGTTGCTCATGATGATAGATCTTCCTTCAAGCGATCAAGCTTCTTCTGAAGGACCTGCTCTGATACCAATTGTTGGAAATAATACTAAGAGGTGGGGTGAATCAGTATTATCGAACTCTTTTCAATTTATATAAATATTTGCAGTTCTGATTAATGAAACTTGTGTATACCTTCCAGAATTATAATTTAATATATTCTTCAGATGTGGATCATTAATTTGTGTGTTAGAACCATATAGCAGTAAACAGGAACTAGAAAAATAGAGCAACCAATCACACCAAAGAACACAAGATATAAGGTGGAAACCCAATGTGGGTAAAAACCACCTGCTGCAATATGTCTCTATCTTCTTTCAATTAGAAACTTCTTTTTGCAATGCTTCTGTACTGGTGCAGTATTATACCAGCACGCGGGCTTCAACATGCAGAAGGCTACAACCTTCTCTTTTCTCTCAAGGACCACGTTTCATGAATTTTCAGACTGGATCCATGAATATCAATCAAACATCAAATAGATCTGCAATTAATCAACTTCCTTGTGCAACTACGAAATCAACAACTTCTCAGAACACAGTACCAGTAACCAGACACCAATTCAAAACCTAGAACATAGCAGTAACAGAAAGAAGCAATTAAAACAAATTTCAACAAAAGTCTGCAACTTCACCAATAGAAACCTGTGCACATCCATGGCTTCTCTGTGTCTAATCTGTGGGTCTCCGCACCCACACTGTGTCAGTCCTGCGAACTTCTCACCTGTGGTGTGCAAAACCTGCGAACCTCCGCACCTTTTCCTTGATAGATCTGCGGATCTCCGCACTTTCTCCTTGTCCGCCTTGCGGTTCTCCGCACCTGCACCATGTCGCACCTGCGGTCTTGCGGGTATAGATAGTTTTTCAGACTTCATGTATACCCCAAACTATCAGATTTACAGATCTGATCATGCGCCAAGGGGATCTCAACCCATCAGTAGATCCACCTTATAATGCTCAGGTTTCTCTTTGATTTAGATCCAGCTATCACTCACCAACCGATCACTAGAATTTCAGATTTTGCTCTCCTTAAGATATTCAACACATAAGTGCCTAGCCAATTGATCTCCTTTCCTTTTTATAGACAAGGCCTTACTCAAACCATGGTCCAAAACCATAGAGATCCAATACTAGGGACCCAAAACATGGGTTCAATATTTTAGATGTAATACCATAGACCAAAACCATAGGATCAAAAACTTCGGACTAAATACCATGGATCAACCATAAAATTTCCCACGTGCGCACGTTTCTCTGCATGAAAGTGTGTGAACTTGACGTCCGCACTTTTTGTTCGGAGAACCTGTGGGTATGTCTGCACCTCTTGTTCGGAGCACCTGCGGGTCCGCGGCTTTTGTTTGGTGCACCTGCAGGTAACTCATTTTCTATCATTTTGAGAGCTTGAACTGTGATTTGTCACCAGAGTGAGTTGCCATTAAGGATAACACCTGTGCCATAGTGCCAAACCTGAATCATAATGCCAACAGATACTAGTTTATCTTAGTCTCTAGTGATCTAGGAGGATCCTCGAAACGCTCAAAATTTTACAGTCTCAGATTCTCATGAAAATAGTGTCAAGTCAAAGAGCTCGTCATGCCAATTCTGGTGGTATGTTTGGTTTTCAAAATAGCCTCCATATGAGGGAAAAAATGCACTTTGAAGTTTTGTTCAAGTAGGAAAAAAATTGGGCAGAGCAAGCCAAGTGGCAGCCTCAGAACAAGGCACGTGGTAGTCTCAGAGCAAGGCACATGGAAGGAGTCAAGTCAAACCCTCAGAGTAAGTTATCAGTGCTACCAAACAAGATACCAAAGACTCCAAACTTGGCGCAGGGCATAAAAAAGCTCCAAAGTTAGCACGGGTGTTAAACTATATAACATTAAACCACATACCAACGTTGCCTCAAATATGGTGCGGAGTCAATATATATATTCCTATGTTTAAACTTTGGTTATCAACTGTATGTTATAAATGGTGTAGGGAGGTTCCATGTATATCTTTTGGTTCAATTGTATACTATGTTTAAGCCTTTGGTTATAATGAAATGCCATAGGTTGATTATTGTATCAACGACAACTATGGTAAAACCATATATTACATATGTGGCGCAATCATATACTATGTATTGCAATGTTGTTGTAACATAACACTATGTTTTTCCAAACCAATCCCAGAAGGCCTGCGGGTTTGACCCTAGGACCTCTTGTGGGCATTCTAAAAGACGTTTCCATCATGCCAAATCTAGGGGGGTTATAAGGAGTCGAGTTTGTAACTCTTTCGTAAAGTGCCTGTAAATGCCTTTTGAGGCATATCTCAACCAATATTGAGCCTTTTTGTAATATGAAAGTTGTGTTGGAAAGTTGAGGTGAAGACATTTCAGCTAAGAGTAGCCATTGAAGCATCTGAGCAAATTCTAGAATGGTGAATTTTAATGTAAAGAGACTTTATGAGCATTTTCAATATATTGGACGCCCATTGGAAATGGACCCAGAGATATAGTCAAGGAGGGACAAACTCCATCATCAAATTTGTTGTTTTTGCTTCTTATTTATGTTGTTCATGGTTAATTTCAGATTTCAAGTTTTATGTTTAAGGCATATAAAAATCCATTTTCCTTATTAATTCACTTAAAAAGTAACCTTAGTTAATATTTCAAGAAATTGAGCAAATAGTCAATTCTATTGTTTTTGGATCATCTAGGGGAAATTTGTATCTAATTTTAGCCATTGAACATGTCGAGAAAAGAACCCTTTATTTTCTTACCAAGGTATGTAAAACCTTGTCAATGAATTGCAGGGGAAAGTAATCCTTTAAGATCATATTCAATTCTCTGCAATCTACACATATATGTCACTCCCTGTTATTCTTGGGCACAATAAATAGGGTTGAAACCCACTTTATATTAGAAATTGGGTAAATAAAATTCACATCAAAGAGTTTCTAAAGCTCCTCCTTCACTATGTCCTTTAATGTTGGATGCATTCTTTGTTGGGTTTTCGAGTAGGTTGAGAATCATCCTTAAAATAAATATGATGGGTGCATGCATTAGGGTGGATTTTTGGCATTATGATGCATGTGTTGTACTAGATGGCAACCCACTTGTAGCAGAACAACTCACTTGTATATGGTAAATAGATGAATCTAGGTAACTAGATGTATCTATAGGAGAGATATAAGATGTGACAGAATGCATATCAGTTGTGTTTACATATGTGACAAAATGCCAGAAAGTTCAAAGGAACCATTTCAGAAGTAATATGGCAAATCAAATTATAACAGTTCTATTAAAAGGGAACAAAGTAATGATACAAAAGAATAGGATGAAGGAACAAAGGACTACAGATCAGAATCAAGAAATTGAAGAAAGAGAATGGTTTAAGAAGTATACATTGGTTCACCATGTCCAAGTAGCGTATACACGCGACTCACGGAACAAAAGAAGCATATACGTATGCACGCACTTTCACAGAAGTAAAATAGCATATGGGATGGAAAATCAAGGTTTTGGCTTGAGGTATTGACAAAGGATCTAAGTATATAAGAAGGAGAAGATCAAAAGGCTAAGTTCATAAGTAATGAATATATTTTGAAGTGTTAGATCAAAGCAAATATGCATTTTATGTGTTTCTGATGCTTTTCTTGATCTAGACTAAGTATGCACCTGAATGTTTGATGATGGATGAGATCTAATAATGGATCAAGATCATAATGAATTATCTTAAGTGATCGAATATTTCATAGGCTAGATATGAATGCTAACGAATGTTCTATCCTTTATATGTCATGATCTAGGTATGTCTGAAGTCTAGAATGGCTACAAAGTTATAAGTAATTAATTATAGATATATATGTTGGTTCATTTTGGTGAAGGTGTGTATACACACTGGTTCGAATTTTCAAAGTAGCATATGCAGAAGAAACGCTTGTTGTTTAGGGATGACTAATCTATCTGATCAGTGCTACTGGTTTATTGCTGTCTGTCAATGTTGTCTTCTTAGATATGAAAGTATAACTGAATGCATAATGAGATTGAGTCTGGTTGATTGATTGATTGAGAAAGAAGGGTGATCCTTGTTGCTATCTGTTTAGAACTCTGTAATATGACAATAGATCTTCAGAATGTCACTGATTGGTATAGTTTGTGGTTCAAAGGTTTTGTGTTTCAATATCTTTAGTTGTATACATAGGATAGGCTAAAGGAAGTAGCATATACACGCAAGTTGGCCTCATTGAAGGAGTGTATACATTCTGACACGTGAATTTTGAAGTTACAATTGGTTCTGGTTGTTGATGTTATTTTCTGGGTTCAGATATGTTACTGGTTACAGAGATCTACCTGTCGCAGTTGATTGGTTGAATTTGATTAAGTTTGAATGAATGGTTGATTTAGTTTTGTCAGAGGTTCAGTGATTGTTTGATTCAATATGTTATAGATTTCAGTGATTGATTGATTCAGTTGTGGTTGATTCCTAGATTGATGATTAGGTTTCAGTTATATCATAGATTGATGATTGGTTGATGCAGATGTATTTGTTGATTGTATTGCAGTGGTGATTAATTTTGAGCTTCATTGTTACTGATGGGTCTAGTGTGAAAATTTGATGAAACATGGCCTACATATTGTGTTGTTGTGTAGCAGGAGTATCCAGTATGAAAATTTATGAAATGTGGTCCCTAGAGGATGCTGAGGGTTGGAGCTTTTAGTGAGGAAGTTGAAGCTTCCTACCAGTAGTAGCTGGTGATTAGATCAGGGGGGTGGAGCTCCCTTCCAGTAGCAGGTGGGGAATGAGTGAAGGTTGTAGACTTCTATAGGCTGGCACATACGTACTAGTAAACATATGCTAGGGGGTTGTAGCTGCCTTCCAGTAGAGGCTGGAGAATGAGAGAAGGTTGTAGTCTTCTGCAGGTGGGTGCCTGCGTACTGGTATGAGTCTGCACCAGTACAAGATTGTAAACAACTTATTCTTTATATTAAAAAGAAGACAAAGACAACAAAAGCATATGGTTTTTCTCCTGCATTGGGTTTCCACCTTAAATCTTGGTGTTCATGTGTGTTGCTTATGTGTGATGGTTTATTTTGTTATTAATACACATGGTTACTGTTTAATGTTTAATAAAGTATCGATTCACTAATTAAATATAAGCATATGATTAATTAACTGAATCATAAGTTCACTCGATATACGTTGGTTTCATTAAGAATAGTTGCGTGCACACGCGAGTTCCATTCACTTAAGTAGTGTATATAAATATGATTATGGAAATGAAAAAGTCATTGATTTGTAAACACTGATTCACCTCCCCTCTCATTATTATTCCCAACAATTGGTATGAGAGCAAGTCCTTTGGTAGAAGCTTGATTGCTTGAAGGAGATCCATTGTAACAATGGGAAAGAAGCAAAAGAAGAAAGCACCTCAAAAGAAGAAGACATCTCAAGGGAACTGTGATAGTGGGAGAGACAATTGGCCATTATGTGGAAGCAACTTAGATTCAGAATCACCTTATAATGAAGATGAACAAGCAAAAGAATTATCAGGTATGAATTTGTTGTCCTTTGGTGATACATTTCTCTATTCATTTGAAGATAATGAATGTGACAACGAAACAACTGAATTTTCTCTTATGGGTGAAAGAGAAAGAAATCAAATAGAGGAATAATTTAAAAATATCACAAACACAATTAGAGATAAAAAAAATCTAATTGATAAAAGGGAATGTGCCTACAAAGAAGAAGTCACCAGATTAAAAGCTCAGTTGGAGGAAGGAAACAAAGTAAGGAAGAAGTACAAGGAAAAGGAAGATTAATGTCAAAGGTTGTAGGATGAAGTAACATCATTGAGAAATGTAGTAAATGAGAAGGATACAACAATAAAAAAACTTATAGAAAGATCCAGTTACTATAAAAGTCTTGAAGATGAGATAGTCTCTCTCAGAGAAGATCTTGAAAAATCAAATAAGCAGAATGAAGGACTACCATAAGTAGATGAAGAACAAGAAAATGAGATTCTAAAATTAAAGCAACAAGTGGAAGAAGGAAGAAAAGCTAAAGAAATCGTGAAGAAGTAGTATCTTGAAAAGGAAGAGCAATATCAGGTAGAGGTAAATATCCTAAAAGGTAAATTAGAAGAAAAGTACAAACTTTTACAATTTCAAGATAGCACTAAGATTTTGGATGATATTGTTAGTAGTCAAATGTCTCCTTCCATCAAATCTGGTCTCGATTTTCATGAAACTATTAAAGGTGAATCTAGCTCACACAATGAAGAAAGGAACTCAAATGCAAAAACTAGAATGCTCAACAAGGACATAAGAGGCCAACCCCATCAACAACCAAGGAAAGAAACTCTTCAAAGAAAATAATTTACTCCCAACTATGGAAGTGATAGTCAATTATTTCCTCTGATGAATAATGTTGAATGTTGTGTATGACATAATTTTGGACATGTTGCAGTTAGGTGCATAAGTAGAATGGTTCAAGCTAATAACTGTCACACAAAAATATCATCAGCTTCCAGGTACTTCAAGGGATATTGTTTTTCTTGCAATATGTTTTGTCACAAATGCATTGACTACTATAGAGGGAATATGAAACATATAAGATGTTATGCTTGTAACAAGTTTGGGCATATAACAAAAGAATGCAGGAGAAAGTTTTGGCAAACATACCAACAGGAGAAAACATCATCACACTCGCAGGTATGAAAGAAGAAGGAAGTACAACTAGAAATATGTGGCATAGCTCAGTGTACAGACAGAATGGACTCAAGAGGAACTGAAAGTATGAAATTTTAGTGTTCTAATTCTCATACGCAGTTATCATGAAGACAAGTCATGTATATATGTGAGTTTGAAGCTGCATAATCGTGTATATGTTGGTTTGATGAAGAAGCAGTGGGACAGAAACAAAAAATAATCTTATATGGTTCAGACAATTATCAATTATATTTTTTGTCTTGATGATTGACGACTACAGTCTGTGGATGTTATTTAGAAATTCTTTTGATCCTCATAAGTTGTTGATGATTTTATGTATATCTGATTGATGATGATTCCTTGATAATTCTTACTGATATATGCAATGATCATATCTGATAGTGAATAGGTAGCACAGGTTCAGGGGGGAATATGCTATGCTTCTAATAATGTATTGTTGGCATTATTTTTAGAAGTCTTTGGTACCTAATGATTCTTATCAATGATGATGATGCTTATGTGGCTGAAGTGTTTAAATGATACATCATGTTATGTTGTGGTTATGAGTTGCCTATGATAAAGTCTCAGATGATACTTGTATTGCTTGGGATTACATAGTTGTTATTCAGATCAGATTTATGGATGATTGTGGATGACTATTTCGATGATACATATAGTACATATGGTATATTTCTTACATAGTGATCTTCATAAGGACTAGAAGAAGAAAAAAGCTTCAGTACACAACTTCATGATGATAAGAATCACTCATTTCTTTTATGCTTTTGTCATCATGCCTTCAAATATGCATAAAATTCATATGGTATAGTTATGGATGAGGATTCCCCTAGTTCTTGGCTCTCACATGGTATATTGGTTGATGATTGTTGCTCTAAATGGTATCAATAACGTTTGACAAATAACTGTGAGCACATGGTTTGCTTTTCACATTGATGAGAAGCTAGATACATATTGCTATCTCTATGATGGATACATATTATGATGATTACTTAAGTGGAATATTGATAAAAATTGTTTGTTGGCCAAGAGAATGTTGATATTGTAGGTTTCATGAAGACATATATTTTTGGAGACATGGCTTACTTAGTCACATAATGATGATGACTTCTTACTTTATGATGATAGGTTTGATACTCACATATGTTGATTATCATAGTTGATGCTTATCAGATGTGGGATGTTTCCTAGTGATGATACATGGTTGATATATTGAGGGTTCTTGTGGAAAGATCATGCAGTTCTTGATGATGATGATATGACCATAGATGATGTCTATGGTGTTTTCACATACATATGATATGATGTGAATTATTTTGTGTTACTTTTTGGACATATGACATATGCTTAGTTGATTCATGGAAGGTTATGATAAGGCTCTTTCTACTAAGGAAATAGAGCAAGTTGATCTTGATGAGATCAAGAGGATGAGTTGATATCTATATGCAGCATACTCTATCATAGGTTGATGATAATTATATTGCCATATCTTGGGAACTAGTGATGTACATATACAGGTTGCTGGTCTGGATGTTGCTAACAGATGCTTATGGTGCATATAATATATGGTGTATGATAGTTGTTGATGACTATCATGGTCTTTTTTATATCTTTATAAATGTCATGTATATCATTCGATGTAAAGGTCATATAAATACCCATGATGTAATAATATGTCTTTTTCTGTTGTAGTCTTTTAATGAGTCCTTTTTGGTCATATGGTTTCATTTGTACCCCCACTATGCATCGGAAGGATGATGTAATAATTTTTATATTTCAGTCATGTATAAACAATTGGTATATCCCCACTTGGTTGGGTAGATGAGTGAAATTTGGTATATCCCTACTTGGTTGGGTAGATGAGTCAAATTTGGTATATCCCCACTTGGTTGGGATATTGATGTATGTATGAGTCATTGGTGATAGGAAGGTCATACTCACATAATGGAGCTATAGAGTCATGGAAAATACTTTTGCAGACTCTGCATGTGCTCAGGGGGAGCATGGATGGTTTGGTGCATATCAGCATGTACAAATGGGAGTTTAATCAGAGTATTCATCTTGTTCCTAGGGGGAGCATGATCAATGTTCATACTCAGTTGTTCAGATATGGAAGTCTTCATTTTTGTTAGCTCTTTGCCCTTGATCCCAAAAGGAGAGAATATATTGGTCCTCCCCTTGTCCTTGATGTCAAAGGGGAGAGTATCTTGGTGTTGCTTGATACATCTAATTTAGGATATTCTGACACATAGGAAATAGTTAAGTTCAACTTGGTCTAGTATAGAGTTAGGTATAGAGTTAGGTAAAGTGTGTTTCTTTACCGTTGTACATTTTGTAACTTACAATCCGACGGTCACGATATGTAGTGATCCGACGGTTCACTCTCTCCTCGGTATTACCGACACTTGATCCGTGGCTTGACACCCGATTGGTCCATGAGTTCTATTTAAAGCGCATGGAGGGTCATTGTTCGGGTAATCCGTGCATGAGAGAAGCTTATGTAAATTTTCATTCTTTGATTAATAAATTGCCTGTAGTAGCCACGTTGGCACAGGCCGTGGACTGTTTCCCTCTTTGAGGGTTTTAACCACGTCAAAAATACTGGTGTATTGATCTGTGATCTGGTTGTGAGCGGTGTCCTTTTGGTGTTCTTTCTGAGGAACTTACCCTGTAAATTCCTACATGGTATCAGAGCTATTTGAGGGCCGTGTCCGTTGGTGATCCAAATCTGAAGCCGGTAGAACTGCATCGGACTGTCGTTTCTTAGATCTGCTATTTCTGACTGCTTTCGGGCCGAGAGGACTGCTCTGTTGCATTCGGAGCATCTGTTTTAGTGAGGAACCCCTTTCGTTTCATGCAAAAAGGTTTCCGGTAGCCCTAGCTGCGTCATTTTTCAGATCGGGAGGTATACAGTGTTTATTTGCAGTTTACTGTTATTTTCTCTCTGCTTATTTCGGTTTCGATTTATTTAGTTTTTTTTTAACCGGATCTATACCTTTCATTTCTGCGTATGCTATTTGCCCTGCGACTCTGTGCAATCTGGGAAAATCAGAAACAGAAAGGAAGGATTTTTCTCATGCGTATGCTCTTTTCCCTGCACCTTAGTGTGATCTCGGAAAATCAGAAACATTGAGAAAAATATTTAGTTTTTCGGCTAAAGCTAACTTTGAGCCGCAAGGTTCAATTTCTGAAAATATTTAGTTTTTTGGGTAAAGCTAACTTCGAGCCATAAGGTTCGTTTTCTTTGCATGTCCGTGTTGGGTTTTGTGTTTTGTAGGGAAAAAGAGCTTTCTCAAGGCAAGCACGCAAACCAAGGCCCCCCCCTCTCTCTCTCTCTCTCTCTCTCTCTCTCAATTTTTTTGTATAGATCAATTGGTTCAAAGCTATTTTAAGAGAGTAGAGGTCTTGGGTTCAAGTCTCCATTTTGTGGGGGCGGATTTTTTCATTCCCGCACATTCGCGCACTTTGCCGGCAACTTCAACAATTTTTTTTAAAAAGCCATAACTTCTTCATCCGGAAGCCTTTATCAGAGCCGTTTTTTTAAAACAGCCTAATTTTTCGAGATCTATCCATTGGACCACTTACTTTCAGCATCTTCAGCTTCAGTTTTTTTTAAAAATGGAAAGTCCATGCCAAGTCATTCTTGACAGCACTAACTACTTCCAATGGATAGCCTACATGGAAGATTTACTTAGAAGTAAAGGTCTCTACAGAATAGCCACAGGCCAAGAGAAGAAACCAAAAAGATGAAGATAAGGCTGCAAAATGGGAAAATAGACAAGATCAAGCACATGGTTTGATAGGAATGTCTATTTCTCGTGATCTTAGATTCCATATTGCAGAACTTGATACTCCTCATGAAGCATTGGAACAAATCACTAAAGTTTTTGGCATTAAAAATGAAATTAGAACCCATCAAATTGAAAATGAGTTGCTTACATTGGATCCTAATAATTTTTCTTGCATTGAAGATTTCTTGTCCAAATTCAAGACCCTTAGATATCTCTTGGAAGGTGTTAAGGTTAAGAAAGAAGATAGTAACCTTATTTATTCCATCCTTACTAAACTGGGACCAACCTACTCTGTATTTGTTTCCACCTTCCATTCTACAAGGGAAGCTTTCATTTGTCCAGGAAAAGACTACAAGGCCCCTTCCTTCGACTCTTTTTGTGATTCTTTAATAAGAGAACAAGAAAAACTCTTACACCTTGGTCTTCTTAATCTTGGAACCTCTTCCAAGAAAGCGTTAGCCGCCCAACAACAACCAAATTCAAAGAATCCTAAGAAGTCATATCCTAAAAAGAATGGTCCTAAACCAAACAAGGGTCCTAAGCAAACTCACCCTCAAAATGAAAGATCATTTCAGCAAAATGATAAGACCAATAAAAACAAATGGAAGAAGACTGATAGACATTGTAACTTTTGTAATCGAGATGGCCACTTAGAATCTAAATGCTTTAAGAAGATGGAAGCCTTGGAAGCCGCAATGAAGAAACATAACATCCATGTGGAGCATACTTCAACTTCAACTTCAGGAATGGCACTTTCTGCATGTCGTTGTCAATCATCTCAGTTTGGTTATGCATTAAATGTATCTTCTTCTTCTCATTCTCATGAGTGGCTCATTGATTCTGGAGCCTCTTATCACATGGCCAAAAACCAAGCCATGTTTTCTTCTTTAAATGATTGTAACACCAAAAATATATATGTTGGTGATGATAGATCTCTTAATGTTGTAGGGACTGGAACTGTTCATCTAGACAATGGTCATTTTAATGATGTATTATGTATTCCAACCTTATCCTGCAACCTTCTATCTGTATATCAGATAACTCATTCAGGTGAAGGTAAAATTGTTGAATTTTCACCTCATGATGTTGTAATCAAGGATCTGAGAGATCCTAAACAGATTCTAGCTACTGGTATTGCTGATGATTCCACAAGGTTGTATAAGTTTCACAACTTTGGGTCATCAAATCTTCCCTCAGTATTTGTTGCTCATAATGATGAAGTGAGCAAACTTTGGCATGAGCGATTTGGTCACTTAAACTATCGCTCCCTTCAGCATCTATGTAAAGAAAATATGGTGACAGTTCTTCCTATGGTATCTTGCAGAGATGGTGTTTGTTCCGGATGTGTACTCGGAAAACATCATCGGGACAGTTTTGAAAAACGTGCCTCTTGGCACACCTCAGCCCCTTTACAGCTTGTGCACAGTGATTTATGTGGTCCACTTCCTATTGCTTCATTCTCTGGCTGCAAGTATTTCTTAACTTTCATTGATGATTTCTCCAGACGCACTTGGGTATACTTCTTAAAACTCAAGAGCGAAGTATTTAACACATTTTTGGCCTTCAAAGCCTTTGTTGAAAAACAATCTGGACATCAAATTCTTAAGCTAAGAACTGATAATGGTGGAGAATATGTTAAAAACACCTTCATCAACTTTTGCACCAAAAATGGAATTCAAATGCAACATATTGTTCCATACACTCCACAACAAAATGGTGTAGCTGAAAGGAAAAATCGCACCTTAAAGGAAATGGCTAATTGTATGCTGCAATCTAAAGGACTCAGTCTTAGTTTTTGGGCCGAAGCAATTAATTGTGCAAATTATATAATCAATCGCACTCCTACTAAGGTTCTAAAGAATATCACTCCAGAAGAAGCTTGGAGTTCCATTAAACCAGATGTAAGTCACTTTCGTGTTTTTGGAAGTGAAGCATGGGCCCATATTCCAGATGAAAAGCATAAAGCTTTAGAACCTAAGAGTGAGAAATGTACTTTTGTTGGATATTCTGAAGATGTAAAAGGTTATAGACTTATTCCATTTAAGTCCAAAAATGTTATCATTAGAAGAGATGTAAAATTTGATGAAAATAAATCGGCCTGCGAGCCTAGTCCGGCGGATGTGCCACCTCTTCCTATCTCTTCTACTTTTGAAAACATTTATTCTTCAGATGATGAAAGTGAGGATGAAAATCCTCCCCCACCTTGTCAGGATCCTCAACTTCCAAGATGGGTCCGTGCTACTCGGGATGCAGCAGGTGATCTTGCCGGTGATCCTACAGATCAGCGACGTACACGTTCTCAGTTTGAAAGAGCCTCTTCTTTACTGGCTCAAGCTCCAGTAAATCATGATCCTGACACTTTTGCAGAAGCTTCAGGCCATCCAGATTGGGAAGCAGCTATGAATGAAGAATATCATTCATTATTGGCAAATGATACATGGGATCTTGTTCCTCTACCAAAGGGACGCAAACTTGTTAGATGCAAATGGGTTTACAGAACCAAGTATGGACCAGATGGGAAAGTTGATAAACATAAAGCTCGTCTTGTTGCTAAGGGCTTTTCACAGGTTGAAGGCATTGACTACACTGAAACCTTCTCCCCTATTGCCAAAATGAACTCTATCCACCTTGTTCTTTCCCTTGCTGCCTCTTTAAAATGGGAAGTCCATCAGATGGATGTTAAATCTGCCTTCTTGCATGGGGACTTGCATGAAGAAATCTATATGGAACAACCCATTGGCTTCATCCAAACAGACTCCAGCCTTGTATGTCGACTTAAGAAATCTCTTTATGGTCTCAAGCAAGCTCCTCGGGCTTGGTATGCCAAAATGGATAGCTTTCTTTTAGAGTCTGGCTTTTCTAGGTGTTATTCTGACAATACTGTCTACACCAAGAAAGTGGGCAACTCTCTTATCATCCTTGTTCTTTATGTTGATGATCTTATTCTTACTGGTAGTGATCCCAACCTTATCAACCATGTGAAGTCCAGCCTTAAAAAGAAATTTGAAATGACAGACTTAGGACACTTACACTATTTTCTCGGTCTTCAAGTCTTGCAATCCAAGGAGGGTATTTCCCTTTCCCAGTCCAAGTATGCTTGTGATATTCTTCGTCATTTTCACATGGAAGACTGTAAGCCAGCCCCTTCTCCCTTTCAGTCTGGAGTCAAACTTTCAATCTCTTGTACTTCTCCTGAAGTTGATGCTACCTTATACCGTCAACTTGTAGGAAAACTCTTGTATTTAACCCATACTCGTCCTGATCTTTCCTTTGCTGTTGGCCTTGTTGCTCGTTTTATGCAAAACCCCCGTGAAAGTCATTGGAAATCAGCCAAAAGAATACTCCGTTATGTTCGAGGTACAGTACAGTTTGGGATTCATTACAGTGCCAAAGCAGCTCCTCTATTAGTTGGTTTCACTGATTCTGATTGGGCTGGTGACCCTGATGATCGGAAGTCTACTGCCGGTTATATCTTCACTCTTGGCTCAGGACCTATTACATGGGCTTGTAAGAAACAGGCTGCCATTTCTCTTTCGCCAGCAGAAGTAGAGTATCGTGGTGCTGTGGAAGCTAGTAAGAAAGCCTTGTGGCTTCGTCAGATCCTATCAGAGTTTGGCTTTGAGCAGCAGCATCCAACCACACTTTGGTGTGATAATCAAAGTGCCATTCAGCTATGCAAAGATCCAGTCCAGCATCAGTGCAGCAAACACATTGAACTACACATGCACTTCATTAGAAAGCTCATTCATGACCATGTTCTTGAAGTGCAATATTGTTCAACAGATGATCAGGTTGTAGACATCTTCACAAAGGCTCTCACAGAGGCGAAGTTCACTAAACTTCGATATATGATTAGAGTTCAGGAAGTTGTCACTAAGGGGGGATAGGCTCTAGTGCCTCCTTCCTTCTCCTATTGTGTCATATTTGTAAATCCTTCAATCCTATCCCAAGTTGTTCTTAAGGGGGGATGTTAGGATATTCCGACACATAGGAAATAGTTAAGTTCAACTTGGTCTAGTATAGATTTAGGTAAAGTGTGTTTCTTTACCATTGTACATTTTGTAACTTACAATCCGACGGTCACGATATGTAGTGATCTGACGGTTCACTCTCTCCTCGGTATTACCGACACTTGATCCATGGCTTGACACCCGATTGGTCCATGAGTTCTATTTAAAGCGCATGGAGGGTCATTGTTCGGGTAATCCGTGCATGAGAGAAGCTTATGTAAATTTTCATTCTTTGATTAATAAATTTCCTGTAGTAGCCACGTTGGCACAGGCTGTGGACTGTTTCCCTCTTTGAGGATTTTAACCACGTCAAAAATACTAGTGTATTGATTTGTGATCTGGTTGTGAGCGGGTCCTTTTGGTGTTCTTTCTGAGGAACTTACCCTGTAAATTCCTACAATCTACAACTTGAGTAAGCAACACAGATATGGTTGCCATCAAGTCCAAAGGGGGAGATTGTTGGCATTATGATGCATGTGTTGTACTTGATGGTAACCCACTTGTAGTAGAACAACTCACTTGTATATGGTAACTAGATGAATCTACGTAACTAGATGAATCTACGTAACTAGATGAATCTACAAGATAGATATCAGATGTGATAGAATGCATGGCAGTTGTGTTTACAAATGTGACAAAATGTTGGGCAGTTCAAAGGAATCATTCCAGAAGTAATATGCCAAATCACATTGTAATAGGTCTATTCAGAGTGAACAAAGTAATGATACAAAAGAATAGGATATTGAAGGAATAAAGGACTACAGATCATAATCAAGAAATTGAAGAAAGAGAATGGTTTAAGAAGTATACACTAGTTAACCTTGTCCAAGTAGCGTATAAATGTGGTCTCATAGAATAGAAGAAGCGTATACATATGCACGCACTTTCACAGAAGCAAAAGCGTGTATGGGATGGAAATCAAGGTTTTGGTCTGAGGGACTAGGTCCAAGGTTTTGGTTTGAGGTATTGACAAAGGATCTAAGTATATAAGAAGGAGAAGATCAAAAGGCTAACTGCACAAGTAATGAATATCTTATGAAGTGTTATATCAAAGCAAATATGCATGTGATGGGTTGTTGATGCTTTGCTTGATCTAGACTAAGTATGCACCTGAGTGTTTGATGATGGATGAGATCTAATAATGGATGAGGATCATAATGACTTATCTTATGTGATCTGATATTGGATAGGCTAGATCTGAATGCTAACGAATGTTCTATCCTTTATATGTCATGATCTGGGTATGTCTGAAGTCTAGAATGGTTGCGAAGTTATAAGTATGTAATTATAGATATATATATATATATATATATATATATATATATATATATATATATATATATATATATATATATATATATATATATATATATATATATATATATATATGATGGTTCATTTTGGTGAAGGTGCATATACACGCTAGTTCAGATTTTCAAAGTAGCATATGCAGAAGAAACTCTTGTTGGTCAGGGATGACTGATATATCTGATCAATGCTGTTAGTTTATTGATGTCTGTCAATGATGTACTCTTAGATATGAAAGTAGAACTAAATGCATAATGAAATTGAGTCTGGTTGATTGATTGATTGAGAAAGAAGGGTGATCCTTGTTGCTATCTGTTTGGAACACTGTAATATGATAGTAGATCTTTAAAATGACATTGATTGGTACAATTTGTGGTTCAGATGTTTTATGATTCAGTATCTTTAGAGGTATATGCAGGTTGGGCTAAAGGAAGTAGCGTATACATGCAGGTTGGCCTCATTGAAGGAGCCTATATATTCTGACACATGAATTTTGAAGTTATAGTTGGTTCTGGTTGTTGATGCAATGTTCTGGGTTTAGATATGTGTATTGGTTACAATGATCTGTCTGTTTCAGTTGATTGGTTGAATTTGATTAAGTTTGAATGAATGTTTGATTCAATAGTGTCAGAGGTTCAGTGATTGTTTGAATCAGTATGTCAGAGGTTTCAGTGATTGATTGATTCAATTGTGGTTGATTCAGAGATTGATCATTGGTTGATGCATATGTATTTGTTGATTGTATTGTAGTGGTGATTGATTTTTAGCTTGATTGTTACTGATGGGTCCAGTGTGAAAATTTGATGAAACATGGCCTACATACTGTGTTGTTATGTGCCAGGAGTATCTAGTATGAAAATTTATGAAATGTGGTCCTCGGAGGATACTAAGGGTTGGAGCTTTCAGTGAGGAAGTCAAAGCTTCCTACCAGTAGTAGTTGGTGATTAGATCAGGGGGTTGGAGCTCCCTTCCATTAGCAACTGGAGAACGAGTGAAGGTTGTAGCCTTCTGTAGGTCGACGCCTACGTACTAGTAAACATATTGGATAGTACAAGAGATGGGGGGTTGTAGCTCCCTTCCAGTAGACGCTGGAGAACAAGAGAAGGTTGTAGAATTTTGTAGGTGGGTGTCTGCGTACTGGTAGGAGTCTGCACTAGTACAAGAATGTAAACAAAATATTCTTTATGTTAAAAAGAAGATAGAGACAACAACAGGTGGTTTTTCTCCCCCATTTGGTTTCCACCTTAAATCTTGGTGTTCATGTGTGTTTCTTATGTGTGATGGTTTATTCTGTTATTACTGCACATGGTTATTGTTTAATGTTTATAAAGTACTAATGCACTGATTAAAGATCAACATATGATGAATTAACTGAATTATAAGTTCACTGTATATACACTAGTTTCATTAAGAACAATTGTGTGCACACACGAGCTCCCTTCACTGAAGTAGTGTATATAAATTTGATTATGGAAATGAAAAAATGATTGATTTGTAAATACTAATTCATCCCCCTTCTCAGCATTATTCCCAACAATTTCCTTCATATCACTATAATCCCAAAAAACTCATTACTTTGTATTTTTAGCATCTTGATAAGTTTTTTTTACTGGGAGGACTCTAATTCATCATTGATGTTGAATTTTTTTCTTGGATGGATTTTGTAGCAAATCCTCGAAACCTTGCAACTGCTAATGAGAGAAAATTGATCTAAAAAGATGCAAAAATTTTCTACCAAAAATTTACGAACATAAAACAATAAATAGCAACATAATCACACATAGGAATTTATCTAGGGAACCCAACAAGGAAAAACCCCTATGTGCTTGTATTAAATAGAATAATAAATTTAATCTATTACATAGAATATGCTTAAAGCCTCAAGCTCCCTGCAATATTGATTAAATCTACACAAGACTTGCCTAACACTTAAGAAAATAAAGCCTGCAAGGAAGATCCTATTTCCTATCACAATTATGCCCCTAAAAATAGGAATTTCTCCTACTTCCTTGTGCAATTCACAAGAGAATTTATTTTCTTTCTTCTGAAGATCTACACACCAAAACCTATGTATAATGAATAAATATAGCTATGCCTTTATCTAATTTGAATAGGAAATTCAATTTGCATGACCTACTAGGGCCAAATTTAGTAGTTACAACTAGTTAATTGAGATTCAGTTGAGTTAACAAAAGTCAAACTACTCAACTGAACTCAAGAGCTTAAGTCTATCTCTATTCTAGAACTAGAGATCAATTAACTGACAGAAACTAGAGTTTAGCTCCACTAGATATATAAATTTTAGCTATCAACTAGTACACGACTCACTGAAATCCATCCAACTTAAATTAACTGATAGTAACTCATTGATAGGCCACATCACACATGTTAGATGACAAATATCTTAAGAATTTATGAGATTGAATTCGAATTGTCATCTTTGACTGAGGCACAACTCAAAGAAGCCATTCCTTGTTAAAATTTCAACACTTCTTCTTAGCGAGGAAGCACTTATTGGAAGAGCCCCTTCCACCTTCATTTGTCTTCATCTCTACCAAGTTATTTGCTGTTGTAGCTACTCCCTCTAAACTAGAAAGTGCCATGTACCCTATGTAAATAACCGCGTGCTTCTTTATTCTAGGAGACTCAAATTTATTCTAAGCTCCCTTAACCAAATCCTATACCCACCTGACTTGAACTCTCTTGATATTGGAAGTATTTGATTGATCTTCATCATCATCATGTTGCTCGTCCCCACTACCAACTAGCATAGAATGAAATTGAGATACTAGTTGAGTGGTCCAGAAGGATTTGTTATAGATCCATTTGGGCACATCAACCCCGACTTACGATCAATACTATTAGGGCGCCATCAAACCCTAATTCAGTTGTTACATGCCCTAAAGAAGTCAACCATCAGAATTCCTAGCTTCCCAAGAAGTTCCATGACTGAAATCATCAAAACGATGCCTCTAAGAAGATCAGCGTAGGCAAGCCTTCATTAGGGTGCGCTGCAGTGCAGCCCAGTACACTACCAGGGTGCATTTCAGTGTAGCCCAACCCAGTACACTACCAGGGTGGATCAGCACAAGTAGATACACTACCAGGGTGCATTGCAGTGCAGCCAATACACTACCAGGGTGCACTGCAGTGCAGCCAATACATTACCAGGGTGCGTTGGGAAAATTTGACTGAAATTTCATTGGGGTTTTGGAATATTCTTATCCATTGGATGCATCTAGAAGTTTACCAAGTTTATATACTCATTTGGGATCGAATTTGGATGAGGTAGGGAGTTAAAGAACATCAATCCCTTTATCCCTTCCTCCATGGAACTAAATTCTAAGTTTGGGAGGGAATTCATTATCACCATTTATGGCATAACTTCCTTCAGTCACCTATAAAAAGACCACTAATCTAAGTGATCAGGGGTTGGCTGGGCTGGAAATCATTGAAATATAGGGAGATGCTGTTAGTATGAGACTTGAGTGATTTCAAGTATTATAATGATGTCAAAATGTCTTGCTTGTTATGAGGAGAGGATGGCATTGAACTGGAGGAGTGATGTTGAATCAAGAAAATTGGGTTGTAACTCTTCCTTTTACTAATAAAGTGTTCAAAGCTTTTTCCATATGCTTGTATTTTCCATTGATGCTTTCATATGTGTATCATGTACTTGATTCCATGCTATGTTTAATCAATAGATCATTATCATATGCTTTGATTGGTTTTTGTCTTCTGTTTGTGTGCAGGTACTCTTCAAGCGGATTAAGTACAACAAGGAGCAACAATATTGGTCAAGGGAGATAAGGAGTAAGCAAAAGCTTCAGGTAGGCTTCTTTACCTCTTATTTAATCTATTGGCCATAGAAAAAGTAGAGGATGTTTTGCATTGTTGTTCTAGACTTAGCTACTAGTCTAGGGGTTTAAGCATTTATCCGTAGACACTAAAATTCCCAAAAAAAATTGGCGACTCCACTAGGGAGCGGTCATCCATCTTAGTAGCTTATCAGCCTCTTAAGACACCTTGAAATACTTTACTTGTTGTAATTCAGCCTTTTGCATTGAATTTCGGTCAAAATTTGAGGTTAGATGACTCTTGAGTGGCCTCATAGGAATCAGCGCAGGCTAGCCTTAGAGACAGTGCGCTGCAATGAACCCTCTAGTTAGAGACAGTGTACTGCAATGTAGTTACTACCTCTTTGGCCTGCACTGATATTCCTAGGGTCAAATTCCCACCCTTGGAATTAAATTTTTTGCCAAAATTGTTCTGATTGCTTGTTCGCTGATTGTAAATGGATGTCATGTCTCTGAAAATAGTTTTTCATATCCTTAGCTAGCCCTTCTTTGATTGGATTGTTTAATGTTTCTTTAATGTTTTCTTTGTCATTATCATTCTATAGTCAAAGTTAGAATATAGTTGATTGATCATTGTCGAAAGAAAGTGTCGTAAAATCGTCTTTTCCTTTGAAAATTGAATTGTCATAAAGTCTTCATTCATGAAAGATCAATTGATTGATGTGTGAATATGATTAGTATTTTCGTTGAAAGTGTCATAATTCCTCATTTATTTGAAAACAAAAGTGTTGTAATGTCTTCCTTTCCTTGAAAATAAATTGTCGCAAAATTGTCATTTTTATGAAAAGAGTTTATTGATCGATTGTGCATTAGTTTTCCTTTTTGTTCATTCACATTAAAGGAAATCGAAAAGAAATACATGCATTTTGCATCGTTCATATTGTATTTTTGGAATGCTTGAAAGGAATAGCTAGGGAAATTGCATTATATGTGCTCTTTTCTCTTTGTCAAAGATCTAATTACTCTATCCCTACTAACTAAGGATTTTCATTGTTAAATTGAATAGAAAGAATGCTTATCATATTAGTTGCATTTTAGGAATTGCAAACATACATCGTGTGGTGAACCTTGAAAGGTAAATTCTAAAGAAGATAAACTTAAAATTTATCTGAATTTACCTAATGGAGCATTGTCACCTAATGAAAAACATTTAGAGGTCTAGGCTAGAGACGTGTTCTGGCATTGTAAAACAAAGCAGTTATCGCTAACTTGTCTGCAATACATCTCGAGTGTGATACCTCATTCCACGTACATGAGTATATTGTAGCTCGTCCACGTACCTTCAGGTATATAGGGTGGTGTTACAGTACGTAAAGTATATGGGAATGCTCTCACTGTGCGGTTTTGCATTAGACAATGCTTATACGGACTAGCATCCACGTACCTTCGGGTATAATGGGAGGAAAACTCTAGGTTGTTATCCATCCTTAAGTAACCGAGTCGGCTGCCTTGTACACTGTGTTACGCCAAACACAACATTTGGGGAGATTGCTTGCCCATACTTCTCGGTTCTTCGGGAGGTATTCTGCAATTCACAGTTGCTTGGTAAACCTTTTTCATAGATTATCCCTCTTTTGTTTTGTTATGTTACTTTGATTAAAATAAATCTAATTGATTGTGGATAACATCCTCCATGCTCACTCCTTAGTTGATCTTAGGTTGAAACATATGACAACAAATCTAGAGTCCACCGATCAAGGAATTCCTTTTGATGGGAATCCTAGTCCTTTTCCTTCTTTCAGAAATATTGGTGCTCCTTACATGGCTACATTATCCCTACCAGGACTTACCATTGGTTTTCCAGTATGGTTGTTTTCAACCTCCTTGGTTCAAAATGTCGTGATTTCTCTGCAATCGAGTACACCTCCAACTGGACAAAATCAACCTCCAGTTGATCCTAAAGTTGACCCTTTGCCTTCTTCCTCTTTGCCTGGTGAAAGTATTGGTACTAGTAACCAGGTGGCTAAGAAGAAGAAGAAAGGGAAGAAGAAGAAGAAGAAGAAGCAAGTTCAACAGAAGGGAAACCAAGCAACCATTGCTTTAAATGCAACATCAAATGAGAAGTTGTCCATCAAGCCTCACAAAGTTCGATATCCATGCAAACTTTATGCGGGAGACCATCTTCTTCGAGATTGTCCTGATATTCCTCAGATCTTAGATGAATGGTCTTCTCATTCACATTGCCTTGTGTCATCAACTTCTAGAGATCATGTTGGTGGCACACCATCAACTAGTGGTAGCAAAGATCATGGAAAGAAGGAAAAAGTTATGTTTCCATGTAGGTTATGTGAATGGAATCATCACATTCACCTTTTTCCCTATCTGTATGAAGCCAAAAATGTGTTGGATAACCGTCCTGCTTCACTGCAGCGACTTCCATCTGGTTACAGGAAACTTTCCCTAAATCCTTCACTAGTTGATGAATTGACTGACCAAAATCAACTTTCAAACAAAACCATTCTATATGATGGTGAATCCTATGAGTCTATACCCGACCCAAATCAACAGGTCGAGGTAACAGTTGACCTGATTTCACTTTTAGTAAATCGTAATTTTCCCAAAGAGAGTGAATATGATACCACTCAAGTTATTTTTGTTTCTTTAGATTCAAAGGAGCTTGGGGGCAATCCTCTTGTTCCATCAAGACATGAGGAAAATCCTCCCACTCTCGTAACTCAAGGGGTTAATTCTCCCATTCTTATGGTACCCCCTCCAAGTAGTCTAATCACTTCCTTTAATTGGAACTATCTAGAAAGACTCTGTCTTCCTTCTTATGTGCCTTTCCAGATCATAGTACAAGTTTGTAATATGATTGTATCTGGTACTATTATAGATGAAGGTGCATCAGTGAGTATCCTTTCCTCAACTACTTGGAAAGCACTTGGTTCACCACCGCTTGTGCTTGTTACCCAGAATCTGTTAGGTTTTAATAGAGGAACTAGTCAACCGTTAGGGATCCTCCCTAAATTACCTATTACTTTGGGAGGAATCTGAGCAGAGTTCCTAGTCTTGTGTCAAGCTCGTTAAAAAATGAAACAAGGAATCTGAGCAGAGTTCCTTGTATTGTGTCAAGCTCATTAAAAAATGAAACAAGGTCCCTTGGAGCAAAGTTCCAATTCGATTATTTGATTAGATCTCATAAACGAACCTTCATTCCATCCACCTGATAGCCACGAGTAGTCTACTTAGGTGAATGTAATGAAGCTTGGGGGGCATGCAACTAATGGTAAAGTTAAGTTTTCCTGTAGGTTATGTGAAGAGAATCACCCCATTCACCTTTGTCCCTATCTGGACGAAGCCAAAAAATGTTGGATAACCGTCCTGCTTCATCTCAGCGACTTCCATCTGGTTACAGGAGACTCTCCCTTTCATCGTGTTGGGGGCATGTAAACCAATTTCAAGCATTGTTTTTCCTCATTTCAAGATTGTGTAAAAATGAAACCAGTTTCAACCAAAGTTTTTCCTCATTTCAATATTGTGTAAAAATGAAACTATTTCTAAGCATAGTTTTTCGTTTCAAGCTTGTGTAAACATGAAACTAAATCCATGCATAGTTCCCTATGGTTCAAGCTTGCGTAAAAATGAACCCATTTCCATTTTAACCCTTGTGATTTCCATTTTATCAGCCTTTTCTATTAGATGAGCCTTGGTTGTTTCATTCCATCACGACCATATCTTTCGCCGATCATACGCTTTCACCTGGTTGTTTTACATTTTTTGAGGAACAATTGCAATGAGTGGTCTTATTAGCCAATCTCTTCACATAAATCAACATGTTTTGAGAAGTTCCAACATCACTGGAACTAGTTGCTACCCTAGACACCACTCATTCCTCAAAATGGAGTCCTCTTTAAGCTTTTTTCAGACTCTCTAAACATGAAAAGATTGTCGAGTGCTTGTCCAATCCAGCTCGTTAAAGGATTGGAACCGATATCTCTCTTGTATTATTTTACACTTTTTCGGACTTGAGAGATTATTTTACGAAAAATAGCTTGTGGAGTTTTCTTTTCGTCCCTTTTCAAACTCTCTAAACATGAAAAGGACCAAGTTATCTTTGTCATTAAAGTCGTTAAAAACATCAAATAGCGACAAACTTATCCATCTAGACATGACCGAGTTTCACCTTTGCTAGACTCGTTAAAACCTCAAATAGTGATGGATTCACCCAAAGGGTGAAATTATACAACAAGCACACGTTATACTCCTCAAGCTTGATTAAAAATAAAGAGGTACTGGTTAACAATGACTGGGGAAAATTGGAAAACGGGGAAAACACTTTATGATAGCAAGTCATTCTTGAACATGACACTTTCACCTCATCACCGTGACTATGTGGGTTGGGTCATTCAGCTTGATGGTTATCACACCATTGGTCTATCATACCATCCGTTACTTTGTTTTGGGTCAATGCTACCAATCCATCTTAGTGTCACCGTCATGTCAAGAGAAGTCATTCAGTTCAAACTTCATCCTTTGTAATACCATAAACCTTGATTTTGATGACCACCATTCCTGAGCCTTCTGTTGTCAGTTGATTCTCATCTCCAAAAACATTTACCTCGTTTCGTGTCATTGATGTGGGATATATCAAGGCCCTCCTGTGACGAGTCGCTTCTTGTCGACATTAGCTCATTATCCAAGAAGTTGACTTAGAAACACCCCTGCAGTACCTTGAGGCTTGCATACATCAATGGCAGGTTTCAAACTTCTGGTGATATGTTGACATCACTGGCCTTCGACCGAAAGAATTTGTATGGTGTTCAACATAAAATAATTTTTTCACACCATGTGAAATGTATTGTAGTACCTTGAGGGTCATTATCATTATTGGTGATTCCTCTCGTGTCTGTTAACGGTTTACATCATTGGCTGGTAATCAGACGATGTCTTCCCATGTTCGACTTCAGATCATCTATTCACATGGTTAGACTTGTACTTGAATGAAAGATTGAACAGGATTGAAGACCCCAGATATAGTTTCATCCATCCGGGCTGTAATATTTTCAGGAGTACTAAATCAAATGTACAATGACCTTACATTCATGGTCATCCATTCATGGGTCTATATCTGTAGATGACTATATTTGTACATGTAATGAAAGTTTATAAGCTGAGCATGGGTATTCCTTCCCTCAATGAGTTCATGAGAAAAAATCAAATTATCATAATATATGTATTGTAATTGATGCAGGCCACTTTCCGCTTTAAAACCTCCTCTCCACATGATAAAGAATTTCACTCGACATACATATTTACTACTTCATGCTTTAGGGGGAAACTGTTACAGATTCATTTGGTCACATCAACCCCGACTTACAGATCAATACTACTAGGGCCCGTCAAACCCTAATTCAGTTGTTACATGCCCTATAGAAGTCAACCATCAGAATGCCTAGCTTACCAAGAAGTTCCATGACTGAAATCATCCAAAAACTGCCTCTAAGAAGATCAATGTAGGCAGGCCTTCATTAGGGTGCGCTGCAGTGCGGCCCAGTACACTACCAGGGTGCACTATAGTGCAGCACAACCCAGTACACTACCAGGGTGGATCAACGTAGGTAGATACACTATTAGGGTGCATTGCAGTGTAGCTAGCACATTACCAGGGTGCACTGCAGTGCAACCAATACACTACCAGGGTGCACTACAGTGCAGCTAGTTCACTACCAGGGTGCATTGGGTGAATTTGAGTGAAATTTCATAGGGGTTTGGGAATATTCTTATATATTGGATACATTTAGAAGTTTCCCAATTTTATCTACTCCTTTGGGCTCGAATTTGGATGAGGTAAGGAGTTAAGGAAAATCAATCCCTTTATCCCTTCCTCCATGGAACTAAATTCAAAGTTTGGGAGGGCATTCATTATCACCATTTATGGCATAACTTCCTTCAGTCACCTATAAAAAGACCACTCATCTAAGTGATCAGGGGCCGGCTGGGTTGGAAATCATTGAATTATAGGGAGATGCTATTAGTATGAGACTTGAGTTGATTTCAAGTATTGTAATGATGTCAAAATGTCTTGCTTGTTATGAGGAGAGGATGGGATTGAACTGGAGGAGTGATGCTGAATCAAGCAAATTGGGTTGTAACTCTTCCTTTTACTAATAAAGTGTTCAAATATTTTTCCATATGCTTTTATTTTCCATTGATGCTTTCATATGTGTATCATGTACTTGATTCCATGCTATGTTTAATCAATAGATCATTATCATATGCTTTGATCAGTTTTTGTGTTCTGTCTGTGTGTAGGGACTCTTCAAGCGGATTAAGTACAACAAGGAGCGACAGAATTGGTCAAGGGAGATAAGGAGTAAGTGAAAGCTTCAGGTAGGCTTCTTTACCTCTTATTTAATCGATTGGTCATAGAAAAAGTAGAGGATGCTTTGCACTGTTGTTCTAGACTTAGCTACTAGTCTAGGGGTTTAAGTGTTTATCTGTAGACACTAAAACTTCCCAAAACAGGATGCTACAAGGAAAAAAAAATCAAGTCATCAAAACTCAGCAAAATATATCCCAAATTGAAGATATCTTCATTTTGAATCTAATGATGTGAATGACACCTCAATCCAATATTATATGTGAAATTTATGGTCTACTGAAGTTTTTATAAAAAACTTAAAAATTAACAAGCAGGTCCCACAAGCTAAAATATGGTAGCTGATGTCAACAATACGTATTTTGACATCATTTGTACAGATAGTGATGTCGCATAATCTAAGGAATATTCTAGATTAATTCAAAGTTGACACATGGAAAGCCCATATTGGTTGGATAAGGCCCAATCCAAGGGCGCCATTTGGTCCAATCAAAGGGTGCCACGTGACAACTCAGGATTGGCTGGTTGGGCATGGAATAGGCCATATTTAGTAGGAAAATTAGCTAGGATATTGGTCACAACTATATTTGGTAGGTCAATCAATTTGGCAGTGGATTTGGCAGTTTCGACTAAGTTTAGTAGCTTTTTTTGGAGGCATTTTGGTGGAGGCCAGAGTTGGCACAATCACGGAACCTCTGGTGAAATTGAGGGGATGAAAGTGTAGAACCGTTAGTGAAAACATTAGTTAACCTCACATACTATTGGTGTATTTATTTTATATGAAATTCTTAATAGTCATTGAATGGTCCATAGGTCAAACCCGTGACCACTAGGTTGGTAACAAACTTGATAGTTCACGATGGCCACTTGCACCAATTGTTGGATTTTTTAATAATGCGCACACAAATGTATTTAAATGGGACCATTTGATGCCAAACATGGAGGGAACTATGCACAACCGATTAACGGGACCATTTGCCTATGGAACCCTGCCCATGTTAGAACTGTGCCACCCTCATGTGTGATTTTCAAGACAGATTCTAGGGGATTATTTGTAGGGAATGTTTGACAAAGAATCTTGTAGGGAATCTTTAGATTCCCTAAAAGTCACAGTGATTGAATTGGGCCGAATTTAAAGTTAAATTTTACATTTTTCACTAGGAATTCAACCATGCAGTCTGCTTCTTCATCCAAGAAGTGGATTTTTAGGCCATCCCCGAAATTGGAGGTATATGGTGTAATTTTTTACATGTATTCTTTTTTATTTCACTGAGACTAATGCAAAATTCCTCTCCACTTTGAGTCGGGCATGAAGACGTAGGCCACATTAGGTGAACCATTATCAAGTTGTTTGTGCTCTTTTTTTTATGGTTGCCTATGTTTTTCCTCTTCTTTGATGTGTATGCACTTATGGTTATCATGCTCGTTTACATGCAATTCTAAATACATCTGTGATGTAAAAATATATGGATCAATTTTGGTATCAGAGCATGTCTTCTTGATGTGAATTGCATGAGTGAATGTTAACTAGGAATAAGCTCTAAAACGGTGAAGGTAAACTTAAGTCCTTTGATCTAGAAGTTAGGCATGCAACACAAAGAATGAAAATGGCAGATCATGATGCTTGTTTTGAGGAAGATAAATATTTTCATAAATAGTTTTACACCATGGACAACAAAGCTGAAAAATTGTTTATAGAGTATGAGAAGGCATTGTCAAAGAAGGAGAAGAAATAACTAGAAGAAGATCATGCTTTAGTAAATCAAGGAGGAGGAGAGCCTCCTGAACCCCCATATCCATCTTCAATTGAAATCTCTTCTTATTCCTCTTCTCACTCTCATAATTCTAACAGGAAACATATGAATGCTTCTAAAAACCATTTCTTTAAGTTAGATGTAAAGTTTGTCTTTCCCATGTTTAATGAAAAATGTAATGTAGAGAAGTTAAACAATTGGATTAGATAGATTGAAGTGTATTTATTGATTCAATAGATCGAAGAAGATGAGGACAAGATCCAATTAGAATATCTTTGGTTGAGTGGCACTGTTCTCTTCTAGTGGGAGAGAAATCATCATAAAGGTAGTAAAGATGTGGGTAAACTCATTTCCTCTCGGTCTGATTTTGTTTTTGCATTGAAAGATAAATTCTATCATTTGGGCTATCTGCAAAATAATTTGATGGAATGAAAAATATTTGTGGCAAGGAAAGGGCCAAAGTGTGGAAATTTTCATAAAAGAATTTAGAAAACAATCTTTAAATTTATACATTCCTTTAGATTGACCTACGATTGTGATGAAGTATATTGGTGCATTACATAGTTATTTCAGAAATTCTTGATTGTTGTTTGAACCTACTACTATTGATGTGGCTAGTGTCAAGGCCATCCATGTTGAAAGCAGGGGTAAACATGACAAGGAATATCATCCCAAGAAATCATCATGCAAACCTAATAACAACAAATTCAAAGGAAAATGTGAGGGAAAGGACCTAAAGATAGTGAAAACCAAGAGAGAAGGAGGAGGAAACCCATCTTGCACATATTGCAAAAAGGAAGGCCACGATGATGAACATCGTTGGAAGATGCATCCAGAATTGAAGGAAAAGAGATTTGGTGGAAAGGGAAAGTAGAAGACAACGAAAACTATGCAATAGGACCTTGTATCTAACTTTGGTGATGAGATGTAAATTAAAGTTGTGGGCGATAGAAGGTAACATTTCTCTTCATGTTAATGGAAATTCTTAAATTCATGAAAAGTTCAAGTTCTTCAAATGAGCCTCTTGTTGATGAATGAAACATGTGTGAATTTTTCCATATTAGGATTGTGGTGAAACATAATAAAGTGGAAACATTATTTGACCTAGGCTCTCATGTAAATTTTATTTCAAAATCCATAGTTAAAAAGTTGGGATTGTAGACCATGCCTCATCTTAAACCCTACCCTCTTTGTTGGATATGTAACAAAGAAAAATTACATGTAACCAAGAAATGTAGGGTTAGGATTGTTATTACATCAGAACTTGTAGATGAGGTAGATATGGGTGTTGTATCATTGGATATATGTGGTATTTTTTTGGGGAGTCCGTATTTGTATGACAGGAAAGCAGTTTTCTTCTGGCATGAAAACAAATACCACCTCGCAAAATATAAGGTGGAGTATATTGTCAAAGCCCATCATGTGAAAATCAATGCAAATCTTGTTAGTGTAGTTCAAATGAAGAGGTTGATTAACTCCAACAAAAGTTTCATGCTCATGGTTGTGAGAATAAAGGATGTAGAAGCATTTGAAGCTTTTCAAGGTTGTGATCTCGCTCATAAGAAATAATTGTATGAGATTGTTTCTAACTATGGTGGGATTTTTTATGAACCAAGTGGGTTTCCTCCAAAGAGTGAAATCCAACATAGAATTCATCTTGAAGAATATGATCCTTTACCTAATGTGAGCATGTACAGGTTGTCAGCTATTTTACTGGATGAGATCAAGAAACAAATGTATGAATTGTTGAACCAAGGGATCATAAGGCCTAGCTCTTATCCATATAGTTAGCCCATAGTGTTGGCTACAAAGAAGGATGGAACATGGAGGATGTGTGTGGACTATCAGGCACTCTTATTAGATTAGTTGAAAAATGTTGTTTATTTCACCAAATTAGATTTGCGTAGTGGATACAACCAAGTTAAAATTGCATAATAGGATGTGTGGAAGATGGCATTCAAGACAAAGCATGGGCTATTTAAGTGGATGGTAATTCCATTTAGGCTATGCAATTCTCTGAACACATTTGTGAGGGTGATGAACAATATTTTCAGACCTTTTATTGATGAATTTGTGCTTGTGTATCTTGATGATATACTTAATTTTATCAGAAATTGGGAAGATCATGTGATTCAAGTTAAGAAGGTGCCTGATGTTTTGAAAAAAGAAAAATTTTATTTGAAAATTTCCAAATGTGTGCTTGGTAAGACTTCTTTGGTTTAATTTGGTTATATTATTGGAGGAGGACAATTGAAAATTGACCCTTCAAATATTGATGTGATTGTTAATTGGCCTAAGCCTGCCAATGTTACAAAAGTCCATAGCATTTTGGATGCAATGCAATATTGGATAAGTTCATTGCCAACTTCTCCATCATAGCATCTCCTTTGCATTCTTTGACAAGTGTGAAGCCAAATTTTCAGCGGGGAGGAAAGAAACAAAAGGGTTTTGATACCCTAAAATAGAATATTAGTACTGCACCAGTTTTGGCCTTTCCTAAGCTCCATAAACCCTTTGAAATTGAGATAGATGCCAATGTCTACGTGATGGGATAAGTGTTCATTCATTAGAGGAAACTGATATGTTACCATTCAGATATATTCTCTCAAGATATTATGAATTATCCCACTTATGACAAGGAGTTGTATGCTTTGGTGCAAAGCGTGAAGAAGTGGAAACACTACTTGATTGGTAAGGAGACAATTATTCATATAAATCACCAACCCTTACAGTACCTACAATCTCAAACCAAGTTGTAGTAGGCATGTCATTTTAGGTGGATGGGATTTCTTCAGCAGTTTCACTTGGTAATCAAATACAAAAATGGCACTAGCAATAAAGTAGCATATATTCTCTCTCATCCTCCTATTTCTACATATGTTATTTTGTAAAATGCTTCTTTGTCTCATGAAATTTATGTTGAACAATATATTGTTGATGAAGATTTCAAGGATATTTATGAAAATATAACCCATGGATCACAGGTAGACAATTACCATTTGGAAGGACAACTTTTGTACCATGTTGGAAAATTGTGTATTTCCACTAATGAAATGGTCCATGTAATATAAGAAGCACATACTCCTCTTATGTTAGGTCATTTTGGTGGAGGGAAAACTTTGTGTCCTTTGCAGAGGCTATGTTATTGGCCTCATGTGAAAGAGATTGTATCAAAATAAGTAAAGGGATGTGTGATGTGTTTTGTTTATAAGCCCAATAATGGAAAATTGGGGCTACACACACCACTCTCTGTTCCTTGTCTTCCTTCAGAAAGTTAGTCGATGGATTTTGTTAGGGTTTTTCCTTTGTTGAGAAAGTGTCATGACTATTTGTTTTTCGTAGTGGATTTATTTGGTAATATGTGTGTCTTAATTACATGTAAGAAGCAAACAATTTTAGAGTAGACTACTCAACTCTTTTTTCATTATGTGTGCATCCACTTTGGGCTGCACACATCCATTGTATCTAGTTGAGATTCCTGAATTCTTGGGGAGTTTTGGAAAAGTTTGTGGAAAATGATGGACACCAAACTAAAGAGGAGCACGAAATTTCATCCATAGACTGTTGGAAAAAATAGTTTGTCAAATGCACAGTGGTTCACTTGATTTGAGGCTATTGTGGCAAGCATCTCAAGCTGTGGGATGAGCAACTTCCTTATGTGAAACATGCATACAATAGGGAATTGCATTCATCCACCCAAAGCTCACCATTTGAGACATGTTTTAGATACCTTCCAAAAGATCCCTTAGACATGTTATTTGGGAAGGATGAAGATTCTAGTGAACAAAGTGACAAGGAAAGAGCACATAATTCCATTTAGTGCATCAAAATGATTCACCAGACAATAGCGGAACACTTGGAGAAAATTCAATCTCGATACAAGGCTTGACATGAAAAATACTAATTTGATCACCAATTCCAAGTTGGAGATAGGGTATGGCTCCATATTAGCATGGACAAAATGAAGGTGGAAGACAAGAAATTGAGACTAATTATATATGGTCATTTCACCATCTTGGAGTAGATTGGAGAAAATTCATTTCACCTTGATTTTCTAGCATACATGCAAATGTATTTTGTGGTGAACGTTGAAAACTTGAAGATATATGAGCCTCCTTTGATCTTCAACACCGAGGAGGTTGGACACATTCCTTTAGTGGATGATTTTTCACTAGAGTATTTTGATAAACTGCATGAAGAATTCAATCTTGATAGGAGAACTAGGACTTCTTGACAGAATACCTTCGTATTGGTTTCAAGGGGATGCATCCTGGTAAGGCCCAATGGATTGAAAAGGAGAAAGTGAGGGAATAATTCCCTCACTTTCTATTTGATTAATAAGGCTTTTGGAGGCCCAAAATCTCATTAGTGGGGAGGAATGATCTAGGAGGATCCTAGAAGGCCAAATTTTTGAACTCCTCAAAACTCAGTGAAACCTATCCCAAATTGAAGATATTGTCGTTCTAAATCTAATAGTACAAATGAAACCTTAGTCTGATACTATATGTGAAAGTTATGGCCTGCTGAAGTTTTTGACAAATGACTAAAAAAATTGTAGGAAAGGCCCACAGGCTACCACATGGCAACTCACGTCATTATTATAGATGATGACATGATCCATATGAAAAGTGATGTGGTAGAATCCAGGGAATATTCTAGACCAATCTGGAGTTGACATGTGGAAAGCCCAGATTGGATGGATAAGGCCCAATCCAAAGGTGCCATTTGGCCCAATAAGAGGGATGCCATGAGGCACCCTGTGATTGGCTGGTTTGTCCTAGACTAGGCTATATTTAATGGACAACTTGGAGAGGAATTTGGTCGTAACTATATTTTTTGGGTCAGTCAATTTGGTGGTAGACTTGGCAATTTCGACTAAGCTTAGAAGGTGGTTTTGGAGGCCTTTTGGGAGAGGCCAGAGTTGGCACAACTGCCAAACCTTTGGTCAAGCTAGGGGGATGAAGGTGTAGAATCATTACAAAAATAATCCAATGTTTAACTTGACATATATTCAATGCATTATTTTTATATAAAAAAATTAACAGTCATTGAATGGTCTACAAGTTGAACTTGTAACCACTGGGTTGGAAACGAGCCCGTCAGCCCATTGTGGCCACATGCACCAACTATGGGATTTGTTAACAATGTCCACTCCAATGTATTTAATGTATAAAATATGTGATAGGTTAACCCGATAATGCAATATAAATCAAAGCAGAATACTATAACCTACTTCTACTATCAATTTGTGGAAGCTTAAGATCAAGCTAAAAAATATTACCAGAAGAAGAAGAATTGATGGCACAATACACATGAAAATACCTCCAAAACCATGGTATTATCATACATGGTGGAAATGCATAGGAATTATACAAAGCCTTAGCTCTCACAGCTAGCCAGCTCTCAGTACAATCCTCACAGATGCTGACAGACAATCTTGGCTTCTCTCTAGCCTTTCTCTCTGCCCTCCAAGCTCCTATTTCCTTGTGATGTTCCTTGTGGATGATTAGCTTATTACCAAGTGGAAAACCTCCTTCAAAAGTGCACAATCCTCAAGGATAAATCCTTCACTGCATGCAGGAGTTTTCTCCATGAGAAAACACATGCAACTGATAGTACATTGTCCTTGAACATTAATCTCAACTGGGTCTTTCTTATAATAGACATGCATGTGTTTCTGATGAGGGAATCTTTAGTTAACTGGAGTAGCACTAGTTGAGTGCATTAATGCATCAACTAACTATTAACTCACTATTAATTCCTCAAACAGTTTGAAACTAATTTAACTGGACTTAACTCAGTAAATTGAGTTAACTAATTAAAACTAAATATAACTCAATCTTATCTCCTTAATTTAAGTGATAACTCTTGCATGACTTCAGAAAGACTTCTAACTTGAATTTATCCAACTAATTAATTTAAAATATATTAATTAATTATTTCCAAGTAGCTGTTAAGACTAAATTAGATTTTAATTCACAATTTAATTCAAGGACAAATTAAATTGGAATATTCTTGTTGCCATATTTCAACACTTCCTCTCAACAAGAAAGAGATTATCTGCCACCCCGATGCTGTCTCTATGGAACTCGAATTTACACTTTGACAATGCCTTTGTCAAAATGTCAGCATCTTGCTCCTTTGTCAAAATATACTGCAACAAGATGATCCTCCTTGCAACATGATCAACAGCTTGCTTTACCTTGTAAAGCCAATGAGAACTCACAACTGACTTGTTCTCCGATCTCGGAACCACATCCTAAACACTGTTATGAACTATGGAGTCATACTCCTCCACCATAGCATCAACCCAAATCGACTGCTGCACTGGTTCCTCAAAGGAAGGTGGCTCAGTCTCAACACATTCCCTAGCAAGGGCCATGTATCCAGTGTACCTCTCAAGTGACATCTTCTATCTGCGCTGAGAAGATGATGCTCCCACATTCTCTCTCGCATCCTCCAACAATCTGTTAGCTTCTCTTGTGTGCTTTCGTCTATCTCTGGAAGACTCTGCTTGAGTGGATGTCTCCACTCCTAGAACCTCTACATGCGGCTACTCCACGTCAATCTAAGGCTCCTCCTCCTTAGGAACCAACAGTTCCTCCATAGCCTCTAGTTGTAGCTCCCTCTCAAGGGAAACTTGCATGGCCTTTTACTCATCAAACTTGAGATCTCTGCGAACCATTGTCCTCTGAATGGTAGGCAAGTACACCCAATAGTTGTGAGGTGTATTAGTGTACCGCACAAATATCCCCAACTCTGTTTTCGGCTAAAGGTTCTTTCGTGCATCCTTTGTCACATGGAAATATACCGATGAGCGAAATATCCTGAAGCGACGCATATCTGGTCTCTTACTGGAGAAAGATTCCTTTGGTGTCTTCGTCCCAATTATGCGATACAGGCTTCTATTCTGCAAATAGACTGTTGTGCTACATGCCTCAACCCACAACTGAAGTGGTAGGCTTTGGTCATACAACATTTCCCGTGTTTCCCCTACAATAGTTATGTCTTCCTCTTAGCCACCCCATTTTTCTGTGGGTTATGAGGTGTCGTCAACTCTTGTTTAATTCCTTCCACTGCACAGAATTCCTTAAACCCTTGAGAGACATATTCTCCACCATTTTCGCTTCTCAAGGCCTTGATCTTCTTCCCTGGCTCTTTCTCAACCAAATATTTGAACTCACATAACTTTGTGAAAGTTTGGTCCTTCTTCTACATGAAATAAATCCACCATTTACGAGAATAGTCATCAATGAAAATCACATAATACTTTTGTTTCATTGTGGATGCCGTCAAGAATGGTCCACACAAATCAGTATGAACTTGCTCTAAGATAGCCTCTACTTGACTATCTCGATCATGAAAGGAAGACTTGGTGTACTTTCCCAATGTATAACCTTTGCATGTGTCAACTTGCTCAAGTTTACCTTTGGGAATTCCTATAGATATCTGTTGCATTATCTTCAATGCCCCATGATGCAAATGGCCCAACTGCCTGTGCCACAACTCGCCAATGTCTTGGATTTGCACCAATTCTGCTTTCATACTCAATGCTGCACAATCATCTACCTCTAGTTGATAGAGATTCTTCACCCGAATCCCTATCCTCTTAGTTTGACCCGTGGCTATGTGTCTTAGGAACATCTTTCCTTTACTGAAGACAACATCGTAGCCTTTGTCCTCCAACGTCGTGACCGATACAATTTCTTCTTCAGTCTAGGCACATACATCACATCTGTCAAGGTGAGAGGAGCTCCATGCTCCCTATGAAAAGCAATCGTGCCCACTCTTGAAACACTATACCTTCCTTCATCACAAATATTTATGCACATCTTGAGGTATTTCTCCTCCAAGGCACTGAATAAATTTTTATCACTCGTCATGTGGAATGAGGCTCCATTGTCAAGATACCAGACACAATGCATCATCGATGACACCATGCATGCGATGAGGGTAAAGTTCATTTTGAATTGAGAGGCTAATGCCTCACCTTCTGAACCTTCTGAGGATCCCTTCTTGGACTTCTTCGATGGGAAATTAGTCACATAATGTCCCATCTTGTGACAATTAAAGCATCTTACTTTAGGCATGTAACCCTTCTTCCCTCCTGTTGTGGCCAGCAACAACCCCCCTTCTTATTTAGTGTTATTCCTAATACTAAATAAGTGGGGACCCTTAGTTAAAAATTTTAAAAATCAAATTAGTGTTTAAATTTCCTTTTTTTTAAATTACCATCATAAACTTAGGAAGCCCCCCTTCTAAAATCCAAAAATCTAAGTTTTATGATAAGGTAAATCTTTCCTTACGAATATCGCATCGGGAAAAAGATAACAGGATACCTCCTTATGAGATGAATTTTAAACATTGTGAGATTGTGATGTGCGATAATGAAATATCGCATCGCATACAACACAATTTACAATGAAACACTTCCATTTGCCGATGTGATGACGTAGAACAATTAGACGTCCTGTGGCAAGATCCCACTAGCAATCCTACTGAGAATCTCACCAAACTATCTCAGATCGCAGGAGCATATGCCTCTGCAACTATTGATAAAGCATCTGAGGTACAACAATTGCTAAAATAAAAGGAAGACCATATACAAGCTTTGCAACAACAGTTGCAACAAGCTAATGCAAACAATGAAGCACAAAAACAACTTGAAAGGTTACAGCAGGACTTCCAGCAGATGCAGATAGGATATCAGAAAAGTTTGGATGAGAAAGGGAAGCAGTTACAGGATTTACAGGAGATGCACAAGGACAATCCTAAACTTATAGAATTCATCACAGAGTCCATTTCCTTGAATGAACAATTACTACAGCAGCAGAAGGAGCAGCCACGACAGCAAGCAGTATTATTGATTGTGTAAGTGAAAATTTGCACAGGGAAAATTTGATCGCAGAGACCACTCCAGGATATTTACCTAACGCACAACAACTACAGGCAGATTGGAAGCAAAAGGCAAAAGAAAAGGCAGAAGCAATTCAAGGCTTAACCAAGTTAAACCGGGATTATTACTGGGCTTACTTGGTAAAGCCACATAGCCAATGGATGAATCTCAAGTGTATCATCAATGCGGCTGAAAAGATGGTGCGAGCTCTTGTCGATTTTGTTTTCTCAGCTCAACTAAAATCGGAAGTCGTCCAACCGACTCTTCTCAAACAAATGTTGCATGCATGTGATTTCAAGGACGAAATACAGAAGTAGTTTAATTTTAGATTCAATTTTAGTTTTAATTTTGTTTTATTTTCCTGAAAAGAGGATGGTCATTTAAACGCATCCTATATTTTTGTAATAATTTATTTTTAGATTTTCTAGCAGTATTTAAACCCTTCTCATGCATTTAGAGAAGGATCCTGAAATTTATCAAAAACTTATCCCCAGAACATGCACTTTTGTACCCTCTGAGCAGGTTTTGATGAATGAATGAAACAGGATTTATTGATGTTTGCATTTAATATCTGCTACTGATGTTGCACTTTTGTACTCTTAGTGGATATTTGATCAAGAAGAGATAAATCATTATCACTTGAAGCTCATGAGTAGGACTAGTTATAAATGGTATTTCTATCTCTTAACTATTTTGGCCTTGTGTAAAAGTGATTTTCATGTTCAGTTATTTATATATTGATGTATGAATGCTTGAGTTATCATCTGGCACTTTTGTATGGTGATAGCTATTTATTTATGCTTAGTGTATGAATAGCTCATTATGCGATATGTTTATCACAACTGTTTCGTCTAACTTTTTATACGAAGTGGTTCATCTTTATTGAATTTTTTTTCTCATAGTAGCTGAATGATCTTTATTACTAGTTGTTGTTTTAAATCATTTTAGATCGCATAAAAGAAAGATTACACCCCGGGTTAGCGTAGATTTACATATTTCTATTTATTAGAATATAATTTCCTTATTATTAGATTAGAATTAGAGTAGAAGTATTCCATTTAGAAACTATTAGAAACAGAAATATTCATCTTTCTCACACACACACATAAATTGGGAAACTGGTCCCATATCTCCAATCGGAACCGCTATACCAAACGGAAAAGGAGCTGCCAACCAAGGTCTGGACCGGGCAAGTATCCCCTTGTTGTAGACCCGATTTTCGGGGCTTCAACATATTTGGTGCTAGAAGGAGGGCCACCGAACTGTGAATGGCAAGAAAATCCAAATCTAAATACCATTCTGAGAGTAAATCACCCTCACCATCTCCTCCGACTTCTCCATTGCATTCTGAAACCTAAATGCAGAGTTAGAAGTCGCTGGAGCAACAGCCGCTGCTACAAACCCTGATATTTCAGAACAATCTACTATTGAACCTCCTGAAGTTAAATCTTTCATTCACAAACTTCAGCAACTTTCTATATCTCCTCAAAAGTATGATAAATCTCAAGGCAGCATGACTTCGCAATATAATCCTGCTCATCCTCTCACCGGGTTAAAGAGCGAAAAGTTTGGTGTTCAGCCAACCGAATTACCTCTGCCTAATAGGAAGAGAGAAAGGAAGTCTACTAAAGGATCCGATAGCGAGATTCTTTCATCCTCATCATCCATCTCAACCTATTCACTGTGAAGTCAACCATCCACTCCTCCACTTCAAATCATCATCCATCAGCCTATTGCAACTTCCTAAACTCCTTCTCAACCATCTGGAGTCATAATACCCTCATCTTCTCAACCACAGGGATCATCTTCTGCACTTTCCTCTGTTAGTAGTTCAACAATGGCCCAAACTCCATGGAATAACCCAGGGGCAGTCTTAATGCCTGCACCCTTGAGTCAGTTATCGGCCCATCCTAAAAAATGGTTGCCTAAGTTTAACCCTGAGGCAGGCATGCTAGCGAAAGAGCATATAAATAACTTCATGTTATCTATAAATCTCAATGGAGTTGTTAATGAGGATGCTATTGTTCGACTTTTTCCTTATACTTTGCAAGGAATAGCCGGATCATGGTATTTCTCATTACCTTCTGGATCTATTACTAGTTGGGAAATCTTTCAAGAACAATTCCTGACCAAGTTTGGTGACAACAGATCTACAGCGACACTGATCAATGACTTGTCTAATCTTAGGGCCGAGTCAAGAGAAACTATCAAAGATTTCAATTTACGTTTCAATAAAATTTTAAACAAAATTCCTACTGCTTCTCAGCCTAGTGAAGAAGTGCGAAGTGAATGGTACATTACCGCTTTACCATCAAACTTAGAAATCTTTGTTGATAGGGCTAACAAAACAACCTTAGTTGAAAATATGAAAGAAGCGATAGCAGTAGAGAAACGTATTACGGCCCTAGAAAAGAAAAATGCGATAGAAGAATGAAAGTCTAAGAAGGTGTCCTTCAAAGAAGATCCCAAGAAGAAACAACCGAAAGATCCATTTGATTTAGAAGGATTACAAAAAGTTTTGAAGACCATGTCTAACGAAATAGTCGACATTAAGAAACAAGTGGTAGAAACTTCTTCTAAAAATCCATACAGGCCTTTTAAAAGAAATCCTTCAACTGATTCTAAACCCCCTAACGCTATATCAAATTCTGGGTCAGAAGAAGAAGAAGAGGAAAACACTATCGAAGAACATACTGATGAAGAAGAAATTGTAGAGTTACAAGGTATGTGGGATTTCATCCTCCCAAATGAAGAAGATCAAGAGGCATTCCCGGTTAGTACTAGTAGCAGAAATCAGCTTGATTCTCCTCAACCTACACCTAAGCCAAAGAGCGCAAGCTCAATGACAAAGGATAAAGTCGCATTCAAGAAATCATTACCTAAAGCGACTCAAACCAGCCCAGTCCAAACAGACACATCTACTCCATCTAAAACGCTAATTGTTTCGGATGAAATGGAGTATAACATCGTAGAGGATATGAAAAAGACTAGGGCCAATATTACTTTTTTTGAATTGAGTAAGTTAAAACACCAACAAAAAGTACTTTTGAAAGAATTACATGTCGTACCAGTTGGGCCTTTACCAGCTGCTGTAATCTCTCAAGCTTCTCATGATATGGGAAGACCTCCAACTAGCACGATGAATAAAGTTGATCCAAACAATATCACATTAATTGGAGGAAGATCGAGATCACATACTCCGCCATTTCTCCTTACTTATGAAATTTTCAATAAAAACGTGCATAATTTCTTAGTGGATTCTGGAGCTTCATCAAATATTTTACCAAGTTCAATTTGCGCAAAATTGAATGTTCAACCACAAAAATCCGCTGTACGCATAGTCCAATTATATCGATCGCAAGTCGAAGTGGTTGGCGAGTTAAATCAGGTTACCATAAGGCTGTCATCCAACCCAAAGGTATGTCAAGTTATCGACATTTTAGTTGTTGATATTCCTGAATTTTATGGCTTAATTCTTAGCAGAGACTGGTCAGAAAATCTTCATGGATACTTTGCAACTGACTGGTCCCACATGTGGCTGCCTTATAATGGTAAACCAAACGAAATAAAAGTTGAGCACGAGTGACATCAGAAATACATAGTGACAGAACTCGAGGGAGAAAATGAACCAGTAGCATACAATTCTAACATCATAGGCAACTATTCAGTAGATTCTTTCTTAGGAAATTTTAATGCTCATACTTCACCTTACTTAGAACATTCTGTTTTATCTCAAGTAGAAAATTTTTCTCAAACAGATAGTTCTAAATGTATTAATTTTATAGATAGTCCTGTAAATAAATCTTTGTTTTGGAAATTTTTTTTTGATGGTTCTAAGTCTAACGAAGGAGTAGGAGCAGGATGCGTGTTAGTAAGCCCAGAGGGAGATAAAATCATGCTAACTTGCAGACTCGAATTCAAGTGCACCAACAATACCGCAGAATACGAAGCTCTAGTCCAAGGGTTGTACAAGGCAATCGGATTAGACATCAAATACCTGTAAGTTTTCGGAGATTCAGAAATTGTAATCAGACAGGTACATAATACTATACACTGTTTATTAGGTCATTTAAAGCATTACCAATCTTTAGTTCGAGATCTGACTGAACATTTTATAGCATTTAATATTTCCCCAATTCCCAGACTCTAGAATGCTAGCGTAGACCTCTTAGCCAACGTAGCTTCCAAGCGCATTCCTTCAGAAGATTTTAGCCCTGACCAATTTTCAATTTAGTTAATTTTTTGACCATCTATCCTTGATAACGCTACCAATTGGAGGATTTTCAACGATGATCCTGATATCATGAGTTTTCTCACATCTGAAGGATCCTACACCAATCAAATAATCGACGAAGACCAACATGACCAACAATTGCAACATGATAGTACTAACAATGCTATACCTAAATCAGTAGTAAAATTAGAAGACCTTTATGATTTGAATGATCGATTCAAAAGATCTACCAATTCAAAACTCCAAAGTTCTACTTTGAATTATGAATTATTAAATCTAGGAACTGATGCCAAACCCCAGAATATCAACCTAGGCCTTGGCCTAGCCCCTGAAGACAAATTAGCATATATTCATCTCTTAAAACAATACAAAAGTGTCTTTACTTGGAATTATGATGAACTAAAAACATACGACACCTCCATCATCCAACATACTATCCCAATGATCGATAATGAAAAACCTGTCCAACAAAAGTTGAGAAAGATCCATCCAAATTTAGAAAACCAGATCAAAACTGAACTCAACAAGTTATTGAAAGCCAAAATAATCTTTCCCGTTAGACATTCTAAATGGGTCTCCAATATGGTACCTATTAGAAAGAAAAACGAAGATATCAGAATCTGCATTGACTTTCGAAACCTTAACAAGGCCTACCAAAAGGATAATTTTCCTTTACCTCCCATGGAACAAATACTGCAGGTAGTTGTGGGCTCAGAATTAATGTCATTCTTGTATGGATTCTCAGGATACAACCAAGTGCTGGTACATCCCAACGATCAATTAAAAACGACATTCAGAACTAAGTGGGGCACGTACACATATCAAAAGATGCCATTTGGTTTGATTAACACGGGTGCCACTTTTCAAAGAGCCATGGACATTGCATTCAAAGGGTTAGTTAATAAGTCAGTGGTAATCTACTTGGATGATATTACTATTTATTCCAAGAAACGAAACAACCATCTCAGGGATTTAAAACAAATCTTCCAACGTTGTTTAAGGTATGGGATTTTTCTTAACCCGAAGAAATATTTTTTCACATTAAGTGAAGGAAAGCTTCTAGGATTCATTGTGTCAAAATCTGGAATTCACATCGATCCTGACAGAATCAAGGAAATTTCTGCAGCTCCCCTACCTCACAACAAGAAAGCCATGCAATCTTTCCTTGGCTAGATTAACTTTGTAAAAAGATTCGTCCCAAACTTTTCGAGAATCGTGTCCCCTTTACAAACCATGATTGAAAAGAACGCAAACTTTAAATGGGGCCAAGATGAACATGAGGCATTCAATCTGATCAAACAAGAAATTATCAATGCTCCATCTTTAGCAACTCCAAATTTTTCCGATCCTTTTATTTTGTATACATTTGCCTCAGATAGATCATATGCTGCGATACTCACTCAAGCAAATCAAGAAAAGGCGGAAGCCCCAATTTCTTTTTTCAGTTCCAATTTACAAGGTGCTGAATTAAATTATTCAGATGTGGAGAAACAAGCTTATGCTGTTTTTAAAGCAATTAAATATTTCAGACCTTTCTTATTCAAAACACATACCAAGATCATAGTACCATTTCCAGTTGTAAGAAATCTTCTAGTACAGAAGGATGTGGGTGAGAAGAAGGCAAATTGGGTTACTGCCTTACAAGAATACGATGTAGAAATCAGACCAGCAAATATTGTAAAAGGTCAAGGCTTTTGCAAAATGCTGGCAGGAGCATCGCTAATGCCCAAAAATCCATTTGAAGAGGTACAAGTGTACGAGGTAAGCCTAAACGATGCTGAGTCATTATATGCTGATATTATTTATTATTTAAAGAATGGATATGCCCCTTCAAACCTCGATCATACAAAGAAAAGAGCCCTGAGGTTAAAAGCCAAGAAATATCAACTTGTGAATGACGTTCTTTTTAGAATAAATTATGATTCTGTTATGCTTAGATGTCTTGAGAAATCTGAAGCTGAAAAAGTCTAGCAGGAGCTCCACGATGGGCCAGCAGGCGGACACTACGTTGGAGACACCACTTCTCATAAGATCTTACGCGTAGGCTATTACTGGCCCACATTATTGAAGGATGCACATAACTACGTAAGGAAATGCCAAGTCTGTCAAATCGTTGCTGGGAGACAAAAGAAACCATCCTTGCCACTGCAACCAGTTACCATCGAATAGCCATTCGATCAGTGGGGATTGGACATAATAGGTGAGATCATTCCTCACTCTTCTAAACAACATAGATACATTCTGACAGCGACAGATTATTTTACAAAATGGGTAGAAGTAGTTCCACTCAAGACGGCTAATGCTGAAAATATCATTGAATTCATAGATCAGTTCATAATTACCAGGTTTGGATTGCCTTCCACTTTAATGTTTGATAATGCATCATACTTTTCTAGTAATGCAATGACTAAATTTGCACTCAAAAGGGGTTTCAAGCTTAAATACTCGGCCAATTATTATCCGCAGGGAAATGGGCTAGCTGAATCTACAAATAAGAACTTAATTAGAATCATTAAGCGAACCATTGACCAAAATCATAAAAATTGGCATAAGTCCTTAATATATGCTTTATGGGCAGATCGAATAACGCAGAAGGCCTCTATCAGCACTTCTCCCTTTAATTTAGTTTATGGGAAAGAAGTGGTTCTTCCAACACATCTGGCAATTCCCTCTTTAGCCTTGGTCCAATATATTGATGAAGTACCGACTTCCTCTTTACAACTTAGGAAGCTAGAATTAATTAAATTAGAAGAACAACGAGAACAGGCTAAAATAACTCACGCTCATCATTAAGCATTGGCAAAGGCCTCTTTTGATTCCAATATGATATCCAGAAAAGATTTTCAGTTAGGAGATCTAGTTTTAAAATGGGACAAGGCACATGAGGAAAAGGGAAAACATACAAAATTTCAAAGAATGTGGCTTGGTCCCTTTCAGATCATAGAAGTCATAGGTCCATCTACCTTCATGTTACAATATTTAGCATGGAAAAGGGATTCTTTACCTATTAATAGTCAGATTCTTAGGAAATATTTTCCATAGAAGAATATTCTTCTATTTTTGTAGAGTAGTTGTTTTTCTTTTCATAATAAAACCAGTTGTGAATGGTTACAATAGGCATTTACGAAAAAGACACCAATTCTCTTTCAAATTGTGATCTTTCGCTTGTATAAATAGAAAATCTTTTGGAAAATTGATCTTTATTATTAAAAGATACAGTTAAAAACTCTAGCCTAGATATGATACTAGTTTCAACTTCATAAAATTTGATGAAAACAACCTTTAGCGAGAAATTGTTTTATATCAGTGCAATGAAAGGTATCAATAACAAAATAAAGATTCTCTGTAGAACAGCTATTTCCAAAAAACTCTATTATTGTTGTCCAGAGCTATCTTAAGGAAACAATGACTTCCTCCCTACTAAGGAAATCACAACTTTCAAAGGAACAATCCACGGATACACTTTATCTTAAAGAGTGAGAGGTCTCATCGCGAGCTGGCTTATCATAATCACAGATATTATAACTTGCTGACTTTGCCAATACTGCATACCACAACAGGGCAATGACTCGAGATTGTTAAAATCAAAAGACAAGGGGTCTCATCACGAGCCAACTTATTCAGCAAAGTTATAAATCAGTGAATGACTGTGTCATGAATTGGCTACCAAACCAAGACATTGCTCTTTAAGAATAAAAAGAAAATCAAAGCAACAAGTGTGGGTGTGGACTCTTCTTTGGGAATTGTAGGCTTCTTTAAGTAGGATACAGGATCATTGCTAGGTAACAGGTAACCCTGTCGAGGCTATAAATGCCTGCTGGCAACAGAGGCTCTACCTACGACAAATGAGCATATTTAAAACTGGTTTACAGAGAAGAATTTTCTTATCTTTACAAGCCAAGTAATGACTGATGTGAATACAAGGACTAGCTTGAGGCAGCAAATAATCAAAGTTGAAAATAGTTGAAACAAAATGTCATTGACAGGGTAAAGCATAATGTACTTTATCTTTCTATAATAAAGTTTAACTTTCTGGAAAATTTTCTATTTTAGAAGTTTTGAAAATTCAAAAAAGCAGCAGAGATAACTGGTTCTTCCAAGTGAATCGCCAATTGTTGTGGCTAGCAACAACCCCCCTTCTTATTTAGTGTTATTCCTAATACTAAATAAGTGGGGACCCTTAGTTAAAAATTTTAAAAATCAAATTAGTGTTTAAATTTCCTTTTTTTGAAATTACCATCATAACCTTAGGAAGCCCCCCTTCTAAAATCCAAAAATCTAAGTTTTATGATAAGGTAAATTTTTCCTTAGGAATATCGCATCGGGAAAAAGATAACGGGATACCTCCTTATGAGCTGAACTTTAAACATTGCGAGATTGCGATGCGTGATAATGAAATATCGCATCGCATACAACACAATTTACAACAAAACGCTTCAATTTGCTGATATGCAATGACGCCGATCGCAAAATCGCATTTCACAAAAAACAAGTTAACTAAGATTGTCATACATAACATTCCTGCGATCTGCGATATTGCGATCTCGCGATACAGCAATCTGCGATATTGCGATCTCGCGATACAACGATCTGTGATATTGCGATATTGTGATCTCGCGATACAACGATAATGCGATAGTGCGATATCATGAGTGACCAACTTTGCGATGTTATGATTTTGCGATATTAACATTTCGCGATGCTGCGATCTATGATATTGCGAAGCAAATCGCAAAATAGCTCCATCGTAGATCTTTCGGGCACGTTATTCAAGAAAAGTATTTTCCTTAAGCGGACACCTAGTTATAAGCTTTAATGCTAATAAATGAGTTAGTTTCCAGTTATTAATGGAATATGGGTGCATGCTTATCGAGAAATCATCTCATGTAAGGTGGTATATTTTATATTGTCTGTGGCATTTAAAACTTTCCCATCACCCTTCCTTGTCATTCATTTTCACTTCACTTGTGAATTGCAGGAACGGAGAACAGAGGCCGATACAAAGCAATACGCAGGTTAAAATGGGAAAGAAAAGAAAAGCCTCGAGCTCAGAAGAGAAAGAAATGGCGCCCCTGTATACAGACATGGCCTGTAACAGAGACGCGGGAATTGCTACGTGGGAAGGCATGTATAATCTGCTTGAAGAGGAGAATCCCAGAGTAATGGAAGTAGTTGCTACCGCGGGCTCAAATGGTTCTTCTGAAGCATCCATTACAGAGCTAGCCTGCTCATTCTTACATCGGACAGCAGCAAGGCCCAAAATTCTCCCATACACGGACATGGTGAAGTGGATACTAGATAGCGCAGATATCATAAACAAACAGTTTAAAACTCAAGGTCAAGGACTTATCAGTTCATTTGCTACACACGATTTAAGGCTCATGTATCATTTACCAGAGCCACAGGCAACTTATAACAAGCGGTTTATGGAACAATTTGCAAAAGAAAATCAGGACCTGGCAGAAACCACCAAATACTGGTCTAGGAGGGATGAACCGCTAAAGAAAGATAAACACGGTATGTACAGTACTGGTTCTCTCACCTCCCCATATTGATTTGCTGCTGCCATGCTCTGTAGATTGTTTGGAATGCCAAATATCAACAAATTTTCATCTGAATGGCTACCGTTATTGGATGCCGCCACAAATTCCACTATTGTAGATTGGGCCAAAATCTTATCTGAAAATTTAGTCACGACCATTGTAAGTTACCGATCTAAAAGAACTTTCTCTCGGAGAATCTATCCTCTTTTTTACCTATCGGCGTATGTAATGGATGTGATATGTTATGTTTCTAAGTTTCCTGTAATGGGTTGGAAGGGGACAACTCAAGACCCCTTACCTATTCATGTCTATCATAAAGAATTATGGGACTCTAAGTTCACTCCATACTTATACCAGATTTGTCATGGAATTATGCTACCCTTGTACATAATGTTGTATGATAAAGACGCTCCAAGATGCCCTCTTGAAGCAGAGGTAGACATCCTCCCTGTCGCAAGATGGTTTGGGGAGGAATTGTTTACTATGTCAGGGTATTTGGAAGTTCTGCTTCTCCTCATGTCCTACCTTTGTATATCCATGATAAATTGTTAGCTCGAGATTGCCTATCAAACCTGTGGGGAAGGCGGTCTAACTAAATATTTGAAGGACAAAAAGAAGGTTATATGGCCACAGTTTTCTGTAGCCTGTGGAGCTTTTTCGCTATTTGATGTAGGCCACGCATTCACAGAAGTAAATAATATAATGTGTTTATAGTTATTCAAATTTTCAGGAAGACCATTTAACCCTAATGAGGTTGCCCAGAATTTCACCACTGTAGTCAAGATAAAGGTGTTCTTTGGAGAAAAGGATTTATTCGATGATATATTCCAACAGAAAAGCACACTTGAAGAAATTCTGCATGCAGCCCAATTGCAATTCTCTCTAGAAGAATTTCAAAAGTTCAAAATATACAGGAAAGAAGGTTATCCAGTATTCCTTTAGAGAAACTATGCCTAAAACCCACAAGGGAACCAACTCCAAGTGTTAGTCTTAGTGGGAGTTCAAGCACAAACAGATCTAAATCCAAGTCTGGAAAAGAAACATCTGAACATTCTAAGAGATCTGGAAATGAATAAGATAAGAACGAAGGGTCAGTAAAGGATACTGCCCAGTTAAAGGAACTTCTACAACAACAGGTTTTTGCCTCCCTGCAAAGAGATCCTCCCCCTCTCGTCATTCAAACACTGCCAGTCACAACTGAACTAGATAAAGAATGGGAAACCTTCAATGACTTGATCAATCTTGAAGGACAAACCATAAAAGCACCTGTGAGCGATGCACAGATAACAAAAGAAGTAGTCACAAGAATAGTCAGCAATGTCTTAGATATGGAGCATATTCCTATTGCCCCATCCTCTGAGCTTATGATTAAAAGAGAAAAAATTCCTCCTCTTGAAATATTTTATAGCCCGTAGCACAAAGCAGTAGTAAAATGACAGAGGAAGAAAAGGAAATTGGAAAATGTGCTCCCTCAAGATGCAGAACAATTAGACGTCCTGTGGCAAGATCCCACTAGCAATCCCACTGAGAATCTCACCAAACTATCTCAGATCGCAGGAGCATATGCCTCTGCAACTATTGATAAAGCATCCGAGGTACAGCAATTGCTAAAAGAAAAGGAAGACCAGATGTAAGCTTTGCAACAGCAGCTGCAACAAGCTAATGCCAACAATGAAGCACAAAAACAGCTTGAAAGGTTACAGTAGGACTTCCAGCAGATGCAGATACGATATCAGAAAAGCTTGGATGAGAAAGGGAAGTAGTTACAGGATTTACAAGAGATGCACAAGGACAATCCTATACTTACAGAATTCATCACAGAGTCCATTTCCTTGAATGAACAATTACTACAGCAGCAGAAGGAGTAGCCACGACAGCAAGCAGTATTATTGATTGTGTAAATGAAAATTTGCACAGGGCAAATTTGATCGCAGAGAGCACTCCAGGATATTTACCTAATGCACAACAACTACAGGCAGATTGGAAGCAGAAGGAAAAAGAAAAGGCAGAAGCAATTCAAGGTTAACCAGGTTAAACTAGGATTATTACTGGGCTTACTTGGTAAAGCCACATAGCAAATGGATGACTCTCAAGTGTATCATCAATGCGGCTGAAAATATGGCGCCAACTCTTGTCGATTATGTTTTCTTAGCTCAGCTAAAATCGAAAGTCGGCCAGCCGACTCTTCTCAAATAGATGCTGTATGCATGCAATTTCAAGGACCAAATACAGAAGTAGTTTCATTTTAGATTCAATTTTAGTTTTAATTTTGTTTTATTTTCCTGAAAATAGGACGGTCATTTAAACCGCATCCTATATTTTTGTAATAATTTATTTTTAGATTTAGCTAGTAGTATTTAAACCCTTCTCATGCATTTAGAGAAGGGTCCTGAAATTTATCAAAAACTTATCCCCAGAACATGCACTTTTGTACCCTCTGAGCAGGTTTTGATGAATGAATGGAACAAGATTTATTGATGTTGCACTTTTGTACTCTTAGTGGATATTTGATCAAGAAGAGATAAATCATTATCACTTGAAGCTCATGAGTAGGACTAGTTATAAATGGTATTTCTATCTCTTAACTATTTCTACCTTGTGTTAAAGTGATTTTCATGTTCAGTTATTTATATATTGATATATGAATGCTTGAGTTATCATTTGGCACTTTTGTATGGTGATAGCTATTTATTTATGCTTAGTGTATGAATAGCTCATTATGCGATATGTTTTTCACAGCTGTTTCGTCTAAATTATTATAGGAAGTGGTTCATATTTATTGAATTTTTTCTCATAGCAGCTGAATGATCTTTATTACCAGTTGTTGTTTGAAATCATTTTAGATCACATAAAAGAAAGATTACACCCTGGGTTACCGTAGATTTACATATTTCTGTTTATTAGAATATAATTTCCTTATTATTATATTAGAATTAGAGTAGAAGTATTCCATTTAGAAACTGTTAGAAACAGAAATATTCATCTTTCTCACACACACACATAAATTGGGAAACTGGTCCCATATCCCCAGTCGGACTTGCTATACCAAACGGAAAAGGAGCTGCTAACCAAGGTCCGGACCGGGCAGGTATCCCCCTTGTTGTAGACCTGATTTTCGGGGCTTCAACACCTCCATGAGAAGAATTAGATTTGAAATGGGAAGCCTTCCCCTTCCCTTTCCTTGCCTTACATGCTAAGGATAATTTTTTTTCATCATCATTCTTGGATGAAGAACCATCTCGTGTGCTCCTCCCGATCTCCTCCTGCATCAGATCCGACCACAGTCATTCCTAATCTGGAAGTTTCTTTCTTCCATTTACAGAGTCCTGGTAGCTATTTCAACTCTTTAGAAGGCCAAGGAGAGTGAGGCTCACCATATCATCATTCGTTGTAGTTATTCACACACTGCCAAGCTGATCTCTGCAGGTGGTGTTCATATATGTGGAAATAGTATCGTCCTTCTCCATCTTGATTCTTCAAATCTTGTCCTTGAGTGTTGGTGGGCTCTAGTATTGCAACAATAATGCTACAACTCTTGGGGCTCCCTTCTTTACTTTTATCAACCCGATAGTTCATAATAAACTTGGAAGCGACAATGCTATATGCACAAGTACTAGCTCTTGCCACGGCTGTTATTTGATCAGCTGGCACAAGTCCGCTAGGATCTTAATCCAACTTCTATGAGCTCTTAGAAGAAGATTTTAAATATGATGGACGAAAGCTAACTTAAAGGAGGCTAATCTACTTGCAAAAAGAAGTGGAAAGCTTAAAGGAAATGCAAACCCTAGCAAACCTTAGTTTTGCCGACTAACCCTACTTGTGCAAGTAGAAGGATGAAAGCTACCGAAATGGATGCCATTGAGTTCTAGAAAGGTAAAATGCATGTGACTAAGCTACTTCTGAAGAGAAATATGAAGAAAACATCTTTTTTCATTTTTGAGTAATTTCGCAGAGTTATTATGCATGTGCTTTGACTATTTTTTCTGTGCAGAGGCTAATTGGTGAAAGAAAATGCTTGTAGGAGGTTGGGAAGGTGAGAAGAGGGCCTAAGCAGTCCCTAGCACCCTTCCAGAGAGTTTCACAGTGTTTAGATCCCAAGAAACGGCTCACGTGATCTTCTACAGGAAGTCTACAGGGGTTCTACAGGATGTTTCTACAGGATGTTCCGAAAGGGAATTTTGAAGGGCTGATGGTGGAAGAAAGGTGGAGAAGTGGAAATGGAGGTTGAGTAAGGATGATAAAGGGTCTAGGACCTGGTGAATGAGGCTGCGGAGTGATTAGGGTGATTGGATTCATTCAAGGATGGAGAGAGCAATGATGCACACGAATGTAGAAATTAGGGCAAAGTGGGAAAATGTGGCAAATGAAAGGCAAGAATATGAGTTAGAGGACGAAGCAGGTTGTATTGATGGAGTAAGGGTAGGGGAGGAGGTATCTCAAGTGCTCTGCACGTTATTTTCCAAATTGATCAAATGAAGACTAGGAAAACCAAAGATTTAGCTAATTTAACCTAATTTGACCTAGAAACCATAAGCATGATGAACAGAAGTTTATTGGCACCAAATCATGTAAAATAACTATGGAAACCAAGCAAGAATGGATCTAAGCATGTAATCACAACTGGTACTAACTTTTGCAACTAAGAATCTAACACTAGAAATTGCGTGAAGAAGCAAGAACAATGTTTTTATGGCAGCAAGGACACCTTGGTCTCAGCTCATGGTCCCAAGGAGGGAGAGGTGAGATCAAGGGTTTCTTGATGGCCTTTTTTGAAGATATTTTCTCTTACCAACATGTTAAATCACTTGAAATATGGAAATCTATTTTCATCATCAAAAGCAACCTAAGTAAGAAAGCAAGATTTTAACCTAAATAACAGATTGTATTCTAAGAATGTAGCAAAGACACATAAACGTACACAAAGGAGGTATTGGGAACTTGGGTTTGGCCCAACCCCAAGAGCTACAGCCTCCTAAGAGAGATTAGAGCTGGTGCAAAGCTGGATTCATCTTTATTGAGCAAGAAATAATAGTTACATCCCAAAAACTGTCCACAAGAAAAAGCTTGAAAATGTGTTGAAATGTAGAGCTAACCTACTGACTAAAATCTAACTAACATCTGACTAACTCCTCCTAAAATCAAACTACAAACTGGCTAACTGAAATGAGGACCTAAGCCTTCTTATTTATACAAATTGAGGACCCCAACAATCCTCCTAAACTTGAGGAACTCGGTTGCCAAAACTTGCAGTTAACAACAACTTTACTAGCCCTTGCTCGGCTACCCTTATGATAATCGATGTGGTGGCCCTTGAACTTCGAGTTGGTGGTGGAGAATTCGAGGTAAGGGCTCATAAATGAAGGGGACACCTTCCTACAAATCTTCTCCCTTGTTCTTCCACGAATTTGGCTGCCATGTGTTGATTAAAACCTTTGATTTTGTCTCAAAATTGACCAAAAATCTGCATAAAGCACACATTAGACTTTTGGCATAATGACTAACCCAATTCACTCTATTAGCATAAATATAATCAAAAACATGCAATAAACTAATGAGAATGGTGGATTAAGTCGAATTAGGAGGCTAAATGAGCCCATATAATTACCCATTTCTGGGGCTCATCATCACCCCCCTACTGAAAGTGTTGCTCATCCTCCGAGCAACTAATCTATCTCTTCATCTTTGATTGCTTTGACTACCTCTCTCACATCCCAGGCTTCTGAGGTGATGTCCTCTTCTCGGTCATGAAACCATTCTTTTCTCTCTACTTCCTCCCACTGCCTGTGCTCCTTTTCCTGTAGCAGTCTTGTTAAAGCCTCAACCTTAGCCTGCAACTTGTCCTCTCTCTACTGTTCATCAGATGTTTCCTTGTCTGCTGGAGGCCCTTCTTGCTACTGTTGTTCTCCCAAAATGGAGGGCCTATCTTCATTATGACTTCCCTGTAGCTATAACTGTTGTTTCAACAGCTCATTCTCCTCTTGTAGTTTGGTCCTTTGACTACTTTCCACATGCCTCACCATGGCCAATTGTTTTCTTTATTCCTTGAGTTGTTCTTCCAGGTGGCCTATGTCTGCCACACCCTTGGATTTCGCAATCCTCATCCAAGTGTGAGTCCTAACCCTTTCTTGCTCTAGTGCAAAGAAAAGTGGCACTGCGAATTTCTGGGGAATTATCTTCCCGGCTTCTAACATGTTATAGTATGAGCCCAGGCTAGGTTGAGAGCTTGGTTCCAATATTTTCTCTATCTTTCCTTCATCCTGTGATTGTTTGGCCGCCTTTTCCTCCAATTTCTCGGTCTCTTTTAGCTTAGCCCGAGTCTCCTATAGAGAATTCTCAGCTTCTTGTAGAACTGTCTTTGAGTCCATCATCTTAATTCTCTCTCTCTAGGTGGAGGTTTTTGGGCTTCCTCATTCGTAGGTGATGGATATCTTTGAAGGAGAATCTTCCTTTAGTTTAGGTGTTGCGTCCTGAATGAAAATTGGCTCCTTTGACTGTGGCTGGGGTATGCCTACTTTGATCCGTGTGCTCCTCCTTGCTTTAAAGTACATGGAGGTTTGCCTCTTTCTCTTCCCTTTTGGTTTTGGAGGTGTGCTTAAGGCAGCGAGCACAACTGCTACCTCCCTTACCCATATCTCAGGTGATTTGTCCTCTTACTGTTCTTTTTCCTTGCTTCCTGTAAAAATCCTTGTGTCAACTGTTTCTATCTGTGGTGCTGTTGTTTTAGGATTTTTCTTCCCCTTTTGTTTTTGTGTGCCTTCTTTGGCTGTGGCAGCCTTCATTTGGGCTTTCTTGGCCTTTTTCTTCCCAACCTTTTTCCTTTTTTGCCCTCTCTGTTTTTGCTATTTTCTCCTTTTCTGTCTTAGGCTCAGCAGTTTTGTCAAATTCCTCTTCTTCCTTCTATTCTTCCTCTTTTTTCTGCTTGAATTTCTTGTGCTCCCTCATCAATGTTCTTCTCAATTTCTTCAGTTGGCATGGTGTTGAGTTTGTGTTTTAACCAAAAAAGAAAATGCTCAAGTGGGAAAGAAACACAGTCAATCACTGAAATAGAGGACAGCTGAATTCAGTTTTTTCCGAACCCAAGAAGGAATTTTTCATGTGCTCCTTACAACATCAAATGGCAGTAATTCCCCTGTTTGAAAACTGTTGTCACCCAGGATTTGACTCTCTGTTTATGAAAGGAAGAATTTTGTTTTTACAGGTAGAGCACAGAGATCAAGTTGTTTTCTCAGCACACAGACAGATATGCAAATTCATTTTTTTTTTTTTGTTTTCTTTTTTTTACACACACAGGCCAGCCTCCACGGCTACATATATCTTCCCTATGGAGAATTTTAAAAAGGAAACGTCGAGGAGAATTTTGATGCAGAAAAACTGGGACACTCAATGCAATACACAGGCAAACATTTTACTTCCAATACACAGGCAGATTTTTCACTGATTTTCCAATCTGATGCCATGTTTAATTCACCACCTTGCACAAAAAAATCATGCACAAAGAAGTTTTCCTAAGCCTACCTCGTTTTGAGCTTGAAATTCACTGAAAATCCTGGGTTTTCTTTCTGCACGGCTATTTCTGCCTTTCCTGTAGAAGGCTCTCGTTTCCTGTAGAACGAAACTGCACTTCCTGTAGAACCTGATAGGCGGGAGATCTTTAAAAAACGGCGGAAATCTTCAAAAAATCAGGCAGGAATCTTGCAGAGGACCACTGGTTAGCTGATCTGGAAGTGGTGGACACGTGCTTTAGTTGTGAATGTAGTGAAGGCGCAGTGAACAAAGAGTGGTGAGAGTTTTAGCCGAGCATCATTTAACTGCAGCGTGATTCGTGTGAGAAGATGAGGTGGAAAAAATGTGCATTGTCATTATTCGGACCGTTGGTCCCTACTGTAGTGTCGTCATGGAACTGGATGTTTTATGCCTGTAATCCCTTACCATCAGTTGCGCTGGAGTTCAACATTTTCCACCACCTATTTTTTTTAAATTTCCCGTGACTATACACGTGTGCTGGGTGACTTCCGGATGAGTGCAATCGAACTAGCTGAGGGTGTCGGGTTAACTTGCTAGCTTCCTGTCTTAATCCCACCATTTCATTCATTTATGCACTTTCGAATCATATAGATGCAAATAGAGGAATTGGTTTAGACACTTACCTGTAAGTCGACGTGCTGCTTGGTCCTTTTCGCTGCTGCATACTCATATTCTGTGGATGCATTGTTATAGACATTTTTGTGCCTTACAGCTCTAGGCATGAAATGTCCATAAACCAAGGGCTCCTAAGTCCCTAAAAGTGTTGTTCTAACTCCTAAAGGAACAAGGTCAACAAATTACATCTTCTCCCAGAAGTTCTCCACCAGAAACTGCTCAGAATAAGTCAAATCAGGATCATTTCAGCTGCTCCACTAGCCAAGTGCGTTGCATAGCACCTAATTCCACTAGCTAGGTGCGTTGCAATGCACCTAAATGCACTACCAGGGTGCGTTGAGCGGGAAATGACAAGTGGCAGAGTCATTCCATGAGGTGGAGAGATAATGGAAGCTTCCAGAATCTTCTCCAATGAGACTTGCCTCATTGAATTCGACCAAGGATGAGTAAGAGGCTCTCAGTCTCCAAGTGGAAGCAAGAACTGACAGAGAGAAGCCATTAATCAATTCATGAGCTGACTCATCGTCCTTGCATACATCTATATATGGATCCCTCATCCCAGAGATCCAGAGGCTGGAATTTTGCACATTGCAAGGAATTGCTGTTGGTTTTGAGATACATATCAAAGAATTGGGTGATCTATTCTTTGTTGGGGTTGAAGAAGGGACTTCTTTGCTGGGAGGTTGATGCTGGGTCAGGAATCATCGGTTGTAACTCCTCCTGGATCTTCTTGTATATCAATAAAACTATTTGAGTTTCTTCTCCATGCTTGTGTTTCATTGATGCTTGTTACATTTGTATGGTTAGCTTAAATCTAATCCTAAGTTATTTATGAATATAAACCCATGTCTTTGTATAGTTTCCTTCTTCTGTGATCTTGCAAGTACTTGGTGAAGCTGGGCAAGTAAGGGAGCAGGTAGCTGGAAGCTGTCAAAGAGGAGAGAGATTGGATCAAAGGACTAGCGCAAGACACATGTTGGTTCATCCTATTCCTCTTTGTTTATAGTTCATAAAGAAGAATACAAAAGTAGTTTTCTCTGTTTGTTTCTAAGGTAGCTGTCACACCTTAGTGGGATAGAGCAGTTCTAGATAGACACTTTTCCCGATAACAAAATGGCGACTCCGCTGGGGATCGTGTCTAGTTAGTTTGTTTGTGTTTCTCTTGTTGTTTATTTCATAAACTTAGAAGTAGCAATCGAACTGCATTTTCCATTTACAAATGCAAAGTAGACATCTGCTGCTTCAATCCATTCACTGGATCTATTTACGATTTGAACAGTTGATTCATAAACTAACTAATTACCCTTGTGATAGCTCTTAGACCCCCTTTTAGATCTACCTCTGATTGTGTATTACTGATTGCTTTTACTCGGCCAAAAACCATAGATTAAACTGCAAACCGTGACCCAGAACCCGGATAGAATTCTCGTTTCTGCCCCAGCGCAGGCTCTGTGAAGAGGTTCTGCATTTCAACGCACTTCCCGAGAGGGCTACCTGCGCTGCAATGTAGTTTCTCTGTGTAACAGGTGTGCTGATCGGCCTAGCCCTGTGTAGCTGAGGTTCTTTGCTTCATTCTTTCAGTTTTGTCTCTGATTTTTGCAGCCTGTGATCAGTATTTCACTGTTTCAAACCCCTTTTCCTTACTGATATTCCACCTCAGTTGTATGAAAGAAACTGTAGATGTTTTTTATGTGTTCGTTGCGTCATTTATAGTTTTCCATTGCAAAAGTAGAATAGTCATATTGTCGTCCTTTGATTTAGATCTGTCGCAAGTGTCAATTTTGATCATAGGAGAAAGTTTATTTGCTGTTGATAGTCGATTATGCTTTTACTTTTGCCTTTGGTTTGAATTTGTGACTTTCTAGTGTCAAAACGAGTATTTATTTCAAAATCATAAAGTGTCATAATCATCTCTACTCTTTGATTTCGAAAAAGAAGCTTGTTTGTGTTTGTCACTTGAAAGCAAATTCAGATTTGTACAAAAACTTTCTTTTTAGGCATCAATATTAAGAAAGTGGAAAACAAAACACATGCATGTGAATTTGCATATTGGCAGTCTGTTTGGCTTGATTTAGGAAAGTGCATTTACAGTGTGCTCTTTGCTCTTTGCGAAAAGATTGTGTCTTTCTTTTCCCCTAGTAGCTAGGATTTTCATTGCTGAAAAGAGGTAAAAGTTTGTTTATCATCTTTAGATTGCATTTTAGGAATTACATCTACATCTCGTGGTGATCCCAAAAGGCAAACTTCATAAGAAAGATCAACTTAAAATAAACTCAATGAACTTAACAACGCTTTGTAACTTAACGCACAACATTTAGAGGTCTAGGCTAGAGACGTATTCCGGCGTCGTAAAGCCTGGTAACTGTTGTCCTCACTGATGGTTGGGTGATTCCTCCACTTTGAGACGATAAGTGCCAGTACGGACTTGTGCTCCCACATACCATCGAGTATATATTGGGAGACCCCTATAGGTTTAAATCCGTTATCCATAGGAAGCCGTGTTGGCTGCCCTACTGATCGCAATGCACCGAACACAGCATTCGGGAAGATTGACTGCCGTACCGTAAAAAGTATTCTGTAGTTTTTCGATTGGTTTGGTACTCCCTCTACCTAGACCTCTAGAACAGTCCCTTTCATTCCTTTTCAGACTCCTTAACGGAAAAGGTCCATCTGAGCACTTGTCACTTCAGGCTCATTAAAAATCGAAGGAGACTAGAGTCATCTTTTGTTTTTTCTCGACTCTTAAAAACTGAAAAAACAAGTTGTGTCAAAGCGTGTTAAAATTTATTTTAAACGGAATATTCATACCCCTTTCCTACGTTGATCTTGGGTTGAGAAAATGGAGCCTACCAACCAAGGAATTCCCCTTAGTGGAAATCCTAGTCCCTTCTCCTCTCGGGGAGATGTTGGTGTGCCCCATATGGCCACATTGTCGCTTCTAGGACTGACAATTGGCTTGCATGTATGGCTCTTCTCAACCAATGTCATTCAGAACACCACTATTCCTGAACAATCGAATCAGCAATTAGACGAGTCCAGAGTTGCCCACCAGCCTTCTACTTCCTCTAATTCTTCCTCTTCTCCTTCCTCTTCGCTTGATGGGACTGGTAAAGCTAAAAGCCAAGTTCCTAAGGAGAAGAAGGAAAAGAAGAAGAAAGAGAAAAAGAAGAAGGAGCCAAAGGCGAATGGGGGAAAACGAGTGTCGTCTAACGAAAATCCACACATTGCACCGACCAGGCCTAAATCGCCATGTGTCATTTGCAAAGGAGACCACTTTCACAGAGATTGTCCTTGCATCCCCCGGATACTAAGGGACTGGTCTCCTCGTTTGCACAACCCGGTGTCGTCAACCTCTGGTGATCATGTTGAAAGCACACCGTCAACTAGTGAAAGTGAAGCTCCACGACAAAAAGGGAAAGCTAGATTTCCTTGTAAATTGTGTGAAGACAATCATGCCCTCCACCGTTGTCCCTTCTTAGACGAAGCTAAAAGAGTTTTTGATGATCGTCCGATTTCACCGTTACGACTCCCTCTTGGATATAAAAAACTCTTGCCGAGTCCATCACTAGTTGAGAATCCAGCTGGCCCGCTCAATTGGTTGGCTGAAGCGCCTATCATTGAAGATAAACCAACTGAATCCATACCAGATGAAAGTCAAAAGGTCGAGGTGGCAGTTGACCCGGTCTTGCCTTCAGAGGTTTTATCTTCGGATGATACAGTCACTGAAGGGAACAAGGATGACACCGTCCAAATTCTCTTCATAAACACAGACTCCGATGAACATGGGGGCAGTCTACCCGTTCCTTTACCACAGGAAGGAAGTTCGTCAGAGCCATACCCGGCCGTCTACTCGGTCCCACCTCCAAGCAACCTAGTTGTCTCCTTCGACTGGAATCAACTAGGCAGACCCCGTTTACCAGCAAGTGTACCATTCCGAATTATCATTCAAATATATAGAATGGTCATGGCTGGTACCATCATAGATGAGGGGGCTTCTGTGAGTATCCTTTCCTCTACTGCTTGGAAAGCGCTTGGTTCACCATCACTTTTTCCTGAAATGAGAAATCTGATAGGCTTTGATAAAGGAACCAGTCGACCTTTAGGGATCCTTCCCGATGTGCCCATAACATTGAGAGGGAAGATAGTTCGCATGAACGTCATGGTAGTTCAAGGACCCTTGGATTATAACCTACTCCTTGGACGAGACTATATTTATGGCATGGGAGCCATTGTCTCCTCACTCTTTAGAGTAATGTGTTTTCCGCACGAAGGAAGAGTTGTCAAGCTCGTGGACCAGCTTTCATTTCCTGGATCACGCATAGCAAATAGTCATATACCATCCCTAAATGGTCTATTCACACAAGAAATGTCTCAATCCCCAGTCCGTCCTCCCGATGAGCGCGAGTAATTCGGAGGGACATGACTGAAACCCAGGGGGCATGCGTCCTGGTCTGCTTCGGCAGGAAAACTTCGGGTATAGGGTAGGTTTCCACGGGAGAATATGACTAGTCTGTACCCCGTCCGTCAGTGGAAGAGGGGTTATTCTAGGATAAGATTCTCTTGTCAAAGTTATGTGAGTTGGCGGGCATCGTCGCTCACCTTTGTTTATCTCGGTAGACATCGCCGAAGAAGTGTTTTGTTTACGCCGTAAATAGAACAATCTTTGGGTAGCTTGTAAGAGGTAGGCCTCTCTCGGTAAAACAAATGTTTTAACGGACTGAAGTAGAGGTAACTTTGAAACTCTGTTTTATACCTGGGGGCATGCAAACCTTTTTGAGTGCAAGCGATGGGCGGCTATTTATTTTTTAAATTTTTAGGACCTCTAACCCTTTAAACTCGTAGGATTAGTCTTCACCTAACTTGCATAAATAAAGGATGTGGGGCAAAAATCTAAAAGTTGTCGTTTTTATATGAGACATTCTTATCATATGACTGGATTAATCGAGCAGTTTTAGCGCATAGTTCAAGCTTGTTAAAAAATAAACATAAGACATGAGCAAATGTTTCCACCCGCGTTTAAGCTCGTTAAAAAATGAATTATCCCCTGGTAAATAACCACCGTGAATGTAGCATTTCAGCCATTAAAGCCTTGGTCGTGTTTGCACCGTCACCTCCACTTTTCCATTGGCCGATCATTCACCTCCATTTGATTGTTTACCCATTTTTAGGAACAGCTGCGAAGAGTGATTTCACTAGCCATCCTTGTGACACTGTTGTGATTGGAAAATTCCAAACCTTACCTGGAATCAGCTGCTACCCATTTTATCACTCGTTCCTCAAAAGATGAGTCTTCTTTAAGCTCTTTTCAACTGACTCGTAAAATATGAAAATATTGCCGAGTTTTAGCCTTCCAGCTCGTTAAAGCGACAGGAAGTGCTATCCCTCCTCTAGATTTTAATCTTTTTGGACCTGAGGGATTATTGCACAAAAAGATCGAGCGCTTGTTTTGTTCGGCTCGTTAAAGCTAATCGAAAATTCATCCCTTCTGTATTGTTTTATACTTTTTCGGACTTAAGGGATTAGATGACGAAAAAGGAATTTTGGAGTTACCTTTACGTACCTTTTCAAACTCTCTAAAAATGAAAAGGACCGAGTTATCTTTGTCGTTAGACTCGTTAAAAAGATTAATAGCAACAAACTTGTCTTTAGACGAGAACGAGTTTCACTATCGCTAGGCTCGTTAAAACATAGTGATGGGTTTGCCCGAAGGGCAAATTATAGAACAAGCATATGTTATCCTCCTCAAGCTTGAAAAAAATAAAGAGGTACTGGTCAGCAATGACTGGGGAAAAATTGGGAAGAAAACTCAAAGAATCTTTATTGGTAGCAAGTCGCTCTTGAACATGACACTTCCACTCCGTGCCCGAGTCGGGTTGGGTTGTTTCATTCACCGGTCACATCGCCATGGTCTCGCCATACCATCAACATTTGGGGTTAATGCTACCAATCCATCACATAAGTGTCGCCGACATGTTCAAGAGAAGTCATCCAGAAAGGCCACCTGTGTCCCGCCCACTACCATACATTATACTCCATTCTTTCATGACCGCCACCCTGAACCATATATCATCAGATTGTTTTCACCTCCATCAAAATCATTTGCTCCGTTCCATGTCATTGATGTGGGATTCATTAAGGCCCTCCTATGACGGATCACTTATTGTCGACATCAGCTCATTATCCAAGAAGTTGATCTAGGAACACCCCATTCAGTACTTTGAAGCTTGCATGCCTCAATGGCAAGTTTCTCACTTCCGGCGACAGGTATACATCAATGACCTTCGACCGAAAGATTTTGCGTGGTGTTCGACACCAAGTCCTTTATTCACACCACGTGAATTGTACTGCAGTACCTTGAGGGTCATTATCATTATCGGTGATTCCTCTCGCGCTTGTTAACAGTTTACATCATTGACTGGTAATCAAGCGATGTCTTCCCATGTTCGACTTCAAAAAATTTCTCACATGGATCGACTTGTACTTCGAGTGAAGATCGGACGAGATTGAAGACCCCGGATCTACTTTCATCCATCCGGGCTGTGATATATATTCAGGAAAAATAAAGACATTGAAATGTACAACATTGCAGCACAAATAATCATCCTACCAAAAGGATGATGGCTCTATCAGAATCATCAGTCTACCATCAGACGATTGTCTGTCCTATGTACATGAAAATGAATTTATAAAGCTGAGCATGGGAATGCCCGCCTCAGCTAGATCATGAAAACAGTATGAAGATAATGTATTGTATTGTATCTTATTACAGGTCTCCTCCCAGCATTGAAAGAACTTGGGATCCTCCTAATAAAGCATTTCACCCGATAAACAGCCTCATACTTTAGGGGGCAACTGTTATAGACATTTTTGTGCCTTACAGCTCTAAGCATGAAATGTCCATAAACCAAGGGCTCCTAAGTCCCTAAAAGTGTTGTTCTAACTCCTAAAGGAACAAGGTCAACAAATTACAGCTTCTCCCAGAAGTTCTCCACCAGAAACTGCTCAGAATAAGTCAAATCAGGATCATTTCAGCTGCTCCACTAGCAAAGTGCGTTGCATAGCACCTAAGTCCACTAGCTAGGTGCGTTGTAACACACCTAAATGCACTACCAGGGTGCGTTCAGCAGGAAATGACAAGTGGCAGAGTCATTCCACGAGGTGGAGAGACAATGGAAGCTTCCAGAATCTTCTCCAATGACACTTGCCTCACTGAATTCGACCAAGGATGAGTAAGAGGCTCTCAGTCTCCAAGTGGAAGCAAGAACTGACAGAGAGAAGCCACTAATCAATTCATGAGCTGACTCATCCTCCTTGCATACATCTATATATGGATCCCTCATCCCAGAGATCCAGAGGCTGGAATTTTGCACATTGTAAGGAATTGTTGTTGGTTTTGAGATACATATCAGAGAATTGGGTGATCTATGCTTTGTTGGGGTTGAAGAAGGGACTTCTTTGCTGGGAGGTTGATGCTGGGTCAGGAATCATCAGTTGTAACTCCTCCTGGATCTTCTTGTATATCAATAAAACTATTTGAGTTTCTTCTCCATGCTTGTGTTTCATTGATGCTTGTTACATTTGTATGGTTAGCTTAAATCTGATCCTAAGTTATTTATGAATATAAACCCATGTCTTTGTATAATTTCCTTCTTCTGTGATCTTGTAGGTACTTGGTGAAGCTGGGCAAGTAAGGGAGCAGGTAGCTCGAAGCTGTCAAAGAGGAGAGAGATTGGATCAAAGGACTAGCACAAGACACAGGTTGGTTCATCCTATTCCTCTTTGTTTATAGTTCATAAAGAAGAATACAAAAGTAGTTTTCTCTGTTTGTTTCTAAGGTAGCTGTCACACCTTAGTGGGATAGAGCAGTTCTAGATAGACACTTTTCCCGATAACATGCATGCTGGTCTATTTGCTGATACATGGCTTGTTTTCTGGTGCAGGTATCCTTTGGCTAGATCTACGCTACAAGAGCCCGCCTCAACGTTCAGATTTGCACCCTCATGTTGTTGATGCTGAATTTTTGCAAGACAGCAACTTGTTTTATCCATAGCTCCCAAACGATAGATCCGATTGAGCTAAAACTTTCTAAGCATGCTTCTATCATCGTTATGCACCTCCCATAGCAAAATTGTGGTGAATGGATGTACATATTTCGAGAAAAACTGAAAATTGTTGAAGATTACAGCGGTCAATTTCTCGGAAACCATTCATTGGAATCAGTTGAAAATTCTTGGGTACGTTACTATCACATATATGCATCTCCCCATGAAACAAGTTTTGAAATGGATGCACGGATATGGAGAAAATGCAAAAATGGTTGACGGTGATGGAGGTAGATTTCTTGGAAACCATGCATTGGAATTGGCTGAAATTGCGCGGGCATGTTGCCATCATCCCTATACAACTCCCCCTATAACAGTTTTGTAAATGGATGCACAGTTTTCAAGTTAGGGAAAAAACAAATTTCAACACTATGCATTTTTGTTTCAAAGCATTCTGAAGTTTTTTGCATAGTAAGAAAAATGAGCTTGGACTATAATGCAGACTTGGAATTGATGGGAGAGAGGTTTGAAGATTGTAGGAAGACTTATGAACCCTTTAGGAAGCTATCATGTTCAACAAACTGCCTTTTAAAATCCATTTCTAGCTTCCTGTAATTTCTATAGGAAGCCTACAAACAAGCCAAAATTGATCTCTGAAGAGGACCCGAAGGCTGGGAATATGTCCATGAGGCTTGCAAACATCCATGTTTCCATCCCTCACCCTTCTCCAATGTGCGGGTTTGGAAATGGTGGTATGCGTAGTTGAGTGGTGGTTTGAGATGGATGTGGATGGGGTTGTGGTTGAGCAGGTGGTGGAGGCAAAGGAGCGGGAGGAGAGTTGTACTGGGGCCTCCACCCCTGATGAGGTGCATTCCACTGTGGCTGTGGCTGAGCATAGGGGTGAAATGGATGAGTAGCTAGTTGAGCATTATATTGAGATGGATACGACTAAGGAGGGGGTGTGGAACAGGAAGAATGAGTAGGGGGACCCCAAGAAGGCATGGAAGTGGCTTGATAGGGGTTGTAATAAGTCTAGGATATCCCTTGCATTCCCTGCTGGTAAGGTATGGATCCATGTGGCCTCCTTTGGTTCATTAAATAAAGTGGTTTAGTGACTCTTTTGGCCCTTTGATATGAAACTTTAAGTCCAGGTAAGTAAGGGCATTGATTCATAGGATGGTCTTCTTCACAGACAAAACACACTTCTATGGAGTGCAATGGACATTCGTCCCTAGGGTGCTTTCTAGTGCACCTGGGACAAAATATGGCCAAAGCTCTGTCAGCTTCCTCTCGATATTTTTTGTATATGCATGGAAAGCATCTGCCTCACCTCACTTTTGCAATCTTCCCACATGTCTCCAATTTCACCTTCAATGGATGAGTTGGAAGAAAAGGTATTGCTCCCAACATTTCTATTTTTAGCCATTTTCTCCAGAGGAATGTTTTCTTCTTCTTCTTCCCTTGAGGTTATTCAAATATGTCTTGTTGTCCACCTAAGGGTTCTTTAATCACAGCCATCGAAGAAGAGAGAAGGTTGGCTATGTGAAGCAGTGGGGGCATTGTGCAATCATTTTTCTGAATTATCTCTACTCCTACAAGGCATGAAAGGAAATCTTTTTGGTTGATTTTTGCTTCTTCTTCTTTTTCTGCTTGTACCTGAAAAACTGAAATAGATTGAATTGCAACTAACTAAAATCTATCTTGCTGAAATGAAAATGCGGAATTGAAATGAAAGCAGGAAAGGACTAATCTATTTTGCTGAAATGAAATTACAGCAATGAAATTCTAATCTACGCTTGCAGAAATGAAATTGCGGAATTGAAATGCTAATCTATGAAAGCAGGAAATGTCTAATCTACTTTTGCAGAAATGAAACTGCAGAATGGAAATGAAACAATCTACTCTACGCTTGCTGAAATAAACTACGTAGCAGAAGGTTGTAGTAGAAAATAGAAGAAAAGTAGCAATCGCTAATACTCTGACCCTTCCCCGACAACGGTGCCAAAAAGATGGTGGGCTCCAGTATTGCAGTAATAATGCTGCAACTCCCGGGGCTCCCTTCTTTACTTCTATCAACCCGGTAGTTCGTAACAAACTTGGAAGCGATGGTGCTATATGCACAAGTACTAGCTCTTGCCGCGGCTATCACTTGATCAACTGGCACAAGTCTGCTAGGAGCTTAAGCCAACTTCTATGAGCTCTTATAAGAAGCTTTTAAATATGATGGATGAAAGCTAACTCAAAGGAGGCTAATCTACTTGCAAAAAGAAGTAGAAAGCTGAAAGGAAATGCAAACCCTAGCAAACCCTAGTTTTACTGACTAACCCTACTGGTGCAAGTAAAAGGATGAAATCTACCAAAATGGATGCCATTGAGTTCTAGAAAGGTAAAATGCATGTGACTAAGCTACTTCTGAAGAGAAATATGAAGAAAACATCTTTTTCATTTTTGAGTAATTTCGCAAAGTTATTATGCATGTGCTTTGACTATTTTTTCTGTGCAGAGGTTGATTGGCGAAAGGAAATGCTTGCAGGAGGTTGAGAAGGTGAGAAGAGGGCCTAAGGGGTCCCTAGCACCCTTCCAGAGAGTTTCACAGTGTTCAGATCCCAAGAAACCGCTCACATGATCTTCTACAGGAAGTTTGCAGAGGTTCTAGAGGATGTTTCTACCGGATGTTCCGAAAGAGAATTTTGAAGGGTTGATGGTGGAAGAAAGGTGGAGAAGTGGAAATGGAGGTTGGATAAGGATGTTAAGGGGTCTAGGACCTAGTGAATGAGGCTGGGGAGTGATTAGGGTGATTGGATTCATTCAAGGATGGAGAGAGCAACGATGCACAAGAATGTAGAAATTAGGGCAAAGTAGGAAAATGTGGCAAATGAAAGGCAAGAATCTGAGTTAGAGGACGAAGCAGGTTGTATTGATGGAGTAAGGGTAGGGGAGGAGGTATCTTAGGTGCTCTGCACATTATTCTCCAAAGTGATCAAATGAAGACTAGGAAAACCAAAGATCTAGCTACTTTAACCTAATTTGACCTCGAAACCATAAGCATGATGAACAGAAGTTTATTGGCAACAAATAATGTAAAACAACTATGGAAACCAAGAAAGAATGGATCTAAGCATGTAATCACGACTGGTACTAACTTTTACAACTAAGAATCTAACACTAGAAATTGCATGAAGAAGCAAGAACAATGTTTTTATGGCAGCAAGGACACCTTGGTCTCAGCTCATGGTCCCAAGGAGGGAGAGGTGATATCATGTTAGGCCCCTATACTAGGAGTGTAACCCCTTATTGTTATTAGTATAACCCACTTATTATATTGATGTACCCATGTAGTGCCCTTATTGTTACTATTGTGCCCCATAGAGGCCCACTTTTGTTATTCTTGTGCCCTTACAATATTATTGTTATGTCAGCTTTGATTATGTTATGACCCCTTAGACTCCTATATATAGAAAGGAGGTATTTTCATTTATATCATCCAAGAATTATTCATTTATGTAGTGTAAAGGAGGTTTCCCCCTCGAAGAGGCTGACTTCTAAGCCGTTGATCTATCTTTTCTATCTTTTCTTGAGCTGGTTTCATAACATTTGGTATCAGAGCTTTGGATTCTAGGGTTTCGTTGCTCCAAACAGGTCATTGTGGAATTTTCGCTATAACTTTTTTTCTGTGATGTTTCAGAAGTTGCAAAAAAAACCCATTTGAGAAGAAATCGCGCTGAACCTCGAGTCCAAATTTCAGAGCGTTTAGCGCTATATTTGCAGAGATATGATCTGAGGAATTTGGTTTTTTTGCAGACTCCTGAATTACATTCCAAACAGGTGACCTGGGGAAAATCGTCATAACTTTCTCTCTGAGCATCAGATTGAAATTTCGTAAGAAGGTACAGAAAGAGGACGGACTGTAGTTTCTTGTATAAATTTTTCAATTCCAAAGGTTGAAACAGTGACACATGGAACTTCATACAAGTTCGCTCTTCTGGAAAGGTTTATAATCATGTCACTGTGGGAGATTTCACATAACTCTTCCTTGGAGAATCCAATTTGGGTCAGACTTGTGGCATTGGAAAGAGGACACAGAGGGCTACTACAGGTCACAATTTCAAAACTTAAAGATTCGAAAGTACAGAGTTAGAGACATTTCAAGATCGAGATCCTAAAATCAAGAGAAAACAAGATGAATAAGTTTGATGGCAATGATCCGGTAAATTGGATACTTCAGATGGAGCAATATTTTGATCTGCATTGTGTACCACTATTACAAAAGGTATGTATTACATCTTCATATTTAGAAACAGATCATTTTTTATGGTATGAAGGGCTTTGTTCTCATAAACAACTTGTTACGTGGTCAATTTTCATGGAGGAAATGATAGCACATTATGAGGATACAAAGAGCAACACCTTCTTTAGAGAAACACCACAACAATTGGAAAGAGTAAAAGGGCTTTATGACATATTGGAAATTTTTTTTATGGAAACCAGGAAGCATACCCCTTAGAACTAGAAAGATGGAAGTGTTGTTTCTCCTAGCCTTCCACAACCTACAAGGGTTACACCACAACAATTGGAAGAAAAAAGAGAAAAAGGGCTTTGTTACAATTGTGATAGCAAATTCACTAAAGGTCATAAGTGTGCTGAGAAGAAATTATTTTACATAGAATATGAAGAGGAGGAAGAAAAGGATCAAGAAACATCAAAAGAAGAAGATATACGCCAGGACCCCACCCTAGAGAAAGAAGAAATGAATCAGACCATATCTTGTAAAGCATTGGCAAGAATTACCACTCCTCAAACTCTCAAGATAGAAGGACATATCAAGAAGAAAAAGGTGAAAGAAGTGAAAGATCACATCGATAAAGAAGAATTGAATCCAACCATATCTTGTATTTCATTGGTCGAAATTACCACTCCTCAAACTATCAAGATAGAAGGACATATCAAGAAGAAAAATGTTCAAGAAGTGAAAGATCACATCGAGCATTAAGAAATGAATCTGACCATATCTTGTAAAGGATTGGAAGAAATTACCACTCCTCAAACTCCAGAGGTAGAAGGACATATCAAGAAGAAAAAGGTTCAAGCAATGAAAGATCACATTGAGCATCAACAACAAGTTCTCCAAATTTTAAAGGATAATGCCACTTCGATGCAAAATCAAACGAAACAACAGGTAGATCAACATTGTAGTGAAAAATGTTTTGTTGTAGGTGATTGGGTATTTTTACTGCTACATCTCAAGAAAGCTATTTATGAGAAAGAAATGTTGTCAATACTACATGCACTTAAAAAATGGTGACCTTACCGAATGGGAAGACTCTTCAAGGATGAGGATGTGGAAGCATTTTTTTGTGCTATGCTATTTTTATTATCCAACCAGATTGGATAAACGAAGCAAGGGATGAATGGAAGAAGGACGAAGAAGTATGGCCACTTATTCAAAAGTTGCAAAAGATCCCAATTCAAACAATATTGCCAGAAATTGAAGAGGAAGGAAAAATCATATTGGAACCTGGAGCAGTCACAGAAACAAAAACCCGATAGCTACAAAATCGATCAATTTCAGAGTATCTCATCAAGTGGAAGAACTTACCCACTGAAGATTCCACATGGGAGGACAAGAATTTTATACAGAAGCATCAAGAACTACTCAAGCGTTGAGGACAACAATTTTTGAAGGAGTGGGGCATGTTAGGCCCCTATACTACGAGTGTAACCCCTTATTTTTATTAGTATAACCCACTTATTATATTGATGTACCCATGTAGTGGCCTTATTGTTACTATTATGCCCCATAGAAGCCCACTATTGTTATTATTGTGCCCTTACAATACCATTGTTATGTCGGCTCTGATTATGTTATGAACCCTTAGACTCCTATATAGAAAGGAGGTATTTTCAATTGTATCATCCAAGAATTGTTCATTTATGTAATGTAAAGGAGGTTGCCCCCTCGAAGAGGCTGAATTCTAAGGCGTTGATCTATCTTTTCTATCTTTTCTTGAGCTGGTTTCATAACAGATCAAGGGTTTCTTTATGGCCTTTTTCAAAAATATTTTCTATTATCAACCTGTTAAATCACTTGAAATATGGAAAGCTATTTTAATCATCAAAAGAAACCTAAGTAACAAAGCAAGATTTTAACCTAAATAACAGATTTTATTCTAAGAATGCAGCAAAGACACATAAAAGTACACAAAGGAGGTACTGGGCACTTGGGTTGGGCCCAACCCCAAGAGCTACAGCCTCCTAAGAGAGATTAGAGCTGGTGCAAAGCTAGATTCATCTTTATTGAGCAAGAAATAATAGTTACATCCCAAAAACTGTCCACAAGAAAAAGCTTGAAAATGTGCTGAAATGCAGAGCTAACCTACTGACTAAAATCTAACTAACATCTGACTAACTCCTCCTAAAATCGAACTACAAACTGGCTAACTGAAATGAGGCCCTAAGCCTTCTTATTTATACAAATTGAGGACCCCAACAGTCCTCCTAAACTTGAGGAACTCGGCTGCCAAAACTTGCAGTTAACAACAACTTTACTAGCCCTTGCTCGGCTGCCCTTGTGATAATCGATGTGGTGGCCCTTGAACTTCGAGCTGCTGGTGGATAATTCAAGGTAAGGGCTCATAAATGAAGGGGACACCTTTCTACAAATCCTCTCCCTTGTTTTTCCACGAATTTGGCTGCCAAGTGTTGATTAAAACCTTTGAATTTGTCTCAAAATTGACCAAAAATCTTCATAAAGCACACATTAGACTTTTGGCATAATGACTAACCCAGTTCACTCTATTAGCATAAATATAATAAAAAACATGCAATAAACTAATGAGAATGGTGGATTAAGTCAAATTAGGAGGCTAAATGAGCCCATATAATTACTCATTTTTGGGTCTCATCAAGTGCCAATTTCCTTTGGTTGCTATTGTTCTGGTAGAGTTCCTTCAATGTCTTCCACATTAAAAATGGAGTATCCTTCCCATGGAGACTCGAGACAATATGGTGTCGAACTCCCTCAAGGATGATCCATCTCACCTTCACCACACACTTCTTCCACTCATCCAACTCTTGTGCATTAGCTGAAGCTAGCTTTGTGATTTCTTGATCAACGAATTCCTTCAAGCCATTGTCTTCTAATATAGCCTCCATTCTATATTTTCATGCTATCTAATTTGATCTACCTTCCAAGTCATAATCGAGTCTCAAGCCATAGAACACCATTGGCCAACCTTGAAGTACGATATGAATTTGATTTGCACCTGCAACCCTGAACTTCAAACTTCGTATTCTCTTCTCAATATACTGTTCACAGCTCTGACACCATGTAGAAAATATGTGATAGGTTAACCCGATAATGCAATATAAATCAAAGAAGAATACTATAACCTAGTTCTATTATCAATTTGCGGAAGCTTAAATATCGAGCTGAAAAATATAACTAGAAGAAGAATCATTGACACAATACACAGGAAAATACTTTGGGGAAAGCCTCAGCTAAAAACCCCACACTATTGTATTATCATACATGGTGGAAATACATAGGAATTATATAAAGCCTTAGCTCTCATAGCTAGCTAGCTCTCAGTACAATCCTCATAGATGCTCACAGGAAATCTTGGCTTCTCTCCAGCCTTCCTCTCTTCCCGCCAAGCTCCTATTTCCTTGTGTTGTTCCTTATGGATGATTAGCCTATTACCAAGTGGAGAACCTCCTTCAAAACTACCCAATCCTCAAGGATAAATCCTTGACTACATGCATGAGTTTTCTCCATGAGAAAACACATGCAGCTGATAGTACACTGTCCTTGAACATTAATCTCAATTGGGTCTTTCTTAGAATATACATACATGAGTTTCTGATAAGGGAATATTTAGTTAACTAGAGTAGCACTAGTTGAGTGCATTAATGCATCAACTGACTGTTAACTCACTATTAGTTCCTCAAATAGTTTGGAACTAATTTAACTGGACTTAACTTAGTAAATTTAGTTAACTAATTACAACTCAAATATAACTCAATCTTATCTCCTTAATTTAAGGGATAACTCTTGCATGACTTCAGAAAGAGTTCTAACTTGAATTTCTCCAACTAATTAATTTAAAATAAATAATTTAATTATTTCCAAGTATCTGTTAAGACTAAATTCAATTTTAATTCAAGGACAAATTAAATTGGAATATTCTTGTTGCCATATTTCAACATTAAAACGGGGCAATTCAATACTAGAGGGGAAGGGAACTATTCATGGCCAATTGACAGACCCTTTGCCTGTGAAGCCCCATCAATGTCAAAACCATGCCACCCTGGGTGCACTTATTGAGACAGATTCAATGGGAATTTTTGTAGGGAATATTCCATTGAGAATCTTGTAGGGATTATTTAGATACCCTAGAGATACAGAAGTCACAGTGATAGAATTGGGTCGAATTTATAGTCAAATTTTATGATTTTTCACTAGGAATTCAACTATGTATTGTTTTTCTTCATATGAGCATGATTTTCCATGCCATCCCTAGAATTGGAGGTATAAGTTGTAATTGTTTCCATGTATGCTTTTTTATTTTTTTGAGACTAATACAAAAGGCATCTCCACTTTGGGAAGGGCCCGAAGACATAGCCCACATTGGGTGAACTCCGTTATCAAGTTGTTTATGTTGTTTGTTTTAATGGTTGCCTATGTTTTTCCTCTTATTTGAGGCGTATGCACTTATGGTTATCATGCTCTTTTATATGCAATTATAAATACATCTATGAATTAAAAATATTTGGATCACTCAGGCTCCATCTTGAGAGCTCTATCCTGCTCTCACTCAACCACAACATCTCTACTATGAGAAATATTTTCCTTTCTCCTTAAGTCTGCACATGCATCTACCTCCAATTTTTAGAGGTTGTCGATCCTGAAACCAATCTTCTTGACCCAACCCAAAGAAAATTGCTTGAGGTAGGCCTTCCCATTGTTGAATACTACACCATGCCCTTTTTTCTTCAATCCTTAATTTATTCATCAAAGAATTTTTTCTAGCATCACTATTGCTTTCAAAAAAGATTAGTAAGGGCCTTCTACATCTGGAATGGCCTTCCACATCTAGAATGGTGTATCCTTTCCATGCAACTTTGGAACAATATGGTCTCTAACTCCTTCTAGGATCATCCTCTTAGATTTGGAAATATCCTTCTTCCATTGAGTTAGTTGTTGTGCATTTGAAGTAACAGGTTTAAGAATATTAGTATTGATGTATTCCAAAACCCCATTATCATATAACATAGCCTCCATTCTATCCTTCCATGCACAAAAGTTTGAAGTCCCTTATAGGGAATGCTCTATCCTCAAACCATAGGATGACATTGTTAGTTCCATATAATACTAGTGATTCCCCCATTACTATTGTCATTGTAGCCCTTCTTGTTATTGTTTTGCCCCTATTGTCCCCATATTGTTATTATTGTGCCCCATAGAAGCCCACTATTGTTATTGTTGTGCCCTTATATTATTATTGGTATGTTGGCTTTGCTTATATTGTGGCCGCTTAGACTCCTATACATAGAAAGGAGGTTTTGTCATTTGTATCATCGACAAATTGTTCATTTGTGTAATGTAAAGGAGGTTTCCCCCTTGAAGAGGCTAATTTCTAAGGCATTGATCCTTCTTTTCTATATTTTTGTGAGTTGGTTTCATAACATTTGGTATCAAGGCTTGGATTCTAGGGTTTCGCTGCTCCAAACAGGTCAGCATGGCATGTTAGCTATAAATTTTTTCCTTCGATGCTTGAGAAGCTAAAACAAAAACTCGTTTGAGCTGAAATTGTTCTGAACCTTGGGTCCAAATTTAAGATCTTGAATCGCTATATTTTCAGAGAGATGATCTAAGGAAGTTAGGGTTTTTGCAAACTCCTGAATTACATTCCAAACAGGTGACCTTGGGAAAATCGTCATAACTTTCTCTCTGTGCATAAGATTCAAATTTCGTAAGAAGTTACAGAAAGAGGATGGAATTTAGTTTTTTTTTTTTCATTTCTAGATCCGAAGGTCGAAATAGTGACACATGGCACATCGTACAAGTTCAATCTACTCAAAAATTATATAATCAGGTCATCACGGGAGATTGGGCCTAACGGTTTCTTGGAGAATCCAATTTTGATCAGAGTGGTGGCATTAGAAAGAGGACACAAAGGGCTACCGCAGGACGAAATTTCTGACCTTGGAGATCCACAATTACAGAGATACAACCGATTCAATATCGAGCTTCTAGAAAGTGAAAAAAGGTGTGTAGTCTTTTAAAAAAATTTCATAAGTTTGGGTTGAAAAATTTGGTTGAAGTTCAAAGGGAATAGTGAAGCATAATTATCATCAATTGATGCCCCGAAGAAAGAAAATGGAAACACTTAGTAAGAAACCTGAAAGCTCTAACACGACTCATGAAGAAGAGGGAAAAATGCAACATGATATATCAAAATTACGAGACCAAGTGAAACAAATTACACTCTCACAAAAGGTAATAGAAGCTAAGATTGATGGTTTAAAGAAAGGCCTGGAAGCTAAGATGAATGGCGTGGAAGCTAATATGAATGATGTGCAAGTTAATATGGATGGCGTGGAAGCTAAGATGAATGGCATGAATCTAAGATGGAAGATTTGAAGATAGATTTCACTAAGTTGCTACAAGAAACACTTATTAATGGTGAAAGGGTAGTAAAGGAAACTCATGATGAGAACAAAAGAAATGTTAATCATGATTTCATAGACTCTAATGCAACGCTTGGAAGCTAATATGAATGTTGTGGAAGCCAATATGAATGATGTTCAAGTTAAGATGGATGGCATGGAATCTAAGATGAATGGCATGGACACTAAGATGGAAGATTTGAAGATAGATTTGACTAAGTTGCTACAAGAAACACTTATTAATGGTGAAAGGGTAGTAAAGAAAACTCATGATGAGAACAAAAGAAATGTTAATCATGATTTCATAGACTCTAATGTTGTATTGAAGACCCACCATGTTCCAAATATCGATATGAGGAAGTTTGATGGGAAGGATCCCGTAAAACGGATACTACAGATGGAGCAATATTTCAATCTCCACAATGTGAAAAACACACAAAAGGTACACATTGCAACTTTATATTTGGAACCAAATTAGTTTGTATGGGCAATTTTTAAGGAAGAAATGGTAGCACATTATGAGGATACAAAAAGAAACACTTTTTTTAGCCGATTGATAAATCTCAAACAAAAGGGTTCAATGATGGAGCACATTAAGGACTTCCAAAAATTGAATATAACGGTAAAAGATATTTCAGAGGAGCATAAGATTGATGTGTTCATATGGACTTTAAAGGATAACATCCAACATGAGGTTCACCTTTGGGAACCTAACTCATTGGAGAAGGCATTCGGGCTGGCAAGAAAAATGGAAAGCAAAATTATGGCAATAAGGAAGCCTACCACTCACAACTATAAGGATGGAAGTGTTGTTTCCCCTAGCCTTCCACAATGTACAAGGTTGACACCCCAACAATTGGAAGAAAAAATAGAAAAAGGGATTTGTTATAGTTGTGATTGAAAATACACTAAAGGTCATAAGTGTGCTGAGAAGAAATTATTTTACATAGATTGTGAAGAGGAGGAAGAAAAGGAACAAGAAATGTCAAAAGAAGAGGATATATACCAGGAACAAACCCTAGAGAAGTAAGAAATGAATCTAACCATATCTTGTAATGCATTGGGTGGAATTACCACTCCTTATACTATCAATATATAAGGACATATCAAGAAGAAAAAGGTAATAGTGTTGATTGATTTTGGTAGTACCCATAATTTTATTCATTGTAAGATAGCCAAGGAATTGAATTGCTTCCTATATCTAGCACCAGAGTGTCAAGTGATGGTTGTAAGTGGAGGAACCATAAATTGCTCTAGAAAGTGCCATAATATCAAGATATCCATGGGACAATATGTATTGAATAGCCCAATGGGTGGTGTTGATGTTGTACTAAGAGTCCAATGGCTACAATCCTTGGGTACAATAAATTTTAATTTTCAAGAAATTTTCATGAAATTTTCTTCAGAAGGAAAGGAAGTTGAATTAAGAGTTATCGCAGGGAAACCAAGAAAGATAATCAGCTCTAATGGAATGAAAAAACTTCTAAAGAACTAACAATGAGGCGTGATTGTACAATTATGTTCACTAGAGGTTCCCACATCAAAATCATCTATTTCTCCAGTTGTCCAAAAAGTCTTGGACAATCATTCCAAGGTATTTGAGACTTTCAAAGGTCTCCCACCTATTCGTGATCATGATCTTGCTATTCATTTGATTCCAGGAAGTGTTCCTCCAAACATCAGGCCTTACAGATATCCCTATGCACAAAAGAGTGAAATTGAACATATGGTTACAAAAATGTTAGACACTAGTATAATTCAGCCTAGTCAAAGTTCTTTCTCCACTCCAGTAGTATTGGTGCACAAGAAGGATGGATCATGGTGCATATCTCTGAATTATAGGGAGCTCAACAAGCTCAGTATTAAAGATAAATTTCACATTCCTGTCATTGATGAACTATTGGATGAATTGCATGGATCAATTTACTTCACCAAGTTGGATCTTCGTTCAGGATATCATAAAATCAGAATGAAGATTGAAGGCATTTCGAAAACAACATTTAGAACTCATGATGATCATTATGAATTTTTAGTCATGCCTTTTGGCCTTACAAATGCACCTTCTACATTTCAGGGTTTGATGAATTCAATTTGCAAACCCTTCCTTACAAAATTTGTGTTGGTATTTTTTGATGATATACTAATCTATAGAAAGTCTTGGAAGGATCATGTTCAACATGTTGACAGGGTGCTCAAACTATTGGAGGAGAAACAATTATATGCATAAAGCTCCAAATGTTTCATTGGAGTAGAAGAGGTGGAATATCTAGGTCATATTGTATCTAATGGAGGTGTTAAGGTAGACCCTAGCAAAATTAAAACCATTAAGGAATGGAAAATCCCCACATCCATAAAGCATCTGCGAGGATTTCTCGCGTTGACAGGGTATTATTACAAGTTTGTTAAGAATTATGGGAGAATAGCAGCACCTCTAACAACATTATTGAAGAAAGATGCATTTTTATGGACTCCAGAAGAAACGAAGGCCTTTGAATATCTTAAAGAGGCAATGTGCCAAGCACCGATCTTAGCTACACTAGACTTCACAAAAACCTTTATTGTGGAATGTGATGCCTCAGGAAATGGAATTGGTGTTGTTTTAATGCAAGAAGAAAGATCCATTTCTTTCAAAAGTCGTCCAATGAAAGGAAAGTATTTACACAAAGCTATTTATGAGAAGGAAATGTTGGCAATACTACATGCACTTATGAAATGGTGACCCTACCTAATGAGAAGACACTTCAAGGTAAGAAAAAATCATGATACTCTTAGATACCTTTTAGAACAAGGATTATTTTCAAAAGAGCAACAAAAATGGGTCACAAAGATGTTGGGTTATGACTTTGAAATCATATGAAAAAAAGGGAAGAAAAATGTTGTGGCAGATGCACTCTCAAGAAAGGATGAGGATGTGGAAGCATTGCTTTGTGCCATTTCTATTATCCAACCAGATTGGATAAAAGAAGTAAGTGATGAATGGAAGAATGATGAAGAAGTGTGGCCACTCATTCAAAAGTTACAACAAGATCCCAATACATTTGATACATTTAGCCAGAAAAATGATTTGTTATGATACAAAGATTGCTTATACCTATCTCAGAATTCCCAACTCAAACAAAATTTCATGGCGGAATGTTTGGTTTGCCAAAAAAATAAAGTTGAAAACAATTGATGCCCCAGGTCTATTACAACCTTTATCCATTCCAACTCAACATTGGGAGGAGGTTTCAATGGATTTCATCACAGGTTTACCCAAGTTTGAAGGAAAGAGTGTCATCATGGTGGTAGTTGACAGAATTACCAAGTATGCACACTTTTGTGCATTATCTCATCCATTTAAAGTGAGTACAGTTTCTACTACATTTATGGAAACAATTCAAAAGCTACATGGAAACCCAAAGATTATTGTAAGCAATAGAGATCCCATTTTCACTAGAAATTTTTGGACAGAATTATTTTCTTGCCTTGGTACTCAATTAGCTCATAGCTCATGTTAACATCCTTAATATGATGTGAAAACTGAGATAGTAAAAAAATGTTTGGAAGGATATATTCATTGCTTTGTATCTGATAAGCAAACACAATGGGTCAAATGGTTGCCTTTGGCTGAATGGTGGTATAACACTTCCTTCCATATTGCAGCAAAAATGACCCCATTTATGGCACTTTATGCACATCACCCACCATCCATCACATCATATTTAAGAGAAAATTAGAAGGTTCAAGTAGTGGAAGATCACATCGAGCATCAACAAAAAGTTCTCCAACTCTTAAAGGATAACCTAACTTTGGCACATAATAGAATGAAACAACAACCAGATCAACATCACAGCGAAAGAAGTTTTGATATAGGTGATTGGGTATTTCTACGGCTACAACCATATAAACAAATGTCCCTTAAGAAAGCTAAGAAGGATAATAAATTATCACCAAAATATTATGTTTCATATAAGGTGTTGCAAAAGATTGGTACTATGGAATACAAATTGGAGCTTCCTGCAGCTTCCCAAGTGCACCCAGTTTTCCATGTTTCATCCTTAAAGAAGGTTATTGGTGACAAGCTACGAATTCAAATAATATTTCCAGAACTTGATGAGGAAGGAAAAATCATATTGGAACCTGAAGTAGTCACAGAAACAAGAACTCAACAGCTAAGAAATTAGTCAATTTCGGAGTATCTTGTCAAGGGGAAGAACTCAACTACTGAAGATTCCACATGGTAGGATAAGAATTTTATGCAGAAGCATCTAGAACAACTCAAGCATTGAGGACAACACTTTTTTGAAAGAGAGGGGCATGTTAGGTCCCTATAATACTAGTTATTCCCCCATTACTATTGTCATTATAGCCCTTCTTGTTATTTTTGTGCCCCTATTGTCCCCATAGTGTTATTATTGTGCCCCATAGAAGCCCACTATTGTTATTGTTGTGCCCTTATATTATTATTGTTATGTCATCTTTGATTATATTGTGACCTCTTAGACTCCTATATATAGAAAAGAGGTTTTTGCATTTGTATCATTGAAGAATTTTTCATTTGTGTAATATAAAGGAGGTTTCCCGCTTGAAGAGGCTAATTTATAAGGCGTTGATCTTTATTTTCTATCTTTTTGTGAGCTAGTTTCATAACATACATGATTTTTACACTTGTAGAATTCCTGCACTAACTAATATCCTCTTTAAATCGCTTTGAATATGATCAAGGAACTTGGTCTCTATATTGTTTTCAACTCTGATACCATGTAGAAAATCCCTGAAACCTTGAAACTGATAATGAGAGAAAATTGATATGCGAAAGACAAAATGTTTCTATTCCAAAAATTTGTGGAAAGAAAACAATGAATAAAACACAATCACACATAGAAATTTATCAAGGGAACCCAACTGGGAAAAACCCCTTATTTCTTGTATTAAATCAACTGAGTAATCTGAACTATTGCATAGAATCTTCCCCAAGACTAAATATCCATGTAATATTGATCAACTCTACACAATACTTTCCCAACACTTAGGAAAATAAGGCCTTATAGGAAGCTTGTATTTCCTAGCACAATTTTTCCCCTAAAAAATAAGAATTTCGCCTATTTCCTTGCACAATTTTGAAGATAATTTCTCTTCTTTCATATCAAGCTCTACACACCAAAACCTCTGTACAATGAATAATTATAGATGTGCCTTCATCCGATCTCAACAGGAAAATCAAATTGCAAGACCTACTAGGGCTAGATTTACTAGCTACAACTAGTTAACTAAGAGTGAGTTGAGTTAACAAAAGTCAAACTACTAAAATAAACTCAAAATCCCAAGTGATCTCTATTCTAGAACTAAAGATTATTTAACTAATATCCACTAGAGTTTAACTAACAGGCACTAGAGTTTAACTCCACGAGATAGCTAAATTTTAGTTGTCAACTAGAACACAACTCACTCAAAGCCATATAACTTGAATTAACTGAAAATAACTCAATCACAAGCCACATCACACATGTTAATTGAAAACTAACTCAAGCATATATGAGATTGAATTCTAATTTTCATCTTTGACTAAGGCACAAGTCAAAGAAGCCATTCCTTGCTACAATTTCAACATATTTCAACTGGCAAGCTTTAGTTTCTAGATGTAGCATCCAAGGGATCCATTGTATCCAATTATGCTAATTCAATTGGTGAACAAGTGTCTTGAGGCATGAGGATCTCATAGAAAAGTGCAAATGAGATCGCACCCAATATCTTCTCTAAAGGTTAATTCTTGATCAAGAGCTATCTTCATTGCTATATTAAAGATAATGAGACTCTTTCGAGTCTAAAGAAAGTTTGGTAGGGTGGTAGAGGGTAATATTTCTAGTGGAATTCCCATGGGATATTATCATATCCCTAGACCTACTGGTAATATATGCATTGATAATAACCAACTAGGGTGTCCCAAAAGTCAATGGATATCCTCCTAGATTGGATTTTAGCCGAAGGACCATAAAATTGACTACGTATTCCCATGAATCTATATATTTGGCTATGTCTTCAAGAATTCTCTAAGGTTTTTCCATTGGTCTATTTGCTAGGTAAATTATTTTAGGGGTTGGTTGTAGACTAAACAATCAAAACTTATCCATTGTTTCTGTAGTCGTGACATTTATAGCTACCCATAAATTAATTAGAGTATTAGGAATGATAGTGTTACTGATGTTAACAATAATAATCAGAATTCTAGTGTCCATGCATTTGGCCACAAAGACCTTCCCTAGCATTAGATTTTCTAATTTCCATATAACATGAAAAAATTTTAAATCCTTCTTCTTTCTACCTAGCCATTTTATAAAAATTTCTTAAACAACTTTAGCATAAATTGGGACATCCACAATGGATTTTAACAAAGGAATGTTAAGACAGACATTCCTAATTTCTCCTAAAATGTCAAACTTTGGTCTTGAAGGGGGTTTTTCAATGCACAATCTCTCCAAATATGGGGATTTTTTTATTGATTTTTTTTTTTTTTTTTTTTTGTGGAATTAAAGCCTAGATTTCCAAGGGAGGACTAGAAGGTTGATGATCTAGTTCAGTAAAATCATCTTCATCATCCTATTATTGAATAATGGGGAAATTTTAATTATGTGCCACTTTTCTTGAATGTAAGTGAATCTCTTTACAATCTGTGGAAGAGATTGCATATGTTGGAAAAGGAGGTGGTTGAACACTATAGGTAGGTTATACTACCTTGTTATTATTTTGGTTGGGTATGAGTTCGTTAGGTACTTTTGATGGAATTTGGGGAGCTTAAATGGATTGAAATTGTATTTGTGGTGAATGTTGAACTATTATATGAGGTTGAGGAGAGTATTGTTAGTTTTGAGAGGGTGAATTTCCAAATAGTACAATCCCTTGTTAGCCATGTTTTCAAGGTTGGTTTTTTAGCTTGGCCAAGTCATTGTTTCCTTGGTATAAGTGAATGCTAATTTGGTGATGGGTACTCGTACAATAAAAAATATTAGTCTTGTGCCATATTAGGTTATCTAGATGGCCATGGTTTTTTTGGGTTACAATTTGTTTTTTCAATTTTATTTATTTATTTAGTTACATGTTTCTCTTCACAAATAGCACATATATCTATATTATCTAATGGACATCTGCATAGAGGGAGTTTGTTGCTAGAACGAGATAAGAATACATATAAATCCAATTTTACCTCCTCCTCCTTGGAATTCTCCCTCTTACCCCCTTGCAATTCCTAGGCTAAATACGAGGTGTCACTTTTAGTTATCCCAACCTCCATTGTCTCATTATGGAATTAGGGTTACAAAATTTATTGTTTTCCAATGGTTTGTGGAATCAACTTTGGACAACATCATCATATATAATTCGTCGAGAGATTTCTGGTGATATAAATTTTACTTCCATTTGACTATTGGATTGAAATTTATACTCTCTTGAATATCAACCGATTAGAGAGTTCCATGTCACACCCACATGGCCAATCGTTCAACACCTGGCAACCAAAGGCCATGGCATGACCACTTGGGTTAGATCGACGATCTACATTCATGATGGGTCCTCCTATCCTTCCAACAATTAATAGGGGGGGTTCACTATTTGTCACATATGTAACTAAACATCTTAGAGTTTCCCCTATTTTGATCTGTTCCATATGGCCTTCGTAATAGCTTATGACTGGTAAGTTATTATGGCCCCCCTTCACATATTTTATGGTTAACAAGGGAGGGGTCTATTATTTATCAATTACTTCGATGTTAGATAATGGATAAGATTCGATTTCACCTTGTATCAGTCACGCTCAAGTCCAGAAAAGGTGCAATTGAGCTTGGTTCTAGATGGAAGACGCAAATGTGTTAGTTAATGTTCAAGATGTTTGTCCTGCGTTCTATCAACTGTGCCCACCCACAAAGGAAATTCCTTAAAGGTCCTCCAATAAACACAACTCAGGGATGATGTGGCATAACTTGTGGTGCCACCTAGACATCGACGAGCCACATAGAGTTTCCATCATTCGGTTCCATGCCACTTGTCTCCATTGCAACTTGCTAATGCCCAAAATACATCATGGAATTGCCACCTCTCCATGTGGCCTTCTCTGGTGGTTGCACATGTCATCCAACTTTCATCCCTTTGAATATAAAAAAGGGGCATTCTTACCCACCATGTGTCACACTAACAGTGCACCATTTCAACAATTTTCCCATGTCATCAATAATACCACGTGGTGTCCCCGTAGCTTTAATCGAGATACACAACTATGTCACATCCTTCATGATACCTACATGGCATCTCCATGACCTATACAACATATTCATGTAACATGCCACGTCAATCTAACTCATAGGTCCCACTAGGATCGACCTCTTCATGTTATTCCAAAATTCCATTTGTATTCACCCACAAAGATATTTGGGTGCACAAAGGATGTGCACAGTCGAAATTTTCTTGGATCCCCAAATCCCTAGATATCTCCAGATCACCATCACTACACAACACATATAGGCCTAGCCCACCTCTGGGCTTCCTAGTCTTACGTATTAGCCCTCACTCCTGGATTTTCTGGATTCCCATGTACATCCACTTCTTGTGAATTAATCTATCCCTATGACAAATTGTCACCAAAGGGCCCTACCCACGTTTCATACAAAATCTAGCTCATGCACATATCTGGATCGTCACTTTGGACTCACAAAACACGTCCCAACCTAGATATGGTCTATCCTATATTTTCCATGACATATCCATATTCATCTAGGTTTAACTCCTCCAAGCATATGAAAATGGGAAAACAACCTGGATATATGGACTCACAGATAATTTTGCCAAGCCCTCTATGTTCCTAAGTTGTATACAAACTAGTGCTAAAGCTTCCTTTAGCCCTGGATACAAGTCCAAATCTCTATAATATATAGACTTAGATTCTTATTGATTTCCAGGGACTTTACCCAAGTTTCCTTAATGCATAACATTACTTAGAACACTATTATCTATTGGAATAAAACCTCCATTCCTAGTCTAATATTTTAGACTTTATTCATGGACATGAATTCCATAAATGAATTCATCAACATGCCTACAAACAAGTATCAAAACCAGTTGGACCATAGCTAATAGCGCTCTATAATTCAAATACAATGCACCATAACAACAACATAAAGGATCCTAAATGGACCTCTATTATACCTACCAAGATATCATACATTGCAACCTCATCACTCTTTTTCTAGGAAGACAACCAAAAAGCATGAACAATCATAAGATCTATGAAAACCATATCATACTAAATAATGTGATACATGGGCATATGTAGAAATAAATTGATTGAGAAGTCAAAATATTTTACCAAATTGTTATACAGAAAATTACCTCCTCGTCAACTTAGAGGAGAATATCATCTTTTTTACTAGAATACACCCCTGTTTCAGGCCTTTTGAGACCGCATGACCATACTTAAAAGGCCTAAAACAAGGGTGTATTACAGTAAAAATGATGATTTCCTCATCTAAGCTAATGAGGAGGTATTTTCCTGTATTTACACAAATAAGTTGGTTCCTCAATGTGTCGATAGTTAGAATAGTGTTTATTTTTAATTTCCATGTAATTCATTATATTTAGCTAATTGTTGTAACTTGTTTTATTATGCTAAGAATGATCCATTCGATCCTATATTTGAGGATCTAGACTGACATTATGTATTCATATAAATGTTCATTTAATAATAAAAATCAGTGTGGAGTGGCAAGAGTAATTTTCTTGATAAAATATCATAACCATTCCTTCTATAATCACTTCATTTTATCTTACTGATCACACACACACAGTACACCTACACACACATATATATTAATAATATTTTAGAGGTCTATGTTTTCCATGCTTCACTTTGGTATCCATAACTAGAGAAAGAGTAAAATAAAGTGTTGTTTTAGACTACTCGAGTCGGAGGTTTGCAAGAGTGATGAAGGAGCGTTAAGAGCCTTAATATTATAAAAAACATAGTACATAGGTGGGCCACCAATACTTAGTTTTTATTAAATTTTTGATGGAGTACATCAATTGATAATGTTGGGGAATAGAACTTAAAAGTATGTAGGAATAAATGCATTAATGGATAGCACCAATATGACTTGTCCCATAGGGTCTTCCCCGGAAGGTCGAAATGAGAGAACATAAAGGAAGAACTGGGATGACTAGGTGTCAAGATAATGTGTGAAGGTTGTCCAACATAGAGAGTGTTGGGGTGACATGGAAGCATGTTGCAGGGAGCAAGTAGAGTAAAGTGGAACCACGTTTTTTATTGACTTCTCCCATAAGGCAAAGGCTTGCGCTCTTTTGAAAAAGGGTTGGGGAAGACAATTGATAGGATCTAGGAACAATAGTTGACAAGAATAATTCTCGTTCCCTGGAGTCTGTCTCTTGGAGCATTCCCATTACGCATATTTTTGGGATAGGCCGAGGTGACATGTCCCAATGGGTAGAGAACTGTGTACGAAGGAAAAAGAGAAGGGATCCAGGTCTTGTGGTGTGATCGTCATATGAGAAATGTGAAGAAAGTTTAAAGCACTGTGAGATTATAAAGAGTGGGGTCTTACAAATATATAGAATATAATTCACTTGGTCTCAATGGCTATTAATAAAATTCCCAGGTGTGAAAATTTTAATATAAGGTAAGCTTCTCCTTTCCCTTGTTTTTATAATATAATAATTGGCTTTGGTGGCTATTAAAATGAGGCTTGATTTTGGTGGTTATGGATTTGGAATATTTGGGGAAAAGGGTTGAAACCCACCAACACAAAAATTTTAAAAATTTAATACCTGCACCAATTGGTAGCAGAGAAAATACTGCATCTGCTCCAAGAACAATTAATTGACCATGGTGCACAAAGTTGGATAAGGTTCCAAAGGAGACTAAAGAGGAAAGAGGCCTATAACCAACAATGAAGTAATGAGAGTTATGTATACATTGGAAGAAATAATGGTAGCCATGGAGATCAGTAAGAAAAAAGAACTTGAAGCTATATATGTAAGCAAGGAAGAACAATAATCTCCGGAAGAAGAAGCAATTGAAGAGCTTGTAGAAGAAAAAAAATATTGAAGGAATTTCTAGGATCTGTTACAAAGGGAAAGAATGATTTATCTTCTTACACTACTAGCATGAATACAAATGGGCTTATAGACTAGATTATAGAGATGAATAAGTTCTTTGAGTATGAATAGATGGATGAGGAGAGGAAAGTTAAGTTTGTTGGCACCTAATTAAAGGGTCATGCAGCCTTATGGTGGGATGGTGTATAGGTTGAAAGGAGAAGGAAGAATAATTATAGTATCAAGAGCTAGTAAAAAATGGTTGTGAAGCTTAAAGGAAAGTTCTTTCCAAAGGATTATCAACTCATTTTATTGAGGTAGATGCAAAATATCAAGCAAAGATTGATGACTACAAGGGCGTATACATAAGAGTTTTATAATGAAAACATTATGGATGGATATGTGGAAGCGTTTATAGAGAAGACATCCAGATATATTAATGACCTTATATGTAAGTATAAGATGAAATCAATGCATTATCGCCCAGAAAAGAAGTTGAGGCATACTGGCTAGCTTTGAAGGCTAAAGAGAAACTTGTGAGGAAGCAGTCTAGAAATCAAAAAAGTATTGTTGGAGGGAGAGGACAACAATAAACCAGAGGAATATCCACAACAAAGAACGAAGGAGATATTAGCTCAAGTCCAAAACGATAGTTAGAGGGAGACCTCAGAGGCTGAAGATCCTTTTCCAAAGGATGAGGAAGAGATATTTGTGGCTACAGGTGTGGCAAGCTTGGACACATGGCATATGAATGTCCATAAAATAGAGATACATGTTAGAGAAGTGTTTTTGTTGCCATAGTAGAAGAAGGGGAACCAAAGGTATAAGGGGCAAAGAATGTACCAGGGAGAGGAGAGTTTTTATTGCTTAGGGAAGTGTTTTTGAAACTAGAGAAGGAATTTTTTGAACCAACTCAGAGGAAGGTTGTCTTTAGGACTGTTTGCAAGGTCCAAGGGAAATGCTGCAAGGTGTTGATTGACAGTGGCAACACAGAAAACTTGGTGTCTGCATAAGTGGTGGAGATGTTTAAATTGAAAAATATGAAGAATTCAATTCCTTATAAGGTGTCATGGCTTCAAAAGGGTAATAAATTGTTGGTGAATGAACAATGTGAAGTGGTGTTTCATATAGGAAACTACAAGGATAAAATCCTTTGTGATATCATGCCCATGAATGTGTGTCATATTCTATTGGTTATACCATGGTAGCTTGACAGAGGTGTTATGCATGATGGGAAGAATAACATTTACAAATTCAAAAAGGATGATATCATCCATACCTTGTTGCCTCTGCAAGAAGAGGGGGTATAAAAAAAAAATGATTCCAAGGCATTGTTGTTAAGTGGGAATTTTTTTTTGTAGCAGATGGAAGATAATGAGGTAATGTTTTATTTGGTGTGTAAACCTAAGGTAATTCTTACCTCCATACCTCCACTATTGTTAATTATTTTCCTTTTGAGATTGAAGATATGTTAAATTAGTATAGTGATATCGTAGTGGATGACTTTCTTGATGAGTTGCCACCTGTGAGGAGTATAAGTAACCATATTGACTCAATACCAGGAGAAAGTCTACTAAATAAAGTTGCATAAAAAACTACCCTTAGGAGAAAGAAGAAATTAGAAAACAAGTGGATTTGTAGATGAAGGGTTAATAAGAGAGATGGACCTTAGTCCATTTGCAGTGTTGATAGTGTTGAGTCCTAAGAGAAATGGAGATTGGCACATGTGTACAGAATCCTAAGAATTGAATAAGATCACAATCATATATAGATTTCATTTACCTCACATAGATGATTTTTTGGATTGTTTCAGTAGTGCTATTTGTTTCTCTAAGATTTATTTGAAGAGTGGGTACCATTAGATTAGGATTAGAGAGGGTTATGAGTGGAAGACAACCATGAAAATCAATGATGGATTGTATGAATGGTTGTTCATGCCATTTGGGTTGTCCAATGTACCCAACACCTTTATGAGATTGATGAATGAGGTGTTTAAAGAGTTCATAGGGAATTTTGTGATTGTTTATTTCGATGATATCTTGGTTTATAGTCAATCCAAGTAAGAACACTGAGGCATTTGAGGTATGTGTTAGAAAAGTTGTAGTAATAGAAATTGCTCATTAATTTGTAGAAATGTTCATTCCTAAAGACAATTTTTTTTTTTTACTTGGGATTTATATTATTCAAGGATGGTTTGAAGATGGATCATGAGAAGGTAAGAGATATTGTTGATTGGACCTCTCCCAAAAGAATTTTAAAGTTAGAATTTTTCATACTTTGGCTAGTTTTTATAGGATGTTAATTAGGAATTTGAGCAGAATGAGTGCAAAAATTGTGGAAACCATAATGAAAGACAAACATCCATTCCAGTGGATTTTTGAAGAAGAGAAAGAATTTCAGTTATTGAAGAAGAAGATCACATAGTAGCCTCTTTTGATCTTGCCAAATTTTAGGAAGCCTTTCCAAGTGAATGTGATGCCAATGGAGAAGAGATTGGCGTTGTGCTCAGTTAGGAGGATAAACCCATAGAATATTTTAGTTAGAATTTGAATGAGTCCAAAAGGAAGTTTACTTCTTATGAAAATGAATTTTATGTTGTGGTTCAAGCTCTAAATAAATGGAGGCACTATTTAAAGTCTAAAGAGTTTGTTTTTTATACATATAATCATGCCCTACAATACATTATGTAGCAACCTAAATTGAGTCAAAAAAATGTCAAATGAATTGAATATCTCCAAAATTTCACTTTTTTTTTAAAGCATATTAGTGGCCAAGCTAATAAAATTGTTGATGTGTTGAGTAGGAGGAATTTGATTATGCAAAAAAGTCAAGTTCAAATTATGGGGTTTGACTTCATGAAGGAGTTGTATGAGGAAGATGCATATTTTAAGGAAGCCTATAAATCTTGTAAAAACCCAACAATCCAAGATAGGAGTCTAAGGTTTAATTACTTGCTTTAATAACGATTATTGTTCAAAATCAATTAGCTCTACATAACAAAGTTCTCGATGAGGGATTATTTGATCAAAGAAAAGCATAGTGGAGGTCTTGTGATACACTTTGGCCATGGGAAGACTTATGAGTAGTTGAATAATTTTTACTATTGGCCAAAAGATGAGGATTAATGTGTATTAGTTTGTGAGTAGTTGTAGAATTTTCCAGCATGCAAAAGGGAAGAGTTGAAATACAGGGTTGTATACACCATTACAAATTTTAGATAGATCATGGGATTTGGTAACAATGGATTTTATATTTGGTTTTCCAAAAACTCGAAAAGGCAATGGTGAAATATTTGTTGTAGTGGACATGTTTTCAAAAATGGCCCATTTCATTCATTTGTTTAAAGCCAATGATTCTACCCATGTTGCTAACTTGTTCTTCAATGAAATAATGAGATTGCATGGAGTGTCCAAAAGCATTGTCTCAGATCAAGATACCAGATTCTTGGGGTATGTTTGGAGGACATTATGGAAGAAGAATGGAACTAAATTGAGCTTTAGTTCATCCTATCACCCTCATACCGATGGGTAGACTGAATTAGTTAATAGAAGTTTGAGGAACATCTTGAGAAGCTTGGTTGGAGACCATCCCAAATACTGGGATTAAGTGCTTTCGAGGAAGAAATTTCATATAATGATTCTTCAAATAGAAGCATTAGCCAAATTCCTTTTGAGATTATGTATGGGATGCATCTAAGAGGAGTGCATGAACTTACAAACTTTGGGAGAGTATAGAAAAGAAGTGCAACAAGAGAAAAATGTTACAACTATGCAAGAGATCAATGAGCAAGTGAAACAAAGACTACAAGAAAGTGACCTCAAATGTAATACTAGAGTATATCTCAAGAGGATAGAACAAATTCTTGAAGTGGGAGATTTAATACTGGCACATGTGAGGAAGGAAATATTTCCTAAAGGAGAATACAATAAACTAAAATTAAAGAAAAATGGTCCTTGTAACATCTTTAGGAAATTTTTAGCAAATGATTATGAGATAGAGTTTCCACTAGGGATTAGAATATTTCCCATATTCAATGTAGCAGACATATACAAGTATCAACCTAGAGAATAGGTGCACACAACAAATGACAATGGAAAACAACAAATTCAGTGGAATAAGAAATTGTGAGAAGTAGAGCTTTTGTTGCTAGAGAGGATTTTAAACAAGATATAGATTAAGAAAACTAAGGGAAAGGAATACTATGAGTATTTGGTTAAGTGGAAGGACCATCTAGTAGTTGATGCAACTTGAATGACTTCCACATTATTATAGAAAGTGGCAGAAATATTGAAGACCTCATGTGCATGAGCCCATGAATCCTTTGTTCCTTGGGAATATGATGCATGGGGATCCGTAAAAATCAATTGACTAATAGGTCAAAATATTTTACCAAAGGAGTTGGTTCTCCAATGTGTGGATTGTTAGGATATAGTTTTTTTTCAATTGCCATGTAATTCATTATATTTACATAATTGTTATAATTTATTTTATTATGACAAGAATGGCCCATTCAATCCTATCTTTGAGGATCTAGACCAACATTATGTATTCATATAAATATTGATTTAATAATAATAATCAATGTGGAGTGGAAAGTGTATTTTTCATTATAAAATATTGTAACCAGTCCATCTACAATCGTTTCATTTTATCTTGTGGATCACACACATATATTAATAATATAGCAGATGTCTATGTTTTGCATGCTTCACTTTGATCATTGTAACTAAATATAGAGTAAACTAAAGCATTGTTATAGACTACTTGAGTGGGACGTTTGGAGGAGTGATGAAGAAGTGTTAAGATCCTTAATAGATCCAAAATTAGAGTACATAGGCGGGCCACCAATACTTTTTTTTTAAGTTTCAGAAAAGTACGTCAATTGACAACACCAAGGAACACAAATTTAAAGTCTATCAAGATAAACACATTAATTTACTATGCCAGGGTGACATGTCGGGGAATGTCTTCCCCGAAAGGTCAAAAGGAGAGCACGTAAAGGATGACGTCTGAAGGCTAGCCAATAAAAAGATTTTTGGGGTGAAATTGAAGCCTCTTGCATGGAAACAACAGAGTAAAGTGGGACCGTGAGTGTTGTTGACTCCTCTTGGAAGGAAAAGGATTGAGTGTGCTTGAAAAAGGTTTAGGGACAAAATTTGATAGGATCCATGAACAACAGTTGAAATGAATAATTCCCATTCCCGAAGCATGTCTACCAGAGCATTCCCATTATGCACACTTTTGGGATAGGCCAAGGTGAGGTAAGCCCAAGATGATGTGTCTTGATGGGTAGAGAACGGTACACCAAGGAAAAAGAGCGGAGACCTAAGTCATGTGGTGTGGTTGCATTACAAGAAATGGGAGGAAAGTTTAAAGCATTAGGAGCTTATAGAGAATGGAGTCGCACCGATATATAATATGTAATGTGCTTGGACTCATTGCCTAATAATAAAAGGATTGAGCATGAGAATTTTAATATAAGGTAAGCTTCTTCTTCCCTTGTTTATATAATATAAGAATTGGATCCAATGGCTATTAAATGAGGCTCTATTATAGTGGTTCTAGATTTGGAATATTTGGGGTAAAAAGGGTTGAAATGACCAACATAACAGTTTTAAAAAGTTAAGGTCCACTGGGATTTCCATGCACTGTAAAATTTTAACTAAGAATATTAACATTCATATATAACCATGTAAATAAATCCATAACTCAAAATAGTACCAAAAAATAGACTTACAGACGTCCAACCCCTCATAACCATGAGATACTAGAAATAGCATCTCATTAAAGAAAACTAGGAATAATGCATTCCTTTATAACTAGTGTTGATAAATACATTGATATATAACCACTGTAACACATCCCACCTACCCCAATGGGATGGTCACTCCCAACCCAATTCCTCTTATGCTGTGATAAGAATGGGATTAAAAAAACTCTTATTATATATATAAATATAGATTTATTAAATATGTACATATTTAAACAGCACTTTGTCACTACACCTTGGCAGTCCCCACTGTCACCAATAAAATTTGATGATCACAACAAACAGGGAATCAATGGCTTATGAATGGATTGTTCTAGGACGATGTGCTCTACCATTGGTGAGCACCAATATTGCAGCAAGAATGCTGCAACTCCTAGGGCTATGAACTTTACTTTATCAACCTAGGGTTCGTACAAACTTAGAGGTGACAGTGTTGTATACACAAGTAAATGTGATGGGTTCGCTCTTTGTCATTACTAAGCTAGTGATATACCACTAAGATTTTTCAAACCATACTTCTACTGATTCAGAAGAAGCTTTATTACCAATGAGGAAAAGAGAAGTCTACACTAAGGGAAATCTTGTCTACTGCAGTAAGGAAAAATACTGAAATCAAATGCTAAAACACACCATTTTTCTAACTAACTCCTACGAGGCTTTGCTTCAAAAGAATACTAAGTTAACATGTATGCAGTCCTACTATCCTAGGTATGCAAATTGAAACATCCAACATTCTACTGTTGTGCATGTAAATGAATAAAATAACTCTGTTTTTCTTCTTGTCTTTTTTTCATGAGAAATTATGAAATCTAACCTCTTTTGGTGATGTGGCAGGTGGCTTCGGGATGATGGTGAATTGTTCGAAGGATTGGGAGACAAGTAGGGGTCCTTTTCTAGCTTCCTAGAGGATTTTTCCATAATTCGGCCTCAAAACAGGTCACTACATGTCAACCTACAGGATGTCCTGAATTCCTACAGGATCCCCTGTATTCCTACAGGATCCCCTGTATTCCTACAGGATACAGCTGAGAGCAAAAGGAGGGATTTTGAAGGTGATGGAAGGCTTAGGGAAGGTGGTTGGTGGATGGAATGAGGCTACAGAGTGCCTAAGACCACTTCAGAACACAAAACAAGAGTTGAGAGATGGATGGATTTGCTCAACAATCTTGGAGAATTATTCTTGTGAAATGGTGAAATTGGTGAGGGTTTTAATGAAAGAAAGGAATGATCATGGATGGATGAAGTTGGGACGAGGTTGCTGATCATGAAATCTCTACGTACTACTAAAAATATTGCACTGCATCAACCATTTAAATTTATCCATAAATCATGTAAACAAGAAGGATTTCAATTAACTAAGGGAAACAGAATTTCATGAGCTAGTTGCCTATTTCATGCATGAAGAAACATTGCAAAATAGTATGAAAAATTGATGAGATCTAATGGAATACTAAAGATAGAAGAAATGATAACTAAATCCTATTCTTGCAAACTAATCAAATGTTGACCTAAGTACAGAAAACCCTAAATTCCATGAGAAACTAGAATTTTGTCTTTTTGGGGCTGCATAGGGGTTCTTTCCTCAAACCATGATCCCTGAAGGAAGGAGTGAGGCAAAATCCACCTACTGATAGCTTTGTGATGTTCCTTTATCTCTTCTAAGCTATTGCTGAAGTAAAGCACAAATGGAAGCAAACTAATCAAATCTACAACTACTTGCAATGAAATAATTCTAAAGACAATTCAACCATTAATCTATGAAATTGACTAAGCATACAAATACAAGAAGAGGAGACTTTGCTACTAGGGTTGGGCCCTAACCCAAGATCTTCAGCCCTCTGAGTCAAATCAGTGCTGGATCAAGGAAATTCGCTTTCTCATTATCAAAATAGAAAATTGCATAACAATGTCTTCCACAAAAATTGAACACGAAAATGACTAGTGTTTTTACTGCAAAAATTAAAATTGTAATAAGGCTCTAGGCCTTATTATTTATACAATTGAAGTATGGAAACAAATTCCTTAAATCTAGGGAGGCTCAGCTCCCAAACTCAAGATAAACTAGCTCTTTGAATGTTACTTGCTCAACTGCCTTTTGATCTCCATGACTTGGCTGCTTGTACTTCGAGCTAGTGTGATTGATGGAGGAATATTCAAATGAGTGAGGAGTAAATGAGGAGGATATACCTCCTACAATCTCTCCTCCTTGTCTCATTCGATTTTCAGCCCTTAATTAGCCAAAATTTCAATGATTTTCTCTCAAAAACCTACAATCAATGCATATTAGTCCACTAGGCATAATATCTCACTTTGACTCATCTCATTAAGAAAAATACAATCAAAATATGTAATAAATTATGAGAAGAGTTGATTTGAATAAAATAGGAGGTGGATTAAGGTCCATATAGTTACCCAATGATGAGGCTCATCAGCTATTAATGGACAGGCACCCTATGAAAATAATGGTTCCAGACTAGGGTTCCAAGGCCCCCACCCAACTAACCAAAATCCCTCCACCCATATCACAACCAACATCCATTATGCCACCCATTTCCACATTCTCTGAAACCATTGTAGGGGGCCATTAGAAGTTGTTTTTTAGTTTTCAATTTCCACCATTGGAATGTTATCATGTGCATATGACACAATGGGGCCCATCCCTCTGGCCTTCTTCTTGGTACTAACCGACCTCGTCATCCCACACTTCTCATCCAAGTACTCTCCTCCATTGTCCTCGTATGGAACTCTGGGATGGGACCTCCTGGTTTACGTGGATTGGTGGGCCTTACCTGTACATATAATTTCTTTGAGGTTGATCCACCACATCATAATGCCATAACATCCCATGTTGAATCATCCCAAACCTTCCCTATTAATGAGCCTCAGTATCGCAACAAGAATGTTGCAACTCCTAAGGCTACCAAATTTAATTATCAACCCAGGGTTCATACAAACTTAAGAGGTATCAAAAATATATGTGAAACATAAAATGTGTCCTTCCTTCACTATCATGATGTAATGGATTGAACGTAATCAAATCCTAAACTAATTGTAGAAATGAGAATTCTCGAAATGGAAACCTTAACCTATTGAAAGAAAGAAAATACCAGGAAATCAAACCTATTCTAATTGCATAAAGAAAATATCATGAACTACATATCAATCATTACATTTCAAAGAGTTTAGATCCATTGAAAAAGTTCATTGGATGAGGCAATCAAAAGAAAGCCATTATTGTATTATCCAATTGATAAATATGTCCATTGACCCAAATTGTTGAAATGTTTTGCATGGGTAAGAAGGGAAGTCCTAGGTGGTATTTATTCCTCATCAACCATTGATTTAGATCCTAGGGGCTATGATTCAACCCTAAGGGACACAAACCAAGATTTTTGAGTAAATATGGGCAAGTATATACATGTTGGAAGAGTGCTTAATCTGCTACAAGAAACATGTTTGCTACAGGAAGATATAATTCACCTAATGACCAAAAAAATCAAATCCAAATTGGAAGGGAATTTTTTTTATTGACTAGGATGTATTAGGTCTCCATTCCAAGTGGAATCGCTCAAAAATACCCCTGTTAACACATGTTAAAAAATGACAAAAAATTACTAGTATAAAATCTAGAAATTTGAGAACTAGTGAGCTATTTTATCTATAAAATTCCTAACCTAATCAAGTGTGAATGAAATGGAGTAAATTTTTTTATTAACTAGAATGTTTTTTTGATCTAATGCAAGTGGAATGAACTCTATAGAAGCTCGTTAGCATGTTCTTAAAAATAGCAGAAATTTAATACTATTTGCCACAAGGGACTTCTAGAAATTTAGATTTGGGAATAAGAAAAATAATCCAAGTATCTAAATTATTATTATGACATTCAAAATTTGTTCAAAGGATTATATCATTCTTTTGATCCTGCAAAATAACTTACCTCAACCAATTAACCCAATCCTACAACAATAAATCATCAATACTAAATGCAGAAATAGAAAAAGACAAGAACAAGAGATGCACGTGAATAAGAAGTGAAAGGAAGAAAGTAAATGATACAAAAGGGCTATAAGGCTTCTGGAATGGCCAAGCCTAAGGAAAATTAGGGTCCTATGAATAAGACCAAGATTTAGAAGCTGAACATGGCACCAATTTTCATTATTTCCATCAATACAATTACATCCTTGCAAGAAATGAAAGTGGAGTTGCAAAAATACAGGTTCTTTCCAAAAGAAGACTAATAAAAATCCACCCCTAGAGGGAAATTCGACTTGGTGCTTGTACAAAATTATTAGGAAGCATTATCCATGAAATGAGGAAGATTTCCCCTCCAAAATCCCTCAAATAATGGATCTGGTTTCCAACACTGATAATCTGCATTAAATGATAGGAAACAAATTCCTAGAATTTATCAATCATTGGAGCTCCAGAATATGTGCAATAATTTCATAATATCTTGTCAATTTATTATCCAATATTATCTTCCTGTAGTATGGATAAAGTTCCTAAATTATCTCCTTCTCCAAATCTCCATAATCTTCCCAATATTCTACAAAAATAAATAATATTAGGCAAAAATATGCAATTATCCATAAACCTTCCTAATGAACATATTAAAGCTAAAAAACATTATTACATTTAGAAGGAGAGGTTTAATATAGCCTTCACGAGTCTAAGAAAGGTTAGATGGGCTTTAATTTATGTCTAATTTGGAGGTCCATCATACCCCTACTGAAGTTGTTGCTCATCCACTGAGCAACCTATTCATCATGCTCACCTTGTTGTTATTCATGTATGCGGACATGTTTCATGCTTTGTTTTTTGGTCTATTTGATGCTCTTTCTGCTGCTCTTCTTGCTACAGAATTTTTCTATCTTAGTTTCCCAAGGAAGGCCTACTCTAGGTTGAGGCTGCTTCTTTCCCTCGAGTGGTTCTTCAACTGTAATAAGCTGCACACAACTTGAATCCTTTAGGAAATAAATTTTGCATGCCAAGAGGTGGTGGGTCCATTTTTTATTTATTTTTTTCATCTTTTCCATTATTTTTCCTCTTTTTTTCAAATTTTCTCTATTTTTTTATTACATGTAAAATAAAATCAAAGCTCTTTGAGTTAATTGGGTTAGCCCTTACCTACCCCTTCACACTCCTTGTCTTCCATCATGACTAAATTATTACATCCCACTTTCTCAAGTCCTTTTCACTTTTGTCTTGTCCTCTCCCCCATGTGCAAGTGTCTTGGTGGAAAAGTGAAATTAATTGCTAAATAAGGTTGGGATTTCTCTGCTACTAATCTTGGATATAAAATCATTTTCCTTCATACGTTTTCAATGTTTTTCAAGATAAAATAAGTTCGTAATAAATGTTTAAAGGATTGAATACCTGGGCCTTACCCTTGAATTGTTTTTGCAGGTGATATTGAGGTTGCTAATATGAATGTTGAATTTTCCTTTGGTGGTCATGAAGCTGATGCTAATGATCTTGAAGCTACATGTGATAATCTGTTGGAGGTCCTATTGCTAATAGCCTTGAATCTAGAGGTCTCCTAGCTTTTTGTTGTTGTTGTTGTTGCTTCACATCCTTGGCTAAAATGTTACTGCTAAGCTTCATAACATGATGATTTCAGAGGTGTTGACTTCCTTTGTTTGTTGATGCATAGGTCTTCATAGCATGATGCTTTTTCTAACTGATGTAATATTTTTTGTGTGTAGGCCTCTTTTTAGCATTCAATATACTCTTGTTGGAGTTGATGTATTCCAGCCCACATTCTAAACCTCTGTCCTCCAATTACTGTGAGCAAGTTGTCATAGTCAAATCTGACCTTCTTGGAGTTAAGCTTGGTCATGGGTGATGTTCACCTTCCCCTCACTTTTCACAACTATCAGACACCCTTCCAACACTTCATTTCACCATTATTTTCCTCTAAAACCCCTTAGCCAACTTCTTGTAGCAATTCAAGACATCTTGTAGCAGTACAAAGAATCATGTAGCAGCATCGTGTAGCAAACCTATAGTAGACTTGTTTTTCCCAGATCTCCATAATGGTATATTGGATTAACCTGGAATTTTCTGAGAATGTTTCCATAATCCTTATGCACCTCCCCATAAATAAATCTTGGCCAATGGATGCATGAATCATGAGAAAAAATTAAAATGGTTGTAGGAGATGGGGGTCAATTTCTCGAAAACTGTGCACTGGAATTTGCTGAAATTTCTTGGGCATGTTACCATAATCCATATGAATCTCCCCATGGAACAAAGTGGAAAATGGATGCATGAATATCGATAAAATTTAAAAATGGTTGTAGGTGATGGAGGTCAATTTCTCGAAAGTGTGCACCAGAATTTGTTGAAATTGCTTGGGCATGTTACTATCATCCATATGCATCTCCCCTTGAAACAATTTGGCAAATGGATACATGATTTTCAGGATATGCCAAAAATAGTTTCTTCCTCTGAGTATTTTTACTTCCTATAGAAAAATAGAGCCTTCTTGTAGCATTTGAAGACAACAATAAAAATGAGTGGCAAAATCTTGAGAATCAGGAGTGGATGGTGGAAATAGATGAGGGTGATGGGTTGGCATGGCCATGGTCCTTTTGTAGCATCTGAGCAAAGGAGGAGAAATTCCAAGTTTGAATTCCTTTGACTAGGCTTTTTATCAACTTTTCATTTGGTGGCTAACTTGTTTTTGTTGCTTGCAGAGGTTGGATAGCACCTACATTCATGAGAGAGAGATACATGGAGCAAATTATTTTATTATTTTTCCATTTTTTTCTTTTAGGCCTACTAGCCACCTTAATGAGGTTTTCAACTAGTAGGTCTGTCTAGGTGCTTCAAAGGAGGTTTTCACCTAGGATCTTTTCTTTTTCTCTTTTTTCCCAACCCATTGACCGCCTCATCGAGGTTTTTAATCAATGAGACAATCTCAGGCACCTCAAAAGAGGTTTTCACCTGAGATTTTATTTTTTCTTTTATTTTCCATTTTTTATTTTTTCTATCCTACTCTACTTGAAAAACAAAATCTCTTTCAAGTATAAGAATACTTCCAATGGATCCATGTGCACATCAATATGATAGATAAACTAATGTGTAGGCTTGAAATATATGCTTTGACATGTACCTAAATTTCAGAGACCAAATGCTTTGATTGAGATGAGATCAGGAATTGTTGAAGAAGAGTGTGTGGCTGCAAATTACTGATTGTCTGGAACCATATTTCAATATAGTTTTGATGCCCCTAGTCCACTTTCTGATTTGGATCATCTTAGATGTATTCTTCTTCCATGAAGTTCATATCTGCTTCCTTTCGTTGAATATTCTCTTGAACACATGGAGGATCTGATGGTAAACATGAGGGAAATTTCTCAATATTTGATTTTGATGTCTTCTCTTCATCAAGTGCAGCCCATGATTCTTTGGTCTTCTTATTCGAATATTCTTTTTTCTGAATGTTATCCTTCAATGACATCAAGAGAATCTCTTTTTTGAAATGCTCTTCTTGAGCTAAGATGAATACCATGGAGATCAAGAGGTGATGTTTGAAAGTGTTGTCCCTCAACATTGTAAGTGGGCTGAGCTACTTCCTTGTGTGGGTTTGGAAAAGTTGGTATATACAGTTGAGTGGGAATGGATCTTTGAGATGGATGTGGTTGGGGTTTTGGTTGTGGTGGAGGTGAATGGTAGGGATATAATGGATTTGGGTATGGAGAATATTGAGGAAAATATTCAGGATATTTTGGATGACTCCCATAATTTCCTTGTCAACCTTGTTGCGAAGATTGGTTTTGGGGTTGAGATGGCCAAGTTTGCCAAGCAAAAGGTGTGTTCTAATTACTTTGAGATGGATGTGCATAAGCCTGAAATTGTGAATTAGGCTCTTACATCATATCAGGTTGAATAGGCTGCCATGGTCCTCTTGTAGCAACATAACATAGCTACATTGGAAATTGACTTGCTCCATTGTCCTCTTGGTAAATTTCTTTCAACCTTGGTAATGAGGGGAAATATTTAATATCATGTGATTCTGCATGGATACACACATATATCAACATCATATTTTTGCTCATTTTGTATTCTTAACATTTCTAATTGTTCACTTAGATTGCTAAGAATTTATGTTTTAAAGTTATCAAGTAAATTTGCAAGTTTAGCTTGACTTACTGATCTTAATGTTGATTGACTTACTCCTGCCCTTCCTCTTGATATGTGTTTGCATTTTTCACAAATTTCTTCAAATGATAATTGGTATACATAACCTCTACTCATGAGATCAAGGAGATCAATCCATTCATACCTAATTGTTCTAAGAAAGAGGGGTTTTAGTGTGTCGGATCCTAAATGATGTAGTGTTTCCCTCTTAACATTATACATGAAGTTTTCTATTAGATCCTCAAGGCTCTCATCTTATTTTTTATTAATTCTAAACATTTCTTCTTTAAGATCATGATCTTTATATTTTTCTAGAAATATCTTTTGCATATCATTCCATGATCTTATTGAATTAGTCCTAAAATCATGTACTATTTAAGAGCTCTATCCTTCAATGTTACTGGAAACAATTTCAATTTTTGAGTGTTTAATAAGTAACCATAAGATCTACAAACAATTTCAAATTCAAAGAGAAAGGTTTCCAGATTCCATGACATCATACAATGGAAGTTGGGAAGGAAAGATGGAGGGATGTTCTTCATATGAACACTAATATAAATATCTTGAATGACAAATCCAAGAGGATCTTCTTTATTTTCATCATCTCCATCCATTTCTTCTACCTTCTCTGTCACCTCCTCTTCTTCTACCTGCAAAAGTGGATGGTGATGTGGCTCTTACTACACCACGTGATAAAATGGGGGGGTTGGTGTTGGAGAATTTTTTTGAATAAGAATGCTAATGCAATGCAATTTTATGTTCTTGAAATGAAATATTCTTAATAATTTTTTATTTTTTTTTCAGAAACCAAAAAGAAATGAATCAATTAGGGAAGAAAACAATGCATACTTTGACACCTCCTCGGTAACGACGCTAAAAAGTGACGAGCCTCAGTATTGCAACAAGAATGTTGTAACTCCCAACCTACCAAATTTAATTATCAACCCAGGGTTCATACGAAATTAAGAGGTATCGGCACTATAGCATACAATGTGTCATTCCTTTGCTGACATGATGTAATGGAGTGAATGCAATCAAATCCTAAAGTAATTGTAAAAATGGAAATTCTCGAAATGTAAACCTTAACCTATTGCAGGAAAGAAAATACAAGAAGATAAAACCTATTCTAATTACATACAGAAAATATCATGAACTTCAAATCAATAATTACATTTCAAAGAGTTTAGATCCATTGACAGAGTTCATTGGATGTAGCAATCAAGAAAATCATTATTGTATTATCCAATTCATAAATATGTCCATTAACCGAAATTTTGAGATGTTTTGCAGGGGTAATAAGGCAAGTCCTAGGTGGTATTTATTCCTCAGAAACCATTTATTTAGATCCTATGGGTTATTATTCAACCCTAAGGGACACAAACCAAGCTTTTTGATCAAATTTGGGCAAGTATATACATGTTGGAAGAGTCCTACAGGAATTTGCGAGAGGAAACATGTTTTCTACATAAGATATAACTCATCGAGTGACCAAGTAAATCAAATCCAAATTTGATGGGACAATTTTTTTTATTTATTAGGATGTCGTAGGTCTCCATTCCAGGTGGAATCACTCAAAAATACCTTTGTTAACACATGCTAAAAAATAGCAGAAAATTAGTAGTCTAAAATCTAGAAATTCTAGAACTAGTGAGCTATTTAATATATAAAATTCCTAACCTAATCAAGTTTGAATGAAATGGGTTAAAGTTTGTTATTAAATGGAATTTTTTTTATCTAATTCAATTGGAATTAACACGATTGAATCTTGTTAGCATGTTCTAAAAAATAGCAGAAATTTACTACTATTTGCCACAAGGGACTTCCAGAAATTTAGATTTGGGAATAAGCGAACTAATCCAAGTAGATCAATGATTACTATTACTTTCCAAAGATGTTAAAAGGATGAAATCATGTTTTTTATCCTACAAAAGAACTTACTTCAACTATTAAACCCAATCCTACAACAATAAATCATCAATACTAAATGCAGAAATAGAAAAAGTCAAGAACAAGAGATGCATGTGAATAAGAAGTGAAAGGAAGAAAAGTAAATGATGCAAAAGTGATTTGAGGCTTCTGGGATGGCCAAGCCTAAGGAAACTTAGAGTCCTATGAATGAGACCAAGATTTAGAATCTGAGCATGGCACCAATTTTCATTATTTCCATCAATACAATTACATCCTTGCAAGAAATGAAAGTGGAGCTGCAAAAATACAAGTTCTTTCCACAAGAAGACTAATAAAAATCCACCCCTAGAGACAAATTTGACTTGGTACTTGTAAAAAATTATTAGGAAGCATTATCCATGAAATGAGGAAGATTTCCCCTCCAAAATCCCTCAAATAGTGGATCTGGTTCCCAATACTAGGAATCTGCATTAAATGATAGGGAACACATTCTTAGATTTTCTCAATCATTGGAGCTCAAGAATTTGTGCAATAATTTTAGAATATCTTGTTGATTTCTTATCCAATATTGATCCTCCTGTAGTAGGTAGAAAGTCCCTAAATTATCTCCTCCTCCAAATCTCTATAATCTTCCCAATATTATCACAATATTCTACAAAAATAAATAATATTAGGCAAAAATATGAAATTATCCATAGACCTTCCTAATCAACATATTAAAAATAAAAAAATTATTAAGTGTATAAGGATGGGTTTAATATAACCTTCATGTCCCTAAGAAAGGTTAGATGGGCCTTAATTTATGTCTAATTTGGAGGCCCATCACCTATAACATTTCATAATCCACTTTCGAGAAGATTCCTACATGTTGAGTTATCTCATGCCCACCCTACGCCAATCCTAGTGAAATCAAGATTACCTGGAGGCCACCCCATCCCGACCCCACATCATCACATTTCCTCAAAGCGAGCACCCCTGTGATAGTTATGGGAATTCACTGTTGGGATGAGTCGTAATTTGGGCACTGTTCTGGCCAATGAGAACACTCTCTGCCTATGTGTCATAAGCCTAGCTACTAGGTGCCCCTTAACCCCTTCCATTCCTTTGTGTTACAAGACCAAACCTTTGCCCAATCATGATAAGGCAAAATCTAGGCATCCCATGTAGGGCTTCCACAATGAGGGTTTCATCAAACTATTTGGATAAGGGTTATCTGATTAGAGCTATAAGATTGAATTCTTGCCTAGCTTCCTCGCAACCTTTGTTCATTTCATACCTTCACCATTCCAGCATGGATTAAGTTATGGATTGGCTGTAGTGGTTATGCAACAGTCTAGATCTATGCCAACATTCCACCATGACCACTATGGCATACGAAATCACTCACTAGTGCTATCCCTCACAATCTTGCGCAACTACTCTTCGAGGGCATGTGATTTATGAGGCACCATGAAGGCCATGAGAAGATCAATCCTCCTCAAAGGAAATTTTCCCCCCTTTTGGATCTGAATACATGCTTGTGTCTGATGGATTGATGAATAATGGATAAGTCTCTAGCCTTCAAAGTTTCGCCTTTCAAGGGCAGGGAGTTCCACGCATTCCTATAGATGTGGCCTTTCTGCCGCCCCCTAGTATGGTCTCAGTGACTCCTGAAGGGCATCCAATTCTCCCATAACATAACAAAATTCTCCCTAAAGTTCACAACAACCCCACAAGTAACACTGTAGTGTAATTTAAGGGCTTCAGGGGCATTTTGATATTAGCAGTGACACGGGACTCATCCCTTCTAGATGAGATACTCTTCTCTTGACATCATGGCTATTACTGGTCATTCAAGCAAGAAGATATCACTTCATCTTAGTCTTGAGATAATAAACTAGACAAGGCCTCTAGTCTAGTAAAGTTCAACATTGATGCAAACAAGCATAATGCGTCCTATAGTGAATGCAAGTTATAATCTATCCAACCCCTCTTATGAGGTTGTGCTCTATTCAGAATGCACATAATTCATTTGGACCAAATCCTAGTTAAGTAACCAATATAGACCCAATACGAGGGAACTTATTAAAGCAATATATATAAGCCCGTTATGTAAAATCAAAAGTTATTAAAATTAAAGAAGAAGAAAAACCTCAACATTATCCCAATTCTTCATAACAACAACAAGGGCTTGTATCCAACACCTTTATCATGTTGTATATGGAACCTGAAAAAATAGGTAGTTTTTGATATAATCATCATAATGTGGTAAAATAAGTTCTAATGCTAAGTATTACTGCAATAGAATCGTCATTATTGTATGATGTTCTAGTGCCCTTAAGAAATCCATAGTTTATTATTCATTCACGTGAATAATAAGAACAAAATCCATGTTCATTACATTTATATGCACCATTTCAATCCAGAAATGCAAATCCATGTTCATTAGAATAACAAATACATAAGAACACTTATCTTGGAATTTTTTGGGCAACTGAGTCTAGGAATATGAGTCTTCACCCAACCGTAAATATTTTCATCCAGTTCTCACTTGCAACTATCACCCTCGAGGCATATTCCAGAGACTAGGGGTCTTGATCAACAAATTAAAACACCAAATTCTAGCTATAATAGGGACTCCAAATGAACTCCTTCCTCCACCCACCAACCACTCAACAATTAACCAATATACATGGAATCTAGAGGCCAGCTGCCTCCACCCTCCAGTTGTTCAATGGTAGAAAAAAATTACATTCAGGTAATCCAAATTCTTTCTACCTCCACCCAAAACATCGAGGGAGTCCAAAGGGTAAGCCTCCACCCCTAGCACAAACCATAGTGGTTCAAACCTCCTTGGGGAATGAAAAATATACTATAAAAACAAATAGCAATAAAGTCTCTAGAGATTCTCCTTTCAGGAATCCAAGGAACAACCCTCCACCCCAACCATTAAAGGAATCCAGAGAAAGAACAACTCCACCCTCTATCTATACAGGGAATCGAGAGGCCATCATTCCTCACCTAGGAGAGTTCTTCTTCCTACCAATATTTCCAACTAAATTGATATCACTATCTTCCTTTTCCTTCTAGTGAGTCCCCCTTGTTGTTCCTCCTCTCTCCTACTGAATTTTGAATGATGATCGAATGTATGTTCAAATGCATGAAGGATCATAGAACTCCTTCAGGGGTCAACTTTTCTTCCTTTTCCCCAAGGTATCTACAAAACCTCCAAGCTCCATAAATTTCCTGTCCTTTCTACCTTGTAACTGTTTCCAAGGAAACATTGGCTTGCGTACTTATCTTGCAACCCAATTAATTTCAAACTAACAATCCATTAAAAACACACCCACCAACCTTTAATGGCTATGAAAAGAATTTATATTTTCTGCACAAGATAAACTTATATATCACAAGCAAGCAACCTCCCCTGCATCTTTAATCCGTGTCCTTTGACTTAACCCAGTTTTAATATATTTTTGTAAAGATATTTACATTGCATTTTATGAGGAAACTATGGTTGGGATTGTCACAAACCCTTCTCCCTTGAGGGAACACTACCCTCAGTGTTCTTATGGTCATATGCAACACATGAAACAAAATAGATACACACATAATGTTTTATGGAGCTTTATATGTACAACTCAATACAATATTTACAGTTATATACATATTTTCTTCAACTAGCAAACAAAAATGGATAAATTGACTTCATGGCATAAACCATTTCCCAAGTGGATTCCTATGGCCCAAAGTGTCTCCATTGCACTATGACTTGATCTATGGATATATTTCAGAGCATAAGACTCCTCTGGTCTATAATCTGTAATAGATTTGGATGGAACTCTCTCGTTAGTTCTACCTCTAGCACAGACCAATCAATCACATGATTAGAATCATGTACATGTCTTTTAAGCAAAGAAACATGGAAAACATCATGAACTTTAATTTCTGGAGGTAAAGCCAACATATAGGCCATTGGTCCAATCCTTTCAAGGATCTCAAAAGGCCCACAATACCAAGGTGCCAACTTGGCACAAGAACCAATATTTAAGGCACTCTTCTTGGGTTTGATTCTCAAATAAACATATTCCCCAACCTGAAACTCTTTGTGCACCCTATGTTGATCCGCATATATTTTCTTCCTATCTTGTTCCACCTTCAAATTCTACTTGATGATCTTCATTTTCTACTCCATTTCCTTGAGCATGTAAGGCCTAATAAGGACCCTATTCACCATATCACTCCAGTATATAGGAGTAATGCAACTCCTCCCATACAATGCCTTAAATTGACTCATATTTACGATTCTTGGTATCCATTGTTGTATGAAAACTCTACAAGTGGAAGATACTCCTCCCACTTCTTGGGCTGATGCATTACATACATCCTCAACATGTATTCAAGGATCCTATTTATCCTCTCTGTTTTCCCATCCATTTGTGGATGATATGTTGTAATGAATGTGAAATCTGTCCCCAAACCTTCAAACAGTTCCTTCCAAAATATTTAAGTGAACTTAACATTTTTGTTTGAGATGATTTTATTAGGAACTCCATGCAGTCCCATATTATCCTTTATGGATATTTTTTCCACCTCACTAGATGAGTTGGTGGAATTGAATACTAAAAAATCAGCTACCTTGCTAAACTTTTCAACAACCACCATAACTGCATCATGTTGCCTAGAGGTTCTAGAAAAACATGTGATGAAATCCATGGAGATAAACTCCCATTTCCATTTCACAATGGGAATGGGATGCAATAATCCTACTAGATTCTTCATTCTTCCTTCACTTACTAACTTTCTATGTATTTAGCCATAAAAATAACCACTTCTTTCTTCCAATTTGGCCAATAGTAGAAATTTTTTATGGTTGTGAAAGTATTTTGGTACCTGGATGGCCTGAATATGGCTTGGCACATAACTCTTTGATTATGAGCCTCTTCAATTCATCATCATTTGGCACATAAATTATGTTCCTAAACCTAATTAGGTTATCATCAGTTAGGTGATATTCCTCATCCCCGCCATATTTCAATAGATTTTCTCTCATTTTGTGATATTTTTCATCATGTTATCCTACATTCTAGACCCTTTCTACCAGGCCCTTTTTGTCAGATCTTACTTCCGCAAAGTAATTTATTTGAATTCTCCTACTACGTGCATCGTCAACCTTTTTATCTTTTCCTTTGATGTACTTGGCCTCAAAGTCAATCTCATTAACTACAGAAACAATCTAGCTTATCTTACATTCAACATGGGTTGCTCAAACAAATACTTAAGCCCACTATGGTATGTCATAAGTGTAATTTTTTTTTTTAAGGATGTAATGCCTCCACATCTTCAATGCATGAATACTTGCATATAACTCTACATCATGAGTCACATAATTTACCTCATGGTCATTCAATTTCCTTGAATCATAACATACTACTTGCCCTTCCTACATCAAGACTCCACTGAGCCCTTACTTGCAAGCATATATGCACACCAAAAAATCCTTGTGTAGATCTACAATCCTCAATATTGGTGCATTTGTGAGCAATTGTGTCAATTTCTCAATTCTTTTTGCACACTGAGTTTTCCACTCCAATTTATTCCCTTTTTCTACAAGGATGTGATAGGATGGCCTATCTTGGAGAAATATTTGATAAAGATCTTGTAATTTAACCTACCAATCCCATGAATGATCTTATATCACTTACATTTTCTAGGGTTTTTCACTCCATTATAGCCTTGAACTTTTCTAGATCAACTGATATCCCTTCCTTGGAGACAATATGCACCAAATAGTGTATTTATGGGTATAAAAAGTCATAGTTGTTGAGATTTGCATAGAGTTTTTGTTCCCTCAGCAACTATAGTCCTACTTCTAAGTGTTTTTCATGATCTTATTCAGTCCTTTCATACACCAATATGTAATCCACAAAAAAAATGAAAAATTTGACCAAATAAGGACATAACACACTATTCATTAAACACACAAAAGTGGCAGGGGCATTAGTAAGCCCAAAGAGCACCACTACAAACTCATAGTAGCCATATCTTGTCTGAAAAAAGTTTTAAGAATGTCCTCCTCCTTGATCCTTTATTGATGATATCCTGACCTCAAGTCAATATTGGAGAAGACTTTTGCTCCCATAAACTAGTTAAAGAGATCATCAATATGTGGCAATGAGTACCTGATACTTATGGTCACCTTATTTAATTTCCAGTAAGAAATGCATAATTTGAGGGTCCCATTCTTATTCTTTACAAAGAGTATTAGAGCTCCCCATGGTGGCACACTCGACCTTATTTAGCCCTTGTCCAACATGTACTTTAGCTACAATTTTATCCCAACCAACTCAGGGGTATTCATCCTGTCTGGTGCCTTGGACACTAATGTTGCTCTAGGTACCAACTTAATAGATAAATCTATCTCTATGTGCGGAGGTAATCCATGAACCTCCACTAGAATCACATCTGCATACTACTGCAGAACCAAGTACCTTTCCAACAATTCACTTTCCTCATTCTCACCATCATTTCCATCTTTCACATCACTTAAGATTTGCAATACAAACAAGATGCATCCCTTTCTGTTGTTGTGTTTGGCTTGCATAACTATGATCACCCTTACTGAAGTAGGTTTTCTCCTGCTTTACAAAACTCTTCTTTCTCCTTGATCATTTAAGCATTCAATTTCCTTTTCAAAACATTCCACTTTGGTCCTATGTAAGTACAACCAATCCATGCCCAATAATATGTTGTATGCACCCAATGGAAATAAATTCAAATGTGTTGTTGTGGGCATCTTGCTGAGATCAAATGCACATGATCTTACCCAATGATTAATCCTTCTTTTTGTTCCAGTTTCCAATTGAACCAACCATGGTTCTTCATGCAATTCCTAAGTCAAATTGAAATTTTCAACAAGTTATGGACTAATATCGCTGTAAATAGAACCAAAATCAATAATAATAGAAATAACTTAATTACATAACTTACCTCCCATCTTAATGATGGATTCCTAGTGATCTACATGGCGGTTATCTATTGCTGCATAAATTCTAGGTAAACTCTAAGCTACATCCCACACTTTTCAAGACTCTTGGATGCTGTAAATATTTGGTCCAACATTTATCTCGTGTGGAAAATCCCTTTTCTTGTGATTTTCACCACATGTATAGCACTTTAATTTCTCTTTTCCTTCAAGCTTTCCATGCTATGAAGATGCCTACTGTGTATTTCCCTTTGAAGAAATATTAGCTTTTTACAGAAATCTATTCGTGTGGATTGGACTCTTACTTCCCCTCTTTTCTGATCTTTTATGGGCCAATTCTTCTTATTTCCAATTTTTTTCGTTACCTTCCAGTCAATATTAATTTCTTGTCTATGTTTTGCCTACTCATAGCAGTGTTTTAGATTTTTAATGGCATCCTTTAGAGTTTGGGGTTCCAACAATTCAATTTTGTCCCTAAATGTCATAGGAAAACCATTAATGAATCCTTAAATTTTGGCCTTCTCATCCTCGAGATATGGCACATACCTCAATAGTTACAAGAACATAGTGCCATACTCATCATTTGTCATTTGTCCCATCTTGAGTTCATAAACATCTTTTACCTTTCCATCATAGTAGCACACAGACAAATATTGGTCTTTTAAGAGCCTTTTAAATTCATTCTAAGTTAATTCTCCCTCAACAATACCTATAACATTTTTCAAATCTTCCCACCATATGTTTTCTTTTCCCTTCAAGCTTTAGGTGTAAATCTTGGTTTTCATATTTTCAGAATAGTCACAAATTATGAAAAATTTATTCACGCCAAGAAGCCAAGTTTTTTCCTCTTCCGATCTCTTCATATCCCCATCAAATGGTGGTGGCTTTGATTTTTGAATTCCTTATGAATGTAATCCCTTTCCTTTCCTCCCTGATGATAATGACGGTGATGATGGGAATGATGGTGGTGCCCCTAGTAGTAGAACTAGATGGCCTTCTAGAGTGATGCACATAAGTGTTATTTCTTCCTCTTGGGGAGCTCAATGGTTTATTGCCCCACATAGTATTCTCACTTTCTTTCCTATACCTCTTCCTGGACCTGCTTCCATCGAAGCCATTAGTTTTTTCTTTTGACTCCTGAAGGCTCCTCCTATATCTATGAATAGCCCTCATCTCAGGTTGCCTCTATCTCTATAAATTTAAGAGACTTCATAGAATTACTGCATTTTCTTAGCATATCTCTCTTCATCTCTTACCAAATTTTCATTGTTTTCCTTAAAGCTTCTAACTTCAACACTTAGGCTCTTCAAGATATCCAACTAATCGAGAGATTTTTCCCATCCCCCTTGGTCAAGGAATCTTTCTTCTTCATTGGCCCTGACTTCTTCACTTCGATGTTGTGACTGATCAAAACTATATTGCACCATTCTAGTCCTCATGTATATGTTTTTTTCTATCTTATATTGCTTGTGATTTGTTTTCCATCACACACAGTGTTAGATACTTCACGCGATAAATAAATAAACATAAACATATAATCATGACCATGAACCTTGCATTCATGGAGATGCCATGGTGATCTCTACTCTTGAAAAAACAACCATGTTAGTATTCCCATAATATTCAGTATTTCATATGCATTAGTCATTTAACAAGAAATACCAACTATTAGTACCATGTTTCATATCTAAAAGAAACTATAACCATGTCATCCATGCATGCAACCCATCAATTATAAACTAACTTTTAACACCTAAACAATTATTTACTTAATTTTTTAAGAATCAATGTGAAATTATCTCAAGGGTACTTTTTTCCCCACTTTCTCATGATAGAGCTTGTCCAGTTCGATTGTTGAACCTTGAAGCTCTGATACCACCTGTAACACACCCCACCTACCCTAGTGGGATGGTCACTACCAATCCAATTCCTCTTATGTTGTTAGAAGAATAGGGTATTTTTTTTCTCTTCTTATTATATATGTGTGTGTGTACATATTGAAACTATGCTCCATTTTTATGCCTTAGCGGTCCCCATTGTAACCAATTAAATTTGATGATAACCACAAGCAGAGAATCAATCACTTTTGATTAGATTGCGTTACGTCAATGTGCTTGATCATTAATAGGAAGGCACCCCGTCACAGTCATGGTTCTAGACTAGGGTTCTAGGGCCACCATCCAATTGATCACAATGCCTCTGCATATCTAATGGCCAACATCGATTGTACCACACCTTCCCCACATTCTTTGAAGCCACTATAGGGGGGTGTTGCAAGGAGATTTCCAATTTTCCAATACCACCAAGGGTGTTTTGTTGTGTTCTTATGACACAATGGGGCCCATCCCACTGGTCTTCTTCATAGTATTAGCATGCCTTGTCATCGTGCACTTCTCATCCTGATTCTCTTCTCCATTATTCTCCTATGCACCTCCTGGATGGGACAATCAGGTTTACATGGATTGGTAGAGCTTACCTCAGCACAACCTTGTTTTTGGTTGGTCCACTATGTTATAATTCCACGACACCCCATGTTAATTAATCCTGACCCTTCCCTATAAAATTTAATAATCCAATTCTTGGAAGAGTCCTACAAGTTAAGTTGTCTCATCATTGACCCTACACCAATCCCAATGAAATCGTGGTTTTGTGGAGGCCACCCTATCTTAGCCCCACATCATCCCACTTCATTAGAGTGAGAACCCCTATGATAGTTACATGAATTCACTATTGGGATGAGTTGTAATGTGGGATTCATTCTGGCCAATGGGAACACTCTCTGCCTCTCTGTCATAACCCTAGATGGCCCTATGCCCCATCGACCTTTCCATTCCTTTGCATTGCAAAAAAAAACTCCAGGATGTGGCCTTTGGGCTATGTCACCCCTCAATTTTCCCAATCATGATAAGGGAAAATCTTGGTGTCCCATCCAAGTCTTCCACGTTGAGGGTTTCATTCGACTATTTGGATAAGGGTTATCTAATTAGAGCTATAATGTTGGATTCCCACCTAGCTTCCTTATAGAATTTGTTCATTACAAAACTTCACCATGCTGATTTTTTGTAGCATCAGATGTGCTCTAAGTTTCAAAATTTGTAGGGAGTCTTAGACACATGCATTCTCCAATACCCAAAAATCATTTTGGGAAATTCCACCCGGAGATAATTTTATTAAAATGATTAATTATTTTTAATGGGACCCTAAGTCTAAACTTAGGAAATTAAAATAATTAATGGGTATTAATCTAAACTATGGGTGAAACTTCTAGAAGGTGGAGATCAAGTCAATATGATCCTAGCCATTGAATAGAATCTAATTTTGGTCATTGATTGATGAACGAGAGGATTATAAAACAAGGCTTGATGGGCACTTGGAAAACACACACACAGAGAGTTCAAAAGATTGAATTTCTGAAGTAGAGCAGCTGTCAGTGAGAAATTCAAAGTGAGATTTTGCAGTGAGGATTAGAGATAGTATCCAAAGGGAAATCTTTCCCAGTCAAAGAATAATCAATAGAGAAGGTAGATGGAGATCCAGCAGTGGCAACGCAAAGATAGAGTGGTTGATGCAGAGCCATCCAGAAGTAGTGCATAAGCCGAGAGGAAGTCTGAAAATTTGCTAAAGGAATCAATTTCAGAAGCCAGGAGTCAGGGTGTGAGACTGGGAGGTAGAAATCAAAGTTTCTAGTGATAAAATTGATCAATTGGAAGAGTGATGTTGTCCCCAGAGAGTTTGATGTTGGGCTGACGTAGAGACTACGTAAAGGTAGTGCAAAGGCAGCCAGGGGCAGTCATTTAGGGGTTGGATCAGCTAGGATTTGCAGTGATAGTGTGAGGTAATATCATAGATCTCTATGTCGGTGATATTATTTATAACTAGATTGATGGGAAGGCATCCAAAAGTTGTATTCATAAATTTCTTCTGCATAATAATAAAACCCTCAGAGCTACATTTGTCCAAAAATAATTATGTCATTGTGTTGTATCTTTTTCCTGTTCAATTTCTTGTTTCGACATATTATTTTAAGTAATGAATGTTGTAGTTGTATTTACTACGATAATTACTATAGAACACAGTAAATAACTTGTATGGATTAACAAGAAGGAGAAATAACATCAGTGTGATGCAATAGGGATTCCAGGTTTAGGAATTTTCACATGTTATCGAAGCCGCAGGTGAAGCAAGAAGAGATGCGCCATAAGATCCAGTGCTGAAGGCAGAAGGGAATTCGAAATTCTTGTAGAGGCTGTAATTCGAATCCCAGAGGGTTTGCACAGTTCAGGACAAGAAGGCTATATTTTCTTGGTAAATCTCTCTTTGAGTGAGTCGATAGAGAGGTAAGATTTCGAGATCGAAATAAGTCAACAGCAAAGGGAGTAGTGCAATAGATGCTTCAGCGAAGAGGGGTTTTCTGGTGGGACACAATTTTTTGTAGGAAATTGGTGGGTAGAAAGATGTCAGAGGGAAAAGAGAGACACGATTGAGGGAATTATTCCTCGGAGGAATTCCATCCAAGGAGTCTGAATTCTCACTTGTTGAGAAACAATAGAGAGGGACCAATCTACAAGCTCTAGAAAAGAGTGCATAGGCCAGTCCAGTTCTACGCAAAGGAGAGACTCAGAGACTATTTGACTTTTTGATTGGTAGAGATGGCAGCTAGTGGGTTGATAGATCAGGACAGGTTGGATGGTACATCCAACTAAGTGATATGGAAGGCAAGGATGTTGTGCCTTCTAGATGAGGATTTTTTTAAGGCCTACATTGACAGTGGGGTGGTTGTGCCCGAGGATCTAGATCTCCTCAAGAAGTACAAAGGAGAAATGGTGAAGGAAAATAGAATGATCCTCGATGGAGTGAAGGGTCATGTGGTCTGTCACAGCGTTAGTAGAGATATTGCTAGGGAGATGTGGGATGCGTTGTATACGCTACATCAAGTATCTTTCGAGCAGTGAAAGGTGTACCTTGAGAAGAAGATGAGATCCATACAGATGCAGAAGGGGGAACACATTGATCTATTCCTCACGAAGCTTCAAGATACCAGAGATGAGTTATCACTTGTGGGTTCTACACCTCACAGATTTGAGATGGTATGACTGGCCCTAAATTATGTTTTTGAAGATTGGAAAGTCTTTGTCCAGAGCATCCTCGGCAAGGCGACTTTTCCAAACTGGGATGAGATGTGGGAAGCTCTTAAGCAAGAGGAGCTGAGGAGGGATGTAGTCAAGTGTAAACTTGATGTAAGCAGCATAAGTGGGTCAATTCCTAAGGAGGAGGAGGAAAATGCATCTCTCGCATCTAAGGGGTAGTAGGAGCAGTGGAAGCGGAAGAAGGATGTTTCAAAGATTAAATGCTTCAGGTGTGGTGCCATGGGTCATTATGAAACACAGTGTCCTCTCAGAAAGAAGGAAAAATAAGAGAAACATGATCCAAAGCCGAGAAGATCGAGGAGGATGAGTTTTCCATGACAGTCGAGATATCTCCAGGAGGGAGGTGGGATGATTTATAATTGTAGTTCGAAACACCTACAGATGGGTAGGATCCTTGAGAAGCGCACCTCTCATATCAATTCCTTGTTATAGGAGCTTATATTAGTAGTAGTATGATGGACTTGTGTCATTTGATGTAGAGGAGTGCCAGAGTGATAGTTGCAGATGCTAGTAGTGCGAGAGACTGAGCAGTGTAGAGCAGAGTTGGCAACAATGTAGATGGCACAAAGCAGAGGTTTGAGAGGGTCAGCACAAAGACTAGTATTAGTCAGGCTCCAATAGCAAGATGCATCATAATAAACACCGGCTCAGTAATTTGGGATGCTTTTCCATTGTTGATGCAATAGAAATAGTAGTTGGAGAAGGTTGTAGTGTAGATGTAGTTGGCAATGGTAGTGCTAGCAGCAGCACAGATGCAGAAATTAAGAGGGAGTTACAGTATGGAAGCAGTGTTGATAGTGGCAAGGTCAAAAATTATAGTAAAGATGCAACATTTGCATAGTAGTTGGTGGGAATTGATGCTAGACATCAAAAACACAGAACGAGATGTTACTGAACATGGTGATGCTCCAACAAGGTGTATTGCTAGAGCATATTCCTTGCTAAGAGGGAGTGTTGATTTGTGGTAGAATCGAATGTGATTTAAGTCTCAAAATTTGTAGAAAGGCTTAGACATGTGCATTTTCCAATACCCAGAAATCATTTTGGGAAATTCCACCTAGAGATAGTTTTATTAAAATAATTAATTATTTTAATGGAACCCTAAGCCTAAACCTAGGAAATTAAAATAATTAATTGTTATTAATCCAAACTGTGGTTGAAACTTCTAGAAGAATGCGAAGATCAGTTCAATATGATCCTAGCCATTGATTATAATCTAATCTGGTTCGTCGATTGATCGATGAGAGGATTATAAGAGTAGGCATGATGGGCACTTGGAAAACACACATAGAGTTCAGAAGATCAAATTTCTGAAGCAGAGAAACTACTGGTGAGAAATTCAAAGTGAGATTTTGTAGTGAGGGGAAGAGGCAGTATCTGAAGGGAAATATTTCCTGCTCGGAGAATATTCAGTAGAGAAGGCAGAGGGAGATCTAGCAGTGGTAGTGTAGAGATAGAGTGGTTGACGCAGAGTCACACATGACCATGCAGAGGTAGTGAAAGCCCCAAGAGGAAGTCCAAAAATTTGTTGAAGAAATCGATTGCAGAAGCCGGGAGCTGGGGTGTGAGACTAGGAGGTAGAAATGGAAGTTCATCAACAGAAAATTGATCATCTTGAAGAGTGAAATTGTTGTAGAGTGTCTGACATTAGGCTAACACAGAGACTACGCAGAGGAAACCAAAGGCATTAGAGGATAGTCATTCAGGGGATGGGTGAGCCAGGATTTCCAGTGATAGAGTGAGGTAATCTCACAGAGCTCTCTATCAGTGATATTCTCTGTAATTGGATTTTCGAGAAGGCATCCAGAAGTTGTATTCAAAAATTTCTACTAGATAATAATAAAATTCTCAGAGCTGCTACACCGATTTTCTTGCATTGGGTTCTTTCGGGGACGTTTGTCCAAAAATAATTGTGTCATAGTGTTGTATATTTTTCCTATTCAGTTTCTTGTTTCGATGTATTATTTTAAATAGTGAATTTTGCAATTGTATTTACTTCGATATTTACTGTAGAACATAGTAAATAATTTATATGTATTAAAAAGTAGAAGAAGTAACATCAGTTTGTTGTAGTAGGGATTCTGAGTTTAGGAATTTTCACATGGTATCAGAGTTGTAGGTGAAGCAAGAAGAGCAGAGCCGAAAGATCCATTACTGAAGGGAGAAGGTAATTCAAAATTCACACAAAGGTAGAAATTTCAATCCCTAGAGGGTTTGCATAGTTCAAGCCAGGAAGTCTATATTTTCATGGTAAATCTCGCTCTGAGTGAGTCGACAGAGAGGTAAGATTTCTAGATCGAAATCAATCAATAGAAAAAGGGAGTAGCATAACAAAAGCTTCAACGAAGAGGGCTTTTCTGGTGGGATGCAGTTTTCTCCAGGTAGTTGCTAGGAAGAAATACATCAAAGAGAAGAGAGAGAGATGGTTGAGGGAATTATTCCTCAGAGGACTTCCAACTAAGGAGTCTGAATTCTCACTTGCTGATCAGTAGTAGAGATGGGCAGTTCTACAAGCTCCAGAAGGGAGTGTGTAGGCCAGTCCAGTTCTATGCTGAGGAGAGAGGAGGCTATTCAAATTTTCGATTGGCAGAGATGGAAGCCAGTGGGTTGAGAGATGAGGATAGGTTGGATGGGGTATCCAACTATGCGATCTGGAAAGAAAGTATGTTGCGCCTTGTACACCAGTTTTCCCGCATTGGGTTTCTTCGAGGACATTTGTCCAAAAATAATTGTGCCATTGTGTTTTATCATTTTCCTGTTCAGTTTCTTGCTTCGGGATATTATTGCAAATTGTGAATGTTTCAGTTGTACTTACTTCAATATTTATTGTAGAACATAGTAAATAAATTTTATGGATTAACAAGTAGGAGAAGTAACATCAGTTTTTTGTAGTTGGGATTCTGGGTTTAGGAATTTTCACACACCATTCTATAATGGATGCACTTATGGCTTGGCTCTAGTGGTTCTGTAACTGTTTGGATCTATTCCAATGCTCCAACACAACCACTATGGCTTACTAAAGTATTCACTAGTGCTATCCCTCTCGAGCTTGCACTAGAGATACTCTTCCCAAGTCCATGGTATTTATGAGGTACAATGAAGGCCATGAGGAGATTATTCCTCTTTAAATGAACAAGGAGTTCTCCTTTTGGGTTAGAATACAAGCATGGGCCTTATAGAGCAATGAATATTAGTCAAATCCTTGGCCTTCAAGTGTTCCCCTTTTAGGGATGGGGAAATACACGCATGCTTGCACAAGTAGCCTTTTAGCCACCCCCTGCTAAGGATTTGGTGACTCTTGAAGGGAAGCAAATGCTTTTGTCACATGCCAAGATGCTCCGTAAAGTTCACAACAACCCTGCAAGTAGAACTGCAATTCCATTTAAGGGTTTTAGGGGAATTTGGCTATTAGTAGTGATATGTGACTCATCCCTCCTAGATGAGATAATCTTCCCTCAACATCATGGCTATTACCTGCAATTCAAGCAAGAAGTTATCACTTCATCTCAGTGTCAAGATAATACAACAGACAAAGCTTACAATCTAGGAATGTTCATCTTTGATGCAAACAAACAAAATGGATGCTACAATGTGTTAAAATATGAAAATATGGTCAAATTACACCTTGGACAACTGAAATAATGGAGATTATGATGGAATTGAGTTTGCCTTTTAGAGAGGACCAAAAGCGACCTAAAAATCACCTCAATTGGACAAGTAGAAGTTGGATTTTGAATTTTTGCATCCACACATGCACATTTGGATAGGTCGGCCTCAACATCAAATGGAAACTATTGGGAATATATGAAAGCTAATAAATAAAAGTGACCTAGAGATCATTTGGACACCAACCAAGCATATTATTCTCTTCTTTCCGGATTGGGTTGCACAGGTTCGACAGAGGAATCTCACATAAGATCTGAGTTTCAGGTCTGCGACTTGTATGGTTTAGCGTTTCTATTTTCCAGTTGATCGCATGCCACTGGGCTAAATTGGCCACAATCACACACTTACAGAGTCCATCAAAGAGACTAGAAAACTACATTATCTCACATGCCAACTTAAAGCGAGCGACTATAGTTTTGAGCTAGGGCTTCACATTTGACTGAAGTTGACCATAATTAACCAAAAGATGAAGGGTTTCTCTCTGTACCATAGCGACTCTGGAATTCTGTTTCAAATTTTTATTGGGTTATTTTACTTGATATTGTATTGGACTCATTGTACTCTCTACTGAACATTTTATGGCAATCTAGTAGAAGAATAATTTCAAATGGTTTTCCCCCTTATGGGGTTTTTCCTTGGTCTTTGACCAAATATGGTTTCTCTTCCTGATGTGCTCATAGTCTCCTTTGTCATTGCATTTACTGTTCTATCTTCAATTACTATTGATGAATGAAAAGACTAATTGTAGTTGTAAATATTGCTAATTTAAATGTGTAATTGGGCTAAAGTAATTGATATAACATAGAACACTCTGAAAAATTAACATGGTATCAGAGATAAGGTGAAGGACAAGCACAAAAGGGGACAAGCTTTGAAGAAACCATCTTTGGAAAGTTGAAAGATATAATATAGTCAAAGTCAAGATGACTTCTTTAAGAGCGCTGAGAATTTGGGTGACTCATCCATTTTTGTTGCATGGAAAGTTAGGTTGGATATCATAGTTGATAACAATGACGTTTTGGACTACATTCAAGGAAAAGTACTTGAGCCTTTGGAGAATTCTTTCATTGTTGCAAAAAACAAGCATAAGAAAGGTAAGTTAAAAGAAAAGAAAATTATAGTTGATGATTTAAAAGATAATTTACTTTCATATGTTGGAAACTTGAGAAGGTCTAAAGAAATGTATGATAAGATAGCCGACATGTATGATGTCAACAACTTGAATGAAATCATCTCCTTGAAAGATCAACTCAAAGACACTAAGATGAAAAAGGAGATTCTGTGAAATCCTACATAATGAGGATATATCATCTTAGATATCAATTACAAAGAGTTGTAGAATTTGTGTATGAAAGGGAATTTGTGATCATGACTCTAAGAGGTCTCCCTCCTATTTGGGAAACCTTCATTACTACAATAAGAAACAACAATGTCCTCCAGTCATTTGATGAAATGGTTGGAAAGCTTATTCAAGAAGTGTCAACGATGATATCAAGAGGAAGGATTCAAAAGCATGAAGAAGTAGAACCCATTGCATTCATCACTCGTGATAAAAAGGAGAAGAAAGGGAAAGGAGGTACATCTTCAAGAAAGCCTCCTCCTCAAAATCCAAGTAGAAGAAAGGAATACACAACATCAAATGCTACAATTGTCACAAGAAAGGACATTATGCTTGAGATTACCCTGAGAAGATCAATGGACCACATTATAATATTAGAAGCAACAACAACAAGTTAAATGATCAAATAATAAGAGATGACCGAAGAAATGACCGCAATGTAAGAGATCAAAGAATAAGAAGAGATGCTCCAAGTGACCATGAAGAATATCGTCGTCCTCAAAAGAAGTCAAAATTCTTTAGCCATGAAAGTAATGCTGCAAACAAATCTGACCATATTCATATTTCTGACCTTACTAGTTCATCTCCTTTATATTCGTGGCATAGTTGGTAGGTTTATAGTGGGACCACTCATCACTTCTTTGGCTATAAGGAAGTTCTCTATAATTTGGTAGAGAGGGAGTCAAATTTTAAAATCATTCTTGGAGACAACTCCACTCATCTCGTTAAAGGTTTTGCGTCCATCAAATTTCATTTGAATTATGGAGAATCTATTTTACTACATGATTTGATGTATGTGCCTAGTTTGAAGAAGAATTTGGTATCAATATCCACTTTGGAAGAAAAAGGGGTGAGGGTTTCCTTCATGAAGGACAAGTTTATTACTTGGCCTGTTGGATCACCTAAGAGAGATGCACTCACATTGGGATCAAGATATGAAGGAATATATAGGGTCAATGGAACAAAACTAATAGAATTGGTTCATAATATTAATCATTTAAGCTAATTATCACAATGAAGGTTGGCTCATCTACATTATGATTCTCTTCCAAAATTGGAGAAATGGTCTCATAGATTCCGAAGGTTCAAGCCCAACACGATGGAGTATGTCTAGATAGTGCGAGTGGAAAGAATATAAGGGGGCCATTCCCCTATAGTGAGAACAAGACAAATGGCATCCTCGATCTCATTCATTTTGATATGTGGTCTAATTCCCATGTAGTCTATTGGTGGAAATTTCTACTACTTCACATTCATTGATGACTTTTCAAGGGGAACATGGATATACTATTTGAAGCATAAGGATGAAGCCTTCGAAACATTCAAGGAGTTCAAATAATTGGTTGAAATCAAATAGGAAATAAGATCAACATATGTTGGCATTATGAAAAATGTGTTGTCCTTGATGGCAACCTACTTGATGAAGATTGTCAACATGATGATAACAAGATGATTTTATAAGCTAGTACACATGTGAAAGAGAGTTTGGACAAAGGCATAACAGTCCAAAGACAAAATAATTATGAAGGTGATGTTTTGAGAAATACATGCAAGTTATGTGAAGAAAAAACACATAGACACACAGGTATGGAGAAGAGAAAGAGCATACAGTTTCCACAGCATGGTATCCTAAACACCAGGGATCTTTACCATGGTGTTATCCCATAGTAATGAGTGTGACAACATATATTTGATCTCGTCCTGTATACCATCAGAATTAGTAAGGATTTGACTTGTGGTATTGGATAAGGCCTAAGCTATATAAGGAGATGAAGATCAAAGTGTTTAGTTTGCAAGTAAAGGGCTATTGTTGAATTGTTTGATATAAAATAAGGTTACACAAGGAATGTGATGTGGGATCAGAACTTGTAAATTTGAAATGAATACATGATTTTCTTATGGGTTGATCTTTGATAATAATGTTATAACATATGTTTGTTACTAGGTTTACCGAGATTTGGATTTGAAAGAAGTTTTGTTGTGCAGCAAAGGAATGAGTCAATAACTACAGTTTTGTATGTAAGTTTGTCCCAGAAAAAAATGCCTACATAAGAGGGTCTGCCTCTAGGTAGTCGCATTTTGATTCTGCAGTATGGATAGATCTGTATGTAGGTATGCTTATTGAAAATCACATACACACACGAAAGTATTTTGTAAGGGTCACGTACACATGTTATGGTTTCTGAAGTATGTGCAGTTAATGATGTCTAATCAGTCTTGTTGTGATTGCTGGTGTCTATTGATGAGTTCTTCTTCATAATAATATATATGTGACAATTCTGGTGAAGTTGAATGGTTTGTGAATGAAATATTGAACTATATTGATGCTGGTATGTAATGATCTATAAGTAGCTCAGAGATATGTGATGAAGGATATATGTGTCTATGATTTATTTCAACAACGTAGTGATTCAATCTAAGGGATCAATGTTTCTGAGATCTATACGTAGGTTCGATTAAGGAAAACCACATGTATACATGGGTACTATATATAAAAATATCATATACATTCTTATGTACTGTTGATAAGGGTTTTTAGTGGAAACAATTGGTTTCAGTGATAGATAATAATGTATGGCTTTATGATTGATAATGCATGCACATGATGTATTATGGTATAGTCTGATTAGTTGCAATGAGATTCAGCGATTGATTTGTTTTAGTTGATTCAGTGTTTTGATGATGGTAAGGGGTCTAGTATGAAAATTTGATGAAAGGTGGCCTACAAGTTTTAATTGTTTTATCAGGTTGATCTAGTTTGCAACATTCTGAAAAGTGATCCACAAGGAAGTGAAGGTAAGGGTATTTTATCTCCCTTCTAGTAGGTGTTCGAGAATGAGAGAAGGTTGTATCCTTATATAGGCGGGTGCCTGCATACTGGTATAATTTTTCACCAATATAAGATTGTAAATAATTTTGAAAAAAGAAGAAGACAAAGACGACAATAGTGGTGGCTTTTTCCACATTGGGTTTCCACCTAAAATCTTGGTGTTCATATGTGTTGAATATGTGTGATGATTCATTATGTTCATACATATTGCACTTTCTTATTGTTTAATTAATGCCTAATGAAGGACTGATACACTAGTTCAAGTTAAATGATGAATAATTAATTGAAAATATAGTTAAATGGATATACATTGGTTCTCCGCATAATAATAGTGTGCATACATATGTTTATCTCATTAAATTCGCGTACAAAAATATGAATAGAAAATGAGAGAAGTTCAAGCAAGTTTTTAAAACACTAATTCACCTCACACTCTAAGTATTTTTCCTAACAATTGGTATCAGGGTAGGTCATTCAAAAGACGCTTAATCGCTTGAACAAAGGTTCATAAAGATGAGAAACCAAGAAGGAGCAACATCCATCTGGCCACCATTGTTTAATGGATCCAATCTAGTTTTCTGGAAGGTCAGAAGAAGATCTTACCTACAGTCACTTGGAGCTAATGTTTGGAGAATCGTTGAAGGAGGCTATCAGTATTCATTTGCCATTCCCACAAATGAAGCAGAAGAGAAAAAGTATGAGACCAATGAAAAGGATGCCAATGCTATGGAATCAAAATTTTATCAAAGTCATGTAGGTTAATACCGCAAAGTCTATATGGGACAATATCATCCAAAGTTATGAAGGTGACACCAAGGTAAAGAGTGATAAACTTCAAACTTTTAGAATTCAATATGAAACTCTCAGAATGCATACTGACGAAAGCACTGCAAGTTTCTTTCTTAGAGTAGATGAGATCATTAATTCAATGAAAAATCTTGGTGATGAAGTAAAAGAATCATCTATGGTTGAGAAAATAGTAAGATCTCTAACCCTAAAATTAGATTCAAAAGTCTTTGCCATTGAAGAAATGTAGGATTTGAAAAACCTTTCTGTTGAAAAACTTCATGGGATTCTAACAACCTATGAAATGAGAAAAGGGGGTCCCTCAGAGATCGTTAATTCAATGAGAAATCTTGGTGACGAAGTAAGAGAATCATCTTTGGTTGAGAAAATATTAAGATCTCTAACCCTAAAATTCAATTCAAAAGTCTTTTCCATTGAAGAAATGAAAATTTTGAAGAACCTTACTATTGAAAAAATTCATGGGATTCTAACAGCTTGTGAAATGAGAAAAGGGAGTCCCTCATATATCATAGAAGTTGCATTCAAGACTACTTCTAAAGGAAAATAAAAGGAGGAACTAGGTTATGTATCAGATGAAGAAGAGGAAAACTTTGTGAAGAAACTTCAAGTAGATACTGGAATATTCAAAGGTAAGCTTCCATTCAAATTTTTTCCTTGCGGAAGAGTTGGTCACTATGCTGTTAAATGTCCTTATAGAGAAAATCATGAGAAAAGGAAGAATTCAACAAAAGTAAAATTTAGAGGAAATATCGAAAAGAAATAAAATTCTACACTCACGAAGATAGTGATGGTATTTCAAATGGCGAAGAAGGTGAGTTTGATCAAGAATATAAATTACCTATGGAATTTGAAGATAAATGTATTGATGAGTCTGATGATGTTTTCATGGATGCCCTAGAAGAAATAGATAATTTCAGTAAATAAATAACGCAACTTAAAATTCATTTGGAAGAAGCTAAATTAGCATAAGAAGCTCTAAAGAAACAAATCCTAGAATAGGAGAAGCATAATGAAAAGTTAGAACTAGAAATAATAAGTCTAAGGAAGGAACTTGAGAAAAGAATGGTCTAAATCTTAGGTTTGCTAAAGGGTATAAAAACTTATATGAAATCATCAAATTGCAATGCTCTCCTCTCACAAAAACAAGTCTTGGATACAATGGATAATCATCAAAGACTAGAAAGCCTTCTGAAATAGTTATAGGAAATTATCTCAATGTAGTAAAAGGAAGAAGTCAACAAAACTCTAGCTACCAGCAAAATGATAAAGGATCAAATACTTCTCAGGTAGATCTCCCTTACAACAATCAAAGGGAAAACTATGCAACAAGGTATTATACTCCCCAAAAATTCTACTTTAATGGTCAATGCTTCACTTGTCATAATTTTGGTCATAAGGCTTCTCATTGTGTTGCTTACAAAACTATCATGACTAGAGAAGCAAGAAAGAAAAAGAATGAGATTGGGGTAAGGAAATTCTCTTACAATAATTTCAAACCTCTTCAAGATGAAATTGAATGTTCCTTTTGCAATAACTTTGGGCATAAAGAATCTGAATGCAGGAGAAAATTGTTATCAACACCTCAGAATGAACACGAGGCAACAACATCTAAGGTATGGAAAAATAATATCTTGGAATCTGAAAACCATGGTATAGCTTTATATGCAGGAGATCAAGAAAATTTGTGGTACATTAACAGTGGATTATCAAAGCATATGATAGGTGATAAATATAAGTTTATGTTTTTTGATGAAATATATAGAGAAAAGAATGTAACCTTTGGAAATAACTCACTTGTTTCTATCAAGGGAGAAGGAACTATTTTGCTGAAAGAAAAAGTTAAAGCTGGAAATGTTTTGTTTTTTGATGGATTAAAACATATATTGTTGAGTGTTAGTTAGATGTGTGACCAAGGGCATGAGGTTATCTTCATATCAAATTATTGTGTGGTTTGGAATCTCGATATAGGTAAGATCATAATAATGGGGATAATAACTCCTGGTAATGTCTATGTCTTGGAAGGCGGTCTAGAACAATGTTACTTAAGCAAAGCATAAGAAAGCTATCTATGGAACAAAAGATTGGGACATCTAAGCTTCACTCAAATACATAAGTCAAGCAAGCTAGGAGTTGTTCATGATATAGCTAACATCTCTCTACCAGAAAGTACTATATGTAAATAATGTCGATTCGGTAATCATACTAGGGTTCAGTTCAATGCCAAAGAAGGTACTGCAAGTAAGCCACTTGAACTTATTCATACTGGTTTGTGTGGGCCTATGAGGAAAAAGTCACCTTGAGGAGAACAATACTTCATCTTGTTCATTGATGACTTTACTATAATGTGTTGGATTTATTATTTTTTTTCCAAGGAAAAAAGCCGAGCTTTTCTATTATATAATAAAAGAGCTACAAAATAGATGAGTTAACATCCAGCAGTTCAAAAGACTGCCTGATACAGTGAGGTAGTTACCGACCTTCCCCATGCTTTCATCAACATGACTTCGATACAAAATCAAAGAAACCCAAGTTCAAAAAGAAACCTGTCTCTACACAGCCGCATCATACAGAGGCTGTCAAGAACCACGGGCCTCCATTGAGGAAAACAGCCCACGACATAAACAGGAAGACCATAGTGTTTACCGAAAACTTCTCCAAAAGAGGAGCTGTAATGAAAAGTTTTTTGGTTCATATAACAAAGCCGCCAAAAACAAAAGAAAGACACATTTGTTTCTGACGCCATCCCAGCTTTAGCACAAAAATATTAAGTATAAGGGGCCAGATCCGTCTCACGAATCTGGTCCTGGACCTGTTCCTTTATCCTCCACGAACCCACAGCCTTTTGTAAACCTATTTTAGAATATTCGTCTGCTTCAACATTCCTGTCCCTGTATATGTGAGCAAGAGAGAAAACAGTGAAAGAGGATTTTAGATTTTGAATTTCTTCTAACAATGGCATCAATAAATAATTTCTGCATCTAAATTTCCCATTGACCCAATTTACTACATTTGAGGAATCTCCAAAAATCTGAACTGTGTGGACTTGTCTATGAATGAGCCAGCAAAGGAGAAGTTTTAAGGCTGATAATTCGGCAAAATTGTTAGTGCCCGTCCCGAGCCCCACTGAGGCTTTTAGAGAGTGAGTAGAGCTAAGGTGGATAATAATTCCAGCCCCAGTGATATTGTTTTGGGCTGCCCCGTCGAAAAAGGCCCATGGAATGCCTTCTTTTATCTGAATCTCTGCCCTTTGCTGGGAAGCAGCAGGGGTCTCTGGTTCAGGGATACTAGATAGAATAGCTGTGCTCTGAATTGCTATTGCTTCCGCTGGGGTCGTTTTTTCTTTGAATATGCTGCGGTTTCGGGCTATCCAAATGCCCCAACAGAGGATAGGAGGAAGATTCCTCAGGTTCTTCTCTGGGTGATTGGGCCACCATCCATCCCATGCTGCATTGAGATCAACTCCCTCCCATCTGGCATTGATATGCAGTAACCTTTTCGTTTCGTCCCAAACTTGTTTGGTGAAGGGACATTCCACGAATAAATGATTTATGGATTCTGAAGCTACCTTGCATAAAGCACATCGGCTCGGTCCCTCCTTATAACGAGCTAACAGGACATCCCAAGTAGGTATCTTCCGTTTAAGCGCACACCAAAGGAAAATCCTGGCTTTTTTGGGGCATTTCAGCTTGAGAAGAGGTTTTGCCCACCAAATGGGGGGATCCCAGCCCTTTCTGTTCATCAGGAAATTGTAACCGGCCTTTGGGGAGTATAAACCTGTCTCCGCATGTGCCCACACCAGAGAATCGGGGCGGTCCTTTATCCTAACACTTGTTCGCTTAAGTTCATTGATGAAACTCTGCCACTCGTTTTGCCATATATTGTCAATACCGAGATCCTCTACAGATTTCCATTCTTGACCCCAAATTGACTGAAGCTCCATGTTTGCTATCTGGCTTAAACTGAGGATCCCCCTTGAATCTAGATGTGCAAGAAGACCCGGGGGAAGGGCATAAAGATCGCTGCATCCTACCCACGGATCCCTTCCTATCCGAATGCTTTCTCCATTCCCCACTTGCCAAGCGAGACCTTGTTCTATAATGTAAAAAGCCTCTGAGGTAGCCTTCCAGACTACCGAACAGTTTCTTCCTTTTTTGTTGGGACTCTGAATCCAGTCATCAAGAGGAACTGGGTCAATATACTTCCTTTTTACCACTCTGGTCCACAGGTTTTCTGCTTCTATAATTCTCCATCCTGATTTTGCTGCCAGGGACTGGCTGAAATCGACAAGCTGTTTTATGCCCCATCCCCCCCAGTCCTTTGGTCTAGCTATCTTGTCCCAAGCTACCCATGGAAGGACTGAGTCTTCTTTTGCACCCGACCACAGGAATCTGCTACATATTTGCTTTATTTTATGAAGAACACCTTTTGGGATCCAGGTCAGAGCAGCCCAAAAGACCGGGATGGCCTGCAGGACAGAGTTTATCAGAGTTAATCTGCCTGCCCTTGATAACCATTTGAAACTCCAATGGGCTATCCTTTGCTCAATTTTTGCCACTAGCCAGTTCCAATCCTGTTTTCTGTATGAAGAAGGTTTTAGCCAGAACCCCAGATACTTGAAAGGCTGATCCATACTGCAAGTTTCAAAGGGCAAATATGAAGTGATCAGAATCTCCTCCTGCCTAGAAAAGGCTTCCATTATAAGCTGAGACTTCCTGGGATTTATTTGCAGCCCTGTAGCTTTTAGAAATATGTCAATAATGTCTTTAAGCACTTTTAGTTCATTTAGATTTCCATTTGTAAATAATAGAATATCATCTACAAATAGAAGATGAGTAATAAAAAGGTTTACCGCTACTTCCAAACCTGTTATCAAACCTGCTCTCTTTGCTTTTGAAATCAGCCTGCTGAGGCCTTCAGCAGCCAGAAGGAATAAAAGTGGGGAGAGAGGGCATCCTTGTCTCAGGCCTCGCTGACTTTTGAAGAATTGAGAGGCAGCCCCATTTATCAAAACAGCAAAACTTACATTTGAAATACACCCCATGATCCAATTAATGAATTCCACCTTGAAGCCGAGGTGTGTCAAAAGAAGCTTGAGATATGACCAGCTAATTCTATCATATGCTTTGGACAGATCTATTTTCAGCACTGCCCCTTTCTTCTTTGCTAGTCTTATACTGTGAATGGTTTCCTGGGCCACCCCAATGGCCTCGTGTATTTGGCAGCCATCCAGGAAACCAAATTGCTCATTTGAGATACAGACAGAAAGTATGGGCTTCAAGCGTACCGCTATGACTTTTGCGATGATCTTGTAAATGGTATTGCAAAGAGATATAGGTCTGAAATCTTCAAAAGATTCCGGGTCTTCCTTTTTCGGAATGAGTGCAATGAAGGTTGCATTGAAGGGCCCATAAATTTCCCCTTTCTTCCTTGACTCCTCCACCACATCGGTCAATTCATCGCCAATCTGTTCAAAGAAGTGCATAAACAGTTCTATGGTCCAGCCGTCCGGACCTGGGCTTTTATCTTTAGGCATTGACTTTATGACATTTTCTACCTCCTCTTTAGTCACTTCTCTGAATAGGTTCTCTGCCTCCTCCTCCTCCACAAAGCGTGGGAAGGCTTGTGCAGTGCGAATGATTTCAGCTATTGAGATCCCCCCTGGATCGGCAAAAAGAGATTGAAAATGGTTCTTCCCCAGGTTAGAGACTGCCTCAAAAGAAGAGTGCTCCCTGCCATCTGCATCCTTTAATTTCCAAATTGTATTAGCATTTTTCCTCCCCTTTGCATAATTGTGAAAGAATTTTGTGTTCTCATCCCCGGCTTTCAACCAAATTGCCCTACTTTTTAACCTCCATTCCTCTTCTCTATCCAAGAGGATCTTTGCCCTTCTTTTTTCTAGCCCTAAAATTATTTCCTTCGACTCCTGAGATATATATGCATCAGCTTCCGGGTCTTCTAAGGCGCTAAGAGCTTCATCGATACTAGCCATTTCCTCATATGACTTCCTCCTTTTCTCCGCTGCCCATTCGATAGTTTCCTTCTTTAACCTTTTTAAATTCTCCATGAAAAGAGCTCCTTTGTTTCCTGTAGTGGCAATGCCCGGGTGCCTCCAAGTATTTCTGAACAGCTGAATATAGGACTCCTCCTGAAGCCAGGAAGAGTTGAACTTGAAGGGAGAAGCCGGTTTTGGAGGGGTCTTAGAGAATTCTAGAAAGATGGGAAAATGATCCGAGTTTCCTCCTTCCCCCACCCACTGCCTGAAGAGGGGAATGAGAGAAGCCAGTGAATCATTTATGAGGAAACGATCCAGTCTTTTTGCAATTCTCTCCTCCCCTGTTCTCCTGTTTCTCCAGGTCGGTTTTGCCTTTATTATGTTAACATCAAGCAGATTGTGGTTCTGAAGAAGTGATAAGAAAAAATCAGCCAGGGGGTCTTCCCTTGCATTTGGTCCCCAAGCTTCAGCTATCCCCAGGGAAAAATTTAAGTCCCCTCCTATGAGCAGCTTTTTGTTTTGGAGCAGTTCTTTCGATAGGAGATCATTCCAATAGGAGACACGACCCTGGCAGGGGCCATACACATTGATGGCCAGAAAGGGTTGTTCAAAATCCGGGGACTGAATCTCCATGCCAAGAGCGTGGGAAAAACCCCAAGTATTTAGCACTCTTAATCTTCCTTTTTTGTAACCAATGGCAAGGCCGCCAGAATGACCGGAAGCATCCAGTGCAGTGAAAACCCAACCCGGGAGCAGAGAGCAAAGAGTGGATTCGACATCAGTGCTATTACCCAAAGTTTCCTGTAGGAAAACCAAATCTGGGTTGTGGCAAGTAATTAAATCTTTCAGTGCTAGTTTTTTGGGTTTACTAGCCAACCCTCTACAATTCCAGGAGAGGCAGATCATTTGATAACCGACTCATGGGGTTTTGCTGCTCTAAGCGCCCCAGGGATCGACATTTGTTTACCATCCTCAACATCAAATTTTGCCTTAACTTGGGCTTTGGAGAAAAGGGATTTTCTACCTCTACTTTTTTTTATTAGACTTTTCGACGACTCAGGACAGAGGCCTCCTACAGATTCTAATACAGACTGATGGATTGCCGGTCTTTTGCCATGAGATCTGAGATTGTAATGATGAACAGGGGATGTAATATTTTGGATCTGACTCGGATTGGGGGTGTCCACACAGTTCAAATTTAGGGACGGAAGAGCTTCCGAGAGAGATTCTAAGTTTTGAATGGGATCATCAAGATTTTGAAACATATTACAATCTGAAGACAAAACCCCCTTTACAGATTCAGAAAATGAAGAGAGATTATGAGGAGAAGACTGCATACCAGATGGATCATCCGCAGAGGGGTTGTCTGGACCATCCAAAGGTATTTCTTTTGAAGGCTGGTCTTTAGTGTTGCGCAGAGGGATCTCTTCCTCCCGATGCAAGTCCTCTTCTACCTGAGCCTCCTGATTTGTCCTTTGTTGTTCTGCTTCCGTGGTAATATCCTCCATCTGCTCCTCCTTTCTCCTCCGCGGACCCTCTTTGTCCTCTTCTCTGCCTTTCAGCTTTCTTCTCCTTTTCCCCGTAGGGCAATCCCTTGCCAGGTGCCCGTATTCTTGGCATCGAAAACACCTGAATGGAAAGAGCTCATAATCCAACTTCTGTTCATACTCATAATCCTTGTATTGCAATGAAACTGTTTTTGCAAGCCCTTCCGATGGGTTTAATCTTACAAGAATCCTCGCCACTGCTCTTTCATATGTTTGCAAGAAGGATCTATCAGCGTCCAAGAAAGTTCCCAAATGGTTTCCAATGGACTTGAAGACGGAGTCGACCCAGAGATAAGGAGGTAAATTTGGAACTCTGACCCAGACAGGTTGTTCAGTTACCTTCTCCTTTGATGCATCGAACATGGGCGACCATCGTTTGAAGAAGACAGGCCGGTCCCCAAGCGCCCATATACGTTCCTCGACCCACTCCATAGCCTTTTTGCAGTCGAATTTCACCATGAACCAGCCGTTCACCAGTGTAGCAGTCGAGAAATTGTTCGCCGGAGTATTCGACCACTGGCTCTCAGCCCACTGCTTTAAGGAATTACCTGATATATATCTACCTCGCACTCTGCCCACGAGAGTGCTCTCCGCCACATCCAGCGCTTCCTCGGCCTGAACGTCCATGCCAAGAACCAAATTTGTGACCTTTTTAGTCTTCCACGGTTTTGTCTTCTTCCTTTTTTCCCCTACCTTCGCTGCCGCTCTAGATGGTGCTCTTCCCTCTGAGGTAGGGTTTGGAATTCTTGGATCCCCTGGATTTCCGCTACCATTTTCCTCAGATCTTCGATCCTGATGCTCGCTAAGGGTTTTGACCAAACCTTCCACCGGACTCCCTACTTCTCTCGAAGTCGGATGTAAGCCTTCGGTTATCTTCCCTATATCAGAAAGGCTAGCAGCAGCCTTCGAAGAGGTTATATTCCGGGTACCGGCAAAACCCTCTACCTCCTTTGAGATCCCCGGCAAGAGATCGTTTGGGAACAGAGTCTTGTGAACCGCCGGCTGTTTGCTTCCTTCCCCCAAAACTTTCCCTGCGCTCTGAACTCCTCCAACAGTCCTCCATACCCCTTTTAAGTTTGGAAAGTTAATAATGTCCTCCAAACCTCCCGACGAAGTGAAAATTTTTGACGGGGAGATAGACTTGGAACTTTGCACTCCGTCATTCTTGTTTTTGGACAGACCTGGCCATGCATGAGGGTTTGTCGCTTCCAATCCCCTTCCTCCAGCGTCTAGCATGCCTCTGCCTCCCGCTCCAGCCCCTCCCAGGAGCTCCAGGCTTTCATCCAACAACCCATTTGCCGCGTGAGTATGCCAAATACCTCCTCCCGTGAGCAGAGCGCTCGCCTGACTGACTGAGTGGCCAAAAAAATGCTCAATGTTTTCCGTGGAAGCCTCCTTCCCCCAGACTGAAAGAATATCCTCCGGGGAAGGGTCCAAGTCCACCGACTCTCTAGGGTTTACCATAGTAAAAAACGGCACCTTTTACCTTGTGACTCCCCTTCACCGTTACCGGATGTGCACAGCGAAACGCCCCTGGTCTTTGAACCCTCCGGATGCACAGGAAATGGTGACTATGCCGTAAAGACTTCACCATATCGAAATCGCGGTTTACGGACCGGCTCCAAATCCCGTTCCGCGAAGACCCAACGCCGTTGCAGGTTCCAGCTGGCAGTTTACACGCCTGTCATCCTCCCGCTACTTTGTTGACCCTGCCAGCTGCGTCCCGAGCCCTGTACTGTTCTGCCATGACTGCGACACCTGCATCACCTAGGCCTAGGGCCTAGGGTTTCTAGGTCGAGCCCTATTCCTTCCATTCTCCGTCGCCCGCTTTCTCTGCAACAAATGTTTCTTTCCTCCTTGTTGGATTTATTATTAAAACATAGAGATGAATCATTTGATAAATTTAAAGTCTTCAAATATTTAGTAGAAAATGAGTTAAAATTAAAAATCAAATGTCTTAGATCTGACATGGGAGGAGAATTCATTTCAGATGAATTATTTGACTTTTTTGAACAACATGGCATCAAGAGGCAATTGTCTATAGCTAAAACTCCTCAAAAAAATGGGGTGGCAGAAAGAATGAACAAAACAATTTAACAAATGGAATGTGTTATTGATGAGTCCAGGACACCTCATACCTCATAGGGAGAAGCAGCGCATACAACCATGTCTATTCTCAATAAATCCCATGTTTGTGTAATTTGATAAGACACCTCCTGAAATTTGGTTTGGTAATCCTCCTACTGTCAAGTATTTTATAGTCTTTGGAAGAAAATGTTACATAAATAATAACGATGATAAGCTTGGAAAGTTTGAAGCTAGACAAGATGAAGGAATTCTACTTGGATACTCCTATAGAAGAAAAGGATATGAATGCTACAATAAAAGATTCAATTTAAAATATTGTTGAATGTATTGATGTTGTGATCGATGAAGCATGCATGGGTACCAAAATGAAAGCACCAGTAGATGAAAAATGTATTACTAGAACTAGCAAAAAGGATGTAAGAGAAGAAACTAGTGAAGCATCAGAAGAAGAAATTGACAATACAAAAGCATAAAAAATGACTCCATCAAGGTATGTTAACCAGAATCTCAAATTCTAGGAGAAAAGGAAGCTCGAGTACAAACTAGAAGAGCTCTTCTTGGAACCCCTACTTATCTAGCCTTACTATCCACAATTGAACCGCAAAATCTAAATCAACCAAGAAAAGATGAATGTTGGGTTAAGGCTATGGATGAAGAACTTGACCAAATAGAAAATAATCATACATGGGAATTAGTACCAAGACCTCATGATAAAAATGTTATTGGGACAAAATGGGTATTCAAAAATAAACTGAACGAAAATGGAGAAGTAATTAGAAAAAAAACAAGACTCGTATGCAAAGGCTATGCTCAACAAGAAGGAATAGTCTTTGAAGAAACATTTGCACCTGTAGCCAGACTTGAAGCCATAAGAATGTTTCTTTCCCTTTCAATATTTCATAATTTCAAATTCTATCAAATGATTGTTAAATCTACATTTCTAAATGGGAACTTAGAAGAAGAAGTCTATATTGAACAACTTGAAGGGTTCATTCTAGGAAATGATAAAAATCTTGTTTGCAAACTTAAGAAGGAATAAATGGGCTAAAACAAGCTCCCCATGCATGTTATTATCATCTTTAAAGGTATCTTCCAAAACAAGGTTTCACTAAGGGGTCTGTAGATAGCAACCTATATATAAAGATAGATGATGGTAAATTTTTAATAGTTTTTGTTTACATAGATGACATCGTATTTGGCAGTAATGAAGAGTCTATGAGTCAAAGATTTTATTCTATCATGTAACAATAATTTGAAATCTCCCTACTTGGTGAACTAACATATTTTCTTGGTCTACAAGTACAAGAAGAAAATAATGGTATCTTCCTCTCACAGACAAAGTACCTCAAGCAGATTTTGAAGAAATATGGAAGGAAGACTACAAGCTTGTATGTACACTAATCGTAACAGGATGCAATCTCAATTCACATGATGATTCTTCGCCAGTCAACTAACCAGAATACAAATCTATAATCGGAAGCTTACTTTATCTTATAGGCACAAGACCAGATATCATTCATGCAGTTGGAATTATTGGACGGTTTCAAGAAAATCCAAAATAAACTCATCTTTGTGCAATTAAGAGAATATTTAAGTATCTACAAGGAACTCAAGAATTTGGTTTATGATATCCCAAAGATACAAATCTTACTCTTCATGCTCACATAGATGCGGATTGGGTAGGAAATGTTCATGATAAAAAAGTAGTATTGGAGGAGCATTATACCTTGGACCTCACTTGGAATCATGGTTCAACAAAAAATAAAGCTCCATTGTTTTATCTACTACAGAAGCATGTTGGCATTATGGTGCATGTGTTTTCCTTGATGGCATCCCACATACAGGTCAGTTCAGAAATGATAAAGTGATGTATGATGGCAACTCATATTGTAATAAGTCTATTAAGAGGTAACAGAGTAATGGCACATAAGAACAAGATGATGGGACAAAGGATTACAAATTAGAATCAAGAAATTAAGGAAAGAGAACTTTTTGAGTTGTATATGCTAGTTAAGCTAGTCCAAGTCGCATATACACACAGGTACATAGAATAAAAGGGGCGTATACATATGCACACAATTTCACATAAGGAAAATCGCATATGGGATGAAAATTAAGGTTAAAGAATACCAAGGGTCCATACCATGGTATTAGCCCACAATATTGAGTGGAATAATGGTTACTTGATCCCGTCTAAGAATACCATAGGTTCTAAGTGTTGTTTTAGTGCATGGTATTGTAAAAGGCTCTAGTATATAAGGAGGAGAAGATCAAAGGGCTAAGTGTACAAGTGAAAGGGGTTTTCATGAATACTTCTATTTGAAGTATATTTTGTGTTGTAAGGGCTATGGTTATGGTATATATTTGAAACATATTGTGCACCCTTGGATATAATGTTGGATCAGGATCATGAGACCTGAAATGACTTATCACTCAGATCTAATAATGGATAGGCTAGATTTGAGTGCTAATGCATGTTTTATCCTTTAAATGCTATGATCTGGGTATAACTGAAGTCTTGAAAAGTTGCGAAGTTATAATTCATTCTTTGTAGATCTATACGCAAGTTCGCCTCGGTGAAGGCGTGTATACATGCAGATTCGACACTTCTAAGTAGCTAATGAAGAGAGAGGGTTTGTTGTTCAGAAATGACTAATCTATATGATTAGTGCTACTATTATACTGTTGTTTTTCAATGATGTCTTCATTAGATCCAAAGTTAAATTAATTATATGAGGAGATTGAGTTTGGTTGACTGATTGGTTGAGTAAGAAGGGTGATATTTGATGCTATCTGTTTAGAACTATGTAATATGACAACAAATCTTCAAAATGTCTTTGGTTAGTACATTTTTTTGGTTTAGAGGTTTTATGATTCAATATCTTTAGAGGTATATGCAGGTTGGATTACAAAAAGTAGCGTATACATGTAGGTTGTCCTCATTGAAGTAGCGCATACATTTTGACATATGATTTTTGAAGCTGTAGTTGGTTCTGGTTGTTGATGTAGTGTTTTGGGTTCAACTCTATGTTTTGTTGATAGTGACCTATTTTGTTTTGCTTTAGATTTGATGATTTTGAGTGATTGGTTGATGTAGTTGTATTTGATGGTTGTATTGCAGTTGTGATTGATTTTGAGTTTCAATGTTCCTGATGGGTCCAGTATGAAAATTTGATGAAACGTGGCCTACATATTGTGTTGATGTGTACCAGGAGTATTGAGTATGAAAAGTTATGAAACGTGGTCCCTGGTGAAAGAGTGAATGTGGTAGCCTTATGTAGGCCAGCGCCTACATACTCGTAAATAGATCAACCAGTACAAGAGCTAGGGGTTGGAGCTCCCTTCTAGTAGCAACTGGAGAATGAGTGAAGTTTGTAGCCTGTTTTAGGTAGGCGCTTACACAATGGTAAACATATCGTCCAATACAAGGGCTAGGGGGTTGGAGATCCCTTCCAGTAGAAGCTGGAAAATAAGTGAAGGCTGTAGCCTTCAACAGGTAGATGCCTATGTACTGAAAAGAGTGCACCAGTAAAAAACTTGTAAACACTTTTTATAATAAGAAGATTGAAGATTGAGATGACAATAGCGGTAGTTATTTTCCCACATTGGGTTTCCACCTGAAAAATCCTAGTGTTCATGTGTGCTACTTATGTGTGTTGATTTATTCTGTTTTTAATGCATTTGTTTACTACTTAGTAAATGCATTGCCACACTCTGATTTAAGTGCAACAGGAAATGAATTAGATGTTTTACAAGTTTATTATATATATGTTGGTTCCATTCATTATAGTTAAATACAGTTTGAAAAAGAAAAATTATTATTCTAAAATTTTAAAATACCGATTCACCCCCCTCTTAGTATTTTTCCCAACAATTGGTATCAGATCAGGTCCTTCAGAAGAATCTTGATCACTTGAATGAAGATATCTCAATATGAGCAATCACGAAGGAATGTGATCTATTAGACCACCAATCTTCAATAGAAATAACTTAGCATATTGGAAGATAAGAACCAGAGCCTATCTTCAGTCACTTGGAGTTGATGTTTGGGAAATTTTGGAAGGAGGATACCAATATCCAGCAGTGGTCCCCATAGATCCAGCAAAAAGTAAATCATATGAAACCAATGCCAAAGTTGTCAATGCATTATTGGGAAGTCTATTAGAACCATAATTCGTCAAAGTCATGCAGCTCAACACAACCAAAGAAATATGGAACAAAATCATTTAGGGCTACGAAGGAGAGTCCTAGGTAAAACGTGCTAATCTCTAAACTCTCAGAATTCAATATGAAACTCTCAAGATGCATAGTGATGAAAGTATTGATAGTTACTTTTGATGAGTAAATGAGATTTTAAATCATATGAATAATCTGGGTGAAGAAATAAAGGAGGCTACTATAGTAGAGAAAATTTTAAGATCTTTATCTTCTAAATTTGAGTCAAAAGTATCTGCCATTGAAGAGAGGCAGGATCTACAATCTGTTACTATTGTTCAACTTCATGAAATTTTAACTGCTTTTGAAATGAGGAAAGGAGGTCCATCATAAATCGGATAAGCCGCTTTCAAAGCCTCTGCAAAGGGAAAAGAAAAGGAAGATCTCAAGGAATCAGGATATATTTCATAAGAAGATGAGGTAAAATTTGTGAAGGAACTTCAACTCGGTACCATAACATTCAAAGGTAAGCTTCCCTTTAAATGTTTTTCTTGCAGTGTAGTTGGTCATTATGTTGTTAAATGTCCCCATAAAGATAACAATGACAAAGGAAAGGATTCTGCAAAAGGTAATAAGAAATATTTTGTTAATAGAAGAAGTTATTATACTCATGAAGATAGTGATGGCTTGTCTAATACTGATGAAGGTGAATCTGATCAAGAAATTAAACTTCTCATGGCTTATGAAAGTGATAAGTTTATGGATGCCTTAGAAGAAGAAGGTTTTCTTGAAGAAATCACTCAACTCAAAATATGATTGGAAGAAAAGAATATAGTCATAGAAACTTTGACACATCAACTCACAGAAAGGGAAAATCACAATGAAAAATTAGAGTGTGAAGTAGTGAGTCTAAGAAAGGAAATTGAGAAGACAAAATATTTGAATCTTATATTTTCTAAAGGATCATAAATGTTAGACAAAATCATCAAGGTTCAAAATTCTCCTATTATAAAGATTGGTCTTGGATACATTGGAGAAACATCCCAACCAGAAAATTCTTCAGCCATCACCAAAAGCTATCTTGATGCAACAAAAGCCAGTCAACAATGCATCAATCCTCAATAAAAGCCTAAAGGTACTCCCAAGGTAAATCATGCCCGTTTGAATCCAAGGGTGAAAATCAATGGAAGCAAATGTTTCATCAAAAATACTAATCAAAAACTTGGTAAGTTTGAACCCAGAGAAGACGAAGGAATATTTATTGGTTATTCATCTAGAAGTAAAGGATAAAAATGTTATACTAAGATACTTCAAAAAATTGTTGAATGCATTGATGTTGTAATCGATGAAGCATGCAGAAATCCAAAACTATTGACATCAACAAAAGAAGATGATAATGAAGACGGTGAATGATTTCCCATACCAAATCGAATGGATATAGAGGAAGAAACCAATGAAGCATCAGAAGAAGATACATTTGACATAAAAAAGCCTCCATCCAGGTATGTTCAAAAGAATCATCCAAAATCTCAAATTCTAGGAGAAAAAGGGTTTGGTGTACAAACAAGAAGAACTCTTGTAGGATATTCTAGTTATCTAGCCTTATTATCATCCATAGAACCACACAATGTGAATGAAGCTAGCAAAGATGAATGTTGGGTTAAGGTCATGGATGAAGAACTTGACCAAATTGAAAAGAAAGATACTTGGGAATTAGTTCCTAGAACTCATGATAAAAATGTTATAGGAACAAAATGGATATTCAAGAATATGTTGAATGAAAATGGAGAGGTAATTAGAAACAAAGAAAGGCTTGTTTGTAAAGGGTATGCACAACTAGAAGGTATAGAATTTGAAGAAACTTTTGCATCTGTAGCTAGAATTGAAGCCATAACAATGTTTCTTTCTCTTTCAAGTTTTGAAAAATTTAAATTTTATCAAATGGATGTAAAATCTGCATTTCTTAATGGAGATTTAGAAGAAGAAGTATACGTTGAAAAACCAGAAGGATTCATTATGGGAAATGATGTAAATCTTGTATGCAAACTCAAAAAGGCTTTATATGGACTGAAACAAGCTCCGAGAGCATGGTATTATCATCTTGACAAATATCTTCAACATCAAGGCTTCACAAAAGGATCTGCAGACATCAACTTATATACAAAAATTGAGAATGATAAACTGTTAATTATTTTTTTTTATGTTGATGATATCATCTTTGGCAGTAATGAAGAACCTATGAGTAAAAAATTTTCTTCTATTATGCAACAAGAATTTGAAATGTATTTACTTGGAGAACTAACCTATTTTCTTGGTCTACAAGTGCAACAAACAAAAGATGGAATCTTTCTCTCACAAACTAAATATCTCAAGTAGATCCTTAAGAAGTACAGAATGGATGATTCCAAACCAGTATGTGCTCCAATGGTAATAGGATGTAGCCTCAATTCTAATGATTATTCTCCTACAGTGAATCAACTAGAGTACATATCTATGATTCGAAGTCTAATTTATCTAACAAGTACCAGACCAGATACCTTGTTGGAAGATTCCAAGCCAATATGAAGGAATCACATCCTCAGGTAGTAAAGAGAATATTCAAATATCTCCAAGGAACTCAAGACATTGGTCTACAGTATCCTAAAGATACATATCTCACCCTTCATGCATATACAGATGCAGATTGGGCTAGGAATGTTAGTGATAGAAAAAGCACTAGTGGAGGTGCATTTTATATGGGATCATGATTAGTATCCAATTCAACAAGAACCAAAGTTCAATTGCCTTATCTACAATGGAAGAAGAATATGTGGCTGTTGTATCTTGCTGCACAAAATTACTCTGAATGATGCAAACATTACAAGATATTCAAATTAAATGTTCTCCACCCATCTCCATCTTATGCGATAATACAAGTGCTATTATTATTTCAAAAAATCCTTTTATGCACTCCAAGACCAAGCACATACCCATTAAGTACCACTTTCTACGAGAACAAGTGCTTGAAAAAAAGGTTAAATTGGATTATGTTCCCTCCAAAGAATAAGTTGTTGATATATTTACTAAACCTCTTCCCAGAGAAGCATTTGAATATATCATAAAAATGTAGGGAGTTGTTTCTACCTCATCTTATGATTAAAACTAGTTTGTCCAGATTAAGAGGATTGTTTTCTATATGCAAATTTCATGAAGCAGAGTCACATATATATGCGAGTTTCTATGCTGGTAGTAGCGTATGTGTTTTTCTGATAGAAAAATAGTGGGTCAGACTCAAAATCAGTTTTTGACATGGCTGTTCAGTCTGATGTTGATGGATATAGTCTGTTGATATGCTTTTCTCATTGATGTTTATTTGATTGATGAAGATGCCTTAATGAATGAATTGTTGACAATGCACAGGTAGCACAAGTTCAGGGGGAGAATTAGCCTTCAAAATATTATGCATTGTTGGCATCATGGTTGTTGAATTCAGCTATGGTCTCAGTTATTAATGTCATTTGATGAAAAGGTCATGTAAATACCTATGGTGTAATAATATGTCTCTTTCTTTCATAGTATATTATGAATGATTCATTTTAGACATATGATGTAATTTTTACCTCCACTATGCGTGGGAAGGATGATGTAATAATTTCAATTTTCAGTCATGTGTGAACATTTGATGTATCCCCACTTGCTTGGGTGATTGATGTATGTATGATTCATTGGTGATAGGAAGGTCATACTCACATAGTTGAGCTATAGAGTCATGTTATTCTTTTGAAGAATATTTTTGTAGACTCTGCATGTGCTTAGGGGGAGCATGGATAGTATAGTACATCTCAGCATGTACTAAGGGGAAGACTATCTTGGTCTGCCCTTTTCCCTTGATCTCAAAGGGGGAGAATATATATCCTCATTTTGCTTTATATATCTAACATGTTCTACAACTTGAAGTGATCAACACCAGTATGGTTTCCATCAAGTCCAAATGGGGATATTGTTGGCATTATGGTACATGTGTTGTCCTTGATGAAAACCCACATACAGGTTAGTTCAGAAATGATAAAGCAATGTATAATGGAACTCACACTATAATAGGTCTATTCAGAGGTAACAGAGTAATTGAACAAAAGAACAAGATGATGGGACAAAGGATTACAGATCATAAATAAGAAATTAAGGAAAAGTCCCAAGAGCTAGCTTAGTGGGTCAAAATCATTGCCTCGCCATCGAGAGGTCACAGGGTCCAATCTCCCTGAAGCCCTTGGGATCAGGCCTTGCTAGTGGGCCACGGGGCTAGATTCCCTTCGAGGTCGATCAACCCAAATTTTACCATGGACATAGTGCCACTCGTTGACCAGGGTGTCTATGAACCACAACCTAAAAAAATATTTAAGGAAATAGAACGTTTTAAGTTGTATATGTTGGTTAACCTAGTCTAACTTGCGTATACACATAGGTACACATAATAAAATGCACGTTTATGTATGCGTGCAGTTTCATAGAAGGAAAAGTGCATATGGCATGAAACTTAAGGTTAAAGAATACCAAGGGTCCATACCATGGTATTAGCCCACAATATTGAGCGGAATAACAGTTACTTGATCCTGTCTAAGAATACCATAGGTTCTAAGTGTTGTTTTGGTGCATGGTATTGAAAAAGGCTCTAGTATATAAGGAGGAGAAGATCAAAGGGCTAAGTGTGCAAGTGAAAGGGTTTTTCATGAATACTTCTATCTGAAGTATATTTTGTGTTGTAAGGGATATGGTTATGATATAGATCTAAAACATCTTGTGCACCCTTGGATACAATGTTGGATCAGGATCATGAGACCTGAAATGAATTATCATTGTATGATCTAATAATGGATAGGCTAGATCTAAGTGCTAACACATGTTTTATCCTTTAAATGCTATGATCTAGGTATATCTAAAGTATTTTAAAGTTGCAAAGTTATAAGTCATTATTTGCATATCAAGACACAGGTTCGCCTCGGTGAAGGAACGTATACATGTGGATTCGGCACTTCCAATAGCGTATGAAGAGAAAGGGCTTTTTTTTCAGAAATCATTGATCTATATGATCAGTGTTGTTGTTTTACTATTGTTTGTCAATGGTGTCTTCATTATATCTGAAGTTAAATTAATTATATGAGGAGATTGAGTCTAGCTGACTGATTGATTGAGTAAGAAGTGTGATCTTTGCTGCTACCTGATTAGAACTCTATAATATGACAATAGATATTAAGAATGCCTCTGGTTAGTACAATTTTTGGTTCATAAATTTTATGATTCAATATCTTTAGAGGTATAAGTAGGTTGGGTTACATAAAGTAGCGTATACACGCATGTTGTCCTCATTGAAGTAGTGTATACATTCTGACATATTATTTTTGAGGTTGCAGTTGGTTTTGGTTGTTGATGTAGTGTTTTGGGTTCAACTCTGTGTTCTAGTGACCGTGATCTCTTATGTTTTGCTTCAAAGTTGATGAGTTTTAGTGATTGGTTGATACAGTTGTATTTTATGGTTGTATTGCAGTGGTGATTGATTTTGGGCTTCAATGTTATTGATGGGTATAGTATGAAAATTTTATGAAACATGGCCTACATATTGTGTTAATGTGTACCAACAGTATCCTGTCTGAAAATTTATGAAGCGTGGTCCCTGGTGAAAGAGTGAAGGTGGTAGCCTTGTGTAGGCTGGTGCCTACGTACTGGTAAACAAGTCAGCTAGTACAAGAGCTAGGGGGTTGGATCTCCCTTCCAGTAGTAGCTGGAGAATGAGTGAAGGTTGTAGCCTTTTGTAGGTCGGTGCCTATGTACTGGTAAACATATCAGCCAGTACAAGAGCTAGGGGGTTGGAGCTCCCTTCCAATAGAAGCTAGAAAACGAGTGAAGGTTGTGGCCTTTAGCAGGTAGATGTCTGTGTACTAAAAAAATTCTACACGAATACAAAACTTGTAAACACTTTTTATAATAATAAGATTGAAGATAGAGATGACAACATCGGTGGTTTTTTTCCAACATTGAGTTTCCACCTGAAAAATCATGGTTTTCATGTTCTCTTATTATGTGTGTTGATTTATTTTGTTTTTATTGCATATGTTTACTACTTAGTAAATGCATCACACTCTGATTTTAAGTTCAAAAGACAATGAATTAGTTGTTTTACAAGTTTATTATCTATACATTGGTTCCATTCATTATAGTCGTAGTCGTACGCTGTTTGGTTTCTATAAAATAACGTATACAGTTTGAAAAAGAAAAATTATTATTGTGAAAGTTTAAAATGTTGATTCACCCCCCTCCACCCCACACCCCCCCACCCCCGCCAGTATTTTTCCCAACAAATCAATATATGTTGCTACTGCACACAACTTCTCTAGATGATGCAAACATTGCAGGTTATTCAAATCAATTGTTCTCCACATATTCGTATTCTATGTGATAATACCAGTGCCATAAGTATTTGTAAAATTCTTGTCATGCACTCAAAAACCAATCATTCTAATCAAATATCCCTTTCTGAGAGAACATGTGCTTGGAAAAAGGGTAAAACTAGAGAATGTTCCCTCAAAATAACTACTTGTAGATATATTTACAAAACCTCTTCCACGCAATTCCTTTTAATATATCAGACAAAAATTAGGAGTGGTCTTTGCTTCATCACTTTGTTAATCATTCTAACCAATCCTTCAAGCTCAGGGGAGTTGAAAGTGGAATTTATTGAAATTTACTATCTTTACACAAATTTTATGAAGAACATTTGTATATATACATGTATTTTGATCCATGAAGTCGCATATGTTTCCCTGTGATGAAGTATCAGTAGAACTAACTCAAAGAAAAGTTATGATATGCTTTTGAATTTTTTGCTTGTTGGTTTTGATATTAGTTAGATACAGTCTGTTGATGCTCAAATACTTATGGTTTATGAGTTGCTCCAATATGACATTAAAGCTTTGATTAATGAAGTTTCTTTGATGACCTGACTGATGAATACATTGATATAATGAGATTGGATAGTGAAAAATTGGCACAGGTTGAGGGGTGATAATTTTTCCTTTCTTTTCATAGTACATTGTTGGCATTATGATTCCTTGATTATGTTGCTGAAGAAAAACATGTTCCTGAATTCGTTGACTTACTTTTTGATGAGGCTCATGATGCTATTTTCTGATGCTATAGTAAAAATCCTATAAGGTATATATTACTAAAGTCTATCCTAGTGTTGCAATCTCACTATTAAGGTCTTTGGTCTTGGTTATAAATTTCATATCTGTCATTTGATGTAAAGGTCATGTAAGGACCTATGATGTAATAATTGTAATATTGTCATGAATGGACCATTGGGGTCAAGTCAACTATGTATGGCATCCAATGTTGGGGATTTGATGTAATGTTGAGTCAAATATGTAACCCCACTGCATTGGGAGATTGGTCAAAATGAGTTATTGGTGATAGGAAAGGTCATGCCTAGTTACTTCTTTGTATATGTTCAGAAAATTCAGCATGTGCTTAGGGGGAGCATCGTCTGCATTCAGTGATTAGTATTCAGTAGATCAGATCTACACCACTTCATTCAGCACTGATAAGCTCTTTTCCCTTGATGTCAAATAGGGAGAGTAGCTTGGTATATTTATAGGTATCTATAGATAGTTGGTAACCAAACACCAAAGAGGATATTGTTGGAATTATGAAATGTGTTGTCCTTGATGGAAACCTACTTGATGAAGATTGTGAATGTGATGATAACATGATGATTTTCCAATCTACTACACATGTGACAGAGAGATTGGACAAAGACATAGAAGTCCAGAGATAGAAGAATGATGAAGGTGATATTTTGAGAAATACGCACGGGTTCTATGAAGCAAAGTCGCATACACAAACAGGTATGGAGAAGAGAAAGCACATACAATTTCCACGCCATGGTATCCTAAATACCAGGGATCTTTACCATGGTATTGGCCCATAGTAATGAGAACAACAATGAATATATGATTTCTTCCAAAAATACCATCGACAATACTAAGGATTTGACCCGTGGTATTGGATAAGGACTAAGCTATATAAAGAGATGAAGATAAAAGTGTTTAGTGTGCAAGTAATGGGCTATTAATGATTTGTTTGATTTGAAATAAGGTTGCACAAGGAATGTGATGTGGGATCAAATCTTGTAGATATGAAATGGTTACATTCTTTTCTTATGATTTTATCTATGATAATAATGTTCTAATGTATGTTTGTTACTGGGTTTGCTGAGATTTGAGTTTGAATGATGTTCCTTTGTGCAGCGAAGGGATGAGTCAATAATCACATATTTGTATGCAAGTTTGTATGAGAAAAAAGCATGTACATACATGGGTCTTCCTCTAGGTAGTCACATTTTGATTCTGCAGTATGGACAACTCTATACACGGGTATACTTTTTGAAATGTGCACACGCAAACAAAAGTATTTTGTAAGGGTTGCATATATATGCTAGTGTTTTTGAAGTATGGGTAGTTAATGATGTCTGATCAATCTTGTTGTGCTTGTTTTTGTTTCTTGATGAGGCCTTCCTCATAATAATCTAAATGTGATAGTTCTGGTGAAGTTGAATGGTTTATGAATGAAATATTGAACTATATTGATGTTGGTATGTAATGATATGTAAGTAGCTCATAGATATGTGATGAAGGATATATGTGTTTATGATTTATTTTAGAAGTGTAGTGATTTAGTCTAAGGGATAAATGTTTCTGACATTTGTACACAGGTTGTATACATAGTAGTAGCGTACATACACATGTTTAACTCATTAATGTCGCATATATAAATCTGAATAGAAAATGAGAGAAGATCAAGTAAGTTCTTAAAATACTGATTCACCCCCCCCCCTTCCCCTGAGTATTTTTCCCAACAAAATATTCAAGTCCGATAATGGTGGAGAATACATGCCAAACAAGTTCATTGACTTTGTAAGAAGGAAGGTGTCAAGAAGGAAACAATTGTACCATATACTCCCGAAAAAAGTGGTCTAGCTAAAAGTAACAACATGTCTATAGTAGAAGTTACCTGAGCAATGCCCCATGATCAAAAGTTGGCTAAGTTCCTTTGGCATGAAGCTTCACTTGATGTCGTATATGTTCAAAAAACTGGGTGCCTCATCAAGCTTTGGAAAACAAGATCCCCAAAGAAGTGTTTACGAGTGTCAAGCCTAACATTGGTCATATCTTCATATTTAGATGTTTTGTTTATTTCCATGTTCCAAAGGACAAAAGCAACAAATTTGGAGCTCCAGGAATAAAATGTACATTTCTTGTATATTGTGAAAACTCTAAAGCATTTAGAATATATATTCCTGGTCAAAGGAACATTGAAATTAGCAGGGATGTTACATTCAATGAAGATGTTACCCTTGGAAAAGTAAGGGACCTTCCTCCACTTCCTGCTCATGAGAAGAATGATCATATGGATATCCTAGACAGTCATTCCATGCCTGAGTCCGAGACTGATATGGTTGATGATCCCATGGAGCCTTTGGATCCCTTAGATACTCCTCCAAGTGATCCTCTTACTAGGAAGAGACTAGTTTCACTATTTGACACACTACGAGATGCTGAGAAATAGATTCTCGTTTAAAGATCATTTAGTGAAAGGAAGCAACCATGTAGGTATTAGGGATATGTTATAGTCATGAGTACTATGATTCAAGCCAAACCTTCCACATCTGAGGAAGTCATAAAAGAACAAATTTGGAAATATTCTATGGCCGAAGAATATGAATCAATTATGAAGAATGATGTATGGGATGTGTTGTGGCGTCTACAACCACCCTCCAAAATTTTTCCTTAGCCTGTTTTGGAGCCTCCCTACCAACCTTGCACAACATCTTGTATTGCTTCGTCATGTACATACGCCTCAGTGTTTTTCTTGCACAAAGGCAGCCTCTTGATCATAGCTTGATGCATTCTCCTCATAGGTTGATCACCTAGACTTGGTCTAGCTGCAGGCTGAGCAGCTCCCCCAAGAAATTGTGCAATTCTAGAGGGAAACCAGCGTTCCCTCCAGAAATTCCTGACTGGCAGCCTGTTGGGCTCCAGAATTGCGCAATTCTGCTAGTCAACACTCCCAGCAGGAATTGTGCAATTCTTCCCAGCAAGGCTACTCACCCTAGAATTTTCGCAAATCTGGGCAGCAGTCAGCTGCTCTTCCCAGAAATTGCACAAATCTCCTGGGAAGTCAACCCAGCTCTTAGGCAGAAATGCACATTTCCTTCAAGCTGTCGAACAACCTCTTGCATGTGCATATGAGTTGATTGGTTCCCTCTGGGAATGAGCAAAACATACTTGCATGCATGGGCTTCTTCTCCTAAGAAAACATGCAAAGGAATCCCTTATTTCAGGGATTTATGTTTAGCAAGTGGAGGTTACATTCAAGGATCATTTCAGAAACCTCTCACCAAGTGTCGCTTTCCCTAGATTTGTGGCATGTGCATCACAACCTTGATGATCTCGAAACTCATCAACTAGATAGTACAGAGATCGTTCCTCACATAAACCTTGCATCTCTGACATCCCACATCACATCTAGGAGTAGTCGGCACATTCAACTCAGTTTTTTTGGGGTAAGCCCGCTTACTATGCCTTGTGTTGCATTTCTGTCGCTTTTTGTGTTTTTTCTTGTATGAGTACTGTTTTTTTTATTTCTTTGATCTCTTGCTATCATTTACATGTATATTATCTTGTCCCAACACCATTTCAGTTTTTGTCAACATCTCACTGTTGTCGCATGAATGAAACTGTTTTTCATGAACGGTCACCGATTTGGTGACTCGCCTCACCCACATGCACGTTGTTCCATTTTTTAAATATGTTATTCACCATTTTCATGCATGTTCATTCACTTATTCTTACACTCAATTTCATCATCCATCCACATTCACATTCCTGTTCAGTTTCCCTTCGGCGAGTCTGGCCAACCTTGGCCCGAACTTTGCCTCACTAGATAGCATTGTGCAATCCTGAAAGGGAAGGCTCTACCTTCCTCTCCAGAAATGTGCATTTCTTCCCAACAGTTATTCCCTGGGCCTACTTTGTGCAATCCTGAGGGATAGTGACTGCTGGGTAAGAAAATTGTGCAATGTAGTCATTGAGCCTGCAGCCATTTCCAGCTGAGATTGCGCATTGCGTAATTTGAGTAGTCAGTAGCCAGACTGGACTACGCATTGCATAGTTATAGTAGTCATTCAGTCTCCCAATAGCCCAGACTGTGCCTCATGTAGTCTTGGCAGTCAGTCTCCTGACCTCTAGGCTAAAATGAAGCAACCTTCATGATCAGTCACACAGGTATGTAACAAGTCAGTCCTCAAGTTCAGTTTGGTTTTTGACTGACAGATTGCTTGCCATGAGTGTTTCCATATCTCTAGGTAGTGCAAGTGTTCATCTACCTCTTAGCAGTACAGGTACAATGGTTTCCAAGAGGGAAGATTTGAATACACCGTTCAGAGCAAGCCTGGAGATGAAATTGATCAAATGTCTATGAGATTTCCTACTCACGAAGATATCAAGTTGTTCGTAGACAAGAACATCAAGATATAACAACAGGAAGCATCATGAACAAAAGGTGAAGGAAGCATACCAAATGCAATGAATATAAAAAATGTAGTGAATGCAACAAATGAAATGAAAGCAACGAATGTAGTGAATACAATGAATGCAGCGAACACAACGAATGAAGAAAACACAGCGAATGTAATGAATGCAAGAGGAAGGTTGTTGACAACATGAAGACAGAACGAAGTTTCATGATCAAGCAGATCCATTGATAATGAAAGCAACTTTGGAGACTCAGGCTATAAGGTGATGGCGTGACATGAAGATCACGTGAAGACAAATAATGGAACAAAGAAGGAGATGCATGTGCTGAAGCAACAACTGAGGAAGAACATGAAGCTACACAGGCAGTCGAATGAGTTACAACAGGAACAAGAACAAAAGTGGGTGCAACATACACTCATGGATTAAAATGCACCTGTACAAGTTAAACATCCATCCTAGTAGCTGACACGGAGCAGACATGGTGAGCATTATTGTTGATCGCATGCAAGAGATTTAGTAGCATGCATGTCATTGTGCGCACACATGCAATCCAACCCATTCAACACACTCACCAAAGAGAAGACAAGAAGCAATCCCAACTGGAATTGAACATGTACTTTGGCAATTTCATGCACATGACTTCTAGAACACACTTGAATATCAACATGGACACTATGCATCAGTGTGTTTATAGTTCAACCACACCCAAGAATACCATGCCCTTGTTAGCAGATGAGTTGGATGAAGGAGCCAAACCAATGCACTGGTTGCAACGGAGGCAAGAGTTCGCTTTAGCAAGATGTCACCATGAGGTGCATGCACACCATCACAGATGACCAAGCTTGGCATCAACTCACCACCTTCACCATCATAAGCATGTCAAAGAGTTGGTCTCATCATAGTGGATTGAATGTCAGTAATGTCTTGCATGGCTTGCTAAAGCCATGTTGTCTCACATGAGTACATGTGCATTGTAATGTTGATTCATGTCAAGTGTCAGTAAAGTGCCAATAGTTGGATGTAATAGTCATAGAGTAGGTGAAGAGTCACGAGGGTAGTTGAACTATCACAAAGGGGAATGTCAAGGGTCACCCCACCATTTTCTATAATAGTCCCTTATAACTCATTGTATAGGCTTTTGGTCAACCAAGCTTCTAATAAGACTATCTTAGAAAGAGCTTGGCTAGTATTGTAACACGCCTTAGCTTCTCCACTGCACGGAGCCAGATCATCTCTTTAGAGCAGCAAGCGGATGTGGCCGTAATGTTCCACTGTTGGGGCTAGCAGGTTTACATGGATGTATTGTATTATTGGAACATACACGTTTTATATAATAAGAGCCAATACATTTTCATGCATATGTTGTTATTGTATTTGGACTGTTTCGGTTGCTGTAGCAATGTATGTTGTTTAAATTACGTAGTTGTGTATGAACACTTTTGTATGAAATTATATGAATCTTGTTGCAGATGTGCTATTGGTTTAAACATCAATTTGGATTACCGGACTGACCTGATTTCCATCTTGTGATGCATCTTCGCTCATGTGTTCCCTTCCCAGCTGAGTACACTTACAGATTGCTAAGGGTTGCACTCATCTCAACCCACCTATGTTAGAAACCTCTCATACACCTTCCTTGACTCAATGCAACAGTCACGCTCTTGCTACTGACAAAGTTATCTTACTTGCCTCTGTTCGACATCACGGTCATGGCATTACCATACGACCCACTGCTAGGGATCCTACATCAAATGATCTAAGTTCTAATTAGGACTTATTACCGGGGAGATCCCCTTGATATGTTGGTGGGTCCAGCACCGTCAAAATTTATGGCACTAGAAGGAGGGCCAGATGACAAGTTGTGTCCTATCATTTAGTTTTGAACCTTTGCATACCTTTCATGGATTCTTACACTCTTCTCCATCCATGATGTTTTTCGAATCGTGAATATGTCTCCATCATGGGGGAGTTTTTCAATCTCTTATCCATGTACACATATGATGGTGAAGGCGAAATGGCCCAGCCTGAGTACTTACGTGAATTTCTTTCCATGCTTCATGAGGAAGATGGGTGTTCTGACGAACAAGCTAGCTTACTTCTTGTAAACACACTTCACGAATCTCCATGTTGTCTGCTGCTCAGCCTACTGGCTAACATCATGAATTCACTTGAGCACTTCTGTGATCTCATTGAAGACACTTTCTATCATTTTGATCCAGATTATCTTGAGAAAAAAATGTTACAACAATGGAAGGCTCCACATGGATTAGTTATTGATTTTTGGCAATAGTTCTGTGACTTTCAGTTTCGAGCTCCAAGGAGCTAGATGAAATTTTCCTATATTTGGGACCGGTTCGAGTATTTCCTTAAGAAATCTGCCCATCCCAAGAGGAAGTTTGAGGTCAAGCCTTGCTCAACATTCTTCACTAATGGAGCTCCGCAATCTCATGGGGATGCAGTCACTGTCTTGACTGACTGTCCACCTTCCTTTCATTCAACAGCCCCACCACTACCTAGTGATGTTGAAGATCATTATCACACACCTCTTCAGTTTTCACATCCTCCCAACATCACTTCACTCAATTTTCTCACAGATTTGGTTGTGATTCCTTTGAGTTCTCATATGCATTCTGTTCTATGACTTCGTCTTTGCACTCGGGTGTTCCTCTGGATGATGTTGTCTTGTGTTCATCCATTCTGGACTCTTCACTTGTTGTGAACGAGGAACAACCCATTGATGGAGTTGGTGTTGCACAACCAACATGCACTATCATTCATGAAGAGTATGAGTGGGAGCTTGAACATCAACACTCGACGAAGGATGACTCCCTTCTGTCCGAGCCCCCTCTGTTCTTTCCTGACCTCTTTGGTGAACCTGCCATCCATGATTTTTCATGTGTGTCTTCATCCATGGATGCACCCATTTTTGATCACTCGCAAGACTCACTGGATGTTGGTCCATCATTCGACAACAAAGAGGATAAGCTATTCATTGAAAATCGACTTGATCTTTCATCTATCTTTTCCAGAAACACAGAGGATGAGTTTGTTCTCTTTTCATCTACCCCTCTGTTTGACTCATCTGATCACAAGCATGCCAATGAAATCGTTGATTTTTTTTATCGTGGCAGTCGTGATCCATTAATTTCCATATTTGATCATGATCATGACTCTATCACAGTTGGTCTTTTGAAGCCACCAGTTTATGATGTTCTAGTTGATGATGAAGTTGAAACACCTAAGACTATCGAGGCACTTCAGCCCAAGATGATGGTTATGTCAGGTCCTTGCTCTCTTGGGGTTAGTCTCACTTCTGATCATGAAACTATTCAATCACCCAAGGCTCCTCATCACTCATTTGTATGCATTGAAGATCCATCTCACACACATATCACACGTCCTCCACTCGAACTGCACGATACCATCGCTCATTCATTGGAGGAATATTACATTACAAGCATTGGTTTGCGATGCAATTTATCTTTGTTTCTTTCGTTTTCTTGCATGTCATAGTCAAAAGTGTGCTTATGCTTCAAAGTTGCACGCATTGACGCACAATACTATGATAAGTCCACAGACTTCTCATCATTCATTGGTACTCACTTATGTCCCGTGGGCACTTTGAAACAAAAAGTGTGGTTGTATTTATTGTTGTATCTTTCTTGCTTGCTAGTTCGTACAACTCGGATTCTCGTGGACCAAACCTTCACCAACATGGGTCAACCAATGCGCTGATGGCTGCATTGGCAATATCACTTCACATGATCAGGCCCATGCACCGTTAGTGTAGGAGTAGGAGTAATGTTTTCTTTCATTTGTTTGCTTGCATGCTTGTTTTCTTACATGCTTTGTTTGCTGCTTTGTTTTCTTGCTTGTTTGCTTACTTGTCTTGCTTTCACTTTCGCTTTTGCTCTTGCTTTGCTTGTTTCATTCATAGGTTAGTTTCACATGAAACCATGTATGACTCTTGAAGTGAGCTAGGTAAAGTACAAGAGGGCTTGTACAACTGTCACTACTTGGTTATCTGTCATCTTTCCTATGTATGAAGAGCTTGTTACTTTTAGTCCATGATACATTGGAGGAAAATGCATACTTTTCAAAGTGAACCTTGGTGAAAACAAAAAGCTTGTGCGCTAACTAGTGTCACCTTCTCTAGTCATTTTTTTTTTGGGTTAACCCTTGTAAATTCAGTCAAGTAGAGTAAGGTGAGGAGGAAAACCTTAATAGGCACATTAGAGATACAATAAACCACTTCTTTGTTGGAACAACCTATTCTACTCTCAATAATTCGAGATCCCTCTTCGGCCTTTGAAATGAATAAGTGTTATGCACAATGAAAAATGAAAAATGAAAAAACAGAAAGTCAAAAAATTCTAAATGAAAAATGAATAAGGAAAAACAAGAGAAGGGCTTCCTGCATAGGGAGGCGATGCAAGTAACTCCACCGGGGTACTGACCGGCTCAATGGTAGCAGAGCCATGCTTGTGTACCTATGTGACTCCACCGAGGTACTGACCAGGCTCACTGGCAGCAAAGCCATGCTTGTGTACCTATGTGACTCAATCGGGGTACTGTCTAGGCCTACTGGCAGTGGAGCAACACTGGAGATGAAATTAAGACTCTGACAACTATACTGCTTGTGCACCTATATACCCCTCAACCCCAATCGAAACAACTATGTTGCCTTGGCTTGGAATGTGTGTCAATCGACCAAGGGATTGGTAGATGCTACATCTTACAATCAAGCTAGTGTGAAGCCAAGATGAGGTGTGAACTGAACAATACTTCTGGAGGTGCTAGAATTGATTTTCATGAACAAGGCCCATTTAGAGAGCTGGAGTTCTACGAGTGTGTTGCAAAGTGTTGTAGCAGCTAAAATCACCCTCCAAAGTTTTTCCTTAGCCCGTTTTGGAGCCTCCCTACCAACCTTGCAAATCATCTTGTCTTGCTTCATCAAGTACACAAGCTTCTTTGTTTTTCTTGCACAAAGGCAGCCTGTCGATCACAACTCAATGCATTCCCCTCACAGGTTGATCACATGGACTTGGTCTAGCTGTAGGCTGAGAATCTCCCCCAAGAAGTTGCGTAATTCTAGAGGGAAGCCAACCTTCCCTCCAGAAATTACGCAATCCTAACTGGAAACCTATTGTGCTCCAAAATTGTGCAATTCTACCAGTCAGGACTCCCAGAAGGAATTGTGTAATTTTCCCCAGCAGGGCTGCTCAACCCAGAATTTGCGCAAATTTGGGCAGCATTCAGCTAGTCTGCCTAGAAATTGCACAAATCTCCTGGGTAGTTAGCCCAGCTCCTAGCCAAAAATGTGCATTTCCTTCAAGCAGTCGAACAACCTCTTACATGTGTAGCTGAGTTGACCAGTTCCTTTCATGACCGAGAAAAATAGACTTTCATGCATGGCTTGCTTCTCCCAAGGCAGCATGCAAAGGCATCCCTTATTTCATGGATCTATGTTTAGCAAGTGGAGGTTATGTGTAAGGATCATTTCAGAAACCTCCCACCAAGTGTCACTTTCCCTAGATTTGTGGCATGTGCGTCACAACCTCAACGATATCAAAACTCATCAATCGGACATTGCAGTGATCATACCTCACATCAACCTTGCAACTCTAACATCCCACATCACATCTAGGAGCAGTCGGCACATTCAACTCAATTGTTTTGGGGTAAGCCCACTTCCCATGCCTTGTGTTGCATTTCTTTCGTTTTTTGTGTTTTCTCTTGTATGAGTACTATTTGCTTTATTTCTTTGAATGCCTACTGTTTTTTACATGTATATTACCTTTTCCTAACATCATTTTAGTTTTCCTCAACATCTCACTGTTGTCGCATGCAAGAAACTGTTCCGTGAATGGTCGTTGATTCGACGACTCGCCTCACCCACATGCACGTTGTTCCATTTTTTGAATCTATCATTCACCATTTTCATGCATGATCATTCACTTATTCTTACACTCAATATCAGCATGCATTTGCATTCACATTCACATTCAGTTGCCTGTCAACGAGTTTGGCAAACCTTGGCCTAGACTCGGCCTCATTATAAAGGATTGTGCAATCCTAAGAAGGAAGACTCTGCCTTCCTCTCCAGAAATGCACATTTCTACCCAATAGTTATTCCCTAGGCTTGCTTTGCACAATCCTGAGGGACAGTGACTACTGGCCAAGAAACTTTCTCAATGCAGTCACTGAGCTTGTAGCCATTGCCATCTGAGATTGTGCATTGTGCAATTCCAAAGGTCAGTAGCCAAACTGGATTATGCATTGCATAGTTCCAGTAGTCAGTCAGTCTCCCAACAGCTCAAACTATGCCTCATGTAGTCGTGGCAGTCAGTATCCCGACCTCCCGGTCGAAATTGCGCAACCTTCATGATGTTATGAAACCAGCTCAAGAAAAGATAGAAAAGATAGATAAACGCCTTATAATTTAGCCTCTTCGAGGGGGCAACCTCCTTTACATTACATAAATGAACAATTCTTGGATGATACAAATGAAAAGACCTCCTTTCTATATATAGGAGTCTAAGGGGTCATAACATAATCAGAGCCGACATAACATTAATAATGTAAGGGCATAATAATAACAATAGTGGGCTTCTATGGGGCACAATAGTAACAATATGGGCACTACATGGGCACATCAATATAATAAGTGGGTTGTACTAATAACAATAAGGGGTCGGACTAGTAGTATAGGGGCCTAACATGCCCCTCTCCTTCAAAAAGCGTTGTCCTCAACGCTTGAGTAGTTCTTGATGCTTCTCTATAAAATTCTTGTCCTCCCATGTGGAATCTTCAGCGGGTAAGTTCTTCCACTTGATGAGATGCTCTGAAATTGATCGATTTCGTAGCTGTCGGGTTCTTGTTTCTGTGGCTACTCCAAGTTCCAATATGATTTTTCCTTCCTTTTCAATTTCTGGTAATATTGTTTGAATTGGGATCTTTTGTAACTTTTGAATAAGTGGCCATACTTCTTCATCCTTCTTCCATTCATCCCTTGCTTCGTTTATCCAATCTGGTTGGATAATAGAAATAGCACAAAACAATGCTTCCACATCCTCATCCTTGAAGACTCTTCCCATTCGGTAAGGTCGCCATTTTTTAAGTGCATGTAGTATTGCCAACATTTCCTTCTCATAAATAGCTTGCTTGAGATGTAGCAGTAAAAATACCCAATCACCTACATCAAAACCTTTTCCACTACAATGTTGATCTACCTGTTGTTTCATTTGATTTTGCACCGAAGCGGCGTTATCCTTTAAAAGTTGGAGAACTTGTTGTTGATGCTTGATGTGATCTTTCACTGCTTGAACCTTTTTGTTCCTGATATGTCCTTCTATCTCTAGAGTTTGAGGAGTGGCAATTTCTTCCAATCCTTTACAAGGTATGGTTAGATTCATTTCTTGATGCTCGATGTGATCTTTCACTTCTTGAACATTTTTCTTCTTGACATGTCCTTCTATCTTGATAGTTTGAGGAGTGGTAATTTCGACCAATGAATTACAAGATATGGTTGGATTCATTTCTTCTTTATCGATGTGATATTTCACTTCTTGCACCTTTTTCTTCTTGATATGCCCTTCTATCTTAAGATTTTGAGAAGTGGTAATTCTTGCCAATGCTTTACAATATATGGTCTAATTCATTTCTTCTTTCTGTAGGGTGGGGTCCTGGCATATATCATCTTCTTTTGATGTTTCTTGATCCTTTTCTTCCTCCTATTCATATTCTATGTAAAATAATTTCTTCTCAGCACACTTATGACCTTTAGTACATTTTCTATCACAATTGTAACAAAGCCCTTTTTCTATTTTTTCTTCCAATTGTTGTGGTGTAACCCTTGTAGGTTGTGGAAGGCTAGGAGAAACAACACTTCCATATTTATAGTTGCGAGGGGTATACTTCCTGGTTTCCATAATTTTTCTTTCCAATATGTCACAAATCCCTTCTACTCTTTCCAATTGTTGTGTTGTTGCTCTCAAGAAGGTGTTTCTCTTTGTATCCTCATAATGTGCTAGCATTTCCTCCGTGAAAATTGACCACGTAACCAGTTGTTTACAAGAACAAAGCCCTTCATACCATAAAAATTGATCCGGTTCTAAATATGAAGATGCAATACATACCTTTTGTAACAATGGTCTACCATGTAGATCAAAATATTGCTCCATCTGAAGTATCCAATTTACCGGATGCTTGCCATAAAACTTCCTCATCTTGCTTTTTCTTGATTTTAGGAGCATGATCTTGAAACGACTGTAACTCTGTACTTTTGAATCTTTAAGTTCTGAAATTGGAACCTGTCGTATCCCTCTACGTCCTCTTTCCAATGCCACCAGTCTGATCCAAATTGGATTCTCCAAGGAAGAGTTATGTCAAATCTCCTACAGTGACCTAATTATAGACTAGTTCAGTAGAGCGAACTTGTACGACGTGCCACGTGTTCCTATTTCGACCTTTGGCTCTAAAAATGATATACAAGAAACTAAAATCTGTCCTCTTTCTGCATCTTCTTACGAAATTTCAATCCAATGCTCAGAGAAAAAGTTATGATTATTTTCCCCAGGTCACCTGTTTGGAATGTAATTCAGGAGTCTACAAAAAGATAAACTTCCTTAGATCATATCTCCGCAAATATAGCGCTAAAAGCTCTGAAATTCGGAGCCAAGGTTCAGCACGATGTCTTATGAAATGGGTTTTGTTTGTAGCTTCTAAAACGTCACAGAAAAACAGTTATAGCGAACATTTCACGATGACTTGTTTGGAGCAGCGAAACCCTAGAATCCAAAGCTCTGATACCAAATGTTATGGAACCAGCTCAAGAAAAGATAGAAAAGATAGATCAACGCCTTATAATTTAGCCTCTTCGAGGGGGAAACCTCCTTTACATTACATAAATGAACAATTCTTGGATGATACAAATGAAAATACCTCCTTTCTATATATAGGAGTCTAAGGGGTCATCACATAATCAGAGCCGACATAACAATAATAATGTAAGGGCACAATAATAACAATAGTGGGCTTCTATGTGGCACAATAGTAACAATATGGGAACTACATGGGTACATATATATAATAAGTGGGTTGTACTAATAACAATAATGGCTTACACTAGTAGTATAGGGGCCTAACACGTGATCAGTCACAGAGGTATGTTGCAAGTCAGTCCTCAAGCTCAGTTTGGTTTTCGATTGACATATTGCTTTCCATGAGTGTTTCCATGTCTCCAAGTATTGCAGGTGTTCGTTTTCCTCTCAACAGTGTAGGTAAAATGATTTACAAGAGGGCAGGACACTGTTCAGAGCACGCCTAGAGATGTCGTCGATCAAATGTCTTTGATCTTTCCTACTCACGAAGATATCAAGTTGTTCATAGACAAGAACATCAAGATATCATAGCAAGCAGCATCATGAACAACAACTGAAGCCAACATACGTAGCAAATGTAGTGAACGCAACGAATATAGAAAACACAGCTAATGCAATGAACACAATGAATGAAATGAATGCAAGAGGTAGGTTGTTGACAACATAGAGGAGGAACAAAGTTGCAAGATCAAGTAGATCCACTAATAACGAAAGAAACTTTGGAGACTCGGGCTATAAGGTGATGGTGTGACATGAAGATCGTGTGAAGACAGAGAATGGAATAAAGAAGGAGTTGCATGTGCTAAAGTATCAAATCAATAAGAACATGAAGTTGCATAGACAGATGAATGAGTTGCAGCAGGAACAGGAACAACAATGGGCACAACATGTACTCACAGATGAAACTACGCCCGTACAAGTTAAAAATCTATTCGAGTAGCTGACACGGAGAAGACATGGTGAGAAATGTTGTTGATCTCATGCAAGAGATTCAACAACATGCATGTCATTATGCACACACATGCAATCCAACCCATTCAACATACTCAACAAAGCGAAGACAAGAAGTAAGTCCAACCGAAGCTCAACATGTACTTCAACAGGTTGATGTGCATGACGACTAGCACACACTTGAAGATGAGCATGGACACTATGCATTAGTGTGTTTTTGGTTCAGCCACACTCAAGAAGACCATGTGCATGTTAGCAGATGATTTGGATGAAGAAACAGAACTAATGCACCGGTTCCAATAGAGGTAAGAGTTCGCTTAAGCAAGATGTCACCATGAGGTGCATGCACACCATCACGGACAACTAGGATTGGCATTAGTGCCTCACCACCTTCACCATCACAAGCATATCAAAGAGTTTGTCTCATCACAGTGGATCAAGTGTCAGTGATGTCTTGCATGGCTTGTTGAAGCCATGTTGTCTCACATGAGTACATGTGCAATGTAATGTTGAGTCATGTCATGTGTAAGTCAAGTGTCAATAGTTGGATGTAACAGCCATAGAGTAGGTGAAGAGTCATGAGGGTAGTTGAACTGTTACAAAGGGGAATGTCAAGGTTCACCCCACCCTTTTCTATAAATAGTCCCTCATAACTCATTGTATAGGCTTTTGGTAAGCCAAGCTTCTGATAAGACTATCTTGGAAAGAGCTTGGATAATATTGTAATGGGCCTTGTCTTCTCCACTGCATGGAGCTAGTTCATCTCTTTGGAGAAGCAAGCGGATGTGGCTGTGACATTCCATTGTTGGGGCTAGTAGGTTTACATGGATGTGTTTTATGATTGGAGCTTACACTTCTTTATATAATAAGAGGCAACATGTTTTCATGCATATGTTGTTATTGTAGTTGGATTGTTCCGGTTGCTGTAGCAATGTATGTTGTTTAACTTAAGTAGTTTTTTATGAACACTTTTATATGCAATTATATGAATCTTGTTGTAGATGTGCTGTTGGTTTAACCATCACTTTGGATTTCTAGATTGACCTGCTTTCCATCTTGTGATGCATCTTCGCTCGTGTGTTCCCTTCCTAGTTGAGTACACTTACAGGTTGCCAAGAGGCACACTCATCTCAATCCAACTGTGTTAGAAACCTCTCATACACCTTCCTTGACTCAGTGCAGCGGTCACACCCTTGATACTAATAGATTTATATTACTTGCTTCTGTGCGAAATCCTGATCAAGGCATTACCATACGACTCACTTTTAGGACTCCTACACCAAACAGTCTGAGGTCTAATTGGGACTTCTTACCGGGGAGATACCCTTCACATGTTGGCCTGTCCAGCACCGTCAATAGGATGTTATACCGAGACTGAAGGAGAAATCTGTGGTGACTTTGAAGTGGCTATTTAAGATTAAACATGGAGTTGATGGTAGCATTGAAAAATAGAAGGCAAGGTTCATGGCTCAAGGTTTCTCCCAAAAAGAGGGAGAATATTATGATGATATATTTTCACCTGTGGCTTGATATACAACCATTTATTTGATAGTTTCCCTTGCCACAAGTCAAGGATGGACCCTTCATCAAATGGACGTGAAGACTGCATTCCTCCATGGCATGTTACAAGAAGAAGTGTATGTTGATAAACCACATGGATTTGAAGTAGAAGATCGAAAAGCACATGTTTGTGGATTAAAGAAATCATTGTATGGTTTGAAGCAAGCCCCTAGATCATGTTACACCCGCATAGACAGTTATTTGGTGAAGTTGAGATTGACAAGGAGCAATGATGACCCTAACCTCTACTTCAAGGTAGTCCAAGGTATGCCGTTGATTTTGATTTTATATGTTGATGATCTATTCTTGACAAGTAGTGAGCCTCTAATAATCGAGTGTAAGAAGGAGATAGCCTCTGAATTTGAGATGAGGGACCTTGAACTCATGCACTACTTTCTAGGCCTTGAGGTGTGGCAAAGGCTCGAAGAGATTTTCCTTTCACAAGGAAAATATGTTGTGAAGCTATTAGAGAGATTTGGAATGATAGGATGCAAGTTCATGGACACATCGATGGAAATGAACTTCAAAAAGTTATGTGTAGAAGTTACAGAACCTTATTTGGCAAATCCATCCAAGTATAGGCAGTTGGTTGGGGATCTAATGTTCCTTGTGAACAATCGTCTAGACATATCCTGTGCAGTGAACACGTTGTGTCAATTCATGATCAAGACTCTCCATGCACATTAGACCGCTACCAAAAAAATTTTGAGATACTTTCATGGGACGATCACACTTGATCTAAGAAATTCTACCAGAGATGTTCAACTTCATGGATACGGTGATGCTGACAAGGCAGGAAATGTTATTGATCGGAAAAGTATGTTTGTATTTTGTTTTTGTCTTGGATCTTCCATGATATCTTGGATGAGTAGGAAGTAGAAGTTTGTAGAATTGAGTACCTCTAACGAAGAGTATATTGCCGCTAGCATGGCTATATGTGAAGCACTTTGTCAGAGAAATCTCTTTGGAGAGCTATTTGAGCAGTTCCTATATACTAAAATGATATATTGTGACAACAAGAGTGGGATCCTTCTAGAAGAGAATCTCGTATTTCATGATAAGTCCAAGCATCACATAGATATTCAGTATCACTTCATTTGAGGCATGGTGCAGAGAGGAGCCATTCATTTCCACCACATATCGGCAAATGAGAAGATTTCATATATTCTCACCAAGGCTTTACTGAAAGGGCAGTTCTTGGTCTTCAGAGAGCAACTTAGACTGATGGACGTGACCCCTCCTGATAAGCGACGTCGTTGATTGAGGAAACTAGGTCAGATCTTCCCCCCTGTGTGAGCTCCTAGGGTGAGGAATTGAGATAGAGGGCTCCTAGCGTTGAGGGATCTCTAAAAATATGGTTTCACCCCTATCTGCTACCCATAGTGTTGGAGTATTAGCTCACCCTATCTTGGTCTTTACAGAGTATATACTAGTTGGCATCATACCCACAAGCTAGGCTTGCTGGAATTTTCCCTCGTCGTCTGGCCAACGGGTTGATGAGGCTTGGAGGCATGTGATCCTTACCTCTTTGTAAGTTGGGTATCTCACCAAGCTAGTATTATGATGTAGGTGTTATACCACATAAATATTAAGGGTTATTTCTAGGAAGAATAGTAGGAAATAGGATGGGTTGAGTAGTAGCTCTGCTACATCACTAATGCTTGATATGGGGTCATAGTAGTGGCTCCCCCATGAAATTTCGGGTAGTATCCCATTGATAGAAATTTCGGGTAGTATCCTGCTGACAAATATTTTAGGTAGTAGCTTGATGGACACAGGGTGATAGATTTTTCTCCCTAATTATTATTCTTCTGTAGATTTGAGAATGTTTCAGAAGATAGAGTTGAGAAGAGTTGGGACATACGATGACAATATAACATATTGATCGATGGACAAATTTTGACAAGTGGAATCCTCCCTAGTTGAGAGGGAGTGTTAAAATATGAAACTATGGTAAAATTCCACATTGTACAACTCATATGATGTAGATGATGATGACATTGAGTTTCACTTTTTGAGTGGCCCAAAATCGACCTAAAGATCAGCTCATTTGGGAAAGCAAAATTTGGATTTTAAATTTTGTACCTAAACATGCACATTTGGATAGGTTGGACTCAACATAAAATGTACATTATTTGGAATCCATGAAAGCCTATAAATAAAAGTGACCTAGATATCATTTGGAAACAAACCAAGTGGCTTCTTCTCTACTTTCTGGATTGGATCACATAGGTTCGATGAAGGAATCTCACATAGGATCCGAATTTTAAGATTTGCGGCTCGTATGGATTAGGGTTTTTGTTTTTTGGTCTCTTGCATGTAAATGGGATACATCAACCACATTCACACACTTATAGACACTACAAGAAAAAAGGACATTGGTGAGGGGCGAAAAATGTCACCATAAGATCATTGGTGACGGTCAAAAGAGCATTCATCACCAAAAACTGAACGTCACGGAAGGTGGCATCACCAAAAGTATAGGTGGTGTAGTGACATACAAAGTCCATCACCAATAATGATTTATAATGACGGATAGCGACCGTCACCATTTCATATGAGTAATGGTGATGGACCATAGCTTTCGTTGCCAAAAACTAGACATCGCCACAAGTATAGGTGTTGTAGTGACATTCAAAGTTTGTCACCAATAATGACTTATAATCACGAATAGCAACCGTCACCATTGCATGTGAACAATGGTGACAGACCATAGCCTCGGTCGCCAAAAACTAAACATCACCAAAGATGGCATTGCCAAAAGTATAGGTGTTATGGTGAAATTCAAGGTCCATCCCGAATATTGATTATAATGACGGATAGTGACTGTCACCATTTCATATGAAAAATAATGATTTATTATGATGGATCTTTAATGGTCATCACTATTGGTGCATATATATGGTGACGTTCATTGACAGTCACCAAAAGCCGCATTGCTAGAAGTATATGTGTTGTGGTGACATTCAAGGTTTGTCATGAATAATGACTATAATGATAGAAAACGACCGTCACCATTTCATATCAACAACAAAGATTTATGGTTACGGACCGTTGAAGGTCATCACTATTGATTCGTATACATGGTGGCATTCGTTGACCATCACCATTTCATATATTTGGTGAGGGTCGAAAATGTCACCAAAGCTCATTAGTGATGGTCAAAAGAGCCTTCATCACAAAAAAATGATTGTCACCATTCCATATGGATGCCAGGGCACGATGGAATTGAACCACCAACCTCCTGCTTGTAAAGCAAGTGCTCTTCCATTGACCTATCACCCTTTAAAGAATTATATTTTTTAAAATTAGACCTTGAAACTTCATAAATTGTAAATTCTACAAATTTCAATTAAAGTCTCAGAAATATTTCACTAAACAAGCAAAGAAAAATCGAAGTTGTAGGTCCCTACCTAATGGTTATTGAAGTTATGAAAATTGGGTGGAGGAAAAAATAGTTATGTATAAGAGAATCAATATGTTCAGTTGAATACTCAATTAGAAGTGAAACTCTAAAGAAATTTATAACCTATAAATGACCTATAACTATCAAATGCACCAAATATTGCAAAGGAAATGTCATAAGTGGATAGCATATGGAAGAAGAGGAGGCGGGGACTTGGAACCCTTGTATATCTTGGCATGCCTTAGCACTTGGCACATCTTAGCTTGTTTGACATGTCTTCGTACCATCTGGCACATCTTAGCATGCATTAGCATTCCCTAACACACCTTGGTGGTCATGACCTCACAACTAGCATTGAATTTTTCCATGACTTGGGAACCTTACATTCACTAGAACACCTTGGAACTCCCTAGTTGTCATGCCCTCTATTATCCTCCATAATATCCCAGGCTGATGAGGAGATCGATGGAGGTAACCAAAAACCAAGATTTTAGTTTGGTAGCTATCCCTACCAAACCATAGAGGGCTCTCTCTATGAAATCACAGCCAAGAGATTACTGGAATGTAAAGGATTTTAGCCTAGATAGTTAGGCTCAGGTGGGATTTTGGAAAATTTAGGGACTTGGAACTCTATCCACCAGTGTCTTGTCTGGCAGGGACTTTGTCAAGGAGGCAAGGACTTGGAACTCTGTCTAGGATAAAGCACCTAACATGCATGATAGAAGCTCCCTAGAATAGAGTACCTCCTACCTAGAAGAGTGTCCCCTGCTCAAAATATAGAACCCTTCTCTACTGTGCACTTTTCTTAAAGATAAATCTGTGCATAAAATAATACTAAGAAAAACACCTATATTAAGAAAAGTGAGCATCTAATTCAAACTATAAAAGTATAATAAATATGGCTCTATATAAGTTTTGGAAACACTATAGAAGCATGATTTCATACAAAAACAATAATATGCCTAAAATCGATGTGATTCTTTCATCGTTGCTATACCCTCACAGCAAAACTAGAATCTATAACATGTACCCCAAGGCTGTATGCATCTATTGAAGGTGTAGATTGAAAGGATCTGCAGAGATGAAGTATTATTTAAGGATAAATTCCTTCAAAACAATAGATAAAGTCTACTCAAAATTCAACCCATTTGCACACAAACTAAGGCTGCTACTGGGTACACTTCTTCGCTGAATGGAAACTGCAATGTATTGTAGTGCTGCTGAAGAAAAAAACACCTTTAGTGCAACACGGATAAAACTCTAACAGATATTGTCACTGTGGCCTCGGTTGTCAATGATCTCATCAATATAGGTAATAACTTTGATAATTGAAAAACCAAAAGGTGAGATGCATAGATAATTTCAAATGACAAATTTGGGCATACTTTATTATTGTTTAGGAGTGTTAGTATAGAAAATGAAAGGTATATTGTTGTGCCTTGATGTCATAGGCCAAGGATGCAAAGAAATACATAAAATATTAAATAGCATGGTATAAGTCGATTGCAAGTTCTTTTGAAACGGGAATGGAATTCTCCTTGTGCGGGTTCTAATCTAGTGGGTATAACTTTAAATAAGAAATTGATAGCTATGGGGTTGAAATTGTCTCAAAATTCATGAAAAGTCCCAAATTTGTTTACTAGAAAGAAGAAGAGTGGGTCGTCGGGTTTATGGATGGAACACCATATTCAAAGGAAGACAACTTGAAATTAGTCAGGCATATTATTTCTCGTCTTCTTGTAAGTGTGTTCTTTGAAAAGATAACCACATCCAAAGACTCAATAACAACTTTGGTAAAGTTTATAGATGTAAATCACTTCTGAGAAAACACATCGCTTAATGACAATTGAGGGAGGAATATGTCGAAGGATTCAATCTTGCACTCAGTCATAAAAAGGAAGTTGGGGTATCTAGCATCTTACCAACAAATTGACTCCAACCATAATGTGAAAGGAAGGTTAATTGCGAAACCTCTTTCCCACTTTGTAGTATTGTTCCCTCTTGAATTCCAACAAGTATCTAACTGCTTAGATCCACAAAACTCGTTCTAGGTAAACTCTGCATGATACAATTGTGACGTGCAAGCTTGACACACGCTCTAGTTTCCCTCTAAAAGAGGGTAATTCAAAATATTATGACAATCTTAACTATAATTTGATCATACACTATTGAGGTATTGCATGGAATAAATAATATACTATCGATGCACTAATGAAGAACTCAAAATAAATGAATTTCTTATTGCTACAATAGTGCCTCTTGGTATTCTCGGATAAAGCACCTAACCTACATGGAAAAAGCTTGCTAGAATAAAGTACCTCCTACCTAGAAGTGCGTCCCCTACTCAAAATATAGAACCCTTCTCTACTTTGCACTTTCCTTAAAGATAAATCTGTGCATAAAGCAGAACTAAGAAAAACACCTAAATTAAGAAAAGTGAGCATCTAAGTCAAACTATAAAAGCATACTAAATATGGTTGTATCTGAGTTTGGGAAACACTAAACAAACATGCTTTCATAAAACAACCACAAGATGCCTAAAATCGATGCTCTTATTTCATCGCTACTACAACCTCATAGGAAAACTATAATCTACAAAATGTATCCCAAGGCTGCATGCATCTACTAAAGGTGCAGACCGAAAGGATCTACTGAGATGAAGTATTGTTCAAGGAGAAACACCTTCAAAACAACAGATAGAGTCTAATGTGCATTCAACCCATCTACACACAAACCAAGGTTGCTATTGGGTACGCTTCTCCTCTAAATGGAAATTGCAGTGTTTTGTTGCTTTACTGAAGGAGAAACACCTTAAGAGAAACATGGATAAAACTATAAAATATATTGTCACTATGGTATCGGTTGTAGAAGATCTCATCAATATAGGTAAAAACTTCGATAATTGAAAAACCAAAAGGTGAGCTACATAGATCATTTGAAATGATAGATTTGGGCATACTTTATTATTTTTTAGGAGTGTTAGTATAGAAAATGCAAGGTAGCCTGTCGCATCTTTATGTCACAGACCAAGGATGTGAATAAATACAGAAAATATTAAATAGCATGGTACAAATCGATTGCAAGTTATTTCAAAACAAGAATGGAGTTCTCCTTGTGCAGATTAAATCTATTGAGTATAGTTTTAAATAATAAATTTATAGTTATGGGGTTGGAATTATCTCATGATTCATGGCTAGTCCCAAAGTTGTTCACTAGAAAGAAGTAGAGCGATTCATCAGGTTTATGAATGGGAACACCCTATTCATAGGTAGATAACTTCAAATTAGTTGGGATATTATTTCTCCCCTTCTTGTACATGTGTGCTTTGAAAAGCTAACCACCTCCAAAGACTCAAGAACAACTCTAGTAAATTTTATAGGTTTGAAGCACTTCTGAGAAAATTGAGCGAGGAATATGTCGAAGGATTCAATCTTGCACTCAGTCATAAAAAGGAATTTGGGGTATCTAGCATCTTGCCAACAAAATGACTCCAACGATAATGTGAGAGCTAGGTTAACTGTGAAACCTCTTTCCCACTTTGTAGTATTGTGGCCTCTTGAAGTCCAACATGTATCTTGATGCTTAGATCCACAAAATTTGTCCCAGGTAAACTTTGCATGATACAATTGTGACATGCAAGTTTGACACACTCTAGTTTCCCTCTAAAAGAGGGTAAGTTAAAATATTATGACAGGCTTAACTGTAATTTTATCGTACGCTGTTGAGGTATTGTATGGAATAAACAATATACTATCAATGCACTAATGAAGAACTCAGAATAAACGAATTTCTTGTTGCTACAATAGTGTCACCGTTTGGATTCTCCAAGGAGCCACTAATTTATACACATTTGGAATCTTTACTTGGTCTGCAGAAAGATTAAGCAACGACAGTGATCACTCTTTTCCCTCCCATGGAAGGTCTATACAGATTCAACAATAAATTGATTTAAAAGTGAGGTATATGCTTGACAAATAGGAGTCTGACTCTTCAACTCTAATTTAATAGCAAGGAAATATTCAACTGTAAATGCTTGATCTTCTACAGTGTAAATTTCTAGATAAATGGCTAGCGTAAATCTGTCCATTGTCCACATATCCCAAAAAACCATGTATGTATGGACTCTGGTTGTGTGTAAGAGAGGGGATATCACATAAATAATCCATTATCAAAATAAAAAGTTGAAGCACAACATTCTATGGAGAATTTTTTTTATATTTTATTATATACCTTAGAAAGTTTGAAAGGACACAACTGAAGCTTCCCTCTCCTTCCACACTTCATTAAATATGCCCCTTTTCCAATGCAGATGTGCCCTGCAGAATCAAAATCAGCAAATAGAATATGAAAATTAAGTTTAATGATTAATGTAGCTTTGTTATACCTCAAGCAAATGGACTATGATAAATTGGATTCATTCTCTACAAGAGATGATATAGCAAGATTTAATTACAATTTTAACTGAAACAAAGGTAAATTGAATTCATGCTCTACAATAGATGATATAATGAGATCTAATGACATTTTCAACTCAAACAAAGTTAAGTTGAGTAAGCTCAAGCTCCAAAATGATGGCATCCAACTTCTAAGTTGTAGTTACTGTATATATCTAGCTAGAGGCTATACCATAAAGATATTTTTTATATTTTTTATATGTGAAGATAAAAAAATGAAAGGAATGTGAAATTTTGACCATCAACTATAAGTTCCTTTCAAGGAATAGATCAAACAATAACATTGTTATCAAGATAATCAACTCACCCATGCTAGTACGCTTCTAGTAGTTTCATTATTAAACTCAAACTCAATAAACTTCAAACAACATAAATTAACCAACAATATGTCTGAGGTTGGTTACCTAAAGATTATATCATATTAAATTACCTTTTGCATCTAACATTGAAAATGGTTGTGAAAGAAATGAAGACAAATCAATGATTATGATGGATGCATGTGATGAAATAAAATAAAATAAATACCTTTCTTGCTACTAATGAGCCTTCTAGGGGATTCTTGGATGAAGTTGATCATGATCTGCTTGCTGAAATCAAAGAGACACTTTCTAGCTACTTTGATTTGACAGACAACAACCCAAATTCTTATGGAAATGAATATGGAAAGCAATAAGCATCGATGAACCTAGTCCTGAAAAAGGTGTCTCAAAGTCTAATATGGATAGTATTTTAAATTTCTACAACTAGCAGAGGGTTTTCCCAGTTGGGTTCCCTAGATTTTTTTTTTTTTGTGCTATAGTGTGACTGTGTTTTATTTTTTTTCTAGTCCATTATAAATTGGTAGAGATATTTTTTTGTCTTGGTGCAACAATTAGTTTCAGATTTATTCATTCAAGAAGTAGCAGAATTTCAAGGAAATTCTACACAAGGGACAATTAATCTATATTTTCACTTGTCTCTTTTGCAAAGTAAAATTCACAACTAAATTTTCATCCAAAGTGTTTAGGTTACTAGCAACTGGTATCACAACATATCTCAACATTGCAAGGCATAAATCATACTATTCAATAAGGTTGAGACTTGAGATACAAAAATCTTCCCAAGTTACGGAAGCAAGAAAACCGTTGATTTTTGGTTCTAAATCTATCCAACCAGAACAAAATTATGCCATTTCAACACCCTCTAGTCAAAGTTATTCCAAGCCTAGTCAAAGTTATTCTTATTTCAACTAAATTAAGAATATGTAAATCTCGTTGATATTTATTATTTAGTTCATGCTTCTACGTTATATATTTATGCAACCCAATATATCATTTATTTTAAGTGATTATTCATTCAAAATTATTTAGTCCGTCTAGTGCATCTACCTAATTTTCTGATCATTTTTTGGGCAGATGTTGGGCCGTGAAATAGGCCCTTGATTACATTATCTTTTTCCTCCTTTTTATGCATTTGTGCCATGATGTAATAAGTTTTTGATAGCATTTCGATAGAAAGTGAACGAAACTACTTTTGATATGATTTGATTGTCAAAACTAACTTTTGTTGCTTTTATGAAGAGATTTACAAATGGGACAATTGTTGTTCAATCTATTAAACAAAAAAGGCTAAACAAGGAGAAAAGAGCACATCTTGTGCGGTCAATTGAGAAGTGAATTAGAAGGATCAACATAGGACAGAAGATTGTTATGATAATAGCATTTGGTTGTGAATTCTCTTTTACTCTTTGACTATAAGAGGGGGAAAAATGAATAGAATAGAGAAACTTTTGCCTTTTTACTTCGGCTGTAATTTTAAGAGACAGAATGTTATTCTGAAGAACACGTTGTTACTGTAATGACATTTGGAGTTGATGAGTAATATATAACTTGAGTTTCTATTTTCTCACAATATTCTGAGTAACTAGGCAGTAATCATGGCGGCTTGGGCCCGGTCACTGGTGGAATTCATTGCTTTTCCATGTGTTATAATTTTACCTTTTTACTGCAAGTCTATTTACTTTGTTTTATAGTTTTACGATTGATCTACTTGATATATAAATCACTGGTGTTGATTTTGTGCATTCTGCACATTATTTCTTAGTAATGTTGATTGGTTTCATTTATTTACATCGTAGATTGATTCAATTATTAGATAAGAGTTATTTCCTGTTAATTGAGAGCCATATTATTATTGGTTATATTAGGTGTTTTATTGTTATGAAAAAGTTTCTATTTAGCTGAAAGTGCTCTGTTACTGCTACAGTGCACTCAGTTGATGTGCTTATGGCCTGTAATTGCAATTAGAGATTTTTTATTAAGATTGAGTTTTGATGCTTGAATAGTTTAATTTCTTTGAAGTTACAAGTTTGGTAGTTTATGGTTTGATCTGTCTACTCTTGTATTGAAACCAATAAGTTATCTTAAAGCATTACTTTCTGTAGATACAACGATTTCCATCACCTACACATACTATGTACGCTCTTGAAACAAAAAGACTTACCCAGGTTGATAATTAATGTGAGGCATTTAGGAGTTCTAAAAGGACATCTTATATGCACCAACATTTTGGCACCATTTCAGGGGAGAGTGTTTCTATTTCAAAAAAGGTGATGTATGTTTGATGTTTGTTTGCCGTGAAAGAATTGGGTATTAAAAATGGAAGGTAAGAACCTGCGTACGAGCAAGTAAAGTGCTTGCACCTTTGCCTACTTTTCAGAAAAATTGCGTAGGAATTGAAGTAGAAATAAATAAAAGGTGATGTATGTTTGATGTTCGTTTGCTGTGAAAGAACTGGGTATTAAAAATGGAAGGTTAGAACCTGCGTACGAGCAAGTAAAGTGCTTGCTCCTTTGCCCTTTTTTCATCAAAATTGTGTAGGAATTGAAGTAGAAATAAATGTTTGTATTTCTATATGAATGACTAAGAAGAAAAGAGTAGAAAAAGATATAATTCCCTTTCCCATATATGAAAAATCTAAGGGATCATCGACCCTTGGATGATCAACCTTCATTGAAGAAATCATAAGAAAAGCTAAGTCTCAGTCATCAGTAGGACCCCGAACTGTCTCTACAAGAAATCCTACTATAACCCTTTAGGCCGCAGGATCACCATCTGTAGCTAACACTGAGATTCATAGCAAGACTAAAGGGTCTGAATAGAGTTTTTAGAACACTTAAAATTTACAGCCTAGCCCTTTACAAGAAGGGAATTATTGCAATCTCCATGAAGGAGAAGGAGAAACAGGTAGTGCTGAAAAGATTAAATCATCAGAACCCAAATCTCCTGAAGTAGTGGTTCAACAATGGACACCTAGTATTCCAAACCAAGGTAGTGCTATTAAAATAATTCTAAAAGTCTCTTCTAAACCCCTCAGGAACAAATCTCTAGCTCTGGAAATCCCTGAAGGATATTGGCACATCTTTTACCAAATGGCTCATAATCAGCAATAGCCTCATACCTCTACATTACAATACCCTATTGTTGATAGATTTGTTAATGCTCCCATGAAAGCTATTCCATTGCAGAATATTCCTACCTTTCATGGACTAACTTCAGAGGATCCTAATGCATTCCTTTTCGAATTTGATGTTTTATGTACGGGACATGATTACAATACTGACCCCCAGAGGCTGAAACTATTCCCCTCTACTCTAAGGGGAGCAACCTTGTGTTGGTTTATGGGACTTGGTGGAGCTACCATTACTGACTGGGACCAAATGAAAACAACCTTTCTAAAAAAATACCAAGTTTATTGCCGAACTAGAGAACAGAAGGATGTAATATTTCAAATGGTAGCTAAGACTAATGATACGCTTGACGAATATGTATAACGTTTTCAATATAGAATGCAAAGATCTCCTTATGCAACTTTGCCTCCTGAAGTTCTTAAAACTACAATGATCAAAGGTATGAAAGACCAATGGGTAGAAACACTGATTTAATTGGGAAGGGTGATATTTATCAAGAGGATTATGACGATATTATACAATTGTGCATCAGGTGCTCCAGAGGCAGTACAAGGCTGAAACCAACTGGACGTGATGCGATCACCAAAGATAGAAGAGCCTTAGGAGGACACATTAAACGAGTTGAAATCTACAATATGCTGGAAGATTTCAAGATTGATATCTTGGGTACCCTAACGACACAATTGTATATCATGCAAGCCAAACAAAAGTAGGTCAAAGAAAAACAAAATCTGGCTATTTTTTGTCCACGTTGTAGAAAGAAACACAATCATAGAGAATGTTCATTAGAAATGATATAAACATGCACCATTTGTACTAAGGATCATGCTACGGAAAGTTGTCCATCACTTCCTCGATTAAAATAATTTTTCAAGGAAGAAGAAAAGAAAGTGGAACCAATATATCTATTGAACCAGTGCTGTGAATGGCAAGCATGTATGACAGGTATGCCTATAGAACCATCTTCACTCTTTCCTTCTTCGCAATTTAATTCTTAGTAATATTAAGAGGCAGCATGGCAGAACTAGCCACCTTTCTCTACTTGGCCACCTCAAGCATTTTCTATGCCACCATGGCCCAACCAATCAAATCCAAACAATAATTGGCCAAACTCCTCTTACCCTCCACCATTCTAGTAGAACACCCCCTATTCCTCTCAATGGTCTTCTTCTACCTCACAAAATCAAAATTGGCAACCAAATTGGCAACGATCTGCAAACTAGCCCATGGGAACAGTTCCTCTACCTCAACCAACCTTAACAGCACTGTCGCAGCAAAATCTTCAACCTAATATATGACCACAACTCCCAGCTCAACCAAATCTGAATCCTAACAACAGGTCGATCCAGTCAGTACAAATTATTGAGAGTCTGGATCCTAAAGTTGAGTTAAGAGAATATAATGAAATTAAGTTAAGATCTGGACGCGTAATTGCCCCAGATGAGGACAATAATCTGCAACCTGAAGTTAAAAACATGCATCTGAATAAGCCTTCAACTGTAGATAACTAGCAAACAAAAAAGGGAGAAGATACAGTCAGGCAGAAATATCTCGAATAAATCATAATTACTTCTCCCCCATTCCCAGAAAGATTGATAATACCTCAACCAATTGAATATCCTGAATTTGATCTTTTGGGTGAACTAAAAAATCTATGTATAAAAATACCCATCCTCTAGGCCATTCAAGATATTCCAATATATGCTAAAACGATTAAATAATTGTGTGCAAAGAATTCTGTGAGGAAAACAAAAAAAACGCCAATTTTCCATGTCGTTAGAACTTTGTCTAATTTATTACTAGGCAAAGAGACACCTGTAAAATACAAAGACCCGAGGAATCTCATTGTCACAGTCCAAATAAATGGCCACTCTTTCCCCAATGATTTAGTTGCCTTGGGGGCAACCTTTAACATTCTTACAACAGAAACTTGTGAAGTGCTTGGCATCACAACCTTAGAACCAACCACTACCTTGCTGGAACTTGCCGACCATTCAGTCGTTAAGCCAGAAGGAACATTACAATATGTGATGGTTTCTGTGGACTCCTGGGAATATATCATAGATTTTTTTATTATCAACCCCAGAAATAGGCTAGATGGACATCCCTTAATACTGGGAAGGCCTTGGCTAGCAACAGTTGATGCTTATATAGGCTATCAAACAGGTAGTATGACCATAACCAGATGAAATGCTATTAAGAATCTAGCTTTATACCCTCCGGTTTAGCTAAGCCTAACCATTGTAAAAGCTCGAAAACAACCAGCAGCATATTTAAAAGAAAATATTTGTTCATCATTGACTATGGTAGATGCACTTGAATTCAAAAATCAAACAGAAGATGATGTCATTAACACCTTTATTAATCACCTTGCTGCAGTGTCTAATTTGAGATGTCACATGATTGAAGTAGTCCTTGACAATGAGATTGAAGAATATTCCTTGAGAGACATCAATGACCAACCAATACCAACAACCACCGTCTATAATAGAAAGTGTGTTGAAATCGAGCAAGGGAAAATCCTGAACATTAATAGTAATCTAAGTAATGACCAGCAACAGAAACTTATCCAAGTCCTTAGGAAATATAAAGGGGATTTTGCATGGGACTACCTAGACATGAGAGGGATTGACCCTCAGCTATGCATGCACCACATTTACATTGAAAAAGATGTAAGACCCTTTCAACAACCGTAGCATAGATTAAATCCTCGTCCAAAGTATATTGTGAAAGAAGAGCTTCAAAAATTGTTAGATGTGAATTTTATTTATCTTATATCTAAAAGTAAATGTGTTTCTCCATTAGTAGTTGTCCCTAAAAATAATGGGAAATGGCAGATATGCATTGACTACAGAGAACTCAACAAAGCGATGCAAAAATACCATTTTCCCCTTTCATTTATTGACCAGGTCCTTGATACACTGGCAGGAAAGAAATTCTTCTCTTTCCTGGATGGCTTCAGTGGCTACAACCAAATTCAAATTTCCCCTTAAGACTAGGATAAAACTACTTTCACCTACCCCTGGGGAACATTCACTTATAGGGTATTGTCTTTCAGATTGTGCAATGCACCTACTACATTCCAAAGAGCCATACTCAGTGTTTTTGCGAAATTGATAAATGAAGGATTGGAGGTGTACATGGACGACTTCACACCCTATGGGGATTACTTCGTTTAGGCATTACAAAAATTGGAGAAAGTCCTAGAATGGTGTATTGCTACTAGGCTATGCTTAAGTCCTGAGAAGTGTCAAATGATGATGGCAGAGGGCCTGATTCTGGGTCATTACATTTCAGTAGCTGGAATTCAGGTAGATCCAACAAAGATACGGGTAATCCTCTTATTAGCTACTCCCTACACTCAAATAGAGGTATGTAGTTTTTTGGGATTTGTTTTATATTATCGTAGATTTATAAATAAATTTTTGCAAATTGATGCACCTTTATATGTCTTGACAGGAAATGTTGACTTTATATGGACTGATAAATGTGACACTTCTTTCACAGATCTGAGATGGTTATTGTCAACAACACCAGTATTATGAGGCCCAAATTGGGATATACCTTTCCATATTTTATCAGATGCATCAGATACAGCCATTGGAGCTATTCTTGGCCAAGAAGAAGACAAGAAACCTTACGCTATATATTACATCAACAAAAACCTTACCCCTGCTGAGTTGAATTATACAATAACAGAAAAGGAGTTTCTAGTTGTTATTTATGCTATAAACAAATTTACACACTATATAACTGGATATCCTATATTTCTGTATATTGATCACTCATTCATTAAATATTTAGCCAAAAAACCAATTACAAATGGAAGAGTGACTCGTTGGTTACTACTTTTGCAGGAATTTGACATAACTATATTTGATTGACTAGGGAAGGAGAACCTCATGGCAGACTTCCTCTCCTGAGTGCCCAGAAAAGATGATATAGTGGCAGTAGATAATCAGCTCCTGGATGAAAATTTGTTTGTTGTGGCCGTAAAAATGCCATGGTATGCAGATGTAGCAAATTACTTAGCAGTGGGAAAATTTCCCAAACATTTGACATCCAGAGAAAGGAAATTGATTGTTCAGTGTAGCATTCGCTTCTCCTGGATTGGAGGATACCTTTTCCACACGGATCTGATATGCACATCTGCAAGTGCATTAGGGAGGACGAATTTATGATATCCTAAAAGCCTGCCATGATGGACCTTGCGGTGGACACTTTGCAGACCGCAGAACTGGACATAAAATTCTACAGATGGGCTACTACTGGCCCACTATTTTTAAAGATGCTAAGAAATTTGTCCAGGCATGTGATAGTTGCCAAAGGATGGGCTGCCCTAGCCAATCCGATGAAATGCCCCTACATCCACAACTGGTGATAGAACCCTTTGAGCATTGGGCATTAGATTTTGTTGGGTCGTTCAAACCACCATCCAACCAGAAATCATATATATTGGTTGCAACAGATTATGTAACTAAGTGGGTGGAAATAGTAGCATTGCCAAGAGAAACAGAGGAAACTGTTATTAACTTTCTTTTTGAAATTTTTGTGCAATATGGCTTACCCAGAGAAGTAATTACTAATGGGGGACCATAATTCGTGGGTCACAAGATTGTTGCTACATTGAGAAATCATCATATCACACACAAAATTACTTCTCTATATCACCCGCAGGCGAACGGGCAGGTGGAGAGCACCAACAAAGTTATCGAAGCTATTCTAACAAAGACAGTTTCATCACATTGACGAGACTAGGCTACTCGACTACTAGAGGCCTTGTGGGCGTATCACACAACTTGGAGAAACATTATTGGATACTCTCCGTATCAACTGGTATTTGGTAAAGAAACCATTTTTCCCATAGAATTTGAAATACAAACACTAAGGATAGCCCTAAAAGTGGGATTGGTTTTAACCGAAGCCCAGGTTAATAGGTTACAACAGATGAATGAATTAGATGAGGATCAACTACTGGCTCTACAACGTACAACAATTATTCAATACCAAAGAGCCAAATGGCGTGATACCCTAATTAAGAAAAAGACATTTCATGAGGGCAACTGGGCACTCCTTTATGATTTTAGGTTTCATGACTTCCTTGGCAAACTACAAACCAAGTGGTTAGGCCCCTAAGAAATAAAGCAAGTACACGACAATGGCACTCTTACGCTAACCACCATTGATGGGTTTGGTTCTTCTTTTAAAGTGAATGGGCATCAGGTGCGCCTCTACCAAAAACCACTTACTAGAGAATCTTTCTACTAGCAGATACGTGAGGAGCCCCCATGCAAGTTTTAGCTGCAGAAGGCAATCCTTCAATAGCTTCATCTTTATAAAATTTATTTCTTCTCTGTAAAATATGTAAAAATGATTGCTGATTTGATTTGATTTTATTTTTATTTTTCTTTTCTTGTTTTTCTGTTCAATCTATTGAAGAGCCGTTGTTCAATCCAATTGAACAACACTTTATTTTTAGCATTGTTTTGTTGTTTAGTTAATTTAACAACTGTTGTTCAATATATTGAACAACTGCTGTTCAATCCAATTGAACAACACTTTCTTTTTTGTGTGATTTTTTTGTTCAATCTATTGAACAGCCACTGTTCAATCCAATTGAACAACACTTTCTTTTTGGCATTGTTTTCTTGTTTAGTTAATTGAACAATTGTTGTTCAATCTATTGAACAACTGCTGTTCAATCCAATTGAACAACACTTTCTTTTTGGTGTGATTTTTTTGTTCAATCTATTGAAAAGCCACTATTCGATCTATTGAATAGCCACTGTTCAATCCAATTGAATAACACTTTCTTTTTGGCGTGATTTTGCTGTTCAATTAATTGAACAGTTGTTGTTCAATCTATTGAACAACCACTGTTCAATCCAATTGAACAAAACTTTCTTTTTGGTGTGATTTTTCTATTCAATTAATTGAAGAGTTGTTGTTCAATCTATTGAACAGTCACTTTTTAATCCAATTGAACAACACTTTCTTTTTGGTGTGATTTTTCTATTCAATTAATTGAACAGTTGTTGTTCAATCTATTGAACAGCCGTTGTTCAATCCAATTGAACAACACTTTCTTTTTGGCATGTTTTTGTTATTCAATTAATTGAACAATTGTTGTTCAATCTATTGAACAGTTGTTGTTCCATCTCAATTGAACAACACCCTTTTTTTTGGCATGTTTTGTTGTTCATTCAATTGAACAGCTGTTGTTCAAACAACTGAACAACACTTTTACATCTCCAGTGCGTGCTTTGTTGTTCCTTTGTTTGAACAGTTGTCGTTCATTCAAATGAACAGCTACTGTTTAATCCCAATTGAACAACATTTTTCCTCTTTGCGGTTATTTTTGTTCAAATGATTGAACAACACTTTTTTCATATCTCTGCTGTTAAATTCCAATTGAGCAGTAAAATTTTTCTTTTGTGTGATTGTTGTTCGCTTGTCTCAACAATTGTTGTTCACTCAAACATTCAGCCCCATTTTTCTTTTGTTTTTTCATTTTGTTTTCTTTTCATGGCATGAAGTACACTACTTTTATGAGGACAAGAATTTATGGATTCTATTGAGGGGAGATAATACCATTAATGTTATGATCTTTAACAGGACAACTTATTGATGGTAGATTCTTTCAAGAAAGGGACACAATTATTTATATACTGCTTTGCTGCATAGCTTTCTGCTATACTTGATGCTAATTGGTCATCTTAATACCATGCTAGTTCCACCCTTCATGGTTATAATCTTCTCTATCTTTAATAAATAATACTATGGGTATATATATGTATTTTTTTTTACATGTTTAACTTCTTCCACCATTCCTGCTCTTAAGGAGTATTGAGCCTCCCTCTATTTATCATAAAAATGTGTAATAACAACAAAATTTTGTTTTCATATGGAGGATAGGGGGTCTCATTACGAGGTAGCCTACCATGTTCATAAGGCTATAGCAAAGTGACATTCCCACTATGGCCACCACACCAGGGTTATGATCCATTGGATAGCCATAATATCCTTGGAACAAGAGGTCTCATGATGAGCCGACCTAATCACTTCTGCTACATCCCAGTGAATGGCAGTGTGGTCATCTGGTTACCATGTCAGCACATTGATCTCTTCTATAGAACAGCACTGTAACTCTCCATTTATAAATTGAGGATCCTGTCTCATATGAGTTAAAAAGAAACCCTATCGAGGCTATAGACGCCTGCTGGCAGTAGAGGCTCTGCTTATGGTATTGAATTTATTTAACTTATCGTCAATTATTACTATATTACCCTCTTCTTATTCTTTATTTTTATCAGAGAAGTTATTTCCTTAATTTTTCCCCATGTTTAACCTTTATGCATGAGATATTGTATCCGATCAATCACATCATTCTCTACTAGAATACCGTCAACAGAGCATCTTTTTGGCACATTTCTATCCTTTTCTTTCTCACATAACTTATCTTCAATTTGAGTGTCTTATCTTTTATTCCTAACTATCTTTACACACTCCGCTCCCATTATAACCATACCTCTTGCCATATTATCATTTATATGTGTACTCTATTTTATTTAATGTTGTACTGTTCTTCCCCTTGCCTTGCCATCAGAACAACCCTTTCGCTGTCTACTCAGTCGTGGGCAACCTATCTTTTTATGGAGGGGGAGGATTCCCATTACACCTTTGCATGCGCTGTATTTATTCCGCTTACTGGACTTGATATGTTTTAGATTGATTGCTATGATATCCCATGATCAAATGGCATGTGATAGTATGATATTCTTAGAGTTAATATCATTAATTATCATGCAAATTCTGCTTGACATTATGGAATTTTGTTGTTATGTCTATTCGCTTTTCTATTTTACCAAAGCAATTGTTGTTCTCTGTTGCGTTTTTTCTGTGTTAATCTTTGAAACTTGTAGAGCGAATATTGAAAGAATTCGAGCATTATGGGTGGAAAATCGGTTCACCAAGAACGTTCAGTGTTGGGAATTTCTCACAGAGCCAGGGAAATTTTGGTGTGCGCAGGATGGATAGTGTCCACCAATAGTGTCAAGAATAGAGAAACGTTTGACTATAGGAATTTTAAAGCCGCCGCAAGCTTCTTTGTCACATATAATAATATTTTCTTGAGGGAAGGACCACATTGGCTAGGATGTCGATGTAGGAGCCATGTTATTTGGTACCCTCCTGAGGGATACTGTTCTGATTACAAGCTGTCGGACGGTCATGAAGGGATAGCCTTTGCAAATTTAATACAAAAGCATGGTTTTAGGCTGTATAAGGAAGAAGACTTTCTTGCTTACTCTTTAACTACATTACATATTAACTACTTATTTTCATGAGGACATGAAACAAGGTAAGCAGGGGAGTATGTTGGGCCGTGCAACAGATATAATTTTACCCTTGATTACATTATCTTTTCCCTCCTTTTTATGCATTTGTGCCATGATTTAATAAGGTTTTGATAGAATTTCAATAGAAAGTGAACGGAACTACTTTTGATATGATTTTACTATCAAAACTAACTTTCATTGCTTTTTATGCAAAGATTTGCGAATGGGACAATTGTTGTTCAATCTATTGAACAGCAAAGGATAAACAAGAAGAAAACAACGTGTCTTGTGCGATCAATTGAGAAGTGAATTGGAAGGATCAGCACAGGACGAAAGATTGTTCTGATAATAGAATTTGGTTGCAAATTCCTCAGGATCTCCTGGTCCTGAGGAATCACAGTTATCTCTTTTCCTCTTTGACTATAAGAGGGGAAAAGTGAATATAATATAGAAAAATTTTCCTTTTCTACTTTGGCTGTAATTTTAAGAGACAAAATGTTGTTCTGAAGAGCACATTGTTATTGTAATGACATTTGGATTTGATGAGTAATATATAATTTCAGTTTCTGTTTACTCGCGATATTCTGAGTAACTAGGAAGTAATCACTGACAGCTTGGGCCCGGTCACTGGTGGACTTCACTGCTTTTCCATGTGTTATACTTTTACCTTTTTACTGCAAGTCTAACTACTTTGTTTTATAGTTTTACAATTGATCTACTTGATATATAAATCATTGGTGTTGAGTTTGTGCATTCCATGCATTATTTCTCATTATTGTTGATTGGTTTCATTTATTTATGTCGTAGTTTGATTCAATTATTAGATAAGAGTTATTTCTGGTTAATTGAGAGCTAGAGTATTATTGGTTAGATCAGGTGTATTACTGTTATGCAGAAGTTTCTATTTAGCTGAAAGAGATTTGTTACAGTGAACTCGGTTGATGTGCTTATGGCCTATAATTGCAATTAGAGCTTTTTTATTAAGATTGAGTTTTGATGCTTGCATAATTTAATTTATTTGAAGTTACAAGTTCGGTAGTTTATGGTTTGATCCATTTACTCTTGTATTGAAATCAATAAGTTATCTTAAAGCATTACTTTCTATAGATACAATGATTTCCGTCACCTGCACATACTGTGTACACTCTTGAAACAAAAAGACTTGCCCAGGTCGATAATTAATGTGAGGCATTTAGGAGTTCTAAAAGGACATCTTATATGCACCAACAACAGACTCTATCAAACATTTGCAGCATAAAATAGAAGGTTTTTTTACTACCTTGTGTTATAAAACTCTAATCTGGAAAACGTATTTTGGGTTGTTTCCCTAAAATATTTATAAAATTTTCAATCCAAAGCCATTTCAGGGAGAATAATTTTAGTCAGGGAGAAATTTAGTATTATTTTTGGAAAATTTGAATGCAACTAAAATAAATTCTTCCCGTTTGTTCAAAAGATTCTAGCACCAAATATGAGTGAATTCAAAGAACTAAAGATTTGGAAATAATTAAATTTCACTTCACTTTTCCATGACCATAAATGAGTGAATGCATAAAACCTGAGATTTGGATTTTGGAAACACTTAAATTTCACCTCATTTATTAGGACTGGAAGTTCCCTGAGATGTAAACATGTAGCATTAGGATCTACTTTGCTTTTTTAAGGACAATGTTCAGTTTATAAATAGTGATACAAGAATCCTTGTATACATGCCTGACACATTTTTTTGGTCACAACTAATGAAACTAAACTCCATCAATACATAACATACAATGTAGAATGTAAGAGAGAATCTACTTTTCAACATATACTCTGACAAAAATAAACATCTATACAGTCATATAAAGTTGTCACCACACCAAAAAAGGAATTAAAAACCAAACACTATGGGATCATTTGTTATGGATCTAGTGATCAGTAGAAAATCTATGTTCTAACCAATTTTATAGCTCTCTTTCACTTTCTTGTTCTTGTCCATAAGTTTGTGCACAACACCACCAAGGCACTTCTTCAGATTATTCACCAAGTATTAAGTGTTTTTTTTTGTATCATCAAAAGAGCTATCATGTCTTGTTCGAAGAATAGACTTGACAAACAATAATGTGAAGACAAGAAGTGCATCATGTTGTTTTCTCTGCACCTATCATCCTGGAACAACTATAGGTCTGGGAGGAAGATTTATAAAAAAAAGGGTAGTGAAATTATTCACTATCATTTGCAAAAATTAATCTTCAATTTAGCTACTACTTATCTCCAATATAATAAAGGCCATCAATTATACTCATGAAGAGATTATATCAGGGACAGGTCTAGGAGGAATATTTATGAAAAACAAATGCAGTGAAATTACTCACTATCCTTTGCAAAAATTAATCTTCAATTTAGAAATCGCTTAGCTCCAATATATTAAAGGCCATCAATTATACTCATGAAGATAATATATTTCAGGGATGCTTATGGATAGTAAGACAATACGCCTACATACCCTTATGTGTGGTCTATTGTCAAACAAACATCTTACTAACAATGGATCCTGTGATCAACTGAAATAGTGCTAATGTCATTGTTGAAGCAAGTGATTGAGTAAAATATGATTGATCTTCAATTATATGGTTGTGATCCTACTTCCCTCTTCTGCAACTAATTTTTGAACAATTCCAGATAGATAAGTATTCTTAAATGTATATATGAATTGTATTGAATTATTACTAATTTTTTATGGTTTATTTCATTGCTAAATTAATTTTTAGGTTGCCTCTCTAATTGCTTTTGTTAGCCACATTTGTGATTTATGAATTCGTGATTAATGGAATGGTTGTGTGTATTTAGGTTTCATAAATCTATAGTATCATGCCTGTAAATAGTAAATAGTTAATAACAGAAACAATTCAGTTTAGTTACTTCATAAATTTGTGTGAATTTGGGTTCACTTTTTTTGTGAATTATTCAATTCAGTTACTTCATAAAATTTGTGTGAATTTGAGTTCACTTTTTGTGTGAATTATTCAGTTCAGTTACTTTGTAAATTTGTGTGAATTTGGGTTCAATTTTTGTGTAAATTTGGGTGGTAAACTGAAGTACCACATCCTCAAAATGCACAGAGATTATTGGGTATATTACATGCATGGACCAATACCATGTAGCTATGTTTGACATGTAGGCTCTAAAAATATAGCTCCTATAAAATAGGAGAACTACCCACAACGAAAACTAACATGCACCTATGAATGGAACCAACATGATGGAATATGGCACATACAAATCTAGGGCTGAAATTCCCTTAATGCACATTGTTAAGATTTTCTGTAAATTTGGGTGGTAAATTGAAGTACCACATCCTCAAAATGCACAAAATTTATTGGGTATATTACATGCATGGACCAATACCATGTAGCTATGTTTGACATGCAGGCTCTAAAAATATAGATCCTATAAAATAGGATAACTACCCACAACAAAAACCGACATGAACCTATAAATGGAACCAACATGATGGAATATGGCACATAAAAATCTAGCGCTGAAATTCCCTTATTGCACATTAGACGTCCAATGATCCAAATGACATTTGAATGAATTCACCAATTTTAAGAGCTTTAGTAGGAAGCCATCGACATATGTAGAGCATCTAGCTCGATGGGTCTCAGAGTTTGTGAGAAGGAGTGAGTAGATTGTAGAGTATTGACTTATTTCAATCTTTATAGAAAATTTAAGTAATTTTTAGCTATGAATCATATAAGTTTTAAAGAACATTCTACTAATTTTCATAATTTAATGGTTTATTTCAGTCTTTATAGAAAATTTAAGTAATTTTTAGTTATGAATCATACAAGTTTTAAAATAAATTCTAGTAATTTTTACAATTTAAGGGCGATTTCACTGATCCAGAAATAGAGAATGAATAAAAAGAATAGGAGCTTACTAATGATGACATCATCGCAGGTGTTTTAGAGCGTCATTTTTATTCCATTGGAGTCCAATGAGGTGCACAGAGCCCTGGTGACCACAACCTTAGAAATTTTGAACATCTAAGCCTCTCATTTGGGTCTTTTGCCCCTGCTTCTTTATTATAATAAATGGCTTCCCAAAGTCATCAAATGCCAATGCCATCTCTGCAAAAAATAACAAAGTGCGGCACAAAGATTAAAGCATAAAATTAAAAGCAAGGATGAAAAAAATTGTGAATTTTGAACCAGAGATCTGAGGTGTGTTTACTCCTCCCTGTGTGGAAGACGTCTAAAAGTGGGGTGGAAATGTAGAGAGGTTAGAAATAAAACATACTAGCGTCATTAATGGATTGAAGATCCAATGGTGGGGTTCAATATCAGTCTGCTACTGGTAAAACCTTAGTTCACAACTCTCTTCAATATCATATTCCCTCTCACCCTATGAAAAGTGAAAATATGCTAATAGTAAACTTAAAAGCAAGGATGAAAAAAATAGTGAATTTTGAACCATAGATCTGAGGTGTGTGTACTCCTCCTTGTGTGGAAGAAGACTAAAAGTGGGGTGGAAATGCAGCAAGGTTAGAAATGTAACATACCTGGGCGCCATTAATGGATTGAAGATCCAATGGTGAGGTTCGATATCAATCTGCTACTGGTAAAACCTTAATTTACAACTCTATTCAATCTTAATGGATTGAAGATCTAATGGCGAGGTTTGATATTAGTCTGTTACTGGTAAAACCTTAATTTACAAATCTCTTCAATCTTGTTTTCCCCCCCGCCTGTGAAAAGTGAAAATATGCTACTCGTTTTTCCTCCGCTTTATGAAAAGTGAAAATTTCATTCACAACTCTCTTCAATCTCGTTTTCTTGCCTTCTGAAAAGTGAAAATATGCTACTCGTTTTCCCTCCACCTTATGAAAAGTGAAAATTTAATTCACAAGTCTCTTCAATCTCATTTTCCCTCCCACCCTGAAAATATCTACTCGTTTTCCCTCTGCCCTATGAAAAGTGAAAATATATTAATTGTTTTAGAACGTAAATGAAGACTGGAACTGGGAGGGCTTTGTTACATCAAAATTAAGGCTGAATTTTTTCAAAAATGTTAAAATTTCCCTCCCTAAAAAACAATAAATACAATATTTATAGAGTATAGAGTAGATGTGTAGGTGTAATGTAAGTATGTAAACAATTCTAAATATGGGCTTAGTTAAATAATAATAATTAAACAATTCTAAATATGAGCTTCATTAAATAATAATAGTAATAATAATAATAAAAGTCAAAATTATGGGGATGAGTGAAAAAATCTAAATGTTGGCTCAATTAATAATAAAAATAATAAAATTGAATTTGTTATATTTTGATTTTGTTATTAACTTGTGAATATGTTTTGTTACAATACCATGAGCCAATAACATGGCTTATTAATACCTCAAGCCCAAAAATCATAACCTATTTCACAACCAAAATATTTTATAACAATATGACAAGATTCTTAACCATGGATATTCACCCCCCACTTTACAATGGGTATTATTAACTTGTAAAAAATTGGTTTTGTTATAATACCATAGGCCAATACTATGGCTTATCAATACCACATGCTTTAAAAACATAACTTATTTCACAATCAAAATATTTTATAACAATATGAAAATATTCTTAACCATGGATATTCATTCTCACTTTACCATGGATATTATTAACTTGGAAATAGACTTTGTTACAATACCATGAGACAATACCATGGCTTATCAATATCACATGCCCAGAAAACATAACTTATTTCAAAATCAAAATATTTTATAAGAATATGACAGGATTCTTAATCATGGATATTCAGCCCCGCTTTGTCATTGATATTATGAACTTGTGAATAGGATTTATTACAATAGCATGGGCTAATACCATGGCTTATCAATACCATATGCCAAAAAATCATATATTATTTCACAATCTAAATATTTAATAACAATATGACAAGAATCTTAACCATTGATATTCATCCCCACTTTACCATGGATATTATTAACTTGTAAATAGGCTTCGTTACAATACCATGGGCCAATACCATGGCTTATCAATACCACATGCCCAAAAACCAGAACTTATTTCACAATAAAAATATTTTAATTTAATTTAATGTTATAACATTTTTTATTTGAAGCTAATAGGAAAAGGGTTGTAATTAGTTTTGATATATATATATATATATATATATATATATATATATATATATATATATATATAAACCTTCTATCCTCACGACTACTAAAATTATTCCCATATAAATTAAATTAAGGTTTTAATAAAATTAAAAATGAGAATACTTTTGTATTTAAAGATGTGAAATTTATATAATACAAATATTAGTAAGAACCAACATAGATCTATCTTAACTAAGGATCCAAGTGATGATAGAAAGAAAAGTGAATGGAAGAGAGGGGGATGGAGATAGTGACAAAGATGGAGGGTGGAGAGAGAGAGAGAGAGAGAGAGAGAGAGAGAGAGAGAGAGTGAACGGAGGAGACGAAGAGAAGGAGGTAGAAAGAGAGAGAGGGGAGAGAGAGAAGAAGAGAGGGGGTGAGAGAGATATGGAGTTGTAGGGGGAGAGAGAAAATAAGAGGGGGGGAGAGAGAGGAAATAGCTAAGGCATAGGAAGATAGAGGTGGAGAGAGAGAGGGAGTGATAAGGGATAGATGGATAGAGAGAGAGGGAGAGAAGGGAGGAGGGAAGAGAGAGAATAGGTGGGGCTAAAGATAGGGAGAGAAGGGAAAGAGACAGAGAGGGAGGCATAGAGATGGAGGGGGGAGAGAGAGAGAGTGATGGGGGGCACAGAGGGAGGTGAGAGAGAAAGGGAGAGAGAGGACTAAGAGAGAGAGGAGAGAGAGATGAAGTTGGAGGGGGAGAGAGGGAAGGAAGAAGAAATATAGAGGGAGAAAGATAGAGAGAGAGGGGGGGTGACAATGGAGTGATGGAGAGAGGAGAGATAAATGGAAGAGTGAAAGGTAGAGAGGAAGAGGGAGGGAGAGAGAGATAGATATGGAGAGAGAGTGTGTATGTTTGGGGGATGATATAGAGAGAGGGAATAAGAAAGAGACACATAGATACAAATATAGATATTATATAGTATTATATAACCAGCCTAAATCCATCCTAATCTGGATCTATCAAGCATCAAAAAATAGGTTTGCACATCGAGAGATTGGATCCCTCTCGGCGCTTGATAGATCTGAGTTAAGATGGATCTAAGCTGGCTTAATAAGTTTGTATTTGTATTTGATAAACTAACACTTTTTTTTATGGTTGTGTTTGAAAACATTTTTTCCATATTTGGTGTATATATCATAATAATAATAATCTAATTTTAATTTAATTTTAAGCTTACCTTTTTTATGCAATGATTTTGTTGTTAGTTTATAGAGATAGACATGTTATACTTTTGGAATTTGAAAAGGAAACACGTGCTCTTAACTTGGTTGTATTGAAAACATTTAAGTGTAAGAAAGAAACATTCCCTCTGAACTTGGTTGTATTAAAAGCATAAGTGTTCTTGTATACTAGGTGGGCGAAAACAAGAGTATATGGTAAGTGGATTAAATAGTTAAAAACAAATGTTAGTTAAGGAGAAAGTTACAAAAATGTAACAAATAGGCTAGGGTTAGGATATTACTGTTTTGGCACATATAAAGTTGAAGGTACATTTTATGGAGGTGTAGTCTAAACCCTTGGGTGTAGGGCACATATTATGGGTATCTTGGATTTTTCATGTGTGTTAGTGGTGTCAACTAGTGGTGGAGAGTCCAACTAATGAGTAGGCAAAGTTTTTCATTTACAAGGTTGGCATCAATCAAGTATTCTCCCTCTCTACCCAACTCTAAGATGAGGAGTGTGCATAATGGACTTATTATTGTAACAAATTGCAAATATTTGATTATCTTTAAGTTCAAGGGCTTGAACTGGCTACCTCAACCTACAAATATTTAAAGGAACTATGTGTTTTTCAATTAAACCCTTGTGTTCAAGGAGCTGCAAAAGAGGAATGCCTTATGGCTATTTTTAAGGGGTTGTAATGACCCTCGTCTTGTGGTAAATATGTAGATATGATGCTAATGGTCCTAATCTTAGTACATTCATGTATATAATGTAAATATTTTCCTATCACCTTGCATTGTATAAATATGATAAATATTTTGTGGTTACCCTGATGTACATGTTGAAGTTCCACTTGCATGATTATGGGAAACATGGGAAAGATAATAATTACTCTATGCCCAAAAATATACTAGTGAATAGTGTCTAACTAAATCAAAACCCTAACCATGGACACAATCTCCATTGATGAGGCTTCAACCAATGGTCCTTCCTTAAGGTAACCACTTATAATTAATGATGGCACATTTTTCTAACTCAATGAACATTGTATTAACTAGGGGGAGTTAGATGGAACCTCAATGACTTCAAGGTGAGGGTAATAACCAAAGTTCAACATATACCATAACAACCTATACATATGTCTTTATACCAAGGGCATGATACAAGTATAAGAAACTCTATTAATGGGGATGTTAAAGAGCATATATCGCGACTCATATAGTTGAAAGAGCAAAAATAATTCGATCCAAGACCTAAGAAGAGAATCATAGACACTCACAGGCATAATATTGATAGGCCTTGATGCAGCCAATGAGGAAGGGGAGATATTTTGCAACTTATTAGCACACATGAATGGATTTTTCTCCTCCCTCACACCTTGTCGATTCTAGAATAGACCTAGGAAGAGGGAAAATGACAGATGGGGAAAAATGGGAGGCCAAATGGCAGGAAAGGGAAAATCCAGTTAGCCAAGCCCTGACTAACTAGAAGGATGGAGTGAGAATTAGAAAGAAAAGAGAAATTGGGATAAGGAGAAAGCAAAAGAGCACAATGAGAGGAGAGTAAGGGAGAAGGAACTGAGAGAAAACAAGATGAGGAGAGGGCAATCAAAGGCAAGGAAGTCACTTGGTAACTACTCGAAGGGTGTTGTTGCAAGGAGGGTGTCACACTTGGGCATCATGAGGTTTGCACCACAAAGATAACAAACTTGATTCAAATTGCCACTTCTCTGCATCTAATTAACAATTGAGTTCTTGGGTCTAGCACAATGGTAAAATCACTACCATGAATCTCTTTAGAGAACTACAATTTCCCAAAGATCTTATAGTCATATATTTGCTGGTTATATTTATAATCCAAGATTCAGGAACCTTACCGTCATGCTTGTGGCTTAGCCATCTTCCAAGTAATGCGATAAAAACACCTAGTAATATTTTCACACTGAACACTATACAATAAAATTAACCCTAATATCTTAGTGAAGAACAAGTAACTAGCTAGACTTTGGAAGGGATTTTGGAGTGACTGTTAGTGAAACTCATTGCAGTTAATTGTGCCAATCTGTGATGAGTGTTAGCGAGTGTTAGGGAAACACAAGGGAGCACTAGGTCAAAATGCATGGAAATGAATGAATAAGAGTGTGTGACAGGGAGTGTTAATGAGTTCTAGGTGCGGTAAGAGGGGAGTGACATGGTATTATAAGCAGTGCTAAGTCATTCTAGTGTGCCAAAGCGACATACAACCAATATGTGCTAGATTCCAAGGTGCTCCAAATAGTGCTAAGAAGTGTTAGGGAGTGTTAGGGAAACACAAGGGAGTGCTAGGTGAAAATAATGCATACAAATGAACAATTAAGAGTTTGTGAAAGGAAGTGTCAGTGATTTCATGGTGTCCTAAGGAGGGAGTGGCAAGGTATGCTAGGCAGTGCTAAGGCATTCTAGAGGCCATGGAAACATGACAAGATGTGCTAGGTGCTAAGGTGTGCCAATGCATGCCAGGGAGAGTTATGGAGTGTCAGGGAAAAACAAGGGAGAACTAGTTTCAAATGCATGGAAATCAATGAATAAGACTGCATGACAGGGATTGTCAGCGAATTCTAGGGGTTCTAAGGAGGGAGTGACAAGGTATGCTAGGTAGTTCCAAGGAATGCTAGAGTGCTAGGGTGACATGCCAAGATGTGCTAAGTCCTAAGGTGTGCCAATGTGTGTTAGAGAGTGCCATGAAAAAACGAGGGAGAACTAGTTCAAATTGCATGGAAATGAATGGATAAGAGTGTGTGATATGGAGTGTTAGCAAGTTCAAATAGTGTTAAGGAGGGAGTGACAAGGATATACGTTAGGTAGTGCCAAGGAATGCTAGAGTGTTAGGGCATGTTAGGGAGTGGTAGGGTCTGTTAGGGAGTGGAAAATCATGCCAAGGAATGCAGAGGATGATAACGTGTGTCGTGTAGTGCCAATGGATTGTTATACATGCCAGATGTTATTGCATGTGAAGATGTAAACTATGTTGCTTATTTGTTTTATGGCCATGGTTGGATGTGAGCCTTGACTTGGTAACTTGTTAAGTGGGATGAGTTAAGATTGGACATGAGAAGCCTAAGATTAGCTATAGTCCATTAGGGGAACAAGGCATAGTCTAGTTGTAGTAAATGTAACTTGGTAAAGTTGTTGTAGTCAAGGTAGGCCTTGGTTGGGTTCCTAAATCTAAAAGAAAATAAGGGTAGTTATGAGGGAATGATAATTAAGGAGTACCATGGCATGCTAAGGAATGAAAAGGCGTGCTACATATTCTAAATAGTGTCAATGCATGTCAAGGAGTGTTTGGGAGTGTCAGGGAATCACAAGGGATAACTAGGTCAAAGTGCATGGAAATGAATGAATAAGAGATTATGCCAGGGATTTTCAGTGAATTCTGGGTGTCCCATGGATGAAGTCTGTCAGGAGAATTTCATATTAGGACTTGTAGGAGAAAAGCCTATGATTGTGATAAGAGAATGGAAAAAGCAGTTTGAGACAAAGGGAGACTTTAGTCTAGGCACAACACTATTTTTTCAATGACTTGGTTGGGTTCCCAAGTCATAAAAAAGTAAGGTTATGTATGAGGGCATGAAAACTAGGGAGTGCCAAGGTGTGCAGGGAATTTCAGGAAGTGCTAACACATGTTAGAAAGTTCCAAAGAATGTTAGGCATGTCAACACATGCCAAGTGCTAAGGCATGCCAATGTGTGCTAGGTTCTAAGATGTGGCGCCAACACATGCTAGGGACTGCCAAGGAAACACAAGGGAGGACTCGTTTCAATTACATGTAAATGAATGAATGTGCGTGTGTGATAGGGATTGTTAACAAGTTATAGGTGCTCTAAGGAGGGAGTGACAACATATGATAAGCAGTGCCAATAAATGATAGAGAGCTAGGAAAGCCTACTAATATGTGACAAGTGCCATGGTGTGCCAATGTGTGCCAAGGAGTGTTAGGGAGTGCTATGGAAACATAAGGGAGCACTAGGTCATAATGCATGGAAATGAAGGAATAAGAGTGTGTGGCATGGAGTGCTAGTAAGTTCCAAGTGTGTTAAGGAGGAGTTACAAGGCATGCTTGGAAATGCTAAGGAATGTTAGATTTATAGGGTGACATGCGGCCAAGATGTGCCAACGCGTGCAAGGAAGTGTTAGCTAGGAGTTCCAAGGAAACACAAGGGAGAACTATGTCAAAATGAATGGAAATGAACAAATAAGAGTTTGTGATTAGAAGTTTCAGTGAGTTTCAGGTGTGCTAAGGACAAATTGACAAAGTATGCTAGGTAGTGTTAAGGCATGCTAGAGGCTAAGGCAACATGCCAAGATGTCAAAGGTGCTAGGGTGTAACAACATGTGTCAAGGAGTGATAAGGATTGCTAGGGAAACACAAGGGAGAACTAGGTAAAAATGCATGGAAATGAATGAATAAGAATTTGTGACCAAGAGTGTCAGTGATCTCTAGGTGTACTAAGGAGAGAGTGACAAGGTACACTATGTACTACCAAGGAATGCTAGAGTGTTAAGGCAGTAGGCCAAGATGTGTCAGGTGTTAGGGTGAGCTAGGGAGTGTTAGGAGGTGTCAGGGAAACATAAGGAAGCACTAGGTGAAAATGCATGGAAATGAATGAATAAGAGTGTGTGAGAGTGATCCAGGTGGATGTTGGTGGCCACCCTCCTATCCCACTTGAACCCCCACAACTATCCCTTTAAGTTTTTCAGTTTCCTTAATTGTAGCACAATTTACTATTTTTAGTAGTTTTTTGGGTCCTGAACTTCCAGAGCCGTTTTGAGGCCCTAAACGACGTTTTTTGGGAAAAATAGGAGCAACATCGGTCCATCGGATAGTCCTCAGATAGATATTTATAGCAAGGTATTATGCGCGCCAAATGTAGACTGTATGCCAAAGTTATGATCCCGGGAAGTTGATGTACCAATTTACCCAAAACAGGGCCCATAGTTTGGCGCTTCATCTCCTAGGGTTAGGGTTTTGGATGTTTAGGGTTTTCCATTGTTTCTCAACAATAAATAGGTCTTTGAGCCTCATTGTAAGACAATTCAAAGGCATGTAGTGGCCACATCTCTCCTCATAGATAAGCTACCATAGCTGAAGCTAGTTTATTTCCATTTCTATTTGTAAGCATATTTCAGTATTTTACATTAATGAAATGAAGTATTATTTATGTTGCATCTATGTATTTATGGTTATATCTGTAATTTTTTGCGTTCCTATTTAAATCTGGATCAGAGAGGGAGTTTCAATGAGTTCTAGGTGTGTTAAGGAGGGAGTGACAAGGTTATATGCTAGGCAATGCCAAGGTATGCTAAAATACCAAGGCATGTCAGGAAGTGCCACGGTGTGCTAGGGAGTGTCAAAGCATGCCAAGGAATGTAGGGGATGTTAACGCGTGCCACATAGTGCCAAGGCATTCTAATACATGTTAGGTGCTATGGCATGTCAAGATGTAAATTATGTTGCTTAATTGTTTTAGACCAAGGTTGGATGTGATGAGCCTCTTCTTGGTAACTTGTTAAGTGGGATGAGTTGAGATTGTACATGCATACCGTAAGATGAGTTATAAGTATTTCTTAGGTGAACAAGGCATATGTTGAATTTCCATGACACATGAGAATCCGGGTTTGGCCTTAGAATTATTGATGTGAACACACTCAAGTGCCACAACACATCTACTACGTAGAACGAAATCTTCCATGAAAGAAAAATTAATGGATTGAATGCATAGAGTTTAGTGTTTGCCACATCTTCATATGTTAATTCCTATTATTGTGATATACAATAGCCATTTATATGTTTGGTGTTAGATTCCTCTGGAGATTTCTATCCAACAACAACATCTCTGTGGTAAAATGTGTATTGTGAGAGGTTTCTCCATCAAAAATAGCAACCAAAAGGGACCTTACTGTGCACACAGATGAAGAATTAAAAAGATTTTTATCTATGAGTGTTGATGTGGATGTAAGGGACAAAATTACATAGGCAGTGAACCTTTTTGTTCAACCAATCAAGATCTAAAAGGGAAAATGTGTGATTATATATACATGTGTGATAGTATTTGGAGAAATTCCAACCTAACCCACAAGTTTGTTGACATATTGTTGGAGCTGACCTATAATTGTTCCTAAAGTTAATAAACATGTAAAATAGGACTCACTTTTCAATACAAAATATAAATTGATAGGAACAAGGCCAAATTGTGAAAGTGTAAAAATTGGTATGGTTTAAAGGGATTGATCCCTTTGAAAAGTCTTAAATGTGGCAATGAAGGTTGAGCCTCGTTCTAGAACCCCTTTGGGCATCCATCTTAGGAATCGGTGTACGATGCAACACTTCAGAATAATTTTTGTAGCAGTGATGTCAACACTTGTATGGCGACATGGGGTTGAAGTTGGCCTATAAAAGCTCATTGGTATACTTTGGAGCTTCTCTAGGGTGATTCCTTAGATGCTTTGGAGTACGAGGGCATGATTTGATATTTATTTTTCATTGAAGAAGCTTTGGAGGCTAGATACTGTAGAAAAAATATTAATTTATGGTGTGTTCTATGCTTATAGAATTTTACTTATCTTTCTTATTATTATCCATAGATTAGCAATCACATGTATATAAAGTAAAGTGTAGATAGAACATTAAATGATCGACAAAAAGCATGCCAAGACAAGAGACAAAAGATGTGGCAGCTAGCCAGGGATAAACCCCAATGTGGGGAAACCCTTTGATCAAATCTTCCTTTATCTTCAATAATTCAACAAAGAGAAATAGTACATAAATCTGATTCACATTAGTAGTAGCAAACCCTAGATCAGTGCCAAACTAGGGCAGACAATATATTGCAAACCAAATGTCAGATCGTCTTGATTCCTTCACCAAAAAATGCGGCCTTCAGAGGAGATCCAGATTCACCTACAGTGCAGTTCAGAGAGGGAGACTGGTGCTCAATGTTGGTTAAACTTTGGTTTTGCAATTGCAGCCCTAAATCTGTGTCCTTCCTTCCACATGTGTGAGAGAAGAGTCTCTTTCTGCGTAGTAGTAGAAAATCCTCTTTTATGCACAAGAGAGAGAGAGAGATGTGATGAGATGAGTGAGTCCAAACGAGGAAAATACCTCCTGTATTTATACACAACTATTGATGATTTAATAGATGCGACTGTTGGGCTTCTGAGCCTACATGAGTTGCTGGTCAACTTGATAATTATTCCATAATCAAAATAAATTCATATCTCCATAAATACTTATCGGAATTGGATGATCTTAAGATCAATCCTACACCTCTCGACGAGAGGAATCTAATAAAAATATTATCAGCCATGAATACGTTGACCCACATGGATTTTGGCCCTAGTTGCCAATTTTAACACTCCCTCTCAACTAGAGAGAACTCCATCTGCAATTCTTCTGTCAGTCGCTACTATTCATCCATCAAATGCACTGCACTGTAGAACTTGACCCCTACTCTGCTCTGCTCTATTCTACCTGCTTTGCTCTGTTCTATTCTGCCTTGTTCTGATCTGCTCTGCTCTGCTCTGTGTTGCTCTGCTCTACTTTGTTCGAATTATGAAGAGGAAGAAATGATCGAGGATGTATCATATTGACTCAAAGTCAGCCTCAGAGTGTGTACCATTGGTCCCAAACCAGTCCTCAACGGACCCGAATTCAATGTCATAGTGGGTACAACTCCTACCACTCGTCCCAAACTAGTATCATCCTCCACTGACTCAAAGTCAGTCTCAGAGTGTGTACCACTGGTCCCAGACTAGTCCTCAACTGACCCGAAGTCAATGTCATAGCAGGTACAACTCCTACCACTGGTCCCAGACCAGTATCATCCTCCAGTGACTCAAAATTAGTCTCAGAGTGTGATTCTCCTATAGTAGGGGGCAGTCCCTAAATTATCTCCTCCTCCAAATCTTCATAATCTCCCCAATATTCTCATAATATTCCACAAAAATAAATAATATTATACACAAATATGAAATTATTCATAAACCTTTCTAATGAATATATTAAAGTTAAAAATACATTATCTAATGAAAAAAGAGATGTTTAATGTGCTGAAGGATGGTCATAGGCCTTAATTTATGTTTAATTTAGAGGCATGGACCTTAATTTATGTCTAATTTAGAGGCTCATCATATCCCCATGTTGAAAATGTTGCTCATCCTCTGAGCAACTTAGTGACCTCATTGTGCCTCATGCATGGCCCTGGTGGCCTCTCTCTTGTGCACCACTCAGTCCTTTCTATTAAGAATCTTGGTTGTAAGTTTTGCAAGGACAAGCCCAAAATTCTGTTTGTGCATAGAAAAATCAATGTTTCTTGAGACCATTAGCTTGCTTTCTTCCCCTTATTTAAGATGGTTCTTGAATATTTTTTAGTTTGGAAAGGTCCTCCACATCATTATCAACATTCTGCTACCTTTTTCCACCATTTGGAAACCTCTAAAACCTTCAAAATGTCTTTAGATGAGAACTAGGACATCCTGTAGTAATTCTTGTCAAAACTACAGGAAACCCATTTTGAGGATAAATGATAGTCTGAGGTTAGGGAAGGCCCTTAACTTGACTTCCATTCCCTTCTCCCATTTCTATAGCATCTTTTAGGACTTGGAAAAAAGATAGAAAGAGATTAGAGACCTCTTGGAAAACATCTTTTTATCACTGCAGTTTGAGTTTTGTTTTGATGGTGAATGTCTCATTTCCTTTTGTTGCCTTCTTCTCTATTGTGGCCTAGATGATTTCCTAATGGCCTTATAGTTCTCTGTTTTGATTAGGTCTCTCTTAGGCACTCTCATTTTGGGTTTTAGCACCATTTTTTCTTTCTTCCTTCTTGTAGCAACATTTTGTCTTCCTGTAGTAGTCATTCCTTCTTCCTTCAGAGTCTTCTAATGATATGGGAGTGATGAGAAATGATGTAGGTTTGTGAGAATGCAAAGGATGCTTTGTTTTCTTTTTCAGGAAATTTTCAGGGCGAGGTAAGGTTTGTTCTTGAAATTATGAAATGGGATTGATGAATGATGGATAGATAGTGAATATGAAGTGGATGGAGGACTTGGAGTGTTGTGGTGACTTGGCCTTCGCAAAAAAAAAAAAAACTTCTTTTAGCTTCTAACCTCATTCCTTGAAATATTCACCCTTCATAATTTGACTTTTCAACATTACATGAATGAAGGAGTGAGCCGCAATTAACTAGTTGAAGGTGGTTGAGACTGCTGGAAAATCCTTAGCTTATAAAACCTCATATCTCATGCATTGACAACAAATTTATAACTATAATATGCTCAAGAGAAGAGGTCAAGAATATTGCATACTTGTACATAACTGATGGTTGTTGGAGAGACATGCATGCTTCTGTTGAGTTGATGTTGTTGTGCTTCTCATGACTCAAGTACATCTTCTTGACTACCTTTTTTCTTTTTTGTTGATCTTATTTCGCTAATGGGTTGTCTTCTTGCTGATGTGCAAGTGATGGCTTCCTTTGTTGCTTCTGAGCTCCGGAGGAATTTCATTGTGCCTGTAGTTACGCTTCTCCTCTTTCAATCATGGTGTTGAAGGTTGGGCCTAGAGCTTGCTATTACTTCCAAATAGACTATTGTAGCTACCCCCTTCTTCTTCTTTGTTTTGAATGTTTGTGTCCTTTCTCTGTTGGAGGGTAAATAGGTATTGGAATGAGTGGAAGGTGTGTGTAGAAATTCTCACTATAGATTAAACTAATTATGCAATGTTCTAAAGAAAAATACTTAATCTACTTCTACAACCAAACTTGTGGAAGCTTAATCGATTTTGAGCAAGATCAAACAGAACACATATAACAAAGAAGAAGATTCAATAACAAATGAAACATAGAAGAATACTCTGGGGAAAGCCTCAACTAAAAACCCCGATCTTTGTGTTATCATACAAGTGGAAATATCTCAGGATTACACAAAGCTTTAGCTCACAAGCTCTCCAACTCTTAGTACAATCCCTTGTTGCTGCTCATAAACAGAATAGATAACACCTCTACCTTTCCTCTGCCCTCCAAGCCTCTTATTTCCTTGCGCAGTTTCTCCTAGGTCCTCAAGCTGCCACCTGTGTGTAGTAATTCCTCACACACTGCTCTGACCTCTGAAATAACTGCACAATCCTAAAGGAGATAATTCCTTCTTCATGGATGAGTTTCCTATATAGGAAAATTCCTCCAATTGATAGTACATTGTATCTTCCTTTAATCTCAACTGGGTCTTTGTCTGAACTGACATGCATGAGTTATTTATGAGAGAATATTCACTTATCTGAAGAATCCTAGTTTCATGCATGCATGCATTAACTAACTAAACTCACAATCAATTCCACAAACTGTTGGAACTAATCTAACTGGACTTAACTCAGTTAACTGAGCTAACTAATTACAACTAAAGTACAACTCATCCTCATCTCCTTAATTAAGGGATAACTTCCTCAATCAAAGGGATAATTGTTGCATGACTTCACAAAGACTTCATGTTTGATTTTCTCCAAATAATTAACTCAAGATGAATTAATTAATTATTTTTCAAATAGTTTCTGAGACTAAATTCAAATTTTATTTCAAGGACTAATTAAAATTGGAATATATCTTGAAATTTTATTTATAGCAATGCTATTTTTAGCATTTCTATTTTATCATTCCTTATTCCTGTTTTCCACACTGGTACCTGAAATGCTATCAATAGCAATGCTATTTATAGCATTTCTATTTTTAGAATTTCTTGTTGCTATTTTCAATAGTGCGGTCATAGAGTGACATGGTCATGATGGGTGTTGTCTGAGATGTGGTGAATTCAATGTCCTTTTTTCCTATCCCAAAACAGGCTTGCGTCATAATTTTTCTATCGGACTACCTTTCCTGTAGATTTTCAGAACTTGTTTTAGTACTACAAAAAACTCCTGTAGTAATTCAGGACAACCTCTTGTAGCAAACTTGTTTTTTCCATATCTCCCAAACGGTAGAATGGATTGACCTGAAACTTTTTGAGCATGTTGCCATCATCATTATGCAACTCCCCATGAAACAAATTTGGTCAATAGATGCATGGATATCAAGTTATACTAAACATGGCCGAAGGTGATGGAGGCCAATTTCTTGGAAATCATGTACTAAAATTTTATGAAATTGCTTGGGCATGTTACCATCATCCATATGCATCTCCCCATGAAACATATTTTTAAATGGATGCATAGATATCGAGAAAATGAAAAAATGGTTGTAGGTGATAGAGGCTGATTTCTCAAAAAATATGCACTAGAATTTGATGAAATTACTTGAGCATGTTACCATCATACATATGCGTCTCCCCCTGAAACAAATTGGCCAATGGATGCATGGTTTTCAAGTTATGGAAAAAACACATTTCTACTCTATGTATTTTTTTGTCCTGTACCAAAACAGAGCCTTCTTGTAGTATTTTGGGACAACAAGGAAAATGAGTGTTAGAAGCTTGGGAATGATGAGTGGATGGTGGAAATATATGAGTGTGATACATTGACATGGCCTTGGTCTTGTTGGAGCAATTGAGCAAAGGAGGAGAAAGTAAAAAATTGACTTCTTTTGACTAGGTTTGACCTATTTTTTCTTTCTTTGGTGGCAACTTGTTTTTGTTCCTTGTAGATATTGGAGAGTACCTACATTCATCAGCGAGATACATCGAGCAAGTATTTTTTATTTTTATTTTTATTTTCTAGGCCTACTAGCCACCTCAATGAGCTTTTCAACTAGTATGTATGCCTAGGCGCCTCAAAGGAGGTTTTCACCTAGGATCTTTTCCTTTTTCTCTTTTTTTTTTTCTTTTTTCCCAACCCATTGACTGTGTTATGGAGGTTTTCAATCAATGAGCCAATATGAGGTGCCTCAAAGGAGGTTTTCACTTTAGATTTTTATTTTTTTCCTCTTATTTTTCAATTTTTTTTCTACCCTACCCTACTTGTAAAACAAAATCACTTTCAAGTATAAGAATACTTCCAATGGAGCCATGTGCACAAGTTCCCTACCAACCTTGTTTCCAAGATTGGTTTTGGGGTTAAGATAGCCAAGGTTGTCAAGGAAAGGGTGTGTTCTATTTACTTTGAAGTGGATTCATAACCTTGAGATTTTGAATTAGGCTCTTGCATCATACTAGGTTGACTAGGCTATCATGGTCCTCTTGGAGCTACATAACATAGTTGCACTGGCAATTGACTTGCTCCATTGTCCGCTTTGTAAACTTCCTTCAACCTTGGTAATGATGGACAACCTTTAACATTATGTGATTCTGCATAGACAACAAAAATATCAACATCTTCTTTTTCTTCATCTTGCATTCTTAACATTTCTAGTTGTTCACTTAGATTGTTAAGAATTTCCGTTTTAAAGTTATCAAGCAAATTTCCAAGTTTACTTTGACTTACCGATATTGATGTTGATTGACTTACTCTTGCCCTTCCTCTTGATATGTGTTTTCATGTTTCACAAATTTCTTCAAATGATAATTGGTATACATCACCTTTACTCATGAGATCAAGGAGATTAATCCATTCATCCCTAATTGTTCTAAGTAAGAGGGTTTTTAGTGTCTCGGATCCTAAATGATGTAGCTTTGACCTCTTAACATTATACATGAACCTCTCTATTAGATCATCTAGACTCTAATCTTCTCTTTGATTCATTCTAAATATTTCCTCTTTAAGATCATGATATTTATATTTTTCTAGAAATATATTTTGCATATCATTCCATGATCTTATTTAATTAGTCCCTAAACTCATGAACCATTTAAGACCTCTATCCTTCAATGTTGTCGGAAACAATCTCAATTTTTGAGTTTTTAATAAGTAACCATAAGATCTACAAATAATTTCAAATTCAAAGAGAAAGGTTTCCGGATCCTCTGACCTTAGACCATGAAATTTTGGAAGAAAAAATGGAGGGATGTTCTTCATGTTCACATTGATATCAATATCTTTAATGGGATATCCAAGAGGATCTTCCTCATTGTCATCATCTCCATCCCTTTCTTCTACATTATTTTACATCTCTTCTTCTTCTACCTGCAAAAGTGAATGGTGATGCGGCTCTTACTTCACCATGTGATCAAGTGGGGTGGGGCGGGGCGAGCGGTGGGTTGGTGTTGGAGAAATTTTGTTTTTGTTTTTATGATTGAATAAAAACTATAATGCAATGCAGTTTTCTACTTTTGAAATTAAACATGCCCAATGAAAATGTTTTTTGCTTTTGCAAAAAGTAAAAAGAAATGAATCAACTAGGGAAGAAAACAATGCATACTTTGGCACCTCCCCGACAATGATGGCAAAAGGTGATGAGCCTCAGTATTGCAACAAGAATGCTGCAACTCCCAAGGCTAATGACTTTAATTATCAACCCTGGGTTCGTACAAACTTAAGAGGTATCGACACTATATGTGCAATATACATTGTTTCCTTCCTTTGCTTTCATAATGTAATGGAGTGCATGTATTGAAACCAAATCCTAAACTAATTGCAGAAAATAAAATGCTCGAAATGAAAACCTTAACCTATTGCAAGAAATAAAGTACAATGAAAGAAACATATTCTAATAGCATAAAGATCATAAACTAAATGAAAAAGAAACCTAACTTAACCCTATTTATCACATGTGATGATTTAAAATAACTGAGCATGGAGTCTGATCTAGGGAGTATTAACTACTATGTGCATGTGTGTATATAAAAGAACTCTTTTTTTAATCTTTTTTGTTTTATAAGTGCAAATGTTAATCCTCACTTGTTCTTTGGCAGGAGAGACATTTATGGAGGTAGAGGATTAAAATGGTCTTGATGGCATGGAGGTAAATTTGAGGCCTAATCCTAGCTTCAATGATGATTTTTCTCAATTCGGGCTCAAAACAGGCCACTACAAGATTTCCTACAGGATCTCTATAGGATGTACTAGTTCTCCTACACGATCCCCTGCTTTACGACAGGATGTTACAAATTTAGTATACGAGATTATAATTCATCGAATGACGAAGAAAATCAAATCCAAATTGGATGGGACAAAATTTTTTATTGAATAGGATGTCTTAGGTTCCCATTCCAAGTGGAATCACTCAAAAATTCCTCTGTTAACCCATGCAAAAAAATAGCAGAACATTACTAGTCGAAAATCTAGAAATTCGAGAACTAGTGAGCTAGTAAACCTATAAAATGGCTAACCTAACCAAGTGAAAATGAAATGGGGTATTTTTTGTTATGAACTATATTTTTTTTTTTATCTAATGGAATTGGAACCAACTCAATTGAAGCTCATTATCATGCTCTAAAAAGTAGCATAAATTTACTATTCTTTGCTAAAAAGGAGGTCCAGAAATCCAGATTTGGGAATAAGAAGACTAATCCAAGCAGCTCAATGATTACTATGACCTGCCAAACATTTTCCAAGGATGAAAGGATACTTGTGGCCCTGTAAAAAAAACTTACATCAACCATTTAACTCAATCCTACAACAAGAAATCATTAATACTAAATGCATAAATAGAAAGAAATAAAAACAAGAGATGCATGTGAATAAGAAGTGAAAAGAATGAAAGAAAATGATATAAAAGGGATCTGAGGCTCCTTGGATGGCCAAGACCAAGGAAACTCATAGACCTATGGAGGAGAACAATAATTATAAGTTGAACATGACACCAATCTTCATTATTTTCATCAATACAGTTACATCCCTGCAAGAAAATACAATGGAGCTGCAGAAATACGAGTTCTCTCCACAAGAACACTAATGAAAAACTATCCCAAGAGGAAAATTCGACTTGGTACTTATGAAAAATTATTAGGAATAATTCCCTATGAATGGAGGAAGCTTTCCCCACCAAAATCCCTTGATTAGTGGATCTGAAATGGCAGGGAACACATTCCTAGATTTTCTCAATCATTCAAGTTCTAGAATATGTCACATAATTCCATAATATCTTGTTGATTTCTATTTAATAGTGATCCTCCTTTAGTAGGGAGAAAGTCCCTAAATCATTTCCTCCTCCAAATCTTCATAATATGCCCAATATTATCATAATATTCCACAAAATAAATAATATTAGATGCAAATATGAAATTATTCATAAACCTTCCTAATGAATATATTGAAGTTAAAAATACATTATCTAATGCAAAAAGAGAGGTTTAATGTGTTTAAGGATGGTCATAGGCCTTAATTTATTTTTAATTTAGAGGCATGGTCATTAATTTATGTCTAATTTAGAGGCCCATTAATATACCTAACTCAAAAGCATAATACTAGTCATAGCATGCTCATGGAAATCAATGGACACTAAGGGTACAAAGGTCCCACAACGGCCCTACTCCTGAATTATTTACCAGTGTATTATTGCATGTTTCAATTCCTTTTGTTGTTGCTGCTAATACTTGTAGTTGATTTCAACCACCCAACCAGGCATTTTAGTGCTTCTTGTACCAAGCACATAACTTCCATTATATTTAAAATAAATTTAAATAAACTCACATCATACCTCATTGGTAGCTCTTCAATAAGGTACACTTGCAATCCTATTTACTTCCTGTAACAATAAGTCAAACTAGCATATTTGACCAAATCATCGTGTATAAACATATCACGTCAGGTTAGCTCAAAACACAACCATCATAGTTCAACATCATAAATCACAAGTAGCCATCATAAACTATAATCATAAATCACATGCATAATAAAACTAAAATAAAGTACTGATACTTATCCTTTAATCAATCCTTAACTTCTACCTTTGTCCTTATTTTGTACGCACACCGGACTGGTTTCCACACCTGATGAACACCCAATGCCTTATGTGCACATACATAAAGTGTGCATCACACACATACAACCACACACGACATACAAAACCATTCAATACATGCACCTAAACGTGGCATACAACTCATACACCTACACCTAGTGTACAATATAGCACATACATACACCTACACTTGGTGTACAACACAACACATACATACACATACACCCAGTATACAACACAGCACAATACATGTACTACACAGAGTAAAACACAATGAATACATATTTCATGATAGCACGACTACACAATGCACATACATAGTACCGCATGCCTGCAACACAACATGTACGACATGCACACAATGCCACATGTACGCCAGTACCATATGTACAACATGTACACAATACCACTTGTGTAAAGCACGACCTACACAATGTGTGGACATCATCACATGTACACGACACCACTTGCACAATGTGTACACAAAGTCGCATGTACATCATACCACCTATACAATGTGTACACAACACCATACATACATAGGACCACATGCACAACATGTACACGACACCACATGTACATAACACCATATGCATGACATGTACATAGCACCACCTACAGACAACACCATATGTACAACATGTACACAACACCACATGCACACAGCACCACATATACAATCATGCACACAACACCATATGTACATAGTACGAAATGTAAAACATGCACACAACGCCATATGCACATAGCACTACATATACAACATGTACATAGCACCCTATCTACACAAAATTGCATGTCCAACATGCACACAACACCATATGCACACAACACCACATATCCATCATGCGCACAGTATAATATGTACGCAAAACCGAATATCCAACATGTACATAGCACCATCTATACCCAGTACTACATATGTAACATTTTCACAACACTATTTTTACCACCATGTACATAACATTGGATAAACAATATGTACACACACTATATATGCACAACACCGTATGCACACAACATCACAGATGAAACATGTACAACATATACAACATATGCACAACAATAGTACCCCAGATCCAAAACCACACTATCTCTACCAAGAAACCTTTCTTTCAGTGTCTCTCTACCATCGATGCTTATCTTATCATGTCACATATCATATTACTTTCATTCCGCTGATGTATCTCTTAGCATGGTCTGTCCATAACATAAACATAGACATAGTATAATCACATAATATCAATTCATATCCACATGATACTGACCTTGTAGATCTATTAGGGTTATTATTCCCACTTGATTCCTCATAAGGCCAGGAACCTTTTCATGTCATTCACCTGTGTAAGCAATCATTCCTCCACAAGAATGATTTCTAATTACCTTGTCGAACAAAAACATACATAGATACATATATATACATATAAATATTAGCATTAATAATCATGATCCATGGCGACCCCGTCAAACATGACATACATACACACATACATGTATACATATATAAACATCAGCCTAATCATGATCATAACATAATTAACAGATAGCATAAGGTCAAGGTTAAGAGAATTCCCTTTATCCATGCACAACTTGCACAACATTGAGAACAAATGTTCCCAACATATTCAAGGAATATGATCCCTTGAATCCATTAACCTTACCTTTCTTGATTACCTTTCCCATGATTGTCCTACCATTGTCTATTTACACCAATGGACACAACCAGTCCAACTCGATGTCACACTCTTGCCTTCAAATTCCTTTATACATGCACTGCTTCATATGAGTCTTACATTACTTGTTAGGTTTCATTCAACTCTCCCTGAGCTCCATTAACTTTCCTCTTTCCCAACCAATTCGCAAGACTCAAAACTTAAATGGCAAGCACAAGAAACAAACAAGAAGAAAATCATTAAAACCAATAACAATATGACACCACAAACAAAGTGGTATTTCCATACACTAGACATAAACAAAGCCACAAATCAAGCACAAATAATCAAACTCACAAGACTCTCAATAGACACCATGATTGAATCCCCATGGTTCCCATTGCTTCCAAAGGAAAGCTCAACTTGAGCCTTCTTCATAATTTCATGGCAGTAGCTTTACCATGCAACCCCCTTACATCATACTGCCATCAATACATAATTGTCACTGCATAAATAAACATAACAATACACTGCTTACCTTACCTTGTTGCGCCAAGCACATTTCTTGCAACTAAACACATCCATGCCATTTCTTAAGGGACTCCAATTCCCTTTATAGATCCACCTATAACTAGAGTCTAGATAATGTACCTTTCAAGTACATGTTCATGAATCTATCACATATCCACATAATGTTAGACAAGATTAAAGTTAAGAAGACTTTGTATATGCAAGGAACTTATTCATTTGAAATTAGGGTTTCCAAACATAGCCAAAAGAATTCTTTCCCAATTCCTTTCCTTTACCTTTTTTACCTTGATGCAATTGAGTCTTACTATGCACCGTCACATCACCCAACTATTAGTTATATAAACACATCAATTGTTACCTTATACTGCTCCCAAGCATGTTTCTCGCAACTATTCACATATGTCAACCACATGTTCCAAATATTGAGACACTCATATCTATCAGTTTGAAATCAACCTTTACCAAGACTAACAATCATGTCACAATCATAGTCATCTCATAGTCATGAGATATAATGCTACAACTATCACCTACTTATACTCAAGTACATCTCAGTTATCTCAACACATATGTATTAGTACAAGTATCTTAAAACATTATCATTTTGGCAATAAATATTATAGACAAATACTCATATCATTCAAGTAATAAAAAATTCATACAATAGATAGATGCCATAATAGACACCAAATACTATTACTCACACACCAATTAAAAAATATAGTCAAATAGTCAAGCACCAAAGTAGATGACATAAGAAAGCTCATACCTTAATGTATCTCAGGGAAGGCTACCTTGTCTACACAATCAATCTAGGTAGCATGATATAACTTCACAAAATATGAGCTAAAACACAAAAAAAGAGCATGATATCTATAATAGTCATTAAGTAACATGTTTACATCATAAACTCATAAACAATTATCATTCATAGATAATAATCACATCTGCACACTCAGTCTTAGATTAGTATGACATAATATCAACACATATTAACTCATACCTGGATGTCATAACCTTAACCATTTTCATAGACTAATCCATCTTAGTATGATACATATAACATCAAGATATTAATGTCATAACCCTAATCATGAAGTTAATAGCATATAACACCAACAAATTATATATCATGCTCATCAAAAACATATAACCTAATCATCAAGCTAACTATCATATAAAAACAACAAGTTAACCTATAACACACTCATGAACAACATATAACATAATCATCAAGTTATATAACATAAAAAAAAATAGAAATCCATACAACCATAGGTTACTATCATTCATGACTATCTGACACATGTGCATATGACTACACTAATCAACTATCATTCATCATGTATGTAACCATAACATCAATAGAATGAAAGGAATAAACAACCATAATTCACATAACAATCCTTAACCTACATACCTACATGCCCACATATAAACATGTATGACAGCATGCTCTTGCCTCGAGGTCCATTGTTGCAACTTCACTTTGATGATCTGCATCTCCTGCTCTATCTCAGCCAACAAATTAGCATCACAACACACCAACAACATCATGGTTACCTAATTGCATATAATGACTTCACAATGCATGTTTGATCAACTATACATGCATAATGATAACAATGACAATGAATGCATATAGACACCGACATGAATGATAATGCATATACACCCAGACACTCATGACGACACATCCCACAACAGAACCATCAACCTTCACATGACGACATCATTAAAACCATGATCGACACCATGCAAATGCAACAAGCACATGGACTACAAGCATAAGGAAAACATATTCAACTGACATGAATGCATGACCAACACATAGCCCATCTAGTCCAAGGGGTGAACCATTCTCTGATACCACCTTATAACACCCTCCTCCCACATCTACCCAAGTAACCAACCAACCAAGGTAAACATGCGACAAGAGGCTACTATGATTGGATTCAACCTCCTATATGACCTTAAGGAAATGGAATTGATGAAAACACAACATACAAACATTCCTCATTAGCTACAGGACCCTGAGAACCATGTAAACACTTTAGGAAGTTTTTCGCTGGGTCCCACTAAAGTTTTTTATCACTTGACCTCTAGACACTCTCATGCTATGGGCATGCCAGTGTCCAGGGACCTCTATATTCTCTCATGGGCCTACAAGCTAGCATCTAGGGACCATTTTGTCTAGTTTTGTGCTAGTGTCCTTGGCATTTGAGCCATGTTTTCAGGTCTAGAGCCCAGGTCACTGCCTAGAACGAAATGACATCTTTAGAGCAGTAAAATAATAGGGAAACAATGATGCAAAATAAATTAGTTGAAGAATCCCTTAACCAGACCCCTACTATCCATGATAGGCATTGCGTCAAACATATTACAAACATGTAATCTACATGTGTAAACAACATATTTAAGCATATGGATCTCATACTTATCTCAAAGTCGCTAAGAACCATTTCCCCTCATGTCATTTGTTGCATTATTATCTATTAGGTCATAAATACATTGTCCATGCATTTAAAAGTAAAAACATGATGAGAGCCATACATAATTGCTATCATAAAACATATACATAACCAACATAGTAACAACAGAAAAACCATAAATACATCAGCCATATAATCCACATATAAGCCAATACATTTACACATGAACACCAAGGGAATGAACTTCTCATTAATGAATGTAGAAACCAACGAGGGAAGGGATTGCCATGTTCCAATTGACCATAGATTGGTTGAGCCAATTCTCTCTTCAGCCAATCACCCCCGTGCCATATTCCAAGCATGAATGTGGGACTCATAACCAACCGAAAAGAACCAAAAAAACATGGATTCTACTAGAGTTCTCCACCATTAGTAATTTTAGTGCCTCTTAGCCTCTTAGCCTCTCAGGCTTTACTGTAATCCATAGTCCAATCCAGGGAATGCTAGGCCCTAAACTGAGACCCACTGTCCAAGCTTACCATACATCCAATCCTAGGACTACTAGGCCCAACGAAGAGAAATCCACCTCTTGGATTTACCATATATCCCTCCACTCACTGATAATGATTCCTAGGCCCACTATGGCACATAATCCTGGCTTTACCGCAACCCACAGTCTGGCTCAGGGGTTACTAGGCTAGTGGCTCTACCGTGATCCAAAATCTGTTTTAGGGACCTCTAGGCCATGTGTTTTTCATTTCGAAGATCCACCCCACTCATATTCAAATCCATTCGAGAATCCATCTCAAACGAAGTATGAGTTCCCATCTCATCAAAGCTATTAGGAAATGGAAAGGCTAGGCTACAAACACCGTCACACCTAGAAAAACCCATTCCATGACAGAAAACAACCACATGGAATACCATGCATGCCAAATTTAGCAAGGAAAAAACACATGAAAATTGGTACCTGCAAAGAATCTTGTTGTAGCTGCTTGATCCTGCCTTCCCCTTCTTGATCTTTTGTTCCTCTTGCCTTCTTTACCTTTCTTGATCCAATGTCAAAGTGATCCAAGAAAACTCTAAGTGTCCAAGAATGGGAGAGAGGGAGAGAGAATAATGAGAGAGCTACAAAGCTGAACTAAAAAAATGTTACCAACTAATCCTTAGAAGCACTTTTATCACGGAGGCCTCTATTTTCTTCATTTTCCATTATTTTCCTCACATGCAACGTGTGACCTTTCACCTCCCTTTCCTCCTAATTTCCATTATTTTCATAAATAAATGTGCCAAAAATGTCTTTTTTCCTTTCCAAAGCCTTAGCCATTTCCTTTTCCAATTTCCTTAGCCATAATAAACCAAATGAACTCCCCCTAGGATGTCTTTCCCAACATTCAACTTCGAATACATGTCCCATCAACCATGGTCTTATATTTTTTTTACATGGATTTTTAACTAGGGATGCTACAAATGTAAACAACAAGCTTTATATTCACAACCCTTTTTTATATTCATTTACATAGTAAACAGAAATGGGTAAGATATCCTCATTCAATCAATGATTTCCTAAGTGGCCTAATCTGGTCCAAAGTGATTCCCTTGCGCCTTGTCCTACTTGATCACTTGATTCTAGACTATGATTCACCTCTAATGCCTATCCATGCCATCCACTATGCTCAATGATCCTTCAAGGAACAAATTTAGCTCATTTATTCTGAGGACATAGCAGCTGCATTTCTAATCAAAATCAATATGCACATTATTCTTTAAATCCACTTTAATTTTCAAGTTTCAACATCCCCTTCTATGCTTCCTTAGTGCCTCAAATGATACATTTCTCTCATTTGTGCATTCAATCACCTTTCAAGTTCAAGCATGCTATGAAACTAGCTCACAAAAAGATAGAAAATAAATATCAACGCCTTAGAAAATCAACCTCTTCGAGGGGGAAACCTCCTTTACATTACACAAATGAACAATTCTTGGATGATACAAATGACAAAACCTACTTTCGATATATAGGAGTCTAAGGGGTTACAATATAATCCAAGTCGATGTTAGGTAAACTTGACTCGGGATAGAGTCAAAGTTGACCAGGTTAAACAGTGATGGTTTTGGAGCACATGGTATTGTGCATCCATAGTAATTTGCTCGGTGGTATTATATGTAATGGAGCTTATAAAAGGCTGGAAGGACTTCATTGTAATGTAGGCCAGGGAATTGAGCGGTGAAGGCTCACTTGGTCGGATGGCCAGGGTTTTGGCCAAGGATAATGAAATTTCATTGTGGTTGGGTTTTTCCCCGGATTTGGGGTTTTCCCGGATAAACATTTGTGTTTATGTGTTTATGGTATGCCCATTTACATGCAATAATTTTGACTTCGTTAATTTTTTTTTGTTTATTGCTACTGCGATTCTGATCCATCCTCTCTCAATTTGATTTGCTCAAAAAATTCTATCAAACCGCTCCAATTACGAGCCCGATGAGAACCTCGTAGATTCAAGCACTGGTGGCATCACGTAGCAGAAAATGAACAATTTTCGAAGCCACATGAACAATTTTCTTCTGCTAACCTTCTGTAAATAGCTGCATGAATCTTGAACAATTCGTCAGCATGTTCCAAACCGGTAAATATTGCAAATTCACTATGATCCCTGGCAGTTATGGCACTATCTTCCGCACATTCCATCGAGGTTCTTCCGCATACGATTGTTCCACCATTATTTTCCAGACCCAGATCTGTAAAAATGTTGCATTGATCTCATTAGGCACCATAAACCCCTAGCATCAAAGAATCTCTTTGAAGCCAATATCTGGCTCTTATACCAATTGTTAAGAAATTTACTGCATAACATAAATAATTACTGAGAGGAATAAATATAAAAATAACCAGCAACAACCATAAACACATAAACGCAAATGTTTATCCAGGAAAACCCCAAATCTGGGGAAAACCCCAACCTAATAAGATCTCATTAGCATTGGCCAAAACCCTAGCCAATCCGACCAAGTGAGGCTTCACTACTCACCTCCAGGTCTTGCATTACAATGAAGTCCTTCTAGCCTCTTATAAGCTCCATTACATATAATACCATGGGCATAATATTATGGGTGCACAATACCATGTGCCCCAAAACCATCACTGTTTAACCTGGTCAACTTTGACTCTATCCTGAGTCAAGTTTACCTAACAGCTGACATAACAATAATAATATAAGGGCACAACAATAACAATATTGGGATTCTATGGGTCACAATAATAACAATATGGGAACAATAGGGGCACAAAAATAACAATAAGGGCTACAATGACAATAGTAATGGGGGAATCACTAGTACTATAGGGACCTAACATGCCCGTCTCCTTTAAAAAAGTGATGTCCTCAATGCTTGAGTAGTTTTGGATGCTTCTGTATAAAATTCTCATCCTCCCATGTGGAATCTTTAGCGGAAAGTTCTTCCACTTGACAAGATACTCCAAAATTAATCGATTTCGCAGTTGTCGAGTTCTTGTTTCTGTGGCTGCTTCAGGTTCCAATATGATTTTTACTTCCTCGCCAGGTTCTGGAAATTTTGTTTGAACTGGGAGCTTGTCACCAATAACCTTCTTTAAGCATGAAACATAGAAAACTGGGTGCACTCGGGAAGCTGCAAGAAGCTCCAATTTGTATGCCATAGTACCAATATTTTGCAACACCTTGTACGGACCATAATACTTTGGTGATAATTTATTATCCTTCTTAGCTTGCTTGAGGGACATTTGTTTATATGGTTGTATCCGTAGAAATACCCAGTTACCTATATCAAAACTTCTTTCACTGCGATGTTGTTATGCCTATTGTTTCATTCTATTTTATGCCAAAGTTAGGTTGTCCTTTAAGAGTTGGAGAACTTGTTGTTGATGCTCGATGTGATCTTCCACCACTTGAACCTTAGAATCTTCTCTTAAATATGATGTGATGGATGGTGGGTGATATCCATAAAGTGCCATAAATGGGGTCATTTTTGTTGCAGTATGGAAGGAAGTGTTATACCACCATTCACATAAAGGCAACCATTTGATCCATTGTGTTTATTTATCAGATACAAAGCAACGAATATATCCTTCCAAAAATTTGTTTACTATCTTAGTTTGCCCATCAGATTGAGGATGATAAGATGGGCTATGAGGTAACTGAGTACCAAGACAAGAAAATAATTGTATCCAAAAAATTCCAGTGAAAATGGGATCTTTGTCGCTTAAAATAATCTTTGGGTTTCCATGTAGATTTTGAATTGTTTCCATAAATGCAGTATAAACTGTACCTACTTTAAATGGATGAGATAATGCACAAAAATGTGCATACTTGGTAAGTCTATCAACCACCACAATGATGACACTCTTTCCTTCAGACTTGGGTAAAACCTTGATAAAATCCATTGAAACCTCCTCCCAAAGTTGACTTGGAATGGATAAAGGTTGTAATAGACCTGGGGTCTTAATTGTTTCAACTTTATTTTGTTGGCAAACCGAACATTCCACTACCAACTTTTGAATATCAGATTTAAGGCGACCCCAAAAAAATTCCTTCTTAACCCTGTGGTAGGTTTTTAAAAATCCTAAGTGCCCTCCTAAGGGAGAGGAGTGCAATTCCATGAAAATCTTTTGGTTGAGTTGGGAATTCTGACATAGGTATAAGTGATCCTTGTACCATAATGAATCATTTTTCCAGCTAAATGTATCAGATGTACTGGGATCTTGTTGTAACTTTTGAATGAATTCCCACACTTCTTCATCATCATTCCATTCATCCTTTCCTTTGTTTATCCAATTTGGTTGGATAATAGAAATGACATAAAGAAATGCTCCACATCCTCATCCTTTCTTGAGAGTGCATCTGCCACAACATTTTGCTTCCCTTTTTTGTATGTGATTTCAAATTCATAACCCAACATCTTTGTGACCCATTTTTTCTGCTCTTCTGAAGATAATCTTTGTTCTAAAAAGTATTTAATACTATCATGATTTGTTCTTACCTTGAAGTGTCTTCCCATTGGGTAGGGTCGTCATTTCTTAAGTGCATGTAGTATTTCCAACATTTCGTTCACATAAATAGATTTTTGTAAATATTTTCCTCTGATTGCATGACTTTCGAAAGCAATGGCTCTTTCTTCTTGCATTAAAACAACACCAATTCCATTTCCCGTGGCATCAAATTCCACGATAAAGGTTTTTGTGAAGTCCGGCATAGCTAAGACTGGTGCTTGGCACATTGCCTATTTAAGATGTTCAAAGGCCTTCGTTGCTTTTGGAGTCTATAAAAATGCATCTTTCTCCAGTAATGTTGTTACAGGTGCTTCTATTCTCCCATAATTCTTAAAAAACTTGCGACAATACCTTGTCAACCCGAGAAATCGTCACTGATGCTTTATGAATGTGGGGATTTTCCATTCCTTAATGGCTTTAATTTTGCTAAGGTCTACCTTAAGACCTTCATGAGATACAATATGACCTGGATATTCCACCTCTTGTACTCCAAAGAAACATTTGGAGCTTTTTGCATATAATTGTTTCTCCTCCATTGGTTTGAGCACGTTGTCAACATGTTGAACATGATCATTCCAAGGCTTTCTATAGATTACTATATCACCAAAAAATACTAACACAAATTTTCAAAGGAAGGTTTTGAAAATGGAATTCATCAAACCTTTACATGTAGAAGGTGCATTGATAAGGCCAAAAGGCATGACCTAAAATTCATAATGACCCTCATGAGTTCTAAATGTTGTTTTTAGAATCTCTTCAGTCTTCATTCTGATTTGATGATATCCTGAACGAAGATCCAACTTGGTGAAGTAAATTGATCCATGCAATTCATCCAATAGTTCATCAATGATAGGAATGGGAAATTTATCTTTAATAGTGAGCTTGTTGAGCTCCCTATAATCCAAACACATGCACCATGATCCATCGTTCTTGTGCACTAATACTACTAGAGCAGAGAAAGAACTTTGACTAGGTTGAATTATACCAACCTCTAGCATTTCTCCAACCATACATTCAATTTCACTCTTTTTGGCATAGGGATATCTGTAAGGCCTGATGTTTGGGGGAACACTTACTGGAATCAAATGAATAGCATGATCATGATCACAAATAGGTGGGAGACCTTTGGGAGTCTCAAGTTATCTTGGAATGATTTTCCAACACTTTTTGGAGATCTGGAGAAATAGATGATTTTGATGTGGGAACCTCTAGCAAACATAATTGTGCAATTGCGCCTCATTATTCTTTCTTTAGAAGCTTTGTCATTCTGTTAGAGTTGATTATCTTTCCTAGTTTCCCTATGATACCTCTTAATTCAACTTCCTTACCTTCCGAAGAAAATTTCATGAAAGGTTCTTGAAAATTAAAAGCTATTGTACCCAAGGATTGTAGCCATTGGACTCTTAGTACAACATCAGCACCACCCATTGGAATGGAAAGCATTGCGCTATTCATTACATATTCTCCCATGGATAGCTTGATATTATGGCACTTTCCAGAGAAATTTATGGTTCCTCCACTTGCAACCATCACTTGACACTCTGGTGCTGGATATAGGAAGCAATTCAATTCCTTGGCTATCTTACAATGAATAAAATTATGGGTACTTCCCGAATCAATCAACACTATTACCCTTTTCTTCTTGATATGTCCTTCTATCTTGATAGTTTGAGGAGTGGTAATTCTGGCCAATGCATTACAAGATATGGTCAGATTCATTTCTTCTTTCTCTAGGGTTTGTTCCTTGTGTATATCTTCTTATTTTGATGTTTCTTGTTCCTTTTCTTCCTCTTCTTCACAATCTATGTAAAATAATTTCTTATCAGCACACTTATGACCTTTAGTGTATTTGCTATCACAACTCTAACAAAGCCCTTTTTCTGTTTTTCTTCCAATTTTTGGGGTGTCAACCTTGTAGGTTGTGGAAGGCTAGGGGAAACAAAACTTCCATCCTTATAATTGTGAGTGGTAGGCTTCCTTGTTGCCATAATTTTTCTTTCCATTTTTATTGCCAACCTGAATGCCTTCTCCAATCAGTCAGGTTCCCAAAGGTAAACCTCATGTTGGATTCTATCATTTAAAATCCCTATGAGCACATCAATCCTATGCTCCTCTGGAATATCTTTTACCCTTATATTCAATTTTTGGAAGTCCTCAATGTGCTCCATCATTGAACACTTTTGCTTGAGGTTTATCAATTGGCTAAAAAAATATTTCCTTTTTTATCCTCATAATGTGCTATCATTTCTTCCGTAAAAATTGCCCAAGTGACAACTTGTTTACGAGAGAAAAGCCATCGATACCATACAAACTTATTTGGTTCCAAATATAAAGTTGTAATGCGTACCTTTTGTGTATTTTTCACATTATGGAGATCAAAATATTTCTCCATTTGTAGTATCCATGTTACGGTATCCTTGCCATCAAACTTCCTCATATCAATCTTTGGAACATGGTGGGTCTTCAATCCAATATTAGAGTCTATGAAATCATGATTAAAATTTCTTTTATTCTCATCATGAGTTTCCTTTACTACCCTTTCACCATTAGTAAGCATTTTTTGTAGCAACTTAGTCAAATCTATCTTCAAATCGTCCATATCGCCTTTTAGTATTTCTTCTATATCATCCATCTTAGCATCCATGCCATTCATATTAGCTTCCATGGGATCCATCTTAGCTTCCACACCATCCATCTAGCTTCCACTCCATCCATCTTAACTTGTACACCTTTCATATTAGCTTCCACACCATTCATCTTAGCTTCCATGCCTTTCTTTAAACCATCAATCTTAGCTTCTATTACCTTTTTGAGAGTGAAATTTCTTGCACTTGGTCTCATAATTTTGATATATCATGTTGAATTTCTTCCTCTTATTCATGAGTCATGGTAGAGCTTTCAGGTTGCTTACTAGGCATTTCCATTTTCTTTCTTCGGGTCATCAATTAATGATAATTATGCTTCATTATGCCCTTTTAACTTCAAACTAAATTTTCAACCCAAACTTATGCAAAATTTTAAAAAGACTACACACATTTTTTTTCTTTGTAGAAGATCGATATTGAATCTATTGTATCTCTATAATTACGGATCTCCAAGGTGTGAAATTTCTTCCTTTGGTATCCCTTTGAGTCCTCTTTCCAATGCCACCAGTCTGATCAAAATTGGATTCTCCAGAAAAGAGGTATGCCCAATCTCCTAAGATGACCTGATTATATAATTTTTCAGTAGAGAGAACTTGTATGATGTGACACGTGTCACTGTTTTGACCTTCGTATCTGAAAAAGATATGAAGAAAACTAAATTTTGTCCTCTTTCTGTAACTTCTTATGAAACTTCAAACTAATTCTCAGAGAGAAAGTTATGACGATTTTCCCATGGTCACCTGTTTGGAATGTAATTCGGGAGTCTGCAAAAACCCTAACTTCCACAGACCATATATCCAAAAATGTAGCATGACAAGATCTGAAATTTGGATCCGAGGTTTAGAACGATTTCGGATCAAATGGGTTTTTGTTTTAGCTTCTAAAATGTTACAGAAAAACATTATAGTGAAAATTTCACGATGTACTATTTGGAGCAGCGAAACCCTAGAATCCAAAGCTCTGATACCAAATGTTATGAAATCAACTCACAAAAAGATAGAAAAGAAAGATCAATGCCTTATAAAATCAGCCTCTTTGAGGGGGAAACCTCCTTTACATTACAAAAATGAACGATTCTTGGATGATACAAATGACAAAACCTCCTTTCTATATATAGGAGTCTAAGGGATCACAATATAATCCAAGCAAACATAACAATAAAAATATAAGGGCACAACAATATCAATAAGGGCTACAATGAAAATAGTAATAGGGGAATCACTAGTATTATAGGGGCCTAACAAAGCACCCCCTTCTATACTTCATCAATCCCTCAGGTTATCATTCCCTTAGTAAGGATTCCTTGCACAGGAAGAATCCTCTCATCCAAGGATTACCACTGCCTTTCTTTAATAACACAACACATGTGTTATGGAGTACCTCATCATGATCAACACATTTCACAAGGTTTTAGTGTCACCATAATAGCCTAGTTCCTGAAGTCTTCCACTCCAATGTGTTGTTGCTATGCACACTGATATTATTGAGCTAGTTTTGATTTCCTTGTAGTCAACCTCATATATTTGTAATCAACAATTCATTATTTCTCCCATATCACAATAATATGATTTGTATGAGTTTCAACTTAATAATTTTAAATAAATTCAAGTGTACCTTCATCAATAGATTTATTATGAGGTTAACCATAAAGTCTTTAAATTGATTTCGCATAACAACCTAGATAGAGAATTTCTTCAAACTATAACTAATAATTATCTTTGGTTACTCTTAGATTTATTTACCTTGAAAAATACTTCAAGAATCCAGAGCACATAATTTTCCACCTACAAAACCCTACCAGACTCACGAATACATTATGCCTCCACTTGTTAAACACCACAGGAATCCAAACCACACTATGTTTCCACCTGAAAAACCATGAAATTCTCCAAAACACATAGTGGCTTCACCTGCTCCTCCTTATCTTCACATTTCACCATGTAATCCACTGCTAAGCACTACAAGAATCCATAGAATGCCTCCACCTGTTAAACACAACATGAATCCAAAGCACATCTCCACCCATTAAACATAATAGGAATCGATAACACATCTCCACCTTTTAAAGACTAAATGAATCCATAGCATATATCAGTCTATTAAACACTAGAGGAATACAAAGCATGTATCCACCTATTAAACACTATAGGAATCTAGAGCATGTGTCCACCGGAGCTACTCGTGGATTCTTATAGTCAAGGTACCGTGATGACTTTCTCCCATGAGATAAACAAAACAACACATGACACAACGCTTTCAAGACAATCTCCTTAATAAGATCCCAATTCCATCATGCCACTTGTTCACAACATCTAGTCTCCCATAAGATATACTGAAAGATTTATGTAATTCTATTAACCTACAAAAAACATGAAAATGCCAGAAAATACCAGAGAAATAAGGCCAAAAATGATACAAGATGGAAATATTCTATTATGAGCAACCTAAAATAATTTTCAGTTTCCTCTTTGAGGGGTAAACCTCTAGTAGACCAAAGCTCAATTACAACAATACTAAAAAATAATTCCCTTGCTATATTTGACTGTATATAGTTTCATGAGATCCAAAACCCTAACTACTCATGATCCCTTGCATAGTGTGGGTTAACCATTTTATTTATTATCTATGTATTATTATTCATCCCTAGCAATACTAACTAATTGTGGACCCTTTTTTATAATTCAGGTCAGCCACTTACAATCATCATTAAAGTGGTTAACCACTTACGAGATTTATTTACTAAACTAACTAATTATGACTCTTATGGGCCCCCTTGGGCCTATAAAATTAAAACTAAAAAAGGCATTAGGGACAGACCCTAACATGCCTGCCCCTTTCATAAGAATCCTTCTCCTCAAGGTTGAAGCTATGGAAATTATTAGAGAATAGTGGTTGGTTCCCATGTCTCATCTTTTGGTAAAGTTTCTTTTCATTGAATGAGGACTTCCTTGGTAGTCCAACTGTGAAGATGTGTTTCACAAGAATATGATACCTATTATGGTCAGAGCCAAAGAGAGTCTTCCTTGTCAAATTTAGGTATTATGATCTGAACCTTGCAATTTTCCCCACTACTTTAGTGGATGGATTTTTAAAGTGGCTAGAAAATCCAATTTGTAGGCGAGTGAGACAATATGTTGAATCCCAAAAAAAATGGAGTTGATTTTTGGAAGCCATTTTCTTTGAGAGATGTCTACTTATAAGGCTAGAGTCAAAGGAACACCTAGTCACCCACTTGAAAGTACATTTTAGAGAAATGTTGGTTAGCCCGTTGCTTCACCCAATTTTGAACTTGAAGGAGATTATCTTTCACAAGAGCAAGAGTGATGACACGGTTCTGAAGCAGTTGATCAACTTCCTACACTTTGAAAGATCCTAGAAGATGGGAATTTGGTGAAGGTGTAAGTTGTCCATACACCACCTCATACGATGTCATATTGGTTTATTCATGATAATTAATATTATTACATGATTTTGCTAAAGCTAACCACTGCACCCATTTATGTTGTTTTTCTGAATAAAATCACCTCAGGTTGGTCTCAAAGCATTTGTTTACTACTTCAATTTCACTATTTGTTTGCTGGTGATATGTTGTACTCATTTGGAGTTGCATGCCATGTAGTTTGAATAACTCCTGCCAAAGTTTACTAGTGAAGCTGGGATCTCAATCAGACACAATAGAATTAGGCATGCGATGCAGTTTCAAAATTTGATACATGAAGACTCGATCCACCAAGGTCGGAGTTAATGGGTGTGGTACGGCATAAAAATGGGCATATTTGGAGAGGCAATAAACTACTACCATGATAAATTACTTATTGCATGATTTAGGGAGACCTGTAATGAAGTTTGTGGAGACATCCATCCATATAGAAATAGGTAGTAGAAAGGGTTGTAAGGTCCCTAGTGTCTTCACTGTTTCCCCTTTGTTGCACTATGAGACGTCACATTTAGCCAAAAATGTAAGAATTTCTTATCTCATCCTGACCCAAAAGGAGTTTCATGCACAAGTTTAAGTTTTCTGAAAGCTGGAATGGCCTATCATGGCTGAGGAGTGCACCTCCGCTAAGACGCACGGTTTGAGTGTGGAGTGAGGGGACATAACCACGTGATCCTTATATTGAAGAATATCTTCCTTCCAAGTATAACCCATTGGAGGATTAGGGCCCCCTTGTAACCTTTTGACTATATGGTAAAGATATGGATGAGTAAATCATTCTTTGTGTGCCTCCCCAATCCAAGATAGTATGGACAAAGATAGGGATGAGAGGGTGTCGTCCTCAAATTTATAGACAAGGCATTGTCCACAACATTGTATCAACCATTCTTATAGATTATCTCATAGTCATAGACCAACATTTTGGTAAGCCATTTATTTTTTTGTGGAGAGGATAAGAATTGCTCCAAGAAATATTAAAGACTATGATGGCCAGTTCTAATATGGAAACATCGTCCAAGAAAGTATAGTCATCAAGTGTCTATTGCATGTAGGATGGCCATAACATCCTTCTCATAAGTAGATTGACCCAAATTCCTTCAACTTAATTGATGGCTTGTGAATTTTAGTGGTCAAATTTCTTATGCTAATACTACTCCAATGTTGATTCCTAAGGCTTTAAATTTTCCAATAAATGGTTTAGTGAAATCTAGGAGGGTGAACGCAGGGGTGGAGCACATGTCTTGTATGAGAGCAAGGAAGGTCTATTAAACTATTTTTTTCTAGAGAAATGCATTTTTATTGAGAATATCCATTAAGGGTTTGGCGATGCAACCATAATTATTGAAAAAATTACAATAATAACCTGTGAGGCCCAAAATTCTCCGTAGACTCTTCAAGATGCTAGGTTGTGGCCAATCTTGAATTCCTTGAATCTTTTTGGGATCCACCAAAATGCCTTCATGGACCACAATGTCTCCAAAGTACCCCAACTCTTCCATTCTAAAAGAACACTTGAACATTTTAACAAATAATTTATTATGCTTAAAAAGTTGCAATATCTTTTCAACATGTTGGAGATGTGTTTCCCATATTTTATTGTAGACGAGTATATCATCAAAAAATACCAGGAAAACTTTTATGAGATATGGCTTGAGAAGATGATTCATGACACTTTGAAGGTGTACAGTGCATTATAGAGACCAAATGGAATAAAGAGAAATTCATAGTGACCTTGATGGGTCTTAAAGTTGTCTTGGGAACATCTGGTTCCTTCATTCTAATTTGGTGATATCCCATATGAATATCCAAATTGGTAAAGAATTGGGTGCCATGGTGTTATAGACATATTTGGGGACTGCAATCCCAATCACATATGTCCATGAACGAAGGGCTTCTAAACCCCTAAAAGTGTTGTTTCGTACCCTAAAGGAACAAGGTCAACTGATTACATCATTTCCCAGAAGTTCTCCCTGAAAAATTGCTCAGAACTAGCCAAAACTGGACCATACAGACTGTTCCATGCTGAGGGTACGATGCATCTCACCTGTCACATGCAAATGGTGTGATGCATACTGAAAAACCCTTTTGTAGGGTGCAATGAGTGAGAGAAAACAAATGGCAGAGGCAATTTGCTAGGTGGAAACCCAGAGAATCTTCTAGAAATTGCTCATTTGCCACTTGCCTCTCTGAATTCACCCAGGGATGAGTAAGAGATCATGAAATCTCCAAGTGGAACCAAGAACTATCAGTGAAATGAAACTAATAAAAATCCCAGAAGCTAACTCACCCACGTGCAAATATCTATATATGGATCCCTCATCCTAGAGATCTAAAGGCTGGAATTTTGTATTTTGTAAGGAAGTGTTGTTGGTTTCTCTGTGAAACATTGTAGTGATGGGTGATCTAGCTTCTCATGAGGTGAAGAGGGCTTTCATGCTGGGAGGATGGTGTTGGATCAGACCGTTAGGTTGTAATCCTCTCTTCTACTACTTCTATCAATAAAGCTATTTGAGTTTTCCTCCATATACTTGTATATTTCTGAATCTTGTATTGGTGTATGCATATGTATGGTTAATATACATCTGATCCTATATTGTTTATGGTTATATATCTCTATGCTTTGATGGTATTATGCTGCTTTGAATTTACAGGTGTTCTTTGAAGTGGGACAAGCGAGGAAGGAGTGGCGAGGCTCTGTCAAAGGAGGGAGGAAATAAGCAAGGAGACAAGTGAAAGACTGAGGTTGGTACTCTCTGCTTCTCTCTCATCTATCTCTCATAAAGGAAAATGCAAGTAACTTTAGTTTGTTTGTTTCTAAGATAGCTACCCATCTTAGTGGGACTAGCAGCTCTGAATGGACACTAGTTTTCCTGATAACAAAATGGCGACTCCACTGGGGAGCAAATAGTTTGATTGTTAGTCATTGTTGTTTGCTTTATAAACTACAGACGGAGCCTGAAGTTAAGCCAGCTAGCCTTCGAACTGCTTTTGCTATGCAACTGCAAAGTAGATCAACGCTGCTTCAGTCAATCTCTGGGTTAGTTTATGAACTGAAAATATGACTTGCAAACATCCTAAGTGCCCTGGTGGTAGCTCAAATAACCTCATTAGATCAGCCCCTATACTTTGTGTTTACTGTCTATCATTAGCTCAGCCTAAATCCCTGAACTTAGCTGCAAACTGTGAGTGAAAACCAAGCTCAGTCTCATCCTTGGACCATCACACTGTCTCTCATTGGCAACCTGGATGCATCACACCTCCCGTGTGTTGTAGGTGAGATGCATCCCTGTTTCCCTATGTTACAGGTGTGATGATTGAATGAGACTGTTTCTGCCTCCAGATTTTGGTTTTTCCTTCATTGTTTTCAACTCTATTCAATAGTTTTGTTGTCTATGATCAGTATATCACTGTTGAAACTCTCTTCCTTTGCATTATTCAGTCTCCATTGATAAAGAATTATGAATGTTTTTTTATGTATTTTTCATCATTTATAGTTATCCTTTACAAACATTAGCTTAATTGAATTGTCGTCTTTTGATTTGGAAGTGTTGCAAGTGTCATTTTTAGTCAAAGAAAAGAGTGTCATAAAGTCTTCCTCTTTTAGATAGTTGATTACACTTTTTCCATTGTATTTTATTTGAATCATCAATTCTTTGAAGTGTCGAAAGCAGTTTTCAAGTCGAAATTGAAAGTGTCGTCTAAATCTTCCTTTCGTTTTTGAAAAGAAATTGCTAAAGTGTCGCTTTGAGGAAAGATAGTTTAGATCTGTACTTAGTTTTCTTTTTGTCATTTTCACATTAAGGAAACTGAAAAAAAAAATACATGCACGTGCATTTGCATTTAGACTACATGCGGAAATTGATTTAGAACAGTGCATCTTAGTGTGTGCTCTCTACTCTATGTTGAAATAATTTTACTTCTCTTTCCTTAGTAGCTAGGATTTTCATTGCTAAAAGAAAGTAAACGACTATTTATCATCTTAGATTTCATATTTAGGAATTGTATATCTACATCATGTGGTGAACCTTAAAGGAAAACTTCTTAAGAAAGATCAATTGTAAAATAAACCTCAATGAACATAAAAACGCTTTGGAACCTAACGCACAACATATAGAAGTCTAGGCTAGAGACGTATTCCGGCGTCGTAAAGCCTGGTAACTATTGTTTTCATCGTAGGTTGGGTGATTCCTCCTCTTTGATACGACAAGTGCCAGTACGGACTTGTGCTCCCACGTACCATCGAGTATATATAGGGAGACCACAATAAGCTATATCCTTTATCCTTAGGAAGCTGTGTCTGCCGCCCTATCGATCGCAATGCACTGAACACAACATTTGGCAAGATTGACTGCCGTACATAAAAAGTATTCTGCAATTTTGCGATTGGTTTGGTAATCCCTCTATCTATATTTCCAGAGTAGTCACTTTCATTCCTTTTTAGACTCCTTAAAAGAAAAGGTCCATCTAAGCACTTCTCACTTCAGGCTCATTAAAAATCAAAGGCAACTAGAGTCATCTTTAGCTTTTTCTCGACTCTTAAAAATTGAAAAAGCAAGTTGTGTCAAAGCGTCATAAAATTTATTTTAATCAAAATAACATCACTTTTCCCTCATTGGTATTAGGTTGAGAAAATGGAGTCCACCAATCAAGGATTTCCCCTTGGGGGGGATCCTAGTCCTTTCTCTTCTTGGGGAGATGTTGGTGCTCCACACATGGCTACATTGTCCCTTCTAGGACTCACAATTGGCCTGCTAGTATGGCTTTTCTCGAAATGCGTCTCTCAAAACACCATAATTCCTCAGCAATCAAATCAGCAACCAGATGATACTAAAGTCACTCCCCCACCTTGTACTTCGTTTGTTTCTCCCTCTCCTTCTTCCACTTCGCTTGGTGAAGCTAGTAACACTAAAAACCAAGTAACTGAGAAGAAGAAGAAAGGGAAGGAGAAGAAGAAGAAGAAGCCAACGGTGAAAGGGGGCAACCATGCATTTTCTGGCAAAAACCCACACACTGCACCATCCAAACCTAAATCTCCATGTGTCATTTGCAAAGGAGACCACTATCATCGAGATTGTCCTTGCATCCGACAGATCTTAAGAGACTGGTCTCCCCGCTTGCACAATCCGGTCTCTTCAACCTCTGACGATCATGTTGAGAGCACACCATCAACTAGTGAAAACAAAGTCAATGGACAAAAAGGAAGACCTAAATTTCCTTGTAGACTGTGTGAAGGCGATCATGCCCTCCACCATTGTCCTTTCCTGGATGAAGCAAAAAGAGTCTTGGATAACCGTCCTGCTTCACCGCAGCGGTTTCCTCCTGGATACAAGAAACTCTTGCCGAGTCCATTGATAGTTGAAAATCCAACTGACACACCTTTTTTGTCAGTCATAGCACCTATCATTGAAGATAAACCCTCTGAGTCCACGCCGAACCAAAGTCAACAGGTCGAGATGGCAATCGACCCAGTCTTGTCTTCAGAAGGTCCATCTTCAGATGATACAGTCATCAAAGAGAATGAGAACGACACCGTTCAAATTCTTTTTGTTAACACAGAATCTGATGAACATGGGGCAATCTACCCATTCCTTTACTCCAGGAAGGAAGTTCGTCAGAGATTCATCTGGCTGTTTATTCGGTCCCTCCTCCAAGAAATCTAGTTGTTTCCTTTGATTGGAATCTACTAGTGAGACCCCGCCTACCATCTAATGTACCATTCTGAATCATAGTGAAAGCTTACAGAATGATCATGGCTGGTACTATCATAGATGAAGGGGCTTCCATGAGTATCCTTTCCTCAACTTCTTGGAAAGCGCTTGGTTCACCATCGCTTCTGCCTGAGATTGGAAATCTGTCAGGCTTCAACAAAGGAACCAGTTGACCTATAGGGATCCTTCCAAATTTTCCTATAACTTTGATAAGGAAAACCATTCATTTAAATGTAATGGTATTCCAAGGGCCTTTAGATTACAATCTACTCCTTGGGCGTGACTACATTTACAACATGGGAGCTATTGTTTCCTCACTCTTTCAAGTGATGTGTTTCCCGTATGAAGGCAGAATGGTCTAGCTCGTTGACCAGCTTTCATTCCCCGATTCAAACATGACTACTAGTCAAATGCCATCCCTAACTAGTCTTTTTGCACAAGGAATGTCTCATCAACCTCCAGTCCATCCACCTGATGAGCGCGAGTGATTCGGTGAATGTGACTAAACCCAGGGGGCATGCGCCCTAGTCTGCTTCGGTAGGAAAACCCCAGGTATAAGGTAGGTTTCCACATAGGATATATGACTAGTCTGACACACCCGTCCATTTAGGAAAATGGGATTAGACTGGAAAAGGATTCCCTCGTCAAAGGTTATGTGAGTGGAATCTCCCACCATTCACCTTTGTCTATTTCGATGGACAGAGCCAAGGAAGTGTTTTGTCTACAAATGCGAACGAAACAACCTTGCTTTAATGCAAGAACTTCCATATGGTAACCTGGAAACTCTACTTCTCTTTATACTTGGGGGCATGCAAACCTTTTGTATGCAAGTGAAAAGCGACCAGTGTAACTCTAACCCCATAGTTTTTTACTAACTTCAATTGCTTAAGTTAGGTGATTGGTCTGATCAACCATTCACCTTTGCAAGGGCCAAATGGCACCAGAAAAGTAAAGGAAAGGTTTCCCGTTGAGAAGCTATCCTACCTAACCTCAGTAGTTCTTTAACTCCTACAGTATTTGGTCGTTCCTAGCTTGCATACAAAAGGCTCCGGAGCAAAGTTGCGCATGGGGCAAGCTCCCTAAAAAATGAACCTACTAATGAGAGACATCCTTATTATACGACTGGCACGAGCAATGTTTCCGCAAAGTTCAAGCTCATTAAAAAATAAACCTAGTTATGAGCATATGTTCCCCCAGAGTTCAAGCTCATTAAAAAATGAACCCACTTTTGGTAAATAACCTTTGTGATCGCATTGCTATCAGCTTTTGAGCCTTGGTCGTGTTCTTGCCATCACCTCCACTTTTTAGCCGATCATACGCCTCCACTTGATTGCTTACCGTTTTGAGGAATAGCTGTGACGAGTGATTCTGTTAGCCACCTTCTTTACACTGCTGTGATTGAAAAGTTCCAAACCTTACCTAGAACCAGTTGCTACCTAAAAATATCACTCGTTCCTCAAAGATGAGTCTCTTTTAAGCTCCTTTTAGACTCGTAAAATATAAAAAGATTGCCAAGAAATTGGCCTCTCCAGCTCATTAAAGTGATTTGAAGTTCCATCCCTCCTCTATATTTTAATCTTTTTGGACCTGAGGGATATTAAACAAAAAGATCGAGCACTTTCTTTTTCGGCTCGTTAAAGTGATCAGAAAAGTCATCCCTTTCACATTATTTTATAGTTTTTCAGACTTAAGGGATTATACTATGAAAAAGGATTACTAGAGTTTCCTTTCCATCTATTTTTAGACTCTCTAAAACTAAAAAGGACCAAGTTATCTTTGTCGTTAAACTCATTATAACAATAGCAACAAACTTGTCCATTACAGACAAGAGCGAGTTTCACTGTCACTAGGCTCGCTAAAACATAGCAACAGGTTTTCCCGAAGGGAAAATTATAGAACAAGCATATGTTATCCTCCTCAAGCTTGACAAAAATAAAGTGGTACTGGAAAGCAATGACTGGGGAAAAATTGGGAAGAAAACTTGAAGAACTTCATTGGTAGCAGGTCGCTCTTGAACATGACACTTTCACTCCATCACCATGATTAAGTCAGGTTGGGTTATTCCGTTCACCGGTCATATCACCATTGGTCCTCCGTACCATCCATTTTTGGGGTTAACGTTACTGATCCATTTTAAGTTTCACTGATATGTTCAAGAGAAGTCGCTCAGAGAATTCACCAACCCAGCTTACGCCTCATCCACTGCAATACCTTAACTCTCCATTTTTCATGACTGCCACCCTGAACCTTGTATCATCAGATCACTTTCACCTCCACAAAATCATTTGCTCCATTCCATGTCGTAGATGTTGGATTCATTAAGGCCCTCCTACGACGGGTCACTTCTTGTCAACATCGGTTCATTATCCAAGAAGTCGACTTAGGAACAACCCTTTCAGTAATTTGAAGCTTGCATGCCTCAATGGCAAGTTTCTCACTTCCGGCGACAGGTTTACATCAATGGCCTTCGACCGAAAGATTTTGCGTGGTGTTCGACATCAACACATGTATTCACACCACGTGAATTGTACTGTAGTACCTTGAGGGTCATTATCATTATTGGTGATTCCTCTTGCACTTTTTAACAACTTACATCATTGGCTGGTAATCAGGCGATGTCTTTCCATGTTCGACACCAAAACATCTTTTCACATGGATCGACTTGTACTCCGGGCAAAGATTGAATGAGTTTGAAGACCCTGGATCTAGTTTCATCCATCCGGGATACGATATATTCAGGAAAATAAAGACATCAAATGTACATCATAGCTGCATAGATAATCATCCAAGCCAAGGGATGATGGCTCTACCAGAATCATTAGTCTGCCACACAGATGGTTGTCTGTCCTATGTACATGAAAATGAATTTATAAAGCTGAGCATGGGAATGCCCACCTCAGCTAGATCATGAAAATATTATGAAGATAATGTATTGTATTTTATCTTATTACAGGTCACCTTCCATTTCGAAAAACCTTGGATCCTCATGATAAAGCATTTCACCTAACATCAGAAGATTTATGACCTCATGCTTTAGGGGGCAACTGTTATAGACATATTTGGGCACTGCAACCCCAATCACATATGGCCATAAACCAAGGGCTTCTAAACCCCTAAAAGTGTTGTTTCATACCCTAAAGGAACAAGGTCAACTGATTACATCATTTCCCAGAAGCTCTCCCTAAAAAACTGGTCAAAACGGGACAATACAAACTGCTCCATGCTGAGGGTGCGATGCATCTCACTTGTCACATGAAAAGGGTGCGATGTATACTGAAAATCCCTTCTGTAGGGTGCGATGAGCGAGAGCAGACAAATGGCAGAGGTAGTTTGCTAGGTGGAAACCCAGAGAATCTTCTAGAAACTGCTCATTTGACACTTGCCTCTCTTAATTTACCCAAGGATGAGTAAGAGATCATGAAATCTCCAAGTGGAACCAAGAACTATCAGTGAAATGACACTAATCAAAATCCCAGAAGCTGACTCATCCACCTGCAAATATCTATATATGGATACCTCATCCTAGAGATCCAGAGGCTAGAATTTTGTATTTTGTAAGGAAGTGTTGTTGGTTTCTCTGTGAAAAATTGTAGTGTTGGGTGATCTAGCTTTTCATGAGGTGAAGAGCGCTTTCATGCTGGGAGGATGGTGCTGGATCAGACCGTTGGGTTGTAATCCTCTCTTCTACTACTTCTATCAATAAAGCTATTTAAGTTTTCCTGCATATACTTGTATATTTCTGAATCTTGTATTGTTGTATCCATATGTATGGTTAATATACATTTGATCCTATATTGTTTATGGTTATATATCTCTATGCTTTGATGGTATTATGCTGCTTTGACTCTACAGGTGTTCTTTGAAGTGGGACAAGCGAGGAAGGAATGGCGAAGCTCTGTCAAAGGAGGGAGGAAACAAGCAAAGAGACAAGTGAAAGACTGAGGTTGGTACTCTCTGCTTCTCTCTCATAAAGGAAAACGCAAGTAACTTTAGTTTTTTTGTTTCTAAGATAGCTACCCATCTTAGTGGGACTAGCAGCTCTGAATGGACACTAGTTTTCCCGATAACACATGGAGATCATCAACTACTGGAATGGGAAACTTATCCTTGACTGTGAGCTTGATGAGAGCCTAAAGTTAGAACACATGCACCAATCCCCATCTATCGTCAAGACCATGACCACTAGGTATGAATATGGGTTAATGCTAGGACAAATAATGGCTACTTCTAGTATCTCCCCCATAATATTCTTAATCTCATTCTTTCGTGTGAATGGATACCTGTAGGGGAAAAAATTTGGTGGATGGATACCTAGAATCAAAGGGATGCTATGATCATGCTCGCCCTAAGAGGGGGGTAGCTCCTTGGGTTCTTCAAATACCAGTTGGTGGTGACTCAACACCTGTTGCAAATCTAGAGGAATGGTGGCAGGGTTGGATTCAATGGCTTGGATTGCATTGACTCGAACAACTAATCCATGGTGGCTCCTTTTTAAGAGCTTCTCCATTATGTGTGATCTTATGACAGTATGAGAACCTACACAGAGGCCCCTAAGTGTATGAGTGTGTCCATTCTACTTGAAGCTCATATATAGCTCCTTGAAGTCCATGGTAATTGGGCCTAGTGTCATAAGCCAATCAGCTTTGAGGACGATGTCCTAGCCTCCCATTTCAATGGAAAACATGTGGTTTTTAACGTGATAGTCCCCCATCTAGAGCCCAATTCGCAATGTCCTCCACATTTCATGCCCCCCCATAAACTATGAGGATTCTAAAATTGGATTCTCCCCACACAAAAAAAAAAAATGAATTTCCTCATCTAACCATTTATGGACAAAATTATTCATGCTTCTACTATTAATCAATACCACCACTGGTATATTCTTAGTGAAGCCTACGTTTCTAAGTGTTCATAGAGAAGAAATGCCATTTAATGTATGAAGTGATATAATTAGTTCATTTGGTGTTGCAATAGTGTCGGTTACTTGCTCAGTGGGCATTTTAGGTTTTGCTTCCCCCTCTATAGACACTTCTGCTAAAGGTACCTCATATGATGGGCTAATATCAATAGCATAAATCTGAAAAATCTTTTGTTCCTTGGATTTGTGGCCCAATGAATATTTTTCATCACAATAATAACATAATCCTTGTCTTCTCCTTTCGGCCATTTTAGTGGGTGACACCTTTTGAACCTTAAGGGTTTGGGTGGTACCGCTAGCAAGGGTAGGATGTGCCTTTGATGGAAATGATGGATTACTCGATTGAGCATTAATAACAATTTTTGCATCTAAAACTTTCTGGAAATATTCCAAACAAGTAGTGGGTTGATGCATTCGAACATGTTCTTGGATGGATTCCTTGAGGCCACTGATGAAACATTCCATATAAAATGAATCCCCTAGGCCATTGGTATGGATAAATTGTTATTCAAATGTCATGATGAAGCCTCAGACTATACAAATTTGTTTGAGTTTAGTTAGGTGACCTAGAAAGTGAGAGCCCCTATCAAAAAGTGCACAAATGGCTTTAGAGGAAATAATCCAAGTTACATTTCCTGTGTAGCATTTATGATGCCATTGTTTCCACTACCAACATCTTGGTCCAAGTAAAGAGCTCCCACATTTAGTTTGGTTTCTTCATCCAATATATTGTTGATTTTAAAATATTGTTCCATTTGTGCTACTCAAACCGATGGGTTAGGACCATCAAATTTATGCATGTCAATCATAGGTGTCTCATTTCTAGAATATTGGTGACCCCCATGGAAATGATGATACCCCTCATATCGATGGTGGTTATGTTAATTTTTGTAACTGAGGTAAAATTACACCTTGTACAACTCAAATGACTGAGCTTATGATTTCAATAGATTCCTCTTTTTCCGAGGACCAAAATATACCTAAAGATCCCCCAATTTGGTCAAGTGAAAGTTGAGTTATGAATTATGCTATTCATACATGTATTATGGAATGGGTCGACTCTAACCACATCAGTAACTGATTGGGTCAATACTAACCCCAAGTGAACCCTCAGGAAATCATATAAATAGAAGAGACCTCAAGATCATTTGGACACATATTCTCTTCTCTTTTGTCTTCGTTCGCATAGGTTCAAAGAAAGGAGTTCACACAAGGGTCTGAAATCATATGCAAAAGGTTCGCTCTGGGTTAGGGTTTTCTAGATCTCGGATGCTGGCACAGAAATGGGCATTCTAGTCCCTTGATGTTGGAACATAAGCCTAACCAAAGACCCATATATCATAGCACAGAGGCTTATGGGAGTGACATGGACTTGAGATGCAGATCTAGAGGTGTTGGTCCCCAGTTTCTCACACAAAGTGGTCTTGAGAGAGACTAGGTTGTCCTAGACACATGAAAAATAACTTCAAGGGAGCAACCAAGGGTTTTAGATGTGTTGTACCCTAGTTTCACACACAAAGTCTTCTGGAGAGCGACCGAGAGGTCGCAGTTTCCCTCACATAGTGTCCGAGAGAGCGACTAGGGAGTTTCGATCACACACAGACAGTTCTAATGAAAGCGACTAAAGTTTAAATCTAGGGTTTGACATCTTGGCTTCAGTTGACTTCAGTGATATGGTAGATCTAGGTTTCTCTATGCTATTATACAAATATGTAGATTTGTAGATCTGATTTCTTAGTATCTTTTGTAAACATATGTATTAAGCTCATTAACAGTGACAATAGTGTTGGACACAATGACAATAGTATACAACAATTGACATAATTTTGTGACAACAAATTACAACCATTTGTATGAGGATTCTAATTCCTAACATGATTATATCTGTTTCATGGATATCATTATTGTTTTGCTGCATACAATAAAGTTATGGATAATTGTACTATGCTTTTATACATCATTTGATGACAATATAGGAAGAAGAATATTTGCGAGTTTTCCCCATAGTAGGTTTTCCCTAATCTTGGATCAATCTTGATGTCTCTATCTATGTGCATGCTTTTCTTCTATTGTTCCTTTTTTGTTCCACTACATTGATGATGATGGTGATGTTGTTTCTTTCTATATAATTTCATATTTTGATATATAATGGTGTAGATATAAATAATGTAATGCTGATATGGGGTGAACTTAATGTATTAATGATGAAATGCAATTATCATAGCAAAGAACAATGTTAGCCTAAGAAAATTTAACAGGCTAGATTCTCCTTCTAGGTGGGTGTAGACATTGATCCTTTTCCCCATGCGTTATTTAGCCTTGATTTTTTGTTGTATGGGTTCCATGACTTTTGCAACTGCATCTTGGATGGAGGTGGTGTAATGTGCTTCTAGATATGTCACTCTTTTCTTGAGGTTTTCCATAGATTGAGCACTTATAGCTACCATACAATTGCCTAGGTAAAAATTTTGGTTTACTTAAAATTAGTATGGCTACAATGGCTATGAGACAAGGAGTTTGTTGATGTAGGTCACTTGAAAGAACTTCTAAACAAATTGGGAATGATGTACAAATGGAGCATACTGGTGAATGGCATCACTATGATCAACTCACCGTCCTAAATCGTGTAGGCTAGGTCTCTTGCAAGCGGAGTTTTGGGACCACCAATGTTTTTTTTTCACATTGATAGGAGCATTACTCCCAGCTGACCAACACTATGGCAACTAAAATCCAAAATGTTGATATTTCAAAATGTGTAGGAATTTGGTGGTCCCAACTGATAAATACTGCAACAGAAAAAACAAAACATTCTGGATACTAAAAAATGTGTAGGAAGTTGGCTATCCCAACCAGTCAATAATGCGAAGGAAGAAGCCCCAACTTATTTTTACTACAAAACATGTAGGAATGTGACGACCAATAGCAAGAAGCGGGGAAACTATGAGAGTGAGGAGTGTCAGGTGTTGCAATTTGTGATATATGGGAAGGGTCTAATAGCAGTACTCAACCCAATATTTTAGAGAACCAACTAAGGAGGATTGACCATGCCCTTAGCCATACTAGTTGACTACTCTTGGTACATTTGATTAATCTCCCCGAGTGCTATTCTTGGTGTACTGTAGAAACAAGATGATTGATAGCTTATCTAAGGTTAGTTTTAGGGTAACCTGGGGGACTTTTGATATACCAGAGGTACGTGGAAGAGTAGTCCATGTATATTTGATGTCTAATGCACTACTTCTTGAAGGGGTACCAACAAGCGTTACAAGGTACCCCAACATATGTGACCACCTCTTGTAGTTCCTATGTGTGTGCTTCCCCAACCACAGGTTGATGTGCATAATGATAGATCTATGTAGTTTAAAGACTCTATAACACGTTTGTAGTTTATTTTTTTTCTAAAATTGGTGTTGTGGCTGGTCTACGAAAGTGCTCTCATACCACTTTTAATGTTCTTAACCCACAGATATCATCAAAATGCCATAAAATAGTAGAGAAATAATTCCAGAAGTGAGACAATATGGAAATATTTTACTATGAGTAGTAGAAATAATGTTCACTTTCATCTTCGAGGGGGAAACCTGTAGCAAAGAAAAGCTTAATTACAACAATACTCGACAAGACTTCCCTTATTATCTTTGAATATATATGGTTTCAGAGATCCAAAACCCTAACTAGTCATGGTCCCTTACATAATGCAAGTTAACCACTTTATTTATTATCTATGGCCCGTTTATTCATCATCCTTAACTAAACTAACTAATTGTGGTCCCTTTTCTATAATGTGAGTCAACCACTTATAATCATCATTAATGTGGTTAACCACTTACAAGATTTATTTTCTAAACTAACTAATCATGACCCTTACAAGGCCCCTTGGGACTATTACATTAATAAAGGTGTTAGGGTTGAACCCCAACAATTTCAAACCAAAAATTTTAATTTCTCAATCCTTGCTTCACCAATAAGCCTAATCTCATAGGCATGAGATTTGTAGTCATTTTATTGGGCTCCTTTGCGTTTGTTTTTTATATGTTATGGTGGCTTTGATATAAAAACATGCTAATTCTTTTCCTGCAACCTGATCTTTCAATCAACCAACACTTGATTGAATATATATATATATATATATATATATATATATATATATATATATATATATATATATATATATATATGTATATATATATATATATATATATACATATACATATACATATACATATACATATACATATATAGATATAGATATACATATACATATACATATACATATACATATACATATACATATATCTATATATATATATATATATATATATATATATATATATATATATATATATATATATATATATATATATATATATATATATAAGCAATCCTATTATTGAAAAATTCACAAAAGGTTGAAGTGATCTCAAAATTATGACAGTCATATTAATTCTATCACTTCAACTAAATTCAAATAAATTGAAATGATATTGTCATTGCACTATAAATGTGCTTCATGTTTATTCCAACCATTTCACAATGTTATTAAACATTTACTCCAACAACCTAATGAGACAGAGATCATAAATTAATATTTATAAATTCTTTAGCATTTTAGTTATCTATTTCACTCAACAGAAATTACAAAATTCATTGCAGTATCTCATGTTAAAGGCTCCCCCCTTCACCATACCACTTTCTGATATTCATGAAAAACATGCATCAATTTGAAACAACAACTTTCAAATTCAACTAAAGGAATTCTTACCCAATTGCTTTCCTTTACCATTTTACCTTGCCGCATTTCTTCCTTATTAACTTGGTCTTCATTACCAACACTTATAACCAACACCTTTTTAAGATTCCAACTAGTTGTTAACACTACTTCTATTGCAATACTCGGCAGTTCCTTACTACTATGATGGTTCTCAATTAATGACATTTCAGACCAATTAGCATCCTCATACCTTTATTTCACTTCCTCATATTCATAAAATATAGAATATATATATAACCATGCACAATTTTAGTTAAGGAAGCTTCCTTCTCATGCTATTTCCATAGTTATCATGTCACTATCAATTTTACTCATGTGGTCCCAACTAGGTCCACCTAGTTGTTCTGTCACCTTCTTATGCCTTCCAATGTCATTTATCTTATGAAGATGGTTTAATCATGGTCTTGCACTTCTATTTGGTTTTACTCCAATCTTATCTAGTGATTCTTTTATTTCCTTTCCCACACCCAACAAATCACCTAGACCAAACCACAAAATGAATAAGAAAGAATGAAACTAGAGAAAACTCATAATAAAAACACATGAAAGAAATATAAATAAACATATCCATGTCCAAAGTCAACAAGCAAACCAACAACAAAATATAAAGCTAACAATAATAAAAGAGTTATGTAAAACATTCTTAACATTCGTTAGTTCCCAACAAACTTAATACCTTGAATTTTTTCACTTACTAAGTCCATCACCTTCATATGTAGAAAAATTTAGTTTGATTCCTTCCTAGATTTTATAGAAACCTCTAAATTCCATCCTTAGGATGTTTCTTTCTAGCCATGTCATCATGAAATTCCTTTATATCTCCTATTGTAGCTCATTTTAATTTTTATATTTGTAGGAGAAATGTATAGATATGTATTAGTTTCTATATATATATATATATATATATATATATATATATATATATATATATATATATATATATATATATATATATATATATATATATAGCGAGAGAGAGAGAAAGAGAGAGAGAGAGAGAGAGAGAGAGAGAGAGAGAGAGCCATAAAAAATTGTGTTTGATGGTGGATTAAGCTGTTTTAATAGATTTTTATTGGAGCATTAATAACAGGTGGGCCCTAGTCGACAACACTATGTCGAAGTTTGAATGCTGGGCATATTTTCAAGCACGATGGGAGATGGTAATGGGACCCGTGGGATGGAGAAATCGTGATGACACTACATGCCCGACTGTTAGCTCTCCCAATACCCCAAATAGTGACTTTTCAATGCCATTCTGATCAATAGATCTATGGCTAGAATTGGTTGCAGGGAGACTCTATGGGTATTTCCCGTAGTGGAGTTTGCCCCTGTAGGACATCAATAAGTGAGGGTTTTCATCAGCCAGAAAGTGGGATGTCTGTTAGCCATTTACTAATGTATTGTCATCATTCTTCTTCCACCACCTTATCCTCCAAATTTTATTAATCATAGGAAAATCCGATCAAGTTCAGGACTTCCACGTAGCACCCGACCATAGACATGGTTGAGCCAAATCTCTCTTTTAGCCAGTCACCCCCGTGTCATATTCCAAGCATGAATGTAGGATCTCATAGAATAACCAATCCAAGAAAAACCCAGGGAATCCAAAGGTTAAACTGCCTCTATCCTCACCCAACCACGATCACACCAAGACCGGTGCTCCGATCACAACTTAGAATAACTTGGAATGACATCCGGAATCCATCACTATCCTTAAGGAATTTTTCATCTCCTTTTCTCTCAGACTTTACCACAATCCAAACCTGGATCACTATGCCCTAAACCAAGACTGCTCCCTTAAGATTTACCATGTGTCCCACCAAAACTGATCAAGGGATTCCTATGAATTTGGGAATGAACCTTGAGACCACCTCCATCCCACATTCTGAAATCCATCCGGCAATTCCAAAGCTCAAAAACCGAAATAAAAATCCCAACATACCATGGCATCTGGAAAAAGGCTAGGCTAGGCTAAAAACCAATGTCATAACCTGACAAAACAATGCCACCAATAGCAAGAGAACCATACACCAACAAGTAAAGCCATGCATGTACAAACCAATTAGGAAATCACACATGAAAAACGTCACTTGCAAGTCTTCCTACTGAAGCTTATTGATCCTACTTTCCTTTCCTTGTTCCTTGCTTGCCTTCCTTTCCCTTTCTTTCTTGTCCTTTCCTTGATCCAAAGCTAGAGTGCTCCAAGAAAACTCTAAGTGACCAAGAGAGTGAGAGAGGGAGAGAATAATGAGAGAGCTCTGAACTTGAACTTGACAAAAGCCATGAAATGATCCTTAGAAGCCTTTTTATGCATGAGGCCTCTAATTTCTTCATTTTCCATTATTTTCCTTCAATTTCCTCCTCACATGCAACATGTGACCTTTTTCCTTCCTTTCCTCCTAATTTCCTTTATTTTCGTAGATAAATGTGCCAAAAACGCATTTTTTTCCTTTTAATTCCTTTGTCTTACCATTTTAAAATTTACTTAGCCAAAAGCACACATCCATTGTTTCCCACTAAGATATATTTACCCAACATTCAGCTTGGAATAAGTGTCCCTTACCCGTGGCATTATTTTTCCTTTATTAACTTTTATTACATGAACTTTTCACCAGGGTTGTTACAAACAACTTAGTGGACTTTTATAGGAATGCCTTGAAGAAGAATTTGTTGAATAGGTCGTTTGATAGGTTGAATACGTTTTAGATGGGAACTTGAGAAAAAACTGGAAATGGCTGATGTTATATGAAGGATCCCAAATTGTATTCATCACAGGGAACGGGGTACCAAGAACACGGTCAGATACGACAGGTTGACCCAAACAGGCTTGAGGTATTTGACCATAAGGTGGATAATTTCTGGTAGGAGGTTTCCCTCCACCAATAGGATAAGATCCAAATAAATGTTTTGATGAGGCTCATCAATGGGTAAATTATATGGACCTTAATGCCACTCTCCAGCTTATTAAAATCAACTTTTCTCACATTTCTTTACATGTTTTGCTATATTTTTCTTAAAGAGAAGGGTAAATATGAGATGTCTTGTCTTGTGGTCTAATGTGCATTGATTTAAGGTTTTGGAGAAAACTTTGGCTAATTAAAGTGCAGGAACTCGAAGTAGACTAGCAAGAGGGATTTTAGGAGATTGGATTTCCCTCCTTAACTCCTCACTCACTTGAAGATTGCTCCACCAGATCTCATCAACTCAGAGTTACAAGAAGCGAAGCCATTAAGGTCATTGGCAACCAAACCAGTGATAGTTGAAGACCATTTGATCTCGAGTTGGGAGCCAAGCCTCCCTAAATTTAACGAATTTGTTGGTAGCTTCAGTGGTATAAATAAGAAGGTCTAGAACCTCATTAGGATTCGACATTTTTTATTGTAGCCAAAAGGCATTTTCAAGCTAAGACATTGTGTTTCATGATTCTTATGTATTTTTGATATTTTAATGAAAATGATATTCCATTGGTCTAGTGTTGTGTTGACTTAGAGGGTGAAAGATCTTGGGTTAGGGCCCAACCCTAGTTGCAGAGGTTCCTCTTTTTGTACATGTATTCTTAGATTACATTCATAATTAGCTACTGAAGTGATTTTAGTTTTGTTAATCTATAAGTATTTGGATCATTAATTATTTTTCTTCCATTTATGGATAGTTAGATCAATAGTGACAGAATAAATACTTTAGAAAAGATTGTGGGAATGGCTTTCACCTCATCTTCCTTATAGGATCATGACTTGAGGGTTCCATTCGCACAACCCCAAAAATAGACTTCTTGTTTGATTACTACAGAATCTAGCGCTTCCTGATGAATAGATCATTGTTTTTGAGTTTCTTAGGATTATTTGCAATTGTCATGTTAATCTCTTAAGTTTTTTTGTGGGTTCAAAGCACTTCCATTCATGAACTTAGCCATTATCTAATAATAACTCTGTTTTCTCCATTCAATAAATTGCTTCCATGAATAGATTAATTTGTGCATAAATGAAGACAAGAGTACATGTTGTGGCAGTAGCTTCTAATTTGCAGGGGGACCTCATCTCATTTGCCTCATCCAAGTCCCATCCATCCATGCTTCGAAAGTCCACTAAACCCTAAATCTGAATTCTTGTTTTGTAAGAAATATTGTCATTTCCATTGAGAAAATCCAACCAACTTGAAGCATCTGACTGAGCCTTGGATAGTGTTCACCTCCTGCATGCCTTATCTCTCCATCAGATACCTTTCAAACACTTCATTCTACCTTTCCTATCATATCCTAATCTTTCGGCCTGTTTCCTATAGTAAAACAAGGCATCATGTAGTAGAATTAGGACATCCTGTAGTAGTACTTTAGGAAACCCTGTAGCAGCCTGTTTTAAGCCCGAAATTAGAAAAACTTGTCATTGGAGCTTAGATTAGGCCTCCAATTGGCTTCCATACCCTTGATACTAGTCGATACCTTTCCCTCCATACCTTTCTCTCATGCCAAAGAACAAGTGAAAATTAGAATTTGCATTCATAAAATTAAAACATCAAAAAAGGTTGTTTCTACAATTCCTAAATTAGCACATGCATGCTATAGTCATAATACTTCTTATATCAGATTCCATGCTTAGTTAGTCTAGATCATCACATGTTATAAACAAGGTTAAGCAAGGTTTCTTTTACAAGAAGAATGTGCAAATGTGTATATAGGTGATTTCATGTCCCTTTACAACATCTTCCAATTCAGTCTTTCATTCCTTCAAGTAGGAAACATTCATTTTCTTTCATTCAAGATAATTTTCCCTTCTCCGTTTGGTAGTTAGACTTATTCTAGTCCATAGAGACTAGTTTGAAAAACTGTAGTGGTCTATCGCCCCAGTTGAAAAGTGACAAAGAGTAGACCATTGCATATACTATGTATACAAAACTATCACCTCCAAGTTGTATTAACCCCAAGTTGATGAAGTAAAGTTGGTAGCCCCAAGAGTTACAACATTCTTGCTACAATAGTGGAGCTCATCACTTTTTGGCGCAATTGTCGGGGAGGCATCTAAGTAGATGTGATTTCTACTTTCTTTCTTTACTTATTTCTTTCTAATTCTGAAAATAGTTCCATTGAGAAAATAGTTGCAATATTTTTCTTTCTTTCCAATTTTGCAATTATTTCCATTAAGCAAATAGTTGCAATTTGGTTTTTCTTTCCTTCCATTTTGCAAGTAATTCAAAAAAACCCTTAAAAGAAAACAAACTCCTTTCGTTCCTCATAGGACTAGAGAAAAGTTAGAGAAATTTTTACCAAATACCCCCACTACATCAAACAACCAATCTTCCCTCTTCTTCGGTGGTTGTGAGATAGGGGACCCATTAGGAAAACAACCAGAGATTTTTGAAGAGCCTATCGAGGAAGAAGAAGAGACCATTCCACAAGCTTACACCATGGCTGAAAATAGAAATGGGATTGGAGAAACAGAAGGAGCTGAGAATAGAGTTGAGAGTGCTTTTTCCATCAGAGAAACTCATGGGGATGCTAGGATGAAAAAATCCCCTCTTCTCTTCCTCACTTTCATGGCCACACCTCAGAATACTTGGACACCTTTTTGTTCAATTTTGTTGTCATATGCAGAACTTATGATTACACCTTTGATGACCAAAAGTTGAAATTGTTCCCATCCACTCTCAAAGATGAAGCCTTGTGTTGGTTCATGGGTATACCTAGGGACAATATAACCACATGGGCTCAGATGCAACATGCCTTCAATAATAAGTATAGGGACTATTTCAGGTCCAAAGATACTAAAGAGGAAGTTTTTAGAATGCCCTTGGGACATGATGAATCTTTAGAAGATTATGAGGAAATATTCCAACTCAGCTACAAAAGGGCCAGGTGCACCCTTGATCCTGAATCGTTTAAGCTAGTCCTTCTTAGAGGGATCATGTAATATCTCCTAGACACACTAAACCTTTTTTCAGGTGGGGACATCTATCAGTTACCCTATGATGATATCACGTCAATTTTCAAAAATCATTCTAGGGCAACTAGAAAGAAGGGTAGGGCTAGTCAAGCTTTGGCCAGTTCATCTTCCTCCAACACATCCCTCAAAATTGAAATTGGGAACATGTTGGAATACTTTAAGAGTGAAATGATGCATACCCTTTCTCTGCAAATGGACACCATGCAGATCAAGAAGCAGGAGGAAGCAGAGAGATCCTTAGTTTTCTTCTACCCTAGGTGCACCAGGAGGCACCCTAAGAACAAATGTCCATTAAATTTCATAGAAATCTACTCGGTCTATGAGGAGAACCACTCCACAGATAAGTTCCCTTCTCTTCCTGGATTAAAATTTGTGTATTAGGGAATTGAAGGGGTGACTGAAAAACTCCGACACATCAACCAAAGGAGGCCTCATGGACCTCGACCATACTAGCAAGGCATGCAAGGGGCATCCTATTCATATTACAACCCTAACCAGAATACATCCATTCCCCCTTGGTTCCCTCCTGCTCATTCTTCATGTTCTACACCTTCTTCCTGGTCTTTTGCACCAAAATATCATTCCCAACCTGCCAACCAACCATTTCAGCCATATGCTCCTCCACAACCTAAGTGGAATGCACTATCCTAAGGGTGGAGGCCCCAATACAACTAAGCTCTAGCTTTACTGCCTCCACCTCCAACTCAACCACAACTCCTACACCCTACTCCACCTAAGCAACCTCAGATGCATGCTTAACCAAATCCGAACACAAAAAAAAGATAGGCACAATAGGTCTATAGTGGAGAAGCATCCTACCCTACCTATGCCATGGAAATTTAAGAAAATAACCTCAAGTCTGGAAGACTGCTTCTAGATAATCAACCTCCATCTCCACCTGAGGAGTGTGAAGAGGAAAAGGATAAAAGCGTTCCTCAAGAAAATTCACCTCCTTTTCCTGAGAGATTAACCCATCCTCTCCAACACGCCCCAAAAGAGACTGAACTTCTAGGTGAATTGAAAAACCTGTGTTAAAATCCTACTTCTCCAAGCTATTAAGGATTTCCCCATCTACAACAAGTTAATCAAGGATAAGTGTTTCAAACATCCAGGAAGGAAAAATAAATACACCGCTACCATTAATGTTACTGGACAACTGGACAACTTAATGTTGGGGTAGGTGATTTTCCCAAAGTATCTAGATAAAGTCCTGTAGTAGATGTACACATCGATTCCATCATTGTCACCCATACCTTGAATGATCTTGGGGCTATCATCAATGTGATGACTAAGGAGACTCTGCTTAAACTGAATCTCCACGGATCATTAAGAAATACCACAATAGTCTTGTAGCTCATGGACAGGTCCACAGTAGATCCTGAGGGAGTTGTTGAGGATGTGATGGTCTCCATTGATTCCTAGGAATACCCTGCTGACTTCTTAGTTCTCCAACCTAAGAAAAAGTTCAACGGTTATCCTCTCATCTTGGGGAGACGATGGTTAGCCACTATCGATGCTTACATAAGTTGCAGGGCTAAGAATATGACCATCAAAAATGGGCATTTGTCTAAACAATTGGTTTTGTACCCTCCTTCTTAACCATATCTAGAGCATGACTTACCATTATGGTTAGAAGAGGAGGAACAATATTAAGTCTACTCTTCCCCAATATGTACCCTAGATCCTAGTATAGGAGGGGGGCAACCTGATGAAGATGGCTTGATTGAGAAAATCCTCCAGAATCAGCCCCCAAAACCATGTCTCTTGAGGATTTAGTGCAGAAAGATGAAGATAACCCTTGGAATGATATGTGACTAGCTAAATCAAGCCCTACTCATGTCAAGATGATAGAATTTGGCCTAGTTTGAACATTGAAAATAAACCCCTCTCTCTCTCTATACATCAGGAAGAGGAGTTATGTGATATGCTAAGAAAGAATCTAGCTGCCTTTGCCTGGAGTTACAAGGAAATGAAGGGGTGCACCCTTTGGTGTGTACTCCCCACATTTACATCAAGGAAGGCTGCAAGCTAGTGTGCCAACCTCAGAGGAGAATGAACCTAGCCCTAAAGGATATAGTCAAAGAAGAACTAGAAAAGTTGTTGGATGCAGGGTTCATTTACCCCATCTCTAATAGTGAGTGCGTGTCTCCTTTGGTTCTAGTTCCAAAGAAAAATGGGAAGTGGAGGATCTGTGTGGATTACAGAGAGCTAAACAAAGCCACAAAAAAGGACCACTTCCCTCTACCTTTCATTTACCAAGTATTAGATGGTCTTGCAGGAAATAAGTTCTTCTCTTTTCTTGATGCATTCAGTGGTTACAATCAAATCTAGATTGACCCAAAGGACCAAGATAAAACCACCTTCACCTATCCATGGGGCACCTTTCTTATAGGGTCCTTCCTTTTGGGTTATGCAATTCCCTTGCCACTTTTCAGAGGGCAGTCCTAAGAATATTTGTAGAGTTAGTCCATGACTCTGAGGAAATTTATATGGATGATTTCACCCTCTATGGGTGTGATTTCCTGGAGGCTCTCTCTAACTTGGGAAAGGTATTAAACAAATGCATTGAAATGAACTTATCCCTTAGTCCATAGAAGTGTGAGTTCTTGGTGACTGCAAGGACTATTCTCGGTCACTCAATATCCCATGAAGGATTGTAGGTAGACCCAAATAAGATAGATATCATAAAGAGGGTCCCTACTCCTCAGAAGCATAGGGATTTCAAAAGTTTCTTAGGCTTAGTCGGATACTATAGGAGATTCATAAAATATTTCAACAAGGTAGCCTCACCTTTGTTTGGACTATTGGCCAAGGACTCTGAATTGTTATAGTTAGGAAGTTTCCAAGAGGCCCTAGAAACCCTAAAGGACAAGTTGACTACTGCACCTATACTTTGAGGCCCACATTGGGCTCTTCCTTTTCACATCCATGTTGATGCCTTTAACAAAGCCATAGGAGAAGCTCTGGGCCATATAGCTGACAAGCTACCTTATGCCATTTAATTCATCATCAAAAATCTATCTAAAGCTGAGTTGGACTACATTGTGACTGAAAAGGAGCTCCTAGTTGTTGTCCATTCCTTGAATAAATTTAGACATTACATTATTGGTTACTAGACCTTTGTACATACTAACCATGCTACTATTAAATATTTGATGAACAAACCTGATGTGAATGCCTAAATTATTAGATGGTTCCTTCTTTTACAACAATTTTATCTAACTATTATTGGTAAGCCTGGCAAAGACAATGCAGTTGCATATTTTTTGTCCAGATTAGCTTTTTTTACAGGTGAGGAAGGAATGGTCGATGACCAATTGTCATATGAGCATTTATTCTCCATTTCAGTTCTCTCTCCATGGTTTTCTGACATAGACAACTACTTAGTGTTGGGTGTGGAGCCTGATTATCTTCTGCATTCAAAGGTATCGCCACATTGGACCCCAGTTCATAATGGGGCAGAAACATCACCCGTAAAATATTTGTTGCAAGGGGGGTCTGGGGGGGAGGGGGGGCAGCTACAACCTTTGGGAGCCCCCCCCCCCCAGCAGGGGGATCGGGGGTAGCGCCCTCAAAGCTAAGAATATATGTAAAATTTCCTTATAAAATGTTGTAATTTCATAGTCAATCTGGGTTGTTCATTAGGCGAAGATCTGACGGTAGAAGTTATGTTTAATTTAAGGTTTTTTGCCCTAGAAGGCAACCCCTCACTATATATGAGGGAATTGTATTGCGTCTATGTAGATTTGTATTCTAAGTGAGGAAGAGAGAGGAGATTGAGAGCGAAGAGGGAATTACAGCAGATCTGCTATAGGTTGTATCTCTTTAGTTTGCTAGATAGGAAGGACTGGCTGTTTCTCCATGGACGTAGCCCAAACTAGGTGAACCACGTATATCTATGTCTCTCCTATTTTATGTGTTTTCTATGTTTATATTTCTGCAATATTTTATGTGTTCCATTGCTCTGTAATATATAATTTTCTAACAATTGGTATCAGAGCCGAAGGTATTTTTGGTTGATAAACTCGCAAGAGAGAGGGGTTCCTGGTTCGAGTGGGAGCAATGGCGGAAGATGGTAGGTTTTGGGTCGAAAAATTTAATGACCAAAACTACTAGCTGTGGAAGACGCAGATGGAAGATTATTTATACCAAAGATATCTGTACCAACCATTAAGCGGAAAGACAAAGAAGCCGACAAGTATGATAGACATAGAATGGGATATTCTAGACAGAAAAGCACTTCGAACAATATGTCTATGCCTAGCAGCATCGGTAGCACTTTAAAATTTAAAAGGAAATGACAACAGAGGGTTTAATGTCGACATTGGCCAAACTATATGAAAAACCCTCGGCCTCAAATAAGGTATTTCTTATGAAGCGTTATTTTAAAATAAAGATGTCAGAAGGTGGATCTGTTGCTGATCATTTAATTGAATTTAATACAGTTACCAGTCAGTTAAGTTCTGTAGGGGTAACTTTTTATGATGAAGTTAGGGCTCTGTTATTTCTGTGCTCATTGCCAGAAAGTTGGAATGGTTTAGTTATGGCCATTAGTAACTCTGTCTCTGGATCTAGTACTTTAAAGTTTGATGGCGTTGACAGTGTAATCCTTAGCGAGGAAATGCGATGGAAAAGCTCCGGTGAGACATCAGGTAATGCTTTGACTATAGAGACTAGGGGAAGAAAAATGGAAAGAGGAAAGAGCCCTGGATATCGCAGTAAGTCAAGAAAAGGTAGATCCAAGTCTAGATCAGGGATAGTGTGCTGGAAATGTGGGAAGAAAGGACACCTGAAGAAAGACTGCAAGTCTCGAAAGGGAAAATAAGGAGATTCCCAGCAAGAAAATAATCATGAAGCGAATGCAATAGGTGATGTGTTACAAGATGCTTTGATTCTTTCATTAGAAAATATTATTGATGCTTGGGTGGTAGATTCAGGGGCCTCATTCCATGCCACACCTGATAGGAAACATTTGTATGATTATGTTCAAGGAGATTTTGGACAGGTTAAATTGGGTGATGATAAACCCTGTAAATCATTGGAATGGGTACAGTTTTCATAAAACAACAAAATTGAAATCAGTGGCTATTGAAGGAGGTAAGGCATGTTCCAAATCTAAAGAAAAATCTGATTTCAATAGGGCAATTGGGAGGTGAAGGTTGCGTAACAACTTTCACAGATAAAACCTAGAAGGTCACTAAAGGATCCTTGGTAATAGTGAAAGGAGGAAAGGTTGGTACATTGTATTTATGCAATGGTATTTCTAATTACGTTATTGCTTTAAACTCTATAGGAGAAGATATGACATTGTAGCATCATAGGCTCGGGCACATGAGTGAGAAGGGGATGCAGATTCTTCACTCAAGAAATTTGTTGCCAGGTTTGAAGCATGTTGATTTAAAATTCTGTGAGAATTGTGTTTATGGAAAATAGAAGAGAGTCAGATTCCTTAGAGTTGGGAAAGAAAAGAAGAGCGAAAAAATAGAGCTTGTGCATACAGATATATGGGGACCTGCTCAGGTATCATCTCTTGGTGGCTTTCGTTACTATGTTACTTTTATTGATGATGAAACCAAAAAAACCTAGATTTATTGTATTCGAAATAAATCTAATGTATTTGATACTTTCAAGAAATGGAAAGTTTTGGTTGAAAATGAGACAGGAAAAAGGTTGAAGTGTCTCAGATCATACAATGGAGGTGAATATTGCAACAATGAGTTTGATAGGTACTGTTTAGAGAATGGAATTCGTAGAGAGAAGACAATTCCAAGAACACCACAAGAAAATGGTGTGTCAGAAAGGATGAACAGGACAATCATGGAGCGTGCAAGGTGCATGAGATCGCATGCAGGATTGCCTTTACAATTTTGGGCAAATGATATAGATACTGTTATTTATCTAATAAGCAGAGGGCCTTCAAGTTCCTTGGATGGTGGTATTCCAGAGGAGGCATGGACAGGTAAAAAGGTAAACTACTCTTTTTTAAATACTTTTGGTTGCAACGCCTTTGTCCACATTAATAAACAAAATAGAACAAAGCTTGAGGCAAAATCAAAGAAATGTACCTTTATTGGATATGGTGTTAATGATTTTGGTTATCGCTTTTATGATTATGAAAAACACAAAATAATTAGGAGCAAGATGTCATATTCAATGAAAAGGTTTTGTATAAGGATCAGCTGCATGAATAGAAACAGGAAAAAAACAGAGAATACACAGTGCTTGACGAGATCATAGGAAAAGTGATGGTGCCTGAAAATCATAATGATGAAAAGCCAAAACAACAACCACAACAGCAACAAGCACCTAAAACACCTGAAAGTGGTGTTAGAAGATCTACCAGGATAAGTAGACCCCCTGAACGATACTCTCCTTCATTATATTATGTATTGTTGACTAACTCTAGTGAACCAGAATGTTATGAAGAAGCAGTGTCGGTAGAAACCAGGAAGAAGTGGGAGAAAGCCATGAAAGAAGAGATGGACTCCTTAGCACATAACCAGACTTGGGACTTAGTTAGGTTGCCTGCAGGTAAAACAACATTGCAAAATAAATGGGTTTACAAGTTGAAGGAAGAAGATGGAGGTAGAAAAAGGTATAAAGCTACACTTGCGGTGAAAGGGTTTGCATAGAAAAAGGGTATAGACTTTGATGAGATATTTTCTCTTGTTGTTAAATTGACTTCAATCAGAACTATTTTAAGTCTAGTAGTAGTTAAAGATTTGCATCTTGAGCAGTTAGATGTAAAGACAACCTTTCTCTATGGGGATTTGGAGGAAGATATATATATGCAGCAGCCACAGGGATATGAGGTAAAAGGGAAGGAGAAACTAGTGTGCAGGTTGAAGAAGAGCTTGTATGGCTTAAGACAGGCTCCAAGGTAGTGGTATCTAAAATTTGACAGGTTTATGTTTGAACAAGGTTATACTACATGTCACTCTGATCATTTTGTTTATCTCAAAAGGAAAAATGATGGCAGTTATATTATATTGTTATTGTATGTAGATGACATGCTTGTTATAGGTTCTAACATGCAGGAAATAAATGCGATCAAAAGAAAATTGGCAAACTCATTTGCAATGAAGGATTTGGGTGCTGCACAAATCCTTGGTATGAGAATAAATAGAGGCAGGAAGAATCACAAACTAACATTGTCTCAAAGTGAGTACATAGAAAAGGTGTTGAAAAGGTTTAATATGTAGAATGAAAAACTAGTTAGTATACCTTTGGCTAGCCATTTCAAATTAAGTAAGGAGGAGTATCCCAAGACTCAGGAAGAAATGGGTCATATGTCTAAAGTTCCATATGCATCAGCAGTTGGAAGCCTAATGTATGGAATGGTCTGCACAAGGCCTGATATTGCACATGCAGTGGGAGTTGTAAGCAAGTACGTGAACAATCCAGGAACATAACATTGGACGGCGGTGAAGTGGATTCTCGGGTATTTGAGAGGCACCAAAAATCAAGCATTATGCTTTGTTGGTTCAAACATTACTCTATAGGGATATGTTGATGCAAATATGGCAGGCGATACAGGAGGAGCACAACTGGGTATGTGTTTACTGTAGGTGGGAAAACTGTCAGTTGGGTCTCAAAACTGCAAAATGTTGTTGCAATCTTAACAACAAAAGCAAAGTATGTTGTTGCTATAGAGGTAGTAACGAAATTATTTGGTTACAAAGGTTTCTGGATGAATTGGGTAAGAAGCAGGAGTTGGGCAAGTTATACAGTGATAGCCAGAGTGCCATACATCTTGCAAAGAACTCCGCATTTCATTCCAAGACTAAACATATATAGCTCAAGTACCATTTCATATGGTTAGCGTTGGAAGATGGACAGTTGAAGCTGGAAAAGATACACATTAGCCAGAATCCTACAGATATGTTAACAAAATTTGTAACCAGGGAGAAACTAAGAATTTGCTCAGTTTCAATTGGTCTTCAAGTATGATGAAGAAGATGAGAAACAACCAGGTCCAAAGTGGATTCATTGCCCAGCAAATGAAGCAGTAGTGGAGTTGCTATAATCAGTCTCCAAGTGGGTGATTGTTGGGTGTGGAGCCTGATTATCTTCTGTATTCAAAGGTATCACCACATTGGACCCCAGTTCGTAATGGGGCAGCAACATTGCCCGTAAAATATTCGCTACAGGGGGGATCCAGGGGGGGAGGGGCTGCGACCTTTGGGAGCCCCCCCTAGTAGGGAGATCAGGGGTAGCGCCCTCGAATCTAAGAATAGATGTAAAATTGCCTTGTAAAATGTTGTAATTTCGTAGTCAATCTGGGACGTTCATTAGGCAGAGATCTGATGGTAGAAGTTATGTTTAATTTAGGGTTTTTTTCCCTAGAAGGAAACCCCTCACTATATATGAGGGAATTGTATTGCATCTATGTAGATCTGTGTTTTGAGTGAGGAAGAGAGAGGATATTGAGATCGAAGAGGGAATTACAAAGAATCTGTTGTAGGTTGTATCTCTTCAGTTTGTTGGATAATATAAAAGGAAGGACTGGATGTTTCTCCGTGGACGTAGCCCAAACTGGGTGAACCACGTATATCTGTGTCTCTCTTGTTTTATGCATTTTCTGTGTTTATATTTCTGTAATATTTTGGTCGATGACCAATTGTCATATGAGCATTTATTCTCCATTTCAGTTCTCTCTCCAAGGTTTTCTGACATAGATAGCTACTTAGTGGCTCCACAATTCCCTCCAAATCTGTCCTCCAAGGAAAAGATCAGAATTATAAGGAAAAGCACCACATTAACTTGGATTGGGGCGATCTCTTCAAGTTGGGCCCAGATCAAATTCTGAGAAGATGTGTCAAGGGGAGGAAGTTTTTGACATCCTTCTAACCTATCATAATGGGACTTATAGAGGTCACTTTGTAGCCAAAAGGACAACCTTAAAGGTACTACATGCTGGCTACTATTGGCCCACTCTCCACCAAGATGAAAAAATATATACCAGCCAATGTGACCGGTGCCAAATAATAGGGAGACCTACTCCCAAGGATGAAATTCCTTTGTAACCTGAAGTGACTTTTTGAGCCATTTGATAAGTGGAGCATGGATTTCATTGGGCCCATTGATCCTCCATCACAAATAAAAGTACATCATTGTGTGCACTAACTACTTAACAAAGCGGGCTGAAACCAAAGCTATCAAGGTAGCCACATAAGAGAAAATGGTTGAGTTCTTGTGTGTTTTACAAGTTTGGATACCCAAGAGAGCTAACCACTGATCAGGGCACCCAATTCACCTAACACATGTTTGATAATATGTTAAGCCAACATAAGATCAAGCACGGGAAGTCCACTCCTTACCACCCTCATGCCAATGGACAAGTATAAGTCACCAACAGAGCATTAGAAAGCATTCTGACAAAAGTGGTGAGTAGCAGCAAGACATATTGGGATGACATATTAGTGGAGGCCACTTGGGCCTACAATACAACTTGGAAGACAACCACTGGCTTCACCCCTTATGATTTTTTCTATGGAAAGAAGTCCCTTCTCTCCATTGAGTTTGATTACAACACTTTAAGGATGGCAGCGCAGTTGGATCTAGATGTTACAAGGGCATATCAGGAGAGGTTTCTCCATCTCAATGGGTTACATGAATTTAGGATGTAGGCCCTCATGCACACAAAGGTGACTCAAGTACAAAGAAAATTCTCGCATGACAAAAATATTAGAGACAAATTGTTTCAAGAAGGTGATTGGGCTCTGCTTTATGAATCTAGGTTGAAGTATTTCAAAGGCAAGTTGATGACAAGATGGTTGGGCCCATATGTGATAGAAAATTGCCATGACAATGGGGTTTTTCAGATAAGAACCATTGATGAAGAAATTATCCCCTTTCTTGTCAATGGGTATAGATTGAAAGTCTACAAAAAGCCTTTATCCAAGGAGTTCATCAGTGGTATCAATAAGGAAGTATTGATGATTGAAGGAGTTTTAGCTTCCACCTCAACAACTTCTTGAAGACTATAGAATTTTTTTTTAGAAAAAAAAAAAAAAAAAAGATAAAAATATGAGATGCAGGTGAAAACCTCCATGAGGCACCTGAGGCCCACTCTTGAGTTGAAAACCTCCTTAAGGCAACCCAAGAGTTAAAAAAAGAAAAAGAAAAAGAGAAAAATAAAAGACCCCTATGTGAAAACCTCCTTTGACGCACCTAGGGAAGGAAACCAGGATGAAAAACGTGTTTGAGGCATCCTGGTTGTCTTTCAAAAAAAAGAAAGAGAAAAGGAAGAAAAAAAACACCAAAAATAATGGCAGGTACCTCAAACCTGCCCACTCATAACAGTTCTTGTTTTTGCAGGTTTTCAAGCAATTAATGAACACAAAGTTTAGAGAAAAACAAGCCATGAAAAATCCCTTTTTTATTCATTCATCTCATCTCCTCCATGAACCCCATGTTTCATTCATCAAGACTCATCTTCATCCATAAAAAAACCATTATTCAGACAATTATGTGACTTCTATAGGATTTCCTGTAGTACTACAAGAAGTGTTGGAAATCTACAAGAAAGGAAGTCGGATTGAAAAATCATGATGCAGGCCTATTTTGGATTGAAAAAGAATGCCATTGACTTCACCACATATCAACCAACACTATTTCATTACTATGTCACCCTCTGTGTCCATCAAGAAATTCACTTAGAATAAGAAAAACATATATGAAAAAATATAGAAAACAAACAAAAAGAAAAGAGAGGAGACAAATAAATATCAAAGGGGCATACCCCTAGCAGCCCACCTCACCTACCACTCCATGGCCACACCTTGCACTCCCTTCAATATATATTCACCCTCCAAGCAAGAGGAAGACCACAAAAATTCAAGATGAAGCAGCAACAGTATCCAGGGTTTCTTGTAGCAGCCTATTTTGAAGCAGCAGCAGTCTCCAGGTTCATCATTCAACACACATGCATTGGAAGAATAGCAGCACACCTGCATGTTATATGGCACCTCTCCAAAACTTAGAAACAACAGAAGAAGCCAACACCTGCACATCACAACAAGAAGATAAGCTATTAGCATAATAAAATCAATAAAAAGAGAGCAGAAAAGAAGATCTACTTGAACCATAAGCAACACAACAGAGCCACCCTCCAACATGCCTCAACAAAGAAAATGAAGCCACAGGTATGTCAACTCATCCACATTGTCTCCTAAGTATGAATATGATTAAAAATATAGGAATATGAAAAAGTTAGTTTTATAAGCTGAAGGTGGCCAGTTAACTTGGACACCCTCAGCTCGATAAAAAAGTTAAAGTGCTAGTCAACTGAACACGTGGCAAGGTCACATCAAAGTGAATAAATCAGAAATGTGGTCAAGTTACATTGTATAGGAGTGGGTGATGATTACGAGAAAGGGTTTCAGGATAACTAATAGTGGTCCAACGGTCCAAAACGAGAAACACGTACTTAGCTAGCCATCACATCGCTCAATGAAATCGACCATAAATAGAAATATTCCCTAAGTTTCATGCAAGACATTGTTCATTTTGATATTTTGAGAGCTGGGACCACCTGGAGGAGCCACCGAAGGAAAATCTTGTCTAGTCCATCCTATAATGAGCACCTACAAGAAACACAGGAAAACTATAGGAAACAGTGAGGAAAGCTAGTCTCGGCCATCCTATAGTGGGCACCTACAGGAAAGCTACAGGAAACAACAAAAAATTGTCAAAAATGCTGCGAGGGAGTGCCTAGGGCTCAACTACTCAATAATTATCCTCAAATAAGGTGTTGTAGTAAAAGGTAGGTGTGATATCCTCTGTGCTTTCATTTTGAAAGAGAAAAAAAATGTCATTTCTTTGAGTAATTACAATGTGCATAGAGATAGGCAGAGTTGTGTGGAGGATTTTGTAGAGTAAAGGGAGAATTATAGTCATCACCTTCCTAAAATCTAAACCCTCATCACCTGGGAAAGCTCTTAAGTTATAGCCACCAAAATTCATACAACCAGATTGACAAAGAGAAAATATGACACGGGGTTTCAACAGAAGGGAACCCACCAGAACAACTAGAATACATCAACATCCTCATTTGGTAGAAATATTTACAAGGCATCAATGGTTGGGATTCATCGATCTAATTAGAGGCTATGATGATGGTATATCTAGGGAATTTGCAATGTCACTCATACCTTGAGCTAGAGCCAGTGCCACTACTGTAGTGAGGGCGTTGTTAGTAACAATGACCTCTAAAAGCATTAGTAGGATCACTACACTTCCTCTAGGTTTACAATGGAGAAAAGAGGATAAAGCTATCATCACTCTTGCCAAGAAGAACTTTTTCTTGGAAGATGAGGAACCAATTGAGGACAAAAATGGGATTAGAAGGGAGAGAATTCCATATCCTTGGGATGAAGTAAGTTATCACATTCTCACCTATATTTCTTGTCAGGGAAGGCTTAGTATAGTCTATGGTTACTAGTTTAGACTCCTCCATGAGCTAAGATTTGGATAAGAGTTACCTCCTCATAGAATACTTAGTGTTCCCTACTTTTTTTTACAATCAGTAATATACATGAGCATAAAAGTACAAGAAGGGAAGCATTAGAAGCTGGCACGTCATGGACTGATCAAGCTCATACTAGAGGATGCCCTAAGCCAACTAAGAATCCCTATTATGTGGTCAACATTTGTAGAAATGAACAAAGAAGATGTAATTCAATCCATTGAGTATGAAAGAGACCCTACTTCTAGTGGTGAATAAGAGGAAGAAGAACTAGAAAAATAAGAGCAAGAAGAGCCCGAAGAAGGGGAAGAAGATTCTAAAGAAGAGGAACACAGAGAAGAAGAAGAAGAACCAGAGGAAGAACAAGAGACAGAAACAAATGAATTAGAGGATGAAAAGGACAATAGGGAAGAAGCAAAAAAGGATGGATAAAGTCATAAAATACATGGCAAGGAAGGAGAGGAATCCCCAAGAGTGTCTCTTGAGCCCACAAAGAAGGAGGCGGCTGCTGCCTTGACTTCTTTAAGTACACCTATAAAATTAACAAGAAATAGGTAGAGGAAGACTCCCCTATACTTCAGAACAAGGAGGAGCACCAAGATAAAACAAGGGAGACCTCAAACACCTATTAAGACTCCTATAACCATTGAGGACTCACCAAGAGAACAAGAAAAGCTAGTGCCTCTAGGAATGAGAGGTGAAGAGGGTACATCAAATTAGGCTTCCCCAAGGTCACCAATCATCTATGTTAGGAGGCCTTTCGCTAGTTAAGTCTCATAAAAACAAATTAAAGAATCTTTGACCATTGTTCAAAAAGGGAAAGGCCTCCTACATGAAACACAAACATTCCTACGGGAAACCTTATCAAATCTATAGGAAACACAAAAACAGGAGCAAGAAGGACAACAAGGACAAAGGGAAGGAAAAGAAGTAGCAACACAAGTACAAGGGGAGATAGATACTCCACAGATAGTAAAGGGAGAGTCCCAAGAGCTGAAGGAACCTAGCCCATAGCCAAATTTCATCTCCTATTAAATATTCATTGAGGGAGGCATAATAATACCACAGAAAATTTCCATCCCTCTATTCTTTGAGCTTGAAAAAGAGAGAGCAAGGATACATCGCTAGATGCAAATTTCTTGTAACAACCCTAGTGAAAATTCCATGTAATAAATGTTAAAAACAATAATCTCGAATGATTGGGACACATATTCCATGTATGGTGGGGAAGGCATCCTAAGGGGTGTTCATTTGGTTGTTTATGGCTAAGGAAATTGGGAAAGGCAATGGCTAAGGCATTAAAGAGGCAAAAAGGTATTTTGACACATTTATTTATGAAAATAATGGAAATTAGGAGAAAAGGAAGGTGAAAGGTCACATGTTGCATGCGAGAAGGAAATTGAAGGAAAATAATGGAAAACGAAGAAAATAGAGGCCTCATTAATAAAAGGGACTATGAGGATCAATGAGAAAAACTTGGTCAGTTCAGTTTTGGAGCTCTCTCATTATTCTCTCTCTCTATCTCTCTCATACACTTGGTTACTTATATTTTTCTTGGAGCACTCTTGGAGGGGGTGGAATACTTGGATTCTTGTAGCAAGAAGGCAAAGGAAGAGTAGGAAAGCGCAAGAAGGCATCGACATCAGTACCTACATCATATTTTCTTGTAGGTACCGAGTTGCATGTATGATCTCTTCACTAATTTTGGCATCATGGAACATGCATGGCACATGCATGTGGTTTCTTGGTTATGATCTACCATTGGCATGGAGGATGGCCGAGATCAATAGTAGATTGCCTATCCTTGCCATTTCCTGGATAGCAATGGTGATTGTGGGTTTACTTTCATTGCTTTGTTTTGGTTGGTTCTCATTTTTCCATAGCTTGGGTTGAGTTACTAGTCCTGGAAGCCCTGGTTGGACAAACACTTTGGAATACCTTGGTGGGTTGAGTTACTAGTCCTGGAAGCCTTGGTTGGAAAAATGCTCTAGAAGACCTGTATAAGCTATGGGTTGAGTTACTAGTTCTGGAAGCCTTGGTTGGACAAATGCTCTGAAAGTCCTGGACGAGTTTGGATTGATGTGTTCTATGAGATCCCACATTCATGCTTGGAATATGGCACCGGGGTGATTGGATGAAGAGAGACTTGGCTCGGCCAATCTATGGTTGGGTGGAATGTGGTAGTCCCATCTCCGGTTGGTTCATTGCATTTATTAATGAAAAAAAATCATTCCCTTGATTTTCATGTGAAAGTATACTGATGTATATATGGATTTTGATGGCTGATATGTTTATTGTATTTCTGTTCCTATTATGTAGTTTATATGCACATTTACCCCGGATGGTGTTACATAGTGGTATCAAAGCATGGTTGTGTTAGTGTTAGTCTTTGCAGCCTTCCTCCAGTGATCAAACATGCTCTTGCAAAGTGATTTTAAGGTGTCAAGGTCAAATTTTGTCATTTCAAAGAGTCTTCAAGCAAAATTTGGTCACTAGGCATTAGGTCTAGGGTTTGTTTTCACTCTTTTCAAAGTTGTCCAAATGGTAGTCCATGTCATCATTCAGCTGAGTGTATCATCATTCAGAGGGTTTTCATCATCATGTCAAGTTCCATTGGGTCATTTTACAGCTTATTCATGCTTCAATTGTGCCTTGGTAAGGTCCATTTCCCTCTCCTAGGGTTTTGGACGTAATTTCTCTTGAATGGTCAAATCATCAAAAAAATTTGTATCCTGACGTTCATACACCTTCCCCTATCATTAATGTACCTTATTAAACACTTCCCATCACTGAGATTCCCAAATTCCTCATTTTTCCACAAACCCTAGTTTCTTGCCACAACTTGGCAATTTTCTAGGCTATGCCTGTGTTTTGCCCTTTTGGACCCCTTCCCCTCACTCGATCTCTGAGATTCCACTTTCCCCTACTTCCCAACATCCCTCCCTACTTCCAAAAATTTCCCCAAGAATTTAGAAGCCCCTTATCCCCTTCATTTCGCTTCATTTCGACAAAATCCCTTGTTTCATACATCGGGATAGGTTTCACTCAAATGATGTTTCAGAGCCATAAATGATGAATTTTCGAAAACTGAGAGAGGTTTTTGTTCAAAACATGACAAGGAAGTAAAACCTCCTTCACTTTTTACACAGGTATAATTTTTTTGGAGAAATGTTAAGAATACCACTGCCTCAGGAGAATTGATGCACCTGCTGGAAGTAGTGTTGGGAGATTTAATTTCTAACAAGGAAAATGAACTCCAGATTGAAAAATTCCACTTGGGTTGGAAAGTAGACTCCAAGATATTTCCAACAAGCTATCACACGTGTAATTTGGACACCGGAAAGGCCTCCAAAATCCTCCTTCAAAATGCACTATGTGGCGCGCTACGCATATAGCCCCAAGGCTGGAAAATAACAGTTCATCACCCAAATTCTCATGAAACCACTTCATTTGTCTGCAAGTAAGTTATTTATGCCTGCTCAGTGATTCGTGAATTTGTTATGGTGTTTCGAATGTGAAGAAAACAAGTGTTTGATATGGTGAACATTAAACCCTACCTTATAGCAAATCTGCTCCTAGGGTTATGCATAAAGTTTGAAGATTGTGTTGGTGCTAAATTCTTGCCATTTTTCAACCTTTTCTTTGTATTCCATCACTGCTGTCACTACCACGTGATCATATCATTGTCCCTTCCCCATATTCATTATCCTCATATCCCTTTATACTTTTGGTTCCCATGTGAAATCCCAAACCCTATTACTTACTACTACATTCCTCCATTGATAAAAGCCTAATCTCCATAACATTCAAAGGCTGTTTCTTTGTCCTTGATTCCACTTGACTCACTGATATGTTGCCATTTCATTTCACTCCTGTCCTTAAAAACTACCCCCCATCACCATATCCCATTCCTATCTCACTTATAGGTGTTCTCAATCCCTCATTCCCCTTTGGCACGCATTTGGCGATTGGAGACAAAGACACCAAGGTCTCATTTCTCATTTTCAACAAGCTGAACATACACATTGCAACACCATGACTGACAACAACACATCATACAACCAAGACAGAGATTGCACCACTGAACTACATACACCAAGAGGACACTGAAGCGCCATGAAACACCTGATCCACTCCGGATTTTGGCTGAGGCTTCGTTGGCTAGGCATGATACATGATGGAGGGTCTTCACTCCGAATTTGAGCAAATTCGGAGAAATTTTTGTCATTTTGAAATTTTTTGGTCCCAAAACAGATTTTTCAGCTATATGAGTAGCGCGTCGACGTGCTCGCTTTTGATTGGGACACTTGCTGGAGGGAAACTTTATATTTTTGGGTTTTTCATGGTAATTTATGCATGCTCAAGTATTGCCGAAGCATTTCATCAAGTTCTGGATGATCAAAAGGCCCAAAAACACCATGAAAACCACCTTGCTGCCACCTTTTGCACCAGCAGGAAGTACTTCTGGGAGAATGAATTTTTGGAGGGGCAAATGAGCTTCAAATTGAGAAATTCCATTTGGTTTGGATAGCCAACATCCAGGGCTTTCCAACGAGCTATCATGAGCTCAATTTGGATGTCGGAAAGTGCCCCAAAAACAGGTTGAAAGTCGCGCTACGTATGGCTCAAGGGCGCTACGCATACAGATTTTGGTCAATTTTTCACTTTCCAGCTCAGAATTTCGGCCAGTTATGACCAGTTTCACCTCTTGATGTGATTTTTGACCCAGCTTGATATAATTTGATGTACATGATGTAAACTTGGCACTTATTTACCATATTCTAGATGATTCATTCATAAAATAGCAAAAATTTAATGTAATGAATCAGTTTCCTTCTTTTTAGAGGTAGGTTGTTTTGGTCACCTAGATTCTTGCTCCATGTTTACAATTGGTTCAAACTGCTCCTAGAAGGAGGAGCTCGACCCCTAGAGGTTAGGGAATGGGTTAGATTGGTCTATATGATGTAAATTTTCAGTCAGTAGCAAGGGTTGGACTCTTGGGAAGATTTTGGCACACTATTGTACATATTTTTCATATTTTGGCTAAGGAAAGATCAGAGGTTTTGCAGCACCTGTTGGGATTCTTGTGGCTTTCATTTCTTGATGGTGTTATCTCTTAGTTTATTGTAAGTTCATTCATGTTTAATGTATGCCATTCCCTTCTTATGCTTATGAAACTAAATGAATGAGTAAATGAGGTTGAATCCATTGTTTACAGTGCTCTGCCTTTAAACTTGTTTAGTTTTTGATGTTTTCGCCAGTTTGGAGAGGATCCATGTTCTCCCTTGCCCTCTTCAGCTCCTTGTCGTTCTGATCCATCCATACACCTGATTAAAGGCATCAAGACTACTGCCTACCTCGCCCCAACTCGAATTTTGCAAAGATATGGCCTTATCCCCGGACCCAAAATTGTTTTTTCCCGTTTCTTCAACAAAAACCCAAAAAAAAAATCTAAATCAAACTTTCCTATCTCTTTACTAGCCTAAAATCCGTATTAATTTTGAGTCATCTCAGCCCTTTTGAAGACCTTTTGCCGAGATAGACCCGGAGAGAGCCCTCTCTTGTCCTCGTAGGGCTAGCTACGAGGCTGAGCTTGGTTTGATGTTGCCTTGAGTTTTTCCTTCCTCAGCCTAAGGCAGATTTGAGCGCTAACATAGTGGTGACCATACTGGGGAGAAATTTGCTTATTACTGTCATTTTCTATAGACGGAGTCTGAAGTCACACCAGGTAGCCTTCGAACTGCTCTTGCTCTGCGAGTGCATAGTAGATAAAAGCTGCTTCAGTCAATCTCCGGTTTAGCTTGTGAATGTGCCCCTTGATTTGCGAATTTCCCCAGTACGTGTATCAAGTTCAGATCTGATGGTTGATGGTGAACAACGATCAGACATAAGAAGGCTGAAATCATTCACCTGGTGACTTCATTCACTGAACAAATCCAGAAATTGATGCTTCATGGTGACTTCACTGCAGGGAGATCAGTAGCTGTGAGATTTTCAAGATGGACCGAATCACAAGAAGATATGCTCCCATGAGCCGAGACCACATTCCAGGTTTTCCAAATAAGATGCCCAAGGTAGATTGGTCAAGGAATCTGCCTACGTTTAACGATGATGGTAAGAAGGATGCTGCTTTACATCTAGTTAGATTTCATATGCATATTCGCAAGTTGAAGGTGGATTTTCCTGAAGATTGCTTGATGAAGATATTCCTGGCCACTCTGGAAGGTGAAGCCCAATCTTGGTATGAAAATTTTCCATTGGCCTGTATTTACTGTTTAAAGGATTTTCATGCCTTGTTCATTGAAAGATATCAAGTATCTTACCCATCATTAAAATTAGTTCATGACTGTTGCAAATATGCTTCTACTTTTATTGAAAGCCTTGAGAAATATTATGAAGATGATAATTTCATGGATGATGAGATCATGGAAGCCCTGTATGAAAATCCATTTCAGCAGCATAGAGACGATCATGAAAATTTGCAGCAGGACCAAGATCTTAGTACGGTGGAAAATGAAACAATTTTGCATCTTGACAGTCAACAGGAATTGCATGAAATGGATCAGCAGTATGAGGAAAATCTGTATACTCCTTCACTTGAAATCAATGAAGACAATCACTGTTTGAACAAAAGAAAACAAAAGGTATTATCTCCTTTATCTGAAGATGAGATAGATCTACTTTTGAGAGGTCTTGTTCCAACTCAAGTTAACGCAGATCTGCAGTGTGCACATGGTCAAGAAGGTGATGGTGGACCTTCTTCCTCTTCTGAAAAGGATGACAGTCCTGTAAGCAGCTTTATAGATCAGCAGGTTGAAATTTTCTATATGGATGAAATTGATGAAAGAGAAGAGCTTGTTTCAGATCTGCCCACAGAAGAAGACATCATGAATATTGCAGAATGTGATAATGTTAGGACAGCTACTTCAGTTCTAGATTCAGATTGTGATGACCAAGCATACCTTGTGATGAATCCTGAAAAGGAGAGTTTTTTTGTTGAGATCATAGACAGAGTTTTTGATCCAAATGTTCTCATGCCATAAGAACAGAGCCTGCATGAGGAGGTAATTCAGTCAGTTCATGAAAAGAAAGATGAGATCTTCATTCAAGTAAGTGAAACAGTTCCTTTCGATGAATTTATGGTAGATGATAGAAATGTCATTTTTGCACATCAAGAATCAGCTGAAGTTTCTTTCCTTATGATTGAAGAATGTAATAAGGAACTTGATAATTTGGTTGTGATATCATATGAAAATGACCTACCATATTGTCAGACTACAGAAGATCAGAGCATACAGGATTACCTTTCAGATTCTTCATATGTTTCATGTGTTGAAATGTTTTTACAAGAGGAGATATGCTCATCTACCTATTCAAAGTTTTTTGAAGCCCAGGAGCATACTTTTACCGAAGTACATGATAAAGACAGATCAGAATCAGAAGAGAAAGACACCTTGTTTCTTCAACAGGAGGTAAATCTTCATGTTTTTCAAGATCCAATGGCAGATTTGTTACAGTGAGCAGTGAAAGTGATTATTGTAGTGTTCAGTGATGAAGGAGATCATGGTCAGCTGTGTTTTTGGATGCCCAGTTATCAGTTTGTATTGTTGACTAGTAGATCTGATCAGGGAAATCAATCAAGAAGCCATCTGCTTGATTGGTTACATTGGAAAGCCAATTATACATGATTGTACATATTTCATTAGTATGCAAGTGGTTGTCATCATGATTCCAAATCTTGATGGATTGCTACCATTTTTCCAAAAGCTTTGTAAAGTCTTGTTTTAAGTCAGTCATGAGTCATTTGTGTTTGGTATGTTGAGTCAGTTTTTTCAAGTTATTTCAGTTTGCCATCGAGTCGGTTTGAGTCAATTTTCAGTCATTTTTTAGTCAAGTTTTCATTCAATAAATGTGTCAAAGGTTTTGTGTTATCCGTTCAAAATAATGATTCCATCGCCCAATGGATGAAGGCACTAGTCTGCTCTCCCAAAGATCTGTCGTTCTTGGCACCTCCAAGGAGCTACCATCCCCATTGGAGCCAATGTTAGTGTCAGTCTTTGCAGCCTTCCTCCAGTGATCAAACATGCTCTTACAAAGTGATTTTAAGGTGTCAAGGTCAAATTTTGTCATTTTAAAGAGTCTTCAAACAAATTTTGGTCACTAGGCATTAGGTCTAGGGTTTGTTTTCACTCTTTTCAAAGTTGTACAAATGGCAGTCCATGTCATCATTCAGCTGAGTGTATCATCATTCAGAGGGTTTTCATCATCATGTCAAGTTCCATTGGGTCATTTTACAGCTTATTCATGCTTCAGTTGTGCCTTGGTAAGGTCCATTTCCCTCTCCTAGGGTTTTGGACGTAATTTCTCTTGGATGGTCAAATCATCGAAAAAATTTGTATCCTGACATTCATACACCTTCCCCTATCATTGATGTACCTTATTAAACACTTCCCATCACTGCGATTCCCCAAATTCCTCATTTTTCCACAAACCCTAGTTTCTTGCCACAACTTGGCAATTTTCTAGGCTAGGCCTGAGTTTTGTCCTTTTGGACCCCTTCCCCTCACACAATCTCTGAGATTCCACTTTCCCCTACTTCCTAACATCCCTCCCTACTTCCAAAAATTTCCCCAAGAATTTAGAAGCCCCTTACCCCCTTCATTTCGCTTCATTTCGACAAAATCCCTTGTTTCATACATCGGGATAGGTTTCACTCAAATGATGTTTCAGAGCAATAAAAGATGAATTTTGGAAAAATGAGAGAGGTTTTTGTTCAAAACATGGCAAGAAAGAAAAACCTCCTTCACTTTTTACACAGGTATAATGGTTTTTGAGAAATATCAAGAATACCATTGCCTCAGGAGAATTGATGCACCTGCTGGAAGTAGTGTTGGGAGATTTAATTTATGACATGGTAAATGTACTCCAAATTAAACAATTCCACATGGGTTGGAAATTAGACTCCAATATCGTTCCAACTAGCTATCACACGCCTAATTTGGACACCGGGAAGGCCTCCAAAAGCCTCCTTCAAAATGCACTATGTGGCGCACTACGCATATAAAAGTGCGCGCTACGCATATAGCCCCAAGGCTGGAAAACAACAGTTCATCACCCAAATTCTCATCAAACCACTTCATTTGTCTTCAAGTAAGTTATTTATGCCTACTCAGTGATTCGTGAATTTATTATGGTGTTTCGAATGTGAAGAAAACAAGTGTTTGATATGGTGAACATCAAACCCTACCTTATACCAAATCTGCTCCTAGGGTTATGCATAAAGTTTGAAGATTGTGTTGGTGCTAAATTCTTGCCATTTGTCAACCTTTTCTTTGTATTCCATCACTACTGTCACTACCATGTGATCATATCATTGTCCCTTCCCCATATTCATTATCCTCATATCCCTTTATACTTTTGGTTCCCATGTGAAATCCCAAACCCTATTACTTACTACTACATTCCTCCATTGATAAAAGCCTAATCTCCATAACATTCAAAGGTTGTTTCTTTGTCCTTGATTCCACTTGACTCACTGATATGTTGCCATTTCATTTCACTCCTGTCCTTAAAAACTACCCCCCATCACCATATCCCATTCCTATCTCACTTATAGGTGTTCTCAATCCCTCATTCCCCTTTGGCACGCATTTGGCGATTGGAGACAAAGACACCAAGGTCTCATTTCTCATTTTCAACAAGCTAAACATACACATTGCAACACCATGACTGACAAAAACACATCATACAACCAAGACAGAGATTGCACCACTGAATTGCATACACCAGGAGGACACTGAAGCGCCGTGAAACACCTGATCCACTCCGGATTTTGGCCGAGGCTTTGTTGGTTGGGCATGATCATGATGGAGGGTCTTTGCTCCGAATTTGAGCAAATTCGGAGAAATTTTTTTCATTTTGAAATTTTTTGGTCCCAAAATAGATTTTTCAGCTATACGAGTAGCGCGTCGACGTGCTTGCTTTTGATTGGGACACTTGCTGGAGGGAAACTTTATATTTTTGGGTTTTTCATGGTAAGTTATGCATGCTCAAGTATTGCCGAAGAATTTCATCAAGTTCTGGATGATCAAAAGGCCCAAAAACACCATGAAAACCACCTTGCTGCCACCTTTTGCACCAGCAGGAAGTACTTCTGGGAGAATGAAGTTTTGGAGGGGCAAATGAGCTTCAAATTGAGAAATTCCACTTGGGTTGGATAGCCAACATCCAGGGCTTTCCAACAAGCTATCATGAGCTCAACTTGGATTCTGGGGAAGTGCCCTAAAAACAGGTTGAAATTCGCGCTACGCGTATGGCTCAGGGGCGCTACGCATACAGATTTTGGTCAATTTTTCACTTTCCAGCTCAGAATTTCGGCCAGTTATGACCAGTTTCACCTCTTGATGTGATTTTTGACCCAGCTTGATATAATTTGATGTACATGATGTAAAATTGGCACTTATTTACCATATTCTAGATGATTCATTCATAAAATAGCAAAAATTTAATGTAATGAATCAGTTTCCTTCTTTTTAGAGGCAGGTTGTTTTGGTCACCTAGATTCTTGCTCCATGTTTAGAATTGGTTCAAACTGCTCCTAGAAGGAGGAGCTCGACCCCTAGAGGTTAGGGAATGGGTTAGCTTGGTCTATATGATGTAAATTTTTAGTTAGTAGCAAGGGTTGGACTCTTGGGAAGATTTTGGCACACTATTGTACATATTTTTCATATTTTGGCTAAGGAAAGATCAGAGGTTTTGCAGCACCTGTTGGGATTCTTGTGGCTTTCATTTCTTGATGGTGTTATCTCTTATTTTATTGTAAGTTCATTCATGTTTAATGTATGCCATTCCATTCTTATGCTTCTGAAACTAAATGAATGAGTAAATGAGTTTGAATCCATTGTTTACAGTGCTCTGCCTTTAAATTTGTTTAGTTTTACATGTTTTCGCCAGTTTGGAGAGGATCCATGTTCTCCCTTGACCTCTTCAGCTCCTTGTCGTTCTGATCCATCCATACACCTGATTAAAGGCATCAAGACTACTGCCTACCTTGCCCCAACTCGAATTCTGCAAAGATCTGGCCTTATCCCCAGACCCAAAATTGTTTTTTCCCATTTCTCCAACAAAAACCCAAAAACAAAATCTAAATCAAACTTTCCTATCTCTTTACTAGCCTAAAATCCATATTAATTTTGAGTCATCTCAGCCCTTTTGAAGACCTTTTGCAGCGACAGACCCAGAGAGAGCCCTCTCCTGTCCTCGTAGGGCTAGCTATGAGGCTGAGCTTGGTTTGATGTTGCCTTGAGTTTTGCCTTCCTCAGCCTGAGGCAGATTTGAGCGCTAACATAGTCAGATTTGAAAGCAAATGTTATGAAACCATCTCAAGAAAAGATAGAAAAGATAGATCAACGCCTTAGAATTTAGCCTCTTCGAGGGGGCAACCTCCTTTACATTACATAAATGAACAATTCTTGGATGATACAAATGAAAAATCCTCCTTTCTATATATAGGAGTCTAAGGAGTCACAATATAATCCAGCCAACCTAACAATAATAATATATAGCCACAAAAATAACAATAGAGGGATTCTATGGGGCACAAAAATAACAACATGGGGGTAATAGGGGCACAACAATATAAATAAGGGGTATAACTACAATAGTAGTGGGGTAATCACTAGTATTATAGGGACCCAAATGCCCCTCTCCTTCAAAAAAGTGTTGTTCTCAACGCTTGAGTAGTTCTGGATACTTCTGCATAAAATTCTCATCCTCCGATGTGGAATCTTCAGCGGATAAGTTCTTCCACTTGATAAGATACTCTGAAATTGATCTATTTCGTAGCTGTCGAGTTCTTGTTTCTGTGACTGCTTCCGGTTCCAATATAATTTTTCCTTCCTCATCAGGTTCTGGCAATATTGTTTGAACTGGGAGCTTGTCGCCTATAACCTTCTTTAAACATGAAACATGGAAAACTGGGTGCAATCGAGAAGCTGCAGGAAGCTCCAATCTGTATGCCATAGTACCAATCTTTTGCAACACCTTGTACGGACCATAATACTTTGGTGATAATTTATTATCCTTCTTAGCTTGCTTGACGGACATTTGCTTATATGGTTGTAGCCGTAGGAATACCCAGTCACCTACATCAAAACTTCTTTCACTGTGATGTTGATCTGCCTGTTGTTTCATTCTATTTTGTGCCAACACGAGGTTATCCTTTAAGAGTTGGAGGACTTGTTGTTGATGTTTGATGTGATGTTCCACTGCCTGAACCTTAGAATTTTCTCTTAAATATGATGTGATGGATGGTGGTTGATACCCATAAAGTGCCATAAATGGGGTAATTTTTGTTGCTGTATGGAAGGAAGTGTTATACCACCATTCAGCCAGAGGCAACCATTTGACCCATTGTGCTTGTTTATCAGATACAAAACAACGAAGATATCCTTCCAAACATTTGTTTACTATCTCAGTTTGCCCATCAGATTGAGGATGATAAGATGAGCTATGAGCTAACTGAGTATCAAGACAAGAAAATAATTATGTCCAAAAATTTCCAGTGAAAATGGGATCTCTGTCACTTACAATAATCTTTGGGTTTCCATGTAGCTTTTGAATTGTTTCCATAAATGCAGTAGAAACTGTACTGGCTATAAATGGATGTGATAATGCACAAAAATGTGCATACTTGTAAGTCTGTCAACTACCACCATGATGACACTCTTTCCCTCAAACTTGGGTAAACCTGTGATAAAATACATTGAAACCTCCTCCCAACGTTGGCTTGGAATGGATAAAGGTTGTAATAGACCCGGTGTCTTAATTGTTTCAACTTTATTTTATTGGCAAACCAAACATTCCGCCACAAACTTTTGAATATCTGATTTAAGGCCATCCCAAAAAAATTCCTTCTTAACCCTGTGGTAAGTTTTTAAAAATACCGCGTGCCCTCCTAAGGGAGAAGTGTGCAATTCCATAAGAATCTTTTGTTTTAGCTGGGAATTCTTACAGAGGTAGAAGCAATCTTTGTACCATAATGAATCATTTTTCCAGCTAAATGTATCAGACATACTGGAATCTTGTTGTATCTTTCGAATAAGTGCCCACACTTCTTCATCATTCTTCCATTCCTCCCTTGCTTCGTTTATCCAATCTGGTTGGATAATAGAAATGGCGCACAACAATGCTTCCACATCCTCATCCTTTCTTGAGAGTGCATCTGCCACCACATTTTGCTTCCCTTTTTTGTAGATGATTTCAAAGTCATAACCCAACATCTTTGTGACCCACTTTTGTTGCTCTTCAGAGGATAATCTTTTTTCTAAAAAGTATTTAAGGCTATCATGATCCGTTTTTACCTTGAAGTGTCTTCCCATTAGGTAGGGTCGCCATTTCTTAAGTGCATGGAGTATTTCCAACATTTCCTTCTCATAAATAGCTTTGCTTAAAAACTTTCCCTTGATTGGACGACTTTCAAAAGCAATAGGTCTTCCATCTTGCATTAGAACAACACCAATTCCATTTCCTGAATCATCACATTCCACAATAAAGGTTTTTGTGAAGTCCGGTGTAGCTAAGACTGGTTCTTGGCACATTGCCTCTTTAAGATGTTCAAAGGCCTTTGTTGCTTCCGGAGTCCATGAAAATGCATCTTTCTTCAATAATGTTGTTAAAGGTGTTGCTATTCTCCCATAATTCCTAACAAACTTGCGATAATACCCTGTCAACCCAAGAAATCCTCGCAGATGCTTTATGGATGTGGGGATTTTCCATTCCTTAATGGCTTTAATTTTGCTAGGGTCTACCTTAACTCCTTCATGAGATACAATATGACCCAAATATTCCACCTCCTGGACTCCAAAGAAACATTTGGATCTTTTTGCATATAATTGTTTCTCATCCAATAGTTGTAGCACCCTGTCAACATGTTCAACATGATCCTTCCAAGACTTGCTGTAGATTAGTATATCATCAAAAAATACTAACACAAATTTTATAAGGAAATGTTTCTTGAAAATTAAAAGCTATTGTACCCAAGGATTGTAGCCATTGGATTCCTAGTACAACATCAGCACCTCCCATTGGAATGGAAAGCATTGGGCTAGTCAATACATATTCTCCCATGGATAGCTTGATATTATGGCACCTTCCAGAGCAATTTATTGTTCCTCCATTTGCAATCATCACTTGACACTCTGGTGCTAGATATAGGAAGAAATTCAATTCTTTTGCTACCCTACAATGAATAAAATTGTGGGTGCTTCCTGAATCAATCAACACTATTACCTTTTTCTTCTTGATTTGTCCTTTTATCTTGATGGTTTGAGGAGTGGTAATTCCCGCCAATGCATTACAAGATATGGTCGGATTTATTTTTTCTTCATCTAGGCTTTGTTCCTGGAGTATATCTTCTTCTTTTGACCTTTCTTGCTCCTTTTCTTCTTCCCCTTCATAATCTATGTAGAATAATTTCTTCTCAGGACACTTATGACCTTTAGTGTATTTGCTATCACAACTGTAACAAAGCCCTTTTGCTCTTTTTTCTTCCAATTGTTGTGGTGTCAACCTTATAGGTTGTGGAAGACTAGGGGCAACAACACTTCCGTCTTTATAGTTGTGAGTGGTATGCTTCCTGGTTGCCATAATTTTGCTTTCCATTTTTCTTGCTAACCTGAATGCCTTCTCTAATGACTCAGGTTCCCAAAGGCGAACATCATGTTGGATATTATCCTTTAAAGACCCTATGAACACATCAATCCTATGCTCCTCTGGAATATCTTTTACCCTTATGTTCAATTTTTGGAACTCCTCAATGTGCTCCATTACTGAACCCTTTTGTTTGAGACTTATCAATTGGCTAAAAAAAGTGTTGCTTTTTGTATCTTCATAATGTGCTATCAATTCTTCCGTAAAAATTGCCCAAGTGATAAATTGTTTATGAGAGAAAATCCATTGATACCATACAAACTGATTTGGTTCCAAATATACAGTTGCCATACGTACCTTTTGTGTGTTTTGCACATTATTGAGATCGAAGAACTGCTCCATCTGTAATATCCATGTGGCAGGATCCTTGCCATCAAACTTCCTCATATCGATTTTTGGAATATGGTGGGTCTTCAATCCAACATTAGAATCTATGGAATCATGATTAACATTACTTTTGTTCACATCATGAGTTTCCTTTACAACCTTTTCACCATTAGTAAGTATTTCTTGTAGAAAATTTGTCAAATCTGTCTTCAAATCTGCCATGTCTGTCTTCAAATCTATCTTCAAATCTGCCATGTATCTCTTCAAATCTGTCTTCGAATCATCCATCTTAGCTTCCATGCCCTTTATCTTAGATTCCATGCCATTTATCTTAGATTCCACGCCATTTATCTTAGCTTCTGTTAGCTTTTGTGAGCGTGACATTTGTTGCACTTGTTCTTGTAATTTTGATATATCATGTAGCATTTCTTCCTCTTCTTCATGAGTCATGCTAGAGCTTTCAGGTTCCTTACTAGGTGTTTGCATTTCCTTTCCTCGGGGCATCAGTTACCGATAATAATGCTTTACTATGCCCTTTGAATTCCGTTAAACCAAGCTTACACAAAAATTTAAAAAAAACTACACACCTTTTTTCACTTTATAGAAGCCTGATATTGAATCTGATGTACCTCTGTAATTTCGGATCATCTAGTTCTAAAATTGCGATCTGTAGTAGCCTTCTGCATCCTCTTTCCAATGCCACAAGTCTGACACAAATTGGATTCTCCAAGGAAGCGTTATGTGAAATCTCCCACAGTGACTTGCTTTTAGACTAGTTCAGTAGAGCGAACTTGTACGATGTTCCACGAGTCACTGTTTCAACCTTTGAATCTAAAATATGCATACAAGAAACTACAGTCCGTCCTCTTTCTATAACTTCTTACGAAATTTCAATCCGATCCTCAGAGAGAAAGTTATGACGATTTTCCCCAGGTCACCTGTTTTGAATGTAATTCAGAAGTTTGCAAAAATACCAACTTCCTCAGATCATATCTCCGCACATATCATGCAAAAAGCTCTGAAATTTGGATCCAAGGTTCAGCACGATTTCTTCTCAAATGGGTTTTTTTTGCGACTTCTGAAACGTCACAGAAAATGAGTTATAGCGAAAATGCCACGATGACCTGTTTGGAGCAGCGAAACCCTAGAATCCAAAGCTCTGATACCAAATGTTATGAAACCAGCTCAAGAAAAGATAGATCAACGCCTTAGAATTCAGCCTCTTCGAGGGGGCAACCTCCTTTACATTACATAGATGAACAATTCTTGGATGATACAAATGACAAAACCTCTTTTCTATATATAGGAGTCTAAGGAGTCACAATATAATCCAACCGACCTAACAATAATAATATAAAGCCACAAAAATAACAATAGAAGGATTCTATGGGGCACAAAAATAACAACATGGGGGTAATAGGGGCACAAAAATATAAATAAGTGGTATAAATATAATAGTAGTGGGGTAATCACTAGTATTATAGGGACCCAACAGCTAACAGGTTGAAACACTTGGACTGGATGGACTCTATCATAGGTATGTAGAATAAAGAACAAAGGATAAATTTTAGACTGTTCTGTCATATCTTCTATAACTTTTCTTCTGTGGAATATTAGAAGTCGAAAATTTGTCCATATTGAAGGAAAATCCCACTGATAATGTTGTAAAAATTTCAGATGTTGGTTCACAATAATTTAGGAATTATGATCCAAGGCAGATGTCCTTCCTGAATACACCTTTAAATAGGTCATGTTGGAATTTCTGAAATAGCTTTTCTTTTGTAGCCTTTCAGAAGCTAAAAAATCATCCATATTTAGGGGAAATACCAATTATTATGTGGTAGAAATTTCAGATATTAGGTCGCAATATTTTAGGAGATATGAGCAAAGGGAGTCGAGCCTTCTGAATGCTCCTAAACTCAGGTCTCAAACAGGTCACGTTGACATTTTTCTTATAACTTTTATTCTGGGCACTCTCAGGAGCTGAAATTTTTTCCACAATGAGAGGAAATCCAACTTATGTTGTGATACAAATTTCAGACATTTATTTTCTATATTGTAGGAGATATGACCAGTGTAAATTGCACTTTCTGGATACTCCTAGAATTGTGCACCAAATATGATTGTGTTGGTATTTTTGTTATAACTTTTCATCTATGAAATCTCAGAAGTTGAAGCTCGAGCCATAGTGAGGGAAAATATGACTAATCATATGGTTTAGTTTCCATAACTTTTACTATTACAGTTTAGGATATATGCATTGAATCATTCACTATATTAGTTTGCATGCAAAGTGTTTGATGAAATGTTTAAATTGTTCAATGATTACTTGCATATAAACTATTTGATAAAATTCCCCAATGAGTATGTTGTTTGTGGTTGGGGATAGTCTTGATGTGTAATAGTATTGCTATAGTTTATATATGCTTACTTTTATGCAAATACTTTGCTATATTAGTTTGCATGTAAAGTGTTTGAAGAAATGCTTACATGCAAATGCAATAGTATAGTGGTTGTTTGAAGAAAATGTAAAAGTATGGTACTTGTTTGAAGAAAATGTTATTTTTAGATGGGATAGTATTGTAGTATGATAATATGGATGTAGCTAATATATGCCTATTTGCATGCAAAGAAATTGAAGAATTGCATGTAGGGAATTTGAAAGGTTGCATGCAAGGGATTTGAAAAGTTGCATGTAAGGAAATGGAAAAGTGGCATGTTTTTAGTTATTATGTTACAAGTGGAATAAATGCAATGTTTTGAATTAATTTCATATAAATGTGTGAGAAAGAAAAATCAATTTCTTTTCAAGTATGGTTAAATTTAGTAGAGCTTTGGAGATCGCATTTCCATAATTAGACATTGGAGATCAGGCCATTATAGTAGCTTCCTCCTTCTACCTTAGTATGGACCATGGATAGTAAGGGGGTATGCTTATAGGTTGTTAGTATTGGAGAATGATGATTTCAAATTAATAGACATTATGTCTTGATTTTTGGAAAATGTGACTGAATGTGTATGAATTATATGTCGCTTACATGTTGATTTCATGATATCTACTTCCATCCTTGTATGTTAGGTTGCATTTTTGAATATTTTGATTACATGCACCAGTATTGTAGGATGATTGCAAGAACTGATCACTTATGTTCAACTACATGTGGTTATGTGTATTGGCAGTTGGTTTGGCATTGCTTATGGATATTGTTGGTTGCATGTGGCAATGTGTACAATGGAGTAATGGTTGTTGTCATGCATGAGGTCATGGTTTGTGTACTTGATATGGTCATGCATTGATGATTGGACTCTAGCTAGAATGATGTGTGTATGGTTTCGTACTCATTTGTTATATGTCTATATACAATTTCTATAGGATAAAATGCACGGTGTATGGAGAATGAAGATACCCTCAAAGGTCTTCCCGGGAACTTCGACAGACTGTAAGATTATCTGCAACCATCACAAAGTTACATGCATGTTCATAAACAATAACTAACTATCAAAGTGGGATAAATAGATTACCTCAAGCCTCTGTGTAGATTTGCTGGAGAGCACAATGCAGCTAGTTGGAAGTCCCCTGAGCCGGCTCCAGATCAAGTCCTACACATAGAAGAGACAAGCATAATCATAGCATGCAGCTGTGATAACTAATACATGAATACATAAAAGAACATCTAGTTACACATAACTAAGCTACTCATGCTAAAAGGTATTGGACAAACAACTAAATGAATGATAGTGCCAACACCACAGAGTAGACAGTACAACTGCAGTTCTATATTAATGTTGGAAGAGTGATTACAACCATCTGTTGCATCAGCCTTCCCTTACCCCTATAGCTTCTCTCTCTCTCTCCCTTCTTGCCAAATTCTTATGATTTGAGACAATGCTCAACAATCAAGTATGCTATCCTTTCAAATGCTCTGACCTCTATCACCATAGCCATAACTTTGCTTATGTAGCAATTGAGTTAGGGTTGCCAAGTTCCTCCTTGAGTTCCCTAGGGTAAAAGCAATGAAGTTTCCATGCTTTTCAGCTCTTTCCCATTTGACTCCTTCTTAAGGATTAGAAATCCTCCATATAGGTCAAATTTGGATGTTTCCTTGCTTTTCTTGAGTAATTTTAGGAACAAATATCTAGATATTTATGAGTCAATTCATTCCTTCGACCCTTAGAACTTCACTAGGATTCACTAACGTTGTTCGCATACTAGTAACTTGAGTTAGTAGGGTCACTAACGCACCCTTAAGCTTGCAGAGAAGCTTTATAAAGTAGGTTGTTAGTGCATAGCCAACATTAGTGTGGAAACAAGGCATGTGATCTTGGTCTTTGCTTCAGCTATCATGTCTTTCCCCTCTGAGTTGACGAGGAGGTCAATTTGTTGTATAACAGATGCCCCCTAAAGTATGAGATTATAGGTTGTGGCGATGGCCGAAATACTTTACTTAACTGTAATTTTCCTTCAAAAAGAGAGAGAGGATTGGAGCTTCGAGTGGTACAGGAAACCTAATACAACACATATATATAAAACTATTAAAATCATCTCTTGAGTTAGGCATTCCCATGCTCAGTAGCTATGTTAGAGTGATTTTCTCCAAAGATATATGAAGATGCTGGTCATTGATAAGCACAATGTAGATCTGGTGTCATAATAGAATCATCCTGATAAGTTGTCTCCAAAAAATAATATACACAACTTGGGAGAGGTAACAAGGCTGAGTGATGCAAGCCTCTACCCAAGGTCTTGATTTCCACTTCACCGTACATCATAGATTGATACATGTGAATATATGCATTAATGTCGAACATGCATGAAATCATCTGATTACCAGTCAATAATGGAGACCGTTAACAGATGCGAGGAAGGCCGCCAATATTGGTGATGGTCTCCAAGATGCACAGTACATTCTAACGAGTGTGAAATATGTTTTGTCATCAAACAACCATAGAATTGCTTAACCAGGAGCCAATAATGAGAACCCCTGATCAAACACAAGACAACCTGCCACTAATGTCTACAAGTACCAAGGCACTGAATGTGTCTTTGGGTTGTATTCCTAGATAAAGTGTTGAAGTCGATAGGAAGATACCTATCAAAAGGTAGGAAATAATGTGTCCTACATCAATCGACACGAAACAAGACAAGAATGATTTGTTTTTTGAGGAATATTTGAGCATTGGGTCTAAACAACGGAGGGCATGATGAAAGGATGTGCTTGATGGGTTGATGGAGGAAACAAAAGGTTAATCCTTGAACAATAGAAGGCATGAAAACAGTTTTAACCATGTAGCACTAGACTCATGAACACCAAAGAGTGTTAGGATACATAGATGAAAGAACATCAGGGTATATAGGCTAAACTCATAGGATGGTAGGATTCATATTGAGAGGCCATCACAAGGAAGGTTTATCTGAGGGAGTTCCATGGTCAAGGGAACGACTACTTCCAAACCATGCTTTCTAATACTAAATGCAGTTGTATTGTCCACTTTCCCCGTCTGATTAGTTTAGCGAGTCCAGACAGGTAAACTCATCGATCTTTTCATATTTTAAGAGTCTGAAAAGGACCACAAAAAGAGCGACTTTGTGCCCTATCTGATTAGTTTAATGAGTCCAAACAGGCAAACTCATCAATGTTTTCATGTTTTGAGAGTCTAAAAAGGATTGTAAAAAGAGCGACTCTGTCATTCATCTATGTCATTTCATGAGTCCAGATGAGATAACTCATCAATATTTTCATTTTTTAAGAGTCTGAAAAGGACCGCAAAAAGATCGACTCTATATCTTGTCTGTTTAATCTAATGAGTCCAGACAATACAACTCGGTGGTCTTTTTATATTTAGAGAGTTTGGAAATATCGTAAAGAACGACTCCATGGTGGTCCCTTTGTCATAGTTGTTAACCAAGTGCGACAAAAGGTTAATAGTATACCTGGATCGGTTAATTTTCCGTGAGTTAATCTATTGAAACCGGATAAAGAGAAACCTATGTTCAATAGATGTCGACCTCATTTTGTTACGAGTACGAGGAGATAGAATAAACTCATTTTTCGTCATGAAATTTTAATGAGTCGCACGACGACAAACTCTAATACCTTCATCAAATTTTAACCGGTCAAATGAAGAAAACTCAAGGTATCTTTTTCAGTTTAGTGAGCAAGGAAAAAGAGATAAAAGAACTGCTCATTCCTCATTCGTAGATTTAACGAGCCCAAAGGAGAGGAAAAAATCAAGGATTTTTCGATTTTAAGAGCGAGAAATGGTCACAAAAAAGCAAGTGCTCTTGTTGCTGCCGTATATTTTTAACGAGCCCAGTGGAGAAAACTCGGGATTTTTCAGTTTAACGAGCGAGAAAATTACCTAAAAGAATGCTCGGGTCATCTTTATAAATGTTTAACGAGCCTAAAGACAAAATTCGGGATTTTTTCAATTTAACGCACGAGAAAAAAGCACCTAAAAAGAATGCTCTAATGGTCTTTTTTAGTTTAATGAGCTAGAAAAAGAGTAAAAAAGAGTTTCTTAGACCATCGTCGTATATGTTTAACGAGCTTAACGATGACAAACTCAGGGATTTTCGGATTAACAACCAAGAAAAATACCATAAAAAGAACGCTCGATCTTCTTCGTGGTAGTTTAACGAGCTCGAAGAAGGAGACTCAAGGATTTTTCGGATTAACGAGCAAGAAAAATACCATAAAAAGAATGCTCGATCTTCCTTGATCTCATGCTTGACAATAGAAGGGTCTATGCCATGCATTTCCTCATAAGACCAAGGAAAAACATCGTGGAAGTCCTTAAAAGGGTAGGTGAAGCTCACAATTTCCTTAGGATTGTGATTGGATCCAATCTGTATGTTTTCCACGATGTCTATCATGACAGAAATATCGATGAGCAATGTTTTTGAAATACTGCCCCTATTTCCATCCGAGTCCAAAGTGTGGATAGTTGTATATGGTGAGGAAACGATTTCATGTGTATCAAGTGATAGGATTTGAAGAGGCATCATGTCTGAATCAGATATCAAAACACGATGGTGTGAGTCCTTCCAAGGTCGCTCTTCTAAACTCATGATTTCTATAATAGCTTCGTCCATAGGTAGGACTTGATTGAGTGGATCGAAAGAAGGAGCGATTATGTTTCTAGCAAAACTAATGTCTATTCAGATCTGCTAGTCCCACTAAGACGGGTAGCTATCTTAGAAACAAACAATTCAAAGTAACTTGTGTTTTCCTTTATGAGAGATAGATAAGAGAGAAGCAGAGAGCACCAACCTTAGTCTTTCACTTGGCTCCTTGCTTGTTTCCTCTCTCCTTTCTCACTTGTCCCGCTTCAAAGAACACCTGTAGAGTCAAAGCAGAAAAATACCATCAAAGCATAGAGATATATAACCATAAACAATGTAGCATCAGATGTACATTAACCATATAAATGCATACACAAATACAAGATTCAGAAATATACAAGTATATAGAGGAAAACGTGAATAGCTTTATTGATAGAAGTAGTAGAAGAGAGGATTACAACCCAGCTGTTTAATCTGGCGCCATCCTCCCAGCATGAAAGCCCTCTTCACCTCATGAAAAGATAGATCACCCAACAATACAATGTCTCAAAGAGAAACCAACAACGCTTCTTTACAAATTACAAAATTCCAGCCTCTGGATCTCTAGGATGAAGGATCCATATATAGATATTTGCAGGGGGTGAGTTAGCTTCTGCGATTTTGATTAGTGTCATTTCACTGATAGTTCTTGGTTCCACTTGGATATTTGATGATCTCATATTCATCCATAGGCGAATTCAGAGAGGCAAGTGTCATATGAGCAGTTTCTAGAAGATTCTCTAAGTTTCCACCTAGCGAACTGCCTCTGCCATTTGTCTGCTCTCGCTCATCACACCCTACAGAAGGTATTTTCAGTATGCATCGCACCCTTTGTGTGTAACAGGTGAGATGCATCACACCCTCAACATGGAGCAGTTTGTATGGTCTAGTTTTGACCAGTTATGAGCAGTTTTTCAGGGAGAACTTCTGGGAAATGATGTAATCAATTGACCTTGATCTTTTAGGATATGAAACAACACCTTAAGGGGTTTAGGATCCCTTGGTTTATGGACATATGTGATTGGGGTTGTAGTTCCCAAATATGTCTATAACAGTTGCCCCATAAAGCATGAGGTCATAAATCTTCTGATGTCGGGTGAAATGCTTTATCATGAGGATCCGAGGTTTTTCGAATTGGAAGGTGACCTATAATAAGATACAATAAAATACATTATCTTCATAATATTTTCATGATCTAGCTGAGGCGGGCATTCCCATACTCAGCTCTATAAATTCATTTTCATCTACATAGGACAGACAATCGTCTGTGTGGCAAACTAATGATTCTGGTAGAGCCATCATCCCTTAGCTTGGATGATTATCTGTGCAGCTATGGAGTACATTTGATGTCTTTATTTTCCTAAATATATTGTAGCCCAAATGGGTGAAATTAGATCCGGGGTCTTCAAACTTGTTCAATCTTCGCCCAATGTACAAGTCGATCCATGTGAAAAGATGTTCTGATGTCAAACATGGAAAGACATCGCCTAATTACCAACCAATGATGTAAGTTGTTAACAGGCACGAGAGGAATCATCGATAATGATAATGACCCTCAAGGTACTGCTGTACAATTCACGTGGTGCGAACACATGAGTCGATGTCGAACACCACGCAAATCTTTCGGTCAAAGGCCATTGATGTAAAGATGTCACCGGAAGTGAGAAACTTGCCATTGAGGCATGGAAGCTTCAAAGTACTAAAAGGGTTATTCCTAAGTCAAATTCTTGGATAATGAGCTGATGTCGACAAGAAGTGACCCATCGTAGGAGGGCCTTAATGAATCCCACATCTACGATACGGAACGGAGCAAATGATTTGGTGGAGGTGAAAATGATATAATGATACAAGGTTCAGGGTGGCGATCATGAAAAAATGGAGCGTGAAGGTATTGCAGTGGATGAGGCATTATCTAGGTTGGTGAATTCTTTGAGCGACTTCTCTTGAACATATCAATGACACTGAAATGGATTGGTAGCGTTAACCCACAAAATGGATGGTACGGAGGGCCAATGGTGATATGACCGGTGAATGGAATAACCCAACCTGACTCAATCATGGTGACAGAGTGAAAGTGTCATGTTCAAGAGCGACCTGCTACCAATGAAGTTCCTCAAGTTTTATTCCCTTTTTCTCCAGTCATTGCTAACTAGTACCTCTTTACTTTTGTCAAGCTTGAGGAGGATAACATATGCTTCTTCTATAATTTTCCCTTCGGGAAAACCTGTCACTATGTTTTAGCGAGCCTAGCGACAGTGAAACTCGCTCTTGTCCGTATGGACAAGTTTGTCGTTATTGTTTTAACGAGTTTAATGACAAATATAACCTAGTCCTTTTCAGTTTTAGAGAGTCTAAAAAGAGATGGAAAGGAAACTCCAGTAGTCCATTTTTGTAGTATAATCCCTTAAGTCTGAAAACGTATAAAATAATACGAAAGGGATGACTTTTCTGATCACTTTAGCAAGCCGAAAAAGACAAGCACTCAATAATTTTGTGTAATGATCCCTCAGGTCCAAAAAGATTAAAATATAGAGGAGGGATGGCACTTCCAATCACTTTAATGAGCAGGAGAGGCCAATTGCTCGGCAATCTTTCATATTTTATGAGTTTAAAAAGAGCTTAAAAGAGACTCTTTTTTAACGAACGAGTGATGTTTTTGGGTAGCAACTGGTTCCAGGTAAGTTTGGAACTTTTCAAGCATGACAGTGTAAAGGCGATGGCTAACAGAATCACTCATCACAGATGTTTCTCAAAAGGGTAAACAATCAAGTGGAGGCATATGATCGGCTAAAATAGTGGAGGTGAAGTAGGAACACGACCAAGGCTCAAAAAGCTGATAGCGATGTGATCACAGAGGTTATTTACCGAGGGTGGATTCAGTTTTTAATGAGCTTGAATCTTTTGGAAACTATGCTCTGACCTAGGTTTATTTTTTAACAAGCTTGAACTTTGCGGAAACATTGCTCGTGATAATAGTCAAAGATGTTCAATTCACCATTAGCACTATGTTCTCTTGATGGTCATACTGCCTGTTTAATTGCTCCATCAAATTGATTACATGCTTGAAAAATGAGTTAAAAACCAACATCTTACTTGAATTACGTGAATAGTAACATAAAAGTAGTTTTACCTCTCATTTTTACCATTTCATTCAAATTTGGGATTGTTGGAGCTCTATAGGTGTTTTCCCCCTCGATTGTCATTAGCTGATTCCAGGAGATTCGGTGGACTATTTTCAGTGCCATCTGGACCAGGTAAGAGCTAACCCTGAGCTCTTCAATCGCATTCTTTCCTTTTCTGATTCTGAGCATCTTTTCCTATTCTTCTGGGCCTCAAGGGTCTGAACAATTCATTCTCTCCCCATCGCACCTAGTATACATCAAAAGGTTCGATGCATACTGAGCTGGCCATTAGCCAGTTAGTATGAATCCCACCCTGTACACAGCTAGGGTGCGATGGGTGCAAGGAGGAAAGTTTGTGCACTGTTTTTTCATGGAAATTTTGCCTATTTTTACCCAGATCAGGATCCTAATTCTTCCCTTGTTTATTTTTCAGAGATTCATCGGATCAAGATGGTCATTACATGGCATGAATGCGAGCTTGAAGAAGAGGATATGATTGCCTTACATGACCTGGGTATGGTTACTGCATTGCGAAACTGTGGCTTGCTCAAATTTTTCTGCATATCCAGCATGAGGCAACAAATCAGTTTGTTGTAATATCTTCTCGATGCATGGGATCCTACCAACCAAGTGTTCCAGATAAGAGGTAAATCCATCCCTTTAAGAGTTGAGGATATCTATTTCTTGACCAGGTTGTCGAGGCGTGGTGCCCCTCTCTCACTATCAGGATCCGCCCGTGGGGGTGAATCCGTGAGGGATTACATTTACCGCTTCTGTAGAGATGGATCTCAGCCGAGCAGGGATGACAAGATCAGTATTCGAGATGTCATTGACCAGTCCTTGAGGACTATTTTATTCACCTTTGCTAGATTGGCTAGTAGCGCAGCTCTTCACTTGGCCAACAGGTCCTATATGCAGTATGCCTTGGAATGCCTTGAACCAAAGGTATTCAACTGGTGTGATGCAGTACTTCCGGTTATAAAAGAACAACTTTCCAAGGTGAATAATGGAAGATCCAAGAACTTTGGTTATGGTTCTATGTTGACTGCTTTCACCTTGGAGAGGATCCCACTGATGCAGCCACAGTACATTTCACTCGGACTTCCAGCACCAAGGGAACCACGGATGTAGAGATGGGTTGATCTTATGGCAAGACATGTTGATCAGTCACAGATTTCATTCTATGATGCCTTCTTTGAGTGGTTCAACCGTCAACACATGGTCTTTGCCGAGTATCCTTATGTTGGGATGGATTTCCGAGGTGACCCAGATTTGGTGCTTCCGTCTAGCGAGCAATGGGGTGTTATAGGTAAAAAGATCTGACCATAGCCATGTTTATTTCTTTTATAATGTTCTTGTGTTTTTTAAATGTTATCAAGACTAATCAAACCCATATATTTGTGCAGATATTGGACCGGTGTGACCAACAGTGTGCTCGAGGGTAGCAGTTTCCATTCCAACAGGAGAGGCTATAGGGAGGGCTGTCCTTCACGATTTGGACATAGCAGATACCCTTGCAGTATTGAAGGATCAAATCGAGGGTCTCACCCTTGGTATTCAGGATGTGAGGACTGATGAGTTACCTCTGAGATTACAACACCATACCACTAGCGTGCCAAGTCGATGGACTAGGCTTTTACGTATGATCGCACAGGCGGTGACTTGTTATCACCAACACCATTAGTCTAGGGTGCTTTTCTGCATTTTTGAGTTTTTGGGTCATATGACCAATTTTGTCGTGGACACAGAACATTTTGTAAAAACTATAAACAATTATAGATATTTTTTATTTTTGAAGTTTTATTTTGGTTAAGTTATATGATCCTAATGCAAATGTTGATTGAAATGCTTTTTTCTTTTTATAAATGCTGCAAATGTCTATCTAACACATAATTTTCTAATGAATTAGTTAGTGTTTAAGTTTCTGGAAATGTGTTGATATTGAATAGAATCAAACTGCCTTTCCAAAATCCTGACCCTTAGGAACATACAATAGATAGTTGGATTCCAAATTGAATAGATGCCAGTAAGCTGTAGGATGTTGAGTTGTGAGTCTAGCCTGACAACAAGTTGGCGTATGCCATATAAGATGGCATCAGAGAGAAGCTCTATCAATGCATTGCACTCAGCGATGTTGTTCGTTGACCGACCAATGCATACCCCTTTGAAACTCACTAACTCGCTACTTGGATAAAAAATGGCCCAGGCTGCAGAAGATAGGTTCCACATACTATGAATAGCCCTGTAGGCGTATCCAACAAATGATTCCACCAGGTCTGACATCTGCAACAAATGAAAAATTGGATTACCTAACCAAAATGATCACTCTTGATGAAAAAAAAACGTAACAAAAGCATATAAATAGATTACTACACTTAGTCAAGCATAGTAATGCTTAAGGTACAACCCATTTCGGGGTTTCAACAGTGGAATCCAATCATAATCTACTAGCTCATAGGCTCCTTTTTCTAATACTCACTTAACAATGTAGGGACCCATCCACAACGATTGGAACTTACCTGCTCCCGATTTATCAGATTCCTGATTGTAAAGTAAGACCAGGTCGCCTTCTAAAAAGGCACGGGGTTTGACATTCTTGTCAAATTGCACCTTGACTCATTTCTTAGGAGCTTTGTTAGCCAAGGCAGCATCACAATGGGTTTCATCCAATTGGATAAGTTCCAAGATATGAGCCTCTTCCTCTAAAGTTCCGGGGAGAAGGTCGACTGCAAGCTTGAGAGACGAGATTTCACACTGAATTAGTAAGACTGCTTCCATACCATAAACCAGCTGAAAGGGTGTAAATCCAATTTCATTTCTCACTGATGTCCTATATGCCAACAAGGCTGAGTACAGGATTAGGTGCCAACTCCATTTGTAGACTCCAATCATCCTTTGTAGCATGCGCTTCAGGACTTCGTTGATGGCCTTAACTTGTCTGTTAGCTTGCGGATAATATTGAGTAGAACTATCGTGGGATAGTCCTAATTTGGCAACCAATTCAACCATCATGTGATTGCGGAAATGTGATCCATGATCTGTGACTATAGCTTGTGGAACACCAAATCTAGAGACTACATGATTGAAAAGAAAAGAGCAGTCGTTTCATAGCTATTGTTTAATGTAGGCATCGCCTCGACCCATTTTGTAAAATAGTCAACTGCGACTATGATATACCCATGCCCCCTGGACGAGGTGGGGTTACATGTCATGAAATCTATGCCCCATTTGGCAAATGGCCCAACAGCAACTACTGGATGCAGAGGTGTGGGTGGTAGTCTAGTTTTACGGACGAAGATTTGACAAGCATGGCAACTTCTGACTACGATTATGCAATCTTTGAACATAGTAGGCCAGAAGTATCTTGCTCATAAGATCTTTTGTGTTGTGGCGTAACTAGATTGATGCCCCCCACACGCACCTAAATGGAAATCATTCAGGACTTTTTCGGCCTCCTCATGCATGAGGCACCTTCGTAGAAATGTATCGATACCTCGACAGTAAAGTGTATCACTGATGATCATGTAGTCTTTTGCTTGGTATCGAGTACATTTTTGTTCTGAGCGAGAGGTATTAGGCCTGTATGTTTGGGTTTGGAGATAAATTAGTATATCTCCATACCACGGATTTCTTGACGATATCAGAAACAAAGATTCATTCATGATTGATGCTTTGGATGTTAAATCGTTGGACGACAATGGGAGGTCGCATAGTAACTCTGTGAAAACTAGAGATTTCTTTGATTTGGATTCTATGAATTCCAGATCAAACTATTGCAAAGTGGCTATCCATTTCGAATATTTTTCCCCTAGTAACTGACGTGACAGAATGTAAGTCATAGGGTTGCAATCTGACAAAATGGTAGTTTTGTGAAAGAGGATATAGTGTCGAAATCTCTGTACTGCTTGAACAGATGCAAGAGCCAGCTTTTCAACGTGGGAGTACTTGCTTTCTGTATCATTTAAGTTTCAACTTAAATAATAGACAGGATGTTAGATTCCATTGTCTTCTTGAACTAAAACCATTGCAATGGTCGTATCTACTGCAGCTAGATACAAGTTAAAGTATTTTTGATAGTCAGGAGCATACATTAATGATGCTTTTATTAGGGATTCCTTTAGAGCATCAAAGGAAGCTTGCACAACCTGATCCCAGTTAAAGGGTACTTATTTTTTCAAAAGACGCGTATAACCTTTAGCAAGTTTAGCATAATTTGGAATGAACCTCCTCAAAAAGTTTGCTTTCCCTTGGAGTTTCTGAATCTGAAGAAAAATTGAAGGTGGAGGCATATCGATGATTGCCTGAACCTTACATGGGTCAAGCCGAATCCCATCCTTAGAAACTACGAAACCAAGTAAACGACCAGAACCGACACAAAACACACACTTTTGCGGATTGAGTCATATCTTATAGTGTCGGCAACGTAGAAATATAGCTCTCAAATGTTGCAGATGGTCAGTCCGCTTTCGCGAACGAGCTAGTAGATTGTCGAGATACAGTTGAATGATGTTCTTGATGTCATGGAAGTCGTAGTTCATAGCCCTCTGAAAAGTTTCCCCTACGTTATTTAAACTGAAAGGTAGTTTGTGGTATGAGAATGTGCCCCATAGACATATAAATGTAGTCTTCGACTGGTCCTATGGGTGGATATTTATTTGATTGTACCCAGAAAATCCATCCATGAATGAAAAGATTTCACATCTGCCGCATTCATCAATTATCTGGTCGATGAAGGGTGTAGGGTAGTTATCCTTTGGAAAAGCTTGATTTACATCCCTGTAATCAATGCACACTCTGATTGTTCCTTGATTTTTCATCACACGAACAATCTTCGATACCCAATCAGTTAGAGGAACTGGGTAAATGAAACCAGCATGTAAAAGTTTTTCAACTTCTGCCTTGATGGCAGCGGCTTTCTTCAGGTGTACCTGCTGAAGCCATTGTCATACCGTTTTGACATCTGGATACATCTTGATTTCGTGTTCAACTATGCTCAAGTCTATGCCTAGAATTTATCCATAAGACCATACAAATACATCTCTGAATTTGCGAAAGAGAGCGTAATATATTTCTAGTTCTGAAGAAGAGCAAGTTTTGTCGACATGAATATTCTCTACAACGTTAGGTTTGGTCGAGATATTTATGGCGATAGTTTCTTCAACATTGGACAAATTTCACTTGGAATCCACCGTATTTACAGTATTTGATAGAAAATCAAAAACTGAAGGATGATTAAGGTTGTTGGAATAATATTTGTTGTAATCCGGAAGATGGGAACGATGGTGGTAATCTTCCCATGGTGCCTCTCCTATCATCATTGACTGAATGATTCCTTTGTCTGTAGAATGTACATGCGACCAAGGATCTGAAGAGGTGCCATATTCCTTAGACCTATCTATCCAAACACTCGATGAGCGCTGATTTGGGTTTGCTGCCCAGGCCAAGAAAATTGATTGCTACAATATTTCTATTAGGCTTGGAGGCAATACCTTGCTATGATCCATGCTAACAAAATTCTCGGAAATCTTTTGAATCCTTGTAGATATAGAAGATACCATATTGCAAGTTTCCACCGTGGCCACTTTTACCAGATTACTCGAAGGCAGTAGGGAAAAATTACCCATTAAGGCAGGGTCTTTTAGGAGGACTAATCCGATATTTTGAAGCGACTGAGAGATTCCACAGATCATTGGAATGCTACCCGTAACTTGTGAACTGTTGGGGAGAAAGGTTTGTTGGTCAACGATTGCAATTCCTCCTTGGAAGGGAAATGAAATCTTTCTAAAATATGTTGACACAACAGCAGCCATAGCATAAATTTAGGGCCTTCCCAGTAGGATATTGTAATCAAGGTTTCCATCGATAACTTCGAGGTCAATTTCTACTGTCTTGACCCACAGTTCAACTTGAAAGTTACTTAAAATCTTGTATGGGGTGTATGTTCATCCATCAAATGCTTTTAATGTCATTGATGATCTTGACAAGGGTGATAAGCCTAAAGTTTTCTAGAAACTCATTGACATAATGCAAGTAGATGCCCCCTCATTAATGATTGTTCGATGAACAGTTTTGTTGAGGGCTTTCGTACATACGAGGAAAGCGAGTTGAGCCGGTAACTGAGGTTCGTATCCTTTATGATTAAAGGCCACAAGATTAGAATCCGTTGGGTCAATCCCACCTATTGCTGATAATAGAGCCGACTTTTGGGAGGGGAAATTTTGCGGTACTTCAAGTGTCGACATAGCAGACAGCGATTGGACCAGATCCTCTACTATATTATAATTCTGTGATGCTCAAGCACGAGGATTAAATGTTGATTTGTGTACTACTCCCTTTGGTGGTTTTATCGTTAGCTCAGGAATGATGGGTGGCACAACTTCGATTGAAGTTGTTGTCGAACTACTAGGTTTATCTGTAGTCGTGTTGTTCGACGTCTGTGGATTCCCATAATCTTTATTCCTTGTCAATATCAAAGCATCATTTTGATGTTTCGAAATGGACAACATAAGCACTTAAGATGGGGAAGCATTGTCGCTAGCAACCAGATTGGTTTCTGGGTATGGAAATGGGTCAGTAAATACCACTGAGGTATTTGAATTCTTAAAGAATTTATTTACCACAACTCAATGCGGACAATCTTTTGTCCAATGGTCTTCATCACATATGAGACATGGCCGACTAGATTTCTTTTTCCTAGAAGGGTTTCCAAATCATTTTTCAGGAGTCGAATCTTCCTGTTTCTTCTTTTTATTTTTCCCTTTCTTCTTGCCCGCTGGTTGCTTTGGTTCTTTGCATTTGTCGGTCGACATGGCATTAACCTCTGAGGCAGGAAGTTTGTCATTTGCCTTTTTACTGGAAACTGCAAGGGCTTTACCAGATGGGGCCTTTGCGGTTTGCATACTTGAGGTGCCAATCACATCGTCATCGGCATGAGAGTCCCTGTTCGATTTAGGAGGAGGAGGAACATAAAACTCTGGTCTAGGAGCATCAGGAATTTTGTCATAGAACATGCCAGACTGAGTATAGATCAAGTCTAGATATTGTGCACGAGTAATGACTTGCTCTTCAGTGACAACTCCTCCCTTGGCCACATCTTCTGTAATAGAAGGTAACAATGACTTAATAAACCATTCAACTAGAAGCTGATCAGGAACATATGTCTTTACCATTCGACGATGACGTCGCCACTCATGAATATGATTAGATATGTGAGTGGTTGTTGTCTGTTTAAAATTGGTAAGGAGCTCCATTCCTATTTCGTACCTTATGGGTAGCTGAAAATGGGTTAAAAAAGTGGTGGCGAGGGCATTGAAGTTATTGAATGAAGCTATAGGCAATTCGATGTACCATTTTTCTACCAGACCAATTAGCGTTCACTGAAAAAGGCGAAGCCCAATCAAATCATCATTGAGGGTATTGGATGAACACCACAAATGAAAGGTCATTACATGGTTCGATGGATCTTCACCCAGATTTCCATTAAATTTAGGAACATCTGATGGAAGTTTATGAGGAATTGCTAGCCACCAAGGGGCGTAAGCAATTGGATCATTTGTTAGCCGATTTAGGCCTGGTAATTCTAAAGTTGCTACAAAGGGCAACTACTAGTTCAAGTTTCGCGAAGCATACCCAGGATAAGATGAGATTGCCTAAGTAGTGGGTCTTTGCATACCAGCATAATGTATTTGATGCTAATAACTTTGATAAGGTTGATAGGGATAACCATTATAATATGATTGTTGGTAACCGTTTTGAATATACGGCTACCCATTACCTGCAAAGCTTTGTTGCTTAGGTCCTCGGTAACCTTGCTAGAATTGCGGTTGTTGATATTGTACCAGCCATGGCTGTGAGACCATTTTCTGTTGTCCAATATTGGATGTTTGACCAAGATGAGGGGTGATAGTACCCGTTTGAGCCTGAGTCGCTTCCGTTAAGGAGCCACTAATCGGCGGTTGTGATTGAGTCATGGAGACAAGAGGTTGTTGTATTATGACCTAAGAGACTTGAGGTTGACATACAACAGGCAGAGCTTGTACTTGCGACACCATCACAATAGCCGGTGTAGTAGGAATGTTCAACACAGGTTGATTTTGTTGCATTGAATATACAACTCTTGGTTGTTGAGGTATTATTGGTATCCAACCACTGGATGCAATTCCAACTTGACTCGAATTTTGTTGTGAACTCTGATATGGTTTCTCTCCTGGAGGGAACAATGAAAAGGCATACTACCCCCCATATGGCGGCAATCTAGTGTTGAAAGGGTAAATTGGTCTTTGGAGACTGGACTGCCCAAATTGATACTAATGTGACAGATCAATTTGTTGAGTCTCAACATAAGAAACTCCAAATAAGATTCTGGATGAACGAATAGGAACAGACCATGTTGTTGAAACAGTCCCTGGGTGGACTCCATCTAGTGGTTGAGAACTAGTTGGGATAGATGGTATACCATCGAACATTGTTGGAGTAGCAGCTGGAAGTTCTGCTACTGTTGTGTCAGATGACACAGTCCTAGATGTCGATGGTTGTTCAGACATATTGAGTCTATCCAAAATATTTCCTAGCGATTTGACAGGAACTTGCGATGAAGGGTGATCAAAGGAACTAAATTCTGTAGTAGAAGGATATAGGTGGATCCTAGTTCCAAAATTAAATGGGGTACTGGATGGAAGATCCTCCAAAATCTCTTCTATAGCAATCAGTCTAGGTGGAAGAGGTAGACCGTCAGGTCCGTAAAATATTTCCAGTGCCAAAGAAGGTATAGACTCTGCAGCGACAGATGCTGGAGGGATGACACCTTCCGAATCAGCCCTAAATGGAGCTGGTTTAGGAATAGAAGTGTTTACTGTTACACTGGGATCAGTTCTAATGTCCTCTTATAACTGCGGTACCAGAAATAATTGGAGTAACTGGAGTCTCTAATGATGTTGAAACACAAGTTTCAAATAAACCAAGAGATTTCGACCCAGTTAAACGAGATTTCTTGGCCCGGAATGGTTTCGCTTCCGGAGTCAAAGACGGTTGGCTCGTTAGTCTCCACAAACAATGGGATTTTGATTGACTTTCTTCCACAATTGTGGATTACTTGATCAACTCAAAATTAAAAGGGGAAAATTTTATTCCAAATTAAATGAATTTTATGATGCTTTGACACAAATTGCTTTTTCAATTTTTAAGAGTCGAGAAAAAGCTAAAGGTGACTCTAGTTGCCTTCAACTTTTAATGAGCCTGAAGTGACAAGTGCTCAGATGGACCTTTACTTTTAAGGAGTCGAAAAGGAACGAAAGTGACTACTCTGGAAATCTAGACAAAGGGATTACCAAACCAGTCGCAAAACTGCAATATAGACCTCGGTGGTAAATTATAGAGAAATTACCGAGGACTTTACATACGGCAGTCAATCTTCCCAAATGCTATGTTTAGTGCATTGGGATCGATAGGGCGGTAGACATGGCTTCCTAAGGATAAAGGATATCAACCTATTGTGGTCTCCCAATATATACTCAATGGTATGTGGGAGCACAAGTCTATACTGGCACTTGTCGTATCAAAGAGGAGGAATCACCCAACCTACGATGAAAACGATAGTTACCAGGCTTTACGATGCCGGAATACGTCTCTAGCCTAGACTTCTAGATGTTGTGCGTTAGGTTCCAAAGTGTTTTTATGTTCATTGAGGTTTATTTTATAGTTGATCTTTCTTAATAATTTTTGCTTTCAAGGTTCACCATGTGATGTAGATGTACAATTCCTAAATATGCAATCTAGAATGATAAACAATCATTTATTTTCTCTTAGCAATGAAAATCCTAGGTATTAAGGAAAGAAGAGTAAAATTCTTTCAACATAGAGTAGAGAGCACACACTAAATGCACTTTTCCTAAATCAATTTCTGCATGCAGTCTAAATGCAAATCGCATGCATATATTTGTTTTCTATTGCCTTAATGTGAGAATGGAAAAAAGAAAACTAAGTACAGATCTGAACTACTTTTCCTCGAAGCAACACCTTAGCAATTTCTTTTCAAAAACGAAAGGAAGACTAAGATGAAACTTTCAATTTCAAATGGAAAACTTCTTTCAACATTTCAAAGAATTGACAATTCAAATCAAATGCAATGGAAAAAGTACAATCGACTATCTAAAAGAGGAAGACTTTACGTCACTCTTTTGCTTGACTGAAAATGACAATTCTGACACTTTCGAATCAAAAGACGACAGTTCGATTAAGCTACTTTTGCAAAGGAGGAGTGTAAATGATGAAAAATACATAAAAAACATTCACAATTCCTTATCAATGGAGGTTGAATAATGTAAAGGAAGAAGGTTTCAACAATGATATACTGATCATAGGCAGCAAAAACACTGAATAGCGCTGAAAGCAATGAAGAAAAAACCAAAATTTGGAGAGAGAAACAGTCTCATTCAATCATTGCACCTGTCCTTAAGGGAAACATGGATGCATCTCACCTGTAGCACACGGGAGGTGCAATGCATCCAGACTACCAATGAGAGATAGTGCAATGGTCTAGGGACAAGACTGAGATTGGTTTTCACCCAAAGTTTGCAGCTAAGTTCAGGGATTTAGGCTGAGCTTATGATAGGCAGTAAACACAAAGTATAGAGGTATGATCTAACGAGGATATTGAGATACCACCAGGGCACTTAGGATGTTTGCAAGTTAGATGTTCAGTTCATAAACCAAACTAGAGATTGACTGAAGCAGTGTTGATCTACTTTGCAGTTGCATAGCGAAAGCAGTTCGAAGGCTAGCTGGCTTAACTTCAGGCTCCGTCTGTAGTTTATAAAGGAAACAACAATAACAAACAAACAAACTATTCGTTCCCGAGCGGAGTCGCCATTTTGTTTCCAAGAAAACTAGTGTCTATTCAGATCTTCTAGTCCCACTAAGATAGGTAGCTATCTTAGAAACAAACAATTCAAAGTAACTTGCGTTTTCCTTTATGAGAGATAAATAGGAAAGAAGTAGAGAGCACCAATCTTAGTCTTTCGCTTGGCTCATAGCTTGCTTCCTCTCTCCTTTGATAGAGCTTTCGCCACTCCTTTCTCACTTGTCCTGCTTCAAAGAACACCTGTAGAGTCAAAGCAGCAAAATACCATTAAAGCATAGAGATCTATAACCATAAACAATGTAGAATCAGATGTACACTAACCATACAAATGCATACACAAATACAAGATTCATAAATTTACAAGTATATGGAGGAAAACTCAAATAACTTTATTGATAGAAGTAGTAGAAGAGAGGATTACAACCCAGTTGTCTGATCCAACACCATCCTCCCATCATTAAAGCCCTCTTCACCTCATGAAAAGCTAGATCACCCAACAATACAATGTCTCAAAGAGAAACCAACAACACTTCCTTACAAATTACAAAATTCCAGCCTCTGGATCTCTAGGATGAGGGATCCATATAGATATTTGCAGGGAGGTGAGTTAGTTTCTAGGATTTTGATTAGTGTCATTTCACTAATAGTTCTTGGTTCCACTTGGAGATTTCATGATCTCTTACTCATCCCTGGGCGAATTCAGAGAGGCAAGTGTCATATGAGCAGTTTCTAGAAGATTCTCTGAGTTTCCACCTAGCGAACTGCCTCTGCCATTTGTCTTCTCTCGCTCATCGCACCCTATAGAAGGGCTTATTAGTATGCATCTCACCCTTTGTGTGTAATAGGTGAGATGCATCGCACCCTCAGCATGGAGCAGTCTGTATGGTCTAGTTTTGACCAATTCTGAGCAGTTTTTCAGGGAGAACTTCTGGTAAATGATGTAATCAGTTGACCTTGATCTTTTAGGGTATGAAATAACACTTTTAGGGGTTTAGAAGCCCTTGGTTTATGGAAATATGTGATTGGGGTTGCAGTGCCCAAATATGTCTATAACAGGTTATGGGAGGGGCAGTGGGATCGTTGGCCATAACCAAAGTGACCGGAGGTTCAGATGCAGATTGAATGGCTTGGTAGCCAATTCAGCTGGCGACAACAACATTTTTTCTCTGTATGTGTCAATGTCTGAAGGAGCCAGTAGGATCCATGGATCAGTCTATTCATGAGGAATAGATGAAAGCATGTTGACCATTTGTGAAGCCTTGGGCAGCTGAAGAGGAAAACAACCCATGAGGGAAGAACCCTTCAATAAACTGGTACCGAGACTAACGTAAGAGTCAAGCACACCACCTACTAGGCATACAGAGCTACTTGGTAATGGTGAATAATCAGGGGTGCAGAAAGACAACTGATCTACTGTAACTACTTTTCCATCCCATGGAAATAGGATGATGTGAAATACAGTAGATACAATGGCCATCATGGCATATGTCGAACTGCTACCCAGCAAGAGATTATAGTCGAGTTTTTTATCTACGACTTCTATGTCCACCGTTACCATTTTCCCGTACAAAGTGAGGGGATAGCTAGCTAGATAACCTTTTGGGATGAAATTGTGGCCGTCGAAAGCTTTAAGGGAGTTTGATAGTGGGGATAGTGTTGAAGAACCTAGGGCGAGCCAGCATGGAGCCAACATGACACAGGTAGAAGCACCTTCGTCAATGAAAATTCTGTGTATACTTTTACGTTTCAAAAAAAATTGCACTTTAAATGCAAGCTGGTGAGAAAGGGGAGGTTTACACCTTTCCATGTCGAAAATTGCAAGCATGGAATCCTGTGGGTTGACACCACCAATAGCCGAAAGCAAATCTTTTCTTTGTGTTGGGCATGTTTGTAATACTTCGAGCGCCGACATATCCGACGGTGCTTGTGCAAAGTCTTCTACAATGTTGTAGTTTTGGGCGGCACGTGTAGACGTGTTATGTGTTGTGCGTCGAAGTGCCCCTTTGGGGGGGAAAATTACAAGGTCAGCAATCGGCCTTTCAATATACAAATCATTGGGTGGTGGTCAATGTGGACTTGAGGAAGGTTCCTCTACATGAGAAAAAAGAGCTTCATAAGATTTGGCTCGTGTTTGTAGATCTACTGTTTCAAATGTGTAAATGGTAGAAGATCCTTCACTAGCTGAAGGATGTTGCGAACCATCGTTGCCCCCTTCCAGGGGTTGAGGTTGGTTCGCAATAAGGTTTTGCTATTGCTGAGCGGAAAAAGGATTTTTGAGGACAGCGGGGGTCTAGACAGTATCCTTTTTAGCAATGTATTCCATGCATTCCTGAAGACACAGACGGTAATAGGTCATGTGGTCTGCAGCATAGATTTTGCAGGGAAATATGGTGGGTTTATCCTATTCATCATCAGGAGGCGCAGCGGCCTTCTGTTTTTGGTTTGGCTTCTTTGTTCACTACTCCTTAGAAGGAGTGGTCTCTCTCTTATTCTTCTTGTTCTTACCACCAGTCTTTTTCGTAGACTGCACCGAGTTTATTGCAGTGGTAGGAAGAGTAGTCAATTTGGTAGAGGGGTCCACTGTCATCTGGGCAATGTGACCATTGAGTTGTTTTACAACAACCCCAAAGGTTGTGCCGACAATCCCATTGGCGTGTGCTCTAAGGTGCTGAGTAGCAGAGACATTGGAGCTACGAGGGGCATTGGGGATTACGTCGTAAAGAGTGCCAGACTGAAAATATATCAGATCTAAGTGCTAGGCATGACGTATGGATTGGTCTTCTGTGACTACACCACCTAAAGCGACATCTTTAGTGATTTGCGGGAGTAAGGACTTGCAAAACCAGTCCATTAAGAGATAGTTTGGGAGAGGATATTTGAATAACCTCCGCCTACGTCTCCATTCATGTATATGATCGAAGATATGGGTGGCAGTATCCTGACATAATGAAGTGAGGAGCTCTGTCCCAGTCTCATAGCAGATGGGTAGTTGGAAGTGCTTTAGGAATTCCATCGGTAAAGTGTCGAAGGTGTTTACTAACGCATGTGGTAGCTCAATGTACCATTTAGTTGTGTTTCCAGTGAGGGTGCAGGGAAAAAGACGTAACCTGAAACTATCATCTACCATAAAGTTTGAAACACACCAAATATGGTAGGTGGTGATATGGGTGCCTGAATCCTCCCCTTGCTTTCCTTTGAACTTGGGGATGTCATTGGTATTTTATGCGGGATCGGCGGCCAAAGTAAGTTGTGGTAGATGGGATCGTTTGTGAGTTTGTACAAGTCGGGTATATCCAACGTTGCAAAGAAAGGCAGAGAGTTTGGTACCCCTGACTCGGACCAAGGCGATGACAATTGACTTGAGGAGGCATGCGCTCCTCACATCGTTTGAGTCCCAATATTATACATGGGCTGCGTGGTATAGTAGTTGCCTTGAGTTATGGCATTGTAGTGTGGATTTCCTTGGGGATTTTGATACTGGGGTATAGAATTGTCCCCAGGATAAGTGGTGCCCCCTTAACTCATTTGAATTTGTGAGTAGGGTGCCCCCATGGATTGGTTGGGACCTCCTTGAGGATTCCCGAACATCACAGAACTAATCATTTGTCCTTGATTGACATACCGAATGCTCATGTCAATTAGCGACTGACCATGCATGCCTGAGAACGGAGGGGGAACTGTTATGTTCCCTACCGACATGTGCATATTGGGAATGCCCCCAGATATTTGAATCTGGGGAATTGAACTGTACAATGGTGGTCGACCATATTGTTGGTGGATGGGAACCACGCCCATATTGCTATATTGAGCATTATAGGGAGCGTTGTATGTAGCATTTGTCGAAGGTATGCAGTTTGACACTAAAGGGGTGGAACTTGGCATCGACTGGGTTCCACTCGTAGAGGGTGTCATGTGAGTGGTTATGCCTGGGACAAATAGGATAGTAGGGTTCGCCATCAACGGTGTTGTGGTGATTGTCTACTGGGGAAGTGGTGGAGGACCAAAAGTGTCCCTAAAGTCCCACGAGCGTTAGTCGTCGACAAGATAGATGGAAATGTTCCAACTGCTGAAGCAGGAAGTACAGGTACCGCGGGAGCCAATATTGGGTCCAATGGATTCATAAGTGGAGGGTTTAAGGGAGGAAGGAATCCTTCAGTATAGAAATTCTCTGGCAAATTTGAATCGTAGGTTGTCCAAATAGATTTTGTGTGAGATCTGGGAGACTGATTCCCCAAAGATGAGGAATCTAGTTCACTGGAGCTCGGCGTATCTTCCATAATGAGTGGAGGAAGTCCTAACAATTGTCAATATTGACGATGAGGGCTAGATGTAGCCACGGTGACCGTTAATTTTTATCAATAAATTTTATCGTGATATTTGTTAAAGTCTCAAAATGATAACACTCGGGTGCCTAAAAAATATAAAAAATACACTAAGATGATCAATTAGAAAACAGAGGGAAATTACCCTGTCTGATAAGCACCGATCGCTGGAGATGAAACATAGTATCTCAGTGAATAACAGAGAAGGTTGGCCAGATGTACAGTTATGGTTACTCTAGAGCTTCGCCCAAACCTCAGATTGAGGGGTCAAACACTCTTGTGAAGATGAGAACCCTCCCAAAAACTGAAGACAGAGTAAGTCTGTCTGTGTTAGGTACCACGGCATCCCGTCCTAGTCACCTTGTATAAGTCCCTAAAAGTTTGGCTGCTAAGGATACCTCAGATCACAGACACTGTCGGGGGGGTACATAGTCGCAGATAGTATGCTATGTGGGCAGGATACCTAAGTCCCTGACCTAACTCCGAAATCCCTGAAGGGATCCCCAATACATAGAATACCCAAAGGAGTTGTAAGAGAAGGCGGGCTACCTTCACTTACAGTCCGATGTTGTCTAGTATTTTGCTCCGCTTTTACTGGAGGGGTCCTAGTAGTATGAGTGCAGAAGGAATTTTCTCTCTTTTCATGACACTAGTTTGGAGTTCGATCTTGGCCAGTTTACTCACACTGCCTATCCCAAGATCCTAGCCTGAACTAATGCTTGTTTGCTCAATAAAGAGTTACTTATTGATTTTAGGTAAAGTTTATGTGTACTTTTTTATTGTCTTCGGTAGGGGAGTTGACATATGAAATGTGATGAGACTCTAACTCAAAAATCATGCACAAGATAATGCTTTAAAAAAAATTCAATTCGATGAAAACAAGCTGTATTCAACAGGTGAGAGTTTTTCACATATTCATATTCTTTCCATGCATCTGACAGGATCATGATTGTTTTATGCTAACATTTATATATGTATGTATGTATCCATGTATCTATGTTACTATCTGAAAGGGTTTTCAAGGATCATTCTTGTGGAGAAATGATTGCTTATGTAGGAGAATGACATGAAGAGGTTCCTAGTCATACGAGGAATCAATTGGGAAGAGTAGTGATGAAAAATATACGAGGTCAGTATCATGTGGATATGATTTGATACTGTATACTTGTATTATGCCTATGCTTATGTTATGACAGGTAATGTTGAAGGACACATCAACAAAGTGAAAGCAGTGTGATCTGCGACATGCTAGGATAAGCATGGATGAGATACTTGAAGCAACGTTTCTTGGTAAGGACAATATGGTTTTGGATGTGTGGTACTATTGTTGTGCATATGTTGTATATGTTGCATCTATGATGTGTGCACTTGTGATGTTGTGTATACATAGCATGTGTACATGTTATTTATGCAATGTTATGCACATGAAAGCACAAGTAGGGTTGTCTGAATATTGCATATGGGGTGTTGTATACATATTGTACTGTCTTCATGATGTATATGTGGCGTGTGTGCATATGATGCTCTGTGCATGTTGGATATGTAGTGTTGTGTATGGATGATGTTATGTACTTGTTGGATATGCAGTGCTATGTACTTGTGGTGTTGTGTGCATGTTGTACATATGGTGCTATGTACATATGGTGTTCTATGCATGATTGTACAAGTGGTGTTGTGAGCATGTGGTGCCATGTACATGTTGTACATAAGGTGTTATGAGCATGAGGTGCTGTGTACATGCCGTGCATGTGATGCTATGTACATATGGTGTCACGTACACATCGTGTGTGTGGTACTGTGTACATGTGGTATTGTGCACACATTGTATAGTGGTGTAGTGTACATTTGGTGTTGTGTACACGTTGTCAAGGTGCCACCATGTACATGTGATTTTGTGCACACGGTGTGTAGGTGGTGTAGTGTACAGGTGGTACTTTGTACATGTGGTACATATGGTATTAGTGCACGTGTGGTATTGCGTGTATGTCATACATGTTGTGTCGAGGGCATGTGGTATTATGTATGTGCATCATGTAGTCATGGTATTGCGACATGTGTACTCGTTGTGTGGTACTCTGTGTAGGTACATGAATTGGGTGGTATTTCACATAGGGTATAGATGGATGCATTGTATTGTATACATTGGGTGTAGGTGTATGTGTTGTATGTCAAGTGTAGATGCATGTATTGCATGGTGTGGTATGTCGCGTGGTTGTATGAGTTTGATGCACACTATGTGTCTATGCACATGGTTAAGGAGAAGGCACGGGGTGTTTGTTGGGTGTAGAAACAGAGCCAGAGTGCGTATGGAAGAAAGACGAAGGTAGAAGCTAAGGATTGATGAAAGGATAAGTATCAACATTTTATTTTAGTTTTATTATGCATGTGATTTATGATTATGGTATATGATGATTATATATGATCTATGATTCTTGTTTATGATGATTACATGTGATTTATGATTTTGGTTATGATGGTTACATGTAATTTATGATTTTTATGGTTATGTTTTGAGCTAACTTGATGTGATATTTTTATACATGTTGATTTGGTCAAATATGCTAGTTTGACTTGTTGTGATAGGAAGTGAACATGATTGCAAATGTACCTTATTGACGAGCTACCAATGAGGTATGATGTGAATTTATTTTAATTTATTTTAAAACTGATGGAAGCTATGTGCATAGTACAAGAATCATGAACATGACCTATTGGGTAGTTGAAATCAACTACAAGAATTAGCAGCTTCATACGGTGGTTTGGTGGTTTCTTATGGTGGTTTGGTAGTTTCTTTATGATGGTTTAGTATTTTTTTTATGTTGGTTTAGTATATGCTTTATGGTGATTGATATATGCTTTATGACGGTTAATATATTCTTTATGATGATTTGATATATGATTTATGTTGGTTGATACATGCTATATGATTTTTTGATATATGCCTTATGATGTTTTGATATATGCTATATGATGTTAGTATATGTTTGATATATGTTTGGTATATGATTTGGCATATGTTTTGGTGTGTGTATATATATATATATATATATATATATATATATATATATATATATATATATATATATATATATATATGATGTTGTTATATGTACACTCATGTATGGATGTAAATACCGTAACGAGCTGTGTTATAAATCTCCATTATGTGGTATGTTGTCATGGTGTCATGATGTTTTGATTTTGAGCAGAACTTTCATTGTAAATACTACAACGAGTTGTGTTATAAAGCTCCATGGATAGTATGTTTTGATTTTAGCAGTCATGTGGTTATAGGTGTCATTGAACATCGAGGATGGTTTTCCCCCAAGGGGGAGGGCTCTGTAACATCCCTAGTGAAAATTCCATGTAATAAATGTTAAAAACAATAACGACGGATGACTAGGTCATGTATTCCAAGCTGAATGGTGGGGAAGACATCCTAGGGTGTGTTCATTTGGTTGTTTATGGCTAAGGAAATTGGCAAAGGCAATGGCTAAGGCATTAAAGAGGCAAAAAAGTATTTTGGCACTTTTATTTATGAAAATAATGGAAATTAGGAGAAAAGGAAGGTGAAAGGTTACATGTTGCATGTGAGGAGGAAATTGAAGGAAAACCATGGAAAATGAAGAAAATAGAGGCCTCATTAATAAAAAGGCTTATGAGGATCAGTGGGTAAGACTTGGTTCGTTCAGTTTTGGAGCTCTCTCATTATTCTCTCTCTCTCATACTCTTGGTTACTTAGAGTTTTCTTGGACCACCCTAGGAGGGGGTGGAATACTTGGATTCTTGGAGCAAGAAGGAAAAGGAAGAGCAGGAAAGTGCAAGAAGGCATCGACATCAACAGCTACATTAGATTTTCTTGCACGTACCGAGTGGCATGTATGATCTCTTCACTAGTTTTTGCATGCATGGCACATGCATTTGGTTTCTTGGTTATGATCTGTCATTAGCATGGAGGATGGCCAGGATTGACAGTGGATTGCCTAGCCTTTCATTTCCTAGATAGCCATTCATTTCCTAGATAGCCATGGTGATTGTGGGTTTACTTTCATTTCTTTGTTTTGGTTGGTTCTAATTTTTCCATACCTTTGGTTGAGTTACTAGTTCTGGAAGCCCTCGTTGAACAAATTCTCTAGAAGCCCTGTAACAACTTGGGTTGAGTTACTAGTCCTGGAAGCCCTGGTTAGACAAATGCTCTAAAAGCCCTTTGCAGATTGAGTTACTAGTCATGGAATCCTTGGTTGGACAAACACTCTGGAAGACCTGTATAATCTATGGGTTGAGTTACTAGTTCTGGAAGCCTTCGTTAGACAAACACTCTGGAAGCCCTGGACGACTTGGATGGAGACCAATCTGATGATGGTTTTTGGTGATGTCCGACTGTGAGGTGGAACCACTGTTTGATCGGTTGAGGTGGGTGGCCTTTAGAATCCCTGGATGTGTATGTATTGATGTGTTCTATGAGATCCCACATTCATGCTTGGAATATGGCAAGGGGGTGATTGGATGAAGAGATAATTGACTTAGCCAATCTATGGTCGAGTGGAATGTGGTAGTCACATCTCCAGTTGGTTCATTGCATTTACTAATGACAAATATTTCATTCCCTTGATTTTCATGTGAAAATATATTAATGTATATATGGATTTTGACGGCTGATATGTTTATTGTATTTATGTTCCTATTATGTTGTTTATATGCACATTTACCCCGAAGGGTGTTACATTACTAAATCAAAAAATGTAGAGGATGAGGGCCATATGGAAGAGAAGTTGCTAGAGATGGGAAAAGAATTGAGTGAGATAAGACACGGGAAAAGAGTGATGAGATATCAACTAGAGGGTGAGAACACATGCTAAGGAAGAAAGTACAAGATAAAAGAGATCCAATTGGCATCTATGGAAAGTATCTCCATGGAGGCACTCTAGTGCAGGATGCCAGCAAAATCATATCCCTTGTACCTCAAAGAACAATGGATGCAATTTGAGGTTAAAAACCTAGCACAACGAGGGACTATGCCTTTCCAAGACTATAGGTAGTTCATTGAGCTCTGTGACCAAAGCACTCTGGAGGACAGGGCAAAGATATCTGAATTCTACTTACATAACTTGGCCTTAACAAACTTAAACGTGTGGGACCCCAATCAGATGCTTGGGGACTTACAACTGATGGCCTTGGCATCATGGATGATTCATGAGGGGGCCAAGGCTAAGGAAGTAAAAAGAGTATTGGAAAGAGAAGATATATATCCCCTTTACATGAGAGCAAAAGATATCAATTCTATGGTTTTCATTAGCACAAACAACCTCATCATCTATGATCCCCAACTTGCACCAAGATACCTAGCTACACAAGAGCAAGAAGTCACTCATTTTGAGGACACTTTGAGATTATTAGGGGATGAAAACCAACAATCCTGGAAAAGGAGATGGAACACCTTACCCTAAAACCTAAAGATCAAGGAGTATCATTCCCCTTAAAGAATGTGAAATGCACTAGAAAGGAGGAGACTCAAAGTCAACTGGATTGGCTTGAAACTCAGTCCACCATTTCTCTTGGGTATGTTAGAAGGGAGAAAGGAAGAAGAAGAAATAAAAAAATGGCAGGAAATAAAGAAGTATGCAGGATTTTATCCATAAAAAGAGGATATAACAACAAAATCTTGGAATGTCAGGGACGCCACTAAAGCAATGAAAGACATGGACATAGATTGAGTTTCTCAGAGGATGAGAAACACTTTCAGTAGAGTGGTGATGATGAGGATCATCAATGGGTAAATTATATGGACCTTAATGCCACTCTCCAACTTATTAAAATCAACTTTTCTCACATTTCTTTACATGTTTTGTTATATTTTGTTATATGTCATGTCTTGTGGTCTAATGTGCATTGATTGTAGGTTTTGGAGAAAATTTTGGCTAATTAAAGTGAAGGAAATTTAAGTTGATCGACAAGAGGGCTTTTAGGAGATTGAATCTCCCTTCTTAACTCCTCACTCACTCGAAGATTCTGCCACCAAATCTCATCAGCTCAGAGTTACAAGCAGCCAAGCCATTAAGGTCATTGGCAACAAAGACAATGATAGTTGTGTAGAATTTCTCACTGTAGATCAACAGATTATGCAGTATACTAAAGAAAAATACAAGATCTACATCTACAACAAACTTTGCGGAAGCTTAATTGAATATGAGAAAGATCAAATAGAACACATATAACTAAGAATGAGAAAGCAATCACACGTGAACACAGAAGAATACTCTGGGGAAAGCCTCAGCCTAGAACCTCGATCTCTGTAATATCATATAGGTGAAAATATGTTTAGATTACACAAAGCTTCAGATCACAAGCCATCTAGCTCTTAGCACAGTCGAACAATACAACTCATAGACTAAATAGACACAACATATGTCTTCCTCCAACCCTCCAAGCCTCCTATTTCCTTATGCAGTTTCTCTTGGGGTCCAATGCTGCCACCTGTGTGAATTCACCTCTCACACAACACATTAAACTCAAAAGTAGCTATGCAGTCCTGAAGGAGATAATTCCTTCTTCATGGATGAGTTTCCTATATAGGAAAAATAGTCCAACTGATAGTACATTGTCCCATCATCTGATCTCAACTGGGTCTCTGACTGAACTGAAATGCATGAGTTATTTATGAGATAATATTCAGTTATTTGAAGTGCAACAGTTACATGCATGCATGCATTAACTAACTAAACTCACAATTAATTCCACAAACTATTGGAACTAATCTAATTGGACTTAACTCAGTTAACTGAGCTAACTAATTACAACTCAAAGTACAACTCATCCTGATCTCCTTTAATCAAGGGATAACTTCCTCAATTAATGGAGAAACTGTTGCATGTCTTCACATAGACTTCATGTTTGATTTCCTACAACTAATTAACTCAAGAATTAATTAATTATTTTACAAATAGTTGCTAAGATCAAATTCGAATTTTACTTCTCAATTTTAGTTCAGGGACTAACTAAAATTGGAATCTATCCCGAAATGCTATCTATAGCAATTTTATTTTTAGCATTTCCATTTTTCATTCCTTGTTGCTATGTCCAACACTAGTACCTGAAATGCTCTTTATAACATATCTATTTTTAGCATTTCTTGTTGCCATTTTCAACACTCCCTCTAAACAAGAAAGGCATTCAACTCGAACCTGATCCTGAACCTTTGGAATGTTCTGCATGCAACACTTCTCCCTAGTGTTGTTGCTCCAACAACTATAGAAACAAAAAAAAATCCAACCTGAAACAAAAATGATGCCTCTATCATCAAAGTCTTTGACTGCTATTGCCTCTATCGACTGAAAGCTCTGCACCTCTGTGCTCTTCAGTATCTGACTACTCTATCCTCTGTTACTTTGACCTCTGACTGCATCAATCACACTAATTCCTATTGTTGCATCCTTGCTACTGCTGGTCCTATCTCCCAACACCGCATCCACACTACACCTCCTCTCATCATGTTTCAACGTGTTACCCTCTGCTGCGCTGCAACTCAATTACTAAGAAGTAAGTAAGTGATCTCCCAACTAACCCCCCTATTGGGCTAGAAACATCCTCTGATGTTGAAGATTCCACTACCGCTCCATCTACATCTATCTCTACCCACTCATCCATCCTGCTACTCCTCGTCAGGGCTCCCGTAGCAAGGTCTAATTAAAGAGGTTGGGTACCTCAATGATCCTGCCCCTATTCCAGCCTTCTTGGGACTGTCACTCCACATTTCCCCACCTCCTACCTAGATGCATGTGATCCCTCTGCCCACTTGGCTCGAAATTTTCCCCTACTGGAGGTCTTTGCATGAGTAGATGCCTCCACTCGATCTCCTCTCGGCGTCTCTAGTTGTGGCTGCTCCACAACCTCCTGAAGCTGCATTACCAATTATGGCTCATCCACAATTGTCTGAGACTTCTTCTGGCATTGCATGTTGAGAGGTAATTTACTCTCCCTCTCAACCACCAAGTCTCCATTAGTTACCTTGCTCCTCAAGGCTTTGCATGCATCTTGAACCTCAAGAGCATACTGGTTCTTGACTTGTGAACCGATCTGCTTCACCTGACTCGTGGTGACGTGTCTAAGAAAAATATTTCCCTTATTGAAGACTACATCATAGCCTTTGTCTTCCAACATTGTGATCGATACCAAGTTTTTCCTCAGTCCTGGCACATACTTCACATCCGTCAAGGTAATGCGAGCTCCATGCTCCCTTAGAAAAACAACTATGCCTACTCCTAATACACTATACTTTCAATCATTACCCATCGCTATGAGTATCTAGAGATCTTTCTCCTCCAAGGTACTGAACAAACTCTTATCGCTAGTCATGTGGAATGAAGATCCACTGTCAAGAAACAAACCACATCCCACCATGGATGAAACCATGCATACGAAGAGGGTGAAATCCAACTCAAACTGTTAGGCCAATGCATCACCTTCAGATCCTTCCTTGGATCCCATCTTGGATTTCTTCAGTGGAAAATTTGTATCAAAATGGCCCACCTCATAACAATGAATGAATCACACTTTCGATTTGTCAAAATTCTGTTTAGTCAATTTAGTTTCCTAAATTGCTTTGCATAAATTATCAACCGAGGCTTGTAAACTGATGAAGTGTAGTTCACTGTATGTGCTAGTTAACCCTTCTTACCTCGTTGTGTTGTATTTTTATATTGTTTTGTTTTGGGGTTTTCCTTAATTCCTAATGATGTATAGTCTAAATTATGAGAAACTGAGTCTAAATTTCCTAAAGGTGAACTAATAAAAATCTAAGTTAAAGGAAGGAAAAATAGAGCATCTATCCTTGTCATTAAATTAAAAGGTGAAGTTGTAAGGAAAATTGAAATAATTACAAAGAATGAAACTGACTAAAGCACTTTTAGTTGTCCAAGCCTTCAATTTTGAAAGATAAATTTCTTGAGATGGCAAACAAGCAACTTATTGTACTTTATAGTTCATATAACTAAATCAAATATGCAGAGAGTAACTAATTGATTTCAATCCTCGTGTGAAGTGAATGTTTAACCATTTAGTTTAGGATGGATATCAACTTTAAATTGTGACCAAAAACATTTATTCACACAGCACTTTGGCAATCTAAACTAGGAAATAAATAACAGAGGAAACAAACAGTAAGTAAACTAATCAACAATGCATCCTTGTTACTTTTCCACCTTACCCCGTTAAAACAAAACAAGTTTCATATAATAGATAGGAGAAACAAGATTTCACCATTGAATTCTAACATTAGGCTACTGAATAGAATTGAAAGAAAACAAACTACAGGGAATCAACCTAAACTACAAATGCTGCTACAAGTAAATAATGAAACTAAACTGAACAGTACACAAAATAATAAAAAAATAAACCTCCTTTAGTGCAGGGGCCCTCTGCAACTGGCTAAGTTGAACTGCTAACTAGCTAAAGATACTCTTTCAAATGATCACTTGGTCAAACACGGCTTCATATTATTAACAGGAAAATAAGTTCCAAAATTATAGAGCTATAAGTTTGAGCTTAATACATACAAAGATTCAAACCCTTTCTCAGTTCTGTACAACTGATATTTAAAGAAACATTCCTAACTGTCTTTAGCTACAAGTGGTCTCCACGTATTACGACAGATCTGCGTAAATGGTTGATCAGCTACAGGTTTATTTAAGTCAGCAAGATGGTTATGAAACTATTATCACCGGTGGTTGGTTCGAGTTAATGCTACAACAAAACTGTTGGATTTATTAATTAGCCACGAAGAGTGGACACATAATCCTATTGCTCCGAGGTTTCTTCATTTGACTCCACCTTTGACTATGGTCTTGAGCTAGCTTTTTTGTCGATCTGGGCTGGGTGACTAGGATAGGATCCATGTCGAGAAAATTTCAAAGATGCCCATGTGGCTGGTTTCCTAGTTTAACATATGTAACCTGTTCAACCATGGAAGTAGCTACAGAACACACGGTTAGCTACAGAATGGGCTACGTTCTATAGCTAGTTTGCAAAAGCTTATTTCAAATAGAAAAAACATAAAAGTATAACATGTCAACCATTTAATGTCTTCCTTGAGACAAAATCTATCATTCATCAGTGATGGGGATCTGTCTTTTATGGAAAAGCAAGAGAAAGAAGTGAGAAAAGTTGTCAAAGAGAGAGTAATTCTGAGGTCCAACATACCCACACTGCAAAATCATTGCATGTCCCCATGCAATGTTGCCAAAAATGTGAACTATTCTTTCCTATTGCATCTGCTTAGATACCTCTGCTAGTACATCTAACTTTCTTCTCTTGCTCCTCTTTGAGGTGACTGCCATCCTGGGTTTCTTCATGAGAAGTCTGTAATTAAGGTTGATGATTGTTTTGTTCAAGTTTCTATTCTTCCTCTTCTACGTCCTATTCTTATTGTACCATAGCCCAAAGTGCAGTATTGTATTATCATGAATGGCTTTATCCAATTTGCTTTGTTCCTTCAGGGTTTCTTTTTCTTTCTTGATATGCATGTTCAATATCTATAACTCATAGATTTCCTATTTGAGAGAGTCAGTCAGAGGTTCTTGTGGATTGACAAGTTGTTCTGGATTGGTTGAGGATCCTGGATCCATTGAGGCACTTTTCTTTTCAAGTGATTCTATGTAATCATAAATTTGTTGCTGCACTGGGTCTATGCCTAGCGATCCTCTATTGGGGTTGCCTTTAAAATAATGTTTAGGAGAGTTTTGAGGACTGTATGTAAATGGAACATTTTCAGGAGATGGTACTGGGGTTTCTTCTTCTAGATTTATGAACTCTGTTTCCTTTGATGATACCTTCTTTACCATACCTCAGAGTCTAGAGCTCCTTCTAAGTTGTAGGGGGTTTATGTTCTCCTCCTTTCTACCCTTTTTCTCCTTTCCTATCTTTTCCTTCCTCTTGATTTGTTTCCTAATATTTGTCAATTTTTCAGAGATTAGTTGTTCATCATCTTGTTGTAATGGAGATTTAGGTTTGTTCTCGGTAATTCCAACAGTTTCCTTTTTTATCTTCTTCTTCTGCTTGATTTGCTCCCTGATCTCTGTTAATTTTTCAGAGATTGGTCTTCATAATTTTTCTATACTGAGGGCTTAGGGTTGCTTTTAATGGTTAGATTAGTCTTATTTCTCCTACTCTTTTTGATATTATCTTCTTCAGGAGATTCTGGTGCCTCTTGGAAATGGTTTCTTATCAGAAAATTTTTCCAGGTATCTCCTATTCTTTTCAGATGATACTCAATCAGTATTTTGACCAACCCACGATGGTACCTGGTTATCTCCAGGGATTCTATTTTCTTCTATACATTTGAAGCCATCCTCCTTACACTGTTTAGAGGGAAGAAAGGGAGGTTGATGTTTCCATTTTCTAGAAAGTTCATCAATAAACGTATATGATAAACATACATACATCTGAATCTTCCCTCACAGGTAATAATTTTTTGTAATATCAAAAGCATGCTTCTCCATTTATTTTTGAGTGCTGAAATAGGAATTCCTTTTCTAAACACAGTGACATCCATACCTAGGTTCCTGAGGATTACCTTCCATGATTCACTATGAAATTCTTTGTTTTTGAACCATCTCTCACCAAGTCTTGGCAGTTCTGTAGCCTCTGCTATGTAAGATTCTGTTACTGCAAACTTAATGTCTCCAATCTCTACTTCTGTACCATCGAATGATCTAGCAAAATATTTTGTGATCTCCTTGTGATATCCATCAAATTTTTCAATGAATTTGAGCCATCTAGTCTTCTGCAGCATCTCCTTGAGTTGTGGGTACCCTTCCATAAACTTTGCCCCTACGGGCTTTGCCCTGACAATGAGTCCCATGGTCTCTATTTCGTAGAATTTTCTAACCTTGAAAATTACTCTCCTGGGCTATGAAATTGATTGTCTGCGGGTATGGTGAAAAAGAAGTATGAATTTGTGTGGAATAAGTAGACGATGAGGGTTTGGAGAGACATGAATACGTTGGTCACATCGTAGTTTTGACCGTTAACAGATGGAGTAATTAGAGACGATTTAAGTACAGGGTATGGAGAACGTAGCGGAGGTGTGGTATGATGAAATCATTATAGACCGTTTGGTATCGAATGTGAAACATGTGGCAGAGAAGTGGTATCATGAAGCGGCAGTCAAATCAAATGATGACTTGTTAAGGAGACATATGATGATTCATATTATACATGACTTATGTTCATGACTTGCTGTGTGAAATAAATTTGCATTTTACCTTTAGAACTTAACATTTTTCTTGATAGTTCTTTTGGTGTTGATCCGTAGGTACTTTGAGCATGGTTGATCTCCAAAACTTGATTCCTCAATTTATTTGTAAGTTGTACAATAGTTCCATAGCTGATAAGTAAGTTGTAGTTGTGAATTATATTAGCTACGTAATGGAATCGGCTGTAGAATGTGAAAAGAAGGAAAAGTGAAATATGGCTTATTAAATATGGGTGTAAAAATAAAATGGAAATGAGTTATGACAGTGAGATGGAATGAGATGTAAGATAAAATGAAAAATAGGGTGAAATTGAGTAAAACTGTAAAAATAAAATGTAAATGAAATATGACAGTGAGATGAAGTGGAACTGTAAAACAGAATGAAAACAAAATGAGATGGAATGAGACTATAAAATTGTAGACTCTATACTGCAAATAAATGCAGCTTTTTGTCATTACTTATTACAGAAAGGAAATGGAAAATATAGGATGTCAGAAATCTCTAATTTTCACCCTGTGTTTTCTGGATAAGTATGCCAATCAATGATTGATTTTCAACCTTATACATTTTTTCTTTATTAGTCATTTCTTGGGAAAAATAAAGACTAAGTTAGTGGAAAAGAAGGATTCTTCTTCACTAGCTTCATTTCAAATTTATCCTGGGAAATCTTAATGAACTCCTCTCTTGAAATTGGTTTTTGATATATCTTCAAGCGATGACCATTCAAAAGAAGAGGCATTTTGCTTCCATCCATTGTTCTTATTCTCACCGCTCCATTGTTAAAGACTTCTTCAATCTCATATGGCCCAAGCCAATGAGTTTGAAACTTCCATTGAAAATCTTTGAACTTTGAATCGAACAACAATGCCCAATCTCCTGCTTAAAATTTCTTCACCTTAATATATTTAACATGCCATTTAGCCCTATGCTATTGGACTATACTAGTACTTTGGACTGCATCTTGCCTAATTTCATCAAGTTCATTGAGTTTCTCCAATCTATGTTTCTGTGCCTCTGATAAATCCAATCCCAATTGGACTACCATCTTGAATGTTTTGATTTGAAAATCTATAGGGAACAGGGCTTGTTTCCCATAAACAAGTTCATAGGGCATATGTCCCGTTGTGTTCCTCCGTGTAGTTCTATAGGCCCATAAGGCTTCAAGAAGCCTTTCTACCAAATCTCTTCTATGTAGATGCATAGTCTTAGTAAGAATTCCTTCAATCACCTTATTTTTAGATTCAACTTGACCATTTGCTTGTGGATGATATGGAGTAGATTTCCTATGTTTGATCTTGTAATTTTCCACAAAACGCTTCACCATTTTAGATGTAAATTGAGATCCCTGGTCTCTTACAATTTCTCTTGGAACACTAAAATGAGTGAAGATGTCCTCAAAAAGAAAATTAACTACTGATTTTTCATTAAAAAAAAGTTAATGCCTTGGCCTCTACCCATTTGTGACATAATCAATGCATACCAATATATACTTCTTTTGCTTAGATGAAGGATTAATTGGCCCAACAAAATCTAAGGCGCTTTTTTCAAAAGGTTCAATGAGTACCCGAATTTGTAGTGGAATTTCATTTGAAGGAGCAGGTTTCCCTACCCTCTAGCAGTTGTCACACCTCCTAACATATTCTTTGGCATATTTGAAGATGGATGGCCAATAATATCCTAAAGAAAGGATTTTATAGGTTGTCCTCTTGTCAGCAAAGTGTCCACCACACTGCTCGTCATGACATACCTTAAGAATCTCAGGCATTTCATCTTCCCTAACACATCTTCTGATCATAAGCTCTGGGCCTGTTTTATACAATTCATTAGTGATCCATGAGTATATTTTACTTATCTGAATGATTTTTCTTTTTTCTCTAGGGAACAAATGTGAAGGAAATTTCCCTGTGATTAAGTAATTAGCAATATCTACAAACCAATGAGTTTGAGTAGTCACTCAAAAAAAATATACATCAGGAAACTTATCTTCAACTGGAGTGTCATCTTTAATATTCTGAATTCTAGACAAGAAATCAGCAATTGTGTTTTGTTTTCCAGGTCTATCTAGCACAGTAATATTGAATTCTTATAAGAGTAAAAACCATCTTGTAACTATGCCATTAGTAATAGGTTTATTCATTAAATATCTAATTGCAGAGTGATCTATATGAACAAAGGTTTCATAGCCTATTATATAATGTCTGAATTTGTTGATTGCAAGAACAACATCTAAAAATTCATTTTCAGTTACAGTATAGTTCAACTCAGTGGGAGTCAAATTCTTACTTGTATAGTAGATGGCATAGGGAATCAAGTGTTGGAAATAATACTGAGAGGGGGGGGTGAATCAGTATTATCAAGTTCTTTTAACAAATCTTCCTTATTTATACTTTGAATTATTTTTGCATATCAGTACCATAAAATAATGAGCATGAACAAGAAAGACAGATAGTCACACCAAAGAACACAAGATGTAAGGTGGAAACCCAATGTGGGTGAAAACCACCTGCTGCAATATGTCTCTATCTTCTTTCAAATTAGAAACTCCTTTTACAATGGTTTTGTACTGGTGCAGTCCTTTACCAGTACACAGGCTGCAACCTGCAGAGAGCTACAACTCTCTCTTGTTTTCCAGTCTTTCCTGGAAGGGAGCTACAACCCCCTACTTCTTTTCTTACAAGGATCTCTTTTCATAAATTTTCAAACTGGATCCATAAACATCAAGTACATGAAAAATACATAGTCAACTGTAGTAACCAGATCAACAATAACAGAACTAAACCCAGAACACCTTATCAACAGAAAAATTCAGTCAACAGAAGATCTTAAGACAGATACGCAGTTTTTCTTTCTCTGGCCTGCGTCGCTACGCACTTCACCTTCTGCTTCCCTGCGTATACCCGCAGAGAGCCTTCTGCTGCACCGCGTGCCCACGCACTGCTTCTTCAATCACGCTGCGTACTGTTACAGAAGGTACGCACCCAGATACACTATCGCGCCGCGTACTGTTACAGTAGGTACGCACCCAGATACACTATCGCGCCGCGTATTTTTACTGTGCGTACGCACCTGAACCTCTGTCGCACTGCGTACCCACGCAGTTCTCCTTCTTCTGATCTGCGTACCCACGCAGTTCCCCTTCTTCTGCTCTGCGTACACACGCAGCTCTCCTGTTTCTGCTCTGCGTACCCACGCAGTTGCACCGTTAAATACCTGCGTACTTTTGATTAGGGCCGAATTGACAGTTCATCAGTGTGCTACAGTTAGTCGGATGCCCAGATCTGATCATGCGCTCGAGAGATCACCCTTCACAGATTCGCTTTTAACTTCACTTTCATATAGATCAAGCTTTTAAAACAATAACCCAATATTTCAGATCTTAAGATGTTCAATATGCAAAAGATACTTAGCCAAGTGATCTCCTTTGCTTTATATAGGCAAGCTACTCCCAAAATCATGGATCAATACCATAGATAACCAATACCAGGGGCCCAAAAACATGGGGCTCAATAATAATAATAATATAAATCAATACCACGGGCCAAAACCATAGAATCAAGAGCGGCGGGCTAAATACCACGGGCCAAACATAGGAAACCCCATGTGAGCGTGCTTCTCTGCCTTGAAGTAAGTGAAACTGGGGGTACGCACTTTCTGAACGGGTGACCTGCGTGTCTGGCCGCGGTCCCTTCACGGTGTCCCTGCGTGTACGCATCTGCTGAACTGTTCTCCTGCGTACTTCTTGATTTTCAACATTTTGAGAGCCTGATCAGAGCAATGCCACTTGAGGGTGTTGCCATCAAGTACAACATCTGTAACATAGAGCCATACTAGAATCATAATGCCAACATCAAGTATTTTTATCCTAATACAACTCCCAGAGTTGTATCTAAAGCATCTGTTGAAATGTGAAAAGGTAGTTTCCAATTTGGACCTCTCAAGATGGGTGCTTCAGAAATTTTTGTTTTTAAAGTCTCAAATGCTAATTGGCAGTCAGGATTCCAATTGAATTCACAATCCTTGGTGAGTAATTTGAAGAGTGGGGATGCTATTTTAGTGAAATTTTCTATAAATCATCTATAGTATCTTGTGAATCCTAGAAAACTTCAAACATCCTTTTGGAAATTCGGAATTGATAATTTAGAGATGACTTCAACCTTAGATTTGTCAACTTTAATCCCATCTCCTGAAATGCGATGCCATAAAACAATACCTTCTGTAAACATCATAAAACATTTTTCATGGATTAGTGAAAGGTTTGCTTCCTTACATCTTTTAAGAACTCTTTCCAAATTTTCCAAAGCTTCTTCAAATGTATTCCCATAGACTGTAAAATCATCCATATATACCTCTACACAATCATGTATTAGATCAGAAAAAATTCCTAGTACTGCTCTTTGGAATGTTGCAAGTGCATTACATAACCCAAAAGGAAGTACTCAGTAGGCATAAGTTCCCCATGGACAAGTAAATCTGGTTTTGCCTTGATCTTCAGGTGCCACCTGAATCTGATTATAACCACTAAAACCATCCAAGAATGAGAAATACTTCTTACCTGCTAATGTATCTAACACTTGATCTATAAAGGGCAAAGGAAAATGATCTTTAAGAGTAGTTGTATTCAATTCTCAGTAATCTATGCACACCCTCCATTTACCATTCTTTTTAGGCACAATTACTAAAGGGGAAACCCATTGGCCATTTGAAATTGGGTAAATGAAGTTTACATTCAACAGTTTTTGCAGCTCTTCTTTTACAATTTTCCGAAGATTTGGATTAATTCTTCTCAAAGGTTGTCTGATAGGTCTACAATTTTCCTCAATGTAGATGTGATGTATACAAGTCTTAGGACTAATTCCTTTCATGTCAGTATATTCCCGTGCATATGCAGCAGAATGTTGTTGTAATGTCTTGATTAGCTTTTCCTATTGTAATTTCTCCAAGTTATTGTTTATGTTCAATGTTCTCCCTATAAAGATTTCAATTGTAGAGCTACCATATTCTTCCATAGAATAAAGAAACATCTGCCTAGATGACATATATTCAATATTGGATTTTTCTTGAAATTGATCATGTTCATGTTCTGGAGATGATTCAAAATTTTCCATTGTATTTAAGATTTGACTATCTTCACTAATATCTAAAATAGTAAAGAGAGGCTGAATATCATTTTCATCATCAATCCATTCTTTTTCATCTATTTCTGTTATTGTTCTTACTGGAGGATATAAAGTGAATTTCTTTGTTGAATTGCCATCAAAAATATACATATCACCAGATCTACAGCTAATGAATGCATCAGCGGTGGCTAGCCAAGGTCTTCCTAATATGAGTGGATGTCCTCCTAGATTTTTCTTGGTGGTTAAGATCATAAAATCAATAGGATATTCCCAAGAATCTAAGGATACTGAAATATCTTCTAACATTCCATCTGGTTTGATTACAAATCTATCCGCTAATTGCAGTAATGTAGGTGTGTAAAGAAGATTAGGAAGCTTGAGTTGCTCCATGGTATGTTTACTCATGATGTTTATTGTTGCCCCTCAATCAATCAATGTATTTGGAATATCAACTCCATTGATATGTGTTTTCACAATTGGACTTCCTGGATCTACATATTTTTGTATGGCAATTTTTCCCATCACTATATCTGCTATTTTTCCTACCAGGTGAATTATTTTTGTTTCTTTTTCTTTTCTTCCTGGTTTCTTTATGCTCAACTCCTTTATTGTTTTAGCTAGGATTTGAATCTCCTTAATGGCTTGTAACAAAGGAATTTTGATACACACATTTTTCAATTCATCTAGAAAATCATAATTGGGCAACATGTTTTGTTTTTCTACTCCTCTATCAACTTGTAGTCTTTCAAGAAAAGGAGGTGCAGAAGTAGATACTGGCTGCTCAATGATAGGAGTTGAGTTCACTAGTTCTTTCTATTTTTTGTTTTCATTATTTTGGTTTTGGAGAGATGTTCCCTTAAAACTTTTACTGGGTTGTAGAGAATCTTCCTCAGAATTGTCTTGTTCCTAAATAACTACAGAAGGTCTTTCCTTTTCTAATATCCTACCAGATCTTAGTTGAACATCATTGAGATCTAGAGGAGTGATCATATAAGTTGGAAATTGTTGTCCTTCCACCGTGTAAGTATTCTGAGGATTTTTATTGTTGGGGTTTGGTAACAGTTGGGTAGGTAGCTGATTTAGTCTATGCTGAAATGGTAGTAAGAGTTGAGGACTTTGGTTTTGTTGTGGAATTTGTTGTGGATTTTGTTGTGGAAATGTTAATGAAAGTTGAGGTTTTTGATTTTGAAGTTGTGGTTGCTAATTTTGTTGTGGAATATGTGGGGGAGGATAATTCTGATATGATGGAGGATATTGATAATATTGAGAAAATATCCCATAAGGATTTTGTACTCCTTGTGCCCACGGTTGAGGTTGAGATTGAGGTTGAGGTCAGGGTTGCTGCCAATAATTGAAATTTGGTGGGGGCTGAAGATACATTTGATTGTTAAATCCCTGATTTTGTGGCCCCTGCCAAGGTTTTCTAGAGACAAAGCAAAGAGGTTCTGCTGAAGTTGGAACTGTTTCTTCTTGAAAAATAGCCTTAAGACCTAGAATCGAAGGACAACCCTTGGTTTCATGATTCTCTGAGCAAATCATACAAGTTTCTATAATTTTTGCATCTAAAGGGCATTCTCTTAGAGCATTTTTTTCTGCATTTCATACAGAAAATAGATAAAGCATCAGCCTTGGTTTTCTGCTTGTTTTGCAACTTAAGGGTGTCTATTTGCTCACTAAGGCTCCCTAGGATATCTGTTTTGAATTCGTCAAGCATATTACCAATTTCTGCCCTACTCATTGATCCAATTGCAGACTTATTTACTCTAAAAAGAGAAGGATCTCTTGGACCTTTCCCAATTTTTTATTTCCCTCTTGAGAGATGAACACATAATTCTCCTATATCATTTAATGGGAGTTGAGAGATATCTCCCTTCCCCATCATGTTAAGGATATCTATCCACTCATCTCTAATGGCTTTTAATAAAAGATCTTTTAAGGTATCTTCATCTAAATTGTCCATCTTTGCTCTTTTCAAATTATAGTTGAATCTCTCAATCAAATCCTCTAAATTTTCATCCTCTCTTTGCATCATTTTGAACACTTCATCTTTGTGATTGGTAGGCATGCAATAATCCAAATACCTATCCAAAAACACTTTTTTCATGTCATTCCATGTTCTAATGGACTGAGTGACTAACCCCATGAACCACTTCAAAGCAGCTCCTTTCAGTGTTGAAGGGAACAACTTAAGTTTTTGAGAGTCTTCTAGATAATCATAGGTTTTGCACAAGACTTCAAACTCAAATAAAAATGTTTCAGGATTCTCACTTTTTGACCCATGGAATTTTGGGAGGAAAAAAGGTGAGATATTTTTCATTGTTGCATTTGTTTCTTCATCCACTATAGGGAATCCAAAAGAATTATTTATTTCCCTATTTCCTCTGCCTCCTCCATTATTTCCTCTACCTATTCCTCTAACCCCTCCTCCAAACAGTGTGAATTCTCCATCCACTCCTTCTTTTTCCATTATAGTGTCTTCAGGGTCAGTATAGGGTTCAACCTACAAGGTTACTTTCTCCTCCTCTGGTTCTTCTATTAATGGGATATGGGAGAGAGTTTTTACTTCTTCTTCCTCACCAGGTATTCCTAATTCTTCAATTAAAATGTGCTCCCCTGTGGAGGTGAAAAAGGCTACTCCTACTGTTTGAGATTCAATATTTTTCTCCTCTAGGACTGACTTGGTAGATGAAGTACGAGATTCCTTTGTTTGGATTTCTGCCCCTGGAATTTTAGGAGTTTTATGGCTGGGAGTATGAGTTTGGGATGGAGGTGTATCTTTTCTTGTTCTCGGTGGAGTAGGTGGTGTTGTAGGGATTGAACTCCTGCCTCTAGCTATAAATCTACACCTAGAGTCTCTTTCTCTATGCATATCATTTTTTTTTTGAATGTAAGAGATAAAGTTACCTAGTTATAGTTCCCCAGCAGCAACGCCAAAATGTTTAGTCAATTTAGTTTCCTAAATTTCTTTGCATAAATTATCAATCGAGGCTCGTAAGCTGATGAAGTGTAGTGCACTAAATGTGCTAGTTAACCCTTCTTACATCGTTGTGTTGTATTTTTATATTGTTTTGTTTTGGGGGTTTCCTTGATTCCTAATGATGTACAGTCTAAATTACAAGAAACTGAGTCTAAATTTCCTAAAGGTGAACTAATCAAAATCTAAGTTAAAGGAAGGAAAAGCAGAGCATCTATCCTTGTCATGTAATCCTAAGTCAAAAATTAAAAGGTGAAGTTGTAAGGCAAATTGAAATAATTACAAAGAATGAAATTGACTAAAGCACTTTCAGTTTTCCAAGCCTTCAATTTTGAAAGATAACTTTCTTGAGATGGAAAACAAGCAACTTACTGTACTTTATAGTTCAGAGAACTAAATCAAATATGCATAGAGTAACTAATTGATTTCAATCCTTGTGTGAAGTGAATGTTTAACCATTTAGTTTAGGATGGATATCAGCTTGAAATGGTGACCAAAAACATTTATTCACACAGTGCATGTTCAATCTGAACTAGGAAATAAATAACAGAGGAAACAAACAGTAAGTAAACTAATCAACAATGCATCCTTGTTACTTTTCCACCTTACCCTATTAAAACAAAACAAGTTTCATTTATGAAATAGATAGGAGAAACAAGACTGCACCATTGAATTCTAACATTATGCTACTGAACAGAATTAAAAGAAAACAAACTACAGGGAATCAACCTAAACTACAAATACTGCTAAAAGTAAATAATGAAACTAAACTGAACAATAAACAAAATAAAAAAAGAAACCTCCTTTAGTGCAGGGGCCCTCTATAACTGACTGAGTTGAGATGCTAACTAGTTGAAGATACTCTTTCAAATGATCACTTGGTCAAACACGGCTTCATATTATTAACAGGAAAATAAGTTCCAAAATTATAAAGCTGTAAGTCTGAGCTTAATACATACAAAGATTCGAACCCTTTCTCAGTTCTGTACAGCTGATATTTAAAGAAACATTCCTAACTTTCTTTTGAGAGAATTTAGCTACAGGTGGTCTCCACGTATTACAATAGATCTACATAAATGGTTGATCAGCTACAAGTGACTTTAAGTTAGCAAGATGGTTGCATGAAACTGTTATCGTCGGTGGCTAGTTTCAGTTAATGCTACAACAAAACTATAAGATTTATTAATTAGCCACGAAGAGTGGACACAGAGTCCTATTGCTCCCAAGTTTCTTCGTTTCACTCCACCTTTGACTGTGGTCTTGAGCTGGATTTTTTGTTGATCTGGGCAGGGTGACTAGGATAGGATCCATGTTGAGGCAATTCCAAAGATGCCCATGTGGCCGATTTCCTCATTTGACACCTGTAACTTGTTCAACCATGGAAGTAGCTATAGAATGGGCTACGTTCCGTAGCTAATTTGCAAAAACTTATTTCAAATTGAAAAAACATAAAAGTATAACATGTCAATCATTTGATGTCTTCCTTGAGACAAAATCTATCATTTATCAGTGATGGGGATCTGTCTTTTATGGAAAAACAAGAGAAAGAAGTGAGAAAAGTTGTGAAAGAGATAGTAATTCTGAGGTCCAACAACTTCTTCCCACCATGGGAAGAACTCGATTTTGGATGAGAATCCTTCTCCTTCCCTTTCTTCACCTTACTCACTAAGGCGCAATTTTCTTCATCCTTGTTGGATGGAGAACCATCTCTGGTGCTTCTTCTTATCTCCTCCTGCATCAGATCCGACCAAAGTCGTTCCCATTCTGGCAGTTTCTCTCTTCCATTTATTGAGTCTTGGTAGCTATGCTAGCTCTTAGGAAGACCAAGGAGAGCAAGAGTCACCATGTCATCATCAGTTGTCATGATTCCTACACTTCCAAGCTCATCCCTGCAGCTGGTGAGCTTGTTCAGATACGTAGAGATCGTGTCGCCCTTTTCGCACTTGATTTTCCAAAGCTTATCTTTCAGCGCCAGCTTCCTCTGATCATTTCTGTTCTAATATAGATCTTTCACTATTTTCCACATTGAAAAGGGTGTCTCCTTCCCATGGAGAATCAAGACTATGTGGTCTCGAACTCCCTCTAGAAGGATTCTCCTTGCTCTAGCCACACATTTCTTCCATTCCGCCAATTTTGTAGCATTAGCCACTGCCGGCTTGGGGACTTCTTGATCAATGAATTCCTTTAGAAATTATCCTCTAATACTGCTTCCATGCGATCCTTCCAGGCTATATAGTTTTAGCTTCCATTAAGGGAATACTCAAGTCTTAAACCGTTGAACACCATTGGTGAAATTGAGATGTGATAAGAACTCGATTTCTATGTCCAGGAACTTCAAACTTCGAATTTCTCCCTTCTTTGTATACTATTCCTCACTTTGATCACTTTTGCTCTGATACCATGTATAATTTTTCACTGTAGGTCAACAAATTATGCAATATACTAAAGAAAAATACAAGATCTACTTCTACAACAAACTTTGCATAAGCTTAATCGAATATGAGGAAGATCAAATAGAACACATATAACTGAGAATGAGAAAGCAATCACACATGAACATAGAAGAATACTCTGGGGAAAGCCTCATCCTAAAACCCTGATCTCTATAATATCATACAAGTGGAAATATGTTCAAATTACACAAAGCTTCAGCTGACAAGCCATCCAACTCTCAGCACAATCGAACAATACAACTCACAGACTAAATAGACACAACATATGTCTTCCTCCGGCCCTCCAAGCCTCCTATTTCCTTATGCAGTTTCTCTTGGGGTCCAATGTTGCCACCTGTGTGAATTCACCTCTCACACAACACATTAAACTCAAAAGAAACTATGCAGTCATGAAGGAGATAATTCCTTCTACATGGACGAGTTTCCTATATAGGAAAAATCCTCCAACTGATAGAACATTGTCCCATCATCTTATCTCAACTGGGTCTCTGACTGAACTAACATGCATGAGTTATTTATGAGAGAATATTCAGTTATCTGAAGTGCAGCAGTTACATGCATGCATGAATTAACTAACTGAACTCACAATTAATCCCACAAATTGTTGGAACTAATCTAACTGGACTTAACTCAGTTAACTGAGCTAAATAACTACAACTCATCCTGATGTCCTTTAATCAGGGGATAACTTCCTTAATCAATGGAGAAATTGTTGCATGTCTTCACATAGACTTCATGTTTGATTTCCTACAACTAATTAACTTAAGATGAATTAATTAATTATTTTACAAACAACTGCTAAGATCAAATTCGAATTTTACTTCTCAATTTTAGTTTAGGGACTAGCTAAAATTGGAATCTATCCCAAAATGCTATTTATAGCAATGCTATTTTTAGCATTTCCATTTTCCATTCCTTGTTGCTATGTCCAACATTGGTACCTAAAATGATATTTATAGCATTTCTATTTTTAGCATTTCTTGTTTCCATTTTCAACAAGTTGAAGACCAATTGATCTCGAGTTTGGAGCCAAGCCTCCCTAAATTGAAGGAAGTTTGTTATTGGGAAATCTAGTGTCCATTCAGAGCTGCTAGTCCCACTAAGACGGGTAGCTATCTTAGAAACAAACAAACTAAAGTTACTTTCATTTTCCTTTATGAGAAATAGATGGGAGAGAAGCAGAGAGTACCAACCTCAGTCTTTCGCTTGGCTCCTTGCTTGTTTCCTCCCCCCTCTGACAAATCTTTGTCGCTTCTTCCTTGCTTACCCCGCTTCAAAGAGCACCTGTAAAGTCAAAGCAACATAATACCTTCAAAGTAAAGAGATCTACAATCATAAACAATATAGGACCAGATATATATTGACCACACAAATGCATATATCATCAAACATACAAGAATGTGGAGGAAAACTTAAATAGCTTTATTGATAGAAAGAGTAGAAGAGAGGATTACAACCCATTGATCTGACCCAGCGTCATCCTCCCAGCATGAAAGCCCTTCTTCACCTCATGAAAAGCTTAGATCACCCAACACTATGATGCTCCACAAAGAAACCAACAACACTTCCTTACAAAATACAAGATTCCAACCTCCTGGATCTCTGGGATGAGGGATCCATATATAGATGTTTGCAGGGGGGTGAGTCAACTTCTGGGATTTTGATTAGTGTCCTCTCTCTGATAGTTCTTGGTTCCACTTGGAGATTCATGATCTATTACTCATCCCTGGGCGAATTCAGAGAGGCAAGTGTCACAGGAGAAGTTTCTGGAAGATTCCATGATCATCCACCTTGCAAATTGTCTATGCAATTTGTCTACTCTCGCCCATCGCACCATACAGAAGGGATTTTCAATATGCATGGCATGTTTTGCATGTAGCAGGTGAGATGCATCACACCCTTAGCACTGAGCAGTCTGTATGGTCCAGTTTTGACCAGTTCTGAGCAGTTTTCCATGGAGAACTTCTAGGAGATGATGTAATCAGCTTACCTTGTTCCTTTAGGGGGTGAAACAACACTTTTAGGGACTCAGAAGCCCTTGGTTTATGGACATATATGATTGGGGTTGCAGTGCCCAACTATGTCTATAACAAAGTTGTTGGTAGCTTTAGTCGTGTAAATAAGAAGGCCTAGATCCTCATTAGAGTTCAATTTATTTTTATTGTAGCCAAGAGGCATTTATTCGCTAAGACATTGTGATTGATGACTCTTAAGTATTTTTTATATTTTAATGAAAATGAGAAAAGTTTCCTTGATCCAGCACTGAGTTGACTCAGAGAGCTGAAGCTCTTAGGTTAAGGCCCAACCCTAGCTGCAGAGGTTCCTCTTTTTGTACATGTATTCTTAGGTTACATTCATAGTTAGCTTCTAAAGTGATTTTAGTTTTGTTAATCTATAAGTATTTGGGTGATTAATTAGTTTGCTTCCATTTGTGGATAGTTAGATCAATGGTATCATAGTGGAAGCATAAATACTTCATAAAATCTTATGGGAATGGATTTTAACGCATCTTCCTTATAGGATCATGACTTGAGGGTTCCATTCACACAGCCCCAAAAATAGAATTCTTGTTTGATTACTGCATAATCTAGGGTTTCTTGATGAATAGATCATTGTCTTTGAGTTTATTAGGATTATTTGAAATTGTCATGTTGATCTCTTAATTTTTGCTTTGGGTTCAAAGCACTTCCATTCATGAACTTAGTCATTAGCTAATAATAACTCTATTTTCCTCCATTCAATAAATCTTTTCCATGTATAGATGAATTTGTACATCAATGAAGACAAGATATATGTTGTTGCAGGAGATTCTAAGTTGTAGGGGGCCTCATCTCATTCGCCTCATCCAAGTCCTATCCATCCATGCTTCCAAAGTCCACTAAGCCCTAAATCTGGATTCTTGTTTTATAAGCAACATTTCCATTTCCATTGAGAAAATACAACCATGTTGAAGCATCTAATTGAGCCTTAGATAATTTTCACCTCCTCCATGCCTTATTTCTCCATCAGATACCTTTACCACACTTCATTCTGCCTTTCCTACCATCTCCTAATCTTTCATCTTGTTTCCTGTAATAAAACAGGGCATCCTGTAGTAGAACTAGGACATCCGTAGTAGGACTACAGGAAACCCTATAGCAGCCTGTTTTAAGCCCAAAATTAGAAAAAATTGTCATCTAATCTTAGATTAGGCCTCCACTTGGCTTCCATACCCTTGAGACTAGTCCATACCTTTTCCTCCATACCTATCTCCCCTACCAAAGAACAAGTGAAAATTAGCATTTTCATTCATAAAATTAAAACACAAAAAAAGGCTTTTTCTACAATTCCTAAATTAGAAAATTCATTCAGTGGTCATAATACTTCTTAGATCAGATTCCATGCTCAGTTAGTCTAGATCATCCCATGTTATAAACAAGGTTAAGCTAAGTTTCTTTTGCAAGCAAAATGTCTAGCTAGGTGATTTCATATCCCTTTACAACATCTTCCAATTCAATCTTTTATTCCTTAAAGTAGGAAACATTCCTTTTCTTTCATTAAGGTTAATTTTCCCTTCTCCATTTGGTAGTCAGACTTCTTCTAGTCCATAGAAGACTAGTTTGAAAACCCTAGTGGTATATCACCCTAGTTGAAAAGTGACAAATAATATACCATTGCATGTTCTATGTAGACAACACTGTTACCTCCAACTGTGCAAACCCCAGGTTGATGAAGTAAATTTTGTATCCCCAAGAGTTGCATCATTCTTTCTACAATACTGGCGCTCATCAGGTTGTCCTCCTTGAGGAGTATATGAAATTTTCTCCCCAGGCAGGCAATAATCGCATGTTGGGCTTGTTTAAGGATTACCTACATTTCTGGAAATCATGTTTATATGTTGCTCATATGTCAAACCCTGAAGCATAGGTTCAATTAAACCAATTGACATAGTTAAAGGTTGATTTGAGGGAGAAGCTCCTAAATATGTCCTAGAAAGAGATTGATATCTAGGAGGCACAGATGGTCCACCATATAAAGTTGATTCTAGAGGAGCAAAAAAAAAGAAGTATTTGGTGGCATGGCTCCAGAAATCATTCTAGAAAAATCAAAACATGGTATGGTAGAATAAGGAGTAGTGTATCGTGGAATTCCTTGGCCTAAAAATTTTAAAGGGGTAAAATACCAAGGGTCGATCGAAAAGAGGAAAATATAAGTTCATGAAAATCAGTCTTGTCATTGGTAAAAGCTGGCGTATTAAGCAATTCTTCCTCTTCGTCAAAAGAAAGTTCTTCGATGCTAATAAGACCAGGAGGTAGACTATCAGTAATAAGTAGTTTTATTGATGGTGATCATGGAGGAGTAGGGGCTAAAGCATCTAAATGTGATTTAGTTCCATAAACGTTAGACTCAGGTTCTTCAATATCTAGTTTGGTCAATTGAGAGCCCTAGTTTCACCAGTATCTGATTCTGATTGAATAAGTTCAGTAACTATTGGATCAATTACTTTTCAATGTGATTCTAGTGTTTGAGGTTGACCAAATTCAGATTATGTTACTTCAGGTCCTAGGATAGTATATGTTTCTGGTTGATTTACTTTAGTTCCTATTACACCAGATTCTATAATAGTAGAAGTTTCAAGTTCATTTGTAGTCTTGAATCCTTTTGATTTTGATTTTTTAGTTTTAATATTTTCTAGATGACTCAGTGTATATTCAAGGGGTTGACCCAACATTCTACATGATTGTCTTGATAATTCAGCCACAATGAATTTTTTGAGATAAAAATTCACACAATATCAAAATTACACCTAAAGTATTTAGAAAGTGAAAAACAAACAAAGTAACACACGCTAATAAATCTAAGAATTCAAACTGCACAAACTCACATTTCACGGAGATCAATATTTACTAGTTGTGGATGAAATCCAACGTCATAGAGATCAATGTGAAAATATTTATAGATGTGAGCATTTGGAACCAGTTACCCTGACAACCTACTTAATGAGACAACCTGGTGCAAGTAACTTCACTTATGCCATCTTGATCAAAGATTACCCTCCAAAAATTCCAAGTGAGTCTAGTCAATGTCTGTTCCAGGTACAATAAGACCTTCTCTCCTTCATCACCTTAGGTAGAGACCTACGATTATGGTCACTAAGTTTACCAACTACAACAATTTCACTTGGGGGGAAATTGTAAATCAAACATACATGCAAGGGAAGAGTAACAAAGCTCAATCGCCTTGAAAGATCCTCAATGTGGTTAATTGGAGGTTTACTTTTAAGTGACCACAAGTACCTTTCGACATGATTGTAATACATACAAATCTCTCTGTCATAGCCAATGAAGTGGGTATGATCACTTCACCAGATCCAACATGATCTCGTGCTTAACTCGTGTATAAGAAGAGCTTCCCAAATAAAAACTGAAATAAGTGGATTTCTCTCCCTAACTCAGGATTCTATTGATTTTTTGTAGCTTCGGAAAGTTTACTTCCTTCCCTGTTCCAAAGACCTACACTTAAGCTACTGTAAGTGGTAAAAGCCCTAAAAAAAATGTAAAATAATAATTGATTTCATTTAAAATTTTGTTACTAATCTATTATTTACTCAATAGGTAATGAGAGTGAAACTGATGATATTATGACTCGACTCGAAATTCTAATGCAATCGAACATGAAATTTGTAATCTATTGTTCAATGAAATCCTATATACAAGAAAGTGAGAGTTCCTTTGACTTTCATTTCAAAATAAAAAATGCAAAACTCAAAGCTAACTTTTTTTTTTTTCACAAGCAAGCCAATTTCACTTTGAATGCAATCCAGATGCAGAAATAAACTAAGATTTCAAATTCACCTAAAGAACAAACAAACTCAAAATGTCCTTTATCACTGATCACTCGAATTTCCAAAACCCAAAGGAATCAAACAAGAGTTGGAAAAATGCAATTTTCCTGATGAATTATTTTAACCAATGATGCCAAAAGTGCAATTATGAAGGAATTCAAAACTGAAAAGAAACAAAGTCTTTTTATCATTTAGAAATGACAATCATTCTTCATAAAACACACTAATTTATGAGAAACCCTAATTTGAATTTAAATAAATAATTTGCTCATAAATAAGCAAGATTGATAATGGAACTAGTATATTTGACAGAAAAAGACAGGAATGCAGTATCATTGAATACAACCTATCTATTTTTTATCAATAAACAAACAAGGTAGACAAAACCTTAACCAATTTTGCAAAAGGGACCAATTTCTTAGAAAGACTTCATAAAGTTCTCAAACAAGTTCAAAAATATATTGGACAACTGAAACAAATATGATGACATTTTCGAAAACCAAAATTCAGATTCTAAGTAGAAGAAACCTATTTTTTCAAAAATTTCTAGGAACTACACAGGTAAGAGGGTAAACCAGTGCACACGTGAAAGTTTCTTAACACACAAATTTCACAGATCTGTGCTCTGTGTATGAATAGAAATTGCGTAGGTCTGGGAAATTCGAGAAAAATAAAAAATAAAGTAATCAAACCAAAAGGATATGAAAGATCATAAATTTTCTAAGGCTCAGGTCCAGCTAGACAAAGAGATCGGAAACAAAAACCAAGAAAAGAGAAGAGAATAGTAACATTCCCTGGTATGGTCACCAATTTGTTAGGTGGATAAATCCCTCTTACTAACAAGAGAAATATTTGTAGATCCTAAAGGAAACCAGAAACAAACAAACAATTGAATATCTCTTCCCCTAAGCTTACTTCATTTGAATTATGAGTATAAAATACGGTGAATAAGCCTCTTGCCTATTTGTGAAATGGTTGATGAAGATCTCCATTTGTCTTTACGTAGCCTCTCAGTGCTTAAAAAGGCCTGGAAACACAAACATAATAAATATCAAAGGCATATACAACATAACAATTCAAATAAGCTTAATGTAATGTTCAAGGAGATTATAAATTGACATTGACTTAATGAATATCTAAAGAACTATAAACCATTCATCATTTTAGTAAGAAAATACGATGGAAACAAAGATTCATTTGTATTAATTCAAGGATAAAGAATAGCCTTACGGCCTTCGTCTTGATGTTATGAGGTTCCTCCTAAATACCTCCAACCCTTTCCTTAGATGACAATCTTTCAAATCTCATTCCAACAACATAAGTCTATATTTTCTGACTTTTTCAATCTGTCTACTCTCTAATCAACTTATAGGTCAAGAGGAAGAAGTTTCATATCCAAAAGAGGAGGATGATATCCACTAATTGGGGGATTAAGGATACTTGGGGAAAGGGAATTAGGTCCATCATCTGAGGGGTTTGGGTCGAATAGATATGACTTGGAAGCTTTCAGTTGGGATATATTTGCCCAACAATGCTTCTAGATCTCACTTTTTATTTTTACTTTTCTTTGATTCGGCTGCATGATCTATAGTGGAAGACATAGCACAATTATGTGTAGTTCTTAGGGATAAGTACAACAAGCGCACTTCTAGGAAAAGTGCACAAGTCATGCTTAACAAGGTATACAAGCCATTTTTCACAAAGTATCATCTTCTTTAAGGGATTCTTGATTGTTTGACCTTTAATAGAGTTCAATGGAACATGTTCACAAATGATGAGAAATCCATTTATATCGATCAAGTGTCATGGTGAAAAAATGATGTGTAACACCCTTGAACCATCTCCAAGGGGGGTCTCATAAAATCATCATCGCCCCCCCCTAGACCCCCCTGATGGTGATTAAATAGGTGGAATTTCCACTCCGTTAAGAACTCGGGTCTAATGCGGCAATACCTATGAACAAAGAATATAGTCAGGCTCCACACCCAATAACCATCAACATATCTAGTGCTAGAAGGTGGGCCATTAGACTATGAATGGAAAGACGATATCATACAAAAATTGCAAGCCATTCAAAGAGTATGTATCTACCCTTAATCTCTCCTTTAATTTCTATATCTCATTCTCGATAACCTCCCCCATGATATGAATTTATTGAGGCTTCCCACACACTTCCTAACATTGTTAGAAGATCCTCTAGTTATCCTTCAGTCAATACATCTTTACCTTAAGATTCATATGTCTCCCTTGAAATCAAAACCATTATCCAAAATATCAAAGGACTATCAATTTTAGGAGAACAACATCAAGTATTTGAAGCCTATGAGGGTAGTGTTACCTCATCATTGAATAGTTCTTACAGTTTAACTAAAACTCAAAGAAAAAAGCTAGGAATTAAACCCTTTGAGTTTCCTTTAGACACTCACTATAGAAAGAAGCCTGTTAGTTCACCTCCACGTACACCTACCATTAGTTCAACCATTATACATCAATTATAGACTCCTCCTCTTTCAACCTCATCTACTTTCCCTTCTTTTACTCAACCTTAGTCATCCCAATTTTTATTAGTCCAATAGGTCCATCCTCATCTACCACCACCACACCTGCTTCTATAATTGGTACAACCTCTACCTCTACTAGAATGGCACAAAGACCATGGGAAACTCTAGGGGTTCTTAATCTACATGCTCTGTTACATCCTCTTGCTAAACACCTCGAAACATGGTTACCAAAATTTAAACCTGATAATGGTCTTCCTCTAGAAGAACATATACATAACTTCATGTTGGCTATCAATACGAATGGTGTTTTTGAAGAATATGTAGTTTTTAGATTGTTTCCATATAATTTTGAAGGCAAAGCTACATCATGTTACTTTTCTTTAATTTCTAACTCCATTGTTGATTGGAATACTTTTGAATAAATATTTCTAAATAAATTCAATGATGACAAGACTTTGACCTCTTTAATAATTTAATTATCTAATATAAAAATGTGCCCTGATGAAAAAGTTAAAGACTTCAACACTTGATTTAATAAAATTTTGAATAAGATTCTAGGGACTTTGAAGCTAGGTGAAGATGTTCAGGTTGATAGTTGTATTAGAAAAGTCCCTTCATAAATGACTATGTTTGTAGATATAGTTGGAAAAATTACTCTCGCAAACAATATGAAAGAATAAATTGATGTCAAAAAGATAATTCTCACTCTTTCCAAGAAATCTTCCGTTGAAGAAAAGAAGCATGCCAAGAAGGTTACATTTAAGTAAGAGAAAAAAAAATTCCTAAGGGAGCATGTGATATGGAAGTACTATAGAAACTGATCAAAACCTTGTCAAATGAAGTAGCATACATAAATAGAAAAGTTGCAAAGGAATCTTCTCTTAAAATATCTTTCAAATCTTTCAGAAGGGCACAATAAACTCCTCCTCTAACCCAAATTTATATTGTAAAAGAAGAAGGCAAAGAAAAAGAGGAGGAAGAAGAAGAAAAAACTAAATAAGAGGAAGTAATAGATGACAATTCTTCTTGGTATTTTATTAGTTCCCTTTTAGAAGATGATGAACAAGAAAAATCCATTATTGTTACTATCAAAAGAAAAATCTCTGCTATCACATGCACTACCAATCAAAGTCCTAAGATTGCTCCTTTATCAAATAAAGGTTCACCTACTAGTTCCTCTAATCCAACACCAACCTTTGGTTGTCCTCCTACTACTACTAAAATTGCCACTTCATATAAGTCTACTTGGCAAAAATTCATAATTTCTGATGGTATAGAGTATAATATCATAGAAGATATGAAGAAAACAAGGGCTAATATTTCACTCTATGAGGCCAGTAAACTTAAACAGTAGCAGAAAATTCTATTAAATCATCTAAATGCTACTCTAGACTCTCCTTTGTTGGCAACTGTTGTAAATACTAAGGCTATAAATACCCAAACCAAGTCAAAGCCTCTATATTCTAACAGAAGGAAGCAAACAAATGCAATTATTATAAGTGATTGATCTAATTCTCACACCCCGCCTTTCCTTTTAACTTTTGAAATTTCAAATAAGAATGTACATAATTATTTACTTAATTCTGGTGCTTCATAACATTATGTCATATTATGTCTACTTAAAATTGAATGTTAAACCACAATAATCGACCACTCAAATAGTACAAATTGATAGATTAAAAGAAAACGTTTTAGGTTATCATCCCAACCTAAGGTATTTCAAATTATTGATGTTTTAAAAGCTAAAATTCCCAATTTTTATTGTCTTATTTTGAGAAAAGATTAGTTAGAAAAGTTAAAGGGATACTTTGCAACTGATTGGTCACATCTCTGGCTACCATACAATGGTAAGCCCAATCAGATCAAAATTGTTCGAGAAAAGAACATTAAATATATCATTAGTGACTTGGAAGAAGAGAATGAACCTTTTTCCTTTACTAATAATATTTTGCTTAATTATTTTGTAGAATCTTATTTTGGTAATTTTCCTACTTAATTATCTCCATATTCATTTTCTTCTGATTGTTCAGAAATTGAGAACATTTCGCAGATCTATACTTATCACTTTGTAACTATTGTAGATTCATGTGTAAATAAAATAGTAGATAATATTTTATTTAGTTTGTATTTTGATGGCTCAAAGTCTAATGATGGTACAAATGCAGGTGCATCCTAATCAACCCTAATGGGGAAAAGACCATGCTCACCTGCATACTAGAATTCGATTGTACAAATAACTTTGTTGAGTATGAAACACTTGTGCAGGGATTGAGAAAAGAAATAAGTCTATAGGTTAAATATTTAAAGTTTTTCGTGACTCATAAATATTTATTAAACAGATAAGAAACATTATCCATTATGTTTCTAGTCATTTAAAGCATTATCAATTACTTGTTCAAGAATTAACCTCTCATTTTCTAGCAATTAATATTAGTTCAATCCCAAGGTTACAAAATGCATGTGTTGATATTTTAGCCAACATTGCTTCTAGGCTCTTACCTCCCAAGGACTCTAGCCCTGATCGCTTCTCGATTGAATTAATATTTCAACCATCCATTCCTGATAATGTCTCTAATAGAGAGTTTTTAACGATGACAATGATATCCTAAATTTACTCACTTCATAGTGAACATATGATCATTAAGTAATTAGTGAAGACTCTCATGATAGAGAATTGAATAAATCGTCCAATGAAATCAAAGTTGAAAATTGAATCCTTAAATAAGAAGTCAAGATACAATGTTGTTATGATCTGAAGGATAGATTTAAGAGACCTACCAATTACATAACTTCTAATTCTTCCTTAAGATGTGGAATCATTAATCTCAGCTCAGAATAAAATCCATAGAATGTGAATCTAGGTCTAAGACTTTCTCCAGATGAAAGACTAGGTTTTATTTATCTACTTAGAAGATATAAGGATGTATTTTCCTAGAATTATGATTATCTCAAGGCCTATGATACCTCAATTATCTAGCATACCATACCAATGTCACCCAATGAGAAGCATGTCCAACATAAATTGAAAAAAACGCATCCCGATCTTGAGCCTCAAATCAAAGTTGAATTGAACAAATTGTTGAAGGCAAAGATTATTTTTCCAATTAAGGATTCAAAGTGGGTACCAAATCTAGTTCCATTTCAAAAGAAAAATGGAGATATTACAGTTTGCATTCACTTCAAAAACCTTAACAGGGCTTCTAAAAAGTATAATCTCTCATTACTTCCCAAGGAACAGATCTTGCAATCTATTGCTGAATCTAAATTGATGTCTTTTCTTGATGGATTTTTAGGATATAATCATATCCTCATTCATCCTAGTGATAGATTGAAAACCACTTTTAGGAATAAATGGGGAACATACGCTTACCAAAAGATGCCACTTGGTCTCATAAATATTGGGGACACATTTCAAAGAGAAATGGATATTTCTTTCAAAGGATTAATTAATAAAAAAAAATATTGTTTACCTTGATGATATTACTATATTTTCTAAATGACAAAAAGATCATCATCATTATTTAAAACAATTTTTCAAACGTTGTACAGGAAATAGATATCTCTTTAAATCCTATAAAAATATTTTTTGGTTTGTCATAAGACTTTTTTAGGATTTATTGTTTCTAGAGATGGGATAATAATAGACCCTGATAGAGTAAAAGACATATCAAAAATTCCACTTCCACGCAACAAGAAATCCATGCATTCATTCTTAGGACAAATTAATTTTGTAAGGCGCTTTATCCTTGTTTTTGTGCCAATAGTATTAAAAATAATGCAACTTTTGCATTGAGTGTGGCAGAAAAGAAATCCTTTGACTCTATTAAACAAACCATTGTACAAGCTCCCTCATTTTTCTCACATAATTATGATAAAGAATTTACTTTATACTTTCACTTTTGATCACTCTTATGCAAGAATTTTGACATAGAAAAATGATCAATATGTGGAAGTACCAATAACATTCAACAATTCAGAATTACAAACAGCAGAGCTAAAATACTTTGACGTGGAAAAGAATGCATGTGTAGTATTCAAATCGATTAAGAATTTTAGACCCTTCTTGATCAAATTGCACACTAAGGTAATTATAATCTATTATGCTATTAGAAATATCTTAGTTCAAAAAGACCTTGGTGAAAAGAGAGCTCATTAGGTCCTTGCATTACGAGAACATGATTTGGAAATCAAGCCTGGTAAGAATGTTTAAGGAAAATACCTATGTAAGTTGGTAACACAAGCTTTAGATTCAAAATTGCAAAATAGTTTAGCAAATAAGGTACTAGAAGATTTACACCACACATGCATTATTCCTGACACTTATAACTCTCAATATGCAAACTTAATCTATTTTATGACTCATTTCATAGCTCCCCTTCATTTAGACACTAAGAGAAAGTGTGCTTTGAGGCTAAAAGAAAATCAATGCCAACATATCAGAGGGGGTTTTTTTGAAAAAAATTATGATTCCACGCTTTTAAGGTGGCTGGAAAAATCTGAAGCTGACAAGGCTTTATAGGAACTACATGATGGTCTAGTTGGTGGTCACTTCACAAGTGACACAACAACTCATAAGATTCTCCATGCAAGATATTATCCACACTTTTCAAGGATGCTCATGCATATCTACGTGGATGCAATATCTACCAGACTTTTGTTTGACAAGATAAGAAATCAATATTATCTTTGCATCATGTCATCATTGATAAACCTTTTTCTCAATAGGGCCTCTCTGTAATCGGCAAGATTGTTCCTAATTCTTCCAAATAGTATAATTTTATTTTCATTGTAATTGATTAATTTACTAAATGGGTGGCCATTCCTCTTTAAAATGTTACTATTGAACAAGTGATTTATTTTATTGATTAGTTTATGATCACTAGGTTTGGTCTTGTGAGCACATTAATTTATGATAATGCCATTTTCTACCAATGCAATTACTGAATTTGTTTTCCAAAAGGGTTTTAATTTAAAATATTCATTTAAATATTATCCTTAGGGTAATGGATTAATTGAATCTACCAATATTTTTTTTTTTAGGATTATCAAAAGAATCATGGATGATAACCAAAAAGGTTGGCATAAAGCTCTTGTGTATGTGTTATGGGTTGATATAATTACATAAAATGCATATATAAGCACCTCCCCATACTTCCTAGTATATGAGAAGGAAGAAATTTTACTCCTAATATTGCATTGCCTTCATTGTCCCTAGCTTAGTCTATATAGAAACAACCATGCTCAAGCCTACAATAACACCAAGGGAAAATCTTTAATGTTGAAGAAATAAGAGAAAAAGACAAAAGCCTATAATAATCATCAAAACATCATCAAGCAATGGTTAGATAATAGTTCAGTCGGTGATATAGATTTTGGTGTTGGTGATTTGGTTTTGAAATGGAACAAAGCACCTGAATATTTTGGAAAACAAACCAAATTCTAGAAACTTTGGCTTAGTGCATTTCAAATTTCCAAGAAAATCGGTCCATCCACGTTTGTTTTACAAAAAATTAAGAGGTTTGAGGAAAATATTTCAACGAATGGACAAATTCTCAATAAATTCTTTTCTTAAAATTTTGTCTTTTTGAAAATATGTAAATATTCATTTGTAAATCTAGTTTTCTAGTTGTTTCTCTGTTCACAATGATTTGAAACATGTCGGAATTTTTATATCCTTTTTATACATATTTGATAATAAGAAAATATTAATTAGAAGATTTTTGAGAAGTTGAAACTTATTCTTGATCTATCATCATGATCAAATTTTATGATTAATTTATGCTATGTAAGAAAGTTTTTTTTGGAAAGTGATTTGCAATATTTCTCTTTCCAAAAGTATAAATCTCCCTCAACACACTTAAAATGTAATAAGAATGGAAAATTGGAAGATGAAAAACTAACTGAATGCCACAATATGCATTGCTTTTTAGTCACTTTATTTATCACCCAGTGTCTTAATGCATTATTGCTAAATATGCAATATCTAACTATGTGATCTAAAGGTGAATAACAAAGTAAATATAAGAAGTCATGGTAAATGTATGTAAACCCATTATGGTACTGAACGAACTTGTTGGTAGTGGGTAAATGCACGCATGATACTAAGGTAACTTTGTCGAGGTACTGAGCATGCCTGCTAACAACAAAGCAATACTAGGTACAAAAAGTTGAAATTACAAATGCATGCATAAATTGGTACTAAGTTACACTTAGTAATCAAATCAAAAGCCTGGATTCTTATTTAAATAAATAAATTACAATATCCCCTCCCTTGTGGAAAAAGGTGAGATGGAAAGTTATAATTACAAAATTTTCTTTCTTATTATTTTAATGATCATAAAATTTTTATCATTAATTTTCCTTAAGTTATAAGTTTTTCTCCTCATACAATCTTATCTTTATTTCTCTTTATGTGCATAAACATAGATAATTGGTTCACCCAATATTTTTCCAATTGTTGTGGAAAACAACAACTCTCATTTTGTATTCATATTATCAAAAAGTGGGGACCCTTTTAAATTTTTTAGCCTAAAATTAGTCTCTCAAATTTCTTTAAAAAGCTAAAAAATCTTTAATTTTTACATTGTTTATTTAGTATTTCCAAACTTAGGCTGTATGTTTATAATAATAATTAATTATATTAATAAGCTTCAAAGCCAAAACCACTGCAGTCGAGCACTACGCTTTCATTAACAATTATGCAAAGGACTTATTTATTTTTATGCATTTATGTTTTCTCAAAGAAAAAATTATCAGAAGTTTCTCATCATACATCCACACTCATTTTCCCTAATAAATGTCTTTGCCAAGAACAGTCTTTGCAAATATCACCATCTTGTAGTTCTTGTCTTGGAAGTTATTCATGACCCTTTCTCACAAGTTTCCTCTGAGAAATATGTACTCTCTAAGAATAATCCCCCCTTTATCGCGATTAACTCCCTCATATATTATCTATGTTCCTTATTTGAGTTTTCTCCAAGAAAGTAGCATCCAATAAATATTTACCTCTAAAATGAGTACCATCTGTTTTCAACAAGTATCACACATGGTCCTATCCAATTGTCACTCTCATCATCATCCCAAATAATATAATATTAGAATATATTTATAAAATCCTCCTTGAGTTTCCTCTGAGAATATTTTCTCTAAGAAACTTATGTATTTCCATTTCTCATAATTAAATCCCTAGATATTATATATAACTCTTTTGGGTTTTCTTCTGAGAACATTTTCACCAAAAATATCTTAATTTTGAGTGGAGTCTCCAAATTATCTCTGATAATATTACCTCAAATGTTACTGTTGAACATCATTACAATTTTTCTTCAAGAATATTTCTTCCAAGATGGCATTGGATCCATATCACTCCATACATTACCCTAATGGCTTATTAGTGTGTGTCAACTAGAAATTTTCACATGGTATTTTTTATAATTTGACACAGGGGCTTTACCCAATGAACCTCTAACATATGTTGGGAAAAATACTTGGGGAGGGGGGGGGGGGGGGGGGGCGGCGTTGAATCAATATTTTACAATCTCACAATAATAATTTTCTTTTCTGAAATATGTATGCAAATTTACTGAACCCAACTCATGTATGTAAGTGATTGTTGTAAAAGAATCTAAAGTATGTTTAGTAAACTTGTAAAACAACTAATTCTTTTTATGTTAAACATAAACCAGAATGTAAGAGATTTATTAGGCATTTGATAAGTAGTAAGCAGGTGCAGTAAGAAAAGAATAAAGTATCACACATAGGCAACACACATGAACACTAAGATTTAAGGTGGAAACCCAATGTGGGAGAAAACCACCGTTGTTGTCGTCTCAGTCTTCAAACTTATTAATATAAAAATCTTCTTACATTCTTGTACCGGTGCAGGCTCACGCAAGTATGCAAGCACCCACCTGCTGAAGGATAAAACCTTCACTCATTCTCTAGCTCCTACTATAAGGGAGGTTCAACCCCCTAATATGATTACCAACTACTACTGGCAGGAAGCTTCAACTTTCTCACTGAAGGCTCCAACCCTCAGCAACATCCCTAGACCACATTTCATAAATTTGCACAATGAGGGGGGGCGTTGAATCAATATTTTACAATCTCACAATAATAATTTTCTTTTCTGAAATATGTATGCAAATTTACTGAACCCAACTCATGTATGTAAGTGATTGTTGTAAAAGAATCTAAAGTATGTTTAGTAAACTTGTAAAACAACTAATTCTTTTTATGTTAAACATAAACCAGAATGTAAGAGATTTATTAGGCATTTGATAAGTAGTAAGCAGGTGCAGTAAGAAAAGAATAAAGTATCACACATAGGCAACACACATGAACACTAAGATTTAAGGTGGAAACCCAATGTGGGAGAAAACCACTGTTGTTGTCGTCTCAGTCTTCAAACTTATTAATATAAAAATCTTCTTACATTCTTGTACCGGTGCAGGCTCACGCAAGTATGCAAGCACCCACCTGCTGAAGGCTAAAACCTTCACTCATTCTCTAGCTCCTACTATAAGGGAGGTCCAACCCCCTAATATGATTACCAACTACTACTGGCAGGAAGCTTCAACTTTCTCACTGAAGGCTCCAACCCTCAGCAACATCCCTAGACCACATTTCATAAATTTGCACAATGAGGGGGGGCATTGAATCAATATTTTACAATCTCACAATAATAATTTTCTTTTCTGAAATATGTATGCAAATTTACTGAACCCAACTCATGTATGTAAGTGATTGTTGTAAAAGAATCTAAAGTATGTTTAGTAAACTTGTAAAACAACTAATTCCTTTTATGTTAAACATAAACCAGAATGCAAGAGATTTATTAGGCATTTGATAAGTAGTAAGCAGGTGTAGTAAGAAAAGAATAAAGTATCACACATAGGCAACACACATGAACACTAAGATTTAAGGTGGAAACCCAATGTGGGAGAAAACCACCGTTGTTGTCGTCTCAGTCTTCAAACTTATTAATATAAAAAACTTCTTACATTCTTGTACCGGTGCAGGCTCACGCAAGTATGCAAGCACCCACCTGCTGAAGGCTAAAACCTTCACTCATTCTCTAGCTCCTACTAGAAGGGAGGTCCAACCCCCTAATATGATTACCAACTACTACTGGCAGGAAGCTTCAACTTTCTCACTAAAGGCTCCAACCCTCAGCAACATCCCTAGACCACATTTCATAAATTTGCACAATGGATCCACCTGCTTTAATACATCATAATTTGTAGATCAACTGAGGCAAAAACCAATTTGATTGAAACAGAATAGTGAGATCACTATAACCAGAACACAGTATTGAACTTAGAATACTACAACAACACACAGAATCAACTACAACCTTGATAATTCATATTCTAGCATGTATACGGTACTTCACTTAAGGAAACCCGCGTGTATATGAAATTTTCTGTAGAGAAACCTGCGTACATATCTCAATATACTAAAAACTTGTAATTTTGAATTAGACACAGAATTGACCAAAGTTATTATGAAATATTTTGTTCGGCTATAGAACCCTCATATAGTGAGCAGCATCAATAATATTTTCAACCAATCAACATGTAACCAAATTCAACTTCATCATTCAATCAGTTCTACTTCAAACAATATCACTCAACCCATATCAACATGAGGACATCATTGACAGATAAGAGAGATACAACAACACTGATCAGGTTGATCAGTCATTTATCAACATAAACCCTTCCTTTATATATGTGACTTTGATGAGACGAACCCACATGTATATGTGACTTAACCGAGACCAACCTACACATAGATCTGCAAATTTTGACTTAAAATTTCATAGATCTTTAGAACTTCAAAAAGACCTAGACCATAATATTCAAAGATAAAAATCATGCATCAATAGTTAGATCTAGTCAATCCATGAGCAGATCATACAATGAAAGTCATTTCAGGTCTCATGATCCTGATCCATCATTATATTCATTGGTGCATAATTATTTCAGATCTATGCGTCAACTATGGCCCTTACAATGAAAATATACTTCATATTTAAGTATTCATCAAAAACCCTTTCACATGCACACTTAGCACTTTGAGATTCACCTCCTTATATAGTTAGAGCCTTAGCCGATACCATGGGTCAAAACTGCACTAGTGCCGATGGTAATCTTGGATGGGATCAGGTAACCATTACTCCGCTCAATATTGTGGGCTAATACCATGGTAAGGACCCTTGGTATTCTTAAATTAGTTCCCCAGCATGTACGTGACTTTGCTTCTTTGTACTTGCATGTATACATGACTTGGCCTTGACGAACTCATGTATAGATCTTCCAATATTCACCTTTATCAAAATTTTGATTCTGATCTATAAGCCTTTGTCCCTTCATTCTATTATTATGTTCCATCACTCTATCACCTCTGAACTAACCTGTGGATTCATCTAGTTACCGTATACTTGTTCTGTTACAAGTGAGTTGTCATCAAGGACAACATAAGCATCATAATGCCAACAACATATCATGTGTGTTTGTGGCATACTAAATAATACCCTTAATTTGACTACATATTGAAAAACAGCTCTAAAAATGACATTATTTAACCCTGTACCATACGAACCCAATACACCTTTCCAATTTAAAAAGCCACTACTTTCACTAGATATTGTAGGTATCCAATTTTTCATTAACATTTTTTGTACCCCTTTATATTTTTTCATTAACTTTGAGCTCCATTTTTTATACCACCCAATATAAAAACCCTTTACCCCCTATTATATTATCAACATATTATTTCATTTTTTCATCAATATATATCCCCCAATATGAACCCACATGGTATGGTATTTCTTCCCAGGTAAAGCCCCGTGTAAGTTGGTCATTTGAAACTCGGGCTTCTAGTTTAATTGAATGTATTTTCTTTGTAATTTATATTTACTTTGAATTTATTCTACTATATAGTTAGTTATGTTCATGCATTTAAGTTACATTCTCAAAACTCTATACAATATTCATATCTTCTTATTTTTACCTACACAACAAGTAAGCTCTGCAAGGACATCCAAATTAGTGTAGATACATAGTCCTTTGTGCTCTAAACAATATCTAGTCATGGGAAGACCTAAGAAGATGTTGCCTCCGCCTAAGCACGCTAGACCAATTATGGAGGAAACTAATGACAAAATTCCCGAAACTTTCATGTACCTAATACATTGATAACTCATGGTGCTAACTTGTATACTTAGGATGAAATTTATAAATTGATGGGGGAATAAGGGTGATTCAGAAGAAGAAATGGGCCCAACAATTCCAAACGAGTCAGAAAAGGATAATAAACAAGAATGCAGACTAGTGGCCACAACAAGGTCTGGTTTACATAAAGTTGTCATTAGACCGATAGTTATTCCATTCATCGATTTGATAAGATGATCTATTAACCATATTCACACCTTTAGGAAAAAAATTATTACCTCTTGAGGCATGGTAGTTGGCTAATTCACATATGAAGATTTGTGGGGTGTACAAATTAACTAGCTTCCAATTGAAGTATGAACGTAGCTTTGTTGTTAATTTTATGCGAAAGGAATGCACAAATTATGATACAACTCTTCTTGTTTTGATAAGAGATTGGAGAAGAGATTGTAATAAACACAAAGAAGATAAATCGGGTGAATATCCCATCGCTTCCCCTAGTTCCCCTTTTTATTATCTCACGGCCATGTTATGTAGGCGACTTTGTCTCAAGAATGTCAATAATTTTCCCCTTTCCTCAGTTCCCATCATCCAAAGAGTAGTCGAGGGTTATGTTTTTAATTTGGACAAAACATTATCCAATAATATTGCTCAACATGTCCTCACATTTCGAAAATATAAAACATCCACTTACAATCCTCCATTTTACATGTTTATGTACATTATGGACGTTATCTCTCATTCCATAAATTTGCCAATCATGGGTTGGAAATGGACACTTTTAGAGCCCAATCCCATTCACGTTTACCACAATCAGCTTTGGGAAGATAATTATTTCAAATAGTTTGATGTTATATGTCACAATGTCATCATTCTTTTTCATGAAGCTCTTTTTAATAAGAAACCCCCTAGGATGTCTTAGATTATCTACGGACTGTCTAGAAAGGATTAGGGATTGATGTACAGAAGAAAAATATACCTATGTTCGGGTGACTGGATGTTTTGCGTCACCACATTCTCTTCCTCTTTATGTGCCTGACAAACTCCTCTATAGAGAAATATCATGTCAAACAATTGGCATAGGAATAACCTATTAATTGAAAAGGGTGTCAAAAAGGATCTGTCATGAGTTTCCCATTCAATTTGGTATTTATTCAACCATAAATTATCAACACAGTGGGAAGGAACTTATTCCTTTAAGTTCCCTCAATTTAGCCACCATCCCACTGAAGTAGCATGACCCAAAAAGTGCGATTGAGAATTTCATTGTTTATGTTTGTATTAGAAAATATACTCATGAAAAAATCTCAATTTGATGATATTTTTATGTCAAATCACACTTATCAAGAAGTGTTGAGAAGAGATAATGAATTTCTACTTGATTTTTATCAAGAGTTTATAGTTTTTGGAGATAATACAAGAATTTCTCTACCTTCAATATTGAAATCTCCTACCGGTGAAAAGGTTGCAACATGAGCTCTTGGTCCTTCTACACAGGGAACTTCTACTATGAAGTTTATCACATCCTAGGTTTCATCATAGAGGTCTTCATTACATGGAACCTCTACCAAGATGCAACAGGTTAAATAAGTATCCACTTGAAATATTGTCAAGAATCTAGTTGTGCCACAAAAAATATTTTAATTAATAAAATGAAGGAACTTTATAATGAGCCTCTAAAGGAAACAGTTGCTAAGAAGACCATTCCTCCAAAGAAATAGTTCCTAAAAATATTGTTCTTCCAATGGATACTATTCTTGAAAATACCAAAGAAGCTGATATAAATAAATACTGTCAGGTATTTGAGTAGATAATTTCTCATAATACAAACTAGAATGAAACGATGTCATTCATTGATCAAATTTTACACTCGGTCACATGTTCTTTATTGGATAAAAACTCAACAAAGTAGCAAACAGAGACAACAAACCCAACTACAACAAATACTACTTTGGTCAACTCTAATTTCATTTCGCAGACTCCTATCAGTGCATTTCCAAGTTTCAAATAGATACATAAACAAAGTCCTAGTCCTAAGTTTATACTTCTATAAATGCCCCAAAATGAAGCATTATATAGCCCAAAATGGAAATCCATTATAAGAAGGAATAATAATAAGAGAAAAATCTCATAAACACAATTTTTTCCTACAAGTATTGTCTCAACATCACATGTATTGTCTCAACATCACATGTGGAAATTGTTTAGGAAAGCTCGTCCTCTACCCTGGGCGAGGATTATGGACTGATTCAATATGTTGGAACATATGAAAAATCCAACAAACATAAACTAGGCAACTTTAGAGAACTCATCATACAAAAGGATGATAAATTCACTCAATTAGAACATGATTGCACATAATTGAAGATTTAGCTACACGATCAGGTTACCCAGGTAAGAAATCAATTTGCAATTGAAATTTAGTAAAAGGATATTCAAGGGAATGATCTTTTGGATAAAATTAAAGTCTCGAAAGCCAATGTAATTGATCTTGAAAAGTTAAAGAATGAGGCGTAAAGCAATGATCAAATGTTGCAGCATGTTCAACAACAATTCTGCAATAAATTGGGAAAATTTCAGCTCGTAGAGAAACAAGTTGATGCAATGATAAATGATTTCATTGATATGGAAGAAAGATTTTGAAATATCAAAGAGAAAACTTAAAGAATTGTTACAATGGCAATGTTATCCTAAAAGGCATTCTCCCAATTTTCCCATTATTACTAAAATTAAAAAATGTGTTGTTTTACATGCATGGAAAAATCAATTGCATGCCATTGGTACTAGATGATGAAAGACTTAAAATGATCCCATATAGTCACTTTATTAATGGTTGAACGACACAAATATTTTTACTATTTACACAAATGACACACTTCCATAAGCTAAAAAGGTAAGGCTCATAGTGCAAGACAACGGAATTGAATTTACCTGGAAGGAAAAACAATTAACGGTTGTTAATTTTGAGGTTATTTGGAATTATTGATTAAACATTTTAGTGGCTATCATGTCATTAAGGTAATGAAAATATTACCCAAATGATCTCGGTATTAAAGCTCAAGTGATTAGTTGTCTAAGTCAATATTCGACCTCAAGCACCTCCTAAACCGGAAAGTTTTCTTCAGATTTATCCTCAAAGGGAATTAATCAATCGGTTTGGCCTAGTCAATGATGATTTCACTTCGATTATTCAGTTTAAAATACTTTCTATTTCTTAGGAGTTTGTTTTAATTTAGTCGAGAATATTGAGGAGATGAAATAATTCCCCATTTTGATATGTAATCTATACAAATTTTGCAAAAAAAAGTATTTGTTACATTTTTGTACTTTATAATCTCTTTAAGATGAGTTTTGAACCAATTGTTGATTCCACATCTATGAGGAGTAAAGTATAATTGGTACTTTTATTAGTTTTGTTTTCTTATAATTGGAATATTATCTTACACTCTTGTTTATGCTTATAGTTAATTGATTGAGATATTGTCATTTCTAATACATTGATTATAAATGTAAGAGAAATAAAATTGTATGTGAATGTTTAATAAAATTAATTTATTTAACTATTTAAATGAATTAATTTATTTTTAGAATTTTTTTTATTAACAATATAGCTTGTAAATTTTTATTTTCAGTTATATGTTATTTTTCTTTTTCACACATAAACTTTAGCACCTTGGTTATTAGTACATTATAATTTAGTTTGTACTTATTTATTTATTTTTTCATTAGATATAATCAGTTTATTCTCATTCCTTATCCATACCTTTTACACTTTTGAAGTCCCCATCTACTAGAGAATTCTCTGTATAGGTAACTAGACCCAATTGAAAACTAGTCGGATCCACCAATCTGAATGGAAAAGATTCTAATTTGGGGCTCTAACAGGGTGGTATCTCAAGTTTTGATGAGGACAACCTTGGCCATCAACAAATTCATAAGAGGTGGGTACTCCTAGTTGTAACCTAATTCTATGATTCCACTCGAATCAATGATTCACCCATTTGAGTCCTAGATTTAATTTTATGGCCAGCTGCAACTTGCTTCCTCGAGTCATTTAGGGACATATCGTGAATTTGGTATGGGGGTATAAAAAACAAAACAACAGCATAAATGAATTTTGTAAAATCTAGAAAGTGTCTTTGGCAAAGTTTCATATGCCCATACTACCCACATTCTCTAGATCCATGATTTTGAAAATTCCAAACCCTTTTTCAAAGTTTGCATTGGTCTTTATTGAAAAAAAACTAGCTGTAAATATCCTCAAATATATCAATTTTTTACCTATGGATTCTTAGAATGATGTTTCCCCTAGTTGTAACTTGGTGCGAAGACTCCAATGGGATTGATTATTCACCCATCAAAGTCTTGGTTTGAATTTTATGCCCAATTGTAACTTCATGGAACCATTTGGGGACATATAGTGAATTTGGTCTATAGGTATAAAAAAAAATCAAGCAACATAAATGAGTCCCATATGCTCTAGAAAATATGTTTGGCAAATGCATGTGTGACAACTCTATCTACAATCTTCTTGAGCCTTGGTTTTGCAAAATCCATCCCCTTGTACAAAATTTGCATTGGCATTTACTAAATGAAAGAATAGCTTTAAATATCCTAAAAGAAATCAATTTATGTCCTATGGAATCCTAGGAGGGGGATTTTCCTAATGAAAACCCATTGGTACGAGTCCAAAAGAATCAACAGTTCACCCATTTGAGTCCTAGTTTGAATTTCATGTCTAGATGAGACATGTTTCTAAGATCCATGCAAGAACACATTATGAATTTTAACCTAGGTATAAAAACCAAATTAAGGAGCGAAAATTAGTTTCATAAGCTTTGGTATGTGTGTTTGACCAAGTCTCATGCGAGAAAACTACCCACAATCTCTCAAGCCAAGGTATTGCAAATCCACACCCTTGTGCAAAATTTGCATTGGTATTTAATCAAAAAATCATAGCTATTAATATCCTCAAGTAAATAAATTTTTGGCCCAAGGAATTCCATGCCGAAAGTGTTCAAGAGTCCAATGAATTAATTATGGGCAATTTTAACTTTCTTCCTTTAATAATTGAAGGACATGTGGTGAATTTGTCCAAGGGTATAAAAACCAAACTAGTAAGAAAAAATGAGGTGTATAAGATATGGAAAGTGTGTTTGAAAAACGCCCATATGAGTGTGCTACCCACAATCACTCAAAGAGTTGTTTTTCAAAATGCATCTCATTGTGCCAATTTTGCATTGGTATTTACTAAATAAAACCCCAGATCTAAGAATTATATATTAAATCATTTTTCATCCTATGTAATCCTAGGAGGTGGGTGCCCCTAGTTGTAACCTAGAGCTAAGATTCCAATAGAATCGACAATTTTCCCATCTGAGTCTTGGTTTGAATTTTATACTAAGTTACAACTCACTTCCTAGAGTCATTTAGGAACATATTGTGAATTTTGTCTTGGGGTATAAAAACCAAAATGATAATCAAAAGATAATAAATGTACTCTAAGAAAACAACTAAGGCACTAAAAAGACCCTAATGTGTATGTTATTTGACATATGAGAAAGCTAATAAATCAACCAACTATTAATGAAAAGGATGCATAATAAATCTAAAGAATGCCCACTAATCGAAACCAATATGCATCATTTCTCTTCAAGCCTCTCTTGTTTCTTTTGATTTTAACAAATAGTTTTTCTTTTTTATTTGGATTTTAAAATCCACTGCTTGATTAAAAAAAACCAGAAGAGGAACTTAAACAATAAGAGAAAACCTTATATATATGTATGAATTTCAATCAACATTTTTGTACTTGCAATTATGAATTCTACTCTAGCTTAGGGATAAATTTTGGGATCAAAGGTAAAAAAGTGTGGGGATTTTGCATAAAAATGGAAAAACTCATTTGGAAATGAATTGTATGAAACTATTGGAAAACCACATTCTACTCAAAGAGGTCAATATAATATTTCTCTCTACACATCTTCCTTGGGATGTGATCCAAAAGGGATCCTAGAAACCCTATAAGTCTTCAAAGATAAAAAACTATCGCAGAGGAAAACTTCACAAAAGGTGGATTACACTATTGTGAGAGAAAAAAACATAAAAAATTATCGAAAACAGAGTCTATCGGAGGCTTGAACAACTTTGCACAGGAGTCGTCGGATCTGGCCGATCAACGGTCCAGATCCAATCGACATATCACAATCGGTGGTGGCAAGAAGAGGTTATTAGAGGCGGTCATATGAAAGTTGCGATATCGATCAACGCGAGTCAACGAGGACCATCGATCAAGCATGCAGATTGATGGCCCACATTAACTCGTGATATCGCATAGGCAGAATACAAAGGAGCGCTTACCAACGGCCCGGGGACCATGCGATATGCGATTGCAATAAATTGCATTGCATTATCGCATCAAAGAAATACAAAGGAGTGGGGCCAGACCCGACGGGGTTATGAATGGAATTTAATATGTTTTGAGTTCCGGAAACAGGGTTTTTCTATGTATTTCTCGTTTTCGTTAAATAAATGAAATACAACGGAAATGTGCCCGATGTGATATGGTGAACCCAATAGGATTTATATATGCGAATACATAATATTTGAAATCCGATATGACGAGTTTTCCTTTGTATTTGGGGTTTTTCGTTAAAAACCTAAATACAAAGAAACCACGACTAAGCGACTTGTGATAGCGATTCAAAGCTGGACCCGATGGAATTTAGGGCGGATTTGATGAATTTTGAAGTCCGATAGAAGGCTTTTTGACATATTTTTACAATGTTGCTGTGTATTTCTATGTGTAAACAGGGAACGATAGTTTTGGGGATTTCGACTGTGCTGATGGTCCGTTCCATTGCAGAACTGGTGGCCACCTTCCCTGAAGGTGTTAACAAATGATTACTTAATGCTCAGAGGGGGATTTTAGCGGACATAGGCCGAGAGCCAGAGAGCCCGAAAGGGAAACCGAACAAACAAGTGCCAATTGGCTTAAAAGCCACTGAATAGCAGAGATAGAGGCAGGGAGTGCCGAGACATAGAGAAGACTGAGACAGATAGCGAGAGGGAGAGTCTGTGTACTCAGTAAGACTTGATGGATTCAAGCAAAACCCTATTATTTGTTCCTATTGTGTTGAGACTCAACTTGAGCTCACATTTGTAAAAACTCTGCTCTTGAAGACATAATAGAGAGGTCACCACTAAAATATGGACCAGGAGACGCAGCCCAAGAGTTTTGGGTGAACTCCTTGATTATTTGTTGTGTTATGTGTGTATTTGTTATGTTTCTATAACTGCTTCATTGTCTATATTATTCGCAATCTTTTCGATCTGTTGCACTAAGTAATACAGAAAAATCCTGCACATGAGTTTGTAATACCTTAATAATAATCTAAGATCCCATTTTCGGGTCAAGTGGTATCAAAGCCTTAGGTTTGCTAAGGTTAGACAAGCTTGTGTTGGATTTTTGTATGCTAACTAGGTCAAAGCTCAAACTGGGAAAAGGAGAACTTGTTTAGGCTAATATAGAGATTAGGAGAGTCTATTCTCAGAGGAGAATGACAAAAGAAACTCCACGGGAATCAGAAGCCCAATTCATGGAAAGCTTTATGGCCATGCGAGCCATGGTGGAAGAGGTGTACGAGAGTTTAAGAAAGGGTGAGGTGAAAGCACTTCTGCACCTCAACCAGATAAAGGAGCAGAGGAACCTCTTCTAGTTGTTCATCGAGAAGGCAAAGGAAAATAAGATAGACCTTCTCCACCATCTACTCCATCATCACTATCCTCATCATCTTCTTCACATAAAACTAGCCCTGAAAAGAAAAAGAAGAAAACATCTTTGATTAAATTAGATGTAAAGTTTGATTTGCCAATTTATGATGGAGATTTAAATGCAGAAAATCTAGATAACTGGATTAGACTAAATGATGTATATTGCAGGGTGCAGAACATTGATTCAGAAAGGAGAAAGATTCAGATGGCTAGCCTTCGCCTTGGAGGAACTGCACTAGTGTGGTGGGAAGGCAAGACACAAGATGACCTGAAGAAACATGGTAAAATTATTTCTACATGGAATGACTTTGTTTCTGTCATTAAAAAACAATTCTATCCACTAGCTGATATGCATCAAGCAATGATGAGTTGGCAAACTCTTCGCCAATTGAAGGGCCAAAGTGTACAAAGTTATACCTAGGAATTTAGAAAAATATATTTAACTCTAGGCATATCTCTAAACTCACCTGAAAATTTGTTGAAGTATATAGGTGGTCTGCATAGCTATTTGAATCCCACCATTCTCATGTTTAATCCCACTAGCCTAGATGATGTATCAATTCAGGCTACACATCTAGAGGCTAGAGGAAAGAATGTGAACCCAGAGATTGGGGGATCATCAAAACCCTCTGCAAGAAAGAACAAGGAAAAGAAGAAGTTGAAATGGAAGGAGAGGAAGACAAACGTTGTACAGAAAGACAAACCTTCGTGCACTCACTGTAAGAAGGATGGGCACGATGATGAACACTACTAGTTTTTGCATCTGGAACTGAAACCTAAGAAGTTCGGTGGCAAGAAGAAGAATACTTCTGCTACTATTCAAAAGGACTTGGGGTCAAACTCCGGTGATGAAACAACAGTCACAGCAACAGGTATAAAAAGTAAAAATTCTGAAGCATCTACAAGTAATTCTGCACAATCTATTGATAATGAAGATAATGAGAGGAAAAGACATGAGCTTTTTCATATTAGAGTTATTTCCAAGCATCAAAAGATTGATACTTTATTTGATAGTGGATTAAAGTAAACTTGATTTATGAAACAATTTTAAAGAAGTTTGGCTTACTAACAACACCTCACAAGAAGCAATATCCATTAGGTTGGGTATGTGATAAAGCAAAGCTGCAAGAGAATAGACAATGTAAACTTAGGTTTGCTATTGGGTCAACATTTGTAGATGAGGTTGAGTTAGATATAGTTCCCTTGGATATATGTGGTATTGTTTTAGGATGTCCTTACTTGTATGATAGAAAATCCATTTTCTATAGAGCTGAAAATAAGTATCAACTCACTAAAGATGGAATAGAATATATTGTAAGAGCTTATAAACTCAAAAATAACTATTCTCTCATAAACTCAGGGCAAATGAAAAGAATTGTAAATTCATGCAAGCAATTTTTACTAATGGTTGTAAAGGAAAAGACCCCTGATAAAACCAATGTATTTGAAGGCTGTGATGCTAAACAAAAAGTTGACTTAGCTAAAGTTGTTTTGGAATATGATATCCTATTTCAAGAACCTAAAGGTCTGCCACCCAAAAGGGAAATAGTACATGATATTCATTTGCAACAAGATGCTCCATTACCTAACATTGAAATGTATAGGTTATCCGCTTTAGAGAATGCAGAGATCAAGAAGTAGGTACAGGAGCTGCTCAATAAAGGGTTCATAAGACCAAGCACATCACCATGTGGATCTCCAATTGTACTGGTGAGAAAGAAAGATGGTTCGTGGAGGATGTGCATTGATTATAGAGCACTAAATAAAATAACGATCAAGAATCATTATCCTCTTCCTCGCATTGATGATCTATTAGATCAGTTGAAAGAAGCAATTTACTTCTCCAAGTTAGACTTGCGTAGTGGCTATCATTAGATCAGAGTTGCAAAACAAGATGCATGGAAGACTGCTTTAAAAACAAAGAAAGGGTTGTATGAATGGTTGGTTATGCCTTTTGGTGTAACTAATGCTCCTGCCACTTTCATGAGAGTTATGAATGATGTACTCAGACCTTTTATTGATGATTTTGTAATTGTATATTTAGATGACATTCTTGTTTTCAGTAAAACATGGGAAGAACATTTGAAGCATGTAAAGCAGACTTTAGATGTTTTGAAAAGAGAAAATCTCTATGTAAAGTTATCAAAATGTGAATTTGGCAAAACATCTTTAAATTATTTGGGTCATATTGTAGGGGGTGGTGAATTGAAGATAGATCCCTCTAAGGTTGAAGTCATTGTGAACTGGCCTAAACCCAAATTTGCTACAGTTTTTAGGAGTTTCCTAGGAGCAACACAATATTGGAGAAAGTTTATTGCTAACTTTTCCTTGATTGTAGCTCCATTACATGCTTTAACGGGATTGAATAAGGTGTTTCAGTGGGGAGGCAAATAACAGAAATCCTTTGACACCTTAAAGGAAAAAATTAGTACAGCACCAGTACTAGCACTGCCAGATCTTCAACGTCCATTTGAGATTGAAACATATGTCATTGACTATGCCATGGGAGTAGTGTTGATGCAACACGGTAAACCAATATGCTATCATTCTCAGACATTTAATTATGTAGTAGTTAATTATCCCACATATGATAAAGAATTTTATGCATTAGTGCAGAGTGTGAAAAAGTGGAAACATTACCTATTGGACAAAGAAACAATTATGCATACAAATCATCAACCACTTCAATATTTTCACTCACAAACTAAATTGCAGCAATCAAGACATTATATGTGGATGGGTTTCCTACAACAATTTCATCTTGTCATCAGATATAAAAAAGGCAAACACAATAAGGTTGTAGATATGCTATCAAGACCAATCATAAATGCATCTACTATACTTAAGCATAACTCAGTAATGCATGAAAGCTACATTGAACAATATGCTCAAGTTGTAGATTTTAAAGATGTATATGCAACCTTAAGTCATGGAAAACAAGTAGAAGAATTGGATTATTATGTTAAGGACCAACTCTTGTATCATTTGGGAAAGTTATGCATTCCACAAACTGAAAGAGTTAACATAATCCGAGAAGCACATACTTCTATTATATCAGGTCATTTTTGGTAAGTAAAACAGTTGCACAGCTACAAAGGTTTTGTTATTGACCAAGAATGCATGAGACAGTTTCTAGATATATTAAAGGGTGTACCATGTGTGCTAAAAGAAAGCCTAGTAATAGAAAATTAGGCTTGTACACTCCACTTCCAGTTCCTTCTCATCCTTGGGAAAGTGTTTCCATGGAATTTGTTGGGGGATTGCCAAAGTCTAGAAACAGTCATGATTATTTATATGTTATTGTGGATAGGCTTAGAAAAATGTGTATTTTGATACCTTGTAACAATCTGGTTACAGTTGAACAAACAGTGAAGTTGTTCTTCAGCATGTATGGTTTCATTTTGGGTTACCCACTTCTATTGTATCTGATTGGGATTCCCGATTTGTTGGGAAGTTTTGGTCAAGTCTATGGGACTTGATGGACACCAGATTGAAGAAAAGCACAACATTTCATCCACAAACAGATGGCCAATCAAAGGTAGTCAATAAGACAGTGATCCATTTGCTCAGGGGCTATTGTAGCAAGCATCCCAAGCTTTGGGATGAACATTTGTGTTAAGTGCAACATGCTGACAACTATGCCAAGCACTCTTCTACTCAAAGATCTCCTTTTGAGACTTGTTTTGGTTTTACACCAAAGTCTCCCTTGGATTTTGTCTTTGGAAAAGACATAAAAATTGATGGACAAAGTGATGTGGAAAAGCAACCAAGTTCATTGAACAGATCCAAGAAATTCACCAGGCAGTGGAGGAACAACTAGAAAGAAGCCAGGCCAATTACAAGGAAAGACATGACAAGCATCGAATTGGGCATAGCTTCCAAGTTGGTGATTAAGTCTGGCTGTACATCAACAAAGACAGAATGCAAGGTGAAGGTAAGAAGTTTAAACCAATAAGGTATGGGCCTTTCAAGATACTTGAGAAAATTGGTGAAAGTTTTTTTTGCCTTGATTTGCCAACTTATATGCATATCTATTCTGTCGTTAATGCAAAAAACTTGAGATTGTATGAACCTTCATTGATTGGAGATCCCAAAGGGCAAAGTCAGTTGCCTTCTATTGATGATCTGTTGCCTGAATATCTCAATGAGTTGCAGGAACACATAGTTCTGGACAGGAAGGTGAGAACTACGCATAGAGGGGATGTTGAGTACCTGAGAATCGGACTCAAAGGTTCAAAACCAAGCAGTGCACGATGGATAGAGATTGGACAAGTGAGTAAGTTGTATCCTCACTTGATCGATGCTTAAAAACAAACTTTTGGTGGTCCAAAAGCTTTTCAGTGGGAAGGTGTGATCCAAAAGGGATCTTAGAAACCCTCTAAGTCTTCAAAGATCAAAAACTATCATAGAGGAAAACCTTCACAAAAGGTGGATTACACTATCGAGAGAGAAAAAAACATGAAAGATGGCCGAAAACAGAGTCTATCGGAGGCTTGAACAATTTTGCACAGGAGTCATCAGATCTGGCCGATCAACGGTCCAGATCCAATCGGCATATCACAATCGACGGTGGCAAGTGGAGGTTATCGGAGGTATTAGTTCCAGTCTTCGTAATCTATCACCAGGGATCAACATGAGCTCTTACTATGTCTGGTTTTGTTAGATGTTTTGCACATGATGTTTAGCACAAAACATGTCACAAGTGTGTCCATCAGAAGAAGCTCGGAAAAATATTTCCAACGGTATATCACACTCCTGTAACCGGCTCCCGGATTAGAAGATATGATTGAAATGAATGAGTGATTCTTGGTTATGCATGTTTTGAGGTCAGTTGCTGCACACAATGAAAAGTTTAGTACAAAATCAGTTTCTGAAATAATGGTAAGGAATCTTTCAAAAGTGAAAGAGGTTTTTTTCATCACATACCAGATAACACAAACCTCCTTCAGTTTATGCACAGGTGCTACTATGTGGGAGATATACAGTGATATTTGGAGCCTACATTAAAACAAAGCAAATTTTTCATATTTTTTACTGTTTTAGTCATTTTAGTGCGGTGCCATTTTACAACAGATGGAAAGTAATTTTTCAAAACTAAAGGATGCTTTTGTTAATCACAAGCCATACAACAAAAACCTATTTCATTTTATTCATAGGTGTCATGAATTGGGATATGTGACTAGATCTGTGCAGCTCATTTTCACCGATTTAAATTTTTAATGATTTTCTGTTTTAGAGATGATTTTGTGGCACATATTACTAGAAACTGGAAACGGATTTCAAAAATTTGAGAGAGGTTTTTCTCCAACATGACCTTATAAAAAAAAATCTCTTTCAATTTTATAACAGGTGCTATGGTTTAGGCGATACGAGTTCATATTCAACACCTATTTTTAGAAATTCGGTCGAAGTTTAATGTAACTCATTCTACTTTGAAGAAAATGGTTGAACTCAATTCCCTTAGTACAAGGATGAGAAAATGTGTACATTTTATAAATTTCATAGTATAGGGGTTGGAATTTTGGGAAAGCTTGGAGCTTATTTTATATTCATTTCAGTAGTTTGGCTAAGGAATAGACCAGTGGTTTGCAGCACTTTCTGGGATTCATGTGGCATCTTGCTTTGGTATTGTGTTTTCCTCTGCAATTGTAAGTTTACATGTGATTTATGTATGCCATTATCTCTATTTGCTTCATCTTAACTAAATCAAACAAGGATAAATGTAGAATACATTGGAAGTGCAGTGCTCTACCTAGGGTTTGTTTAGTTATCTATGTTTTCAACTGTTTGAAAAGGATCCTTGAGTTTTTCATGCCCTTTTCAACTTCTCACCTGTCTAAAAGCTCTCCATATCACTCAATTTGAAGTAAAAAAATTGCTTTCCTACCTTGCCCCATAGAGATCTCTGCAAAACTGAGCGTCATTCCCCGGATCCAAATCTACCTTTCACATTTGAGCCAACAAAACATCATCAAATTCAATCAAACACCTATGTACACATACATAGCCTAAAATCAGTCATTGCATCAGTCATCTCAAGCTTTCATTGGCCATATTTTTTGAGATTGACAAGGAGAGAGCCCTCTCCCGACCTGGTAGGGCTAGCTACCAGGTTAAGTGTGGTTTGATGTTACCCTAGATCCTCCCTTTCTCAGCCTGAGGTAGATTTAGGCACTAACATAGTGGCGACCATACTGCAAACAAAAATTTTGTTGGTTTGTTATTGTTGTTTTCTTTATAAACTACAAATGGAGCCTGTAGTTAGCCAGGTAGCCTTTGAACTGCTCTTGCTCTGCAAGTGCATAGTAGATGAATGTTGCTTTAGTCAATCTCTGGTTTAGTTTATGAACTGAACTCAACTGGGGAAGAGGTGACATATCTTCTCCGGGAAAGATCATTCAAGTTGCAGATCTGATTGCTGATGGTGGACAATGATTAGACACATGTGAAGGCTAAAATCATCTACCTGGCGACTCCATTGTTCAAAGTCCTGAGTTTCAAAGTATTGATGGTGGCTCCACTGGCTAAATGAAGGACTCAGATGTTACTTCTATTTGTTCAAGGTATTCATGTATCTATTTTTCTAATCTTCCTAGTTTTCCTAATCGATTACCAAAGGATGCATACAATTTGAGTAATGGCCCTAAATTCAATGGGGAAGATCTGACTTTGACTCTAGAACATATAGAAAATTTTAAAACATTTGTGGAAATTCTCAGAGTTAAAAAGGAAGATGTCTTCATCAGATTGTTCTTTAATTCGTTTCAAGGCAAATGTAGAAAATGGATTGAAGGTTTTCCTATCAGATCTATTAAGTCCTTTGCAGATTTTTGGCATTTCTTTCTTGAAACATGGAACGAGAAAGAGGATGAATTCAAAATAGAGGTGGCCTCTATTCAAGGTTTTAGAGAATGGGAAGATATGTGCACGGATGATGAGGTAGATGAGAACTTTGCTTCATCTCTTTCTTCTTATCTAAAATCCTGTCGATGCAACCATGAAGTTAAGCTCAATTTTTTGCAAGAGTTTGCCATCAAAATTGAAGGAGATCTAATTGAATTGGATACGCAGTCCTAGGATCTGGACTATCGAGTCCCATTCTTTGGGGACCTTTTTCAGCAGAAGGAACAGAAGGTAAGGGTGCCCGTGGATATTTTCATTGATAATTTGTAGCTGGAAGCATGTATTGAGGAGTTGGGGCAGCAAACAAAGTCTGATTTTTTCGATCCTATTGCAACGTACATGGATTTTTTTTTTTTTATTTTTTTTTTTTTTATATTTATTTATTTATTTTATTTATTTATTATTATTATTATTATTATTATTATTATTATTATTCAGTTTGAATGATAGATCAAATTGTCTTTTACACAACCAGACTCATTATGTGCATGTATGGATGTCAACATTTACATTTGTGTCCTGGTTGAAGCACTTTCAAGCAGCATCCTTGCCACATTTACTTGATTGGTTGATATGGCATTACAACATTACTTGATCTATCAATTTTGCAGCAAAGTGGGTTAGATTTGTACATAAATAAGCTTCCTACGGCAGCATTTCAGTTTTCGGTATTTGTTTATGTACATGTTGCAGTATGTATATGTTTTTGGATTGGTATGAGTTGTTTTGGGTTTGCAGTTGTTTGACCATATTGCCCAATGGATGAGGCACTTGTTCTATGGTGTTCTTAACACCTCCAAGGAGCTTCCATCCCCAATGGAGCCGACGTTAGTTCCAGTCTTCGCACTCTGTCACCACGGATCAACATGCGCTCTTACTATGTCTGGTTTTGTTAGATGTTTTGCACATGATGTTCAGCACAAAACATGTCACAAGTGTGTCCATCAGAAGAATCTTGGAAAAATATTTCCAACGATATATCACACTCCCGTAATCGACTCCTGGATTAGAAGATATGATCGAAATGAATGAGTGATTCTTGGTTATGCATGTTTTGAGGTCAGTTGTTGCACACAATGACAAGTTTAGTACAAAATCAGTTTCTAAAATAATGGTAAGGAATTTTTCAAAAGTGAAAGAATTTTTTATTCAAAACATACCAAATAACAAAAACCTCCTTCAGTTAATGCACAGGTGCTACTATGTGGGAGATATACAGTGATATTTGGAGCCTACATTAAAACAAAGCAAAATTTTCATATTTTTTATTGTTTTAGTCATTTTAGTGCGGTGCCATTTTACAACAGATGGAAAGTAATTTTGAAAAACCCAAGGATTTTTGCATTAATCACAAGCCATATAACAAAAACCTCTTTCAGTTTATTCACAGATGTCATTAATTGGGATATGTGACTAGATCTTTACAACTCATTTTCACAGATTTAAATTTTTAATGATTTTCTGTTTTAGAGATGATTTTGTGGCACATATTACGAGAAACTGGAAATGAATTTCAAAACTTTGAGAGAGTTTTTTCTCTAGCATGACCTTATCTACAAAAACCTCTTTCATTTTTGTAACAGATGCTATGGTTTAGGAGATACGAGTTCATCTTCAACACCTATTTTCAGAAATTCCGTCCAAGTTTAATGTAACTCATTCTATTTTGAAGAAAATGGTTGAGCTCCATTCCCTTAGTACAAGGATGAGAAAATGTATATATCTTATGAATTTCATAGTGCAGTGGTTAGAATTTGGTATAAGGTTGGACTTTTGGGAAAGCTTGGAGCTTATTGTATATTCATTTCAGCAGTTTGGCTAAGGAATAGACCAGTGGCTTGCAGCACTTTATGGGATTCATGTGGCATCTTGCTTTGGTATTGTGTTTTCCTCTGCAATTGTAAGTTTAAATGTGATTTATGTATGCCATTATCTCTCTTTGCTTCATCTTAACTAAATAAAACAAGGATAAAGGTAGAATACATTGAAAGTGCAGTGCTCTACCTAGGGTTTGTTTAGTTATCTATGTTTTTAGTTGTTTAAAAAGGATCCCTGAGTTTTTCATGCCCTTTTCAACTTCTCACCTATACAAAATATCTCCATCTCACTCAATTTGAAGTACCAAATCACTTGCCTACCTTGCCCCATAGAGATCTCTGCAAAACTGAGCCTCATTCCCCGGATCCAAGTCTGCCTTTCACATTTGAGCCAACAAAACACCATCAAATTCAATCAAACACCTTTGTGCATATACCTAGCCTAAATTCAGTCATTACATCAGTCATCTCAAGCTTTCATTGGCCATATTTTCTAAGATTGATAAGGAGAGAGCCCTCTCCCGACCTAGTAGGGCTAGCTACCAGGTTAAGCGTGGTTTGATGTTACCCTAGATCCTACCTTTCTCAGCCTGAGGTAGATTTAGGCACTAACAGGAGGCGGCCATATGACAGTTGCAATAGCAATCAACACGAGTCAATGAGGACCTAAAATCAAGCGTGAAGATCGACGGCCCAGGTTAACTCGCGGTATTGCATCGGCAGAATACAAAGGAGTGCTTACCAACGGCCCGGGGACTATGCGATATGCGATTGCGATATATCACATCACATTATCGCATCGGAGCAATACAAAGGAGTGGGGCCGATATACTTGCGACTTGTGATAGATGGACCCGATGGGGTTATGAATGGAATTTAATATGTTTTGAGTTCCAGAAATATGGTTTTTCTATGTATTTCGCATTTTCGTTAAATAAATGAAATACAATGGAATTGCACCTGATGTGATATGGCCGGACCCGATATGATTTATATATGTGAATACATAATATTTGAAATCCGATATGATGAGTTTTCCTTTGTATTTGGGGTTTTTCGTTAAAAACCTAAATACAAAGAAACCACGACTAAGCGACTTGAGATAGCAATCCAAAGTTGGACCCGATGGAATTTAGGGCAGAGTTGATGAATTTTGAAGTCCAATAGAAGGGATTTTGGAAGATTTTTACAATGTTGTTGTGTATTTCTTTGTGTAAATAGGGAACTACAGTTTTGGAGATTTCGACTACGTCGATGGTCCCTTCCGTTGCAGAACAGGTGGCCACCTTCCCTAAAGGCATTAACAAATGATTACATAATGCTCAAAGGTGGATTTGAGAAGGTAGAGGCTAGGAGCCAGAGAGATCGAAAGGGAAATTGAACAGACAAGCGCTGATTGGCTTAAAAGCCACTGAATAGCAAAGACAGAGGCAGGCAGTGCCGAGATAGAGAGAAGACTGAGACAGAGAGCGAGAGGGAGAGTTTGTGTACTCAGTAAGACTTGAGGGATTCTATTATTTGTTCCTATTGTGTTGAGACTCAATTTGAGCTCACATTTGTACAAACTCTGCTCTTGAAGACATAATCGAGAGGTCACCACTGAAAGCTGGACCAGGAGACGTAGCCCAAGAGTTTTGGGTGAAATCCTTGATTATTTGTTGTGTTATGTGTGTATTTGCTTCATTTTCTATATTATTCGCAATCTTTGAAGGATTCTGTAAACTTTGCATTATCATTTACTAAATCAAAGAATAGCTTTAAATATCCTAAAATAAATCAATTTATGTCCTATGGAATCCTAGGAGGGGGATTTTCCTAATGAAAACCCATTGGTACGAGTCCAAAAGAATTGAAAGTTCACCCATTTGAGTCCTAGTTTGAATTTCATGTCTAGATGCGACATGTTTCTAAGATCCATGCAAGAACACATTATGAATTTTAACCTAGGTACAAAAACCAAATTAAGGAACAAAAATTAGTTTCATAAGCTCTGGTATGTGTGTTTGACCAAGTCTCATGTGAGAAAACTACCCACAATCTCTCAAGCCAAGGTATTGCAAATCCACACCCTTGTGCAAAATTTTCATTGGTATTTAATCAAAAAAATCATAGCTATTAATATCCTCAAGTAAATAAACTTTTGGCCCATGGAATTCCATGCGGAAAGTGTTCAAGAGTCCAATGAATTAATTATTTTTCCATCTGAGTCTCAGTTTGAATCTTATGGGCAATTGTAACTTTCTTCCTTTAATAATTGAAGGACATGTGGTGAATTTGTCCAAGGGTATAAAAACCAAACTAGTAAGAAAAAATGAGGTGTATAAGATATGGAAAGTGTTTTTGAAAAACACCCATATGAGTGTGCTACCCACAATCACTCAAAGAGTTGTTTTTCAAAATGCATCTCAATGTGCCAATTTTGCATTGGTATTTACTAAATAAAACCCCAGATCTAAGAATTCTATATTAAATCATTTTTCATCCTATGTAATCCTAGGAGGTGGGTGCCCCTAGTTGTAACCTAGAGCTAAGATTCCAATAGAGTCAACAATTTTACCATCTGAGTCTTGGTTTGAATTTTATACTAAGTTGCAACTCACTTCCTAGAGCCATTTAAGAACATATTGTGAATTTTGTCTTGGGGTATGAAAACCAAAATGATAATCAAGAAATAATAAATGTACTCGTAGAAAAAAACTAAGGCACTAAAAAGACTCTAATGTGTATGTTATTTGACATATGAGGAAGCTAATAAATCAACCAACTATTAATGAAAAGGATGCATAATAAATCTAAAGAATGCCCACTAATCGAAACCAATATGCATCATTTCTCTTCAAGCCTCTCTTGTTTCTTTTGATTTTAACAAATAGTTTTTCTTTTTTATTTGGATTTTAAAATCCACTGCTTGATTAAAAAAAAAACAGAAGAGGAACTTAAACAATAAGGGAAAACCTTTTATATATGTATGAATTTCAATCAACATTTTTGTACTTGCAATTATGAATTCTACTCTAGCATAGGGATAAATTTTGGGATCAAAGGTAAAAAAGTATGGGGATTTTGCATAAAAGTGGAAAACCTCATTTGGAAATGAATTGTATGACACTATTGGAAAACCACATTCTACTCAAAGAGGTCAATATAATATTTCACTCTACACATCTTCCTTGGGATGTGATCCAAAAGGGATCCTAGAGACCCTATAAGTCTTCAAATATCAAAAACTATCGCAGAGGAAAAAGTTCACAAAAGGTGGATTACACTATCGTGAGAGAAAATAACATGAAAAATGGTCAAAAACAGAGTATATCAGAGGCTTGAACAACTTTGCATAGGAGTCGTCGGATCTGGCCGATCAACGGTCCAGATCCGATCGGTATATCACAATTGGCGGTGGCAAGAAGAGGTTATCAAAGGCGGTCATATGACAGTTGCGATATCGATCAACGCGAGTCAACGAGGACCATTGATCAAGCACGCAGATTGATGGCCCACGTTAACTCGCGATATCGCATAGGCAGAATATAAAGGAGCGCTTACCAACAACCCGGGGACCATGCGATATGCGATTGCAATAAATCGCATTGCACTATCGCATTAGAGGAATATAAAGGAGTGGGGCCGGACCTGATGGGGTTATGAATGGAATTTAATATGTTTTGAGTTCCGGAAACAGGGTTTTTCTATGAATTTCGCATTTTCGTTAAATAAACGAAATACAACGGAAATGTGCCCGATGTGATATGGTGAACCCAATAGGATTTATATATGCGAATACATAATATTTGAAATCTGATATGATGAGTTTTCCTTTGTATTTGGGGTTTTTCGTTAAAAGCCTAAATACAAAGAAACCATGACTAAGTGACTTGCAATAGCGATTCAAAGCTGGACCCAATGGAATTTAGGGCGGAGTTGATGAATTTTGAAGTTCGATAGAAGGCGTTTTGGCGGATTTTTACAATGTTGCTGTGTATTTCTCTGTGTAAATAGGGAATGACAGTTTTAGGGATTTTGACTGTGCCAATGGTCCCTTCCATTGCAGAACAGGTGGCCACCTTCCCTGAAGGTGTTAACAAATGATTACTTAATGCTCAGAGGGGGGTTTTAACGGACAAAGGTCGAGAGCCAGAGAGCCTGAAAGGGAAACCGAAAAAACAAGTGCCAATTGGCTTAAAAGCCACTGAATAGTAGAGACAGAGGCAGGGAGTGCCGAGACATAAAGAAGACTAAGACAGAGAGCGAGAGGGAGAGTCTGTGTACTCAGTAAGACTTGATGGATTCAAGCAAAACCCTATTATTTGTTCCTATTGTGTTGAGACTCAACTTGAGCTCACATTTGTAAAAACTTTGCTCTTGAAGACATAATAGAGAGGTCACCACTAAAAGATGGACCAGGAGATGTAGCCCAAGAGTTTTGGGTGAACTCCTTGATTATGTGTTGTGTTATGTGTGTATTTGTTATGTTTCTATAACTGCTTCATTGTCTATATTGTTCGCAATCTTTTCGATCTGTTGCACTAAGTAATATAGACAAATCCTACACATGAGATTGTAATACCTTAATAATAATCTAAGATCCCATTTTCGGGTCAAGTGGTATCAAAGCCTTAGGTTTTCTAAGGTTAGATAAGCTTGTGCTGGATTTTTGTATGCTAACTAGGTCAAAGCTCAAACTGGGAAAAGGAGAACTTGTTTAGGCTAATCTAGAGATTAGGAGAGTCTATTCTCAAAGGAGAATGATAGAAGAAACTCCACGGGAATCAGAAGCCCAATTCATGGAAAGCTTTATGGCCATGCGAGCCATGGTGGAAGAGATGTATCGAGAGCTTAAGAAAGGGTGAGGTGAAAGCACTTCGGCACCTCAACCAGATAAAGGAGCAGAGGAACCTCTTCTAGTTGTCCATCCAGAAGGTAAAGGAAAATAAGAGAGACCTTCTCCACCATCTACTCCATCATCACTATCCTCATCATCTTCTTCACATAAAACTATCCCTGAAAAGAAAAAGAAGAAAACATCTTTGATTAAATTAGATGTAAAGTTTGATTTGCCAATTTATGATGGAGAATTAAATGCAGAAAAGCTAGATAACTGGATTAGACATAATGATGTATATTGTAGGGTGTAGAACACTGATTCAGAAAGGAGAAAGATTCAGATGGCTAGCCTTCGCCTTGGAGGAACTACACTAGTGTGGTGGGAAGGCAAGACACAAGCTAACCTGAAGAAACATGGTAAAATTATTTCTACATGGAATGAATTTGTTTATGTCATTAAAAAACAATTCTATCCACTAGTTGATATGCATCAAGCAATGATGAGTTGGCAAACTCTTCGCCAATTGAAGGGCCAAAGTGTACAAAGTTATACCCAGGAATTTAGAAAAATAGCTTTAACTCTAGGCATATCTCTAGACTCACCTGAAACTTTGTTGAAGCATATAGGTGGTCTGCATAGCTATTTGAAGCACACCATCTCATGTTTAATCCCACTAGCCTAGATGATGTATCAGTTCAGGCTACACATTTAGAGGCTAGGGGAAAGAATGTGAACCCATAGATTGGGGGATCATCAAAACCCTCTGCAAGCAAGAACAAGGAAAAGAATAAGTTGAAATGGAAGGAGAGGAAGACAAATGCTGTATAGAAAGACAAACCTTTGTGCACTCACTACAAGAAGGATGGGCACGATGATGAACACTACTGGTTTTTGCATCTGGAACTCAAACCTAAGAAGTTCGGTGGCAAGAAGAAGAATACTTCTACTAATATTCAGAAGGACTTGGGGTCAGACTCTAGTGATGAAACAACAGTCACAGCCACATGTATAAAAAGTAAAAATTCTGAAGCATCTACAAGTAATTCTGTACAATCTATTGATAATGAAGATAATGAGAGGAAAAGAAATGAGCTTTTTCATATTAGAGTTATTTCCAAGCATCAAAAGATTGATACTTTATTTGATAGTGGATTACAAGTAAACTTGATTTATGAAACAATTGTAAAGAAGTCTGGCTTACTAACAACACCTCACAAGAAGCAATATCCATTAGGTTGGGTATGTGATAAAACAAAGCTACAAGTGAATAGACAATGTAAACTTAGGTTTGCTATTGGGTCAAAATTTGTAGATGAGGTTGGGTTAGATATAGTTCCCTTGGATATATGTGGTATTGTTTTAGGATGTCCTTACTTGTATGATAGAAAATCCATTTTCTATAGAGATGAAAATAAGTATCAACTCACTAAAGATGGAATAGAATATATTGTAAGAGCTCATAAACTCAAAAATAACTATTCTCTCATAAACTCAGGGTAGATGAAAAGAATTGTAAATTCATGCAAGCAATTTTTACTAATGGTTGTAAAGGACAAGACCCCTGATAAAACCAATGTATTTGAAGGCTGTGATGCTAAAAAGAAAGTTGACTTAGCTAAAGTTGTTTTGGAATATGATATCCTATTCCAAGAACCTAAAGGTCTGCCACCCAAAAGGGAAATAGTACATGATATTAATTTGCAGCAAGATGCTCCATTACCTAACATCAAAATGTACAGGTTATCCGCTTTAGAGAATGCAGAGATCAAGAAGCAGGTACAGGAGCTGCTCAATAAAGGGTTCATAAGACCAAGCACATCACCATGTGGATCTCCAATCGTACTAGTGAGAAAGAAAGATGGTTCGTGGAGGGTGTGCATTGATTATAGAGCACTAAATAAAATAACGATCAAGAATCATTATCCTCTTCCTCACATTGATGATCTATTAGATTAGTTGAAAGAAGCAGTTTACGTCTCCAAGTTAGACTTGCGTAGTGGCTATCATCAGGTCAGAGTTGCAGAACAAGATGCATGGAAGACTGCTTTCAAAACAAAGCAAGGGCTGTATGAATGGTTGGTTATGCCTTTTGGATTAACTAATGCTCCTGCCACTTTCATGAGAGTTATGAATGATGTACTCAGACCTTTTATTGAAGATTTTGTAATTGTATATTTGGATGACATTCTTGTTTTCAGTAAAACATGGGAAGAACATTTGAAGCATGTAAAATAGAATTTAGATGTTTTGAAAAGAGAAAATATCTATGTAAAGTTATCAAAATTTGAATTTGGCAAAACATCTTTAAATTATTTGGGTCATATTGTAGGGGATGGTGAATTGAAGATAGATCCCTCTAAGGTTGAATTCATTGTGAACTGGCCTAAACCCAAATTTGCTACAGTTTTTAGGAGTTTCCTAGGAGCAACACAATATTGGAGAAAGTTTATTGCTAACTTTTCCTTGATTGTAGCTCCATTACATGCTTTAACGGGATTGGATAAGGTGTTTCAGTGGGGAGGCAAACAACAGAAATCCTTTGACACCTTAAAGGAAAAAATTAGTACAGCACCAGTACTAGCACTACCAGATCTTCAACGTCCACTTGAGATTGAAACATATGTCATTGACTATGCCATGGGAGTAGTGTTGATGCAACACGGTAAACCCATATGCTATCATTCTCAGACATTTAATTCTGTAGTAGTTAATTATCCCACATATGATAAAGAATTGTATGCATTAGTGCAGAGTGTGAAAAAGTGGAAACATTACTTATTGGGCAAAGAAATAATTATGCATACAAATCATCAACCACTTCAATATTTTCACTCACAAACTAAATTGCAGCAATCAAGACATTATATGTGGATGGGTTTCCTACAACAATTTCATCTTGTCATCAGATATAAGAAAGGCATACACAATAAGGTTGTAGATATGATATCAAGACCAATCATAAATGCATCTACAATACTTAAGCATAACTCAGTAATGCATGAAAGCTACATTGAACAATATGCTCAAGTTGTAGATTTTAAAGATGTATATGCAACCTTAAGTCATGGCAAAAAAGTAGAAGAATTGGATTATTATGTTAAGGACCAACTCTTGTATCATTCCACAAACTGAAAGAGTTAACATAATCCGAGAAGCACATAATTCTCTTATATCAGGTCATTTTGCGTAAGTAAAACAGTTGCACAGCTTCAAAGGTTCTGTTATTGGCCATGAATGCATGAGACAGTTTCTAGATATATTAAAGGGCGTACCATGTATGCTAAAAGAAAGCCCAGTAATAGAAAATTAGGCTTGTACACTCCACTTCCAGTTCCTTCTCGTCCTTGGGAAAGTGTTTCCATGGACTTTGTTGGGGGATCGCCAAAGTCTAGAAAAGGTCATGATTATTTATATGTTATTGTGGATAGGTTCAGCAAAATGTGTATTTTGATACCTTGTAACAAGCAGGTTACAGTTGAACAAACAATGAAGTTGTTCTTCAGCATGTATGGTTTCATTTTGGGTTACCCACTTCTATTGTATCTTATCGGGATTCCCAATTTGTTGGGAAGTTTTGGTCAAGTCTATGGGAGTTGATGGACACCAGATTGAAGAAAAGCACAACATTTCATCCACAAATAGATGGAAAAACATAGGTAGTCAATAGGACAGTGATCCATTTGCTCAGGGGCTATTGCAACAAGCATCCCAAGCTTTGGGATGAACATTTGTGTTAAGTGCAACATGCTTACAACTGTGCCAAGCACTCTTCTACTCAAAGATCTCCTTTTGAGACTTGTTTTGGTTTTACACCAAAGTCTCCCTTGGATTTTGTCTTTGGAAAACACATAACAATTGATGGACATAGTGATGTGGAAAAGCAACCAAGTTCATTGAATAGATCTAAGAAATTCACCAGGCAGTGCAGGAACAGCTGGAAAGAAGCCAATTCAATTACAAGGAAAGGCATGACAAGCATCAAATTGAGCATAGCTTCCAAGTTGGTGATTAAGTCTGGTTGTACATCGACAAAGGCAGAATGAAAGGTGAAGGTAAGAATCTGAAACCAATAAGGTATGGGCCTTTCAAGGCACTTGAGAAAATTGGTGAAAGTTTTTTTTGCCTCGATTTTCCAACTTATATGCATATCTATTCAGTCGTTAATGCAAAAAACTTGAGACTGTATGAACCTTCATTGATTGAAGATCCCGAAGAGCAAAGTCAGTTGCCTTCTATTGATGATCTGTTGCCTGAATATCTCAATGAGTTGCAAGAACACACAGTTCTGGATAGGAAGGTGAGAACTACGCATAGAGGGGATGTTGAGTGCCTGAGAATCAAATTCAAAGGTTCAAAACCAAGCAGTGCACGATGGATAGAGATTGGACAAGTGAGGAAGTTGTATCCTCACTTGATCGATGCTTTAAAATAAACTTTTGGTGGCCCAAAATCTTTTCAGTGGGAAGGTGTGATCCAAAAGGGATCTTATAAACCCTCTAAGTCTTCAAAGATCAAAAACTATCATAGAGGAAAACCTTCACAAAAGGTGGATTACACTAGCGGGAGAGAAAAAAACATGAAAGATGGCCGAAAACAGAGTCTATCGGAGGCTTGAACAACTTTGCACAGGATTCGTTAGATCTAGTCAATCAACGGTCCAGATTCGATCAACATATCACAATCGGCAGTGGCAAGTGGAGGTTATCGGAGGTGTTAGTTCCAGTCTTCATAATCTGTCACTAGGGATAAACATGAGCTCTTACTATGTCTAGTTTTGTTAGATGTTTTGCACATGATGTTCAACACAAAACATGTCACAAGTGTGTCCATCAGAAGAAGCTTGGAAAAATATTTCCAATGGTATATCACACTCCTGTAACTGGATCCTGGATTAGAAGATATGATTGAAATGAATGAGTGATTCTTGGTTATGCATGTTTTGAGGTCAGTTGCTGCACACAATGAAAAGTTTAGTAAAAAATAAGTTTCTGAAATAATGGTAAGGAATTTTTCAAAAGTGAAAGAGGTTTTGTTTCATCACATACCAAATAACAAAAACCTCCTTCAGTTTATGCACAGGTGCTACTATGTGGGAGATATACAGTGATATTTGGAGCCTACATTAAAACAAAGCAATTTTTTCATATTTTTTACTGTTTTAGTCATTTTAGTGTTGTGGAAAGTAATTTTGCAAAACTCAAGGATTTTTTTTTTAATCACAAGCCATATAACAAAAAACTCTTTCATTTGATTCATAGGTGTCATGAATTGGGATATGTGACTAGATCTTTACAGCTCATTTTCACCGATTTAAATTTTTAATGATTTTCTGTTTTAGAGATGATTTTGTGGCACATATTACTAGAAACTGGAAACGAATTTCAAAACTTTGAGAGAGGTTTTTCTCCAGAATGACCTTATCTACGAAAACCTCTTTCAGTTTTATAACAGGTGCTATGGTTTAGGCTATATGAGTTCATCTTCAACACCTATTTTCAGAAATTCGATCCAAGTTTAATGTAACTCATTCTATTTTGAAGAAAATGGTTGAGCTCAATTCCCTTAGTACAAGGATGAGAAAATGTATATATTTTATAAATTTCATAGTATAAGGGTTGGAATTTGGTAGAAGGTTGGACTTTTGGGAAATCTTGGAGCTTATTTTATATTCATTTTAGTAGTTTGTCTAAGGAATATACCAGTGGTTTGCAGCACGTTCTAGGATTCATGTGGCATCTTGCTTTGGTATTGTGTTTTCCTCCGCACTTGTAAGTTTACATGTGATTTATGTATGCCATTATCTCTATTTGCTTCATCTTAACTAAATCAAACAAGGATAAATTTAGAATACATTATAAGTGCAGTGCTCCACCTAGGGTTTGTTTAGTTATCTATGTTTTCAGCTGTTTGAAAAGGATCCTTGAGTTTTTCATGCCCTTTTCAACTTCTCACCTGTATAAAATCTCTCCATATCACTCAATTTGAAGTACAAAATCACTTGCCTACCTTGCCCCATAGAGATCTCTACAAATTTGAGCCTCATTCCCAGGATCCAAATCTGCCTTTCACATTTGAGCCAACAAAACATCATCAAATTCAATCAAACACCTCTGTACACATACCTAGCCTAAAATCAGTCATTACATCAGTCATCTCAAGCTTTAATTGGCCATCTTTTCTAATATTGACAAGGAGAGAGCCCTCTCCCGACCTGGTAGGGCTAGCTACCAGGTTAAGTGTGGTTTGATGTTACCCTAGATCCTCCCTTTCTCAGCCTGAGGTAGATTTAGGTACTAACATAGTGGCGACCATACTGCCGACGAAAATTTTGTTGGTTTGTTATTGTTGTTTGCTTTATAAACTACAGATGGAGCTTGTAGTTAACTAGGTAGCGTTTGAACTGCTCTTGCTCTGCAAGTGCATAGTAGATGAATGTTGCTTCAGTCAATCTCCAGTTTAGTTTATGAGCTAAACTCAACTGGGGAAGAGGTGACAAATCTTCTCCGAGAAAGATCATTCAAGTTGCAGATCTGATTGTTGATGGTGGATAGTGATCAGACACATGTGAAGGCTGAAATCATCTACCTGGCGACTCCATTGTTCGAAGTCCTGAGTTTCAAAATATTGATGGTGGCTCCACTGGCTAAATGAAGGACTCATATGATGCTTCTATTTGTTCAAGGTATTCATGTATCGATTTTTCTAATCTTCCTTGTTTTCCTAATCGATTACCAAAGAATGCATATATTTTGAGTAATGTCCCTAAATTCAATGGGGAAGATCTGACTTTGACTCTAGAACATATAGAAAATTTTAAGACATTTGTGGAAATTCTTAGAGTTAGAAAGGAAGATGTCTTCATCAGATTGTTCTTTAATTCGTTTCAAGGCAAATGTAGAAAATGGATTGAAGGTTTTCCTATAAGATCTATTAAGTCCTTTGCAGATTTTCGGCATGTCTTTCTTGAAACATGGATCGAGAAAGAGGATGAATTCAAAATAGAGGTGCCCTCTATTCATGGTTTTAGAGAATGGGAAGATATGTGCACGAATGATGAGGTAGATGAGAACTTTGCTTCATCTCTTTCTTCTTATTTGAAATCCTGTTGATGCAACCATGAAGTTAAGCTCAATTTTTTGCAAGAGTTTGCCATCAAAATTGAAGGAGATCTAATTGAATTGGAGACCCAAATACAGTCCTAGGATCTGGACTATCGAGTCCCATTCTTTGGGGACCTTTTTCAGCAAAAGGAACAGAAGGTAAGGGTGCCCGTGGATATTTGCATTGATAATTTGTAGCTGGAAGCATGTATTGAGGAGTTGGGGCAGCAAACAGAGTCTGTTTTTTCCGATCCTATTGCAACGTACATGGATTTTTATTTTTATTTTTTTTTTTTATTTTTTTTTTTTTATTTTTTTCAGTTTGAATGATAGATCAAATTGTCTTTTACACAACCAGACTCATTATGTTCATGTATGGCTATCAACATTTACATTTGTGTCCTGTTTGAAGCACTTTCAAGCAGCATCCTTGTCACATTTATTTGATTGGTTGATATGGCATTACAACATTACTTGATCTATCAATTTTGAAGCAAAGTAGGTTATATTTGTGCATAAATAAGCTTCATGCGGCAGCATTTCAGTTTTCGGTATTTGTTTATGTACATGTTGCAATATGTATATGTTTTTGGATTGGTATGAGTTGTTTTGGGTTTGCAGTTGTTTGACCATATTTCCCAATGGATGAGGAACTTGGTCTACGGTGTTCTTGACATCTCCAAGGAGCTTCCATCCCCAATGGAGCTGATGTTAGTTCCAATCTTCGCACTCTGTCACCAGGGATCAACATGAGCTCTTACTATGTCTGGTTTTTTTAGATTTTTTTCAGATGATGTTCAACACAAAACATGTCACAAGTGTGTCCATCAGAAGAATCTCAGAAAAATATTTCCAATGGTATATCACACTCCCGTAACCGGCTCCTAGATTAGAAGATATGATTGAAATGAATGAGTGATTCTTGGTTATGCATGTTTTGAGGTCAGTTGTTGCACACAATGACAAGTTTAGTACAAAATCAGTTCCTGAAATAATGGTAAGGCATTTTTCAAAAGTGAAAGAGGTTTTTGTTCAACACATACCAAATAACAAAAACCTCCTTTAATGCACAGGTACAGCTATTTGGGAGATATACAGTGATATTTTGAGCCTACATTAAAACAAAGCAAAATTTTCATATTTTTTACTGTTTTAGTCATTTTAGTGTGGTGCCATTTTACAACAGATGGAAAGTAATTTTGAAAAACCCAAGGACTTTTTTGTTAATCACAAGCCATATAACAAAAACCTCTTTCAGTTTATTCACAGATGTCATTAATTGGGATATGTGACTAGATATTTACAACTCATTTTCACAGATTTAAAATTTTAATGATTTTCTGTTTTAGAGATGATTTTGTGGCACATATTACGAGAAACGGGAAATGAATTTCAAAAAGTTGAGAGAGGGTTTTCTCCAAAATGACCTCATCTACAAAAACCTCTTTCATTTTTGTAACAGATGCTATGGTTTAGGAGATACAAGTTCATCTTCAACACCTATTTTCAGAAATTCCGTCCAAGTTTAATGTAACTCATTCTATTTTGAAGAAAATGGTTGAGCTCAATTCCCTTAGTACAAGCATGAGAAAATGTATATATTTTATGAATTTCATAGTGTAGTGGTTGGAATTTGGTATAAGGTTGGACTTTTGGGAAAGCTTGGAGCTTATTGTATATTCATTTCAGCAGTTTGGCTAAGGAATAGACCAGTGGTTTGCAGCACTTTATGGGATTCATGTGGCATCTTGCTTTGGTATTGTGTTTTCCTCTACAATTGTAAGTTTACATGTGATTTATGTATGCAATTATCTCTCTTTGCTTCATCTTAACTAAATCAAACAAGGATAAAGGTAGAATACATTGAAAGTGCAGTGCTCTACCTAGGGTTTGTTTAGTTATCTATGTTTTCAGTTGTTTAAAAAGGATCCCTGAGTTTTTCATGCCCTTTTCAACTTCTCACCTATGTAAAATCCCTCCATCTCACTCAATTTGAATTACCAAATCACTTGCCTACCTTGCCCCATAGAGATCTCTGCAAAACTGAGCCTCATTCCCCGGATCCAAATTTGCCTTTCACATTTGAGCCAACAAAACATCATCAAATTCAATCAAAAACCTTTGTACATATACCTAGCCTAAAATCAGTCATTACATCAGTCATCTCAAACTTTCATTGGCCATATTTTCTGAGATTGACTAGGAGAGAGCCCTCTCCCGACCTAGTAGGGCTAGCTACCAGGTTAAGGGTGGTTTGATGTTACCCTAGATCCTACCTTTCTCAACCTGAGGTAGATTTAGGCAATAACAAGAGGTGGCCATATGACAGTTGCGATAGCGATCAACACGAGTCAATGAGGACCTTCAATCAAGCGTGCAGATCGACAACCCAGGTTAACTCGCGATATTGCATCGACAGAATACAAAGGAGCACTTACCAACGGCCCGGGGATTGTGCGATATGCAATTGCGATATATCACATTGCATTATCGCATCGGAGCAATACAAAGGAGTGGGGCCGATAGACTTGCGACTTGTGATAGACGAACCCGATGGGGTTATGAATGGAATCTGATATGTTTTGAGTTCCGGAAATAGGGTTTTGCTATGTATTTCACATTTTCGTTAAATAAATGAAATACAACGGAATTGCACCCGATGTGATATGGTCGGACCCGATAGGATTTATATATGTGAATACATAAAATTTGAAATCCGATATGATGATTTTTCCTTTGTATTTGGGGTTTTTCGTTAAAAACCCAAATACAAAGAAACCACGACTAAGCGACTTGCGATAGCGATTCAAAGCCGGACCCGATGGAATTTAGGGCAGAGTTGATGAATTTTGAAGTTCAATAGAAGGCATTTTGGTAGATTTTTACAATGTTGCTGTGTATTTCTTTGCGTAAACAGGGAACGATAGTTTTGGAGATTTCGACTACGTCGATTGTCCCTTCCGTTGTAGAACAGGTGGCCACCTTCCCTAAAGGCATTAACGAATGATTACTTAACGCTCAAAGGGGGATTTGAGCGGGTAGAGGCTAGGAGCCAGAGAGCCCGAAAGGGAAATTGAACAGACAAGCGCTGATTGGCTTAAAAGCCACTGAATAGCAAAGACAGAGGTAGGGAGTGCCGAGATAGAGAGAATACTGAGACAGAGAGCGAGAAGAAGAGTCTGTGTACTCAGTAAGACTTGAGGGATTCTATTATTTGTTCCTATTGTGTTGAGACTCAATTTGAGCCCACATTTGTAAAAACTCTTCTCTTGAAGACATAATCGAGAGGTCACCACTGAAAGCTGGACTAGGAGACGTAGCCCAAGAGTTTTGGGTGAACTCCTTGATTATTTGTTGTGTTATGTGTGTATTTGATTCATTGTCTATATTATTCGCAATCTTTTCGATCTGTTACACTAAGTAATATAGACAAATCCTGAACATGATTCTGTAATGCCTTAGTAATAATATAAAATCCCATTTTCGGATCAAGATGTTATCTTTCTTCATTATATTTAGGAATTTTATGAACTAGTGAAAAGTTACATGGAGGGAATTATTTTTTATCCCATTATGACTAATTTATAGCCAACACACAATGACAGTCTCCCATAAGTTTTACATGTAAGCAACACATAAGTGACATAATTAAGTGATTACCCATATGAAATGTGCATAAGTGATGCACTTAAGTGAGACACATAACATGGCATAAGTTACCTATAATAAATGACAATGTTAAGCATGAATTCACTCAATGAATTCACAAAATCCATGATAAACCATGTTAGGTTCCATATATAAGTATTTCACCAGAAATAGCCAAAAATAAGTGATGCAGCATAAGCGAGACATAACTAATGTTCTCATATGACACGTAGGACTGAAACAACATAAGAAGCACACATAATATAAATTGAATAATGTGCATAGTGGTTGTAATATGTGATAATATATGTAAGGAAATGATATCTTCTATTAGATAATCACCAATTTTCACAAGAGGTTGATGCCTCTACTAAAAAAATGTAGTATAAGCATAAAGATTAGAAGATGGATACAATAGAATGTAGAATGCCAAGAGTTTGGTGACAAAACTTCAACATAATGAATTGAAATTTGAGTGCATAAGCATACAATATAATTACACACACCATATTGACCTATTATCACAAGTGGAAATGTTTGTCAATGTATATTGAATTTGAAATTGAAAAACCCTAGTTTTGTGGAATTTGAAAAACCCTAGTTTTATGGAATTTGAAAAACCCTAGTTTTATGGAATTTGAAAACCCCAGTTTTTTGGAATTTGAAAAGCCTAGTTTAAGTTTTTTTTATTTTAGTGGATTACCTATCAAGGGTTTGGAGAGTCTCACTTATGCCAACTTGTATTAAAATATGGTGGTTAAGGCCAAGTGTGAAAAAACCTTGTCGATGGCTAAGGTGAAGAGTGGATAACCTTATTTTGGGCTAAGAAGATAATAAAACATAGTTGGTAGAGAAGGATAAGTGTGAAGAACCTAGTTTATGGCTAAGGCTAATTATGGAAAACCTCAGTTGAAAACCTTAATTTTTTACTACAATATGTTTCACATGTTTTCTTTGGTTACCAAAAATAATATTCACTCTATCATAGATTCACTAACATAAAAAACAAAAAAAAAACAAAAAAAAAAAAAAAAAAAAAAAAAAAAAAAACTAACATGATTATGAGAATTCATATCCAAATAAGATGATTAGGTTTTTGAAAGAGCGCATAATAGAAAAATGGATGTGCAAGAAAGACTACAAAATAGACAAATAAATGCGCATGATTTCCATTGAGAGGCATGTGGTTCTTGAAGGTTGAACAATGATGTGAAATAAAAATGAAAACCATATTTTAAGTAACATAAGAGAAACTAATGTGCATATGACAAGTCATATGCAAATTAAAAAAAAAATGTAGAATTTGACTCTAGGTGTATAAAGAGTAGTTGATAACAAATTAAGAATACATTATAGGGGAACTACAAAAGGGAGTCGACAATATGATTAGGTGTTTGAAAGACAACTTAATAGTGAAATGGATGTTCAAGGACTATAGAATTGAAGAAATAGCATACTGGACATTTGAGTGTCAAAATTCCATGTGGAATGATTCATGACTAGAAATCTAACATGTAGAATTGGATGAATGATTGTGTCCAAATAATTGTAGGAATTGAGGAGCCATTGTAAACAATATAGAAAATGAGAAAAAAATGGGATAGACATAATTAACTAGATACACTTATCAAAGCCATCCCAAGCACATCTTTCCTAGAATCATTGGGGTGTTGTTGAAAAACATTGTTGTTCTCATTAATGGGACTTCATGTGCCTATGATTCATTAGCTAAGTTGAGAATAAAAAATCACAAGGGATTTATGAGTTAATTGAATAGAAAAATACAACAAAAAATAAGAAACAACTCACATACCTTGAAATAACACATAAAATAACAAAAATCCACATACCTAACTACTTACCTATGTTCATTCAAGTAGACCATCAGGAACACTTCCAATTCATATGGTCTCCATTAACTTCTCATGTTAATAGTTAGGTAGGAAGTATCATGTATTTGATGTGTTATTTCTTGGTATTGCTTATACTTGGATGTTTATACCAACAACTAAGTTTTCATAGTGGTATGTAAAATGACATGGTTTATATTCTTCAATTAAAAACCAATTTTTCTTCTATGCTCTTTCACTCACTGTTATATATTATCCCTTGATATCAATCCCTTTAGAATCCATTAATGATACATTGAGGGTCTAATTTCTATCTACATAATGTTCCAACCAACAATCATTTCCCCATTCATTATCTTTTGGAGAAATTACTACATATATGTGCCCTATGTTGGCTTTGGGGGTCCTAACCGAGGTTCAAAGTTAGTTGCACCAACCAAGAAAACCCTACGCTACTGGCCCTTTTGGTAACAACCTGCATAGTGCAGGTTTCAATCTCACCCTAAGCAGTATGGGGGGATGCTAGAACCAAGTTTCCACATCCAGAGATCAATGTGATGTCTTTTAGCGCCCTAGATCTGCCTTTGTGCAGATATATAAGCCCTTAGGGCTCGATACTAAAACTCTGTTAAAACAGCCTTCAAACCTTTGTGAAGATCCATGATCGGTCTTTTCGGACACTTAATGGTTTATTCATCCACTTACGCACATCAGAAAACAACCCTAAATCAGAGCTCATGCAAATCTATTTAAGTATTTAATAAACATAACATAATTTATCACAGTCTTCATGAACTTACATAAACATGCTTGTGTACATCATTTAATAGTTATTCAATAGGATCGTGTACATTTAGATCAATATTTCATAACACATTATTCATCAAAAACATATATCGCAAGCATAAATAAACAGAGATAAATAGATATACACAAGATTTCTTTGGTAACTTTCTTTATTGATCTTCAATTCGGATTTACAAACTGAAAAATTCCCTGTGCACTCAGCTGCAGGGATCCGCACACTCAGTTATGGATCCTTTCTTCCTTCTATCTAAGTGTTTCTTACTTTCCCTTCTCTTCAACCAAACCTTCACATTATGCCTTAGACTCTCTAAGACACACCTATTTATACAATCCCATGATTCGTGGACCATGGGTGGGTCTCAAAGTAAACTCACACTTTACATAAACTAGGGTTAAAACCCCTTTGACTCCTAATCATCTACACCCTCTGAATCCAAAAATCATGAATGATTTACATCATTTACAAAAATTACATCAAAACTTGGGATATTTTAACTCCAAAACTGACCTTGGGGACCCCATCCCAACAGCTCCCCAACACAAAGATTGTGACTCGCCCTCAAGCCACTCGACTGGCACTACGATATTACTGCGAATATCCTCCAGCTCCACCTGAACTACAACAACCTTAGCAACGATCTGTGTGGATGCCTACTTGACCTCCTCAACTAGCTACTTTGTGGGTAGTCCTTCTGCGACCAACTTCATGGTTTGTTGCGTTTGCTACAAGCCCTTCATCTTATCCTAAATAATGGTTGTGACATGATAAGCCTCCTCTAACTAAGGCTCCAGCCTGGCCTTATGCAAGACCTCCTTCTTTTGTGTTGTCTGTACCTTCACTAGGAGCTACTTTCCCTCCTGTAATTTTGCAAGGTGCTGCACTAGTGCGATTGAGTGCGTAGTTGCCCTAACTTCATCATACTGCTGTTGCATCTCCCTGATCTATGTATTCAACGTCTACAAGTTGGGATCTTCCTGCAGGTTGGTGACCAACTCCATGGCTTTCTCAAATATTGTTTTGCAGTCTGCAACTATGGGATCTAGAGCAGCTAGTCCTTCCTTGATCGCAGCTTCGTGCTGCTCCTGGACCTCCAGCGAAGTCGTGGGCTACATCTTCAATTGCAGCTTGGTGATCTTCATGTTGAGTTCAAATTGAACTTGATTAACCTCATATTTGGCCTCGTGCACACCCAGGAGCTAATTTTATAATATTCTCTTCTCGTTGTCCATCCTCAGGAATATGAATCTCAATAACTATTCTACATGCCTCTGCAACTGCTGAATCTAGTCGTGAAATGTGCACCTAGAGTGCCCCCTTTTCCTAAAGAAGCCGCATATTCTCGGTGAACAACTATTTATTATGAACCTTGATTTCGATGACAACAGTGTGTGCTCGTTCTTCCTGGATGCGAAGCTCTTTCACAACTCCTTTTAATAATTCATGCAATGACTCCAGTTGCATCGCGACAAGGTTCACGCCCATATTCGGGACTCTATCAAGGAGGGCACCATGTTCCTCGGTGTCAACATGGATTGAACCTGCAAGCAAGGGGAATACTCACACATCCTACGACGTCCACAGAATTATCTTTGCGCCTGTACTTTGACCTCACATTGTACTTCCTTTTGTGCTGCTCACTTTCCCTACATCTTCTTGGATCTTGGTTACTTGGAGCTACAACTCTCGAAGATCCTTCTAGACTCCTCCCAATGTTTGTATGTATTGTTGTTCCAATTGCTGTAGTACTTCTGTGGCGACGTCCCTGACTTTATCACCGATCTCATCCAGATCACTTTCTATGAGCACCAGGGGATCAACTTGTGTTTTCTGAGCCTTCTACTTCTTCCTCGATCCAACTTGTTGTTCCAATTCACACCTTTTAAGAAAGAAGGGGGTGCACTTCCCTTCCTTTCCTCTACTGCCTTGCCCTGTAATCTCTTTGGTTTTAGTTTGTGGCGAAGGTGACTTTTCACCTTCCTGGGCCTTGCACTACTCCTCTTCCACCTTATCCTTAGCAGCGGGTTCCTTCTCAACCTAAGTCTTTTTTGCAACATCCTTCTTTTTCTGCGCGGCCAAGTTCCATACAGCCTTCTTAGCTACCTCCTTCCTTATCTTTGCGGAAGCACTCTCAGCACCCATGATTTTCCTAACAACTAGATCTGAAGGTGCGCACCACTTCGCTATCCATCACACCACGACCTCCTGCACATCGATTTTCGTTACCAAATATGGCAAGTCATGCCACTTTTGTGTTGGATCCTTCCGTGCCTTAATATATACCCTGTGAAAGTCAGCCTTGAATGTGGCACAGGCTAGCATCTACATGTACAAGGTTGGGGACAACCTTTGGCATTGGTTAACTACCATGCGGAGACTTGCTTCCATCAGGACCCAAAAAATATTTGTCTCTGTGATTCGCGTGGGGTCCTTTGTAGCCCATAGCAATGCAAACTGTGCTTCTTCTGGTAATCCTTCTTCCAGTGGAGGAAACTGGCTATCCTCCAGCAGTTCCCATGCAACCAACACAATGGAGAGTAGTAACCAAGTGTAATGAAACGACTTGGTTTCATCCTGGGCCTCGCGACAATTTGCGAGGAACTCTTGGCATAGGTACCTGGACTAATTGAACAGTACGCCTTTCATGCACTGAGCGTTAGATACTACGGGCACTAGAAATTCATCTGCGCGACATTTCCTCATCACTTTTCCGACCAATATTTGTGCAGCCAATTGAATTGTGGGGTCCGAGATTGAAAAAATGGAATAATCGCATGACTTCTTCACAAGTTCATAATATTTTTCGTTCGTTTTTCCAGCTCCTTCTCTCTCTCCTTTCCACCAAACTCCTTGGCTGGATTCAGACCTTCATGAGGTAGGTGTGTAATCCTATGAATCAACATGTCAGTGATGGGGATAGGCCCTCCTAGCCATAAACACCCATCATGCACCAAAGTGAGTAGCTAGCATATGCAAATTGTGTTAATGGGGGTGTTATGGTAATGTGGCACCCAAAGCAAGTTGAGCAATCTTGACTGCTCGACACCGTGAACCCATTCCTCTATTTCCAGTCCTGTTACACATTTCTTCATAGTAAACGCTCTTCATGTACTTGTCCATCACTAAGTGTGGGAACTTAGTATGATCCGCGAGGTCCCAATTCTCTATCTTCAATAGTGGGACTCGTGCGAGCCGCGGACCTTCAAAAGGCACCTACTCAAGTAGCAGGGGTGTGGAGATGGTGAATTTCTCCAAGTGTGGGTCTTTAGTAAACTTCACCTTTCACTTCCTCGAAGAGAGATACTAAGGGAGTTTTGTGACGGGCTTCGTTCCTTCAGAATCAATGTCCTTCATTTTCGGCCCTTCTTCCACCTCCATGTCTACAATCTTCTGTTTTCCTATCATTGGCTCCTTGTCTTTCTTTTGTGTTGGTGTCGCAGTATTTTTCCTTGGGGAAGCGTGACATACCTGAACCGTATTTTTCAGCTTTTTCTATGTGGCAGGTTGTTTTTCTTTTGCCAAGGATTGTTTTTTCCTTGGCGACCTCGACGCCATGGGCACTACAAGTGTAGATTTAACACTAGATACTTCAGGTCTTGGAGCGTCAGATACAGCGCTTTCGAACTCATAACTTCAGCGGGGTTGGTGGTAGTCATCCTCTCCATAAACAACTCACGTGCTTCTAGAGACATGTTTGTGTGGGTGAATAATTCCTCCCAAAATGCTCGGCTCATCGACAGACAACAAATTTCAGCAAAAACTCTAAGGGTGCAAAGAGTTCTCCGTTGGACCATCACACGTAATTTACAGGGGTGTTTGAATCCAAATCCGACCATTCCCCCCAAATTTTGACAATTAATGTTGTTTTGGCAGTAGATCTTCTAATATTTTGGCCTTAAATGCCGCCAGCCCACTCCTCTTAACAGTATTTTGGTTGTCAAGTCATGAACAATGACTCCAATGGTAACTTTTATGTTGCACTACGGGGTTCCTCCCTCCATGGTGCAACTTCCTATGCGTAACTTAATAGCTTGTATCTTCATCATTTTCCATGAAGCCCGCCTACTGCGTAGTCCCCTAGCAGTGTAGTTTATAGTCCCACGCTCCCTTGCAAATTCCGGGAGCACTAAGACTGTCCTACCACCATATAGTCATTACGTAGGATCCCCTGTATACAACTTCAAACGAATTCCATTCGCCCTTCCCGTAAAAGATTCCCCATTCAACTTTGTGAGCTGAATGACGCCTCCATCTATAATTTATTTGATAATATATGGCCCTATCTAATGCATCTGAAATTTACCTAGAAATTTAGTGAAGTTACTATCATATAATAAGACCAAGTCATTTACCTTGAACATGCGAAGCTTGATATGTCAATCATGCCAGGATTTTTCACGCTCCTTTTGTACTTGCTGATGGAATCCTACCGAGAATCGATCCTCTTCAAGCTCCATCAACTGCGCCAGACGTTCCTCCAAGGCCTCGCGATCTACCATACCTGTGAGAGCTTCTATGTGTTGACTAGGCACAATATATTCCATAGGCATCACAACTTCTACGCCATAGACCAATCTGAATGATGTTTGTCCTTGCAGCTTCTTACAATTATTCCTATACACCCATAGTACTGCAGGTACATGCACATCCCAATCATTTCACTACACATTGGAGATATTTGTTATTGTGTTCTCCAAAATCCTGTTGAAGGCTTCGACAGTTCCATTGGCCTGTGAGTGATATGGTGTACTCTTCTGATGGTAGACCTAGAATTCCGCTGTTAATGCACTGATTGTTTCATTCAGAAAGTGCATGCCCCGGTCGCTCATCAACACTTTCGGGAAGCCAAATCTAGTTAAGACATACTCAAACAAAAATTGTGTTTTTGTAGTTCCTATACAATCCTTAACCAGTTGTGCCTCTACCCATCTGGTTAGATACTCCAACGCAGTGATGATATAGCGCGAACCAGTTTTCTTCCCTGGGGGCTGAATTGGCCCAACAAAGTCAATTGCCCATTTATTGAATGGTTGCAACAATACTTGAGGTTGTAATGGTAATTCATCCCTTCACAATGGTCTTCCCATTCTCTGACATGCATCACATGCCTTACAATATGCTTTGGAATCTTCGTGCAACATTGGCCGCCATAGACCTGCACGCAAAATCTTCTGCATAGTTGCTTATCATGCATAGTGTCCTCCCGTAGCCCCTCCATGAGCTTCAATCAGAATGCTATTTCTCTCAAAATCTGGCACGTATCTTCACAATATCTCATTTGCATCCATCTTATATAGATGTCCAACAATTACTAAAAATTCTATTGTGCACACTACTAGCTCCTTCTTATGCCTACTTGTATACCCTTCTGGTGCCATCCCCGTAGTCAAAAAGTGAATAATATCTGCAAAATGGTTATCTTCTATGCGCACCACAAATAGCTACGTGTTTGGGAACCCCTCCTCCAAATTAGTAGGCTCCTCTCTTGTTTCAATTCGTGATAGATGATTAGGTCCTGTATTCAACCTCCCTGGCTTCATAATGACCTCAAATTCATACTCTTGAAATAGCAGGAACCATCGGCAGATCTTCCCCCCCAACACATACTTATTGACCAAGTACTTCAAGGTGGAATGATCTATGTACATATTGAAATTCCCTCCTAACAGATAGTGCTTGAATGTTTGAAGCATGTACACCATATCCAACCCCAAGCGCTCCTTCGTTGAGTAATTATTCTTGGCATTCAATAATTTCCTACTTGCGAAGGCTATAGGATGGTGCATCTCTCCCTCATCGGCCTATGTTAGCACTGCACCCAACTCAATGCAAAAGGCATCGACATGTACATGGAATTCCTTCTTCGAATCAGGGAATACCAAGATCATCGTGGTGACCATTGTTTCTTTAAAAACATCTAAGTTGCACTGACATTCTTTGTCCCAACATAATCTAGTGTCTTTCTTCAACAATTTCTCCATGGGTGCCATAATCTGAGCATAAGGTTTGATAAACTTCCTGTAATATCTAGTATGTTCCAGCATCGTACGCAACTTCTTAACACTCCTTGGGGCCTCCAAATTTACTATCACCGCAATATTTGTAGGGTCCACCATCAATCCTTGCTTGCATACCACGTGACCCAGCAAAATCCCAAAGGGAACACATAATAAGCACTTCTTCAAATTTAGCGTGATTTGGTACCTGCGACACATATCCAACATCAATTACAGACTTGCTACATGGAGCTTCAATAGTCCAAACACCATCCAATCATCAAATTACACTTCCAAGAACTTATGAATGAACTCCTTAAACGTTGCTATAACTACACAAGAGAATATCACAGGCGCATTCTTGAGTCCAAATGGCATCACAGTATACTGTAAATAACCCCATTCCATCACGAATGTTGTTTTTCTCCTATCATTTGGCGCGATCTTGATCTGATGGTACTCAGAAAACATGTCAGTGAATGAGTAGGCCTCCTTCCCTCCAACGTTATCCAACACTCCGTCTGTAAACGGCGTTGGGAAGGGATCGTCAATGCATGCATCATTAAGCTTCCACAGATCTACGCAAATCCTTATTTCACCCTTATGTTTCTTTTATTGGACCACCATCGGGCTCACCCAATCAGACTCTTCTACAGGTTCTATGATGCCCACCTGCAGCATCTTATCCAACTCTTTACGAACCTTTTCCTTGTACTTGGGATTAAGATGATACAACCTCTTCTTAATAGGCTTCATGTTTAGCATCAGAGTAATATTAATGACGCCCAAGTCGTCTATTATGCCCTTCAGGTCCGAAAACTTCGTAGGAAAAATATCCTGGTACTCGCAGAGTAGCTCCACAACTTTATCCACAGTGGCATCACCCCAATAATCCCCAATCTTTGCAAATTTCAGATCTGCTTCAACACCAATGTTTAATTTCTTTGTCTTCAATGGCGCAGTGATGTCCGGGTTGTCTATTTGCGGGCCCTCGACTTCGTGATGCCATTCTGTTATGGGATATTAATATTTCTGGGATCTTCATCCTCCTCTTCAGTAGTCACATTATAACATTCCAACAAATGACACAACTGGGTGCTCCAATCTAGCTAGTTCCATTACAGAGGTTCTTGCGGCATTATGAGGATAACTACCTTAATCGCCTATAGGGCCTCATCTATGCTTGCAAAGTCGTCTTCAAAACTGAAGGTCAGCAAGAACCCTTCCCTCAAAATATCCCACTCCACGGTGCCATGGCAGAGCTCCGTTTCTAGATACCAATTCATGGGAATTGTATCCAACGTATGGAAAAATAGGTGTACCCACTCCAGCAGTGGCTTCATTCAATAAGCATTAGTCCATTTTGCTAGGTGACCTCACAGATCATCCCTTCAAACATATTTCTCAGTTAATCGAATGCTAGGATGACTAAACTGCAACCTCATCCTCCATCTGTAATCCTGCCATCCATCAAAGCTATCTTTATGTGTACCCCACCACCTTGCAGGCGTAGCGCGCAGTACCAAATCTAACACTTGGAATCGGTGATGCTCAGGGACTTCACGGTCAAAGGAATCCAAAAACTTATCCATGTCAGTTAAACCATCATAATAGGGTAAATTCCTTACCTCAGATGAAACGCAGTGCAACGATTTAGTCATCATGTTGCAGCGCAGTGTAGATACTTCATGCAAATGATTCTGCCAATTTTCCAGCTCTTCATTTGAATTAGAGGTGCAAGAACCCTCTTGGTCCCATGCAATCCATCCATCTATTGTTGGATTGATCTAGTCCTAGTATCCTACTATTATTTTGTATATCTGATATAAATCATCCTCACTCTCTTCATAGTCGCAGACCGGTTCAATGTAGTGCGCTCCTTCTACAGGGTCAAACGAAACTGCAACCCAAAGAGATTTCCTTTTAAACGACATCATCCTCTTATTTAAATTGATGACCCTGTTCATGTCAATGGCCCAGTCAATTACGAGGAGTGCAGGGTAGGGATTACTGTCATCAACGATCTCTATCACTTCAAAGTCAGCCACAGTGCTTGCACCTTCTATATCATCTGTTACTCCATATAGTCATCCCATAGGGATGATCTTCTACTAGTTAGCCATTCTGATCTCAATCGGAGACCACTATAGTGGAGGTCTCCCCATTCTTTCCCATGTTTGCTTTGGCAAAACATTCACATCGAACCCTAGATCCAAAATGACCTAATCCATTTCATCATCTCCTATCTACGTGGTGAGCCTCATCTTGCAACCCCTTCTCGCCTTATGTTTGCCAATATTTCTAACTACCTAGTGTCCATTAGGGGCGTTCTCTTTGCCGACACATTTTTTTATTAACTCCTGCAGGTCTTTCACAACTTCCTATTATACAAAAGTTTCATGTAGGTCTCCAAGAACGTGGTAAGGACAGATGGATCAACCTCTCCAGGTGCAACGTTTTCTTGCACTTTGCTCTAGCTTCCTAAGGTGGAGGCCTCAGTGAAGCTTTTCTTTCATTCCACAAAAGTTTCCTTAGAGCGTGCCAGATTAAAACCAGCTTCCTTTTGTGGGGCCTTACGGAACCATCTATCCTCTTCAGGTTGCTTTCCTTTATCATCATCAATTGTTATCCCACTTCTTAGCACTATATTTACGTTCTAATCCTCCTCAAAAGGCTCAGATATCATCATCTGTAGGTTCTGCGTACGTTTCTGAGGCTGAACCTTATTCTCCTGCATCTTAGCTATCAGCACCGAGCATTATTCTCTAGTGTGATCGAACTAGCTGCAATATTAACATGACGGGTGTGTCTGATTTTTACACTCTCGCGCATAGTTCCCAAGTGTTCCACAGTTGTAAAAAATAACTTGTCCTCGGCCTCTACTAGGACCTCCTCCTCCTGTGCCTTATCCATGTCCCTGATATCCTCCACACGCTCCTCCAGTGCCCTCGTCGGGAGGACTAGTTTCTACTTGCATTTATGTAGGTGTTCTTTCCATCATCAATTCGTAGTTGCGAAAATGGCGTTCATCGTGGCCTAAATATTTTCAAAAGTCGCAGAACAACTGTTGGGGTGTCTGAATGAATTTTTGAAGAAAATGACAAATTTCTCTTGCGTGTTTTCCAGCAACCTGACAAATAGCGCACCATAGCACAACTCCCTTGCTTGGCCCTGCTGGGGCTTCTAGATTTAGTGTTATTGGTACCCCTCCTTTAATATAATTCGTGAATACATGACAATGGTATTTATCATGCCCTTGGCTCTTACACTTCAGACACCAGATTTCCGTGCGTACCTCTAGTTTAGTCTCCTTGTCTTTCTTCAAGCTCTACAATTTCAAGCAGAGGCTCTCTCACTGAGAGTGAATCTGTTGTGCCCCCAAGGTAGCATCCCTAATAGGGGTTGCATGCAACCTCATCGCGACCTCTAGGGATTCTTCCTGAGTTCCTATCTTCTATTGGGATAGATAAATTCTCGGGTGGGGCAGAAGAAAAGCCATAAACCATTCTCGATGCTAACCATATGTAGGTTGTGTGTTAGCTTCGCGAATCACACATTTCAACCTTTGGTCTAATTCACAAGGCATCTCATCAACCCTCATCATGATTTCCTTAAATCCAACTATTGATTGCGAGTCAGACTTAGGCTTACTAAACTATTTGTTTAAAGAATCCTTAGTATTTGCTAGTGATGCTAGAGTATTAGTAGAACAATACTTAATATACCAAGTCAACATGCAATCCTGCATAGCGGTAACCAATTGTGTCGTATTTATATTGTGATCAGTAATTTTCTATGCTATCCACACAACATCTATAACAAACCAAAGTTGTTTTGTATCCTCACTCCTAATACCCTTGAAAATCAGTAGCTTCATTGTGTTCGCCATATTGAATGGAGGTGGCGGTGGTGGAGGTGGCGGTGAAGGTGTATGCGGTGGAGTTGGAGGCAGTGGTGGAGTGGATGGATGATTTATTCAAGGAAACCTGTGAGTGATTAGCTGAACAACACTTCGCGGAGTGGTCCTTTCCGCCCCTTTGTCATCACTTACAGGAGATCCAATAAAGGCACTATACTCAGCCCTGATCCTTCTCGATTTCTAAATAATTTTCCACTTCGCGTAGCTCTGAACATCAAGGCAGTGGCATCACCCATTTTTCACATAACAACATTTTAATGCAGGTATTCAAATATCTTAGATACTTACCTCGCGGTCCCTCGAAAAATCGTCGCTCCGCTTCGCTATAGCTAACTAAGGTATCAACTACGAATTCTATAAGAAATAATCCTATAATTTTATCGAGCCAATTATCGAAAGCCCATGCAATCTTGTCTGTAGAGGCTTCTAATCGACATACCAGTTTTGGAGTCCACACTATTGGACCTTCAAGCTTCCACCTCCCTTGACTGCCTTCCAACTTAGCTAACCAGTCGTATAATTTGACTGGGAAGGTGCAGAAGAAAATTTTTTGTATCTCCATATACAAATACATATCCAACCATTGCTCCTTTGACAGGTGTGGATTCTTGTTTTCATGTGCCGTAAATTTGTGAATTTTTCTATCCAGCCACTTTTCAACTTTTTTCTTCGTCAACTTCTAGTGATGTGACATCACACATCTCCTTCAAGTAGATCCTAGTCCTAGCAACGGAACCATTTGTTGGCTTAGGGGGTCCTGACCCAGCTTCAGAGTTAGTTGTGCCAACCAACAAAACCCTACACTACTAGCACTTTTGGGAACAACCTGCGTAGCGTAGGCTACAGTCTCACCTGAAGTAGTATGGGGGGATGCTGGAATCAATTTTCCACATCCAAAGATCAGTGTGATGTCTTTTAGCACCCTACATTGTCCTTCATCCATTTCATGACCGCCACCCTGAATCATACATCACAGTTTGTTTTCACCTCATCACAATCACTAGCTCCGTTCCGTGTCACTGATGTGGGATTCATTAAGGCCCTCCTTTGACGGATCGCTCCTTGTCGACATCAGCTCATTATCCAAGGAGTTGGTCTAGGAACACCCCCTTCAGTGCTTTGAAGCTTGCATGCCTCAATGGCAAGTTTCTCACTTCCGGCGACAGGTATACATCAATGACCTTCGACCAGAAGATTTTGCATGGTGATCGACGCTAAGTCCTTTATTCCCACCATGTGAATTGTACTGCCGTACCTTGAGGGTCATCATCCTTATCAGTGATTCCTCTCGCGCTTGTTAACGGTTTACATCATTGACCGGTAATCAAGCGATGTCTTTCCATGTTCGACTTCAAAAAATTATCACATGGATCGACTTGTACATCGAGTGAAGATCGGAAGAGATTGAAGACCCCGGATCTAGTTTCATCCATCCGGGCTACGATATATATTCAGGAAATAAAGACATTTGATATGTACATCATTACAGCAGATGATCATCCTTCTCAAAGGATGATAATTTCAGCAGAGAATTATCGGTCTACAATCAGACGATCGTCTGTTCTATGTACCAAAATGTATTTATAAAGCTGAGCATGGGAATGCCCGCCTCAGCTAGATCATGAAAATGTATGAAAAATAATGTATTGTATTGTATCTTATTACAGGACACTTCTCAGCAGATTGAATGAACTTCGGATCCTCTCAATAAAGCATTTCACCCGATAAACGACCTCATACTTTAGGGGGCATCTGTTATAGACAATTTTGTGCCTTACAGCAACAAGCATGAATTGTCAATAATCCAAGGGATCCAAAGTTCCCTAAACATGATGTTCCTACCCCTAGAGGAACAAGGTCAGCAAACCAACAGCTCTCAGATCAGTTCTCCACCTGAAAACACTCAAAAACAAGCAATCCTGAAATCAAAGCAGGTGCTCCACTAGGTTTCTGCGTTGAAACTCAGTTGCTCCATGGTGTACCTGCGTTGCAAAGCAAGTGGAACAAAGGCCACCTGCGCTGAGCGAGATGGGACAAGTGGCACACTGAGTCATTGCTCCAAAAATGACACTTGGATCAGGGATTTCGCCTTGTGATGAGTCAGAGGCTCTGTTTCTCCAAGTGGAAGCAAGGTTCTCCAAGTGGACTCAAGAACTGAAGATCAACTAAAGATTAACTTAAGAGAGAGAGGACACAAGGCAGCTACACATCAGTTGCAAGCTTACTCATCCTTTCTCAATTCATCTATATATTGTGCTCTCTCCTATGGGCTCAGAAGGCTGGAATTTTGTGCAAAGTAATGATATGTTGTTGGTTTCACTATAGAGCTATTGGGTGATTGTTTGAGAGAGGTGAAGAGGAGAAATTCTTTCTGGTGGGAGGTGTTGCTGGATTGGAGCCTTCAATGGTTGTAATACTCTCAGAACCTTTACTTCTTCATTAATAAAAGCTATTGAGGTTCTTCTATGTGCTCTTGTTTCAATAATGTATTGTGATAATTGCATGTTTGGTTTACACTAATCCTTGAACCAGTTATGATTGCATGCCTCTTGTAGTTTCCTTCTTTGTCATTTTGCAGGATCTCATTGTAGCTGGGCCAGCAAAAGAGCAAGGAGCTAGGAGCAAGCGGCCAAAAGAGAAGAGTTTGGATTCGACATTAAGCGCAAGGCAACGGTTAGTGCATTTATCCACTCTCTTTTGCTTTCATAAAGAAGTAAACCTTCAGTAGTTTTCCTTACAGTTGTTGCTAAGGTACTATCACCCTTAGAGTGGGATAGGGTCATCCGAGTCGGATACTTTTCCCTACAACAAACTGGCGACTCCGCTGGGGATCGTATCTGTTTGATTGTGTTTGTAGTATTCTGCTATTCATTTCCTGAACAAGAGAGTATCAAATCGAAAAGCTTTTGACTATATCAAAAGCGAAGTAGAGGGCAGCTACTCTAGCTCATTTCCGAGCAAGTTCATGATTTGAATAGCTGATCTACAAGGATCCTTGTAAGCTCTTAGTGATAGCTTTTCACCTTCCTTATCATCCCTTTGAGTGTGCTTGACTGATTGCTTCTGATTTGAGCAAAAACTGTGCATTTTTGAGAAAATTATGACCCGGAAATTGTGAAAACGCAACTCTCGTTTTCCAAAGCAGGTAGTACACAGGCTACCTGCTTTGCAACACAGGTCCCGAAGGGGCTACCTGCGCTGAGAGCCAGATTGGCTGTGCAGCACCTGCGTTGGCCCAAATTTGCCTAGTGCATTTGGGGTTTCCTCACTTTCTCTTGCCTGTTTTCACTTAGATTTTGCTGCTAGGTGTCAGTCTTGTACCTGTTCTGAAACCAATATTACTTGCCATCATTCTACCTCTGTTATATAATGAAATTGTACTTGTTCTTTGTATTTCTTACTCATTTACAATTTCCCATAACGAAGAGTAAACTAGTCTTGCTTTTGGCCTCTTAGATCTGAACCTGTGTTAGGCATTTTGCTGGTCTAAAGAGTTAGCTTGTTTGCTGTCCATAGCTGATTAGTCATTTTACTTTCGTCATTATGGTTTGATTTCATGTATTTCCAGTGATTAAACAAGTAAATCTTAAGGTGTCTTTTGATTTTGGACAAGCTTGTTTACTTTCGCTTTAAATCGAAATCAAAGTTATATAACAACTTTCTTTTTGTAACCCATCCACATTAAGAAAGGGAAAAGAAAATACATGCATTGTGCATTCTGCATTTGACTGTTTGCTTGACGATTTAGGAAAAATTTGCATTTAGTGTGTGCTCTATGATCTGTGTGAAAATATTTGCCTTTCTTTTCCCCCAGTAGTTAAGGTTTTCAAAGTTGAAAGATTGAAAAGTTTGCTTCTCATCTTAGACTGCATTCAGGAATTTGTTACATACATCTCGTGGTGATCCTTAAAGGCAAACTGTTAAGCAAGATCAACATTAAAATAAATCCAATTTACATAACAACGCTTTGTAACATAACGCAAACACATAGAGGTCTAGGTAGAGACGTGTTCCGGCGTTGTTAAACATAGTGACTGTCGATCTCTATGAAGGTGGGTGATTCCTCCTGAGAGTCGGTGGCACTAATACGGACTTGTGCTCCCACGTACCATCGAGTATATATTGGGAGACCCCTATAGGCAATTATCCTTTATCCATAGGAAGCCGTGTCGGCCGCCCTACTGATCGCGATGCAGTGAACACAGCATTCACGAAGATCGACCACCCGTACCGTAAAACGTATTCTGTGGTTTCACGAAAAGTTTGGCACACCCTCTGCCTAGAACTCCAGAGCAGTTTCTTTTGGCCTTTTTCAAACTCTATAACTGAAAAAGTCCATCCGAGCATTTGTCACTTCGGGCTCGTTAAAACATCGAAGGCGACTAGAGTCATCTTTAGCTTTTTCTCGACTCTTAAAACATGAAAAAGCAAGTTTGTGTCTAAAAGCGTCGTTAATAAAGTTTATTTTAAACGGAACATAATCACCTATTATTCCCACGTTGATCTTTCAGTTGAAAAGTATGGAGCCCACCAACCAAGGAAGTAACCTTGGCGGAAGTCCCAATCCCTTCTCCTCTTGGGGAGATGTTGGTGCGCCTCATATGGCCACATTGTCACTTCCAGGATTGACAATTGGCCTATCTGTATGGCTCTTTTCAACTAATGTAGTCCAGATCGCCACTAATCCTGAGCAGTCGAATCAATAGTCAGAACAGTCTAGAGTTACCCACCAGCCTTCCACTTCTTATAATTCTTCCTCTGATCCTTCATCTTCGCAAGGTAGAGCCGGCAAAAGTCAGCCTCCCATGGAGAAGAAGGAAAAGAAGAAAAGAGAAAAGAAGCAGAAGGGGCCTATGGCGAAGGCGACTGGGGGCAAGCAAAAGATAGCTGACAAAAACCCACACACTACACCGACCGGGCCTAAATCGCCATGTGTCATTTGCAAAGGGACCCACTTCCATTATGATTGTCCTTGTATTCCCCGGATACTAAGGGATTGGTCCCCAAGGTTGCACAATCCGGTAGCATCAACCTCTGGTAGTCATGTTGATTGCAGTCCGTCAACTAGCGAGAGTGAAGGACGAAGAGGGAGACCAAGATCACCCTGTATGTTGTGTGAAGGCGATCATGCCATCCACAGATGTCCATTTTTAGATGAGGCAAAGAGAGTTTTAGAAGATCGTCCGGTTTCACCGTTACGACTTCCTCCTGGATACCAAAAACTCTCGCCTAATCCTTCGATAGTTGAAAATCCAGCTGACCCGCTCAAGTGGTCGGCTGAAGTGTCGGTCATTGAGAATGAACCTACTGAATCCCGGCCAGACAAAAGTCTAAAGGTCGAAACGGCAGTTGACCCGGTTCTTCCTTCAGAGGTTTCATCCTCCAATGACTCCGTCATTGAAGACCCATCTTCAAATGACACCCTCACTGAAGAGGATAAAGATGACACCGTCCATATCCTTTTCATCAACACAGACTCTGATGAGCATCAGGGCAATGCGCCCATTCCTTTATCGCAGGAAGGAACATCGTCAGGGTCGTATCCGGCCATATATTCGGTCCCACCACCAAGCAACCTAGTTGTATCCTTTGATTGGAATCAACTAGGCAGACCCCGGTTACCAGCCAGTATCCCATTCAGAATCATAGTCCAAATCTACAGAATGGTGATGGCTGGAACTATCATTGATGAAGGGGCATCTGTGAGTATCCTTTCCTCTATTGCTTGGAAAGCACTGGGTTGCCCGGCGCTTTTACCTGAGATGAGAAATCTATCAGGTTTTGATAAAGGAACCAGTCACCCGTTATGGATTCTCCCCAATGTTCCAGTTACATTGAAAGGGAAGACAGTTCATATGAACATCATGGTCGTCCAGGGACCCTTGGTTTATAACTTACTCCTTGGACGAGACTATATATATTGCATGGAGGCAATAGTGTCCTCGCTCTTTAGAGTCATGTGTTTTCCGCACGAAGGAAGAATGGTCAAGCTCGTAGACCAACTTTCATTTCCAGGATCACGCATCGCAAATAGTCAAATACCATCCCTTAACGGTTTATTCACTCAAGGAATGCCACCACCCCCGGTTCTACTTCCCGATGAATGCGAGTAATTCGGAAAGAAAGAACTGGGACCTAGGGGGCATGCACCCTGGCCTGCCTTGGGCAGAGAAAACCTTGGGTATAAAGTTAATTTCCGCAGAAGAATGGGCTAGTCCGTACCCCGTCCGAAAAAGGAAGAGAGGGTTGTTCTAGGATAAAATTCTTTTGTCAAAGTTATGTGAAGCGGAAGAATCGCTCCTTTTGTCTAAAAAAATAGGCTCTCCTAAGGAGGAGATCCATTTGTGGCAGCAAGTAGCCACCATCTTTGAATGTCAAGCCTCACCCATTAAAACAATATGTTTTGAAAGAGAGTAGGGGCAGTCTCCAAAGAAAGAGATGAAATTGCTGAAACAAGTAGTCACCATCCTTAGCAACCTAATGATAGACATCGCCGAAAAGAGAGTTTAGTTTGCGGCAGCGAACAAAACCATTTTTCGGATAATAAGTAAGAGGACATAATCTCGAAATTATACTTTATACCTGGGGGCATGCAAACCTTTTGGAGTGCAAGCACGGGACGACTATTTATTTTTTAAATTTTTAGGTCCTCCCTTTAAACCCGTAGGTCTAACCCGTTAAACTCGTAGGATTAGCCGTTTGCAGCTTGCATAAAGAAAGGATGAAAGGCAAAAGTTAAAACCTGCCAAATTGGAGTAATTAGTGAGGTATCGCTCCTTAAATAAGATTACCTCACCTAAGGCATTCCTTGTATTAAGACTGGTATAATTGAGCAAGGTTTGAACGCATTCAAGCTCGTTAAAAAATGAACTGCCCCTTAAAGTTTAGTGGGCATATGCCTCGTCTGCATTATTATGCTGGGGGCATCCATAATTCGAGCAGTTTTTGTATAGAGTTCATGCTCGTTAAAAAATAAACATAAATTGTGAGCAATATTTCCCTAACAGTTCAAGCTCACCCAGAAAAAATGAACCAGTAAATAACCATGAGAAATGTAACCTTTGATAGCCATATTAAAAGCCCTTGGTCGTGTTTATATGCCATCACCTCCATCCGTTCATTTGGCCAATCGTTCATCTCCATATGTTTATTTACCCATTTTGAGGAACAGCTGCGAAGAGTGATTTCACTTAGCCATCCTTGTGACACTGCCGTGATTGGAAAATTCCAACCTGTACCTGGAATCTGCTGCTATCCCCGTTTATCACTCGTTCCTCAAAAGACGAGTCTTCTTTGAGCTCTTTTCACTGACTCGTAAAATATGAAAAGTTTGCCGAGTTTTGGCCTTCCAGCTCGTTAAAAGGACCTGAAGAGCTATCCCTCCTCTAGATTTTAATCTTTTTGGACCTGAGGGATTATTGCACAAAAAGATCGAGCGCTTGTTTTGTTCAGCTCGTTAAAGAAATCGAAAATTCATCCCTTTTGTATTGTTTTATACTTTTTCGGACTTAAGGGATTAGATGACGAAAAAGGAATTTTGGAGTTAACTTTCCGTACCTTTTCAGACTCTCTAAAAATGAAAAGGACCGAGTTTTCCTTGTCGTTAGACTCGTTAAAATGATTAAATAGCGACAAACTTGTCTTTAGACGAGAACGAGTTTCCCTATCGCTAGGCTCGTTAAAACATAGCGATGGGCTTGCCCGAAGGGCAGGTTATAGAACAAGCATATGTTATCCTCCTCAAGCTTGACAAAAATAAAGAGGTACTGGTCAGCAATGACTGGGGAAAAATTGGGAGAACCTCACAGCATTAATGGTAGCAAGTCGCTCTTGAACATGACACTTTGTCCTCCGTATCACATCGGGTTGGGTTGTTTCATTCACCGGTCTCATAACCATGGTCCTCGCCACACCATCCACAATTGGGGTAATGCCACCAATCCATCACATCAGTGTCGTTATATGTTCAAGAGATGTGGTTCTACAAAGAGTCAACCGTGTCCCATCCACTTCCATACATTGTCCTTCATCCATTTCATGACCGCCACCCTGAATCATACATCACAGTTTGTTTTCACCTCATCACAATCACTAGCTCCGTTCCGTGTCACTGATGTGGGATTCATTAAGGCCCTCCTTTGACGGATCGCTCCTTGTCGACATCAGCTCATTATCCAAGGAGTTGATCTAGGAACACCCCCTTCAGTGCTTTGAAGCTTGCATGCCTCAATGGCAAGTTTCTCACTTCCGGCGACAGGTATACATCAATGACCTTCGACCAGAAGATTTTGCATGGTGGTCGACGCCAAGTCCTTTATTCCCACCATGTGAATTGTACTGCCGTACCTTGAGGGTCATCATCCTTATCGGTGATTCCTCTCGCGCTTGTTAACGGTTTACATCATTGACCGGTAATCAAGCGATGTCTTTCCATGTTCGACTTCAAAAAATTATCACATGGATCGACTTGTACATCGAGTGAAGATCGGAAGAGATTGAAGACCCCGGATCTAGTTTCATCCATCCGGGCTGCGATATATATTCAGGACATAAAGACATTTGATATGTACATCATTACAGCAGATGATCATCCTTCTCAAAGGATGATAATTTCAGCAGAGAATTATCGGTCTACAATCAGACGATCGTCTGTTCTATGTACCAAAATGTATTTATAAAGCTGAGCATGGGAATGCCCGCCTCAGCTAGATCATGAAAATGTATGAAAAATAATGTATTGTATTGTATCTTATTACAGGACACTTCTCAGCAAATTGAACGAACTTCGGATCCTCTCAATAAAGCATTTCACCCGATAAACGACCTCATACTTTAGGGGGCATCTGTTATAGACAATTTTGTGCCTTACAGCAACAAGCATGAATTGTCAATAATCCAAGGGATCCAAAGTTCCCTAAACATGATGTTCCTACCCCTAGAGGAACAAGGTCAGCAAACCAACAGCTCTCAGATCAGTTCTCCACCTGAAAACACTCAAAAACAAGCAATCCTGAAATCAAAGCAGGTGCTCCACTAGGTTTCTGCGCTGAAACTCAGTTGCTCCATGGTGTACCTACGTTGCAAAGCAAGTGGAACAAAGGCCACCTGCGCTGAGCGAGATGGGACAAGTGGCACACTGAGTCATTGCTCCAAAAATGACACTTGGATCAGGGATTTCGCCTTGTGATGAGTCAAAGGCTCTGTTTCTCCAAGTGGAAGCAAGGTTCTCCAAGTGGACTCAAGAACTGAAGATCAACTAAATATTAACTGAAGAGAGAGAGGACACAAGGCAGCTACACATCAGTTGCAAGCTGACTCATCCTTTCTCAATTCATCTATATATTGAGCTCTCTCCTATGGGCTCAGGAGGCTGGAATTTTGTGCAAAGTAATGATATGCTGTTGGTTTCACTATAGAGCTATTGGGTGATTGTTTGAGAGAGGTGAAGAGGAGAAATTCTTTCTGCTGGGAGGTGTTGCTGGATTGGAGCCTTCAATGGTTGTAATACTCTCAGAACCTTTACTTCTTCATTAATAAAAGCTATTGAGGTTCTTCTATGTGCTCTTGTTTCAATAATGTATTGTGATAATTGCATGTTTGGTTTACACTAATCCTTGAACCAGTTATGATTGCATGCCTCTTGTAGTTTCCTTCTTTGTCATTTTGCAGGATCTCATTGTAGCTGGGCCAGCAAAAGAGCAAGGAGCTAGGAGCAAGCGGCCAAAAGAGAAGAGTATGGATTCGACATTAAGCGCAAGGCAACGGTTAGTGCATTTCTCCACTCTCTTTTGCTTTCATAAAGAAGTAAACCTTCAGTAGTTTTCCTTACATTTGTTGCTAAGGTACTATCACCCTTAGAGTGGGATAGGGTCATCCGAGTCGGATACTTTTCCCTACAACAAACCTTCATACAAATGTATAACGCGAAGAAGCCTCCTGATCCGGATTTAAACAGGAATGCAATAAATTATAGATATAATCATACATACAGAGATGCAGCGGAAATGATACTTCATTTCATTACTACAAAATACTGAAATATGCTTACAAACAGAAATGGAAATAAACTATCTAGGGTGATGGTGGCTTATCTCTAAGAAGAGATGTGGCGACTACATGCCTACGAACTGTGTTACAATGAGGCTCGAAGCCCCATTTATTTTTGAGAAGCAATGGAAATCCATAAACATCCAAAAACCTAACCCTAGAAGATGAAACGCCAAACTGTGGGCCCCGTTTGGGTAAATTGGTACATCAACTTCCCGGGTAGTAACTTTGGCATATGATCTCCGTTTGACGTGCACAATACCTCGTTAGAAAGATCTATCTAAGGAATGCAACTTTTGAGTGAGAACATTGGTTGACGACCCATGTTGCTCCCGATTTTCCCCAAAAACATCGTTTAGGGCCTCAAAATTGCTACGAAAGTTCAGAACCCGAAAAACTGCCAAAAATAGTAAATTGTGCTACAATTAAGGAAACTGAAAAGCAAAAAAAAAAAAAACGGAAAGAGATAGTTGTGGGGGTCCAAGTGGGATAGGTGGGTGGCCACCAACATCCACTTGGATCATTCCTCCCCCCTTAGGAAGCAATGGTCCCCATTGTGTTGAGTTCCTCCATGAGATGAGGAAACTTTTGTTGAACTTAGTCCCTGGTGAGCTGTTTGTAACCTCTAATGTGTCCAGTAATGGTGGGAAGCTTGGTTGAGGGCGGTCCACATTGAACACTTGGTGCAAGCGAAGGAATGGGGGAATGTTTTTCTCCAAAGCATTGTTTCCCATAGCCTTGGTACTAGTGTAAGGACCATATCAGAGTGGTCTGAGCTTCTGATGGGCTCTTGTAAGGCATTCTTTCTACAGATGAAACCAGACTTTGTCACCCACCTGAAACTTGTGTGGTACCTGATGCTGATCATGTTGCTACTTGTACTTGGCATTTTACAGAATGGAGAGGTGATATATCAACCCGTTGGGTAGAGGTGCTCTAGGAGTCAGATCGAATGAATGCTTGATCTGACAGTGCAATGGTATCCCTGAGGGTGTGGAGAAGATGTCCCTATCTTCTTTCATGACCGTATCCACTTGATTTTGCTACATGGAGGGACCCTTCCCGAGGGCCATGGATGTGGTTATGATCTTCCCCTTACTTTGAGAGTGAACCAGAAAGAAAATAAATTTCCTAGTTTGGGAGATGATCTTACTGCCTTTCCTAGCAAAGATCAAAGAAGTGGCGATAGGTGGGGCTACCTCAGGTGTCCTGTATAATGTATTTCACAAAGAAATAATAACAGCGCGATGCCTTGACTCATACATAGCATGTCAACTCCACAAGTATGGTTGGCCTAATAATACATCACAAACCTCAAGCGGTGCAACATCACACAATACCTCATCTGTGAAGGGCTTGATGTCGTAGGGAAGGCGACACTGCTGGAAAACTCGGAGATCTAGTCCTTGGTCAAGCCACCCAATGTTGTATGGTTGTGGATGTCGTATGGTTGGGAGTCCCAACCGCTTCATGACCTCTGCTTAAATGAGGTTCTTTTGGTTGCCACTATCGACAATGAATTGCAGCGACGAACACTTCACCCACATCTATGAGTGGAAAGATGCTCCCTCTCCTCTGGATCTTCAGGCTCATTCTTCTGGACCTTGGTAGTGGAAACAGTGCTTTTGGGCTCTGCATCAATTATTTGCTTCCCTTTGTCATTCCCCTTGTCGGGTTCTGACTCAGGTTCGAAACATGCATCTGATTTTGAAGCCTTCAACTCCTCCACCAATGACTGCTTGGTCCGACACTCACTTGTGTTATGAGTGGGGCTCTTATGGAACTCACACCACTTCCCTTTGTCCTTCCGTGACTTCATGGTGTTGTTCTTTTCTTGCAGCTTCGACGGGTTGTCTTGGGTCACCCCGACTTGGCTTTATCCTTTGTTTTTCAGATTCATAGATCCAAAGTCTCGCTTATTTTGTTTAAACTTCAGCTCGATCTTGAAAGCATATCGGTATGTCGTGCCAAGAGAGGAGATGTTCATGAACTCCATCTCATCCTAGATGTATCTATGTAAGTAGCCACGATATTTGAGTACCAAATGCAACTCAGAATCCTTAATACCCAGCTTTGTGCTAAGGGTATGAAAAACATTTGTGAACTTCGATACATCTTGGTCCCTTCCCTACAGCAGCATGGTCCATTTGATGTATTTTTCCTCATAGCTCTTGATAGGGTAGTACTGCTCCTTAATGGCATCCCGAAATGCATTCCAAGTGGTTGCGGCTGTAAATAGTGAGCCTGGAATTTCATCCTTATGCTCGCAGTAGGTTTCCCACCAGTCCTTGACATGGGGGGCGGCTTTGAGAAGAGAAAAAGTAATCTTTTCCTGGCTGGAAAAATCATGAATAGAGAAATATCCTTTTAGAAAATTTAACTATTTATCAACAACGTTTGCATCTGTCTGACCCTCAAATATGGGAATGTCAAAGTTAACTTGTACCTTAAAGGGTGTGGCTCTTCCAGAGTAGCTGTTGGAAGTAGATGCATCACCCATGGGTAGCCACTGAAGGATCTAGGAAAAGTTGTCCATCATTGTGTTCCTTTGTCACTCGAGGGCTTCTTTGAGCAAGATTTTGATAGGATCTCCTACCCCCTTGTCTTTCTTTTCATCTGCCATGGGAGGTCGTCGGGATTTGTGAGGCTGGTCTTGCAAAGGTTCGACCAATTCAAGCCCTAACTCCTTATATCCCGACCTCGTTGCGGACATGCAAAGAGAAATAGAGAAAGAGCAAACTGCTCTGATACCACTGATCCAGATTTAAATAGGAATGCAACAAATTACATATATAACCATACATACAGAGATGCACCAGAAATAATACTTCATTTCATTACTGTAAAATACTGAAATATGCTTACAAACAGAAATGGAAATAAACTAGCTAGGACGATGGTAGCTTATCTCTGAGAAGAGATGTAGCAGCTATATAGCCTCTGATATGTGTTACAATGAGGCTCAAAGGCCTATTTATTGTTGAGAAACAATGGAAAACCATAAAAATCCAAAAACCTAACCCTAGGAGATGAAACTTCAAACTGTGGGCCCCGTTTAGGTAAATTGGTACATCAACTTCTCGGGGTCGTAACTTTGGCATACGATCTCCATTTGACGCATACCTTGCTAGAAATATATATCCGAGTACTACAACTTTTGAGAGAGCAACAACAATTTACAACACGTGTTGCTCCCGATTTTCCCAAAAAAACGTCGTTTAGGGCCTCAAAACGGCTCTGGAAGTTCAGGACCTGAAAATGACCAAAAATAGTAAATTGTGCTACAATTAAGGAAACTGGAAAAAAAAAAAAAAAAAAAAAAAAAAAAAAAAAAAAAAAAAAAAAAAAAACTAAAAGATATAGTTGTGGGGGTCCAAGTGGGATAGGAGGGTGGCCACTAACATCCACCTGGATCACCTCTGCATGTTTTGCCAAATTTTGCCACCGAAAAGCTCATCATGCAAGAAATGTGATACCACATCTTGGCAGGACTGTCAACTAGGTTGCACTGGAAGAAGAAGGCACCTTCACCCACTCTTCCATTGCAGATCGGGTTGTACAAGATACATAATCTCAAGCTTGTCGATGCCAAGACAAAAGTGCTCAATAAATTTACTTTCGGCACCAAAAGCTTCAATCCATATGACCCTCATTTCTTTGTGAAGGATCTCTACACAAGAGTGCAATTTCCATAGATCCATGGGGAGTGTCATTGGGCTGAGGAAGACCCATGGAGATATTGTCACAACTTGTCTAGGCCCAATGAACCAGTCAACATCACTATGGAATGTGTTAGTGAAGCAACATCTAGAAGAACACCAACAACAAAGGTAAACATATCGACGCACGACAAAGGTAAGAGAAAGATTGTTGACAATGCAAAGGAAGAAAAATTTTCAAGTTCATAGTAGACCCACTTATGCATAAAGCAGCTTTGGAAATAGAGGCGAAGGGGCAACAATGTGACAAGATGACCACGCAAAGGTAGAGAGAAAAACATAGGATGGAGGAAACAATGAAGGAGTTGCATGAATTGAAGGAGTAACTCTGGAAAGAATAGAAGCTCTGTAGATAGCAGAAGGAAGTGCAACAAGGAAATATACAATAGGGGGTGCAGCATGCACAGATAGATGAAACTGCACCTGTATAGGTAGTACACTCATCCAAGAAGTGAGCACAAATAAGACAAGTTGAACGTCACAGGAGCAAGACTTCGCTCAAGAGATTGAACGAGCACTTGAGCAGATGGATACAGAGATGGAGTAGCCAGAGTTAGAGAAAGACATCAACCTTATGCCTTACCACCAAGAGGTTGACCCACTGGCTTCATCAGATCTAGAAGCAAAGTAGGTCCCAAGCAACCAAGGAGATACTGAGATCCTTGGAAACAATCTGGAAGAAGAGATGCACAACATATCATTCAATGAGTCGCAACATAGAGTTGTGCAATCACACAGAGTGTCTACTCCATATGACCACAAATCTTATGCACATTTTAAGGTATGAGTGATCATATCTGACATGCGCAAGCATCCAACAACATTGGTCGACACTACTAGAGCATATGCCATAGCCACTAGATTGAGTGTTCACTTCTTGATAGTAGAGAATGAGCGAATGGCTAAGGAGTTACACACTGCCAAGCAGGGAGGAGAACTGGTTACAGTATCTGCCCGAGTAGAGTTGAAGAAGGTGGTATTGGATGAAGTGTCGTCCCTTGAGACAATCATGTAGGAATTGTATTCCAGATTTGGTACCATGCATAAGGTAGTTGTTCATCTCAACGGTTGGCAGCAGTTTTGTACTAGGAGAGCACGTATCCTGTCAAAATTGCATGATGTTGTCTATTACATGCAAACATGGACAATGAGGTACAAGGGAGCCTTGTTACACTTGCCCAAGATGATGAAGCCCAAAGTAGTTGAGTTGAAGGCCAGCATCCGGAGTCAGATCTAGAATTATGAATAACTCCCGCAGCTCATCACTAGTTTGCAGGCTTCCCATGCACAGGTATTTAGAAGCATGGACATTGTTGTGTGGGCACATGCAAACCCATCTATTGGGACACTCACCAATTCAAATATATAGGCAGAATTCCGAATGGAGATAGACTCATACTTTGACGATTTGATGCGCATAGCCACCACCGTAGACTTGGCTATCAATGCAGACACTATGCATCACTATGTCACTAGTCCGGCTGCACTCAAGATAGTTATGTAAATGTTATCAGACGAGTTGGACAAAGGAGCCAAAGCAGTGTACTCAGATGCAACAGAGGCAAGAATTCATTTCCAAAAATATCACACCATAGAGTACACGAACACCATCGCAGACTACCAAGCTTGGCATTAGTTCGCCACCGTCGACCATCATGAGGATGTTGAAGAGTTGGTCTTGCCACAGTTTTCCAATTCATAGTGATGTCCTGCATAGCTTGCTCAAGCCTATTTTGTCTCACATGGGTACATGTGCAAATTGTATGTAATGTCTTGTCAAGTGGAATTTCAAGTGTCGAAAGTTGAATGTAACAATCATAAAGTAGTTGAAGAGTAATGAGGGTGGATGAACAATCACAAAGGGGAATGTCAAGGGTAAGCCCACCCTTTGCTATATATAGTACCTCATAACTCATTATAGAGGCTTTTGGTCAGCCAAGCTTCCAATAGGAGTATCTTGGAGAAAGCTTGGAGAGTATTGTAATGAGCCTTGGCTTTTCCACAGCGTAGAGCTAATACATCTCTTTGGAGGAGCAGGCGGAAGTGACTGTAAAGTTCCACTATTGGGACTAGTGGTTGGTCATGGTTGTACTGTATGATTCGAACTTTCAGTTCTTAATATAGCAGAGCCAACATGTTTCATGCATATGTTGTTATGTATTTTAGCTAACTTGTTTACTCTAATGATATATGTATCTGTTTACATACACATGTGTGTATAGAATCTTTCTGTATATGTATGTATGAATCTTACTGAAATGTGTTGTTGGTTTAACCATCACTTTGGATTGTTAGCTTACTTGCTTTCCAAATTATGATGCATCTTTGCTCATGTGTGCCCTTCTTAGCCGCGTTCTTTCACAGGTTTCCAAGGGGCACACTCACCCCACTTTTTGTGTGTTAGAATCATTCATGCACCTTCCTTGTCTTGTTGCACATGTCACACCCTTGTTACCAACAGGGATATCTTACTTGCCTCTACACGTAACTGCAGTCAATGCGATACCATATGGCCCACTGCTGGGACTCCTACACCAAACGGTCTGAGGTCTAGTTGGGACTTCTTACCGAGGAGATCCCCTGATATGTTGGTGACTCCAACATCGTCAATAGAGGGGTTTCACATAGAAATGTTTTTTTTTGGTGCTACTGTATGTCGTGAATAAGAGATTAATTTTGGATCTGTTGTTATTATACTTTACTAATGTGTAATTTTGTAGATTTGGTTGCAAACTAGTGAATTTGGTTTTCTAATTAGGTTTTTTAGATCTCTCTTGGGTTTGATTCCCATAAGAGATATTAGTGGCTAGATACCTTTTTGGAATCATTGTCCTAACAGGCCAACTTTGTTTATTTACTTTTAAGTGTGATTCTTGTTGGTGTTTTTAACTCTTAGTGCATACTTTCTTGTAGATTAGTGTTTTGGTTATTTGAGTTGGTCCCTTGATTGTTTCCTTTTTATTTTTCTTGTTGTACATTTGCATCTTGGTTTATGATTTGGTTTATATGTTTGAATGTTAAATGAGAGTGAGAAGGGATCAATTTCATACTTGCATCTAGAAGAAAAATATCCTTACCTTTTTGTATATGGATTTCATCGAAATACTTGCATGTGCATATCTTGCATGATTTATTTGAACAAGATGATTCATAACACCATACATTTTCATCCATCATGCCTTTGACTTAATAACAACCATGAAATAAATGCTAGTTAAAATTAACTTGACATTTTTCATTTTCTCTCGTAGAAAACACACATTAGTTCAGGATAGGGTCTTGTAATAGGGGAGAAAGGCAAACTCTCCAAGACCATAAAACACACCTATTATATTGAGTTAGGGAGAGTAAACCCATTTTTGGGGGTTCGTGCTTGGGAAGCCTTTCTCACATAAGGGTCAATCATGAGGCTACATTGAAACTATTAGAGTTATCTACCCACTTCCTTCAATCTTGGTGACATGAGTTACATGTACTCAGGGGGGTCTCTTGAGGGAATCTCTTGGCTCTATAACCTACCCTACTGTGTAGTTCCAACTGACTATTGTTCCCCCAAGATGGGTTATTGTTGGTGGTATCCTTATTGGCCATTACCTTATGAGACTATAATGGGTGATAGTGAGGGGGTAATCCTTGTTGTATCCTTGGCGTGCTCCATGGATAATAAGAGTAGTTTATTCTAGGCATAAGAGTCATTAAGCAGGATGTTATTGTAATTGTCCCAATAATTTCCTCATAGTAAACCTGGGATTTTAATAACTAATATCCTGCTGCATGTGGATCACTTGACCTCTTATTTTCTTGCTTGTTACCTTAGGAATTTCTTAGTGTGTAATATTTGATCATATCGAATAGCCTTAGGATTTTTATTTTTTCATAGTTGTGTCAATCTCATTGACTTGAGGGTATTTCTCCCTACGATGAGGGTCCACTTAATCACAGGCCTAAACTTAACCTCGTCATAGATACACCTATGTATTAGGTCACTTAGGTGCTACTCAAGGGACAGAACCTTATGTTCACCGAATGGTTGAGCATAGTATTCCACCTCATCACCATACCTCTACACCCATCTCATTAGATGGGATTGCTGACTTGTCTAAATATTTATGTAGTTCTTTACACAAGTTATATATGTAGTGATGGCTTGTTGACTTCTCTAAATATTTATATAGTTATTTATGAAAGTTATTCATGGATAACACCACTACCACTACAATGGGACCCAATATTTCCACACCTATAGTGATTAACATTCTTCCACTGGCCATGTCCGTGTCTATCCCTATCACTGTAGATTTTTTTCACACTATGTCCATTGAGAACCGCTTCTCCTAATTCTAGAAGAATATTCAATGATACTCCTTTCCAAAATATAATACATCCACTATAGGTGCCTCCACACTAGAAACCACATCATATTTGTTCATATTTAGTGGAGGTTCCATCTCAGCCATATCTAGTACTCCTACTTCCAATGTTGTACGGTCAAACTTCTCGTTCACGTCTAGTTTCTCAGGCCCCGTGATGGGTGTCATTATCTTAGAAGGGAGTTCAAATATACACAATAATGCATTTCCATATGGATGGAATCCTTTCACCTAATCCATGTCATCCTCTAGCACAACTAGTGGTTCACTCATTTCTAGTGGGTTCTCTAATCCTTTTGGAAGTCAATTGTTAGGGGGTTCACCATTTCAGTTGTTCACATTAGGGGGGGAACTTTCTCTCATAATATGTTTATTATGTAGGCATATAATCCTTTTGGTAATCCTTTCAAAATTCCCTTTGTCTAGGAGGTCAAAAACGTTTTTGGAAAAAAAAATTCACTAGGGACATTCATCTTGGTGGAATTAACAAACAACAAGTTTAGATGGGTGTTAGAGTTAACACCTCTATCCAAACCACTTCAACAAGTCAACATAACACTTTAAACCAAGCTATGGGTTGAGCACCTCCTCCACTAGAGTCACAGGGGGCATCTACCACCACCCCCCAAAGCATTGTTCAACTCATCTTTCTTAGAAACATTTTCTTTTTCATATCTCTATAAGTCAATGAAGGATCCCATCAAGAATAGTCTTGCATGGACTCCTATCCATCATAATCTCCTAGTAGACATTCGTAAGTTTGATGGTAAGCTTAGAGAAGATCGTGCAACCCCCATCACTACTTATCATTTGTGGTGTTCAACATAAGGTTGTGTCTTTTTCAATGGACACTTACTGTTGGTGTTTCTAAATGGTACATTGACTAAGAGTGTGTTGTCCTTTGAGATAACCTAAGGTCAATTGGTTATGCCAAAGCATCTAAAATGTTTTGTTGATTTTAATGGTTTGGAGCACTAGTCAACTATTTAAAAACAGGTGCTTTAAACTTAGAAATATTCTTAATAAAACCAAAAGTTGTTCTTTAAATACATATAGTTATTTTGATTTAAATGAGATGGATAGGTAGAATATAGAGAAGTATAAATGATTTAATATTCAGACTGAATATTTAACCATCTATAAGCAAAAATCAAGAAAACATTGTTTCATAGATCAACATAATATAATAAAACTATTACAGAAATCTAGTGCAATTTTAAGTTCAAAGAGGAATTTACAATAACAAACAGTCTTCTAAATTAATCTCTTATTTAAATGCAACTTCACATTGGATTCAAAATGAAACTGAGATTCAATTAAATTTTCATTGGATGACTGTAAAAGAATTGAATTATATGAAGAATACATAATGAAAAACATGATGAAAACAACTCACTGAGAGAGAAGCCATATGAAGTAAATCCATAATATTTTATTATATCAAAAATGCTCCAACCTAATACAAATCTGTGTGATAACTGGTTTAAGGGTGCAACCCCCAATACTTCGATAGGCTGAAGTATTTAAACAAAATTACAAAATATTACAATAAATTCCTTAGTGGCACGACATTCTATTATTACTTAAAACTAACGGAAAGAAAAGTAATTCGATAAAAAAGAATGAATCTAAACATCCAGCCCTGTTTTGACGAAAAGTTGTTGCTGAGTGGCCACTATTCGGGTGCTACACTGGTGAAGTTGATTTGTCCTCTAATCCTGAAAGTCACACAAATTTTCCCACCGTTCTTCATCTAGGATTGCTTTCTTGCTTACCTTACACTAGATTTCATCTACCTCAGTATACCGGGAAATAGTGGGTTTTACAGTGAAAATATGTTTTATCTCATATTGAATAAAACATATGTTGTTGATGGCTTCGTAAAACGCCATGTATGTCATGGAACCTTTGATGTTGGAGGACTTGGTTGCATCCTTGGAAATATCCTAAAGCTACTTCATGTAGTCTTCCCTGATCATCAATTTATCATTGATTACAAACACTGAAGGAAAACCCTTCTTATTCAATGCATCAATCCTTATGAAAAACCTGTTGATTGCCACTTCAAGAGTGTGACACTTCTCTGTCAACTGTACAACTAAGTTCTTCTTGGTCAGAACTTTCTTCACCTCCAGGATGGTTTCAATCCTATCATCCACTCCTATATCATCCAGTTCATACATATTCTTGGAGTTGAGGAAATTTATAATGCTCTTGGCTGTAGCAGGCATCTCTCCCACTTGAGCATTTATATTGGAAATGGTCTGCTTTCCCTTTTCCATCAACTCGTTCTGCTAAAAAATAATCTGGATACGTGGCCATATTTCATCTATCTCCTCAATGATGTTGTTCCATATGATTTCGTTAACATTACCGAAAGTGTGGCCAATAGAAGACTCATCTACTAACTTCTTCCATACTTCTATCTGATTTTCAGCTCTTTGAAGCTCTACTGCATGAAAAATATTAGATTTCTATAGATGATCCTATAGAAGTTTCTCTTGATCCTGCAACTTCTTGATTTCCTTAGTCTAAAGAGACATATTTTGGACTGCATTAGCCAACTGGTCTGCAAACTCTCTTGTACTTGTCATAGCTAGGATGGTTGTAGGAATGACTGTGACGGGGAGTGCTTCCAAGGGGGCAGTCTTTTTAGCAGCTTTTTCCTTTTCCTTAATTAGCTTCTCCATCTCTGTCTCCATTCGCTTGAGCTATGTAGTCTGCTCCATGATGAGCTTCATCATATCTTCTTTTTGAGTCTCTCTCTCTATAATATCCTTAGCCCGAGGATCTTTAGTAGCTGACAGTTTAACTACTTCCTCAATGCTGCTATATCCAAATTCTTCTTCTTGACAAGTTCATCTGTAACATTGATGTTTGCAGGATCATAACCAAGTTTTATTACCAAATCCTCCAGCTTTTTAATCCTGGTGTCTTTGGCAAGTGCAAAGACCTTCTCCATTTTTAGTTGTGACTGGACATTTGCTAATGTAACCTATAATTTGGAAAAATTCATGGTAGTGTTAGTGACAGTAGAGAAAATCATTTCCCCAGTCTGCTTATGCATCTCCATTTGGTCAATGGGATGTATATCCTTTACATCAAACTCAAAAGCTATACTTTTGTAGTCTAAAGCTGCCTTGGACTGGGGAACTTGTGCTTGGAGGAATTTCATTTGCATTTTCCCCTTTTCTGAGTCAAAGACTGATAACAGTCTACTTTGGGCACCAGAAGTCTGTTTCTAGAATTGGCTGTAAGTGTTAATCTTCAAGGCTTCATTTCTAACTTTTATCTCCTTGAAGATGTCCATTATGCTCCTCTCTGACTCTCCTGAAGTAGATGTACCTCTCTGCATTATTTGTTGTTGCTCTTGTGAAGTTGTGGAGATGGTAGGAGACTGTGTGGACTAATCACACACTAATGAGGAAACAAGTGGCTCATTAGTGGTGATAATGGTATGTTTCTCTGAATATTTGCTAAGGCTTAGTCTGGAACTAAGCTTGGCCTTCTTTTTGTACATTATTTTAAACCCTTCACTGAAGATGTCAGTCCCTAAAGGGGACTCTTCCTCTCTGCTCCTTTTGGCTGTCTTCTCCTGCATGGTGGGATTTTGCACTATAGATGATGATACCTATTGTTCTTCTACCTCGTGTAAGATGTTCTCAACCCAATCTAACTAATTCTTGTACTTTTCTATTTTTGGCCTGGCTATGTGAAAGTAAGGAGTAGACTTGGTTTCTACTCTTAATCTAGAAATGATCCCTAATGGATCATACAACCAGGTGAAACTGAGGCTGAAATACATTTCCCTCAAGTGCTTATCTGCCTCTTCCCCTACTGTCCTGCTGTTGCAAATGAAAGGGTCAACCTATTTTTTTATTTTAAACTAGGATTTATCCTTGACAACAATAAAGTGGATTTTATCCATGTTGATAATCTGCCTTATGTACTCCAAGGAAAAAATCCTCATTGGGATGAATTTTGGCAGCTTATAAGGTCAGAGATTGCATCCAAATATTGTTATTTCTAGATAATTTTCATAAAGGTATTAGTCCCCTGTCTGAACTTGATCTGACAACTACAACACCCTTTTGATTTCTTCACTAATCCTCGGTTCTATTCTGTTGTTCATGAGACCTATTGCTGGGTGAACAAACATCTTTGTAAACTGTTTATAAGTGTAATATTTCTTCTCTTTCATGACCAGAGTAGTCCAAAATATGACTGAGTGTTGGTTTCCCTTCTCATCCAGCTTTTGCAAAGATAGGTTAATGCTTTCCCCTTGAAAGTATAGGGACATGTAAACTAACATAGAGGCATATTTGAATACCTACTCAATTGGAAGTTTAACAAGTTGTTGATGAATGGACTCTGGAAGAAAATGGCTGAAATTAAACATAATTGAGGGCTTAGAATCAGTAGAGAAGATGGACAAAATTCCTATAAGGGCCTCATCTACCCATTGTTTAGATTAGTAGCCAAGGAGGTAGGAAATAAAATTGATAATATGCTTGGCTATCTAAGGGAATATGGAGGAGTGATAAGGAGGGATTTTCTTTGGTAATGAAGCATCTTGTGTCAAAAATAAATCAAGGGTTTGGCGTCTCTTGGCAAAGTCTAGTTTTTGGAATAGTTCAATCAGTGCTTCATAGGAAAATGGGGTAGCATTATCTATTGAGGGGGGCCTACATCTTCTGATCAATGGCCTGAGGGGTTATGGTAAACACAAGTTCTCTAATGGGGGTGACTATGGCCCTTTGGCTTGGAAAATAGGATGCATGACATTCTCTAATAAAATCTGGGGTGTTGTGAGTATGAGGAAAGATGTAGTGAGGTAAATTTGATTCCCACAGCTGGATATCATCTAATTTATCTATATACTTGTCTTTGAGCAGACAATACATCTCGAAGAGGTCGAGTTCACAGAGTGTCTCATGAATTTTTTAATCTCGATCAGCCATAGGAATGTGATGAAGGTCTATAGGAGGATGGATTAGAGAATTGACAATTTCCTCTGGCCCTTTGTCCTTTGGACGCATTTTGGTTATGGCTAAGATCAGGAGTGAAAAACGGATTGGGAGGAGACAATTCATAGACAAAACTCAAACTTCAGAAACGGGAATAGATGGAATAATTTGGAAATGATCGGACAAAGAGTGTTGTTGGTGAGTTGACAATGTCGGGATTTGGTGAGAAACCTGTAATCAAATCAGTTAACAATAATAAAACAAGAATTCAGTAACATGTTCACAAATCAGAAGGAGGTTTATATAGAAATTTTGGTTTTCCGTTGGTGGCATGGTTTCGTTGAATTAATGGCTAAGCCAATTGAATGCTTAACGGGCTAATTTTGGAGGGAATGAATGTGATTTGAATGAGTTTCACAGATAGATGAGGTGGTAGAGAGTGAATTGCGGAAACACAATGGATAGGTAAGTGGTATCAAGAGCAATACAATCAACTTTTCGGAGGGGGGGTTAGTGGTTAGTGATTTCTCTCAAGGGGGATCCGAAATGTTGTGAAGCTGACACGTAGGGATGGGCACTGTTTGGTATACCGCCCATTTCAATCTCCCCCCAACAGTAAAGCTCAGATGGTGAGGGGGGGCCGAAATCACATGTGGGTCGTCGGATGTAGGAAGATGGGGCGAAGATGAAGTGTAACATGGCGGGGAATTAATCATGATGTGACAAGATTGTTTCATGGGGTTGAGAAGATTAATAAATACATATATGGATTATTTATAATGTATGAGGGGGTGTAATGACTTAGGGATATGAAAGTGAAGGGAAGAATGAGCGGAGGGGTAATATGGGATTTAAAACTTAGGATATGGGATTTTAAACTTAGGGATATGGGATTTTAAACTTAGGGATAGTATTAATACCCAAAATTAATATATAAACCTTAGAGTAAACCTTTACTCTTCTGTCTTTTTCTTCTGCACATGAAAATATCATTTGATAATTGACTTGTGGCACATTTAGACTAGCAGCCTGTGCATTTATGAAAGCATAAAATGAAGCCTTTATTTTCTTTTTGCTTCCCTAGCATTTTATTTTCCTTTGCCTTCTTTATTTAGGGAAGCTACCACCTAACATTTTATTGATATGGATGCCTATAAAACATCAAATTTTGCCTAACATTTTAACTTTTCTTTCTTTTTTCATCCATATCCTAACTTAACATTTTAAAACTATTTTAAAGAATGGACTAACTTATCAAAAATAAATAATGTTACAACATCGGCTCCAGCTAGGGACTTCTTCCCCCTATGGGATGCAGAGAACAAGAAGATTCAAGTTCCTTCTCCTCGAGCTATGGAGTCTTTACTAAAATGGATACTCGCTTGCAATTTTCAAAAATAAAGTAAACAGTCCAAATATTTACAAATGACGGATGAATGAAAAATCAATACTGAATGTAATGTTTAAAGTATCTCTCATTTACTGACAATGAGGAATACTCTCCTTGCATATTTTGTAGGATAAATGTATTGTTCCCTTTGACTTATGCGATGTTGAATGGAACAAACCAGAGGTTGTCAAATTTTGCATGCTTGCCTTTGTCTTCTCTCCTTGAATCCCATCTGAGCACTAGGTCACCTTTCTTGAAATTTCTTTCCCTAGCCTTTCTGTCAAATAGTTCTTTCATCTTATTCTAGTATTTCCTTAGCTTGTACTGAATTTCATCCATGTCTTCATTCAACTCAATAATTTGATTAATCCTTCTTGAGAAATCATCTTTTTCTTCATAGGATTCCTAGAGGAAATTCATGATAAGTAAAGCTAAATGAGTAGGAAAAATTGTTTCCTTGCCATAAACTAATTGGAAAGGACACTTTCATGTTGATCTTTTAGGAGAAACTATGTTTGCCCAAATATCATGAATAAGATGGTTGTCCCAGCTCTTTTTATGGTCTTCAAGAGTCTTCTTAATGATCTTAACTAAACTCTTGTTGGAAGACTCTTCTAGTCCATTACCCCATGGATAGTATGGTGTAGAATGGCGTAAAAGGATTGAATACTTTTGATAGAATTAAATCATTTTAACACTGCTGAAAGCTGATGCATTATATATAAAAATCTGTTGAGGACATCCAAATCTTGACAGGATGTTTTCTTCAAGAAATTTTATCACAACAACATCAGTTGGATTTTTAACTAGTATGGCTTCTACACACTTGGTGAAATAGTCTGTAGCAGTTAAAATCCATTTGTGTTGATTACTAGAATGTGGATGAATTTCCCCTATAAATTCCAACCCCCATTGTAGAAAAGGAGCATGGACAGATACTAGGACCAAATGAAGTGCTGAAAATTTATGTTTTCCTGCAAATAATTGGCATGGTTTGCAACTTCTTACTCTTACTCAAACTTCTTTAAAAAGTGTGGGCCAATAGAAACCCGCCTTTAAAATTTTGTTGGTTGTTGCTCTCTAGACATAATGTCCACCACAAGACCCTACATGGAACTGATCTATAATTCCTTTTGTTTCATTTTCAGTTAAGCACAGAAGAAGGATATTAATATGGTCTTTCCAGTATAGATTAGCATTGATAACACAATATTTTATTGCTTTAAGCTTCAGAGCTTTGCACTGTTTCAAATTAGGATCAACTGGACATTGAAAATCTCTAAGAAATTGTACCATATCCGAATACCAATTAGAGAGTAGATATTTTTGATCTATGTGAAAAAGAATGGCTTGATCTGAAGAAAGAGGTTCTTGTGGGTTCTCTCCTTCTCTAAGAGGAGGAGGTTCTTGTCAATTCTCCTCTAATATCAAGGAAGGTTCTTGTGGATTCTCTCCTGATATTAAGGAAGGTTCTTGTGGATTCCCTCCTGATGACATTTCAAAAACCATATTAATTCCCAATACTTTGCAGTTGGATTCAACTAACAATTTTGGCTAGGCCTTGGCCTTTTAGTAGCTTTGTGCTTTTAATTTCAAGGTCAAATTCAAGGATTTTAGCAATCCATCTCCCTCTTCTTCCATCAGTATGAAGATGAGTCAAAACAATTTTGACAACATGATTAGGGACATAAGTTGTAATGTGTGAAAGCAGGATATGGGTTCTAAAGGCTTTGAGGGCTTGAATTAAGGCATAAGCTTACTTTTAAATAATATCACACCTAAGTTTAGCATCCCTCATAACTTTGGAAAAGAAGGCTATAGGCTGGTCATCACCATTTGTATTTTTCTGTAAAAGTACAACAGCTAAGGTTGTCTCAGATGCAAAAGAAAATATGCTAAAAGGTGAAGAATAGTTAGGGCTAGCTAATGTAGGGGCCTCAGATATGGCCTTTTTGATATGATCAAAAGCATATCTAGCAGGGACTGTCCATTTCACTTCATTATTTTTATTAAGCATATATATTATATATTTAACTATCTCAATATAATTTGGGATGAACCTTCCGAGAAAATTGATCTTTCCAAGGAAGGTTTTTATCTCTTTCTTATTCCTTGGTAGAGACAGGTTCTGAATAGCTGAAACTCTCTTTGGGTCAATTATAACTCCCTCCTTTGTGATTATATGACCTAGTAATTTCCCTTCCTTCACAGAAACAAATATTTTTTCGGATTGATGGATATGCCAAATTTCCTACACTTGTCAAACACCTTGCTGAAGTGTTTTAAATGACTTTCATCAGAATTAGAGAAAATAGTTAAGTCATCTAAATAAATGACAGTAAATTCAAATTTTTTACCTACAAATGTGAGTTCCATGGCTCTCTGGAACGTGGCTCTGGCATTGGTTAACCCAAATGGCATTTTGGCATACATGAATGTACCCCAAGGAGTGGTGAAGGTAGTTTTATCTTGGTCAGCTTCTCTTACCATGATCTGGTAATAACCAAAAAATCCATCTAGGATGGATATCCTATTAGCCCCTAAAACATTCTGAAGTAGATGGTCCAGTTTAGACAATGAATAGTTATCCTTCAAAGATGATTTGTTCAGATTTTGGAAATCTACACATATCCTAATCTCACCATTTTTATTTCTGACAGGAACTAGGTTGGCTACCCAATTAGAATACCTTAAGGGCACGATGATATGAGCATCAATCATATTTTTAAGTTCTTTATCAATGGTTGGCAGTAGTATCAGATTAATTCTTCTTAGTTTTTGCTGAACGGGTTTTTCTTCTGGTTTCAAAGGAATCTTATGCTCAATCAAAGATGTGTCATAAGTTTTTAACTCATTCTAAGACCAAGCAAACACGTCTTTGTAGTTTTTAATAAAATTGAAGTATTTGGATTTTACATATGAAGGTAAGGTTGATGACAATTTGATATTTCTCACATCATCCACAGTCCCAATATTGCATTCTTCAATTTCTTCTTCAGGTGAGTGAAACAAGGGATAATTGGAGACATCATTATTATCAAATAATTTTTCCAATGGGACTAATCCTTTAGGAATAAAATTATTAGATAATTGGATAATATCATGATCAAGAATTTTAGGGTTGAATGAATTTTTTGGATTTTTCTGATTTAAGTCTGGAATATCATTTTGATCTACTTCAATTTTCATATTGGAGAATTCATTAGTAACTTGAAGGAAATATTTTAACTATTCATCATCTTCAAAAATCTGCCAGTGTTTAAGGTTATCAAGAATTGATGTCCAATACTTAACTTGGATTTGTTATTCCAATGATACTGGCTCAGGGATTCTGAAAGAGTTTGCTGAGACAGCTAATGAATCAACATGCATGATTTCATCTCTGGGAATAGCAATTGTGTTAAAACCTTGGAAGAGATTTTCAATTATGTCCCAAGCTTCATTTCTATATGACCTAAGCCTTGGGTGTTTAGTTTGACACAAATTTCTAACCTGGTTCACTATAAGCTCAGAATTAGAAAATACACTCAAGTTTTGAACCTTTAAACTTCTAGCTAACTCAAGACCAAGAAGAAAAGCCTCATACTCAGCCACATTATTGGTAACTTCAAATTCAAGTTTACATGACTGAGTAATGTTTTCCTTATTTGGTGGTATAAGAACTATTCCTACTCCTGCTCCTTTTGAGCAAGAGCCATCAAAATAATGTTTCTCGATATCTGATTCTACAACTTTAGGCTGGGAAACAATATTTTCAATGGCATGTTGAATGTTTGATGCATTTTGTGAAGACAAGTGGAAGCAATCAAAATCCTGATCTACTACATAGATAGGGTGGTTTTTTTCTTGACTAGACCTACAAACAGTATGAAGGAATCTAACTTCCCTATATAACCTTAAAAGTTCACCTCCATAGACCAGGATAGTAGAAAAAGACATGTCCATCTAAAGTGATCCTCCAATATCAGCACAACATGATATAGATAGAAGCATGCCAAACTTGGCAGGAACATTAGTGGCAACTATGTCTAAAACTATACTTTTGAAAGGTATTTGAGATAAGGTGACAACTAGGTCTTTGATCAATCCTAGGCATGGTACTTTTTTTGAGTCAAAGGTGTAAAGGTCATGATAAGAATAGGTGACTTGTAACTGAAGCTGGTCCATAATTACCTTTGGCATAAGGTTATCAGAGGCTTCAAAATCCAGCATGCAATTGTATAAAAGAAAATCATGGGCTTTTAATGTTACAAAAAATGGTGGAACAATTTCATTGATTATATCAGAACTAGGTCCAAATAAAACCGAGGGTTTTTTAGCCTACAGACTAATAACATCTCCCTCAACATCTACACTAGAAGACTGTATCCATTTAGACACTTGATTTTTGTAACCAGGATTTTTGGAAAGTTCGGTTAAAGGTATAGGAATCTTGACCCTTTCCAATTCCTTTTCAATATTAAAAGTGGTCAAAATAGTCTTGTCAGATGGAAGGGTTTCAGTGGATGAATCTGTAATATGAGGTGTTGGAGTTTGTTTTTGAATGGTTTTCATTATAGGTTTGATTGTGGTGGTGGATTTTGGAGGTCTAGCAGGACCTGATCTAGGCCTTAGATCATATCCTTTATTCAATTCTACAATTATTAATTCAGAGAATGTTACGTACTTTGAAAGTTGAGCATCTCCTAGTTCTTGTTCAAAAGACTGAGGTGAGGATGAAGGAACTATGGCCATTTGTACTGCTAATGAATCAATATTATTGATATCTTTAGTGATTAAAGGGCTTGTATCCTGTGACTGTTGATCATCAATCATCAAAGGTGGTGGAATGTTTTGGTCAGAATTTGGTCTCTAAAGAATTTTCATTTGAGTTTTTCTAAATTGAGTTTGAGCTTGAGGTCTAACAATAGTTTGTTGAACACTTCTAGGTTTTGTTTCAATTTTTGAAATCTTGTTAGAAAGGTTCCTAAGAAAAAATGTAATTATATCAATTTTCTGATCTTCAAGTTTGGATTTGGAGGAGGATCAATCATCAATTTTAGCTTTTAGTTTTCTTTCTTCTTTTTCTGCTTTAGCTTTGATTTCACCAGAAGCTGACCTATTAGCTTCTACCTCTATAGCATTTTTTTGCATGTCTTCTAATATATTTGAAACTATTTCCCTTAGCATGACGAAAAAGTCATCATCAAATGCTTTGGAAAATCTAACTTATCCAGTTGCTACTAGTGGTTTACAATCAACAGGCATTTTATGATAGAGTTTGTTAAATCTTTTGATGAATTTGACAACTGGTTCACTAGGGTTTCTCTTTAATACTTGAAATTCAGTAAGGAAGTAAACAAGATCTTTCTTTGCCCCCCATTGATTTTTGAAGATTGTTATGAGCTCATTCCAAGTTTTGATAGAGTCAGCTCTGAGCTGCCTAAACCAAATCCTAACATTTCCTTCTAATGATTGTACAAATAATCTCATATAAAAATTTTCCTCTTCAATGTCATATTGTCATCAAAATCTAGGAAGGATGATACATGATCCTCTAATGAGGGACCTATTTCTCCATTGAATCTTGGCAAATGTTTTAGATAACCATCAGGAAAATTTCCCAATTTTGCAGGGAGAATTAGTGAAACATTCCTAGCTTGCACAATGGGTTGAAAATCCATAACAAAAGGAGGAGTATGGGGTGTCCGAGTGGATGTTGATAAGGAAGAGGAAGATGATGAACATGAAGATGAAGGAGACAAAGATGAGCCAGTAGGTGTATTAATATGTGGAGGAGAAGGAGGAGACCTCTTTAAGGATTTGAAAGGGGTTTTGATAACCAATTTCTGAACTCGTGGTGGAAAGTCTTCTTTATTTTCAAACAAAGGGTTCGAATAGACAGAAAATGTCTATTCAAGATTAGTTGAGGATGATGGAATAGAATAAGGATTTGGAGTAATGAAATCTTTAGGTTTGAATTCAGGTAAATGTAAGCCCAATTCTTCCTCAAATGAAGGTGATTTAATATGAATGGATAGAACTTGATATGATTCAACTGACTATATTAAAAAGGTTGATGGAAGGTCTACTCCTATGGAAATAAGATCTGAAACCATAGGAGGTAGTTCATTCCAATCAAGATGTGTTGGTATAAATGAAAATGGATCTACAGATGGAATGTCTTCAGGGTGTAAAGCTAAAGAAGAAGAAGGTGTTCTATGTCTTCTCTTTGAAGAGGCTCCCCTTATGTGTCTTTCTAGGTCTGGTAGAGGGTTAACAATCTCAGAATCAGAACATGATCTTGTATGCTTATAGGGAGCTAGCTTATACCAGTGGAATCGCCAAGTGAAATATTTTGACCTATAATCTTATCCTTTATTCACCTTAAAGGAAAGGGAAAATTGTTGCCCTGGGGAAAAATGTAACTTTTAGTTCTTTGCTCCCTCACAATGATGCCAGTTTGATGATGGCAATGTTGAGATAACCTAAGGTCAATTGGCTATGACAAAGCATATAAAATGTTTTTTTGATTTTAATGGTTTGGAGGACCAGTCAAATGTTTAAAAATAGGTGCTTTAAACTTAGAAAGATTCTTAATAAAACAAAAGGTTGTTTTTTAAATAAATATGGTTATTTTGATTTAAATGAGATGGATAAGCATAATATAGAGAAGTATAAGTGATTTAATATTCAGACTAAATATTTAACCATTTATAAGCAGAAATCAAGAAAACAGTGTTTCCTAGATCAATAGAATATAATAAAACTATTACAGAAATCTAGTGCAATTTAAGTTCAAATAGGAATTTACAATAACATATAGTCTTGTAAATTAATATCATATTTAAATGCAACTTCACAACGGATTCAAAATGAAACTAACATTAAATTAAATTATTAATCGGATGATTGTAAAATAATTGAATTATATGAAGAATACATAATGAAAAACATGATGAAAACAACTCACTGAGAGACAAGCCATATGAAGTAAATCCAGAATATTTTATTATATAAAAAATGCTCCAACCTAATATAAATCTGTGCGATAACTAGTACAAGGGTGCAACCCTCGACAGGCTGAAGTATTTAAACAAAATTACAAAATATTACAATAAATGCTTGAGTGACACGACATTCTATTATTACTTAAAACTAATGGAAACAGAAGTAATTCGATAAAAAAGAATGAATCTAAAAATCTGGACCTATTGTGAAGGAAAGTTGTTGCCGAGTGGCCACTATTCGGGTATTGCACTGAAAAAGCTACTATGTCCTCTAATCTTGAAATTCACACAACTTTTCCCACCGTTCTTCATCTGGGATTGCTATCTTGGTTACCTTATGGTAGATTTCATCTACCTTAGTATACCAGGAAAAAGTGGGTTTTACAGTGAAAATATGTTTTATCTCATGTTGAATAAAACATATGTTGTTGATGGCTTCATAAAATGCCCTACCTGTCATGGAATCTTTGATGTTGGAGGACTTGGCTGTATCCCTAGAAATATCCTTAAGCTTCTTCATGTAGTCTTCCTTGGTCATCAATTTATCATTGATTACAAACAATGAAGGCAAACCCTTCTTATTCAATGCATCAATCCTTGTGAAAAACCTATTGACTCCCACTTCAAGAGTGTGACACTTCTCTGTCAACTGTACAACTAATTTCTTCTTGGTCACAAATTTATTCACCTCGAGGATGGTTTCAGTCTTGTCATCCACTCTTAGATCATCCAGTTCATACCTATTATTGGAGTTGAGGAACTTTATAATGTTGTTGGTTGTGGAAGGCATCTCTCCCAATTGAGAATTTGTATTAGCAATGGTCTACTTTGCCTTTTCCATCAACTCCTTCTGCTAAAAAATAATATGGATACATGGCCAGATTTCATCTATCTCCTCAATGATGTTGTTCCATATGATTTCCTTGACATTACCTAGAGTGTGGCCAATAGAAGACTCAGTTGCTGACTTCTTCCATACTTCTATCTGATTTTGAGCTCTTTGAAGCTCTACTACATGAAAAATATCAAATTTTTGGTGATGATCCTCTAGAATTTTCACTTGATCCTGCAACTTCTTGATTTTCTCAGTCTGAAGAGACGTATTTTGGACTGCATTGGCCAACTGGTCTGCAACATCTCTTGTACTTTTCGTAGCTGGGATGGCTATATGAATGAGTGTGATGGGGAGTGCTTCCAAGGAGGCAGTATTTGTAGCAGCTTTTTCCTTTTCCTTAATTAGCTTTTGCATCTTTGTCTCCATTTGCTTGAGTTGTGAAGTCTACTCCATGATGAGCTTCATCATATCTGCTTTTTGGGTCTCTGTCTCTGTAATATCCTTAGCTAGAGGATATTCAATAGTTGGCAGTTTTAACTTATTCCCCAATGCTGCTATATCCAAATTCTTCTTCTTGACAAGTTCCTCTGTAGCATTGATGTTTGCAGGATCATAACCCAATTTGATTACCAAATCCTCCAGTGTTTTAACCCTGGTGTCTTTGGCAAGTGTAGAGACCTTCTCCATCTTTAGTTTTGACTGGACATTTGCTAATGTAACCTACAATTTTGACAAATTCATGGCAGTGTTAGTTACAGTAGAGAAAATCATTTCTCGAGTCTGCTTATGCATCGCCATTTTGTCAATCGGATGTATATCCTTTACATCAAACTCAAAAGCTGTCTTTTTGTAGTCTAAAGTTGCCTTGGTCTAGGGAACTTGTGCTTCGAGGAATGTCATTTGAATTTTCCCCTTTTCTGAGTCAAAGGCTAACATTAGCCTTCTTTGGGCACCAGAATTCTGTTTTTAGAATTGGTTATAAGTGTTAATCATCAAGGCTTCATTTCTAAATTTTATCTCCTTGAAGATGTCCATTATGCTCTTCTCTGACTTGCCTGAAGTAGATGTACCTATCTGCATTATTTGTTATTTCTCTTGTGAAGTTTTGTAGGTGGTAGGAGATTGTGTGCACTGATCACCCACTAATGAGGAAACAAGTGGCTCATTAGTGGTGATAATGGTCTGTTACTCTGAATCGTTGCTAAGACTTCATTTGGAATTAAGCTTGGCCTTCTTTTTGTACATTATTTTGAACCTTTCACTGAAGATGTTAGTAACTAAATGGGATTCTTCCTCTCTGCTCCTTTTGGTCGTCTTATCCTGCATGGTGGGAGTCTGCAATGTAGATGATGATACCTGTTTTTCTTCTGCCTCTTGTAAGGTGTTCTCAACCCACTCTAACAGACTCTTGTACTTTTCTATTTCTTGCTTGGTTTTGTGAAAGTAAGGAGTAGACTTGGTTTCTACCCTTAATCTAGAAATGATCCGTAATGGATCATAGGACTAGGTAAAACTGAGGCTGAACTACATTTCCCTCAAGAGATTATCTGCCTCTTTCCCCGCTGCCCTGTTGTTGCAAATGCAAGGGCCTACCTATGTTTTTATTTTAAACTAGGATTTATTATTGGCAGCAACAAAGAGGATTTCATCCATTTTGATCATCTGCCTTATGTACTCCAAGGAAAAAATCATCATTGGGAGGAACTTTGGAAGCTTATAAGCTGGGAGCTCGCATCCAAATATTCTTATTTCTATATAATTTTCATAAAGGCACTAGTCACTTGTCTGAACTTGACCTGACAACTGCAATACCCTTTTTATTTATTCACTAATCCTCGTTTCTATTCTGATGTTCATGAGACCTATTGCTGGGTGAAAAAACATCTCTATAAATTGTTTATAAGTGTACTCTTTCTCCTCTTGCATGACCAGAGTAGTCCAAAATATGACTGACTTTTTGTTTCCCTTCTCATCCAACTTTTGCAAAGATAGGTTAATGTTGTCCCCCTGAAAGTATAGGAACATGTAAACTAACACAAAGGCATATTTGAATACCTCCTCAGTTGGAAATTTAACAAGTTGTTGATGAATGGACTCTGCAAGAAAATGGCTGAAATTAAACACAATTGAGGGCTTAGAATCAACAGAGAAGATGGACAAAAATCCTATAATGGCCTCATCTACCCATTGATCATATTAGTAGCCAAGGAGGTAGGAAACAATAGTGATAATCTGCTTGGCTCTCTCAGGGAATATGGAGGAGGGATAAGGAGGATTTTTCTTTGGTAATGAAGCATCTTGTGTCAAAAACAACTCAAGAGTTTGGGCTCTCTTGGAAAAGTCTAGTTTCTGGTATAGTTCAACCAGTGCTTCATAGGAAAATGTGGTAGCATTCTCTATTCAGGGGGCTTGCATCATCCGATCAATGGCTTGAGGCATTATGGTAAACAAAATTTCTCCAGTGGGAATGACTATGTCCCTTTGGCTTGGAAAATAGGATGCATGACATTTTCTAATAAAATATGGGTGTTGTGGGTACGAGGAAAGATGTAGTGAGGTAAATTTGATTCCCACAGCTGGATATCATATGATTTATCTATATACTTGTCTTCGAGCCAGCAATACATCTCGAAGAGGTCGAGTTCACAGAGTGTCTCATGAATTTTGTAATCTCGGTCAGCCATAGGAATGTGATGAAGGTCTATAGGAGGATGGATCAGAGGATTGACAATTTCCTCTGGCCCTTTGTCCTTTGGAGGCATTTTGGCTATGGCTAAGAGTAGGAGTGAAAAATGGATTGGGAGGAGACAATTCACAGACAAAAGTCAAACTTTGGAAACGAGGATAGAAGGAATAATCTCGAAATGATCGGATAGAGAGTGTCGCTGGCAAGTTGACAATGTCAGGATTTGGCGAGAAATCTATAATCAAATCAGTTAACAGTAATAAAACAACAATTCAGTGAATTGTTCACAAATCGGAAGGAGGTTTATCTAGAAATTTTGGTTTTCCATTGGTGGCACGGTTTCGTTGAATTAACGACTAAGGAAATTGAATGCTTAATTGGCTAATTCTGGAGGGAATGAATGTGATTTGAAGGAGTTTAACGGACGAATGAGGTGGCAGAGAGTGAATGGCAGAAACAAAAAGGATAGGTAAGCGATATCAGGAGCAATAGAATCAACATTTTGGGGGGGGGGGGGGGTTAGTAGTTAGTGGTTTCACTCAAGGGGGGTCCAAAATGCTGTGATATTGACATGTAGGGATGGGTGTGGTTTGGTATACTTCCCATTTCAGAACCCCCCCCCCCCCCAAAGCAGTAAAGCTCAGATTATGAGTGGGGCGTCGAAATCGCATGCAGGTTGTTGGATGTAGGAAGATGGGGCGAAGATGAAGTGTAACATGGCAGGGACTTAATCATGTTGCGACAATATTGTTCGGTGGGGCCGGGAAGATTAATAACCATATATATGAATTATTTATAATGTATGAGGGGGTGTAATGACTTAGGGATATGAAAGTGAAGGGAAGAATGAGCAGAGGGGTAATATGGGATTTAAAACTTAGGATATGGGATTTAAAACTTAGGGATAGTATTAATACCCAAAATTAATATATAAACCTTAGAGTAAACCTTTACTCTTCTGTATTTTTCTTCTACACATGAAAATATCATTTGATAATTGACTTGTGGCGCATTTAGACTAGCAGCCTATGCATTTATGAAAGCATAAAATGAAGCCTTTCTTTTCTTTTTGCTTCCCTAGCATTTTATTTTCCTTTGCCTTCTTTATTTAGGGCCGCGACCACCTAACATTTTATTGATATGGATGCCTATAAAACATCAAATTTTTCCTAAAATTTTAACTTTTCTTTCTTTTTGCATCCATATCCTAACTTAACATTTTAAAATAATTTTGACTAATATACTAACTATCAAAAGTAAATAATGTTACAACAAAGTGCATCACATATTATAATTTCATGTATTGAGCCCATGCCTTTGTCATTCACTATCATTTTCTTGTAAGGTATGAGATTGGGACGAGCATCCTCACTAGCCTCTATAAAAATATCTCCACCTTCATGTATTACCATATTCATGATTAGAGGAGAAGATGAATTATCTTCAGAACCATGTTCCTTGATGAGTTCCTATGTGAGTGATTCACTAATTCCTTATTACCTAATATTGCTAAAGATGTGGCAAAGGTAGGATCCCAAATAGAGGAGCAATCTATCTTGTGTTTCCATCAACTTGACTTGATATATTCTCAAGCGAGTGCCTTATATGGGATTCTTCCTAACACTCCTTGTTATCAGGAATTTTGCAGCTATGGATAAATACTAATTCCCTAGTTAGGTAGTTATACCTAGAACAATAGATTTAAAGCGCTTATCCTTTTTCTACAGAAGATAAATAAGACAAAGGAATCAAAGGATTTCTTGTTCTTTCGCTTTCCTTTTGTCTCCTTTATATGACTCCCATCGGTCCTTCTCAAACTTAACTCACTCAAAATGTACCTACAAGGATAAATAGAAGACAAAGAGCTAATCAAAGCAAGAGATCTATCGAATATAAGTAAATGGAATCAGATACATTCATACATATAAAAATCATATATCAAGATAAGCATTTGGAAAAAGGTGTAAACAACTTTATTAAATAGAAGGAATAATTACAACCATGAAGTCTGATCCATTGTCACTCTTCTAGCTTGGGTTCCAACCAACACCACATCAATAGCACAACACTCTGACAACATAACACTACTTACTTCCAATCTCAATCTTCACACCAACAATATGTCCTTACAAATTCTCAAATTCTAGCCCCTGATCACTTAGATGAGTGCTTAATTTATAGGCAAATGGAGGAGGTTTGGTCATAAATGAGGGCATTGAATGGCCTTCCAAACTTAGAGTTAGTTTCCATGGAGGAAGGATTGAGAGGATAGGAGGTTACTTAACTCATTTCCTATCCGATTTCGAGCTCATAGGAGATGATAAGTGTGGGAATATTCTAGATGGCTCCAGAAGATAAGAATATTCCTAGAAACCTATGTGAATTTTGCTCAATCTCGCCCATAGTAGGTCAAAGTGGGCCTAGGTGCTCTGGAGAGCACTCTGACATGGGCCTACCTGCACTGAAGCGCACTTACCCCTGTCCAAGGTTGTGCTGGTCCCTTAAGGAGGCAATTATGGAGGGCTTCCGGCTAAGAAACTCTCAAGGAAGGAGGCATTCAAAGTGGTGACTTGTCTAGAGCATGTAGCAACTATATTAGGGTTTGATGAGCCCTAATAGTACTGATTTGGATGATGGGAGTGATTTTCCCAAATGGATCTGTAACACCTACCCCCTAAAGCATGAGGTCGAAAATAATGATGTCAAGTGATATGCTTTACGATGTGATGAGGAGGTTCCGAAGTGGTTGGTGACCTGCATCGATTACAATACATAATATCATGATATTTTGATTTTTTTTCTCATGAATCATTGAGGGAAAGCATACCCATGCTTAGCATATAAACTTTCATTACAACTACATAAACAGTCATCTACAAATATAGACCCATGATCGGATGACCATCAATGTAAAGCCATTATACAGATGATTTGGTACTTTCCAGAAATCACAGCCCGGATGGATGAAACTAGATACATGATATTCTATCTCGTTCAATTGTTCACTCAAGTATGAGTCTAACCATGCGAATATGTGATCTGAAGTCAAACATGTGAAGACACTGTCTGATTACAGTGAATGATGTAAGTCGTTAACAGACGCGAGAGAAATCATCGATAATGATAATGATCCTCAAGGTACTGTAGTACATTCTGCATGGTGTGAATGGATGTTTTGATGTCGAACACCATACAAAGTCTTTCGATTGAATGCCAGTGATGTCAACCTATCGCCGAAAGTGAGAAACCTGCCATTGATGTATGCAAGCCTCAAGGTACTGGAAGGGGGTGTTTCTAAGTCAAATTCTTGGATAATGTGCTGATGTCGACAAGAAGCGACTCATCACAGGAGGGCCTTGATGTATCCCACATCAACAACAAGAAATGAGTGTCATGATTTTCGAGATGGAATTTGACTGACGACACAAGGTTCAGGAATGTCGGTCATGAAAATGAAGGTTTATGAGTATTGCAAAGGATGAATTTTAACTGAGTGACATCTCTTGAACATGTCGGAAACACTAAATGAATTAGCAGCATTGACCAAAAACAAAAGTAACGTATGGTATGATAGACCAAGGTATGATGACCATCAAGCAGATAACCCAACCCATATAGCCACAATGATGAAGTGAAGTGTCATGTTCAAGAGCGACCTGTTGCCATAAAGTGGTTTACCCCTTTTCCCATTTCCCCAGTCATTGCTGACCAATACCTCTTTATTTTTATCAAGCTTGAGGAGGATAACATATGCCTGTTGTATAATTCCACCCTTCGGGTGAATCCATTGCTATGTGATGTTTTAATGAGTCTAGTGAAGGTGAAACTCGGTCTTGTCATGATGGACAATTTTTTTGTTATTTGATGTTTTAACGAGTCTAACGATAATGATAACTCGATCCTTTTCATGCTTAGAGAGTTTGAAAAGGGAAAAAAAAAAAAATCCACAAGTTCTTTTTCATAGATTTGTCTCTCAAGTCTGAAAAAGCGTAAAACAATGCAAGAGAGAACCTATTGACCATGTTCGGTCAACGTATTCCTTTTTCGTAAATAATCTATCTCAGCCCGAAAAACGGTCAAACTTATACTGAGTAGATGTCATTTCCAATCCGTTAACAAGTTGAAAAGGACAAGCGCTCGGCAATCTTTTCATATTTCGAGAGTCTGAAAAGAGCTTAAAGAGGACTCCAAGGGGGTTCTTTTTTCGATGTTTAACAGAGCTCAAAAAAGAGATAAAAGTATGCTCTGTGGTCAAAGTACAATTCACAATCGTGCACGTCAAATTCTATAAGTCAGCTGTAAATCTGTTCAAAGAAACACCAAACGGATTAAACATACCTGTTTCATTGGTAAAAATAGGTAAATACTAAATTTTACTCATTTAATGATCATGAAATAAACATAAAAATAAGAATTTACCATGTTATTTTCACCATTTGATATTTACCATTCAGTTTGTGCTCTAACCCTGTTTTTTACCTCGATCTTCATCAGCTGATTGCGAGAGATTCTGTAGATCATTTCTCGTGTCGTCCAAACCAGGTAGGAGATCTACCCCTCCTCTTTCTTTTCATGTCATTCTTTTACTGTTTCATGCAAGTTTTTAGGGTTTTTAGGGCCCCTGGGGTTTGAATTTTTTTCCCTAGTATCAACACAGGCTTGCATGTCGAAAACTACGCTGGGGAACATCCAGATAGAAGGGATTCTACACTGCAGCATAGTGTCTTCTTGCCTAGGTTGTGTTGGGCGAGCTTCACAAACTTGTTTCACTAAATTGACCCAGAATGTCTTCAGTTCTTTGCATGAAAAGGATCCTCACTAAGCTTATGGTTTGATTTTAGGCTTTCATCATATTAGAATGTCTATTACTTGGTGAGAAAGAGAGCATGAAGAACAAGGCATGGTTGCCCTAAATGATCCGAGTACAGTTGAGGCCCTCAAAATCTGTGGGTTGCTCATATAATTCAAGTTGTTCGGAATGAGGCAACAATCAAAACTATTGCAGTTCCTAGTTCATGCATGGGATCTGACAGATCAGGATTTTCACATAAAGGACAAAGTTATCCCTATTGTGATCAATGATGTTTATTTCTTATAGGGTTGTTGAAACGTGGTGCCCTCATATCTCTTTCAGGTTCTTCCTGTGGAGGGGAGTCAATGAGGGAATATGTTCAATAGTTCTGTTGGCCAGGTACAAAGCCTAGAAAGGAAGGAAAGATAATCATCAAGGATATCCATGATTTTCTATTCAGAACAATCCTTTTCACCATCACAAAGTTGGCAAGCAGTGTGACACTTCATCTGGCGAACAGATCATATGTTCAGTATGCACTTGAGTGTCTTGAGCCAACTTTATTCAACTGGTGTGAGGCAGTACTTTCTTCATTGAAAGAGTAGCAGACAAAGTTAAAGAGCTGTAAGACAAAGAAATTTAGCTATGGATCGCTCTTAATTGGTTTTACCTTAGAGAGAATTGCATTGATGCAACCCCAGCATGTAACACTGGGTTTAGCTGGCCCTAGAGATACATGGATGCAGCGGTGGGTCGAATTGATGGCTATACATGATAGTCAGCCATTGATTACATTTACCACTGCATTCTTCAGTTGGTTCGATCGACAACACATTGTAATCGAGGAGCATCCATATTCAGGGATGGATTTTCATTGAGATCCAAAGTTGAGTCCACCAGTAGGCGCTCAATGGGGTGTTATCGGTAAATTGTTTTCGACAAAAATGTTTTTTGATTTTTAAGTTTATACATGTTTTTGTGTTTTGATGTTCCAAGACTAAACTAAAATCGTTCTCATGCATGCAGATGTGGGTATTGTCTGACCTATGAGGCATCAACAGGAGGCAGGTGGGCCAGCGTGGAGAAATGTTGGGAGAGCAATTCTCCAGGATTTGGATTTGGTTGAGACACTGGCAGAGTTGCAGGATAATTTGGAGGGATTAACCCTTGGTATTCTAGATGTCCGGATCGAGGAGTTACCTATGAGGTTGCAATGCCATACTATTCTTGTTCCAGGCCTTTAGATGTGGCTTTTGCACATGATATCTCAGGTTGTGACCTGTTACCACGAGCATCACTAGGTCTACTTAGGATATTTTTTCATGCATTTTGAGTTTTTAGGTCATATGACCAAACATGTCTTGGATAAAAATTTTCTAAAAACTTTTAAAACATCTATCTATTTTTACTTTCAGAGTTTTTATATATATGGCTATGTGTAATCCTATTCAACTAATGATGTGAATTGAGAGTTTACTTTTACATGTGTCGCAAATGTCTGTTTAACACATAGCTTGCTAATGAGTCGATTATTGTGTTCAAGTTTCTAGAAATATGTTGATATTGAATGTACTCAAAATGTCTTTCCAAAATACGAACTCTAGGGAACATACGAATAATTGTTGGGTTCCATACAGTATAATTTTTTGTTAGTTGTAGTACAACAAGTTGCAAGTCTAGCCTAATGATGATTCAGTGGATGCCAAGTGAAATGGCATCAGAGAGAATTTTGATCAACGTGCTATACTCAGTGATATTGTTTGTCGATCGATCGATACAAATCCCTTGAAAACTCACTAACTCACCACTTGGAGCGAAAATAGCCCACGCTGTAGAAGAGATTCTGCGTACTATGACTAGCACCATCGGCATAACCAACAAATGGTTCCAAAGGTTCCGACATCTACAACAAATGCAAAGTGGATTACTTAACCACATAAAAACTCTAAAAGGCACACTGACACACACACATGCAATTAAGGCATATATACAATGATTTTTACTCCACTTAATTAAGCATAGTAATGTTTGAGATACAACCCATTTCGAGGTTGTGACAATGGAATTCCACCATAATCCACCAACTCGTAGGAAACTTTTTCCAAAACACGCTTGAAAATATAAGGACCCATCAAAAGCGTTCAAATTTTCTTGCTCCTAGTTTATCAGCTTCCTGATCGTAAAGCAAGACTAGGTCTCCTTCTAAGAAAATGCGAGGCTTGACATTTTTGTCATATTGCACCTTGATTCATTTCTTATGCACTTTTTTAGCCAATGCGACTTCATGATGGGTTTAATCCAGATGGATAAGTTCCAAGAAATGCACTTCTTCTTCAAAATTGTCGGGTAACAGGTCAATCATGATTTTGAGAGATGAAATTTCACATTGAATCACAAAGATTGCCTCCAGACCGTACATGAATTGAAAGGGTGTGAATCTAGTTGCATTTCTCACTGAGGTTCGATATGCCCACAAGGCAGAGTATAGGATTAAAGGTCAGTTTTGTTTATGAACCCCTGTCAATCTTTGAAGCATTCGCTTCAAGACTTTGTTGATGGCCTCAACTTGTCCATTCTCTTGCGGATAAGAAGGGGTCGAACTATCATGTGAAATTCCTAACTTGGTAGTCAACTCATCCATCATGTGATTGCGAAAATGTGACCCATGATCTGTAACTATAGCCTATGGTACACCAAACCGAGAAACCACATGGTTGAAAAAGAAAAGAGCAGTCGTCTCGCCACTATTGTTTAATGTTGGCATCACCTCAACCAATTTGGTAAAATAGTCAAGGATGACTATAATGTACCCATACCCCTCGGCTGAGGTGGGGTTACATGTCATGAAGTCAATGCCTCATTTGGTGAATGGTCCAACAGCGATGACAGGATGCAATGGTGCAGGTGGTATTCTAGCTTTATGGTCATTGAACTGGCATGTGTGACAACTTATGAGAGAAATAATGAAATCTTTGAATATGGAAGGCTAGAAGTAACCAGCACGGAGAATTCTTTGCACGGTATCATAATCAAATAAGTGTCCACCATAAGCACCTGAATAGAAATCATTCAAAAATTTATCGGCCTCCTCATGAGTGAGGCACCTTCGTAAAATCGTATCGATACCATGACGATAAAGAGTGTCACCAATGATTAGATAATATTTGGCTTGGTATCAGATACGTCGCTGTTGCGAGCGAGAGGCATCTGGCTAGAAATTTTGGGTCTGGATATAAATTAGTATATCTCCATACCACGCGTTAGATGATGAAATCGGGAATAGAGACTCGTCCAGAATTGATGGTTTTGATGTTGAATCAATGGTATTCAAGGGAAGGTCGCAAAGAAGCTCAACGAAGACTAGAGATTTCTTTGATTTTGATTTGATGAATTCCAAATCAAACTCCTGCAAAATGATGATCCATTTTGAGTATTTTCCCCCCTGTAATTGATGTGACAAAATATATGTCAAAGGGTTGCAATCCAAAATGACAGTGGTGTTTCAGAGCGGGATATAGTGGCGAAATCTTTATACAACATGAATAGCAGCCAGAGCTAACTTTTCGATGTAAGAGTACTTTAGTTCTGTATCATTGAGATTGTGGCTCAAATAATATATCAGATGATCAATCCCATCTTCTTCTTGGACTAAAACCATTCCAATGGTTGTATCTACAGTGGTGAGATACATGAAGTAATATTTTTGATAATTCAGGGAATACATTAATGAGGCTCTAGTCAAAGTATCTTTAAGAGCATCAAAGGAAGCTTGCGCAACCTGGTCCCAATGGAAGGGTATCCCCTTTTTTAATAAACGAGTAAATCCTTCAGCCATTTCAACATAATTGGGAATGAGCCTCCTCAGAAAGTTAGCCTTCCCTTGGAGTCCATGTAACTGTAGTAGATTGGAAGGTGGAGGAAAATCAAGGATTGCCTAAACCTTAAGTGGATCAAGTTGAATTCCCTCCATAGACACTACAAATCCAAGAAAATGACCAGAACCAACAAAAAACACACATTTGTGTGGATTGAATCATATTTTGTAGTGTCAAAACCGTAAAAATCTTTCTCTCAAATGTTGTGGGTCATCAGACCACTTTCGTGAATGAGTAGGTAAATCATCAAGGTATGGTTGAACAATATGTTTGATATCATGGAAGGCATAGTTCATTGCCCTCTGAAATGTTTCCCCTGTGTTCTTCAAACTAAAAGGGAGTTTCCTATAAGCGAATGTGCCCCATGGAAAAATAAAAGCAGTTTTAGATTGGTCCTCTAGGCGGATATTGATCTAATTATAGCCAGAAAAACCATCCATAGATGAGAATATTTTTCATTCAGAACATTCATCAATTATCTAGTCGATAAAGGGAGTGGGATAATTGTCTTTTGGACAAGCCTGATTAACATCCCTATAATCGACGCACACTCGTATTGTCCCTTGTTTCTTCATGACAGGAACAATATTGGAAACCCAATCAGTAAGAGGAATAGGGTAAATGAAACCAGCATGCAAAAGTTTTTCAACTTCTATTTTAATAGCAGCAACCTTCTTCGGATGAATAGGACGGAGACGTTATCGCACTGGTTTGACATTAGGATACATTTTGATTTGATGTTCAACTATACTAGAGTCAATTCCTAGCATCTCCTCATACTACCATGCAAATATATCTCGAAATTCACGAAAAAGAGCATGGTAAATATCAAGTTCTGATGGAGAACAAGATTTTCCAACATGAATGTTTTCTACAATGTTAGGTTTGGTCGAAATATTGATAGAAATAGTTTCTTCGATATTTGACAGGTTTCGCTCGGAATCTACTTTATCTATGAAAATAGAATTCGAAAGGAAATCAACAACTAAAGGGTGATTAATTTCATTTTAGTAATCTTCTATGTGATCTGGAAGATGGGAACGATGATGATAATCTTCCCATGGTTATCTTTTTGTCATCATTGATTGGATGATTCCTTCATCGGTAGAAAATATACATGAAAAAGGATCGAAGGAAGTACCATATTCTAATGAACGATCTACCCGTACAATTGACGAAGATGGATTTTGGTTCGCCGCGCAAGCCAGAAAGATTGATTGCTATGCTAGCTCAATAGTGCTTAGCATCATGATTTCATTACTACTATCAACTTCAAAACTATTGGTAATCTTCCTTAAGTAAGATGAAGTGAAAGATATCATGTTGCAAGCCTCAAATTTTGCCACTTCCGCCAAGTTTGATGGTGGTGGTAATGAAAAAGTACCAATTATGGAAGAATATTTAAAGATACCTACACCAATGATTTGGAGAGATAGCGGGGGTCCATGTACCAATGGAATAATTCCAATATCTTGTGAACTAGAGGTAAAGAAGGCGAGTTGGTCGATAACTGTGATTCCACCCTTATGAGGGAATGCAATCATATGAAAATATGTAGAAACCATAGCAGCCATAACATAAACCCATGGTCTTCCTAGCAAAATGTTGTAGTCAAGGGGTTCGTCAACAACCTCAACTTTAATAGTTATTGTTTTGCCTCCTAGTTCGATTTGTAGATTACTCAATATTCCACAAGGCGTATATGTGCACCCGTCAAAAGCTTTTAAAGTTGTTGGTGAACGTGACAAAGGTGGTGAGCCATGTGTTTTTCAGAAACTCATAGAAATTATACAAGTAGATGCCCCCTCGTCAATAATGGTTCGATGAACAAGTTTATTCAAGGCATTTACTTGAAGCAGAAATGATAATTTCTCTAATAGTTGTGGCGTATGACCCGCATGGTTGAAAACCACAAGATTGGAATCAGTTGGATCGATTCCACCAATTTCTGGCAACAAAGCCTACTTTTGGGAGGGACATTTCTGAAGTACCTCGAGCGTAGACATAGCAGAAGGTGACGAAGCCAAATCTTCTACTATATTATAATTCTGTTCAGCTCGAGCTTGAGGGTTAAAGTTTGATTTATGTACAACTCCCTTAGGTGGTTTTATTGTTAATTATGGTGCACTGGTGGTGTAATAGGATCATTTGAAGTCGAGGTCGAAGGATTACGTTGATCAGCCTGGTTATTTGATGACAACGGTTGATTTCCATAATATTTACTTCATGTTGACACAAAACCATCATTTTTTTGGCTTAGAGGCGGATAGCATAAACACTTGGTAAGTGGAAGCATGGTTTGTAGCAACCATATTTGTCTCCAGTTTTGGAAAAGGATCAGTCAATACCACGGATATATTAGAAGTTTGTAGAAGCTTTGAGACTTTGGAGCGATGAGGACAATCTCGCATAGAATTATTATCGTTATAGATCAAACACGGGTAATGAGGTTTCCTAGTTGAAGAAGAGGAATCAGATGATTTCTCTTGAGGGGAATTATTTTGTTTCTTCTTGATTTTCCCTTCTTCTTACTTTCTGGTTTTTTTGCATTCTTGCCCTTGTCAGATGACACGACATTGATTTCAAAAGTAAGAGTGTTATTAGATGCATTTGAAGTATGATTAGAAATGGAAAGTGTTTGAACAGATGGTCTATCTTCCATTTGTGTTCTCGAAGAACCAATCACACTGTCGTCGGCATGAGAGTCCTTACTCAATGGTGGAGGAGGAACAGTGAAATCTAGTCGGGGTGCATTTGGGATCTTGTCATAGAGCATGCTAGACTGTGTATAAATCAAGTCCAAATATTGGGCATGAGAAATTACTTGATCTTCTGTGATAACTCCACCTTTCGCCACATCCTCGGTGATAGATGGAAGCAAGGATTTTATAAACCACTCAGCCAAAATATGATCAAGAAAAAAAGTTTTAACCATTCGATGACAATGACGCCACTCATGAATATGATCAGAGATATGAGTAGCAGTAGTCTGTTTAAAGTTGGTTAATATTTCTGTTCCAGTCTCATATCGTATGGGTAACTGGAAGTGGGTTAAAAACGTGGTAGCTAAGGTAGTGAAGTTATCAAAAGAAGCTCGTGGTAACTCAATGTACCACTTTGCAGTCGGACCAGTAAGCATTCTCTGGAAAAGATAAAGTCTAACAGAATCATCATTTAAGGAGTTTGATGAACACCATAAATGAAAAGTCATGACATGGTTGGACGGGTCTTCTCCATGGTTTCCATTTATTTTCGTAATATCGGAAGGTAACTTATGAGGAATCACCAGCAACCAAGGTGCATAAAGAATTGGGCCATTGGTGAGCCGATTTAGATCTGGTAACTCAAGTGTCGCAACAAAAGGCAATTGTATATTTAGGTCAGGTTGAGCATATCCAGGCTAAGATGGGATTGCCTGGGCAATAGGCTTTTTCATACCAGCATAAGGCATCTGTTGTTGGTAACCTTGATAAGGGAAAGTTTTTTGAGCAAATCTGGCATAAGTTTGTTGTTGTGCACCAGGGTATATTTGTTGTTGTCCAAACCGAGCATAGGCTTGCTGACCAGGACCTAGATAAACCTGTTTTTTACCAAAACTAGCATAAGCTTGCTATCCAAGTCCATGTTGAGGTTGGTATTGCTGGAATTTTTGCTTTTGATATTGGGGTTGTCAAGGCTGTTGAAGCAACTGTTGTTGTTTTTAGTAGAACGATTATTGATTTAACAGTTGTTGTTGCCCACCAATGTAATGTTGACCAGGTTGTGAATACACTAAACCAATGTAAGTCTGAGTCATTCTAGTAAAGGGTAAACTAGCCTGAAGTTGTTGGACTCCAGATGCAAGTGGTTGTTGTAAAATTGCCTAAGAAAGCTGTATCCGCATACCTGAAACTTGGGGGTCTGAGGTTGAAGGGCCAGCTTGCATGGGTTGAGATACAAAAATCTAAGCTTGTGACTGCAGTACAACTGTAACAATAGGTGTTGTAGGTATGAATGAGATAGATTACATAGGTTATGATGGATACAAAAGCCTAGGTTGAACGGGCATGGGTTGGTTGCCACTGACAGATAGTCATTCCAGGCCGACCTAAAGACGATGGCATACCGACATATGGTTGCCCCCTAGAAAATGGAGGATAAGGAGAATGTGCATATTATTCTCTGTATGGGAGTACTCTAGTGCCAAGTAGATACATATGACGATAACCAGATGAACCAGCTTGATATGAACTTGATGGGTGCAACTGTTTAGTATCCGTTATTGAGGAATCAGATAAAATTCTAGTAGAGGACATGGGTGAAGACCAAGGGCTAGAAGAAACACCTAAATGGGTTCCCAATAAAGATTGGTAACCCAATGGGATGGACAGAACACCATACAAATGTGACTCAGGTGTCGTAGTAAACATTGAAGAGGTTGCGACAAAATATTTTGCCGTAGCCGTAACAGATGGTACAGTCTGGGATGTTGACTCTGCCATAGTCAAATGTCCAAATAAGTTTCCTAACGAATCAACGGGTGTCTGAAAGTAATCAAGATCAAAAGGAGCAGTAAAATGAGGAGTATAAGGATACAGATAAAGTCTAGTTCCAAAATGGAATGGAGTTCTGGGTGATTCTACCTCAGGTTCCTCTTCTATTGAAATCAAACCAGGTGGAAGAAGTTCACCGTCTGTTCCATAATAGATTTATGGTATTTGTTGCTGATACAAAGAGGAAGCCTCGACAGTTACATATGTCCGAGGATGTGCCTGTCGATCTTCTTCCGGTAAGGTAACAACTTTTGATTGTTCAACCTCAAGATCCAAATGTTCTGGTAAAAGAACAAGTTCAGGTTGGGCTTCATGAACAACTTCTAGTTCAGAAGTAACTTCTGATTGAACAGTGATGGGTTCAGGATCAAATTTTGGCTGAACAGATTCAGATTCAAAATTAATTTCTTGTTGAACAACTTCAGATTGAGAATCAACTTGTTGTTGAACAACTTGGGTTACCGTTTCACTAGATTCAGTTCTAGTTTCCTCAGGTAATTGTGGAGATTCCACTTCAGTAACAGATGTACCAGTAACCGTAGGAGTAACTGGGGTCATAGTACTTACCAGTATAGGTGTTTCTGGTAATTCAGATGAAGAACCAGAGGCTTGTGAAGTACTGGATCTAGTCAAATGAGACCACTTCGACCGGATAGGTGTAGCTTCAGGCGGTAAAGGCGGTTTACTTGTTGCTATCTGCGAATGACGGGGTAAGGGTTGATCTTCCTCCACAATTGCTGATTGATTTTATTACAAAACATAAATAAACAAAAAGGGTAAGCTAGGCAAAAAGGTTTACCAAGCAACTATGAATTGCAGAATACCTCCTGGCGAACCAAGAAGTACAGGCAGGGAATCTCGCCGAATGTTGTGTTTGGTGTATCACAATGTACAAGGCAGCTGACTCGGTTACCTAAGTATGGATAGAAACCTAGTGTTTTCATCCCATATATACTCGAAAGTAAGTAGAGGCCTAATCTGTATTAGCGATGTCTAATGTGAAACCGCACAGTGAGAGCATTCCCATATACTTTACATAATGTTAAAACCCCCCTATATACTCGAAGGTACGTGGACGAGCTATGATATTCTCACATACGTGGAATGAGGTATCACACTCAGAATGTATTGCAGACAAGTTAGCAACATCTGCTATGTTTTACAACGCCGGAACACATCTCTAGCCTAGAACCTGTAATTGTTTTGCGTTAGATGAAAATGCTCCATTAGGTTAGTTGATTTTAATTTTAAGTTCATCTTGATTAAGAATTTGCCTTTCAAGTTTCACCACGTGATTTATTTTCAATTCCTAGAATGAAACTAATATGATAAGCATCCTTTTCATTCAATTTTGACAATGAAAACCTTAGCTAGTAGGGATAGAGAAATTAGATTCTTGTAGTCAAAGAACAAAGAACACATCTAATGCAATTTCCCTAAACTATTCCTATGAGCACACACAAACTTTTTCAATGCACAATGCAAGTTTTTCTTTTCAATTCCCTTAATGTATGATGAACAAAAGGAAAAATGCACATATAGTCAATCAATCTTTTTGCAAGAACGAAGACTTTATGATAGTTCTGTTTCAAAAGAAATGAAGACTTTTACGACACTTTCTTTTGAACAAATATTAATCGACTATAAACTAACTTTGACAATGAATTGATAGTGATAAAGAAATCATTTAAGAAACACTAAACAATCAAGGACAAAGTAGGGCTGGCAAATGAAATACAAATTGATTTCAGAGACACAAACATCATTGATCTTTTAGCAAGCATAAAGAGAAGGAAATTTGGAAAAAAATCAACTCAAAGGAGGGATTTTTGTCTTAAGGAGGATCAATGTAGCCTTGAATGGGAGACAGAGCGCTTCAGAGAACTGTCCTCAAGCGAGGGGTGCTCTGCAGCGCTTTGTCTCTAGACCAAACCTGTGCTGATGCTGGAGAGGCCATCCTAGGGGCTTACAAACACAATTTTCACCAAAAAAACACTTCAAAAAGGTTGAAACAAGATCAATGGAAGCAAGTAAGGTCTACTAGAGTGTGCTAGGAGGAAGGTAAACTACCCAGAACGATGATCATTCCCTAGTAGAGTCGGAAATTTGTTATGAGGAATTTTTGCATCTACGGATAAATACTAATTCCCTAGGTAGGTAGCTATACCTAGAACAACATATTTAAAGTGCTTATCCTTTTTCTATAGACAATAAATAAGACAAAGGAATCAAAGGACCTACTTGTTCTTTCGCTTTCCTTTTGTCTCCTTTGTATGACTCTCGTCACACCTCAAACTTAACTCACTCAAAAAGTACCTACAAGCATAAACACAAGATAGAGAACCAATCAAAGCAAGAGATATATCAAATATAAGAAAATGGAATCAGATACATTCACACATATAAACATCATATATCAAGATAAGCATATGGAAAAAGTTGTAATCAACTTTATTAAACAGAAGGAAGAATTACAACCATAAAGTCCGATCCATTGTCACTCTTCTAGCTTGGGTTCCAACCAACATCACATCAATAAAACAGCACTCCGATAGCATAACACTACTTACTTACAATCTCAATCTTCACACCAACAATATGTCATAACAAATTCTCAAATTCCATCCCATGATCACTTAGATGAGTGCTCAATTTATAGGAAAATGGAGGAGGTTTGGTCATAAATGAGGTTATTGAATGGCCTTCCAAACTTAGACATAGTTTCCATGGAGGAAGGGATGAGAGTATAGGAGGTTACTTAACTCAATCCCTATCCAATTTCGAGCTCATAGGAGATGTTAAGTGTGGGAATCTTCTAGATGGCTCCAGAAGGTAAGAATATTCCCAGAACCCTAAGTGAATTTCGTTCAATCTCGCCCAGTGCAGGTCAAAGTGGGCCTAGGTGCTCTGCAAAGCACCCTAACATGGAACTACTTGCAATGAAGTGCACTTACCCCTATCCAAGGCTGCACTGGTCCCTCAAGGAGGAAATTTTGGAGGGCTTCATGCCAAGAAACTCTTAGGGAAGGATGCATTCAAAGTGGTGACTTGTCTAGGGCATGTAGCAACTAAATTAGGGTTTGATGAGCCCCAATAATACTGATATGGAATATGGGAGTGATGTGCCCAAATGGATCTGTAACACTCCTTGATTATTGAATGATCCTATGGATAAAAAATGCAGAACCCATGCTGATGGAGTCAAGGGTTCGATATGTTCTGGAATCATAGGCTAACTAGCCTCTCAGATGGGTCAAATGAATATCTCTGCTACTACCCATGATGGGAATCCTTCCACTCAAACTCCTAATTTTCTTGTTCCCACCTTCGAGATCGATTTTGATTCCACATCGACAGAGAACCCTTAACAACAAGGACGTAATAATAAAGAGAACAAGAAAAAAACTTATAATGAGAAACGAGGAACATTACAAACCTAAGACTACACTAGGAGTAGCACCAAAGAGAGGAAGAAGACCATTTTTTTTCCTTTTAATATTTATGGGGAATACCATCTCACTCATGAGTTCCCCCCGATAGATGAGATTCATTGATACTTCTCGCAATAACTTGTTGCTCATCAACCCACTGTCTTGACCAATCCTTTTCCAACATGGCAATAAAACATTGTTTCAAATCCTCCACCATCTCAAAAAGGGGGTAGTGGGAGAAAATATTCTAATAATGCTTCATCTTCCATGTGAAATATATTTACGATGAAGTAAGGCATCAATGTCATGACCAAAGTGCATAATTATGAGAATCCTAAGAATGGAACTTATACCTCAGAGCATGTGACCCAACCTCCACCTGATGGTCTTATACATTTTGATTATACATTTCTAAACATTGTGTCACACCCACCTAAGGATGTGTTTTCAAATACTATGTGTAATCCTAATGCGAGGACTACTCACAGCTATTGTTTTTTTAGGATCTGGCCTAAGCTCCAGCTTCTATGTCTACACTAGAAGTATTGCAAAGTTTCCTAACACAACGTAAGGAAATTTTATGTACTATTGGTGAGGTGGATCCCTTTGAATCGAATTTCGTGACCTACAATTCTTCTTTATGGGAGCCATGTCTTTCACATCATTTGGAATTCTAGATTATGGTCCAAGCTTTCAAACAACATATTCATAGGACAATATTAGATGAGGGGGCATTGACTTGCATTATTTCATTGAAGTGTTGGAAGGATCTCAGTTCCTTGATGTTGTCTTCATCTAGATCAACATTGAGGGATTTTGATGGGCATGACTTGTAGCCTCAAGGGGTATTTTCTTCTTTACCTATCAAAATAGGAGAAAAAAAATCTCTGTTCAGGTTGATGTCATCGATGCACTACTAGATTATAGCCTCCTACTCAGGAAAAGTTTGTTTTATGCTATGACTATTGTCATGTCATTAGTATTTTGAGTCATGATGTTCAGCCATCAGGGTAAGATAGTCACCATTAACCAGTTAGACTTCTATAAGCCTGATATTTTATTTCACGATAGTCAATGAGTCCCCTTTATAGGTGATTCCACCACCCTTGATGAAAGCATTAGAGTGAGGATGTTCAAAAACTTCTCATTGTTGGGTGCATTCCCTCTGTTTCCAACTGAATTGTCATAGTCCACTTACTCCATCAACATGGTCATGTATGTTTCATCTTATTCCAATGGATCCATTAATTCTTTGATTACTCCTTATATTGATAATATTGGCATGTTTGGTGAAATGGTGGTTTTTTATCTTGAGTCAAGTCCTTCCCATGATGTCGAAATTGATTCTCACTTACCTCTATATGTATCTGATGGGTCTTCTTACCCTTGAATCATTCCAACCCTTGAGGATATTAATATGTTTGGAAAAATGGCACATTTTGATTATGAGTCAAGTTCTTCCCATAATGTCAAACTTGATCCCTATTCTAGTACATATGATTTTGATCATTCCATTGATCCTTGGATCAATCCTTCTCTTAAGGAAATTGGTATGTTTGGTGAAATCACACCTGATGTCTATGCGTCAATTTATTCCAATGATGTTCAACTTGATATGACTTCCTCACCCTACCTGGTTGTCACTCATTCTTGTTCCTATGCCTTCCTTAACAATTTGACACCATTTGATGTTGACATCTTGGAATACACTAGGATAACTTATCTATCTTGGGAAGAACCATCCCATCCTTTATTGTTCCTCCATTGTTCAGAACTTTGGAAAGGTGACTTGTATACCCTTTTTTCTTCGTGATATGTATATTAAGCAAAAGGTCCTAATATCACCCATGATGTGTTATTTTACTAGAACTTTGTAAACATTCCTCCTGATATTCCCATCATCATTTCCCAAGAAACTTGGGGTCGTGGATAATTTTATGCTTGAAGCAAATTTCCCTCATGATAAGATCATTGTTTACATCACTCTTTCCCCTGTCATCCATGAAATCCTCCCTCTTTCATATGAAATGATTCTTCATATTAATCCCTGACTTCCTACACACTTGCTTCATAGGGGTCCCTACCATGCCTCTTTCACATGGACACCTAACATCATTCCCATAATAAAATATAATGGTGCATGTTTCATTTATGTCAGCTTTAGACCCTATACTTATTTGAAGTATAATGATCTTGATGGGTATTTTTTCGTAGAGCACCATGATGGGCTTCCTCTTGGGCCATAATGTGCGTAGTATTGTGGGCATAGTGCCATGGGGAACTCTTAACTAAGGCCATAGATCTATGTGTTCATCAAATGGTGGTTAATATGGATTCTTAGCTCATGGTATCGTAGTTGAATTATGTCTATGATGTTTGGCATCCTATCTTATTTCAGAATAATTTAAGGGTATGTCTGCTTGAATGTCCATTTGATTACATCATTTATCAACATGTCTCAAGGAGTTCTAATGTATTGGTTTATTTGTTGGTTGACTATGTTTTGGAATGGAATATGTCACCTTTATAATCAAGATAACTAAACATGTATGTGCATAAACACATGGGGTCCATTATATATCATTAAAACATCCATAAGTAAAAGATTGAAACTGATATGTATATATATGTAGAAATGGATTTTCATACATCATCATAATATGAACATGATAGTGCCAAAAATCGGCTCACATACCTAGGCTCATAATCTCGTCGCACATACACTAATGTCCATACACAGAATATCCCCCGTAGGGGGCATACATAGTGGAATTATAACACTTCTCATCACCAGATTCATGGTGTGCCTAGTATCACAAAGTTATCCTAGCCACTCGGTAGAGAAGCTAGACCATCCTGCTAGACACAATACATCCTAGAGCTGGGTAAGTGGTACTCCCATTGTGAGCCCCATTACACTTGCCTCAACTCATTTTGGTCGATTTTGTCTTCCTCATTAGTCTCCTTCCAAGCCACTAGTGGCTCCACTGCTCTAGTTTCTCCTATAAGTCATATGGGGAATCACCCTCAAGTATCTATGGTGAGACATCTGTCACAAAACATGTTAACAATTAGTGCACTATAGCATCAAAAACATTAAAATCATAAAAACATTTCACTTATCCAAATCTCCCCACTGCTCGCTAGGGGGGGAAATCAGATCAGGATCTCTATGGAAGTCTACTCATGTGTATGCATTGTCATTAATCCATACGAATTGATTTTCCAACCATATGAAGTAGTCACTGTCATGTCTAAATTGTCTCTTTCCCCCCTAAACTCGATAAGAATTCAATCCACCTATCCATCTTGGGAGTTGATCTCCCTATTTGCATTGATACAACCTCTAGTCCCAGTATCAAAATTCACTTTAAGAAGAAGGAGACCATGATACTACATATCCAAACATAATATGTTTACCCATTTTGTGTTTGGCCAACTACTCCTTTAATTTCACAAGTATACCTTGACACCATTTAAATAATGTTAGGGTCAGACATCACACTGCTATGTCCATTTGACTATTGGAATCTAGATGAGGACTCATTTTACCTTCTATACGGGTCCCTGTGAAAAGGATTTTGTGAAGTGGGAGGTCTATCACTTCCTTAATTGGAATTTTCGCCCCTGATTTTTGAGTAGTGGGAGTATAGTATGTTTCCTTCCATTCCTCCACCTCTATAGTAAACATTTGTCCCTAAATACCAAAGTGTTGTTCCACAGGATCCCACCAGTGAATGATCATTTCCAGAAGTCAAATTTTCTCTCTCATATGCTAGGTCTTGAAATTTTTCAAGGCATCATAGTTGCACAACACTTGTATTGTCCCTACATCTGCTAGTGTAGCTTCATCATCAAAATCCATGTTCTCTCTCTCTCCACTTGATCATCATGAAATCCCTATAAACCCATCATAGATCTCATTAATATCTCATCATGTGAAAAAAAACTAGGTCAAAATAGGGATCTCCCTATTATAGATCTAAAAAAACTACCCTTCAACACTCTTCCATAGTGTAAACTACAAATTGGAAGGCTAGTAATGTTTTTTCCTAGTGGAAGGCTAGTATTACTAGGCTTTTGGTTCTAGAATTGGTCTAAGACAGAGTGTTGAAGCAACCTTGACTTGAGCAGGGGGGTCCCCACAACCAAAACTCAAGGAAAACATGCATGAAATTTATACCAAAATAAAAAGGAAGGGATGAGGACTAACCTGGTAGTCACAAAATATGATTTTGTTTCATGACACTCGTGGGATTTTCAAAAGAAAGTTTTGGCAATAAGAGGGTTTTCTACAAGTTTGTCTCCAAGTAGGGTGAAAATGAGCCAAATGGTCACAAATTTTCCATTTTGTATTGGAAAAGTGGGTCAAGGATGTATGCTTTCAAGTTTATCATTCCTATTTTTTCAAATATTTAATTCTTGGGAGTATTATTCATATATTCTCCTTATTGTGTCATGCCACTAGTGATTCTATGAAGGATTTTTGGCTAATATTTTGAACAAGTTTACGAAGATCTTATCTCATTCATTGTTTCCTTGAGGTATACAATCAAAAATTACATATAGGATTAGGATTCATAAATTATATCACAGTATTATTAACATTTTCCATCACCATTTCACTTTTCCTTAGGGCCACCCTGCCAAATTTTAGCATTAACCATGTCCTTTTTTCACGTCACAACTTGTGTGGTAGAGCCTACCCTTCATGGGAACCCTTGAATAGCACCCAATTGTTGTTTTGGTGTCCATATTTTGATTATTAGTAGGATCAAGTATCATCTTTAGTACCTACCATGACATTGTAAATGAGCCTCATGATTCTAGTTGTCACTTCTTTATGGCCATCACCCTATGGGGGGTCCCCACACTTCTTACATGTTTCTTTATGGTTGCCTATGCTCATGGTCCTCAATGTCTGGCTAGATGTCATCATAACGATTATTTCCATCATTCCACTCAGTAACCTTGTCGCCATGCTCACATCTTGCCTTTGCATTAGCCTTGCCTTCATCTTGAAACCCATCATCACCTTTAAGATAGATCGTTACAATGAATTAGTTATTGGTATGTTTGCACAACCACTACGAGCTATTGCTCCATAGTCTTGGCATTGACAAGACTACCAGATAGAGGATTATATGGAATGTTACAAGAAGTGTATAAACAAGTAGATCCTAAAACCATGCAAGAAAAATCAATCATCCATGTATAAATTTTCGTATTTGGGGTTCAAGTTTAGTACCAAAGATCCACATAGGTTGATGGCGAGCGTTGTATCTGGTGCAGATAATTTTCACTCTAGCCAAGAGATCTTGTCCTTTATAATAGATCCTAATCCTATACATAATCACCACTAAACAAAGCACACAAATGGATTTTTGCAAAGGACCATCAGCTCAAACAAATCAACATGAAAAATAGATTATAAACACATATTGAATGGAAGGAAATATTTAATTCTAATAATCATGAAATTAAATAGATACACCAAATGTATCCATCACATATGGATATTCTCCTCTAGATGCTGGTAGAGTCTCCCCTTCTCCGAGCAATATGACGTTGAAACCAAAATATCTCAAAATATCTCGTCAAATGAGAATAGCATAATGACTCTCTAACTCTCCAAAAAAATCCCTTAACCCTCAAGGATGGACCAATATATAAATACCCGGAGTGCTTCCAATGAGGATGAGTGTATATGCTTAAGGTGAAGAGAATTTATGAAGCTTCTCTAATAATGCATCCAAGCCAACTCAAAGAGATAAGATACCATGTCGCTTTGAATTAATCTCCTAGGGAATGTAAGCCTCTAGAACATGAGCTAGTTTCGTAGGGAATAAACTGAGAAACTTTGATCCCACTTTCTATGAAGATAGGTGTTCCATGCGACTATAAGTCTAGAATCTCTATGTCATATACTACATCCCTACGACTGTGGAAAAAACTAGGTCAAAAGAACGGTCAAAGTTCAAGCAAGTGTTCAAGAGTAAAAGGGATCATGAGTGTTGACTCTAGAGAGAAAAATAAACTAATAAAATAGTGGATTTCCATTATCAGACACATTTCCTCTACTTCCTACTTTTCTTAGGTCAGTTTCATCATCCTCAAAACAAGATGTATACCATTACACCACTTGTCTCTATGGAGCGAGCTTCATTTTGGTATTTTTTCATGCTTGTAAAAAAATGCAAAACCTGAGTTATTTTACTATATTTTCATGCTCGTAAAACCTACATGAAAATGTTGAGTTCTTTCTACTCTTTCCTACTCATTAAACAAGATGAAAGATGGTGAGAGATATCTTTTCCATTCTTAATCTCATTAAACTATGAGAAGGAAATGATTGTACTTTTATCTCTTTTTTAGCCTCATTATAAAACTCATGAAAAATGAATCATTTCAATTATTCTTTTATCACTTTTTTTTCAGACTCGTTAAAACTGAATTAAAAATGAACCTATCAAGCTCACTTTTCTTTTCTTTCGTACTTGCTAAACTATGAAGGGGATACACTATAAAAAATTGGGGAAGTACTTATCATAATTTTTTGTTGTATCATGGAGTTTTTATATCACCCTTGAACATGGAACGTATTTGATTCATACTCTTACAATTGGTTTTTTCCAGGATTTAGAGTCACACCATTAGCTTGAGTTGAGTTAGTATGTCACCCAATTGGTTACCCTTACAATCTATGGGCTTTGGTTATGTTTCTTGTGTCACCACTATGTCTTGTTATCCTTCTTCAATCTATGTTGTGAAGTTCACTATTGTGTCTTGTAATTATGCGGTCAAGGAAATTCCTAGTCAAATTCAACCATCTACAAGTATCATTATACATTTTGTGTTAGTCATCCCTATGTCATTTATGCATCAATTCTTGAGTTGTTACCGTTAGAGGCCTTTCCTTGGTGTCAGTTTCACATCAATTAATGGGGGATATATTAAGTCCCTCCTTTAATGGATCTCTTCCCATTAGCTCTAGCAACTTATCTAGGACGTAGACCAAAAAATAGTTAAGTACCTTGGATTTTATAGTCCTCAATGGTAGGTTTCCTCATAGTTGATAGTGGGTTTTCATCATTGTCCAATGTTGACCAATTTCCTAGAGTTCTTGACATCAGCTTATTCATTCTCACTCTGTATATTGTGCTAAATACCTTGGGAATGATTTTATGTATTAGTAGTCTCACACGTGTATATTAGTTGGATACATCAATTCCTGGTAATCAGATAGTCTCCCTTCATGAGTGACATCAATGCATTCATTTGCATGTTGTAGAGTCATACCATCGAGAAGAGTCAAAGACCATGGGGAATAGGGCTACCTCACTCATGACCACCACCTCTCCCAAGTTGTTATTGGAGAATGTCTTATGTACTTTGAGTGATATCATTAGGGGCACTTACATCAGTGTCTAACCTTATTGATATCTACTATGCTTGAGATATATATTGTATCATGACTAGCCCCTGATGACATGAGTCCACAATATGTTTTGTAAGTGGCCATGCTTTATTCTCTTAGTACCAAGTATGGGTATGGCTACCTTGCGGATGTACTTTATGTATCTAACTAATTTTTTTGTAGCCTATGCAAGTGTTCTACTTGTAATCTCTCTATTTCTACCTCACTCATTGTTGTTCTTATTATTTTAATGTATTTAAGTTATCAAATTTTCTTAAAACCTCATACATTAGGGGGCATAAGTTATAGCTCAAAAATCCAACATCTAAGGTCCAATAGAAGGGGATAACACTTTCCAAGTTAATGCATCGAGAAGTGATTTATGGAAAGCTACAAAAAGGTAAAATTGGAGACTTCAACACCCCCTTGTTGTTCTAGTTGAGCAACGCTAGGTTCAAAAATGCCCTAGCTCAGAGTAAATCAAGCAATAGAGGGCTAAAATTGCCCCAATGTCACTAAGTTGGAGAAAAAAAGTGAAATTTTTGCATGGATAAGGTTGATCGGGTCATGTTTGATTAGTCAGAGTGGATAAGGATCAAAGCACCAGAAATGATCAAGAAAGTCTCTATATTTAATGTGATTACTCCTAAGAAAAATGCATATAAACAAGCTCTCAATAAGTCACTAGAAGGGAACTAGAGTACCAGAATATTGACAAAATTTTGACCTACAACATAGTTTCACAATAAGCATGCATGAAAAATTCTAGATATCAGTGAGTGTAGGTGAGGAGCTGGCTTGGGAAAAGGATATAGAAGGCACAACTATGTACTTCTACTTGGTATAATACAAAGTGATAAATCTTTACCCATTTCATTCATGTATTCTTTTGATGTTTACATTTTTATTTTAATTTATATGTATGCATGCACTAATATTTTTTTGCATGAAAATAATGGTTTGTTTTCTCTTTTCTGTGTAGAGATTCAAAAGTAGAAGTCGGAGCTGAGAAATTTTGGATATCTCCTACAAGGTCGAAACACCAAATAAAGTTGTATCCTCGTGATAGGAAGGTAAAATTCTCTACTTTCTATTCGAATTTTTGCTTGTATTCTTGGTATTGCTTATCCATTATTATATTTCACTTTATTCACACACCCTCCATTCAAGAAGACCATGAGAAGGTTTTATTAACCTAAAGTAACTCATTATTGTTGGTTAAATTTTTCTCTAATAGAGATACTCCAACATAACCATATTATCCTCATTACTATCTAGACCATACCTATATGTGATTTGTACCATTATGTTAACCTACTCTGAGTGCTTCTATTAGCTTTGAATCTCACTATGTAGTCAAAGGGTTTAGTTCTCTGCAAAATAAACCATTGATAATATAGTACCAATGGCAAACATGTTTCTTCATAATTGAAAATGCCCATCCTGTCATTGAGCCACATGAACATGTTGCACATATTTTGTTTTATTTTTTCAAATAATTCCTTGATGAATTAACATAATCATACTTAGTATAACAATAATAAATACATTGTTACAAATACAAATTTTTACAATGTTAAAAATCTTTGAATCAAAGTGCAATATGTAAGAAAATATATTATTTAAGTACTCATTACTAACCTTAGAAGTGACCAAACATATATATTTTTTGTTTCTTCCCTCCTCAAAATCATATATAACATATTTTAAAATTTTCAAGTTATCCCCCTTCCTCCCCAGTTCATACTAATCACTCCCATGGATGTACTTTCCCAATCACCATTCAACCATTCCTAGAGCATGTCCCATCTAAGAATCTGTTTTGATAAATGTAAAAAAATATACCCTTGTACAAAGGGTTTGTTGGCAGCATGGTGTTAGAATTGATGTCAACCTTGGAGGCTATTGTGTTAGCATTGATGTCAACATGGTTTGGGTTGATTTTCTTTGGTGTTTAGCATGTTGCAGAGATGTTGGAGGAAGTGACAATGCATGTGGTTTTAGTTCTAGGCAATATATTTTGGTTTTCCCTAAGTGTATGTACGGACATTATTAAATCAAAGTATGCTATTGGATATTGGATAAACCAACACTCCTTGTGCGTTTCGTGACATGGACTAACCACCTCTCATGGATCTTTATCTTCGGTGATGCGATCATTGACTAACACCTGCAGGTTTTGGTCTAACGATAATCGTGATTCCCAACAAGTTGTATTAGAGCATAGGTCACAAGTTCGATACACACCCGACTATCATTTAATATCCATGTCCATTGTCCAAATATTCAATTTTGAACCAACATCCATGCCTATAGGTGGAGAAAAGGGACAACCATGGGTTGAACCAGTGAATTTCCCATGGATTGGAAGCAATTTTTGTGTTTGATCTAGTCACACTCATCCAAAACTACTCATGCTTAACTCATTTTGATTTGGTCTCAAAATGTAATGAATGCATTAGTGATTGATTTGGCCCTCCACATAGTGATTAATTTAGTCATCACAAAGTAATGGAATATAGTTAATGAATGGCAAAGTGATCACTTGGTTTAGTCATAGTTAAATGTTTCCCAATGGAGTAAACACATTAAATAACTAAGTAATTATTGATATGGTTAGTGTGTTGTTCTTGGTTTGATTTGGTGTTTGCAAATAATTTTAAATTGCTCCTTTTATGGATTGACTAGGGTTGGTTAGTCGAATATAGTCAATAGTATGATGTACACTTAGGGAAAAGTCAGTGGGTGATTTCGGTGCAATGGAAATTTGTATGAGAAGAGAACCTGTGCATATTTGTGAATGATAACACATTGAGATCAATGGTTCATATGAACTATAAAGAATTGGAATCTATTATATGGTGTGATGATAGTTCTAAGGACAAAATGGCATTTTGTTGATGAAAAGACAAAATTTGTGCACATCAAAAGACAATGAATATAATTAAGTGTCATACGTGTTCTTGTGTGATTAAAGGATTGGAAGGAATGAGTTCCTTACAAAATGTATACCCCTATAGAATGATATTGACCATATTATTGTGTGATTTGTGATTGGAAACCAATTGTATACATCTGTGATGGAATGAAGAAGAGCTATGGTCTAGAATTATGGTGTGATTTGTACCCTGTGAATTGAGACTGGTGTGATAGTAACCAATTTGCGCGCTCGGTTGTAAGGAAAATAAAATTTCGTGTTGTAGAATGTTATGTGAATTAAGGAATTAAGTATGTATGGGGAAATGATATAATGAATACTAGAATACATTATTGTGCGCTGAGTGATGGAGAATTCTTTTGGTATGTTAAACCTATGAGTGAGTAGAGAATTCTGAAGAAAAGCTTATACACTTGTAGTTTCCATGTTATTTTATGAGGCTTATAATGTTTGTATCTCATACGTATTTTTAAGTGTATGGTTGAATGTTTGCTGGTGCAAAGTGTGGAAAAAGAGAATGTGTTGTAGCTCCAAGCGTTGTAATGTGTTGTTGCTAGGGTGTGTGGTTGTGTCTCATATAATTGAGAGGAAATAGTTGATGTATTCTCTATGTTTATGTATTATTTCATATGATTTCTTTGTATTGAGAGTATGGCAGAGTACCTAGAGGGCTAAATATGTTTCTTATAATGTTGTAGGGTTTGTCAATGGGTATGCGTTTTTGAGAGAGGTTGCCACTAGTATTTCTGTATGGTGTTTCTTATAGTGAGTCAATATCTTGGTTTTATGGCTTTACGGTGAGTGTATGATGTTGTTATTGGGTTGATGAGATAGTGTTTGAGTAAAGTGAAAATATTTAAGAAGTTGTTAGGATGTTTGAGTGTGTTTTGAGTTGTTGATGTGCTATGGTGAGTAGATTTGGTTATTTATATGCTACCAGTTTTTGGTATATGTTTGAGAAGCGCTACTAGGCTTTTATGCATATGTTGTGAGAGAGAGACTTGTATTTCATAGTGGTGTTCTGATGTATTCAGTTTGAGAAGAGAGATATACATGGGTCTAGTCTAAAAATAAATGAAATGAGACCTACAATTGTATGAGAAATGTACACTTGGCCTGGAATGAAAATGTATGAAATGCAATCCGTGAGAGATTGAGAGTTGGGACCTTCAGTGTGGAAAATGGTGGCTTGCTTAGGGATTGTTAGCTTATGTCCAGTGGTGACCAAAGAAACTATTAGATTTCATGGCCTTCAATAGGATGGGGCCTGCATACTTGAGGAAGTGGAGGCTTCTACCATGTAGTCGCCTGGAGTGATTGGCTGCTCACATGTAGCACAAGTTTGGGTTTTCAACTAGTGGTAGCCAGTGCATGATGTGAAGAAGAATTTTCTCAATAAAAACAAGTACAAGGAGAAACAATTGATTGTTTTTCTCCGAGAAATGTTTCCTCCTAACATCATGTGTCCTCATGTTTTTGTTGACGTGTTGTTTCTCCTGATTTACTTGTACTTGTGTTGATATATGCCCATGCTTATGGTTATGCATAAGTTTTATATATATATATATATATATATATAGATATATATATATAGATATATGTTGATAATTAATTTGTGATTTAGTTAATGATTTGTAAATAAAGGTAAAAGTGTGTAAAAGTTTATCCATCAGTACTATATTGATTCACCCCCCCCACCCCCCAAGTAATATCAAGCTCCCAAAAATTGGTATTAGAGTGGGTGCTTTCAGATGCAACTTGACCATTAGAAGGAAGATCTAGTGAAAATTTTGAATTTTGTTTTTGATGGATCATGAAGGAGTGCCTTTGCTCAGTGTTGCAAATTACCATTTATGGAGTGAAAATGTTAAATCTAAATTGTTAGATTTTTTATATAATGTGTGTATGATAGTATGTGAAGGATGTGGAAAGGATCCTTTCCCAACTAAAGTGATACAACTAAAATGTGTTATATACAAAAATCTTCATAGTGCATATCTGGAGCAGATAATAGATCTAACATCTGCAAAGGGCATATCATACAAATTGCAAACCATTTATGGATGATATACTAGTAGCAACAATGGAGATATTGAGAAGTGTAAGAAGAAGAAAAAGAAGAATGCCACTCAGAATAAAGATTATTAGTCTTATCAGATTCATTCCCCTAGTGCAAATGGAGCATTACATCACCATGAGGAGAAACAAAATAAAAAGGTTCAAGGGATCCAAATGTGTACAACAAGGTATATCTAAAGGTATAAATGATGATGAGTTATTTTCTTAGTTTTGTTTAGAAGGATACTATGTTAGCCATGTTGAGTTGAATAGCAAAGATGAGGATGATATTATGCTTCTTAAAGTTGAAATTCAGTCAACCATGGTTGTAAGTGATAAGCTAATTGTTCAAGTAGGATGAAATTTGTGTGTAGATATAAAAAAAAAAAAAATGTGGATTTATTATGAGAAGGAAAATGAGCTCAGAGAGTAAATCCTCAACTTGAAGATTTAAAAGGAGGAAGTGAAAAGAACTGAAGATGTGAAGAGAAACCAACTAAGGGAGTGTGGGTTGAGTTGAAACCTTGAGGTTGAAGTGGTCTCCATGAGGAAGAATCTAGAACAGAAAGATAGTCAGCACAAGTAGGAGAATAGAATTGATGTTTTAGACAACATCCTCTACAGCCAAATATCTCCCTTGATCAGATCTGATCTAGGCTTTCAAAATGGAGGATCTATCTCATAGGCACATGAAAAAAATGATGCAAAACCTAAGTAGTAGATAATGGAACTAAGATGAGTAGAAAAGGAATTAACAAGAAACAGATCCACTCGCAGTAGAGGAATGGAGCAAGAAGAACATTCATGTCAAGAATACCACTCACTCCAAGAAAATAATGTGGAAATTTTCGAGGGAGAAACAATAACTCCTTTTCCCCCTTGATGAACGAGATTGAATGCTACATATGGCATAACTATGGACATATTGTAGTCATTTTTAGAGGAAAAATGTATAGATCTAATCGAAATTGTATGCCTAATAGATCATTAGCCTTTAGGTATAAAAATGCATTCTATGGTTATTTTTTTCCATGTAATATGTTTGGCCACAAGGCAGTTGATTGCAAATATCATGCACTGAGTAGAGGCGTCGTTTATGCAAGGTATAGATCTTGCATGGTTTGTAGAGGGTTTGAACCTATAGCCCCATATCTCATTCATGTGAGGTGCTACAGTTGTGACAACCTTGGTCACATGGATAGAGATTTCAAGCTAATGAGTTTTTCAAGACAAAACAAGTAAAAGGAGCAATTTACCCGAAGTAGTGTTGGGATAGGGTCCCCTAGGGTCAATTTTGTAATAGTTTTTGTTATCTTTGTAAAGTCTACACATTTTGAGGAGCAGAGAGCAAAGGTCATTAGAAGTCAAAGGGGATTTAGGAAGGTCAAATCCCCTTAGTTTATTATAAGTTAAGTAGTTTTGTGACCCACCCATGGTTCACGGACCATGGTATTGTAAAAGAAGATGATATAAAAGAGTCATAGGAGGTCATAGGAGAAAGAAATTCATTGAATATCTAGATATGAGCAAGTTATCTAAGTTAGAGGAGTCTATTTTATGTACTTAGGTGAAGGGGAAGGCTCCTGCAGTTATGTGCGTGAAGACCTTAGTAAATCTGCTACCGAGTGTGCAGGCCCTTGCAGCTATGTGCGCAGGGAAGAAATAGGTTGTAAGAGAAGGATTGAACATAATAAAGACCATTTAGAGAAAAATCGGTGTATATGTGCGTTAATATTTACTTCTGTATTTTATGTATATTTTCTCTGTTATTTCATTTATCATAAGAGATGCTTAATTGATGTGTGAAAGTAATATATTTGTTATTTTACTTGATGTTATGAATGTTTAAAGAAATTTATGCAGAGTTAGAATCTAATTTTCCATAAGTTATTGTAATTTCTACATTTTAAGGGTTAGGGTTCGCGAAGGTCAGAATAAAGCCCTAGAACTAACATAGACCCATCACGCAGACCTCTAGATGCAAAAAACTGGTTTTTTCATCCCCCAATACTGCCTTGGGTGAGACCGCAGCCTGCACTATGTGGGTTGTTTCCAAAAGGGCCAACAGTGGAGGGTTTTGTTGGTTGGTGCAACTAACTCTAAACCTCCTTCCAGACCCCCTTAAGCCAAAAAATGGTTCCATTGACGGGACTGGGATTTGTCTGACGAATGTGTGATGTCAAATAAATGGTTCCCAATTAAGAAGGAAATCGAGAACTACATAGATCAAAAGCTGCACGAATTTGCAGCCCTGGAAAACAGGAATCTACCCCTGTCAAAAGAAGAGTGTTTGAATAGATACCTATATAAAAACAAAAACGAAATTTTCTTCTGCTCTTTTCCGTGTGAATTACACTAGTGGCTATCTAAATTGTCAGACACTCAAGGTACGTGGAATTTGGATAACCCTATTGTGTGGACTCCAGAGTTGGTAAGGTGCTCGGAAGCTTCAGAAAACAAGATCGAGAACACTGTCAATTACCGGATCGATAGCATTTTGGGTGGATTCATTACTAAGTTCACGATCAATACATCTGTCAGTTATAGCGAGGTTGAACGCCATTTTTTCAAAGGACCCAGAAGTAAGTATCTGAAGTCTCTGAAAACTTGGATTAAAATGTTATTGTGCGAGAAAATGGTTATGCCATTGAATTAATGTTCAACAGAGACTTGACGGGAACTACACCAAGTGGAAAGGCGTTCATAAGAGATATAGATTCATCCCATTTAGGTGATGACTACAATCCTCTGTTGTGAGTGTCTGATAGTGACAAAGGAAGTATTATTCTGAAAACACCTCAAGGTGCACTGCAGACAGTAAACCAGGGTATCATAGGAATACCACATCCATCCACTCCACCTCCACCATCACCTCTGCCTCACACACCTACACCCACTCCTCCACTTCCACCTCCACCTCCACTATTCAATATGGTGAATGTAATGAAGATGATTGTATTTAAGGATCTGGGGAAAAAAGACCCTGCAAAGTTTTGGTTTGTATCAGATGCTATGTGGAAGTCACAACAAATTACGGATGATGACCTAAAGAAAGTGTGGCTGGTCACAACCATGCAAAACAGAGCGTTGAGCTGGTACATTAAGCATTTTTCAAATCATCCAAACATGATGCTGAATGAAACAAAGGAAGCGCTCAATAATGAATTCAAGAAGCCTAAGTCGCAAGCTGCTAAAATTGGCAACTAGGGCCAAACTCCATGTGGGTCATCTTATTTATGGCAGCTGATATTTTTATTGGATCCCTTTCATCGAGAGGTGTAGGATTGATGTAAATATCATCTGATTCCAATAAGTATTTATGAATTTATGAATTTATTTATGTTATAAATCAAATTGTCAAGTCGGCCAGCACCTTGAGTAGGCTCAGAAGCCCAATAGACGTGTCTATTCATCATCCACATTTTAGTATAAATTGGTGAGGACTTGAAGCCAATTTTAGACATGTATTCTTGAGGTGATCTACTCTCCACGTCTTGGGTTTTTGGATAAGGAGAGAACTAATGCTGGCCCAAGGGTGATTCCCTAACAGCAGGAAGCCACAAGCATATGAGGATGATCCACGCATCAGATAGAGACCTAATACGTTGTCCAGAAGTCGTATACACAGGCACACATGCCCTAATCTTCGTAGTTAATGAAGATACCTTCAATGCAGTCAATGAAGACTCCTTCAACGCAGTCAATGGAGACTCCTACAACGCAGTCAATGGAGACATCTAAGCACAGCTAGGAGACATGTTCTCACTATCAAAACCAGACATAGAACTTTGCATTCCTCTCTAAAATATGGGCACATGTATACACTATAAATAGAGGAATAGAACTTGGGTTTCATCCTTGTAATTTCATGTGAATATGGGTGCAAAGATCCACAAGCAAGAAGGGATAGAAATTGCAATACCTCTAAGATCTTCCCATGTTAGGGAAAGCCGCAGTAAGGTCTGACTGCACCTGATTTGGGTTTTAGGTGCAGTCACAACATGGAGCAATGAATGAAACCCAGTATGATGCAGTGAGTTGAAAGCCTCATATCTAAGATCTGAAGGTGGTATTCCTGTATGAAGAAAGCAGAAAAGGGATGTATGTGATCTAGGCATTTCATATCTATCTCGGATAGATGAATCAAGACAATCTTCATATGAGGACGCAGAAATCACGTTGGTCTCAAGAATGATATCCCTATAGCAGACAACAGTACCTCAGACTACCCAAAGCTTCGGTGATGAACACAGTCCTCCTTGGTGGTATTCATCTCCATGAATGGGATCAATGACAATGTATTCCTATGGCAAAGAAGATCTATGAAACCCTACAGCAGTACTAAATCGGCATAGAAGTATATTACAATGAGAAGACCAGATCTGTCATTCTCAGCATACTTGTTGATTTGGGGTAGCAATGTGATGTTGTATGATGAGAGCAGCATAACAGTCATTGAGTATACATCAGATGTGTGCAGATCCATGATGTTGAGAACAACTCAGTGATATTTGGGTGCAGCACAGCATAATGATATGAGCATGGGCAGCATGATGATGAATGAGATCATGAGCATGGGCAGCTTGATGATGAATAAGACCATGGAAGATGCAGCATGATGAGCAGCATGAAGATGATGAATGAGAGGCAGCACTACGATAGGTGAAGCCATCACCTTGGAGAATCAGTTGAAGCAGAATGTCTTCAATTGATCTCATCGTTATAGGAAATGATCTATGCTCAGATCTAGATAAGTCAAAGTGTTGACTTCTGTTGTAAATGTACTATCTCTCTCACTTTCTCTACTCAAATTTGAAGAACATAAAAGAAGAATTGATCAAGGGTTTCCCCACATTGTGGGGTTTGTCCCTCGCTAGCGCCACATCTTGTGTCCTCTTGTCTTGGCTTGTCTTCTGCGATTTATATTTATGTTCTATCTACAGTTTACTTTAATACTGATGTGATTGCTAACTGTGAAAAATTAAATAAATTTCTCTAGCATAGAACATACCTAAAATTTAACACGGTATCAAAGCTAAGGTGAAGACAATGCACAAGCAATAATGAAAGAGAAATCACCCAAGACAGTTGGGACAGGACAAAAGGATCAATGGGTTCCTCATCCCTTTTCTAATTCACCTAGTTTGAAGTCGCAGCAAAGAATATTATCAGAATGGCGCACCGGAAGTCTCTGATGGCCTACTTAAAGATCACTTCATTGGGAAGTTCGGATCTAAGGAAAGTCAGATTCTTTGGGTGCAATAAGTTCAACCATGATGCGAAGGAGTGTCCGAAGGACAAGGACACATCTCTTGATAAAGATAATAATCATTCCAGGGACATCTTCAATGATCAAAGGAATGATAAGTAATACAGGTCATCAAGGAAATGGTTGACTCTTCAAAGAAAGCAAGGAACCTCAGCATATCTTTTATGTACCTAAAAACAAGAAGAACTTGGTTTCCATCTTGAAAATGGAAGTCAAAGGTTTTGGGGTGGCACTCATCAATGGAAAGGTATATATTTTTCAAAGATGTTTTAGAGTTCAGGTTTGTATCAAGTCCACTGGGGACCATGTCCATTGACTCAGCACCGGAGGTTTGTGAGTCAGATGGTGACCGGGATGCCTGAATTCAAAAAGAGCATGAAGGTACATGTCTTAGATGTATCGAAGGAAAGTATTACAAGTGGACCATTCCCCTCATGTAGCAGGTCCACAGGTTTGGAACAACCCATGGATTTTGAGATTCATGAACGGGAATCTCATGTATACAGGTGGAAGAAAGCCCTCTATGGCTTGAAGCAAAACACCCTGGGCGTAGTATGAGAGGATTGATAGATGTTTGATGAAGCTGAGATTCATGAGGAGTGAAACCAATCCAAACCATTACTCGAATTTTGTGGATGATAGACCTCTCATACTAGCACCTTATGTGGACGAACTATTTCTGACAGGTGCATACCCTCTCATTTGGAGAAATAAGAGGGAGTTGGATTCTGGACATATGTTTTGAAGTTAGCATGGTAAGCTCATATTTGGTTGAGCCTCACTAGATTGGTACCAAGAATATTCTGAGATATCTTCGAGGCACAATCTCTCATGGATTGAGATACACTGCCGGAAATATGAAAACTGCATGATTATTTGAATGTTTATTGGGTAGGCAGTGTGGAGGATCACTAGAGCACTTTTCAGTGCTAGTTCTCTTTGGATTATGCTTCGATATCATGAATGAGCAGGAAGCAGAAGTTGGTTGTTATAAGTACCACCGAGACCGGATACATAACTACGAGTATGACCTCGTATGAAGTTGCCTAGTTGTGGAAACTCTTCAGTGAGTGCACATGATGTATACCATTGTGATTCTCTGTGACAACCAGAGGTGGGATTCTATTATTGAGGAATCATGTATTCAATGATTGCTCTAGCAGATAGACATCAGATACTGCCTTATCTGGGATATGGCAAGTCTATGAGCAAGGAGGCTCCATCGCACTAAGATGATGTCCAGGTCACTACACTTTGTCAGAGCCCCGGGGAAAGATCAAATTTTTTATTTTCACGAATAAATTCGAGTCGTCGAGAGACCCTTGTAAAAGGTTCCTGCATGTTGCATACATTCAGCTCTGGGAGCTCTATGGGCTTGTGGTTCTTACTAGAGCAACATACGACCACAAGGTTGTTTCTGGGAAAACTAGTATTCCTAAAGAATGCTAGCCCTTTAGTTTTGGAAGCTACCCTAGAAAAAACAGTTTAAAGCAATTCAATGATTTCTTCTATGCGTAACAGATAAGAGAAATATAATGGAACCAAACTAGAGCTTCTACTTAATCCCTTGCTTGATCTCTCTCCCCTTTGACAGAGCCTGCAACTCCTCCCCATACTTAACACGCTTGGAGAGTACCTGCACAAGTACAGCAGCAAAGAACCATCAAAGCATCGCGATCTATTACAATATAAACATTACAGAATCAGATATATAATGAACAAATGATAGCATTCACAAATGATAACATTGACATTGCACAATCATATGGAAGAAAACTTGAAGAACTTTATTAATAGAAGGGAGAAGTACAACCCAGTTGTCTGTTCCAGCATCATCCTCCCAGCTTCAATCCTTCTTCACCTCATGAAATATCAATATCACTCCAACAATACAATGCTCTTTCCTCAATTACAAACTATCAGCAATTCCTTGCAATTCACAACATTCCAGCCTCTAGATCTCTTGGATGAGGGATCCATTTATAGATGTTTGCAAGGGCGTGAGTCATCCATGGGGTTTGATTAGTGTCATTCCACATGTTACAATGGGTTCCACAAGAGAAGGGATTGGATTTTCTTAGATCCCTTATTCGTCCTTCTGCAAATTCAGAGAGGCAAGTGGCATAGGAGAAAGTTATGGAAGATTCCATGAGCAATCAATTGACAAATGTCCCAGACATTTGTCCATCCTCACCCATCACACCTTATAGAAGGCCTAAACAATATGCGTCATACTCTAGCAGTGTACCACTCAGTATGAATCGCACTTTACCAGTGGATCAGTCAGTATGGTTCAATTTAGGCAATTTGTGGATTGTTTCTCGGATGGAACTTTTGGGGAATGATGTATTTAGATGACTATGTTCCTTTAGGGTATAAAACAACTCTTTTAGGGGTTGATGAGCCCTAATACATTGACATATAATTTTGGGGTTTATGTGCCCAAATATGTCTATAACAGTTGCCCCTTAAAGCATGAGGTCGTAAATATTCATGTCGGGTGAAAAGCTTTATCATGAGGATCTGAAGTTTCGAACTGGAAGGTGACCTGCATAAGTTACAATACAATACATCATCATAATATAATATTTCATGATCTAGCTGAGGGAGGAATTCCCATGCTCAGCTTTATAAATTTCACTTCATGTACATCGAGTGAAGATTGAATGCGTTTGAAGACCCCGGATCTAGTTTCATCCATTAAGGCTGCGATATATTCAGGGATATAAAAACATCAAATGTACAAAGGCTCTACACAGATAGTCATCCTAACCATGGATTGCGACTCTATATCTATAGAATCACAAATCTATATCTACAGATGACTATCTGTATTCTTTTAGGAATATTTGTTTCTGGGAAAACTAGTATTCCTAAAGAATGCTAGCCCTCTAGGTTTGGTAGCTACCCTAGAAACAATAGTTTAAAGTAATTCAATGATTTCTTCTATGTGTAAAAAATAAGAGAAAGATAATGGGACCAACTTGGAACTTCCGCTTAATCCCTTGCTTGATCTCTCTCCCCTTTGACAGAGCCTGCAACTCCTCCGTGTACTTAAAACGCTTGGAGAGTACCTACACAAGTACAGCAACAAAGAACCGTCAAAGCATCATGATCTATTACAACATAAACATTACAGAATCATATATAAAATGAACAAATGATAATATTCACAAATGATAACATTCACAATTGCATAATAATATGGAAGAAAACTTGAAGAGCTTTATTAATAGAAGGGAGAATGACAACCCAGTTGTCTAATCTAGCATCATCCTCCCAGCTTCAATCCTTCTTCACCTCATGAAATAGCAAGATCACTCCAACAATATAATGCTCTTTCCTCAATTACAAACTATCAGCACTTCCTTGCAATTCACAATATTCCATCCTCTAGATCTCTTGGATGAGGGATCCATTTATAGATGTTTGCAAGGGTGTGAGTCATCCATGGGGTTTGATTAGTGTAATTCCACTTGTTACAATGGGTTCCACAAGAGAAGGGATTGGATTTTCTTAGATCCCTTATTCATCCTTTGGCGAATTCAGAGAGGCAAGTGGCATAGGGGAAAGTTCTGGTAGATTCCATGAGCAATTAACTGACAAATGTCCCAAACACTTGTCCATCCTTGCCCATCGCACCCTGTAGAAGGCCTAAATAGTATGCATCACACCTTGACAGTGTACCACTCTGTATGCATCGCACTTTGCCAGTGGAGCAATCAGTATGGTTCAATTTAGGTAGTTTCTGGATGGTTTCTCAGATGGAACTTTTGGGGAATGATGTATTTAGATGACTATATTTCTTTAGGGTATGAAACAACTCTTTTAGGGGTTGATGAGCCCTAATACATCGACATATAAGTTTGGGGTTGATGTGCCCAAATATGTCTATAACAGTTTCCCCCTAAAGCATGAGGTCATAAATATTCATGTCGGGTGAAATGCTTTATCATGAGGATCTGAAGTTTCAAACTGGAATGTGACCTACATAAGTTACAATACAATACATCATCATAATATAATCTTTCATGATCTAGCTGAGGGAGGCATTCCCATGCTCAGCTTTATAAATTTCATTTCATGTACATAGATCAGGTAGTCGTCTACAAATACAGATTTGTGATTCTACAGATATAGAGTCGCAATCCATGGTTAGGATGACCATCTGTGTAGAGCCTTTGTACATTTTATGTTTTTATATCCGTGAATATATCACAGGCCAAATGGATGAAACTAGATCCAGGGTCTTCAAACTCATTCAATCTTTGCTCAATGTACAAGTCAATCCATGTGAAGAGATGTTCTAAAGTTGAACATGGAAAGACATTGCCTGAATACCAGCCAATGATGTGAGTTGTTAACAGACGCAAGAGGAATCACCGATAATGATAATGACCCTCAAGGTACTACAGTACAATTCATGTGGTGTGAATACATGATCCGATGTCGAACACCACACAAAATCATTCGGTCGAAGGCAATTGTCAACTTGTCGCCGGAAGTGAGAAACTTGCCATTGATGTATGCAAGCTCCAAAGCACTAAAATGGTTGTTTCTAAGTCAACTTCTTGGATAATGAGCTGATGTTGACAAGAAGTGACTCGTCGTAGGAGGGCCCTGATGTATCGCACATCTACGACACGAACGAAGCAAATGATTTCTGGAGGTGAAAAACGAACTGATGACACAAGGTTCAGGAATGGCGGTCATGAAAAAATGAGGGTTGGAGATATTGCAGTGGATGAGACATTAATTGGATGGTGTTTTCTCAACTGAATGAATTCTCTTGAACATGTCGGCGACACTAAGATGAATTGGTAGCGTTAACCCTAAAAGATGGATGGTATGAAATACCAATGGTGAGATGACCAGTGACGGAATAACCCAACCCAACTCAATAATGGAGATGACGTGAAAGTGTCATGTTCAAGAGTGACTCGATACCATAAATTCTTCAAGTTTTTTTCCATTTTTCCCTAGTCATTGTTGACCAGTACCTCTTTATTTTTGTCAATCTTGAGGAGGATAACATATGCTTGTTCTATAATTCACCCTTCAGGCAAACCTGTCGCTATTTAATGTTTTAACGAGTCTAGCAATAGTGAAACTCGGTCTCGTCTAGATGGAAAAGTTTGTCACTATTTTTTTAACGAGTTTAACGACAAGGATAACTCGGTCCTTTTCATGTTTAGAGAGTTTAAAAAGGGATGAAAAGAAAACTCCATAAGTTATTTTTCGTAAAGTAATCCCTCAGGTCCGAAAAAGGATAAAACAACTCAGGAGGGTTGACATTTCCTATGTTTTAACGAGCTGGAAAAGACAAGCGCTCGACAATCTTTTCATATTTAACGAGTCTGAAAAGGGTTTAAAGAGGACTCTATTTTGAGGAACAAGTGGTGTCTAGGGTAGCAACTGGTTCCAGTGATGTTGGAACTTCTCAAAACATGTTGATTTATGTGAAGAGGTTGGCTAATAAAACAACTCATTGCAATTGTCCCTAAAAAAGGGTAACACAACCAAGTGAAAGCGTATGATCGACCAAAGATATGGTAGTGATGAGATGAAAACAACCAAGGCTCAAAACGCTGATAGAGTGGCAATCACAAGGGTTTGAAAATGGGTTCATTTTTAGACAAGCTTGAACCATAGGGAACTATACTTGGATTTGGTTTCATGTTTACACAAGCTTGAAATGAACAAACTATGCTTGGCTTCAAAAATATTTAATTCACTGTTTAGCACATTAGATTCTTTCATCAGTCGTTCAACCTACTCAAAACTCTATCAAATTGATTAGAAAACTAGTATTCCTAAAGAATGCTAGCCCTCTAGGTTTGGTAGCTACCCTAGAAATAACAATTTAAAGAAATTCAATGGTTTCTTCTATGTGTAACAGATAAGAGAAAGATAGTGGAACCAACCTGGAACTTCTGCATAATCCCTTGCTTGATCTCTCTCCCCTTTGAGAGAGCCTGCAACACCTCCCCATACTTAACACGCTTCGAGAGTACTTTCACAAGTACGGCAACAGAGAACTGTCAAACCATCGTGATCTATTACAACATAAACATTATAGAATCAGATATATAATGAACAAATGATAGCATTTAGAAATGATAACATTCACAATTGCACAATCATATGGAAGAAAACTTGAAGAGCTTTATTAATAGAAGGGAGAATTACAACCTAGTTGTCTGATCCAGCATCATCCTTCCAGCGTCAATCCTTCTCCACCTCATGAAATAGAATGATCACTCCAACAATACAATGCTCTTTCCTCAATTACAAACTATGAGCACTTCCTTGCAATTCACAATATTCCAGCCTTTAGATCTCTTGGATGAGGGATCCATTTATAGATGTTTGCAAGGGTGTGAGTCATCCATGGGGTTTTATTAGTGTCATTCCACTTGTTACAATGGGTTCCACAAGAGAAGGGATTAGATTTTCTTAGATCCCTTATTCATCCTTGGGCAAATTCAGAGAGGCAAGTGGCATAGGAGAAAGTTCTGGAAGATTCCATGAGCAATCAACTGACAAATGTCCCAGAAATTTGTCCATCCTCACATATCACACCCTATAGAAGGCCTAAACAGTATGCATCGCACCCTGGCAGTGTACCACTAAGTATGTATCACACTTTGCCAGTGGAGCAGTCAGTATGGTTCAATTTAGGCAGTTTCTGGATGGTTTCTCAGATGGAACTTTTGGGGAATGATGTATTTAGATGACTATGTTCCTTTAGGGTATGAAACAACTCTTTTAGGGGTTGATGAGCCCTAATACATCAACATATAAGTTTGGGGTTGATGTGCCCAAATATGTCTATAATAGTTGCCCCCTAAAGCATGAGGTCGTAAATATCCATGTCGGGTGAAATGCTTTATCATGAGGATCCGAAGTTTCGAACTGGAAGGTGACCTGCATAAGTTACAATACAATACATCATCATAATATAATCTTTCATGATCTAGCTGAGGGAGGCATTCCCATGCTCAGCTTTATAAATTTCATTTCATGTACATAGATCAGGTAGTCATCTGCAGATATAGATTTGTGAGTCGGAATACATGGTTAGGATGACCATCTGTGCAGAGCATTTGTACATTTGATGTTTCTATATCCTTGAATATATCGCAACCCAGATGGATGAAACTAGATCTGAGGTCTTCAAACTCATTCAATCTTCGCTCGATGTACAAGTCAATCCATGTGAATAGATATTCTAAAGTCGAACTTGGAAAGACATCACCTGATTACCAGCCAATGATGTGAGCTGTTAATAGATATGAGAGGGATCACCGATAATGATAATTATCCTCAAGGTACTACAGTACAATTCATGTGGTGTGAATTTATGATTCGATGTCGAACACCAAGCGAAATATTTCGGTCGAAGGTCATTGATGTAAACCTGTCGTCGGAAGTGAGAAACTTGCCATTGATGCATGCAAGCTTCAAAGCACTGAAAAGGTTGTTTCTAAGTCAACTTCTTGGATAATGATATGATGTCGACAAGAAGTGACTCGTCGTAGGAGGGCCTTGATGTATTCCACATATACGACATGAAATGAAGAAAATGATTTCTGGAGGTGAAAAAATGAATTGACGACACAAGGTTCAGGAATGGCCGTCATGAAAAAATGAAGGTTGGAGGTATTGCAGTGGATGAGACATTAACTAGATGGTGTTCTCTCAACTGAATGACTTCTCTTGAACATATGGGCGACACTAAGATGAATTGGTAGCGTTAACCCCAAAATATGGATGGTATGAAAGACCAATGGTGAGATGACCAGTGAATGGAATAACCCAACCCAAGTCAATAATGGGGATGAAGTGAAAGTGTCATGTTCAAGAGCGACTTGCTACCATAAATTCTTCAAGTTTTTCCCTTTTTCCCCAGTCATTACTGACCAATACCTCTTTATTTTTTTCAAGCTTGAGGAGGATAACATATGCTTGTTCTATAATTTTCCCTTCGGGCAAACCTGTCGATATTTAATGTTTTAATAAGTCTAGCGACAGTGAAACTCGGTCTCGTCTAGGTGGACAAGTTTGTCGCTATTGTTTTAACGAGTTTAACGACAAGGATAACTCGGTCCTTTTCATGTTTAGAGAGTTTCGAAAGGAAAGAAAAGAAAACTCCATAAGTTCTTTTTCGTAAAGTAATCCCTCGGGTCCGGAAAAGGATAAAATAATATAGGAGGGATGACATTTCCAATACTTTAATGAGCTGGAAAAGACAAGCACTCAACAATATTTTCATATTTAACGAGTCTAAAAATGGTTTAAAGAGGACTCTATTTTGAGGAATGAGTGGTATCTACAGTAGCAACTTGTTCCGGTGATGTTGGAACTTCTCAAAACATGTTGATTTATGTGAAGAGGCTGGCTAATATGACCACTCATTGCAACTGTTCCTCAAAAAGGGTAAAATAATCAAGTGAAAGCGTATGGTTAGCCAAAGAGATTGTAGTGATGAGATGAAAACAACCAAGGATCAAAAAGCTAGCAGAATGGAAATCACAAGGGTTAAAATTTGAAAATGGGTTTATTTTTGACAAGCTTGAACCATGGGGAACTATGCTTGGATTCAGTTTCATGTTTACACAAGCTTGAAACGAACAAACTATGCTTGGACTTAGTTTCATTTTTACACAAGCTTGAAACGAAAAAAAACTATGCTTAGATTCAGTTTTATTTTTACACAAGATTGAAACGAAAAAAAAAAAAAAAAACTATGCTTGGATTGGTTTGCATGCCCCCAGCATGATGAAAGGGAGAGTCTCCTCTAACTAGATGGAAATCACTGCGGTGAAGCAGGATGGTTGTCCAACACCTCTTTGGCTTCATTCAGATAGACAAAGGTGAATGGTGAGATAGACAAAGGTGAATGGTGTGATAGACCAATCACATAACCTGCAGGGAAAATTATCTTTACCATTAGGTGCATGCCCCCCAAGCTTCATTACATTCACTTAAGTAGACTACTCATGGCTATTAGGTGGGTGGAATGAAGGTTCAAGTGAAATATTCGACTTGGAACTTGGGAGCGGGGATGATACCGTTGATGTAAATGGACCATTTAGGGACGTTGATTGACTTGGAGCTATGTTTGGACCTAGAAATGAAAGTTGGTCAACGGTGACAATTTTGTCTTCATGCGGGAAACACATCACTCAGAAGAGTGTTGAAACAATAGCTTCCATGTTATAAACATAGTCACGCCCAAGAAGTAAATTGTAGTCTAAAGGTCCTAGGACTACCATGACATTCAGATAAACGGTCCTTCCTCCCAAAGTAATGGGTAACTTAGGAATGGTCCCTAACGGTCGACTGTTTCCTCTATTAAAGCCCAACAAATTCTGTGTAATAGGCGCAAGCAGTGGCAAACCAAGCACTTTCCAGGTCGTTTCACCGTTGTTGTTCAATGTAGGCATCGCCTCGACCCATTTTGTAAAATAGTCGATAGCGACTATAATATACCCATGCCCCCCGTCCGAGGTGGGGTTACATGTCATGAAATCAATGCCCCATTTAGTGAATGGACCAACAGCAACAACTGGATGCAGTGGTTCAGGTGGTAATCTAGTTTTGCGATCAGAAATCTGACAAGCATGGAAACTTCTAATTGTAATTATGAAATCTTTGAATATGGTGGGCCAAAAGTAACCAGCTCGTAAGATCTTTTGTGCAATAGCGTAACCAGATAGATGCCCCCCACAAGCACCTAAATGACAATCATTCAAAACTTTTTCGGCCTCCTCATGCGTGAGGCACCTTCGTAAAACCGTATCGACACCACAACGGTAAAGTGTATCACCAACAATCAAATAATCTTTGGCTTGGTATCGAGTACGTCATTGTTTAGAGTGAGAGGTGTTAGGCCTAAAATTTTGGGTCTGGAGATAGACCGGTATATCCCCGTACCACGGATCACTTGACGATATCAGAAACGGAGTCTCATCCACGATTGATGCTTTTGAGGTTAAATCGTTGGAGGACGAGGGAAGGTCACAAAGTAACTCTCCAAAGACGAGAGACTTCTTTGATTTAGATTTGACAAATTCCAGATCAAATTCCTACAAAAAGACTATCCATTTGGAACATTTGCCCCCAGCAATTGACGTGTCAAAATGTATGTCATAGGGTTGCAATCTAACACAATAGTAGTTTTGTGAAAGAGTACATAGTGTTGAAATCTTTGCACTGCTTGAACGGCTGCTAAAGCCAACTTTTCAACATAAGAGTACTTGCTTTCTGTATCATTAAGATTACAAGTTAAATAATATATAGGATTTTCAATTCTGTCATCTTCTTGCACTAAAACCATAGTGATGGTTGTATCTGCAGCGGTGAGATACAGGTTGAAGTCTTTTTGATAGTTCGGGGCATACATTAATGATGCTTTTACCAGGTAATCTTTTAGAGCATCCAAGGAAGCTTGCACAACCTAATCCCAGTGGAAGGGTACCCCTTTCTTCAAAAGACATGTATAACCTTTAGCAAGCTCAGCATAACTTGGAATGAACCTCCTCATAAAGTTAGCTTTCCCTTGGAGTCTCTGAATCTGAAGCAAATTTGACGGTGTAGGCATGTCAAGAATTGTCTGAACCTTAAATGGGTCGAGGCGAATTCCATCCTTTGAAATTACAAAACCAAGCAGTCGACCAGAACCAACACAAAACACACATTTTTGCGGATTGAGTCGTATCTTGTAGTGTCAGCAACGTAAAAATATGGCTCTCAGAGGTTGCGGATGATCATTTCGTTTTCGTGAATGAGTAGGTAGATTGTCAAGATATGGTTGAACGATGTTTTTAATGTCATGGAAAGCGTAATTCATTGCCCTCTGAAATGTCGCCCCTGCGTTCTTCAAACTGAAAGGTAATTTACGATATGAAAATGTGCCCACATACATATAAATGCAGTCTTTGACTGGTTCTGTGGGCGGATATTGATTTGATTATAGCCCGAAAATCCATCCATGAATGAAAATATTTTTCATCCGGTACATTCATCAATGATCTGGTCGATAAAGGGCGTAGAATAGTTGTCCTTCTGACATGCTTGATTTACATCCCTATAATAGATGCACACTCTTATCATTCCTTGTTTTTTCATCACAGGAACAATATTCGATACCCAATCAGTGAGAGGTACAAGGTAAATGAAGCCAGCACGCAAAAGTTTTTCAACCTCTGCTTTAATGGCAGCGCTTTCTTCGGATGAACAGGTCAGAGACGTTGTCTTCCTGGTTTGACATCTGGATACATCTTGATTTCATGTTCAACAATTCTCGAGTCAATGCCTGACATTTCTTCATATGACCATGCAAAGACATCTTTCAATTCACAAAAAAGAGCACAATAGCTATCTAGTTCTGATGGAGAACAAGATTTTCCGATGTGAATATTCTCTACAATATTAGGTTTGGTCGAAATATTAATAGTGATAGTTTCTTCAATGTTGGACAGATTTCGCTCGGAATCTACTGTATTTACAGAATTTAATAAAAAATCAACAATTGAGGGGTGATTGAGGTCATTCAAATAATCTTCTTTGTCATCTAAAAGGTGGGAATGGTGATGATAATCTTCCCATGGCTTCTCTCCTATCATCATTGATTGGATGATTCCTTCGTTTGTACAATGTATACGAGGCCAAGGATCAGAAGAGGTACCATATTCTAAAGACCTATCTACCCAAACACTTTTTGAGTGCAGACTCGGATTTGCTGCATGAGCCTATAAAATTGATTGCTACAAAGATTCGATGGGGCTTGGCGGCAACTTCTTGTGATGATCCTCACTATCAAAATAGTCGGAACTCTTCTTAAACTCAGATGATGTAGAAGAGATCATATGACAGGTTTCCACTGTGGCCACTTCCACGAAAGTAGATGGATACGAGAGTGCAAAAGTACCCATTAAGGAAGGGTCTTTTAGGAAACCTACTCTGATATTTTGAAGCGATTGTGAACTTCCATGGATCAATGGAATGCTTCTAGTAGCTTGTGAACCGTTAGCAAAAATGGCTAGTTGGTCAACGATTATGATTCCACCTTGGAAGGGTAATGCAATCTTTCTGAAATATGTAGAAACAATGGTAGCCATAGCATAAACCCAGGGCCTTCCTAGTAAAATATTGTAGTCAAGTAGTTCGCCAATGACCTCGAGTTCAATATCTACTGTTTTTCCCCCCAATTCAACTTGCAAGCTACTTAAAATCCCATATGGAGTGTACGTTCTTCCATTGAATTCTTTTAATGTTGTTGGTGATCATGACAAGGTTCGTGAACCAAGAGTTTTCCAGCAACTCATTTACATAATACAAGTAGATGCCCCCTCATCAATGATGGTTCGATGAACATTTTTATTGAGGGCTTTTACCTGTATTAGGAAAGCGAGTTGGGTTGGTAACTGTGGTGTATATCCAGTATGATTAAAGGCCAAAATATTGGAATCCGTTGGATCGATCCCACCAATTGCTGATAACAATGCCTGCTTCTAGAAGGGACAATTTTGCAATACCTCAAGTGTCGAAATAGTGGATGGCGATTGAGCCAGATCCCACACTATATTATAATTTTGAGCAGCTCAAGCACGAGGATTGAATGTCGATTTATGTATGACTCCCTTTGGAAGCTTAATGGTTAATTCAGGAATAATGGGTGGAACAACCTCTGGCGAAGTCGTTGTTGAAGCATTAGTTTGATCAGTCACCCGGTTGTTCAACGGCGATGGATTCCCATAATATTTACTCCTTTTCAATACCAAAGCATCATTTTTCTTGTTTGCGATGGATAGCATTAGCACTTGGGATGTGGAAGCATTATCGGTAGCAACCATATTAGTTTCTGGGTTTGGAAACGGATCAGTCAACACCGCTGAGGTATTCGAAGCCTTCAAAAGTTTTGAAAAATCATATCGATGTGGAAAATCCCTTGTAAAATTCTCCTCGTTACAGATCAAACATGGATAACAAGGATGTTTCCTTGTCGCATTAGGGTTTTCAGATGATTTTTCAGGAGTGGAATTCTCCTGTTTCTTCTTATTATTTTTCCCTTTCTTCTTGCCCCCTGGTTGCTTTGGATTTTTGCCTTTGTCAAATGACACGACATTAATCTCTGAGGCAAGAGAATTGTCATTTACATTTTGACAGCTAGCCATCTAGGTTTGGTAGCTACCCTAGAAACAACAGTTTAAAGCAATTCAATGATTTCTTCTATGAGTAACAGATAAGAGAAAGATAACGGAACCAACCTGGAGCTTCCGCTTAATCCCTTGCTTGATCTCTCTCCCCTTTGAAAAAGCCTGCAACTCCTCCCCATACTTAACATGCTTGGAGAGTACCTGCACAAGGACAGCAACAAAGAACCATCAAAGCATCGTGATCTATTACAACAAAAACATTATAGAATCAGATAGAATGATAACATTCACAAATGATAACATTCACAATTGCACAATCATATGGAAGAAAACTTGAAGAACTTTATTAATAGAAGAGAGAATTACAACCCAGTTTTCTGATCCAGCATCATCCTCCCAGCTTCAATCCTTCTTCACCTCATGAAATAGCAAGATCACTCCAACAATACATTGCTCCTTCCTCAATTACAAACTATCAGCACTTCCTTGCAATTCACAACATACCAGCCTCTAGATCTCTTGGATGAGGGATTCATTTATAGATGTTTGCAAGGGTGTGAGTCATCCATGGGGTTTGATTAGTGTCATTCCACTTGTTACAATGGGTTCCCCAAGAGAAGGGATTGGATTTTCTTAGATCCCTTATTTGTCCTTTGGCGAATTCAGAGAGGCAAGTGGCATAGGAGAAAGTTCTGGAAGATTCAATGAGCAATCAACTGACAAATGTCCTGGACATTTGTCCATCCTTGCCCATCACACCCTATAGAAGGCCTAAACAGTATGCATCACACCCTGGTAGTGTACCACTCAGTATGCATCACACTTTGCCAGTGGAGTAGTTAGTATGGTTCAATTTAGGCAGTTTATGGATGGTTTCTCAGATGGAACTTTTGGGGAATGATGTAGATGACTATGTTCCTTTAGGGTATGAAACAAGTATTTTAGAGTATGGTGAGCCCTAATACATTGACATATAAGTTTGGGGTTGATGTGCCCAAATATGTCTATAACAGTTGCCCCCTAAAGCATGAGGTCATAAATATTCATGTCAGGTGAAATGATTTATCATGAGGATCCGAAGTTTCAAACTGGAAGGTGACCTACATAAGTTACAATACAATACATCATCATAATCTAATATTTCATGATCTAGTTGAGGGAGGCATTCCCATACTCAGCTTTATAAATTTCATGTCATGTACATAGATCAGGTAGTCGTCTACAGATACAGATTTGTGATTCTACAGATATAGAGTCGCAATCCATGGTTAGGATGACCATCTGTGTAGAGCCTTTGTACATTTGATGTTTTTATATCCCTGAATATATCGCAGCCCAGATGGATGAAACTAGATCCGGGGTCTTCAAACTCGTTCAATCTTCGCTTGATGTACAGGTCATTCCATGTGAAGAGATGTTTTGAAGTCAAACATTGAAAGACATCACCTCATTACCAGCCAATGATGTGAGTTGTTAACAGATGCGAGAGGAATCACCGATAATGATAATGACCCTCAAGGTACTATAGTACAATTCACGTGGTGTGAATACATGATCCGATGTCGAACACCACGCAAAATCTTTCAGTCGAAGGCCATTGATGTCAACCTGTCGCCGAAAGTGAGAAACTTGCCATTGATGTATGCAAGCTCCAAAGCACTGAAAGGGTTGTTTCTAAGTCAACTTCTTGGATAATGAGCTGATGTCGACAAGAAGTGACTCGTCATAGGAGGGCCTTGATGTATCCCACATCTACGACATGAAACAGAGCAAATGATTTCTGGAGGTGAAAAAATGAACTGACGACACAAGGTTCAGGAATGGTGGTCATGAAAAAAATGAAGGTTGGAGGTATTGTAGTGGATGAGACATTAATTGGATGGTGTTTTCTCAACTGAATGACTTCTCTTGAACATGTCAGTGACATTGAGATGAATTGGTAGCGTTAACCCCAAAAGATGGATGGTATGAAAGACCAACGGTGAGATGACCGGTGAACGGAATAACCCAACCCAACTCAATAATGGAGATGAAGTGAAAGTGTCATGTTCAAGAGCGACTCGCTACCATAAATTCTTCAATTTTTTTCCCTTTTTCCCCAGTCATTTATGACCAATACCTCTTTATTTTTGTCAAGCTTGAGGAGGATAACATATGCTTTTTCTATAATTAGCCCTTCGGACAAACCTATCGCTATTTAATGTTTTAACGAGTCTAGCGACAATGAAACTTGGTCTCGTCTAGATGAACAAGTTTGTCGCTATTATTTTAACAAGTTTAACGACAATGACAACTCGGTCCTTTTCATGTTTAGAGAGTTTGAAAAGGGACAAAAAGAAAACTCCATAAATTCTTTTTCGTAAAGTAATCCCTCAGGTCCGAAAAAGGATAAAATAATAAAAGAGGGATGAAATTTCCAATACTTTAACGAGATGGAAAAGAGAAGCGCTCGACGATCTTTTCATGTTTAACAAGTCTGAAAAGGGTTTAAAGAGGACTCTATTTTGAGGAATGAGTGGTGTCTAGGGTAGCAACTAGCTCCGATGATGTTGGAATTTCTCAAAGCATGTTGATTTATGTGAAGAGGCTGGCTAATAAGACTACTCATTGCAATTGTTCCTCAAAATGGGTAAAACATCCAAGTGAAAGCATATGATTAGCGAAAGGCATGGTGGTGATGGGATGAACACAACCAGGGCTCAAAAGGCTGATAGAATGGAAATCACAAGGGTTAAAAATTGAAAATGGGTTCATTTTTAGACAAGCTTGAACCATAGGGAACTATGCTTGGATTCAGTTTCATGTGTTACACAAGCTTGAAACGAAAAACTATGTTTGGATAATGGTTTGCATGCCCCCAACTTTATGAAAGGGAGTCTCCTATAACCAGATGGAAGTCACTACGATGAAGCAGGACGATTATCCAACACCTCTTTGGCTTCGTCCAGATAGACAAAGGTGAATGGTATGATAGACCAATCACATAACCTACAGGGAAAATTATCTTTACCACTATTGTTTCATTTTTTAACGAGGTTGACAGAGTAAAAGAACTATCCTCGAACTCCTTGTTTCATTTTTTAATGAGGTTGACACAAGACAACAAACTATCCTCATACTCCTTTGTTCAGAACTCATAAATGTTCATGAAGGAGAGATCTGGTTCCAATGCCCCCAGTACATAATGTACAAAATCACTGAATTGATCGTCAGTCGATGTAGGTATGGAACAGGTTGCCACATAATGAACCCGTCGCGAGGATGATACCATTGGTACAAAAGGACCATTTAGGGAAGATGGTTGACTAGGAGCCATATTTGGATTGGGAAATAAAAGCTGGTCAACGGTAACAATCCTGCCTTCATGCGGGAAACAAATCACTCGAAAGAGTGTGGAAACAATAGCTCCCATGTGATAAACATAGTCACACCCAAGAAGTAAATTGTAATCTAAAGGTCCTGGGACTACCATCACGTTTAGATAAACAGTTTTTCCTCCCAAAGTGATATGTAACTGAGGAAGGATCCCTAACGGTCGAGTGGTCCCTTTGTTAAAGCCCAACAAATTCTGTGTAACAGGCACAAGCGGTGGTGAACCGAGCACTTTACAAGTAGTTGAGGAATGGATACTCACTGATGAACCTTCATCTATAATAGTTCCAGATACAATCATTTTACAAACTTGTACTATGATCTGGAAAGGTACATAAGAAGGAAGGCAGGATCCTGACAGTCGATTCCAATCAAAGGAAGTGACTAGACTACTTGGAGGGGGTACCGTAGAAATGGGAGAATTAACCCCTTGAGTTACGAGAACTGGAGGATTTTCCTCCTGTCTTGATGGAACAGGTGGATTTCCCCCAAGCTCATTTGAATCTGAGGAAACAAAAAGAACTTGAGTGGTATGATTTTCACTCTCTTCAGGAAAGGTACAATTAGCTAAAGGTGAAATCAGGTCAATTGTTACCTCGACCTATTGATTTTGGTCGGGTATAGACTCATAGGATTCACTTTCAAAGAGAGTGGTTTTGACCGAAGGTTGATTTTGGTTAGTTGATTCATCAACTAGTGAAGGATTTAGGGAGATTTTCCTGTAACCAGGTGGAAGTCACTGCGATGAAGCAGGACGGTTATCCAACACTCTTTTGGCTTCATCCAAATAAGGAAAAAGGTGAAAGGGGTGAATCCCTTCACATAACCTACATGGAAACTTGACCTTTCCCTTCTGTCCATGAACCTTACTATCACTAGTTGATGGTGTGTTACCAACATGATCTCCAAAGGTTGATGACACAGGATGGTGTGAACGCGAAGACCATTATTCCAAGATCTAAGGAAGTAAGGAAAATTTCGATGAAGATGGTCTTTTGCACAAATTATGCATGGATATTTGACTTTGTGAGGCTTAATGGACATATTTTCATTAGATGTTGCATTCAGAGCAATGGTTGCTTAGTTGCCCCCTTGCTGAATTGGCTTCTTCTTCTTCTTCTTCCCTTTCTTCTTCTTCTTAGCCACTTGGTTACTAGTACCAATACTTTCACCAAGCGAAGAGGAAGAGGGGGAGGGAGAAACAAACGAGGAAGAAGGAAAAGGGTCAACTTTAGGATCAACTGGAGGTTGATTTTGTCCAGTTGGAGGTGTACTCGATTGCAGAGAAATCACAACATTTTAAGCCAAGGAGGTTGAAAACGACCATACTAGCAAGCCAATGATAAATCCCGGAAGGGACAATGTAGCCATATAAGGAGCACCAATATTTCCAAAAGAAGGAAAAGGACTAGGATTCCCATCAAAATGGATTCCTTGATCAGTGGACTCCAGATTTGTCGCCATATGTCTCAACCTAAGATCAACTAAGGAATAGGGATGTTATTCGTAGTCAATTAATTTTAATGACACTTTGGACACAAATTTGCTTTTTCAGTTTTTAAGAGTCGAGAAAAAGCTAAAGATGACTCTAGTCTCCTTCGATTTTTAATGAGCCTAAAAGGACAAGTGCTCATATGGACCTTTTCTTTTAAAGAGTAAAAAAGGAATGAAAGTGAATACTCTGGAAAATCTCGACAGAAGGATTACCAAACCAATCACAAAACTGCAATATACACCTTGGTGATAAATTAAAAAGAAATTACCAAGGACTTATGTACGACAGTCAATCTTCCTGAATGATGTGTTTAGTGCATTGCGATCGATAAGGCGGCAGATTCAGTTTCCTATGGATAGAGGATTTAGGCCTATTTTGGTCTCCCAATATATATGCGACGGTACGGGGAGCACAAGTCTGTGCAAGCACTAGTCGTATCGAGGAGGAGGAATTACCCAACCTTCAATGAAAATGATAGCCACTAGTTTTAACGACGTCGGAACACGTCACTAGCCTAGACCTCTAGATATGTTGCGTTAAGTTCTAAAGCATTGTTAGGTTCATTGAAATTTATTTTAAATTTGATCTTGTTTAGAGTTTGCCTTTCAATGTTTCACTGCGTGATGATGATCAGAAATTCCTAAGATGCAATATACAATGATAAACAATCTTTGTTTATTTTGAGCAATGAAAATCCTAGCTACTAGGGAAAGAAGATAACAGTGCCTTCAGGAAAAGAGCAAAGGGCACACACTAGTGCATTTCCCTAAATCATTTTTTCGCACAAAAATAAAAAAATTCTAAATGCAAATGCATGTATTTGTTTTCACTTTCCTTAATGTAAAAAATGCCAAAAAGGAAAACTAAATGTAGCAAAGATCTGAAATTTTTCACTCAAAATGACATTTTCGACAATTTCTTCTTCAAACAGAAAGGAAGACTCTAAATGAAACTTTCAATTTTGAATAAAAATCCTTTCGACACTTCGAATATAATCAAATCAAACCAAATACATGAAGAAAATTTTAATTGATTATCAAGGGAAGGAAGAATTTACGACACCTCTCTTTTCGACACAAAACGACAATTACGACACTTTTTGTACCAAAGCAACAAATCGTTTTAAACAAATTTTCGACAAAGGATTGCAAATGATGAAAAAATACACAAAAAATATTCACTAATACAAATGTAATTGAGGCTGATCTAAGTGATACAAGTAAGTTTTAGTAAAGAGACGCTATTCATTTGTAGCAAAACAACCAAAACAAAATTGAAAACAAGGTCAAAAACCCTCAATTTCTAGATGGAAAAAGAGATATGTCAATCATCGTACCTGGGCTTCACAAAAACTAAAATGCATCACACTTACTTCACTCAGGAGGTGCGATGCATACTGAGTCACAATGGAAGACAGTGCGATGGTCCAGGGAGCGCAACTGAAATGGGTTTTGGCTCAAAGGTGGAGCTGTTTTCAATGAGTTAAGGTGGGTTTTGAAGAAAAATGATGAGACAAGTAAAACGGAGTGCCTTGAGAGGTTACTGAGCTACCAAAAGGGCATCTAGATGTGCTTGTGAGTCAAATGTTTAATTCATAAACTAAACCAGAGATTGACTGAAGCAGCATTCATCTACTATGCAATTGCAGAGCAAGAGCACTTCGAAGGCTACCTGGATAACTTCAGAATTTGTCTATAGTTTATCAAATTGAACATAAAACAAACAATAACAACAAAAAAACATATGTTCATTCCCCAGCGGAGTCGCCAATTTGTTTCTAGGAAAACTAGTGTTCCTAAAGAATGCTAACCCTCTAGGTTTGGAAGCCACCCTAGAAACAACAGCTTAAAGCAATTCAATGATTTCTTCTATGTGTAACAGATAAGAGAAAGATAATGGAACCAACCTGGAGCTTCCACTTAGTCCCTTGCTTGATCTCTCTCCCCTTTGATAGAGCCTGCAACTCCTCCCCGTACTTAACATGCTTGGAGAGTACTTGCAAAAGTACAGCAACAAAGAACCGTCAAAGCATCATGATCTATTACAACATAAACATTACAGAATCAGATATATAATGAAAAAATCATAGCATTCACCAATGATAACATTCACAATTGCACAATCATATGGAAGAAAACTTGAAGAACTTTATTAATATAAGGGAGAATTACAACCCAGTTGCATGATCCAGCATCATCCTCCCAACTTCAATCCTTCTTCACCTCATGAAATAGCAAGATCACTCCAACAATACAATGCTCCTTCCTCAATTACAAACTATCAGCACTTCCTTGCAATTCACAACATTCTAGCCTCTAGATCTCTTGGATGAGGGATCCATTTATAGATGTTTGCAAGGGTGTGAGTCATCCATGGGGTTTGATTAGTGTCATTCCACTTGTTATAATGGGTTCCACAAGAGAAGGGATTGGATTTTCTTAGATCCCTTATTCATCCTTGGGCGAATTCAGAGAGGCAAGTGGCATAGGAGAAAGTTCTGGAAGATTCCATGAGCAATCAACTGACAAATGTCCCAGACATTTGTCCATCCTCGCCCATCACACCCTATAGAAGGCCTAAACAATATGCATCGCACCCTAGCAATGTACCACTCAGTATGCATCACACTTTGCCAGTGGAGCAGTCAGTATGGTTCAATTTAGGCAGTTTCTGGATGGTTTCTCAGATGGAACTTTTGGGGAATGATGTATTTAGATGACTATGTTCCTTTATGGTATGAAACAACTCTTTTAGGGGTTGATGAGCCCTAATACCTCGACATATAATTTTGGGGTTGATGTTAGGGTCCCACCCTAACCCCCTTATTTATGTCATGGGATCACGTCATAGTCAAGAGTCAATAAAGCCCATATTAATATTTGTAAGTGGTTAACCCGCAATTAATGATGGGACCACAGTTAGTTGCAAATGGGTGATAGTATTAGATAGATGGTATTAATAAAACCCACGGTATTGGCCTGTGGTATTGCATGTATGAGTCATATATAAAGGATAGAGACTCCCTGCGAGGAGTATCGTGTCTTGTTTTGTAATCGAGCTCTGCTCTATTGGAGGTTGCCCCCTCGAAGAGGCCTGTGAACATTTTTCTCTTAATAATAAAATCATTGCTATTCTGTGTTCTGGGTATATTTTCTTCGCATATTCTGTGTTCTGGGTATCTTTTCTTCGCATATTCTGTGTTTGGGTATTACTTTGTAGGTTAAGAGCATAACAAGTGGTATCAGAGCACTTTCCAGGGCTCGGTGGGATCTCCAATTTTTAGCGAATTTTTTTTTTTGGCTAGAGACGTGTTCCGGCGTCTTTAAACCACAGGATCTATCGTTAAGCGCATAAACCTGCAGATTTGGGGAGGCATGCATGCAGGAAATACAAGAGGTGGTCACGTCTGTTGGACTCCCTTGTAACCCCTGTGGGTACCCCTTCGAGTAGTAGTGCATTAGACAGAACCGCGCACGGACTGTCTTCCACGTACCCTCTGGGTATATAGGAAGCCCCCTAGCTCCCTTGAAACCTCGGCATAGATAAACCTTCGGTCGTCTTGTGGCTACAGTACACCGAGAATAGCACTCCAAGAGATTACTCGCCCATACGATAGGGTAGTCGGGTTGTACGACTAAGGATACGGTCGATCCTCCTTAGTTAGAGCCCTTAAACATTGGGCCGAGTAATACTGTCAGACCCTTATGTATATTGCGATCTGTAGCACCTGACACTCCTCAAGACCATATTCCCTTTCTATTGGGGGATCACACATCATCTATTCTAGATCAGCAAGTGCAGCAGCAGCAGACATCAGTCCCGCAGCTCCATCAGATCAGCAGCAGCAGTTGTTCCACCATTCAGATCTCTCAGATCCACCAGATCGGAGTAGTTGTGAAGGGTTCCTGTACCTGGATATACTTTTCGCGGGACTTTTGGCGGCATTGACATTTTGAGGATTTGGCGACTGCAGCGCTTATTTGTGATCTAGCCCATCAGCATCAGGACGACGAGCTGAGCACGGTGGTACCATTCAATTTATTAGAAAAAAAAAATTGGCGGTCCCAATTTTTCATCAAGTTGGTGTATGGTAGAAACTAGAGCTCAAGCAATGGCCAATGAAAGGCTAGACAAACTTGAAACAGATATGAACGAGCTCAAAAATATTATTAGCGGACTAAGTAGCCAGGTACGGCAAGCACTCGATAAGGGCAAGGAGCCAGCTCTCGAGGAACCGTATAATGGCCATGAACACCATGAGGGTGAGTCTAGCCACTCTCCTCACGTCTGGCACACCCATTCACCACCCAGTCAGTGACCTCCCAAGTTGGATATGCAGAAATTTGACGGTTCTCACACGTCCGCATGGCTAGCAGAAATGGACCAGTATTTCAAATTGCATCGTCTCCAAGATGATTGGACTAAGCTATGGTGGGGACCATGTACTTGGACAATGAACGATGGAAATGGGCGGAATGGCATCAACGTCGCAATGGACCTTTTCCAAGTTGGGCCCAATTTTCCAAAGCTCTTCGAGATCGCTTTGAATAGGGAGACTCCTTTTTGGGCCGTCTCACTAAGCTCCGACAGACGGGTATAGTGGATGAATATATCACCGCTTTTGAAGCCTTAGCCTTCCGCACTCAGAGTCTCTCAGATGAGTTCTACACGGAATGTTTTATCAGTGGTCTTAAAGAAGCCATCAAAGCTCAAGTTCTACTCCACCACCCTTCCACATGGTCGGAGGCTTGCCAGGTAGCCCTTAAGGTGGAACGTGCCATAACAGCCCAATACAGCCGCCCCAATTTCCCCACTAAAGGTCGTCCCCCACAAGCTCACAACACGACTCAGACACTTAAGTTCCAAAAGGTGTCACCTCAGGAAATGGCCGAAAGAAGGAAGCAAGGACTATGTTACTACTGTGATGAAAAATATTCCCCTGGTCATAAATGCAAGGAGCCCAAGTTTTTTCAAATAGATGCCACTGACTACAGCTCCACCGAGGAAGATCCACCACTTGAGGAACCGGAGGCGATCGAAGAAGACAACCAAAAGGAGATTGTATCTGACGAACCAGTTATTTCGCTCAATGTGTTGGCAGGAATCTCTTCCCCTCAAACTCTCAAAATCGGGGGTTTTCTTAAACATCGCCCAGTAGTAGTCTTGATTGATAGTGGAATTACCCATAATTTCATCCATCAAAAAATCGCCGAAGCAACGCATTGTTTTGTACGGGCGGTTTCTAATTTCCAAGTCCAAATTGCAGATGGGGGCACAATGAAATGTGAAGGCCGCTGTGAAAATGTCAAACTTCAAATGGGGGATTATCAGTTGAAAACCCACATGTTTGCCATACACATGGGGGGATGCGACATTTTCCTAGGCACTGAATGGCTCCGCACCCTTGGGCCAATCACAATGGATTTCCAGGAGTTATACATGATTTTTAAGCAGAACAACTCCACACATACCCTCCGTGGCCTCCAGGCGGGAGCCCCCTCTGTCATCAGCTCGCATCGGATGGAAAAGTTGTTAAAAAAGGGCCATCATGGAGTGGTAGCTCAATTTAATGCCATCCAGGTAGTCGAAACCAGGTCTCTGCCAATTCATCCTGAGATGCAGCAGATTTTAAATAACCATCGGACGGTCTTTGACAAGCCTCATGAGCTTCCACCCTCACGAGGGGAACATGATCATAGCATCACCTTGGTTCCAGGGGCCCAACCCCCAAATGTGCGGCCATACAGATATCCGTTCACTCAAAAGAATGCAATAGAAAAAATCATCAAGGAATTGTTGGAAGCAGGTGTCATTCGTCCCAACATTAGTCCTTATTCATCCCCAGTGGTCATGGTCTCAAGAAAGATGGGGAGTGGCGGATGTGTCCCGACTTCAGGGCCCTCAAAAAGTTGACAGTCAAAGATAAATTTCCCATTCCGGTGGTTGACGATTTTTTGGACGAACTCAATGGGGCTCAATTCTTCACTAAGTTGGATCTTCGCTCCAGCTACCACCAAATTCGCATGAAGGAAGTCGACATTCCCAAGACGGCTTTCAGAACTCATGAAGGCCATTATGAGTTCCTGGTCATGCCATTTGGTCTCTGTAATGCCCCTTATACTTTTCAGAGTCTTATGAATCACATCCTGAAACCATATCTCAGAAAATTTGTCCTTGTCTTCTTCGATGACATTCTCATCTATAGTGGCACTTGGGCGGCACATCTTCAGCATGTAGATCTACTCTTGCAACTGCTCCGCAAGCATAAATTATTTGTCAAGATGTCTAAGTGTTCGTTTGGCATGGAAGAAGTTGAGTATTTGGGCCACATTGTGGGGCGTGAAGGTGTCAAGGTGGACCCCAAAAAGATCCAGGCAATGCAAGAATGGCCTCAACCTAAGACTTTGAAGAGCTTGAGAGGATTTTTGGGTCTCACAGGCTATTATTGTAAATTTGTCCGCAACTACGGCCGCATAGCGAAGCCCCTCACTCAACTCCTAAAGAAAAATTCCTTCTTCTGGAACGAGGAAGCACAACAGGCATTTACCACTCTCAAAAACACCATGTGTACCACTCCAGTCTTAGCACTACCTGACTTCACCAAATCCTTTGTCATTGAATGTGATGCTTCGGGTACAGGTATTGAGGCAGTCTTAATGCAGGAAGGGCGACCATTGGCCTTCACAAGCCAACAACTCAATGGGAGGAATCTGGGCCAATCTACCTACAAGAAGGAAATGATGGCCATCTTACATGCAGTCGAGACCTGGCGACCTTACTTATTGGGGCGACGTTTCCAAATCCGCACAGATCATCACAGTCTTAAATATTTTTTGGAGCAACGCCTATCCTCCCCACAACAAAATAAATGGTTAGCCAAAATGATGAGATATGATTATGAGATCATTTACAAGAAAGGGAAAGACAACAGTGTAGCAGATGCATTATCGCGCCAATTTGAGGAGGAAAGTACTCTGCTCGCAATTTCCCTTCCCATTCCAGATTGGATTGAAGAGGCTCGCAGGGAATGGTTTTCACACCCAGGACTCTCCCAACTCATTTCTCAATTGCAGGTAGATCCTAATTCCAGCAAGGGCTACTCGTGGCAGAATGATATTCTTCGCTACAAGGACAGAGTTGTAATATCACCAACATCTACCCTCAAAAGTCCCATTTTGGTAAAATTGCACTCATCTCCCATTGCAGGACATTCGGGCTTTCAGAAGACGTATGCTCGCCCCAGAAGATCATTCTTTTGGACAGGTATGAAAAAGGACGTCCTTACTTTCGTAGCCGAATGTGATGTCTGTCAACGCTACAAAGGGGAAACCGTCAACACACCAGGCACATTACAACCATTGCCCATTCCGGCATCAATTTGGACGGAGGTTTCTATGGATTTCATTACAGGTCTTCCAAAGTCAGGGAAAAAGTCAGACATCATGGTGGTTGTGGACCGACTGTCGAAGTATGCTCATTTCTGTGCCCTACCCCACCCGTTTACACCAACCTTGGTTGCTCAATCTTTCATGGATCAGATCTTCAAATTACATGGCATGCCCACTTCTATAGTGTCCGACCGTGACCCGATCTTCACCAGCAATTTTTGGCAAGAACTCTTCAGAATACAAGGCACTCAACTCAAACTCAGTACTTCATATCATCCGCAAACAGATGGTCAAACCGAATCCGTCAACAAATGTCTAGAAACCTACCTTAGGTGTTTCACTTCAGAAAAGCAACACCTTTGGGCACAGTGGTTACCTCTGGCTGAATGGTGGTATAACACCAACTATCATGCCACCACCAAAATGACTCCCTATGAAGCAGTCTATGGTCAACTTCCGCCTTCCCCTACTTCTTATCTCAAGGGATGATCCAAAGTACAAGCAGTGGATCAACTCCTACAACACTGCGCAACCATGCTCGCCCATCTTCGCGAGAATCTTCATCAAGCTCAGAACCGCATGAAGCAACAGGCCGACCAACATGGCTCAGAGCGCCAATATCAAGAAGGGGATCAGGTCTTTTTGAGGCTGCAACCATATAAGCAAACATCACTCAAAGATAAGGGTTGTCAAAAGCTCTCTCCAAAATTCTACGGACCATACCAAGTACTTCAGCACATTGGAGAAGTGGCTTACAAGTTGGCTTTGCCACCTACGGCAAAAATCCATCCAGTTTTCCATGTATCATGCCTCAAGAAAGTTATTGGGAACAATTTCCAAGTTCAAACCAGTCTACCTGAATTAGACGAAGAAGGGTCAATCTGGCTTCAACCCGAACAGGTTCTAGACACACGAGACAAGCACCTGCGCGGCCGCATGATTAAGGAAGTCCTCGTCAAATGGAAAGACACCTCTCCGGAAGATGCAACTTGGGAACTAGCCACTATTCTTCAGCAGTTTCCGCAGCTTCAGCCTTGAGGACAAGGCTAGTCTTAAGGGGGAGGGCATGTTAGGGTCCCACCCTAACCCCCTTATTTATGTCATGGGATCACGTCATAGTCAAGAGTCAATAAAGCCCATATTAATATTTGTAAGTGGTTAACCCGCAATTAATGACGGGACCACAGTTAGTTGCAAATGGGCAGTAGTATTAGATAGATGGTATTAATAAAACCCACGGTATTGGCCTGTGGTATTGCATGTATGAGTCATATATAAAGGATAGAGACTCCCTGCGAGGAGTATCGTGTCTTTTTTTGTAATCAAGCTCTGCTCTATTGGAGGTTGCCCCCTCGAAGAGGCCTGTGAACATTTCTCTCTGAATAATAAAATCATTGCTATTCTGTGTTCTGGGTATATTTTCTTCGCATATTCTGTGTTTTGGGTATCTTTTCTTCGCATATTCTGTGTTTGGGTATTACTTTGCAGGTTAAGAGCATAACAGTTGATGTGCCCAAATATGTCTATAACAAGGGTGACTCACCCTTCCCTGGTGGTGAACACTGGTACAAGATGATTCTCTCTCTTATGGGACAGGATGATTCGCTTTCCTGTGGACAGGATGATTCGCTCTCCTATGAACAAGATGATTTGCTCTCTTGTGGGACAAGATGATTCGCTCTCTTATGGGACAGGATGATTCGCTCTCATGTGTAACAGGATGATTAGTTCTCCTGTGAGGTCTCGATGATGTGTTCTCCCTGACAATTGTGTAGCAAGATGATTAGTTCTCTTGTGAGGACAGGATTGATTAGTTCTCCTGTCAAGGCATCCTACCCATGCAGTCTAGGACTCATGGGAAGTACCTCTCATCTGATCAATGAGCAAGGAAATGAGGATAGGGACCATAGTAGTACCGATGTATGCATTGTTGTATCTACCATACTCCCTATGCTAGGATGACCTTCATTGATCTGGGATCAATGATAATGGTCTGGGACTAGTTGTAGGAATTGTACCCACTATGACACTGACTTCAGGTCAGTTGAGATTGGTCTGGGACCAGTGGTACATACTCTGAGACTTACTTCGGGTCAGTGGAGGACTGGTCTGGGACCAGTGAGAGTGGTACATACTATGACGCTGACTTCAGGTTGGTTGAGACTGGTCTGGGACCAGTGGTACACTCTCTGAGATTGATGATATTGGTCTGGGACCAGTAGTAGGAGTGGTACCCACTATGATGCTGACTTTGGGTCAGTTGAGACTGGTCTGAGACTATTGGTACGCACTCTAAGACTAACTTCAGGTCAGTGGAGAATGGTATGAGACATTCTCAATCAATTCTTCTTCTTCATAGTTCAGCAGAGCTAAGTAGAGCAGAGTAGAGCCAGCAGAGCTGAGCAGAGCCAACAGAGCCGAGCAGAGTAGAGTTGAGCAAAGATGAGCAGAGCAGAGCAGAGCCAGTAGAGCTAAGCAGAGCTGAGCAGAGCCAACAGAGCTAAGCAGAGCCAGCAAGAGCTGAGCAGAGCAGTGAAGGGCACTGATGGCAGAGATAGTACAGTCGGACATATGGATTAGTGGATGGAGTTCTCCCTAGTTGAGAGGGAGTGTTAAGATTGGCAACTAGGGCCAAACTCCATGTGGGTCATCTTATTTATGGTATTGGATCCCTCACATTGAGAGGTGTAGGATTGATCTAAAGATCATCCAATTCCAATAAATATTTATGAAGTTATGAATTTATTTATGTTGTCGGCAGCAACTTGAGTAGGCTTAAAAGCCCAATAGACGTGTCTATTCATCATCCACATTTTAGTATAAATTGGTGAGGACTTGAAGCCATTTTAGACATGTATTCTTGAGGTGATCTCCTCTCCACGTCTTGGGTTTTTGGAGAAGGAGAGAACTAAAGATACACTGGCCCAAGGGTGATGCCCTAACCGCAGGAAGCTGTAGGCATATGAGGATGATCCACGCAGTAGACAGAGACCTAATACGCTGTCCAGAAGTCATATACATAGGCGCACAGGCCCTAATCTACGCAGTTAATGAAGACTCCTTCAACGCAGTCAATGAAGACTCCTTCAATGCAGTCAATGGAGACTCCTACAACACAGTCAATGGAGACATCTAAGCACAGCTAGGAGACCTGTTCTCGCTGTCAAAACGAGACACAGAACTTCGCATTCCTCTCTGAAATATGGGCACATGTATACGCTATAAAGAGAGGAACAGAACTCGGGTTTCATCCTTGTAATTTCATGTGAATATGGGTGCAAAGATCCGCAAGCAAGAAGGGACAGAACTTGCAAATACCTCTGAGATCTTCCCATGTTAGGGCAAGCCGCAGTAAGGTCTGACTGCACCTGGTTTGGGTTTTAGGTGCAGTCACAACATGGAGCAGCGAATGAAACCCTGTATGATGCAGTAAGTTAAAAGCCTCATATCTAAGATCTGAAGGTGGTATTCCTGTATGAAGAAAGCAGAAAAGGGATGTATGTGATCTGGGCATTTCATATCTATCTCGGATAGATGAATCAAGACAATCTTCATATGAGGACACAGAAATCACGTTGGTCTCAAGAATGATATCCCTGTAGCAGACAACAGTACCTCGGACTACCCAAAGCTTCGGTGATGAACACAGTCCTCCTTGGTGGTATTCATCTCCATGAATGGGATCAATGACAGTGTATTCCTGTGGCAAAGAAGATCTATGAAACCCTACAACAGTACTAACTCGGCATAGAAGTATATTACAATGAGAAGACCGGATCTGTCATTCTCAGCATACTTGTTGATTTGGGGTAGCAATGTGATGTTGTATGATGAGAGCAGCATAGCAGTCATTGAGTATACATCAGATGTGTGTAGTGTTGGGTATACGACCAAAGTCCCACATTGATTAGAAGTAGGGAGGATCATGGGTATATAAGGATGGACAAATATCTCCATTGGTATGAGGCCTTTTGGGGTAAAGCCCAAAAACAAATCCATGATGGCTTAGGCCCAAAGTGGACAATATCATACCATTGTGGAGATATGTGGTGTCCAGAGTCCTAACAAGTGGTATCAGAGCCATGCCCCGAAGTTAGCCAAGTGGATGAATCCTCGGAATGCTGAACGAAGGTGGTGGGCCCCGGTAATATCACGATGGGATCCGTGGATGATCTCGGTTAGACAGGCGGTGTGCTCCGGATTCTTCATGGACGTGTCCTGGTCCCAACACGGTGAAGAGGAGTCGACCTGGGATAGAGAAAGCTCTCGAGGCAGGTGGTGCTTCCATGTAAGGCGTGTGCTTCAAACGCATTGGAGTGGAGAATCCTGGTTGGTAGAGAGTGGATGGATGGATAATCGTTTGAGGGGAGGCTCGATGGTCCTTTGTTCGAGGGGAGGATTGTTGGGTATACGACCAAAGTCCCACATTGACTAGAAGTGGGGAGGATCATGGGTATATAAGGATGGACAAATATCTCCATTGGTATGAGGCCTTTTTGGGTAAAGCCCAAAAACAAATCCATGAGGGCTTAGGCCCAAAGTGGACAATATCATACCATTGTGGAGATATGTGGTGTCTAGAGTCCTAACATGTAGATCCATGATGTTGAGAATGGCTCAGTGATATTTGGGTGCAGCACAGCATAATGATATGAGCATGGGCAACATGATGATGAATGAGATCATGAGCATGGGCGGCTTGATGATGAATAAGACCATGGAAGATGCAGCATGATGAACAACATGAAGATGATGGACGAGAGGCAACACTATGATAGGTGAAGCCGTCACCTTGGAAAATTAATTGAAGCAGAATGTCTTCAACTGATCTCATCGTTATAGGAAATGATCTATGCTCAGATATAGATAAGGCAAAGTGTTGACTTCTGATGTAAATGTACTATCTCTCTCACTTTCTCTGCGAAACTTTGAAGAACATAAAAGAATAATTGATCAAGGGTTACCCCACATTGTGGGTCTTGTCCCTGGCTAGCACCACATCTTATGTCCTCTTGTCTTGGCTTGTATTATGCGATTTATATTTATGTTCTATCTGTAGTTTACTTTAACGCTGATGTGATTGCTAACTGTGAAAATTTAAATAAATTTCTCGCATAGAACATACCTAAAATTTAACACAAGCCTAGTCAGTAACAGAGGTTAAAGAGATCTAGAAAAAGGTGAATGAGTTCGCATGGGATTTTGATCATAGGTTGAAATGTTTGCTGCATCAGGCTAATATGAAGATCACAGATTACCAACACAAGGACTGGTATATTTCTTCAATACTCTCCCATTTTATATTTCCACCATCGCAGCAGAAGATTGGAATGCAGGCTAAGGCTTTGGAAAATACTATGAAATTGGAAGCCTCACCTATTCAGGACATGAATATGGGAGTACAACAGATTTAGTCACAGTTGGCTAGTTTTCATATGGAGTTGCAGAGCCTTAAGAAGGGAAAAGAATTCCATAATGAGGTTTGCACAGAAGCTTGGTGTTTAAAATTTAAAGGCCATGGTCATGATAAGGATCATTGCCCAGTGTATCAAAATTACCTAGTTGAGGCGGGGCCTTGTTCCCATAAAGCCTGAGAATACCGTTGGAACAAGTACGGGTGTAGTACCATGGTGTGCTATTTGTCATATTATAGGAAAAAATACTATGGAAAATTTTCATTTGTTGCAGACATTTGTACAGAATCCCCAGTAGTTGTTCTGTAATTTATGTAATTGTTTGGGTCATGATGAGCGCAACTTCTATAGTTATGAACTAATGATGGAAAGAAAGCCAACCTATAGGGTACAAATGGAGGCACGTCCCCAGTATCAAGGTGCAACTGTAGCGCGAGAAGGATTCCAAGGACGAGGAAGAGGAGGAGGAGAAGCTGGAAGAGGCCGAGGCTAGATCATCTGTTACAATTGTGGGGAACTAGGTCACTTCGCGTGAGATTCTCATAATCCAACGCACCCCTCATAACAATATTGCTGACAATTTGACCATGTCATAGAAGATTGTCCTGTGTCCATCATCAAGATGCAAGAAAAGAAGACCCGGACTTAGAAACCTACATAGAACATCCAGATGATGAGATCTGAGTCACAAGAAGACAAACCCAGTGTTAATATTGTTACGTTAAGCGGTATATATACTGGAGAGGATAATGGAAAACAACTAGAGGAAAATGTATGGGTTCGCAAGGCTTCTGACAAGGAGGTGGGTTTCGATGTGAATAAAGTAAATGAAACATTTATGGAAACAAAAAGGAGCTTTGAGGATGTAGGACCTTCTACATCAAGGACTCAAAGTATGTGCATGGGGCAAACTGAAGACGTCAGTACTATACAGGAGGCAAACCCCTCATTCTTATCATCATTTTAGAAACCTACATGAAGCTCCTAAGGGATAAGAAGGCAGTAGAGGGACTACATGATTTAATAGGTAACTATACTGGCAAGAATAAGTCACTACCAGAACAACATGTGGTACATAAGGTGGAAAAAAGTAAGAGAAGGACTGGTCGCAAAATGAGATTGACTATCGAGATTGGAGAATTCGAAATGGATCAGGTAATCCTTGATCTGGGGTTTGATGCAAATGTTCTGCCAAGGAAAACATGGGAGAGAATGGGAATACCAACACTACAATGGTCCCTGCTCCAGCTAATAATGGTGAATCAACAAAAGATTATTCCTATGGGGTGCCTACATGGGGTGACCATGGATATTGAATGAGCGTGCACCATAGTCAACTTTGAAGTGATTGAAATCATGGATGACAACAACCCATACCCAATGCTGCTTGGAATTGATTTGGAATTTGATATGAATGTAGTCATCAACCTTAAGAAGAGTAGTATTACCTTTGAAAAGAAGGAACTAAGGGTTATTGTTCCATTGGATCCAGCCAAGCATGCATGCTATACTGAACCAGTGTGTGATTATGATGAGGAGGACGATATTGAGCAGATCTGTAAGATGGCTTCATGGGATGACGATTGGATTAACCCTGCGGCGGATGGAAGAATCACCTGGGAGAATGAAAACTTGTATAATTTATATTCAGATGAGGAACTCGAAACTTGGCAAAACAGGCTACATGAGGTATGATCGTCGTTGCGATGCAATAGTCTTACAAATCCACTCTGATGTATATTCACTGAGGTACGCAACTTACCGTATTATGATGGTTTATAAGATGTCAATTTATTTCTAGATAAATTTAAAAGGGATGTATCAGAGGAACATCGGTTCCAAGCACTAGACATTGCGCTGCGGGCTACGCCTACGCAACGGTGGGGTATGCACAAGAAAAACTTTGTAGATTGGAAGGAATATCGACAGATGATGAAGTTGTGGTTTGGGTATGCCAATACTCACATTAAGGAGAAGTATATAGGTAAGGATGCTCCGCACAAGCATCTGGCTCAATGGATGAAAGCGTGGGGAGAAGAATCAAAGATAGAATGGGTTCACATATTCTGCCACACTTTGGGTACGATTCCATTGAGCCGGTATCTAGAAACGGAGCTGTGACATAGAACCACAGAATGGGATGTTCTGAAAGAAAGTTTTCTACTAATGTTCAGCTTTGAAGATCGATTTTAGTGTATTGACGAAGCATTACAATAGATTGAAGGTGTAATATTCATAATTCCAGAAGAACAAGTCACATGGGTACAACCAAACTAGAGTACGTAGCCACGCCATGCACTCGAATGTTACAATGTGACCATTGATGAAGGTGAAGAAGACCCTAGGAACATCAATATTCCTGAGTCAAAAGGATAGCATGAAGTCACTAGGCCTCAGGAAGAAGTTCCAGATATCTCAAAGCCCTTGAAGACTAAGCAGGTGAATATTGGATCAGAAGAGAAACTAACATTCACAAACACAGGCGATTATTGGGACGAATACACAATAGATAAGGTTGCAGAGTTATTGCGGGCGTATCAGAAATTGTTTCCCACTAATTTATCTTATCTCAAAGGGATAGTAGGGGATATGGGTGTCATGAAGATCAATTTGAATCCAGATGCAAAGCTAGTGAAGCAGCTCCCCTATCATTTGAATCTTGAGTACAAGGAAAAAGTGCACAAAGATTTAGATAAGATGCTTGTCGTAGGAATTATTGAAGCTGTCGAAGAATCGTACTGGGTTAGTCCTATGGTGGTTTAGGAGAAAAATATGAAGGGTGACATTCGAATCTGCGTAGATTTAAGAAAGTTGAATGATGATTGTGTCCATGATCCTTTTCCTACACCATTCACAAATGAATTATTGGAGAATGTTGGAGGTTAGGAAGACTATTCATTTAATAATGGGTTCTATGGGTACCATTAGATTGAAATCGCACCGAAGGACGGGAGTAAGACAACCTTCACAACTGAATAGGGATATTTCTAGTATACTATTTTTCCTTTCCAACTTAAAAATGCCCCCACAATTTTCTCTAGGGTGGTAGTCGCAGCTTTCAAAGAATTTATTCATAAGTTTTTGGAGGTTTATTTTGATGATTAGACAATGTTTGCGTTAATAAAGAAACATGTTGCTAGTCTTCGCCTCATGCTAGACACTTATCAAAAGTATCAAACATCCCTTAATATGAAGAAATGTATATTCTACGTATCGTATGGGATACTCTTGGGTCATGTAGTCTGCAAGCAGGGATTGATGGTAGACCTTGCCAAAATTGCACTAATTATCAATTTGGAGCCTTCGAAGAATGTCAAACAACTACTTGCAATGTTGGGCCATACAAGATATTATAGGAAGTTCATTAAGGTGTATGCGCAGATAATTGTGCCCATGGAAAAATTGCTGAAAAATGATGCAACGTTTTGTTGGGACGAGGATTTCCAGAAAACCTTGGATGTCTTAAAGGAAATGATGGTCAATGTGACTATCCTAGTGTTCCTCAGCTAGAAGAAGGAATTCCACATGCATGTAGATGCTTCCTGCATAGCACTAGGATATTTGCTAACCCAACCAAGTGAAGGTGATATTGACCACCTGATAGAATTTTCAAGCAGGAAGTTATCAAAGCCAAAAAAGAATTATTCGATCATAGAGCGCAAAGGATTAGCAATGGTATATGCACTCTAAAAGTTCACACACTATCTGTTGGGTGAGAACTTCAAAATGTATACAAACCATTCTTCTTTGAATTACTTGGTCAACAAGCCTTTGTTGGGGGGGAATATTTGTAGTTGGTTGCTGCTCTTTGAGGAATATGACTTTGATGTGATTGTGAAGCCCGAGCGACTGAATGATGGACCAGATCACCTCTCGCCGATTGAGAATGTTGATGAACTTACAAATTTGGAGGAAGGATTACTTGATGTGCATATCGTTGATGACCATTTTGTAGACATAATCCAGTTCTTATCTAGGTACCGCTCTGGAAGGGTACACTACACAGGAAGAGAAAAAATTGTGGTCAGAGTTGTCGATTTATCTATTATCGCGGGGCACTTATATAAAATAGGTTCTGATGAAATATTACAAAGGTATGTCCCGGAGTATGAATGACAAAGTATCCTTTCTAAAGCACATCAAGGGGTTGCGAGAGGACATTATGCAGGACGAGCAACTGTGCAAAATATTTTACGATCAGGACTATGGTGGCCGACTATGCATAAGGATTCTAAGGCTTATTGCAGGGAATGTGATGTATGTTAGAGAATGGGGAGACTGTCGCAAAGGGTGAATTTCCCTTGAACCCGCAAGTGTCACAACAAGCATTTGATAAGTGGGTGACAGACTTTGTATGACCAATTTAGCTACTGGGAAAGAAGACAAGTGCCAGATACTTGATTACAATGACTGACTATTTAAATAGGTGGGTTGAGGCCCAAACTATGAAGGATTGTAGCGTGGCCATAGCTGTGAAGTTAATTTTTCAAAACATCTTGTCTTGGTTTGGTTGCCCAAAAATCGTAATGAGTGATAGTAGTTCGCACTTCTTAAATGAAACAATTGATTCTTTGCTCAAAGAGTTCCAGATGTATCACTAGAAGAGTATGATGTATCATCCTCAAGCGAATGGCACAGTAGAAGCATTTAAAAAAATCCTAGAGAACTCATTAACGAAGATTTGCAATGCAAAGTGAAATGATTGGGATGTGCACATACCAGCTATTCTTTAGGCGTATAGAACAACCTGCAAAACATTGACTGGACAAACATCGTTCAGACTAGTTTATTGACAAGAAGCTGTAATGTCGATGGAGTACATAGTGCCTAGTTTACAAATTGCTGCAGTCATAGACATGGTCGATCGTGATACCATGGGAGAATGGTTCGCATAGCTCGTTGAGCTGGAGGAAGATTGCTTCTTGGCGGAATTTCATCAACAAGTGCAGAAGGATCGTGAAAGGCATGGCATGATCACCATATCAAACATCACACCTTTAAGAGTGGAGATTTGGTATTTCTATATGATAGTAAGTTCACGAAATTTCTGGGGAAGTTCGAGATGCATTACCTGGGGCCATATATTATTAAGGAGATTATGGATGGAGGCGTAGTTTAGTTCGCGAAGCTGAATGGGGAATTGTTTCCGGGAAAGGTCAATGGGAGTCAGTTAAAATTGTACAGGGGTGATCCTACCCCTGCGCAATGACTATATGGATGCGGGATAGTCTTAGTACTCTAGGAAGTTGCAAGGGAGTGTGGGACTATAAACTACACTACTAGAAGGATGGTTGCGCGAAGGGATTGGGTTGCATGATGAGTCAAGGGAAGGTGCAAAGGAGAGCTGCGATGAAGGAACTGTGCTAAGATGGTGGGTCCCACACAGCCTGGCTAGAAAGTGACCATTGGAAGCACTGTAGCTGATGGGATGGTGATTTTTCTGTTAAAGGGAGCAGGGTAGAGCATTTAAAATGCATATATTTGGAAATATGCCACCAAAAAATGCATTAATGATAGGGATTTGGAGGGAACGAATGGATTTGAATTCAAATTGAGCTATAAATATGGCATGTTGCTCCACATTTAAACACTATGCTTCCTAAGAATTTTCTTTAAGCTTTTGCGCCTTAGTTTTTACCAAGAGAAGTGTTGTATGTCTAACAGGGATTGGGAAAGAATTAAGGTGCAGATTTCACAGCAGGGCTTCGAAAATTTAATAGATTGGTAGCACAAGATATTCAACGAGAGAACGATTGCAACTAGACCTGAGATGTAGCCGGCCCAACCTATACCTACAGGGTTGCCTACTACAGCCCCTAGTCACCAAGGCCTAAGCCATATGCTTCCACGACAGGAGATAAGAAGTAGAAGAAGCCTCAGCAAGCACTAGTGTGGCAATTTCCACAAAAAATTCAATAGAATTCCTCGAGAAGGGAAAGTAGGATAGGTCCAAACAACTGAAAGAGAACCTGGACCTGGATGAGGAAGAACTGCGTGGAGGAATAGAGGAGATTGATGCAGAGGAGACTGAACCAATAACTCAGCTACCACCATATATACCATCGAAGAAAGCCATGGCTAAGGTGCTCAAAGATCCACACATAGCGAAGTTCATGGTCTCTACACCTTTGGTGCCAGAGACTTTGTCATTTGAGGGAAATTTTCTGGCCCAGATACCATATTTAAAAATAGAGGATTGGGATTTGGGTGACCATGCAAAGTTCTCGCAGCTGGAAACAACCAAATACCTGAAGAAGGTATATTATGAAGAATCAAAGGTCACCCGATTAGAACCAATGAAGTGGGTAGATGGAGTTGAGCATGCGGGGCTCTTGAACATGTTGTGAGTACCGCATTTTAGTTGAAGCACTATCAACACAGTCTGCGTGCGTTAACTTTTGATGCTAGTTGATTATGGGTGCCTCTAGTTAGGAGGGCCCATCCCCATCACTGACATGCTAATCCATAGAATAACATTATTGTCATACCAAGGAGTGGACCCTACGGAGGTATTTGTCAGAAAATCGAAGGAGAAAAAGTTGACAGACCAGATGAAGAGTGATTTTGGTCTGGTGAAGAAGTCACGTAGATATTCCATTCATTCAATCTCTGATAGTGCGGTGTAGTTTTCTACACAAATTTTGGCTGGAAAAATCATGTGGAGGTGTTGTGCGGATGAAGTACCGACATCAATAGTTTCTTTAGCTTCGCAGTGCGCCAAGGGAGTCCAATACAACTGGGCTCAACACTTGTGTCACAAATTTTTGGAAGATTGCAGAGAGGCCCAGGATGAGGAAAGGCATTCCACTACACATGGTTGATGTTGCTAATCATGTTGGTGGCATGGAGGAAACCAAAGAATAGTAAGTTCCCTCAGAATTATTCAGATATACCTGAGGCCGTGAAATTCACGTCATTGTGGGTGACTAAAGACCCCAAGTGTGTCATGGAGGTGAAAATATTTTGGGTGTTATTTGAGTCTGAACTAAGAATGGTGATTAACCAATGGCCAAGGTTATCACCAATTTTTCATGTGTAGTACAATAATGTTGCAGATTTCAGGGCATATTTTCATTATCTGCACATTCGCGCAAAGAAAGGTACCAAGGGAACATCTCACAAGTTTCCATACTTGGTCATTGAGGATGATATTCTGGGGGTTGTTAGAAAATGGCCAAGTGACTGGCTCACCCCTTTTGATGTGGGCGCAGGTACCAGGAAGACTACTGAAGGAGCAGCAACACAGACTACAACAATGACCACAGTAGCGAAGGAAAAGAAGAAGGAAGCACATAAGGCTTCCGCTAAAGAGAAGGTCGCAGAAAAATAAAAGGCTATGAAATAGAAAGAAGTTGTTGCAAAGGATAAAGAAGTTTCTTACAAGGAAAAAGAAGCAGCAAAAGAAAAGATTATGTCGCAGGCTAGCATTGGCCTCGACAAGTCAGATATAGAGTGCACCCATGTGGAGGGTGAGACATAAGAAGAAGGGGAAGGGGGCATAGTTATGGCATCCCCCTTCATTGTCAAAAAGAGGATGAAGAGGGGTTCGACAGGGCCATGCAAGGAGAAAAAATCGAATAAATCTACCAGCACGATGCCTTTGGTCCTCACGGAGGGGGACTTATAAAAAATTGGAGATGTGGTTTGTGACGCAACATAAACCATCTAGAACCACATCGAAGACCAATATCATCAGACATTGGATAAAGTGCACAAGGCCTGAGGGAGTTACAAGTCTAGAATAACCTCATTCAAGCGAGTGTGAGATAGGCAAGCCTAAAGAAAGTGAGCCTGAAACAAACGATTAGGTTGGCCTAGTTGCAAAACTCATCTCAAACCTTCGCATATTGTAGATACCAGAGGGGTACCTGTATGTTGACTCAATAGAAGGTAGGGCACACCTCCTACACATGAATGATTTGAGTCTGAATCTAGAGGTGCTTCCTATTCAGAAACTGCATGAGCTCCATCAAGGGCTATCAGATGAGCTCAGAATTCAGGAACAATGTGCATTGCCGATCATCAACGATGTCAAAACCAATAATATACAGATGTTCGAGGAAAAGGTGCAGGCCTTGAAGGAAAGAGAGGAAGTAATGGCACAAAGTTAGTAGCTAGAAGCAGCAAGTGTGCAGGCCTGCAATGAGCTTACCGTGCTCCAGATTCCAGCAGAAGTAGCCTCTACAGAAAAGATTCAGGAGATAGCTGCCGCAGTAAAGGAGTCAAAGGCAGAAATTGGAAAAGTTATATTTGATTTGCAGCTCCAAATCTCTAAACTACAAATTAAATTGCAGCAAACAACTCTTCTAGAAGTCAGAGAGCAATGCGAAGCTGTTATCAAAGAAGAGATGGCTACCTTGGAAGCTACAGTCAAGGGCTACACTCACTTGTTTGAACAAGCCATGGAACTATTGACCTTGCTGCAAGAGGATCCAACTCTGGAGAACATTGAAGCTAATATCTGAAAAAAGAAGACGTAGTTCGATGACATAAGGTCTACAACGTGAACCTTAGCTCTAGTTCAAAGGTTCACCAGGTCACAGGAGGGCAAGCTCATCCAGAGTGATATTGATGCACTGCGTCACATGGAAGCAATCATATCTTCAAGGATGCCAACCTGGGAAGATGAAGAAAGTCAGTTAACTATGTCTATGCAAAGCAAGTCTAAAGCAATGCAATAGACATAAAGAACCATGGGCCTTGCAGTCAAAGGCCAAACAACAGAAAATTTGGTTAAGGAAGTCCGTCGGGCCGTTGCACAGGGGACAACAAACCTCTAATTTTTGAAGATAGATTTTAGTGAGTTGTAGGTGAAGATCGATGCAGCACTAGCAGAGTGACTTGAGGACGAGTAGCAACTTTGTGTTGCGGGCTTGTTGGGACAAGGTCCCCTTGTGTCAATTTTGTAATAGTTTTTTTTATCTTTGTAAAGTCTCCACATTCTAAGGAGCGGAGCCTGAAGGTCATTATAAGTCAAAGGGGCTTTAGGAAGGTCAAATCCCCTTAGTTTATTAGAAGTTAAGTAGTTCTGTGACTTTCCCATGGTTCACGGACCATGGTATTGTAAAGAATATGATATAAAAGAGTCATATGAGGTCATAAGAGAAAGAAATTCATTGAATATCTAGGTATGAGAAAGTGATCTAACTTAGAGGAGTTTGTTTTCGATACTTAGGCGAAGGGGAAGGCTCCTGCAACTGTGTGCGCGAAGACCTTGGTAACTAATCAACTGAGTGCATGGGCCCCTGCAGCTATCTGCGCATGGAAGAAAGAGTCTGTAACAAAAGGATTGAACATAATAAAGACTATTTAGAGAAAAATCAGTGTATCTGTGTGTTAATCTTTACTTCTGCATTTTCTATATATTCGTTGTGTTATTGCATTTATCATAAGGAACACTTAATTGATGTGTGAAAGTAGTAGATTTGTTATTTTACTTGATGTTATGAATGCTTAATGCTATTGGTGCATAGTTAGAATTTGTTTTCTGTAAGTTACTATAATTTCCACATTTCAAGGGTTAGGGTTCGCGAAGGTCAGAATAATGCCCTAGAAGTAATAGAAACCCATCGCATAGACCTCTAGAAGTAGAAACATGGTTCTGTCATTCCCTAATACTGCCTCGGGTGAGACTGCAACCTACGCTATGCAGGTTGTTGCTGAAAGGGCCGACAGTGGAGGGTTTTGTGGGTTGGTGTAGCTTAATTTGAACCTCATACCAGACCCCCTTAAGCCAACAAGTAGGCATAGCAGAAAGCTATAGAAGAATGCATATGCCAAGAAGTGGCCTACCACAATGTGGAAGAAGAAAGAGAAGCAACAAGTGAAGTGTGGAATTTATTTATGCATGTTTGAGGAAGATAATGAATGATGGTACATATATAGAGGATGTTCCCATCATATGTCAGGGGACCAAAGCAGATATTTCTTGAAGAAAATAAAATATGGCCATGTTATTCTTGGAGACAATACACATATTAAGGTGTAGACAAGGCCAATCTTAGTGACAACAATAAAAATGAAGATAATGTGTTGTTGGTTGATGGCCTTGAGAACAATATATTGAGTGTGAGCTAGATGATTGATGGAGGAAAGGAGGTGATTTTCAACTCCAAAGGTTGCAACATCCAGAAAGAAGGGTCAAAGAGGTCGATTACAAAAGGATTCATGACACTAGACAATGTGTACGTAATGAAGCTGGGAAGAGTGAGAAAAAGTAAGAGATCGAAGATAATCTCTTCCTCTTTAGGTCTCGAGTAGGAGAATTTGATCCCCACTACAATCCATTGTTTTCATATTTATTCGCAAAGGGTGCAGAAGAGCAATGTAAGGTCTCCATGGTCTTAGGGGGAGTGTACGATAGCAACATGGAAGCTTTAGGAAGGTATGAAGGAAAGTTGTAGCAAAAAATGGATGATGTGATTGAGATCCTACTAGCATGACCAAGTTTGCAAGATCTCCAACAAATGAAGAAGGTATATGAGCTCAATGGGATTTGTGCATGGTACTAGGATTTCAGGGGTTTATATCATTTTTACCTTACTTTAACTCATTTTTTTGTAGTATCTCCATATATTGTACACATGATTGAAAAATAATATGGGTCATCCACGTGCATGAACTTGATTATATTTGACATCGTGGTTGTATAGCTCTTGGTTGAGGTATCCATAGGACCACGTCATTTGCGTAAGCCATGCATGTTCATGTATCTCTCTTGGTCTGCTAGTTGAGTAACCCCAATATGAGTCATGTATGCAAGAGAGGGTTATTTGGAATACACATTAGTGAGTATTTTAAATCAGCATTATATGCATCCTTGAGTGTTAAATCTATCCTTGTATCATTGTTGCCTTCATCATTTAGTTGGTTGTGTAATCATTGTCCTAGCCATGAGTTTTGGCATGCATGAATTAACTCATCTATTTCATCCATGTACTATCATTGATATTTCCTTGTATTATCATTATAAGCCTTGTACTTCCATATGTTTCATTTATCATGGCTTGTTGTAAATACTTGTTGTAGCCTCTCGCATGTGCCTAGGAGGCAAAGGCAACATCATAATTCATTAATAATAGCCTTGATAATTTATTGCAGGCCTAATACACGTTCAGGGGGAGCATGTTTAGTAAGAAGAAGGTCATGGTGTTGGCCTTGTTGTCATGATGTCATGATGTCACATTGTTGCAGGAGTCGCAACTATGAGTAGCGAATTTATTTCGTTTCTAATGTTTATTTGCGAATGTTGCAGTTGATTATATTTCATCGTGGGAAAATTGGTATCAGTATATTGGTGTCAACGTGGTGATTTATAGAGGATTGGTCACCCTTTTCCATTGATTTTAAAGAGGGAGAGTGAGACAACCACCAGTGGAGAGTGAGACCAGCTAGCTAAATGGGATTATAAATCAATAAAGAAGACTGCATATTGGTGGTGTGGTTGTAGGTTTCCATCAATGATAAAGGGGGAGATTGTTGGAAGCATGGTGTAGGCATTGATTTCAACCATAGAGCTTGTTGTGTTAGCATTGATTTCAACATGGTTTGGGTTGATGTTCTCTGGTGCTTAGCATGTTACAAAGGTGTCTGAGGAAGTGATGGTGCAGGTAATTTTAGTTATGGGTGGTAGATTTGGTTTTCCCCAATTTTATGTACAAACATTGTTAAATCATAACATATTAGCATTTGTAATCCCTGCCACCAAGATTTCCAATTCAGTATATGCACTCATATCCCAGATAATCAATGTTGAATAGAAATTTTCATTTGTAGGTGGAGAAAAGGGAAAACCATGGGCTAAAATGGTGAATTTATGATGGATTGGAAGTGATCTCAACATTTGATGTAGTCACACTTAACTCATTTTGATCTGGTCTCAAAATATAATGAACGCATTATGCATTGATTTGGTCCTCCACATAGTGATTGATTCAATCATCACAAGGTAATGGAACAAAATTAATGAATGGTGAAGTGCTCGATCATTTTGGTCATGGTTTATGTCTTCCAGTGGTGTAAATGTATTAAATATATAATTTTTGATCTAGTCAGTGTGTTGTTCTTGGTCCGATTTGGCATTTGAAAATAAATTTAAGTTTATCTTATTATGGATTGACTAGGGTTGATCAGTCAAATATAGGCACCAATATGTTGTATGCTCCGAGAAAAGTCATGTTGGGTTGTGTTATATTCCTTCCACATAGTTAATAGGGGGTTTGAAGGGCACCCGTAACCCCACTTTATGGGGTCCGGGGCAGCGCCCCGGAAAATTTTGGTTTGGACCCTATGTTAGGTTGGGCAGACCCACCTATAGTTTTGTGCATGATTTTTGCACATGTTTTTTGGACGCGATGGCTTTCGGTCCATGTTATTGGCTGCGATGGTTTTCGGTCCATGGTATTGGACGCAATGGTTTTCGGTCCATGGTATTGGATGCTTCGGCATGTATAAATATGTATTGTAACATTGAAAGGAACATAATGAAATATCAAGCTGGTAGTCCCGGTTTTGGGATCCAGGGGAAAATCTCTATGTATATGTGTTTATGTGTTATGATCTTGCATTTTTTACTTTTTGTGTTTTAGAATTCGTATGCAGGTAATTTTTGCACGGGGTTAAAACCTACATTTGGTATCAGAGCAGATTTGGCTTCAAGGGGATGCCTTTGTTGCTGAGGGGTTTCGCTCAGGCTTGTGGTAGACCCTATTCAGTGGGAAATCTGCGAGATCGATTCTAGTGGTGAAAGAAGATGGCAAGCAGTGGAAAGATAGAGATCAAGAAATTTAATGGTTAGATTTTTGAGTTGTGGAAACTGAAGATGGAGGATTTGTTGGTGGATAAAGATCAGTGGATTGCGGTAGATCCAGGTACTAAACCAACAGGATTGTCCGATGAAGAATGGAATAAGTTGGATCGGAAGGCAAAGAGCACAATACGATTATGTGTCTCAGATTCAGTATTGTTGAATGTATCAGGTGAAGCTATGGTGAAGGCTTTGTGGGACAAGTTAGGGACCTTGTACCAATCTAAGTCTCTGGTGAATAAACTGTTCCTGCGAAAAAATTTGTATAACCTGAGGATGAAAGATGGAGACTCGGTGATAGAGCATCTGAATGCATTTAATAATGTGGTAAGTCATTTAGCATCTGTTGATATTAAAATTTCAGATGAAGATAAGTGCATCAGTTTGTTGTGTTCTCTACCAAATTCGTGGGATATTCTAGTTATTGCAATAGGTAGCAATGCAACTGCCTTGCAATTTGATGAAATAGTCTTAGCCTTGCTGACAGAGGAGATGAGACGGAAAAATATGGAGAGCTAGAATGGTGATGCCTTGTCTATACGAGGATGGTCCCAGAACAGAAACAAAAATAAGTCATCGAGTGGGAGATCTAAATCTCCAGGAAAACCTGTAAAGGTGGCATGCTGGAAATGCAAAAAGGAAGGCCACTTCAAAAGGGACTGTAAATCTAAAGCTCCTGACAAAGGAAAGGGATCTGATGAGGCTCCTTCTGCAGAGGTGAAAACCACCTCAGATGAAGGTGGGGATGTGTACTTGGCTTCTTCAAGTACACATGTAGATCATGATGCATGGTTGATTGACTCAGGTGCATCCTTTCACTTCACTCCCCATAGAGAGTGGTTCTGCGAGTATGAGAAATATGATGGTGGTGATGTCTTCTTGGGGGATGACAAGAAGGCTAAAATCATTGGTCGCGGAAAGGTAAAGTTGAAGTTGCAAGGTGGAAGAGTTAGAACACTTCTGGGTGTTCTACATATTCCTGCATTGGCCAGAAATCTAATTTCTGTAAGCAAGCTAGATGATGCAGGTGTAAAAACAGTGTTCGAGAAGGATACCTGCAAGATGGTTCGGGGAGCACTGGTATTGATGTGGGGAGTTTGGATTGGAACTCTGTACAAGCTGCAAGGTAGCACGGTTGTTGATGGGTGCAACAGTTCTGTGGTTCCTGAAAGTGGAGTAGAAAATCTAGTGGTCTCTAGAGAGAAGACCATGTTGTGGCATCAAAGGCTTGGACATATTGGAGAGAAAGGCCTTCGAATACTTCATAGTAAAGGTATGGTAGAAGGTATGAGTAATAGCTCTCTGGATTTTTATTTATGTGAAAATTGTGTATATGGGAAGCAGAATCGGGTGAGTTTCCCCTCTGGTAGTAAGAGGGTGAAACATATATTAGAACTTGTGCACAGTGATGTGTTTGGACCTGTGAAGGTTCCATCACTGGGTAAGTCTATGTACTATGTATTATTTATAGATGACTTCTCAAAGAATACATGGATATATTTCCTTAAGAAGAAATCTGAAGTCTTTGACAGGTTTAAAGAATTTAAGGATCTGGTGGAAAACCAGATAGAGAAGAAGATAAAGGTGCAAAGGACAAATAATGGTGGAGAGTTTTGCAGCAAGGAATTTGAAGAATTATGTAAGAAGTGTGGTATATCATGGCAGAAGACTACTCCATATACACCTCAGCAAAATGGATTTGTAGAAAGAATGAACAAGACGTTGATGGAAAGGGGAAGAAGCATGCTCAGTGGTGCCGGGTTAGGATAGGAATTCTGGGCAAAGGCAGTGGATACTGCATGTTACCTGGTCAACACGTCACCTTCATCAGTGTTGGAGGATAAGACTCCACAAGAGGTATGGACTGGTAAGAAACCCTCTCTTTCACATCTAAGGGTATTTGGATGTGATGCATATGTACATGTTCCAAAGGAGAAAAGAACCAAGTTGGATAGTAAATCTAAAAAGTGCATATTTATTGGGTATAAGGATGGTTTAAAGAGTTATAAGCTTTGGAACCTAGTAACAAGGAAGGTTGTATACAACCACATGAAGTCCAACCAAAGGAACCTGAGAAGATAGAGTTTGAGCTAAAGGAGGAAGAATCAGACTCTACAGCAGAGGAGGAATCAGAAGATGAAGAGCCACAAACTCTGGCTGTGAGAAGATCAGTTTGAGAAAGAAGGAAACCAGAAAGGTATAGTCCATCTGCTTTCTATTCAAATTTTTCTTTGTCTATTACTGATGATGATCCCAGAACTGTGAAGGAAGCAATGGATTCAGAGGATGGAAAACTCTGGAAAGAGGCCATGGTTGATGAAATGGCATCTTTGCACAAAAATGAGGCTTGGGATCTAGTGGAGTTGTCGACTGGAAGGAAACCCATTGGCAGCAAATGAGTGTTCAAAATGAAGACAAAATGCAGAAGGAAAATTGGAGACATACAAAGCTCTGTTGGTAGCAAAAGGTTATTCCCAGGTGCCGAGAATTGATTTTGGTGATATTTTTTCTCCTGTTGCCAAGGTAACTTCTATTAGATTAATTTTATCTGTTGCTGCTGCTTTTGATTTTGAGGTAGAACAGATGGATGTGAAGACAACATTTCTTCACGGGGATCTGGAAGAGGAAATCTACATGAAGCAACCTGAAGGCTTTGCGGTGAAGGGTAAGAAAGAACTGGTATGCAAGTTAAAGAAGTCTTTGTATGGGTTAAAATAGTCACAAAGGATGTGGTATCAGAAATTTGATACATTTATACGGGGACTTGGCTTTAGTAGAAGCAAAGTAGATCACTATGTGTATTTTAAATTAATTGGTGACCATGTTATTTATCTGGTCTTGTATGTGGATGATATGTTGCTGGTTGGAAATGACAAAGAAATTATCCAGGATTTGAAGACCCAATTGTCCTCCAAATTCGACATGAAAGATCTTAGTGTTGCAAACTATATTTTGGGAATGGAAATTAAAAGAGATTGGGAAAAGAGGAAGCTCTGGTTCAACCAGAGGAAGTATGTTGAGACAATACTGCAGAGGTTTAATATGCAGGATAGTAAACCGGTGAAGGTTTCTATTCTTGTAGGTGTGAGGTTAATTGTTGAACAGTGTCCGAAGACACAAGAAGAGGAAGAGGACATGTCCCGTGTTCCATATGCAAGTGCAGTCGATAGCTAGATGTATGAAATGGTCTATACTAGACTAGACATTGCACATGCAATGGGAGTATTGAGCAGGTTTGTGTCAAAACCAGGAAAGGAGCATTGGAAAACAGTGAAGTGGGTTTTCAGGTATTTGCGTGGCACTAGTGATTATGGTTTGTGCTACCAAGGAAAACCAGGATTGGACAGAGTGTTAGATATTTGTGGCTTTGTTGATGCAGACTGGGCTGGAAATCTGGATCAGAGAAGATCTACAAGTGGGTATGTGTTTAACCTATTTGGAGGAGCAATCAGTTGGATGAGTAAGAAACAATCTGTAGTGGCACTATCAACTACAAAGGCAGAATACATGGCAGCCACTCATGCAAGCAAGGAAGCAGTTTGGTTGCAGAGATTGTGTTCAAGTATGGGGTTAGTACAGGAAGCTATAAGGATAGACTGTGACAGCCAAAGTGCAATTTTCTTGGCAAAGAACCCTGCATTTCATTCAAAGACAAAGCACATTGATGTTAAGTATCACTTTGTGAGGGATATGATAGAAGACAAAAAGGTGTTGCTAGTAAAGGTGTACAATTTGAAGAATACTGCAGATGCATTGACAAAATCTGTGAGCTCTAAGAAGTTCTCTTGGTGTAGAGAGACAATGGGCATTTTAGGGCTGGGAAAATGACCAAGCTCTCTTGTGGCCCCCTGTGGAAAGAAAACAACAAGTGGGAGAATGTTGGGTTGTGTTATATTCTTTCCACGTAATTAATAGGGGGTTTGAAGGGCACCCGTAACCCCACTTTATGGGGTCCGGGGCAGCGCCCCGTAATATTTTGGTTTTGGACCCTATTTTAGGTTGGGCGGACCCACCTAGGTTTTATGCATGATTTTCGCACATGTTTTTTGGACGCGATGGTTTTCGGTCCATGGCATTGGATGCGACGGTTTCTGGTCCATGGTATTGGACGCGATGGTTTTCGGTCCATGGTATTGGATGCTTCAGCATGTATAAATATGTATTGTAACATTGAAAGTAACATAATGAAAAATCAAGCTGGTAGTATCTAGGGGAAAATCTCTATGTATATGTGTTTTATGTGTTATGATCTCGCATTGTTTATTTTTTGTGTTTTATAATTCGTATGCAGGTAATTTTTGTACGGGGTTAAAACCTACAAGTCAGTGGGTGATTTGGGTGCAATGGAAATTCCTATGAGAAGAGAACATGTCCGCATTTTTGAATTATAACACCTTGATATCGATGTTTTATAAGACATGTAAAGCTTTGGCATCTCCTATATGGTGCGATGATAGTTTGTAATAACATAATGGCATTACATTGATGAAAATATAGAGTGTGTGTGCATCAGAAGACAATGGAGATAATCATCAAGTGTTCTATGTGTTGTTGAGCAATTGGAGGATGAGAAAAAATGTGCTCTTGAGAAAATGTATACCCTTGTAGAATGATATTGAACCTATTTCTACATTATATGTGATCCAAAGTGATTAGAAAGCAATTGTATACATCCACGATGGAGTAAAGAGGATTGGTCGTCTGCAGTTATAGTGTGAATCGTAGCCTGTGCATTGAGACTAGCGCAATAGTAACTGAAGTGTGCACTAAGCTGTGAGGCAGATAAAATTGTGTGTTGTAGAATGTTGTGTGAATTGAGGAAGTGTGTATGTATGGGACAATGATGTAATGAAGACTAGAATGCATTCTTGTCGGTTGAGTGATTGAGGATTTTTTTGGTGTGTTCAACCTATGACTAAGAAAAGGGTTTTGAAGAAAAGCTTATACACTTGTACATATGTTGTTATGAACCTTATAATGCCTCAAGCTTTTATGTATTGTCAAGTATATGGGTGAATGTTTCCTTCTATTGAGTATCAACAAAGAGAATGTGCTAATGCTCCAAGAGTTGTAAGGTATTGTTGTTGTTAGGGTGTGTGGTTATGTGTCATGTGGTTATGTGGTTATGTGTCACATGGTTGTTTCTTCGATAGTCGTGTGGTCACAGAAACATCCAATCAACACCTCAAGACATGCACTTGCTTGAGCAACGCTACAAATATTGATATGAGGGGAAGGCAAATTCGATCCTTGAGCCCCAAGAAGACTTAAATGCAAGGAATTAGTAGCTCTCAACTCATTTATGAGGTGGATCACCACATTAATGCACCAAGGGGGGAGGAGTGACCAAGAAACTCTATAAATACAAGTTCTAGGAGAGGTAATAAAAATAAAAATCAAAGCATTGTTATGCTGCCAAAATTACTCTGTAGCAATCAAGACTTTCATTGAGAGAGGATTTCATCATTGAGAGAGTTTTCATACTTCTTTGAGAGAGAGAGAGAGAGAGTTTGCAAGGAGAGGAAAGACACTTCCTTGTTGAGGATTTTTTAGGACCCTTGCTCAAACAATTCTCTCCAAGTGTATTTTATTCATCTATTGTATCTCCTCTACATTCAGCAATCAATAAAGGGAACCCTTTTCCATTACTTTGTTGATGTGTTCTCTTCATCAAGAATTATTCATTTGTTTATTTATTAGTTTTTAGTTTATGTTTATGTATGCATTGTTTTCACTACTTACAATTCTTTATTTATCCATGTTTGTCCACTAACAACAATCAATTGCTTGTATTTCCCTTGTAGGAAACAACCAACTCTAAGGAAGGTGTATTTGGCACTCCATATCAACAAACATACCACTACAGAGAGATGTTGTTGCTAGTATTTGTGATGGTGGTGCTATTAGTGAGTTTATATGTTTCTTGTGTGGTTTGCTAATGAGTGTATGATACTATTATTGGGTTGATGAGCTAGTGTTTGAACAAAGTGAAAGGATATAAGTTGTTGTTAGGATGTTTGTATGTTCTAGGCTACTAAGGTGTTATGGTGAGTAGAGTTGGTTATTTCTATGTTGCTAGGGTTTGGTTTAGGTTTTAGTAGACCTACTAGGGTTTGAGGCATATGTTGTGGAAAAGAGAGTTGTATTGCAAAGTGGTGTTCTAATGTATTTAGTTTGATAAAAGAGATATATGTGGGTCTATTCTGAAAATAGATTAAATGAGGCCTACAGTTCAAAATGAGACAAGGTTTGTATCAATAGTTAGTCATGAATTTTGGTTTATGCAATGCACCAACTACATTCATGATGTTAATGAATGAAATATTACACCCTTTTCTAGATTCATTTGTTATTGTTTATTTGAATGATACAATGGTATGCAATGCTTCCTGGGAGGATCACATCTTACATTTGATGTAGATCCTGGAGACATTAAAGAAGCTCAAACTACAAGAAATATCTAAATAAATGTGAGTTTTCTCAATAACTTAAGGTGTATTTAGGATATGTGATTAGTGGAGGAGAGCCAAAGACAAACGGGCAAACAAAAGTAGTCAACTATACTTTGGTGTAGCTTTTGAGGGGTTACAATTAGAAGCATCCAAAGACTTGGGATGAAAATATGGTATATATACAAAACTATTATAATAGAGTAGTCCACACTTCTATTGACAAGTCCCCATTTGAAATTTGGTTTGGATATTTTCCACCTTCACCTTTGGATATTGCATATGCACAACAAGGAGGAGTGAGCAAGGATCTTGTAGGGGATTCCTTAAGGGAAGAAAAAATTGTTGAGAAGATCAAGAAAAACCATCTATAGGTGCAAGAGACACTCTACAAGTCATAGAGTGGGATATAGAGTATGGTTACAATTAAACAAGAAGATGTTATAGGGCCCTAGAAAGAAAATCAAGGCTCTTTGATATGGTCCCTTTGAGAGACCGGAAAAAGTAGGAGATGACACCTATAAACATAGACTACCCCCATATATGTGCACTTACTTAGTGGTGAATGTAGAAAATATGAAATCTTATGATCCTTCCATGTTGGATTAATAAAATCAAAATGTTATACCTTTTGTAGAGGATTTAGCACCAAATGCTTAAGCAGAGTTAATAGAGGATATAGTTTTGTCAAAAAGTTCCATAACATCAAGACAGGGTCAGCATGACCTTTGGTAGATTGGGTTGAAAGGAAAACTTTCGATCAAGGGTAATTGGTACTCCAAGGAGAAGGTAAAAAAAATGTCCTCACCTCATTTAGTGAAAATATTTTGTGGACCAAAAGCATCCCAAAATTGGGAGGCATGATCTGAATTGAATGATTATATTATTTTTCATCCATCTAGATGATTTTAGAGTGGAAAAATTAGACGAATTATCTCACAATACCATTTTTACTAATGAGTCCCAGTTTAGTGAATTTGGTTTTTATACGTTGTGGAGGAAATTTGACGCATTTCCTAAAGTTTTTTATGTCCAAAAACTCTTTACTTGCACTAGACCCACTAGCATTGTTTAACACTTAGCTACCTTTCCAATGTCACAAGAAAGACCTCAAACACAATCCGTATGAAAAAGTTATGCCACCCCAAAGTTTTCCTTCCTATTTTGATCACTATGATTCAAGAGGATGCCACATTAGCCTCGTTACTCATGCAAAAGGAGTTGGTCTGGTGAGCATGATGAAGAAGACTCTAGAAGGGTCAATATTGTAACTCTAGTTAAGAATTGAAGGAGTCAAATTTAACCACTAGTAGCTATCAAGTTGTGTTATAATCGAACCTCTCAACGAAAAATGGGTTCCATTATTTTCTACGGAATTTTGTTCCATAGTAGAGAAAAGTAGCTAAGAATGGATAGAGAGAGAGTAGAATAGAGAGGGTTTGTGTTTAGTAATTGTTGATGGGCTGCAAGTTTCACTCATTTGTATTTACACCATTTCCATTCAAAGAGAGAGAGAGTAGAGCATCATCACGTTCCAACTAAGTTTTCCCCCAAAAAGATTTCCTAGATCATATCTTTTGTTATTATGATTTTGTGAGTGATTTTATTTTTTTTTTCCACATTTTTACTTTTTGAATGCATAAGAAAGAAAATAGTAACTTAATAAAACAATAAATTTAAGGAAAAATTAACCTTCATAATACTAATTTTAAATGTTATGGTAAATTATTATTAAAATTATTGTGACAAATTGTTTATTGAAATATCCATAGAATTTATAGATTAATCCCTCTATAACACTCATAAATATAGGAAAAAAATGTTTAAAAAAATTAACAAATTTATTGAAATTCAATCTTATACATATATTCACTCTTATAATATATTTTTAACTATTTAATTATATTATAAAAATCCTGGATTTAAGACCTCTGTGGTTTGTTATTTCTTTAGTCATCGGAGAATCCACAGTAAGAATGATTTTCTGCCAACGTTTCGAATCCCAACCGGGATCCATCATCAGGACAACATGAATGCTTTGATAGAAGAAGAGCAGACTATCAGGGTTTAAATAGAAACGAGAAGGGAAAGGAAGGGAAGGGAAGGTCAGCTCTCAATTTTTGAGAAGTCGCCTTTCATGATTAATTAATTTTTATTTTTATTTTTATATTAATTAATTTTATTTTTATTTTTTTTTTATTTTTTTTTTTAATAATAACTTTTTAATAAGTACTCTTAAATATATGTTATTAAAATTAATTGAATTGATTATAATTATTCTTATTCTTATTAATATAGAAATTTTTGAGTGATCAAATTAATTGAAATGGTTATAATTGTTTATTTATTTATTTTATAATTTATTATTATTTATTTAATATTTAATATAATAATTAATAATATTAATTTTATAATAAATATTAGTATAATGATTACTATAAAAAAAATTAAAATAGTGATTAATTATATTGATTGTTTATTATTTATTAATTTTATTAATTATTATTAAGTAATGATAGTTAATATGATTGAATTATTGTTACTTAATATAATTAATTACTAAATTAATATAATCTATTATTATATTTAATTAATATGATTATAATTGAAATGCTTAAAAATGTTTATTTTAATTTATTATTTATTTAATATAATAATTAATTATATTAATTATTATTAATGAACTAATAATGAAAAATAAATCTAGAAATTAATTATATTGATTATTTATTATTATTAATTTTATTAATTATTTTTAATTGTTATTAGTAAATATAATTGATAATTATTACTTAATATAATTAATTATTATTAATTAATATAATTAATTATTATATTAATATAATTTAATATTATATTAATTAATATGATTATAACTATAATTGAAAATATGATGTAAATAATTATAATATTAATTATTAATTAATATGATTGATTATTAATTAATTATTATTACTATGATAATTAATTATATTAATATAATAATTAATTATAATGATTATTATTGATATATTAATAACTTTTATAATTATTAGAAAGAAGAAAAAAAAAAATAATGATTATTAATCTTATAATAAAGTAGATATTTTTATAATATGAATTTAATAAGGGATTAAATTAAAATCTAATTAATTAATAATGTAGGGTTTAATGGAAAATTATTAATTATCATTATTATTATTATAATTATTATTATTATTATTATTATTATTATTATATTGATATTGGGTTAATTTTTCTTTAATCAGGGGAAACTAGCTTTCACTGATCTCCATACCACTGTCCCTGTTTAGATTCTGCGGGTGCTTGATGATTTCAAGAGCTTCTCTGATCTTTCGTTTATGGTGATGCTCTTCTTTAGCGATATAAAAATCTAAAATTATTTTAAGTTAAAGAAAACAAAATCTTGTATAACTAACCAAAAAAAATCCAACTCAATTCCCTAACACAATACGACCTCGAATAGTTCACTATTCCAAGATAGTGATAACCATGGATATAGAAATATAGAAAAAGGTCAAGGAAATCCTACCACTTGAATGAAACTCAGTTATAATGCATTATTAATTCAATATTTTTATTTAATAAAATAAAAATGTATATTAATATACCTACCTATATATATATATATATATATATATATATATATATATATATATAATTTTGATTATATTTAAATTATCCCGATGGGTAGAGGACTCAAGTTTGAACTACACAGTTAGGTGTAGATGAGACCCTCATATATGACAACAGACAAGCATAGGGTAGATGAAAGTGATAACTATTATTGGAAGCATCGAAGTTTTGAGATGAGTGGCATTTGGTACAAAAGTTGGGTAGTGGTTTGGTTTCATCGTTTGTGGTTTCAAGTTATGGGTGATTGTGTGGGTGGCAAGAACAATGTAGTGTATGCAAATGTCGTCAACCTATGCATGCTCATTCATCTAATGAATTTGGTGTATGTGTTTTTAGCTAGCTGGAGAGGATTGCAGCATGGTCCTATTAGGAAGCCTAGTCGCACAAGTTGGGATCTCGGGGTAAGAGTTTGATGACATCTAATCTGTTACTAGTTTGCGCTTGTGTAGGAACACATTTTTCTAGTTTGGTTAGTGTGTAGGTGTCGACGGAAAGAGTTTGGCACTCTTGGTGGATTTCTGGTAAGTTTTTTCTCTTTGTTATTTGGTTTTGAATGTGTTTCCTTTGCTCAAATCTTGGGGGTGGTTTGGTTTGGTTTCATTTATATACCCCACCCTTTAGGAGTTGCGACATGGGTTAGAACCAGTGTAGGGGAGTGTATGCTTTTCAACCTTGGGTGTTGCGAGGTGGGGGTCTAGCAATTGGAGATCCGCGGTGATTTTATCTATGTTGGAAGACCCTTCTTGGATGTTTGTGACAATGTAGCCCCGACAATATGGTAGTTGAGTCAGCATGTAGTGTATGTGTCTTGGGAGGTTGCTTGGGTAGGGATTAGTGACACTCTGGCTGTGGGTCTCGGTCGTTGGGTTTTTTGGAGCATACCTCGAGCACATGTTGTAATAGGACCTAATTTATGGTGTTCTATTGCACCTATAGCAATGCATAGGCAGTGGGGATGGGCTTGAAGGGGGTTAGGACCTCACGGCCAGCCAAAGGGTTGTGGTGGTTAGGCAAAAGCAACAGATAATGATGGGGGTGTAGGGGCATAGTTTCAGGGAGAAATTGCTCATGATCAAGTCCCTTCTACTGGCTAAGCCGACCTACCACCGTCCTTGGAGTCTTTGGACCTTCAAATGTGGAACATCATTGGATTTTTCGAGGATACAAAGCAACAATAACATAATGACCCTAACAAAGTTATATTGTTTATGAATGACCTACAATAGAATAAGTTGGACATCTTCTATTGTCTGATATCACTGAGAAGGAGTCAAAGGTGCACTAATGACCACCTGGATTAGGTGGACGGTCACCTAGCTCACCTAGAATTTCACATTCATGGGAATCCTAGACCTCTAGATGCACCGAGTGCAGGACTTGCACCAACGCTTTTGCAGGCTACGTGATGTTTATTGATTGTATTTTAATTCTCTATATATTCTAGGCTTTATGGTTTTTTTGTTTTTGGTTACTATGTAAAACTTAACCGTTTGTTTTTAGCTTTTGCATTACTCCCATAACCAACAAATCAAATAAAAATAAAATAAAATAAACAACATAAAATTTCATATTAATCTACTATAAAATTTTAAAAAATTAATATAACAAAAAAATATATAAAATTAATATTCTTAAATGTAAAAAACAAACCATTGCTAAAAATATCACAAAATTCCAACAATCTTTTTAAATCTTAATCATTAGTCAATAAAAATTCAATCTTCCACCGGAAAAATACAAGATATACAGTGGACGGCTAAGAGTCTAAAACTCAAGCCAATTTATTTATGTGATACAACTTTATATGTGTGAAACTTGGTTTTGTATATATATTAAAATCAGGAAATTAAAAAATCAGTCAATTCATATAATTTTAAATATTTTATAAAAACAGTAATTTTATATATAATGAATCACACTATAACTAATTAGAAAGATAAAAGTAGAGTTTTGGGAGTTGAATGGGTAACGAAAATATAGCACAAGGGTTTCGGGAACGAATTTGACTGGTTGCAGAGTCGTAGGAAAGCAGTGGGGAGAGAGTGGACTGAAGACGAGGAGGACAGAACCAAATTGCGTCCAGACTGGATAGATTTTTGCTCTCGGAGCAAATTTTGAATCGTGATGTGTTTATTGAAGCTCAAATCCTCCCTAGCCTTGGTTCTGATCACTGGCCCATTCGGCTAGAGATTGATATCAAGCAGGTCAAAGGGAAGAAACCCTTTAGATTTGAATCCTTTTGGCTTAGAGACCCACAATTTATAGAGAAATTGGAAGATTGGTGGAATCAATGCACTATCAGGGGCAAAGGGAAAATGCATACTATACAATTGAAGCTCAAGGAAATTAAACAAAGAATCAAAGATTGGAATAGGAAAGAATTTGGTAACATTATGGAGGCAAAGCAGAAATTAGAGGGAGAAATGGAGGACATCCAGCAAAAAATAATATTGGAGGGTAGGGACGACGAGAAGAGTAGGGAGGAAGGGCGAATTATCAGTCAGTTAGAGGAGAGAAGAAAACAAGAGGAGATTTTGTGGAGACAAAAATCAAGGGTACGCTGGTTAAGGGAAGGCGAACGAAATACAAAATTCTTCCATCAAGCTATGATTCAACATAGACAGAGGAATAGAATTTTTTCAATTAAGAATGCAGAAGGAGAAAGAGTGATAGAACAGGTGGATATTGAAAAGACTCTAGTTGACTACTTTAAGGGGATTCTAACGGAAAATCAAAGCGATAGAGGGGAAGCCATTACTAATATCTGCAGGGAGATACCAAGAATAGTAACAGAGGATCAAAATAAGGCACTAATGCGGGTAGTAACCTTGGAAGAATTAGAAGAAGTAGTGATGAATATGAGTAAGAACAAGGCTCCAGGTCCGGATGGGTATACAGTGGAATTCTTCCAGGCAAGCTGGCACTTTATAGGCAAAGAGATATTGGAGGCGGTGGAAGAATCAAGAATAAGACAGCGAATATGGCCAGGTATTAACTCAACTTTTTTGACCTTGATTCCTAAAAGTAATACTTCGGAAGAACCACAGGGCTTTAGACCCATAGCCTTGTGTAATGTTATCTATAAGATTATATCCACCCTGATTGCGAAAAGGCTGAAACCTATCCTACCCAATTTAATTGCGCCTGAACAGACTGGTTTTGTGGAAGGTCGGCAAATCTTGGATGGTATAGTGGTCTCTCAGGAAGTGATACATTCTCTAAAGGTGAGGAAAAAGAAAGGGATGCTTATGAAGTTGGATTTGTCTAAGGCCTATGATCGATTGAACTGGAATTATCTCAGCGAGGTTTTGGGAGCTTTTGGATTTGACAACAGGTGGATAGCATGGATAACCAGCATGATCTCTACTCCGAATTTCTCAATTTTGGTCAATGGTATTCCTACAGATACGTTTAATGCCACCAGGGGCATTAGGCAGGGGGATCCAATTTCTCCGTTCTTATTCATCTTGGCTATGGAAGGATTAAGTAGAAAGCTTAAGAAAGAAGTAAGCGAAGGAAGAATCAAAGGCATTAGGTTGTGGGGGAATAATCTAATCATCACACATCAACAGTTTGTTGATGATCTGATGCTATTTGGAGAAGCGTCGCTTAGAGAGGTGAGAAGTTTCAAGAATGTCTTAGAAGTTTTTATGAACGCTTCAGGTATGGCGATCAATAATGATAAATCTTGTACTTTTATATTTAATTCACCTGAAGTTGTCAAAGCTCATTTAACCAGAGTTCTAGGCTTTAGACAGGGAGAGTTACCGACTAAATATTTGGGCATTCAACTGGATATAAACTCACACCGCATAAAGAATTGGCAGAGCTTGTTGGAAAAGATCAGAAAACGATTAGCTAGTTGGTCGTTCAGATTGCTGAATTTAGCAAGTCGAGTTATCCTTTTAAAATCGGTATTATTATCTATTCCCATATATCCCCTGTCCATTATGGCTGCTCCCAAAGGCGTTTTCTCTAAACTGAGGGAAATATTGGGAAAATTTCTTTGGGGGGGACCTCAGCAACAGAAAAAATGGACTCTAGTTTCATGGAAGAAGGTAATCAAGAGGAAAGAGGAAGGAGGTCTGGGAGTAAGAGATCCGGAAATCATAAATAAGGTTTTAGGGGCGAAATTATGGTGGAGATGGGTACAGGGGGGCACTGATGTGTGGAAAAGAATATGGAACCAAAAATATGATATGCCAGGTACAATTGAAGGGCGTCTAAGAATAGAAGAAACTCCTCGAGGATCACAAATATGGGATTTAGCAAGAAATAATAAGGATATAGTTAGGAACCTAGCATTCTGGGAAATCCGCGAAGGTAGTTCAGCAAGATTTTGGGAGGAAGGATGGCAGCAGCGTGATAAGCTGAATAGGAACCAACATCTTCATGAGGTCCAAGCAACAGCGCAAAGAGCAGGAATGGAATATGTGAGGGATTATTGGAGAAGAGAAGCATTAAATGATATATGGAGAGTTTGGAAAAGGCCGCAGGAATGGGATGATAGTATCAGTCCGGAGACAGGGCAAGTGTATATCAGGGAAATAGAATCGAGGAAAATTAAGATCAGAGAAGGTAAAGATATCCTTAGATGGGGTAAAACGATGAAGGGGATGTTTACAGTCAAAGAAGCATATTACTGGGAAACGAAAGAGGAAAGGGAAGATGAACCAATGGACTGGAAAAAGATTTGGGAAGGAAAATGGTGGCCAAAAGTAACATATTTTGCATGGTTGGTATGCAGAGGACGGATCCTGACTTGGGAAAATATTCAGAAACGAGGAATGAATGGACCATCAAGATGTTACTTGTGTAGTAAAGAGATAGAGAATCAGGAGCACCTATTGAATCGATGTATATATACTCAGAGTCTATGGGAAGAACTTAGGGTACTCTTTGGTAAATCAAATAGGGATCCAGCTAGCCTTAGGAATACCCTACTTCAATGGGGAAAGGGGAATTTTCAAAGTAAACTTGTAAGGAGGCTATGGAATTTGGCGGTTGGTTTTGTAATCTGGGAGGTTTGGAAAGAGCGAAATCGAAGACTCTTTAGAGACAAAAGCTGCCAAGAATCAAGAATTTGGGATGAAATATGTAGGTCGATAAAAGAAACGGTTTTGTCTAAAGCCTGGGACGAAGATGATTGGAAGCTGAACCCGGAAGAACAGCGAATAGTTTCAAAATTGAATATCGACTTTACGATGATCTACCCCAATATAGACAGGAGAAATAGATATTGTATGCAAAGTCCAAATCATTTTAGACTTCCAGGGGATAGACGGATCAAATTGAATTTCGATGGGGCATCGAAGGGTAACCCTGGACAAGCAGGTTGGGGGGGCATTTTCAGAGATAATAGAGGTATTACACAATGGGTGTATGCTGAATGGGGAGGGGAAATGACAAACAACGAAGCGGAATTATGGGCAGTATATAATGGTCTTCGAATTGCAGTTCAAAACGGATATAGGAATCTTGAAATTGAAGGAGATTCCCAGATCACGATAGATATGTTAAGGAAATTACGAAATGGCAAAAGATGGGATCATGTGGTGACGAGTTGGCGGACAGTAGCGATTGTACAAGACATAGAAGGGTTGCTGAGAACGATTGAGTATACAATGATAAATCATGTTTTGAGGAATGGTAATCGAGCAGCCGATTTATTAGCCAACTGGGGAAGTGAAGCGCCGAACAGGGTAATTGATGGTTGTTGGCTATCATTTCAGAATGATCCAAGGTGGAACGCATTCGACAGGATCATTATGAAGCGACTGCATCAGAAAGGAATGATTAGTCGCCTCCTGATTATGGATAGGAGGGGAAAAGACAGGATAATTAATGCTGGGCAAGAGCGTATGAAGAAGCGAGTGTATGGAATTAAACTTAGGGGCGGCGAGTTTAATCAAAACATGGGAGGAATGATCATCCCAAGGAGGAAAGTGGGTAAGGTTTCGAGGACGAGAGGTGGCTGCGTCAGAGAGCCAGCGTACGTCTCACATCATGACCCAGTAAATGAGACGCGTATTAATGAAGAGGACAGGCGGAAACGAAGTTTCAAGAAGAAAAGGTGGCCGAGCAGGGAGTCATTACTGTTTGCATGCGATCGAGCGGAGAAAAGGAATAAGCCAGAAGTGAATTGCAGCAAAGAGAGGAGGATAGTGACGAGTTTGCAGCAGACGAAGACAGGCAGAATGGCCGTGAACCAAGATCAGGGAGAAGGCCGGTGGACGCGAAGCAAGGGGGCGAATTTAGACAAGAAAGGAAAGAGTCTTGCAGAGGAATCCTTACAGAGGATTTATCTTGACATCCCGGACGAGTCGGAGGAGGAGTTTGATATACGAGACTACTTTGCAGATGAGGAGCCGCGTCGGGCAACAGGTGGGAAAGTAGGTAAGTGGAAGCAGAGTAGCAATGAAACGGAAGAAAGGGAAGATAAGAATGAGGGTCAGGAAGATGATGAAGAGGGAGCGGGTGGAAGACGCGGAAGAAGCAGAGGAATGTGAGGACGTGGGAAACAGAGGGGTAGAGGTAGGAATGGAGGATGCAGAGGTAGAGGGAGCAGGGCCCAAAGAGCTGAATTTGAGGAAGGATCAGCTAGTGAGGTCAGAGGCAGAAAAAGAGGAAAGAGAGATATGAGGAAAAAATTGCAAGAGGCAGAGGAAGCATATCTTCAAGAAACAAACCCAAACATCAGAAGAATTATTGACCATTTGGAGGAAGAGGCCATGCAGGAAATTTCAGACCCTGAAATGGAGGATTGGGAGCGGTTTATCCCTGACCCGGGGCACACAAGAGGAAGAATGTCTTTGTACAAGCAGTCATTACATGTTTATTGGGGAATGAAGAGATTATTGGCCAAAGCTATGGAACAGGTGGCCATGGAGATGGTGGAATTGGCTCAAGGATTCCCCACCCTCAAAAGGGAGCTGAAGAATATCCAGGTGACTCTTCTTATGCAAGACAGAAAGATGGACAAGATTCTGCAGATGTTTAAAGCAAGTGGAATGGAGATCAAGGCAGAGAGCGGACCCAAGCCAGATACAATGAATCAGTAGGATATGGAATTGCTGCAAGGAGGTTTTTATCTGTTTCTTTTTGTTTTTTGTAATCTTGGATGGTAATGTTTCAAAGAAAAAACAGTTTGATTGTAGAAACAATAGCTGGGTTTTTTGCATGGTTAGATAGACTGGTTATATACTTTTTGTGGATGGCTGTTAAAAACCTTCGATGGTCACCCGGTTTCCCTTAAGGGCGGGTTGAGACCTGCCTATGTATGTAGTATCTTTTATTTTCAGTAATAGAATACCGTCTCAATTTACAAAAAATTAAAAAACACAAAATTAATTTTTTTATTAATATGTCAAAAATGTATGGTGAATGGTTAAGTGGCTAAAACCTAAGTCAATTCACTCCTGTGATACGAGCTTACTCATGTGAAATTTGGGGGAGCTTATTTACCATACTCTAAGATATTAAATGCGATTGGACTGTACATTCTCACTTTTAAATTTATACAAATATAAATCAAGAGTAACCATATATAGCCTAACCACATAAACTTGGTTCAGAAATATATAATCAATGGTTGAGTCTAAAAGTCCATGTGAAATTTTGTTGAGATATATTGTCAATAGTTGAGTCTAAAAGTCAAATCAACTTAGTCAGGTGAGGCAGTGTCATCCAGTGAAACTTGGTAAATTTGGTTGTTTTTACCATGAAATTAAAAAAAAAGTTGAAGAATAAAGAGGAGAATCGCATAATTCCAATGGTTGCTTGATATCAATTCAATTGTCCACCAGTAAAACAAAAAAAATATCATATAAAACCCAAGTCAATTCAACCATGCAATATAAGATTACCTGTGAAGCCCGTTTGTGGTTGACAATTCAATCTTTTACCAGTATATTACTGGAAATGAAAAACATAAAAATCAGTTAATTCATTTTTATAATATATTTTCATTTATATTTAAATTAAGTGTAATAAAATAAAAATCTTAAATATAAAGGAATATAATATAATTAATATTGAAATAGAACAAAGCTTTATAGTTAGTTAGTTTAGTTATTAATTCGTTTTGTATTATTATGATATAATTAGTTTTAGTTAAATGTAATAATTATTAAAAAATGATCGAAAGTAGTGTTGTTATCATTTGTTTCTTTTCCAAAATGTTATATAACAATTTCACTTTTTTTTTTAATATGTCATTTCTTGAGCCAATTGGTTCAAGAATTTTTTATGTGAGTTTTTTCTCTTTTTATAATTTTTGTATAATGGTGTTCATGTATTTTTTCCCTACAAATTTATTTATATATATATATATATATATATATAGATATCTTAATTGTGGATAAAGCATCCATTTAATAATAAGCATGAATTTGGAGGAGTTTTATTAGATTTTTTTCATGTACTACTAATCATGAACATGTCATCAAAGTCATCATGGTACTATATAGATTTTGTAAATAATAATTGCATTAACTACTAATATATTATTTATTTTTTATTATTATTTTCTATTATAGATATTGTAATTTTTACGATATACATAATTGGCCAAGATAAAAATATCTATACTTTTTAAGTATGTTGGACACCTAATCCTAAAGGGTTAGTGTGGAAGCCGAAAAGACTAAGCAGTCCAAGAGACCTTGGGATCTGAAACCCAAGAGTCACAACATTGTATTATAAATGTACATCTCCTGTTAATAAAAAAATGAACTCATTGATTTATCTTTCACATTGTCTTGCTGTCCATGTGAGTTTAACATGGTATCAGAGCATGTATGTTCATAATCTGCTCAATCTTTTGTGAACCACTTGTTTTTGTGTGGCCTGTGTAAACATACGCATCTATTATACGCTAGTTGTATATGTAAGATGGTGATGGCACATATATTTTGACTGATAACCTATGGTGTAGTGACAACATGTGTGTATGTAATTTTGCGCTGAATGAGTTTTAAAGACCGTAAACTATGCTTTGTCAATGATGTGTTGAATTATTTCGAAGGCTGTAAATGCATTGTGAATTCCATAAATAAATAAAAAAATGCGCATTCCTGTGTCTCCAGTTATTTGCATTCATTCAAATTAAGATTGGACGGTGGATACTTGTTTTCGGATTTTGAGATTGACAATTTGGAAGGATATTTTAATTGTAACGTTGTAGAATCTGGTTGCCTTCTGCATTTGGGCAACGACTAAGGCGGTGTGGTTAATGTTCTGTCCAACCTTCAATAAACGCTCTGTCTTCAGTGTTAGTGTTTCATAAACAAAGCAGAGAGATATATGGTGGTTCAGAATCCCGATTTACAGTTGAGACTTTTGAATTGCATCCGCCGAGCTTAGTCTCCTTCTTCCTTTTGTTTTATTCCCGAAAAAAAAGAACAATTTGGTCTTTGTGCGTTTCGAACTTTGGATTCCTGACAGGTGATTCCCTCGGAATCTTGGAGACTTTTGACTACTTAGCAGAAACGAGTTCATGTTAATCTAAGGTCGGGGCATCTTCCAGGTTCGAGCTATGATGGGAGCGGAAGCTACAGTGGCGCTACATGTTTTGCTGTTGTTATGACAGGCAAGGGAGAAAGTTGGTCGAATGGTGTCAGGAAATAGAAACGCCCCTCTGCCCATCATATTCGCATTATGTCTCTGCCATTCTGCACTGTTCTTCTAAGAAAAACGCCTATGTCCATCATATTCGCATCATAGCAGCGTTTTCTCCATCAAAGCATTCTCCAACGGACGGCAGCTTTCCTTATTCCTCGCCTTTCACATGATAAAAAGATATTTCTATTGGCACATATTCCTGTCTCAATAAATGAACACAACACCTCTAAGATTTCATCTTGAAACGCATTTGCATGCTCATGGGCAGTTTTACTCTCACGTGGATTGATAATTTGGGGGAGGTTTGCTTCTTTTTGGTGGCGGATTGCGTTTATTGTGTGAATCAGAGGGTGGAGACGGAGTTTGTTAGCTATTATTCGTTTCTATTAAAAATTGTTGTGAAACGAGACCGCCTTAAAGAAAGTTGGCTGTTAATTCTCGAAATTTGTTTTGCTTCTCTCGCTGATTCAATGGAGATTTGTATCAAATATTCAGTGTTTCGAACTGCTCCATGTATTATGCTTTTGAAAGTTTGAGACTTCGGCTTGGAAGCTGCATTCGTTTTATGGTGGCAGTCGTATTATGAGCTGAAGGCCGCCTCAAAAGCTGCCTATGATTCCCATTCTCTGCAGTTGCAAGAATCATACGGCTGTTTCCTTGGATTTCAAAATCTACACCTCCACTTGCCATCATAGTTTCACTTTTTAGATCTACCTGATTGGTTGATGTGTTGTTCCAGGAAGCTATAGCACCAGAAGTAGCATTTGACCGACGAGCTGTTTGAGACCCTATTAAATCTGGGTAGCGGAATTTCACTGTGACTGAGAGATGCATCTGAAACAGAAGAGCCATCCGAACGACGACGAGGAGTCCAAACCGGACGGTCAGGCCTGTCCTTGTTCCTTGTGCGCCTGTCTTGCCTTTCAGTTGTAGCTGAAGATCTTTGGTTGAAATGATACCTCTTCCTATCCTACCACTGGATTCCGAACGCTGATTCTGCTTTAGAGTCAAACTCCCTGGAGTACCTTTTCCAGGAGATGTTATGCCATGCTGATGCATGATCCACCTGTCTGTGGTGCAGAAGCAGAACCTTTGACGCTAGATGTATGCCTCCTCTGGAGTTGGACACCAGTATCAATGCCATTTGTGTAAAGTCAATATATCATGTAGAGCGTGAATCATATCATGGTGCGTTGAGTTTATATGTGAAGTGTATATGAGCATTTGAAATTAATTTGCCTTAGTGAATGCACCAGCTCAAATTAGTATTGGTTGTATATGACATGGTATATTAATCGAGTTAATTCATATTTGAAGACTAAACTATGTTCTGCGCACAACTTCTTGAAAACCAAGCTTTGTTCTGGCGGTGAATAGCGCATTCTATGGATCGGTATTTGTTATGAAGCATTTCAAAACCACAATGAAGGCTTGATAGATTATGTATTGGGTGACAATGAATTTCTACAATTGGTTGGATTATTGTTCTAATTTGTGATCAAAGTATCACCGTCTTCGTCCCACATCGAAGCTTTGACACAGTGAAGTAATTATCCTGACTATGACTGTCTTCACATTGGATTGGGTTTCCTGTAATCGGATCTTTGCAGCTCTGTACATTAGGAACCAAACCCGATCTTCTGTTTGTGTCTGTGACAGAAAATTACTGATTCAACCTTCTGAGGAATATTTGGTTTGTAGCCAAAGTTTAACTAAGATAGTGACATTGTTTTGTTCCTGAACCAAGTGGCCCAAGACAGGGGCACGCGATTTTATCCAACGTCGAAATTTCGAAATGTCTGAAGCAATAGTCCAAAATAATTCGATGCAGAAGAGACTCTTGTAACTAGGCGTATTGCTTCCTTAAGCAATCGACGGCTTTGAATCGGAATCAAAGACTAAGGAGAACCTGGATCGACCGAATAGTAGCAGAAATCTTCGAAGGATTTTTGAGATCAGTGCTGTATACATCCACTCAGGGCTCGATGAATTCTATAACGTATATAATGCTCAAAAGACGCACAATCTAATCTGGGGTTCCTTTTTTACCACTGATTGCACCTTCCCTTATAGCATTGTTGTTTTTCATTACTAGAAGGTGCCACTTTGCATTATTTTTCAAAATAACCAGCATCTCCATCTGTGTCATGTCCATTGGTATTTCGAAGATTTCCATCCTCATCCATTCCATCAAAGAACTGAGACATTTCTACTAATGTGGACTGAGCTGTTAAAAGGGCATCCTCATCAATTGGAGGATTAATTGGAACGACAAGAGTTCAAAGTTCATAAGCATTGGGGGCTATTTATATTCTTTAAAGTTGCGGTTATTTGGCATTGTATGAGATATTTGTGCAACATTGTCATTAAATGGAGCAAATTGATGATGCATTACAGTTACTAAATAGTCTAATCTTTTCCACTGTTGATGGGACAGTCAGAATCAGTAAGGATTTTCTCTAAGAAATTCAAACATGTCTACAAATGCACAGGAAAATATTGAGTTTTTGCAGTTGGAGACAAAGCTACAGCAAGAAGAACTACAACAATGGAGTCATCATTCTGAACCTGTTTCTGTTCAGAAGATTGAAACAGACTCCCATAAACAGCAAGTCAATAATGTTACTGTTCATTCAAATAAAGCAGCAGTTGTATATGCAGATGCAGAAACTAAATCTGCACTTCCCAAGCCCATCATCAGACCTTGGGAACAGCTTGTCCACAACAAGCACAGAACTGGTCTTGGATATGACAAGGACTTGTCCTTTCATATTCTAGACTATGCCAAGCCCATTCAGTTTCAGAGTGCTGGATTCATTTATGACAGTTCACCTGCTCCTTATGACAGTTCAGTTTCAGCTGTTCCAGATTCTACTCCTCTTCCACTGCAGCAACAACAACAACAGATTGTAAAATGCCAACACTGTGACCGAGTTGTACATTTGAAAGATCACTGTTTTGATCTTCATCCATGTAAGCACTGTCATAAAACCAGTCATTCTTCAAACAGATGCTTCAGAAACAAACGTCCTGCAAGAACAAAGATTCATCTTGGATGGATCGCTTCTTGGCAATGGGCATCAACAGCCAAGAAGATATTCCAAACACATGTCAGAACTTGTTCCAGAATATTGAACAATCTTGCAGTTGAGTTTTCTCCATCTTCTCACCTTGTATCTGACAGGGGGGGAAATGATGGTCATCTACAAGCCTCAAAGCCACATCAAGCGAGCCTGAGCCACAACCTGCCACACCAGTTTCAGAGTTGCAGCCAGAGACAAAGATGCCCGTGAACAGATTGAGAACACTTCCTCTAGCAGAAGACACCAGCTTCTTGCCAGTTTTTGGAAGAGTTCCAGGAATTGCATTAAGAATTCCAGAGTTGTTGGTCATCCTTAAACCATCACAGATTGAGAACACTTCCTCTAGCAGAAAACTTCAGTTTCTTGCCAGTTTTGGAAGAGTTCCGGGAACTGCACTAAGCGTTCCAGTGTTGGTGGTCATCCTTAAACCACCGCCCTTTTTTACCAACATTTCATAGAGCACATTCAGCCTAGTGCTGCCATGCATTTTTTCACATTTTGTATTACAGCTCTCTTCTTGGACTCATACATGACCCTTCGGATTAAGGGGGGGAATGTTGGACACCTAATCCTAAAGGGTTAGTGTGGAAGCCAAAAAGACTAAGCAGTCCAAGAGACCTTGGGATCTGAAACCCAAGAGTCACAACATTGTATTATAAATGTACATCTCCTGTTAATAAAAAAATGAACTCATTGATTTATCTTTCACATTGTCTTGCTGTCCATGTGAGTTTAACAAAGTACTTTTATATATATTATTAAAAACAATTAAAAAACAAAAATGTATTTAACTTATGCATTTATTTTGAATTTCACATTAAAATATGATATCTAGTTTACTGTACTAATTACACTAAATAGTGTAATTTATCTTTTTGCTTGCCGCGAATATATTTTTGAATCAATAGTTTAAATAAACAACATTTCAGTGAATTTTAAGTAGATTTAAAAATTTTGAACCAATAGTTTAAATAAACAAAGTTTCAGTAAATTTTAAGTAAATTTTAAAATTTGTAAATATCTTTATAATATATCTCAGCTATTGTCACGATCCCATCGTAATAACTTGAAATTTACAAATTACATCCATAAAATTTTTTTTATGATGGTATAGGTCTTCACCTTACACACCATTACCAACCTTAGGTATATATATTACATGGTGATCTCCCTCTCACTATACCCCACCTACCCCTCTTACACAAACCATAAATTCGTATGTTTTATATGTCAACCTCAACTTTGGGTAATTCATGGTTTTGAACGTTACCTTTGTGACTTGGATATGTTGAGTTCAATGGCACCTACCACTTGCATGTACCCGGCACTGTACAGGTGGGACGAATGCATTAACCCAATCCCACCTACCTGATGCCAGGTGGCGTAGGCCATGTGATCATTCGGGTTTTGTGCCATGATCTCCCGCTTGTTTGAACGGTGGGGATGCATTGACCGCATCGGAGGGCTCCAAATGATCGAAGGGTTTGGCGGTCAATTGATATACCGCCGAGAAACGCGTTATGGATTCATTTGCAACACTTGGGAGTTCATACTTGCTCCCAGCTCGGCGGCAGACCTCTGCAACACCTCAGGGTTTCAATTCAACCTCACAGGTATATGTATTCGCATAATCTTTTTCTTGTCTCAGATTTATTACCTGTAGCATGGTTATGTGTTCATACAATTTTCCTATCTCGTTGATAGTTCTTGGCATTCGTCTGACTGGTGTTCTATGGTGACGCACAGGGGTTCACTGCTGTGGCCTTCCACCACTGCGGAAGCTTTGTGGCCAACTTCAGCGCTTCACGGGTATGTTGTCTCCGGACCCCACTTGGTTTATTTGTGACAGAGAGGGTTTATGCCAAATGGGGTAATCCCCTTCCTCCGGACCGGAACAGGGTCTTATGGCATTTCTCTGCCTGCGTCTCAGGTTTGGTATGCTTTCTACGAACCCCAGCTTTGATCTGCAGCCGGCCTTTCTATGCCAGGGTTTGCACTTTGAAGGCTGCCATGGGCTCGAACAGGGTTCTTCCGGCTTGTAAGCCGTTCACTGTGTGTGTACACTTGTTGTTATGGTCCTCGGACCTGAGTTACGTCTTTTGACTTGTATAAATGAACAAACACTTTCTGTTATTTGAGGTTTATATGAATGTTTCGCTACAGGTTTGAACAGATAGTCATGGTGCTGTCTGCAATTTCTATCTTCTGTGTTGCTTGAATTGGAACTGGGCTCTCCGGACCCAAGTTGCTTAAATTATTCGATGTAAATATAAATCATTTTGGTTACAGTCTTATTAGACATTTTCACGTTTCTGTATAGGATTTTATTCCTCTCTGGACCATAGTCCTCATATGTTCACTGTCGTAGCATTGTTAAATATACCGCTTGCTCTTGGCTCCATCGTTCGCATTATCTATTAGTATGCTACTTGTCTTTAACTCTGTCGTTGCATGAACCTGAATCGTAGTCTGTTGATATAGATGCATTGTTTAATATGTAATTTCTTAAAATAGTTATGTATCGTTTGCCTGCCCATTATTACCCTACGGGGTTTAGTTTGTCCAACCGTCAAAGTTCGAATATGTTACAGGCTTGGAATGTATATGGAACCCTTATGTATTTGGCATTACGCATATCTGATTCTCAGTGGTTTTCTTATCATATAACTGTGTTGAATCTAGCGACATGTTTTACTTTTCACAGTGCGGCCCTAAGGGTTACGACTCGCATTCAGTTGATGAATGCCGAGTCAAACCCTCTCCGCAAATACAATGAATACTGCCGTGGCTGATTTACCTTAATACAGTATTGCATACTCAGGGTTAGACAGAGTTATGTTCTTGTTCCAGTATATCTTCTATGAAAGGTCTTTCGAGTATGTTTGTAACGTTATCGTTTCCTATGATGCATCTTCTGGTTTACACAGCATGTTTTCTTGTTTACACAGCGTGTTTTCTTGTTTACACAGCGTGTTGGTTTATATGCGCACTAGATTTCAGTGCGAATTCCACACCTGTAATTATTTAAATTCCGTAACTCTTATATGGCTGTAAATGTGTATTATTCTCCATAACCGAAGACTCTGTTTACTTATCTCGTCTCTGTCTATTCGCATGCTACTATGGTCTCTCCCACCACACTTAGCTTTGTTGAACATTTGTAATGTACACCCCGACTCATTACCGAGGACAAACAGAGGATTTAACCTCAGTAGACTAAGTTACAGGTAGGTAATTACATGCATGAATCTTTACGATAGCTACAGTTATCTTAAATTCCTTGCTTAATAATAAGAATACACAGATGACTGTATTTTATCTAATAAGGAAAAGTACAGATACTGCACTATATCCATATGCTTCCTTTACCTTTTTCCTTAAGCCAGAATTCTGTAAGAAACGCATACCTGGTTAACCTGCTACCGCGATTCTTCTCCAAGAATTCACCTGCAATCGTTTTTGCTCTTATCCTCCCAACCTTGAGATCCACTTGCACTGGATTCTCCCCCCGAGCCGTCTTGCAGGCCTGCAGCCCTCAACAAGACTCATGCACTACCGTGCTGGGTTATCTGGTCACTACCAGACTTAACCTCTTTTCTCACTCTGCTCTCTCTCTGGAAATCTCTTCTCTTCTTGTTCATCAACAGCCCAGAGGTTTTTCCTCCCAGGACCTTTCCTTGGGTGAGAAGCAGTTGTTTTTCAGTTTCATAACTGATTTTATTTTCTTTTAATAGAAAATCCTCCTTTAGGAGGCTGCCAGCATTTCATCAATACACATATGCAAAATAATCTATTATATTCACTTTCATAATTAACAATGTCATTTAGTAATAACAAGTTACCACTCATACAGTTTTCACCACAGTAATTATCCAGGATTACAAGTTACCGGGGTCATTACAGCTATTCATTTCTTTAGAACAGAGAAAAGATAAATAGTAGTCCATTTATTTTTAGTTTGTATTTTGTTTTTTTTTTTCTCTTAATTATTTACTGGAATCAGAAATTATATATATCTTTATAATATATTTCAAAAATTTATTGAAGTTATCCATTTCTTTATTTAATAATGAGGTAAAAAATAATCAAATTATTTTTTTAATTAGATCATATTTTAAAATCAAAATGTTGAAATCCATATATCTAATAAATAAAAAATGTTAACCATAATCAAAATTTAATTTAAAGTGAAAAACTCCAAAACTTACCATGAAAACAATTAAATTTTATTAACTTCGTTCCAAAATCTTAGAAAACCCTTCATCATGATTAACCTAAGATAATAACAAACTTTCAAATTTACTAAAATTGATCAAAAATATAGTCACCCTATTATTATTTTTTTCAAAAAATGAGGGGGTGAGTCCCTCCTATAAAAGCTCTATTAAACCGAATGTACAATTTGTATACATATTTACAAAAATATGATTGATACAATATGCTGTGGAGCAGCTAAGCGTAATAGATTACAATAGACTGCAAAGCAGCAAATTCATGCAGCGATGATCGAACCCGAGTGGGAAGGCTATAAACGGCCGTCCCTAACCACGCAAGATAAACAACCATGTGCATAGTCACCCTACTATTACTAAAATTAACTAATTTATGAAATTACAGAAGGATAATAACAAATATCCAACAATCGATTTATTCAGCCTAAAGAAATTAAAATCACATTATTGATCCTTTTACATGTGATTCCTGTCCTTGCAATGCATTTAATTTGTAACAATACTCCAAAATTTTCCATATATGTGAGTTTCTTAAACTTACCATACTCATAAATGTAACCGCTGAAAAAGACAACCAGCCAATCGCATACGAAACTGACCTGATACACCGAACCCGTATATCTGCGACAGGGATAATAAGAAGGAAAAATAATTCAAATAATTCCAACCAACTTTATTGAAATATATCATTGGCCGGTATCAATTTAATTATTCTAGTAATACAATAAAAGATATATAGTTGGTGGTTAAGAGTCTAAAACTCAAGTTAATTCACTCCTATAATGCAAGCTCGCTCACTCATCTAGAATTTGGTTGTTCTCTATTATTACTTTAATAAATCACTTCTATAATGCAACCTCATTCGCTTAGGCAGAATTTGGTTGCGATTTGTTATTATTTTAATTTATCAATAAAATAAAAAAATGTATAATGCAACCTCATTCGCTCAGGTAGAATTTGGTTGTGATTTATTATTATTTTAATTTATCAATAAAATAAAAAATATATAATTAAGATAGTTATTTAAATTAAATAATTGGGAAATATTAATAGATATTAATTTATTAGCAGAATTTGGTTGCGATTTGTTATTATTTTAATTTATCAATAAAATAAAATAAAGTATAATGCAACCTCATTCACTCAGGTAGAATTTGGTTGTGATTTATTATTATTTTAATTTATCAATAAAATAAAAAATATATAATTAAGATAGTTATTTAAATTAAATAATTGGGAAATATTAATAGATATTAATTTATTATTAATTTTTTTTTTTGTAAGCTTCAGTAGGACCCTCTCATTTTCTAGTTTTTACATGTCCGTTATTCACCCCATTTCCGGGGAGGGTAGCACAAGAATCGAACCCAAGATCTCCGGTTCGGTGAGACTTCATTTCCACGGCCATTGCCATTTGAGCTACCCCATGCAGACAATTTATTATTAATTTTAAAACATTTATTTTATAATACATTTTTTATTATTATGATTATAAAAAATTTAAAAAATTATAACTATATTATTATTATTACAAAAATTAATAAATGAGTTATATATATATATATATATATATATATATATATATATATATATAATATCTTAAAAAAATTATAATCATAGAGATTCACCTTAATTTATCATGAAACCTTTAAATTGTAAATAGACTATCTTATATTATCATGTGGCAATATTATGACTTATCAATATCATATGCCCAATAGACCATAACTCATTTCACAGTGAAAATAGTTTATATAGATTTTCTTTTAATCTAATTTTACAACCTCTTTTAATTAAATTGAAATGACCAAAAGACATAACTATTTTTAACATAAATTTCAATTTTTTATTTAGATAGTTGATAAAAATATTTCTTAAAGGTTAACTTCTTACCATTCATCTATTAATTATTAATAATTAAATTAAAAATATATATATATTTTTTATTTCAAAATGAGGATAAACAAAAAAAACAAAAAACAAAACAAAACCTATAACAATCTTATTTATCATTTGCTTATATCAATTCAATTTTTCAACAAAAGATGCATAGTTGATGGCTAAGATTTTAAAACCCAATTCAATATTAGACAAGCTCATCTGCCTAGTCTAATTAATAGACGAAATTGTCTTTTAATAGCATTTTTTTTAGTTAATTTTAACCAAAATATGGCTTTGATTTTTAAAAACTTGAGTTTAAGTTATTTAATTGATAGAATTCGAATATAACACAGATTTTTCAGGTGTTGAATACATTTATGCATTCAAAAATATATTTTAAACAACAAAAAAATCACAAATTTATTTGAAATTATATAACCAAATTTTTATTAAAAAATTATTTTGTTCATAAAGTAGATTGAGCTCAAACTCACCACAGTGAAATTTATTTGTTATTTTCTACCAATTCAATATTTCAATAATAAAAAATAAATAAGTTATATAACTAGAATCCAGAAATCTAAATAAATCCATTGTTATAATACAACTTCACATATTCACCCTCAATGGAAGGAAAGACATCTATAACCATGGATATAAAGATACAGGGAAAAAATTCAAGAAAATCCAACAATCTTCTTAAATGAAATTAGTCGTTATATCGGGTTAAGTCAAGATTATAAAAATAATATTCAAATTTTTAAAAATAAAATTAATTTATTTTTATAATATATTTTAATTATTTATAAAGTAAATACAAGAAGAGAAATCTACAAAGTATAGATTAATTGGTTTATGTGTGGTTTAGTCTTATTACATTTCAAAATTTAAATTTTCTAAAAAAAGTTAAAAATAAAAGCCATGTTTAACCTAGACTTAACCTATTTACCTAAAAAAAGAAAAATTCAAACAATCTTAATAAAAGTAGTTATTTCACTAATAAAAATAAAAATACAAATATATACTCAATGTTTAAAAATCTAAAACCCAAATCAATTCACTCATATAATACAAGCTCATCGCTCATCCATGTGAAACTTATTTATTTTTACTATGAGATTAAAAAAAAAAAAAAACCTTAAGAAACTTAATCATTAGTTGATGTCAATTCCATCTTTACTAATAAAACCACGAAAATGGCTAAAAGTCTAAATCCCAAGTCAATTCACTCATGTGCATCTTAGTTCAAAAATATATAATCAAATGCTTTAGAGTCTAGAACCATGTCAAGTTACTCGTGTACAAGCACTTATAAAGCTCATACATTTGGAAATTGTTTATTTTTACTATGGAAATTGTTTATTTTTACCGTGACATAAAAAACATTCAACAACTTTGTTGAAACTTAATAGTTGGTTGGTATCAAATTTAGTTGAAAATATGGTAAATGGCTAAAAGTCTAAATCACAAGTCAATTCACTCATGTGAAACTTAGTTCAAAAATATATAATCAAATAGTTTAGAGTCTAAAACCAAGTCAAGTCATTCTTGTTGAAACTTAATAGTTGGTTGGTATAAAATTCAGTTGAAAATATGGTAAATGACTAAAAGTCTAAATCCGAAGTCAATTAACTCACGTGAAACTTAGTTAAAAATAGAACATTCTTGTTGAAACTTAATAGTTGGTTGGTATCAAATTTAGTTGAAAATATGGTAAATGGCTAAAAGTCTAAATCCAAAGTCAATTCACTCACATGAAAATTGGTTAAAAATAAAACAATCTTGTTGAAACTTAATAGTTGGTTGGTATCAAATTTAGTTGAAAATATGGTAAATGGCTAAAAGTCTAAATCCGAAGTCAATTCATTCACCTGAAACTTAGTTAAAAATAAAACATTCTTATTGAAACTTAATAGTTGGTTGGTATCAAATTTAGTTGAAAATATGGTAAATGGCTAAAAGTCTAAATCCGTCAACTCACTCACGTGAAACTTAGTTAAAAATATATATAACAAAGTCAAGTTATTCATGTACCAGCACTTATAAAGCTCATATATATGGAAATTGTTTATTTTTAGCCTGACATTAAAAAACATTCAACATTCAACAACTTTGTTGAAACTTAATAGTTGGTTGGTATTAAATTTAGTTTTATTAATAAAACCAAAATTATATAGTAAAAAGTCAAAATTCTAGAACTCAAGTCAATTCGATCGTATGACACAACTTCACTCATGCGGATATATAATCAAATTTAGAGAGCATAACATAAAATTGCATTTCAGGTGCTCATAATAAAATTTGATATGTAAGCTTATAGAATGCCGAAAAGAAAAATGTCAAAAATATAAATATATATATATATATATATATATATATATAATTAATTTGCATTCATATATTTAAATAAGAATGTAATATGTTTTAAAAACAATGGAGATACATAATCTAATAAATCATAATTTTTTGGCTAAATAGAATTTAACACTTATAGATCTACTCAATTTATTAAAAAATGACATTTTCCGAATAAATAGAGTAATTAATATTTCATATTAACAAAAATTGGAATTGTAACATAACATAAATACAAAAAATAAAAAAATAAAAATAAAAAATAAAAAATTACACATAGTATTTGAAAACATTTATGCAATTTAAAAAGTTAAAATATTGTTATAGTAATATCTTATTCACAAAAAGGGAATTGTTTTGTTTGACATAAATTATGAACAAAGTGATCTTCATTCTTCTTCCAACATTGACATTTAAAATCTATCTCTAATAGTCCAGAGTATTGTTTATGAACTTTGATCACCCCTACATGAGGAAAAATAATATGAAGTGGTCATTATTGTTGCATAAATAGAAATTGGAGCACTTTGTTATATGACCAAAAACTAAAGGTCAAAGAATAAGGATGATACCTTAAGAGAGAAGACAAACTTGCTAATTGAAGATCTAGCTTGTTTTTTTTGCTTGTTGTTGCTGTTAGCATCTAGAATTTTATTTTCACCATTTAGAGTGAAAAGGCCATGAATTTGTAAATTGTGCATCATATAAATTGTTGCTGTTTTTTTGTTTTTGCATATATAATTCGCAAGACAATTGAGCTAATGCAGGCAATAGTTTCTTTAGAACTAGCCTATTTCTAAGGAAACATCACATGGTGCTATTATTAGGAGTTCTTATAATGCAGTTGATAAAATGTAGAAAGAGAAAATGGGTTTTATGTTTTGATTTAACACAAAATGTACAATGTGCTCATGAAATTAGCTCAAATGGTGAAATTGGGCAACTACATAGTGCATCGAAAGGCTCAAATGGTTTTGAGTATGCATTTGCAATGACAAGTGTTCCTTCCACCATTTAGAAAATAATACTACCCAATAGACATGTAATGAGAAATAAGTATTTGTAGAATGAAAATTAAGTAGATTATTGGGTATGTATTTACCTAGACTTGTCTATCGATTATTTTCTTGAGGTCTTGTTCTATCTCAATATTCAAGTGTGTGATGAATATGGCATGTGTTGTATGGTATGTTTTTTCCTTGAGGTCTTTTTTTTGTTATGTTTTTCAAGAGCATAACTGGCATATCTCCATTTTGCAATTATTGTTTCATTTCATTGTAGATAGGTGGGAATTACTTGTAGCTATGGCATAAAGGACCTAAAAAAAATTGTAATTGTTGACATTGTATGCAGACGATAAGCTGAAATGCATAAGACTAACGGGTGAGTGGCAGAAGGGTGAGGATGTTACCAATGCTTTATCATCTTCAAAGCTCCCATCTCTAATTTGTAGTGTATATTGCATTCCAACTTTTTGAGTTGTTGTTACAAGTGATGCAACTGTTCCTATTGGAAATGTTTCTATGCTTTTTCTCAATTGTTTTATTGTTGCATCGAGAAAAAAATTGTATTGTGTGAAAACTATGTTGATTCTATTTACAGTGCTTGTATTGTCTAACAATAGAATATGTTCACAGTCACCACAGTCATAGTTTGTCTTTGGTACAATCCGGAATTTTTTTATTGCAATTCCTCTTTGTGGAAAGATATTTTTATTGTGTTTCTCAATGAGGTCACTTGGAACAACCATTGTAATTGTCATCAATCATTGTTGATCAAGCAAATCGACACGCAATATTTGACGTGTTTTGTTTCATTTTTCCAAAAATGTGTTGTGAACAACCATGACATCGTCATGGAACAATTTTCAAATTTTGCGAATGTTCAATTCTTTAATTGATATTGGAATGGTTGGCAATGCATTTGGGTTGTGGAAATATTGAGCAAATTAGAGTCAATTACAAGGAGGCAATGTCAATGTGTCTATTGCAGGGGTGACATATGAAAATAAGTGATGAGCATAAATTAACTTGCCTTGTTGCTTCTTTTTGCATTTGTTTTTCTTGTTTTGATGTTGAACTTCTTTGTCACTCAAGGATGCAAGGAATTTGTTGCGTTGCAAATTATAATGGGTGGGAGAATGCGATTAGCAAAAATGTATACATGGAAACCAAATTTATAAATGAAAAGAAGGAACCACATAGAAGTAGAAAGAAAATTTGTAAATACTTTCCTTTTGTGTTTTTGGTCACTGAAGCTTTGACCCATTTTGGTTCTATAGCATAAAGGGAATTGCATTAGAGGCCTGTTGTGATATGGATGAAGAATATGATTGTAAAATAACATTAATAATTAATTGAGATTCAATGGCAACAAAAGAAGGAAAAAATGATTTAACTGAAATATGGAAAGAGTTCAATATATTTTATTATTCATTTGCATATGTATGGTCCATTATGAGACAAATTGTATCATGATCTGACCAATATGTATCTAGCTTGTAGATCTTGTAGTTGTGTGTTACATTAGACCATACATGATCAATGCGTGATGTGGGCATATAGTTAATTGTATCTAGAAGGAAATTGGGGTTTTAGTTGTTCATATAATTTGTTAGAGTCTTTGTTTTATTGTTACTTTGACACATGTTAACATTGACATATCCTATGATGAGTATTAGTTTACCAATGGATATATTGCATAATGTTATTTCAGTTATATTTAGTATATTGGGAAATGTGGCATCGGATGTTACATAGACATTGAAAAATGTAATTTGCATTCCATGTAGAATGATTTTCCATCAATGTTTCTACATTGTCTTCTTCAAACTTCATATGTTCAACAATTATTATGGTTTCTTTAAAGCATATGAGTAATCCATGTTTCCTATGCCTTAATACACAATTGAAGGTTTTGAATTTTTGCTGCAACATGTCTTGTTTCAAATGTGTCTCTTGTAAACATTAAATGCCAATGTTCATTAAATCATAGTCATTTGCGACATCATTGATATACATTTCTAGGTTGTGAATGTTTAGAGAGAGAATTGATGTGCATGAATTTGCATGCAAAGATTTATAATTGTAATCTAGTTCCCATTTTGCAATTTGTCATAGACGATCCATTTCAACTGCTATTTTTTGCTTAACTTTGAAGTTTTGTTTTTGTAGAGGTTTTAACAGGAACAAGGATTGCATGTTCCTAACACGAGACAAGGTTGTGTAGACTAATCCATGAGTCCATATTCCAGTAGGATCAAATGCAAGGTTGTCTAGTGTGAGGCCTTGTGATCTATGTATTGTGCGTGCACATGCTAATTGAATAGGAAATTGTTTTCGTATTTTGATATAGCCTATTTTTGTTGATGGTGTTATTTATTTTTTATATTCGCAATATGGGGATCCAATTTGCAAAAATGCATTTTCTATATAAGTGAGCCAACTTTCTAGCTTGGCGATGACCCATGTTTGTATCGAAGAACTTGATCCATATGGCATCAATTTCATTTGTTTTTGTATAGAATTTAATGATTCCATCTGCTCCATTAACAAGGCCATCTTGTGAATCATAATTTACAGCATAAATCTCAACTAACATATTTAATTTCATGACTATCTGTGAAGGCAATGTTGTTGTATGTAAATGTGAAGGGAAATCGCCATGGTTTTCATCTTCTTGGTTGATTGCATTGATGAAAATTTTGACACTAGGAACAATTGACAAGATTCTCTTTTTGTGCAAAGAAATGTCTTTATTTTTATAAAAGAGATAGGGGAAATTAGGGTCAATAGGTGTAGGACTAACACATTTTTTGTTCAAATATAACAACTCATCCTCTGTTTGAGTGTTTTTTCACATTCTATATAATATTGAGATGTATGCTTATCTATTTGGCACATTGTAATATGAAATTCATAGCATTTTACATTCACTATCCATAAGTCATATGGTATTGGTTGTTTGTTGAGAATAGGTTGTTCAAATATAAGGGAATCCTTTATTGGTTATGCTTGGTAGAGATCACCGCAAAATATGATGTTAATATTTCCAAAGTATTTTGTCTAGACATGTTTAGTGTTTCTCAATCGATCATCAGCACAAAACAAGAAACAACTTCCTAGCAGGGAAACCTCATCAATGGAAACTAGTCTCAATTCTTGGTAAAGTTTTCTAAGCGCATATAATGTTTCATTGTTAAGAGATGTAGGGGAAGACTTGTTGAAAGGCATAAGAAGCATAGAATGTACAGTTGTACCACCTTCATTATATGCAGCTTTGCCCGTGTATACTAGAATCAACCCCCTTGGTTTCAAAGGATAAGTTGAATGGTGTGCATCATAAAGCCATATGAGCATTTGGAATATTACCTTTGTTGTGAATGTTTTCCCAGTTCAGACTCCTCTACTTAGGAATAGATGGAATGATTTCTCCATGTTCATACATTTTTTCATTGCAATGTATTTGATAATTTCTTGTTGTTCTCTATTGAACGTTCCTCTTAATTTGCGATATTATGCATTCTCAAGTAGAACTGGATGCTCTGACAAATGGAATCCAATATTAAATTGTATTATTTTGCATTTTGTTTTGAACATTGCAAATTTATTTCCAAATCATATTTTTCACTAAGGTGTTCAATGATTTCTTTTTTTTTCATTGTAGCAATTGGATCTATGGAATTGTTTTGGATTCCTTGAATTGCATTTTTCAGATTGCCCCATAGTGGTTTGATGTTATAAGTGAATTTAGATTCATTTGTTTTTATTGTACTTTCATGTAAGATATAAGTGGTTTCCCATGATAGTAAGTTTTGCTTCAATGCATTCTCATTTTTTTCAAATGAAACATATAGCAAAAGATTTTCCCTGTAATAGTTTCCATAGTCAATGTTATTTTCGTATCTGATGAACTGTATGACCTTTGGTTTCTTTCTTTCTGAAATGGGTGTGCCATTTTTGTTGTATCTTGAGGCCAATTTAGCAAAGCATACATGATTTATAGCATTAGGTCGGCCAATGTAATAATCAATCATGGAATTACACATTACATTTTCGGAGTTTCCATCTTCTTGTTGTAGCAAGAATGATGGTTTGAGGATAAATGTGTGTTCATACATTGGTGTTGTTTTCATAAATATGCATTCTCGTGAACTATGATTGAATGGAGAAAGTGTTATATGCACTTCTTGTTGAGCTGATATTTGTTGGAGATTAAGAAAAGCATTTCCCAATGAAAATATCATTTCAATAGCATTTGCTTTTCTCTTTTCATGTTCTCTTCTTATTCTTTTAAATGCACTTGTCATTGATTTGTCAACTTTTGTCATGTAAGATGTGAAATATGATGTGGTTGCATATGCATTAAGGACAAATTGGGAATCACTATTTGCATTCCATAGTTGTGGCATGTTCTTTGCAAAGCTATTGTTCCAAATATGAGAGGGTTTTTGTCCCAATAAAATCCTTGGTTGCTTGACTGTAATTTGTATTATTATGATGTAATCAGTTTTAGTTAAATGTAATTCTTGCAAAAATTCTTCAAAAGTACTATTGCTATCATATTTTCTAGTTTCCAAGATATCATATAACAATTTAGCTTTCTCATTAATTGTCTTGTCTACCAATCCAATTGGTTCAAGAACTTTCGTGCTTCTCATGGGTGGAATTGGGAAATTGTATCTGCAATGTAAGAGTTTTCTCTCTTTTACAACTTTTTGTATGGTGATGTTGATGTATTTTTGCAAGCTATAGATCAAGGTAATCTGTGTTACAAGTCAAATAATTTTTGATGAAGTTTTCAATGTTAGCATTACTATTGACTCCATATATTGGTCGCGGAAAAATAAAAGGTTGTGCAATAGAAAGACGTTGTTGCAAAGGATAAAGAAGTTTCTTCCAAGGAAAAAGAAGCAACAAAAGAAAAGACTATGTCGTAGGCTAGCATTGGCCTCGGCAAGTCAGATACAGAGTGCACCCATGTGGAGGGTGAGACAGAGGAAGAAGGGGAAGGGGGTGCAGTCATGGAATCCCCCTTCATTGTCAAAAAGAGGATGAAGAGGGGTTTGACAAGGCCGTGCAAGGAGCAAAAATTAGATAAATTGTCCAGTGTGACACCTTTGGTCCTTACGGAGGGGGACTTAGACGAAATCAGAGATGTGGTTCACGATGCAACATAGACCATCTGGAACCATCGAAGACCAATATCATCAGACATTGGATAAAGTGCAGCAGGGCCTGAGGGAGTTACAAGTCCAGACTGCCCTCATTCGAGTGAGTGTGGGACAAGCGAACTTGAAGGAAGTGAGCTTGAAACAAGCGAATGGGCCAGCCTTAGTTGCAAAACTCATCTCGAACCTTTTCATATTGTAGATACGAAAGGGGTCACTACATGTTGACTCAACAGAAGGCATGGCACACCTCCTACACATGAAAGATTTGAGTCTAAATATAGTGGTGCTTCCTATTCGGAAACTGCACAAGCTCCATCAAGGGGTGTCTGATGAGCTCAGAATTCGGGAAAAATGTGCATTTTTTATCATCAACGAGGTCGAAACCAATAATAAATAGATGTTCGAGGACAAGGTGCAGGCCCTAAAGAAAAGGGAGGAAGTAATGGCGCAAAGTTAGTAGCTAGAAGCATCTATTGTGCGGGCCTGCAGTGAGCTTCCCAAGCTCTAGATTCCAGTAGAAGCAGCCTCTTCAGAAAAGATTAAGAAGATAGCTTCCACAATAAAGGAGACAAAGGCAGAAATTGGCAAAGTCATATTTGAGCTGCAACTCCAAATCTCTGAGCTACAAATTAAACTGCAGCAAACTAATCCACCAGAATTTAGAGAGTAGCACGAAGCTATTATCAATGAAGAGATGGATAGCTTGGAAGCTACAATCAAGGGATGCACTCAGTTTTTCGAACAAGCCATGGAACTGTTGACCTTGTTGCAACAGGATCCAACTCTGGAGAAAATTGAAGCTGATATCTAGGAAAATCAGAGGCAGTTCGATGAGATAAGGTCTACAACGTGAACCTTAGCTCCAGTGAAAAGGTTCACCAGGTAACAGGAGGACAAGCTCATCCAAAGCGAGATCGATGAGCTGTGTCACAAGGAACCAATCATATCTTCAAGGACACCACCTTGGGAAGATGAAGAAATTCAGTTAACTATGTCTATGCAAAGCAAGTTTAAAGAAATGTAGCAGACATAAAGAACCATGGGCCTTGCAGTGAAAGGCCAAACAATAGAAAAGATGGTTAAGGAAGTCTGTCGGGCTGTTGCGCAGGGGACAACAAACCTCCAAGTTTTGAAGATAGATTTTAGTGAGCTGCAAGTGAAGATCTAGGCGCCACCAGAAGAGTGACCTGAGGACGAGTCATGACTTTATGTTGGGGGCTTATTGGGACAGGGTCCCCTCGAGTCAATTTTGTAATAGTTTTTGTTATCTTTGTAATGTCTCCACATTTTGAGGAGTGGGGCTCGAAGGTCATTATAATTCAAAGGGGCTTTACGAAGGTCAAACCCCCTTAGTTTGTTAGAAGTTAAGTAGTTTTGTGACTCGACCGTGGTTCACAGACCATCGTATTGTAAAGACTATGATATAAAAGAGTCATAGGAGGTCATAAGAGAAAGAAATTCATTGAAGATCTGGGTATGAGAAAGTGATCTAACTCAGATGAGTCTATTTTCTATACTTAGGCGAAGGGGAAGGCTCCTGCAATTGTGTGCGTGAAGACCTTGGTAAGTAATCAACTGAGTGTGTGGGCCCTTGCAGCTATCTGTGCACGGAAGAAAGAGTCTACAAGAGAAGGATTGAACATAATAAAGAATATTAAAAGAAAAATCAATGTATCTGTGCATTAATCTTTACTTCTGCTTTTCTATATATTCTCTATGTTATTGCATTTATCATAAAAAACACTTAATTGATGTGTGAAAGTAGTAGATTTGTTAGTTCACTTGATGTTATGAATGCTTAAAGCAATTGGCGCAGAGTTGAATTTGTTTTTTGTAAGTTACTGTAATTTCCACATTTCAAGGGTTAGGGTTCACGAAGGTCAGAATAAAGCCTTAGAAGTAATAGAAACCCCTCATGTAGACCTTTGGATGTAGAAATATGGTTCTATCATCCCCCAATACTGCCTCGGGTGAGACGGAAACCTACGCTACGCGGGTTGTCACTGAAAGGGCCGACAATGGAGGGTTTTGTGGGTTGGTGCAACTTACTCTAAACATGGGACCATACCCCCTTAAGCCAACAAGTAGGCATAGTAGAAAGCTAGAGAAGAATGCATATGCCAAGAAGTGGCCTACCACAATCTGGAAGAAGAAAGAGAAGCATCAAGTGAAGTGCGGAATTTATTTATGCATGTTTGAGGAATATAATGATTAATGGTACATATATAGTGGATGTTCCCATCATATGTTAGGGGACCAAAGCAGATATTTCTTGAAGAAAATAAAATATGGGTATGTTATTCTTGGAGACAATACACATATTAAGGTGTAGACAAGGCCAACCTTAGTGAAAAGAATAAAAAAGAAGATAATGTGTTGTCAGTTGATGGCATTGAGAACAATATAATGAGTGTGAGATGGATGATTGATGGAGGCAAGGAAGTGATTTTCAACTCCAAAGGTTGCAGCATCCAGAAAGAAGGGCCAAAGAGGTTGATTTCAAAAGGATTCATGAAACTAGGTAGTGTGTATGTAACGAAGCTGGGAAGAGTGAGAAAAATTAAGATATCAAAGATAATCTCTTCCTCTTTAGGTCTCAAGTAGGAGAATTTGATCCCTGCTACAATCCATTGTTTTCATATTTATTCGCAAAAGGGTGCGAAAGAGCAATGTAAGGTCTGCATGGTCTTTGGGGGAGTGTACGATAGCAACATGGAAGCTTTAGGAAGGTATGAAGGAAAGTTGTAACAGAAATTGCATGATGTGACTGAGAGCCTACTAGCATGACCAAGTCTGTAGGATCTCCAACAAATGAAGAAGGTATATGAGATCAATGGGATTTGTGCATGGTACTAGGATTTCAGGGGTTTATATCATTTTTACCTTACTTTAACTCATTTTTTTTGTATTAGCTCCGTATATTGTATACATGATTGAAAAAGAATATGGGTCAGCCACATGCATGTACTTGATTATATTTGAAATTGTGGTTGTGTAGCTCTTGGTTGAGGTATCCATAGGACCATGTCATTTTCATAAGCCATGCATGTTCATGTATCTCTCTTTGTCCACTAGTTGAGTAACCCCAGTATGAGTCATGTATACGAGAGAGGGTTATTTGGAATACATATCAGTGAGTATTTTGAATCAACCTTATATGCACCCTTGAGTGTTAGATCTATCCTTGTATCATTGTTGCCTTCATCATTGATTCAGTTGGTTGTGTAATCATTGTCCTAGCCATGAGTTTTCGCATGCATGCATTGACTCATCTATTTTATCCATGTACTATCATTGATATTTCCTTGTATTATCATTATAAGCCTTGTATTTTCATATGTTTCATTTATCATGGCTTGTTGTGAATACTTGTAGTAGCCTCTTGCATGTACCTAGGAGGCAAAGGAAACATCATAATTCATTAATAATAGCCTTGATAATTGATTGCATCCATAATACATGTTCAGGGGGATTATGATCAGTAAGAAGAAGGTCATGGTGTTGGCCTTATTGTCATGATGTCATGTTGTTGCAGGAGTCGCAACTATGAGTAGCGGATTTATTTGGTTTCTAATGTCTATTTGCAAATGTTGCAGTTGATTATATTTCATCAGAGGAAAATTGGTATCAGTATATTGGTGTCAACGTGGTGATTTATAGAGGATTGGTCACCCTTTTCCATTGATTTTAAAGAGGGAGAGTGAGATAACCACTAGTGGAGAGTGAGACCAGCTAGCTAAACAAGATTACAAATCAATAAAGAAGATTGCATATTGGTGGTGTGGTTGTAGGTTTCCATCAATGATAAAGGCGGAGATTGTTGGAAGCATGGTGTTGGCATTGATTTCAACCATAGAGCTTGTTGTGTTAGCATTGATTTCAACATGGTTTGGGTTGATGTTCTCTAGTTCTTAGCATGTTACAAAGGTTTCTAAGGAAGTGATGGTGTAGGTGGTTTTAGTTCTGGTTGGTAGATTTTGGCTTTCCCCAAGTTTATGTACAAACATTGTTAAAGCATAACATATTAGCATTTGTGATCCCTACCACCAAGATTTCCAGTTCAATATATGCACTCATATCCCAGATAATTAATGTTGAATAGACATTTGCACTTATAGGTGGAGAAAAGGGAAAACCACGGGCTAAAACGGTGAATTTCTAATGGATTGGAAGTGATCTCAACATTTGATGTAGTCACACTTAACTCATTTTTATTTGGTCTCAAAATGTAATGAATGCATTAGGCATTGATTTGGTCCTCCACATAGTGATTAATTTAGTCATCACAAGGTAATGGAACAAAATTAATGAATGGTGAATTGCTCGATCCGCTTGGTCATGGTTTATGTCTCCCAATGGTGTAAATGTATTAAATATATAATTGTTGATCTAGTCAGTGTGTTTTTCTTGGTCCAATTTGGCATTTGAAAATAAGTTTAAGTTTCTCCTATTATGGATTGACTAGGGTTGGTCAGTGAAATATAGTCACCAGTATGATGTATGCTCCGAGAAAAGTCAGTGGATGATTTGGGTGCAATGGAAATTCCTATGAGAAGAGAACATGTCCGCATTTTTGAATTATAACACCTTGATATCGATAGTTTATAAGACCTATAAAGCTTTGACATCTCCTATATGGTGCGATGATAGTTTGTAAGAACATAATGACATTACATTGATGAAAAGATAGAGTGTGTGTGCATCAGAAGACAATGGAGATAATCATGAATGTTCTGTGTTGTTGAGCAATTGGAGGATGAGAAGGAATGTACTCTTGAGAAAATGTATACCCTTTTAGATGATATCAAACCTATTTCTACATGATATGTGATCCGAAGTGATTAGAAACCAATTGTATACATCCACAATAGAGTAAATAGGATTGATCGTCTGCAGTTATAGTGTGAATCGTAGCTTGTGCACTGAGACTAGTGCGACAGTAACCAACGTGTGCACTGAGTTGTAAGGAAAATAAAACTGTGTGTTGTAGAATGTTATGTGAATTGAGGAAATGTGTATGGATGAGGCAATGATGTAATGAAGACTAGAATTCATTCTTGTGGGTTGAGTGATTGAGGATTTTTTTGGTGTGTTCAACCTATGACTAAGAAAAGGGTTTTGAAGAAAAGCTTACACTTGTAAACATGTTGTTATGAACCTTATAATGCTTGAAGATTTTATGTATTGTCAAGTATATGGATGAATGTTTCCTTCTGTTGAGTGTCGAAAAAGAGAATGTGCTAATGCCCCAAGAGTTGTAAGGTGTTGTTGTTGTTAGGGTGTGTGGCTATGTGTCATATAGCTGAGGAAAAAATTAATGTGTTCTCTATGTTGATGTATTGTTTCATATGATGTCTTTGTATTGATAGTATGCAAAGTACTTAGAGGTCTAATTATGTTGCTTATAATTTTGCTAGTTTTTTCAATGGGCATGTGTTGAGAGTGTTATCATATGGAAATCATACACTCATTTGTACAAATTAAGAGGCACTCAAAGTCAGTGATCAACACATACAGGGGTGATATTTTCAGCTCGAAATGCCATGAAGACAAAAAATCAAAAGCTTTCATAAGGTTCAAGTTAAAAAATTGGACCTTTTGGGTGCACCATTACCGAAAATTAGCGGTCGCACAGCGGTTTCTTCGATAGTCACGGGGTTACGAAAATGTATAGTCAACACCTTGGGTTGCGAACTTGCTTGAGAAACACTCTGAATCTTGATATGATGGGTTGAAAATTTTGAGCCTTAAGCCCCAGGAAGCCTTAAACGCAAGGAAATGGTATTTCTCAGCTCATTTATGAGGTGAACGACCACATTAATGAACTAAGGGGAGGAGGAGTGACCAAGAAACTCTATAAATACAAGTTCTATGAGAGTTAATAACAAGAATAAGTAAATCATTGGTATGCTACTAAAATTTCTCCCTAGCAATCAAGCCTTTCATTGAGAGATGATTTCATCACTGAGAGAGTCTTCAAACTTCTTTGAGAGAGAGAGAGAGTGAGAGAGATTGCAAGGAGATTGAGGAAAGTAACTTACTTGTTGAGGCTTTTTTAGCACCATTGCTCAAACAATTATCTCCAACTGTCTCTTATTCATCTATTGTATCTCTTCTACATTCAAAAGTAAAAAAAGGGAACCCTTTTCCATTACTTTTTTTATGTGTTTTCTACATCAAGAATTATTAATTTGTTTATTTGTTAGTTTTTAGTTTATGTTAATGTATGAATTTTTCTCACTACTTACAGTGCTTTCTTTACCCATGTTTTTCCACTAACAACAACCAATTTCTTGTATTTCCCAGTGGAGTCACCATCTTGTAGTAGTGCGTTTGTTTCTAGGGAGTTCCAAATAGGCCTTCCTTAGACCACGCTTACCAGCAACTAACACTTACACCTGGTAAACGTCCATGTCGGTTGATAGTTCCTCCCATACATGTATCACATCATTTTATGGATCACCTCACATGATCAATATCCATGACCACCCACTCAGGACCAGGAGCCATCTCATTTGCATGTCTTAAATATCAACCTCATTCTACTCTTCTTTACTTATTACTTAACAACCCCACTCTTGGGCCACCTCATTTACTTTTTGTTGGATTAATTCAAATCCAACCCTGCATTCTACATTTTTTATACCATCCCTCCATACGACATAACCCATATGCGTCATTTCATCTCCCTCATCAACCTCACATTGAAACCAATCAATGGGGCTCCCACCTTCAGCAAAATAACCTACCTACATCATTACACATGTCCTCATATTCACGGGGCACCTGTCTCTGTGTTTGTACATCCAAAACCATTTTCAATTCTTTTGGAAAGTGTACACAAAAGGTTTGGGAAAAGGATTCCCACCCATATTTTTGTGTATTGTACCGAGCAACAGTCCCTAAGTCTTCCATGGTTGGATCTCACTTATATCATCAAACCATGATCCACATTCATGCATCATTCACCATGCCATTCAGAACGTGTTCATACCTACCATGGATTCCCTACTAACTCCAGGGACATTTCCCCCATAAGAATTGTTTTGACTTCTTCCACTTGCATTATAGCTCCAACTTTGGGTAGTTTTCCATATCCATCCATACTGTCAGCTCTCATTATCATGCCTTTATGACACATCAGGTTACAATCATCTTCATTCCTTCGTGAATCATCATTTCTAGCAGTTGGCACTTCCTTCCTATCAACTTCAAAACCTATCTTCCAGGATCGATTTTATGCCTTGGTTTCTCCTCCCCTTATGAGAAAACCTTAGGTGGCATAGTGGGAATAATTATCGCCCATTAATGTCATAGGTTTCCCTGACATTCAACACCAGCACAATTTTTTCATGTCAGGGTAGTATTGTACACTATGAATGTGCAGTTCTCTCATTTAATTAAAGACCCATGCATCCCTTAGCACCTCATTCATCAATTCTTACATTTTGATGCATGGGAGGTTCTTAGAGTCGAAGACCCATGTACCCATAAGCACGCCATTCAATATTGCTTCACCTTTGATACATTGGGGAACCTAGTTCTATCTACTTGTCAGAAATGCCCCTAAGGGCACAAGAAATGATCATCATCAGCCATAAGCACATCAACCACATCAACACTGACTTGACAGGACCATTTCCTGTGTGATTGTAATAGTTAGTCATTAGCCATCATAACGAGCATGGGACATGCTCACCTCATATAGAACTTTTTTATCTCAGAATTTCTTCAGAGCATGGTTATCTTTAATTCTCAATCAAGGATTTTCCCTACTCGTCTCCAGATTAAGTTACTAAATCTATCAAGATGTTGGTAAGGCTCTCAGTCATATTAGAAAAATGTGATGTATTTTGGCTATACACTTTCTCATAACCTTATACATCAAGGGGAAACTATTATCATATAGAAACTATACACTCATTTGTACAAACTAAGAGACACTCAGTCAGTGATCAACACATATAGGGGTGACATTTTTAGCTGAAAACTCTATGAAGACAAAAAATAAAAATATTTCCTCAGGTTCAAGTTAAAAAACTGGACCGTGTAGGTGCACCATTAAGGAAATTAGCAGTTGCACAGTTGTTTCTTCGATAGTCTTGTGGTCACGAAAATGTTCAATCAGCACCTTAGGATGTGCACTTTCTTGAGCAACACTCCAAATATTGATATGATGGGTAGAAAAATTTGAGCCTTGAGCCCAAGAAGGCTTAAATGCAAGGAATTAGTAGCTCTCAACTCATTTATGAGGTGGACCACCACAATAATGCACCAAGGGGAGGAGGAGTGACCAAGAAACTCTATAAATACAAGTTCTAAGAGAGGTAATAAAAATAAGAAGCAAAGCATTGTTACGATGAAAAAATTACTCCCTAGGAATCAAGCCTTTCATTGAGAGAGGATTTCATCATTGAGAGAGTTTTCATACTTCTTTGAGAGAGAGAGAGAGAGTGAGTTTGCAAGGAGAGGAAAGACACTTCCTTGTTGAGGATTTTTGAGGAACCTTGCTCAAACAATTATCTCCAAGTGTATTTTATTCATTTATTGTATCTCTTCTACATTCAGTAGCCAATAAAGGGAACCCTTTTCGATTACTTTGTTGATGTGTTTTCTTCATCAAGAATTATTCATTTGTTTATTTCTAGTTTTTAGTTTATGTTTATGTATGCATTGTGTTCACTACTTACAATGCTTTATTTATCCATGTTTGTCCACTAAAAACAATCAATTGCTTGTATTTCCCTTGTAGGGAACAACCAACTCTAAGGAAAGTGTATTTGGTACTCCATATCAACAAACACACCACTACAGAGAGATGTTGTTGCTAGTATTTTTGTATGGTGTTGCTACTAGTGAGTTTATATGTTTCTTGTGTGGTTTTCTAACGAGTGTATGATACTATTATTGGGTTGATGAGCTAGTGTTTGAACAAAGTGAAAGGATTTAAGTTGTTGTTAGGATGTTTGTATGTTCTAGGTTACTAAGGTGTTATGGTGAGTAGAGTTGGTTATTTTTATGTTGCTAGGGTTTGGTTTATGTTTTAGTAGACCTAGTAGAGTTTGAGGCATATGTTGTGGAAAAGAGAGTTGTATTGCAAAGTGGTGTTCTAATGCTTTTAGTTTGAGAAAAGAGATATACTTGGGTCTAGTATGAAAATAGATGAAATGAGGCCTACATTTCAAAATGAGACAAGGTTTGTATCAATAGTTAGTCATGACTTTTGGTTTATGCAATGCACCAACTACATTCACGATGTTAATGAATGAAATATTACACCCTTTTCTAGATTGATTTTTTATTGTCTATTTGAAACATCGTACATTTGATGTAGATCCTAGAGACATTAAAGAAGCTCAAACCACAAGAAATATCTAAAGAAATGTGATTTTTCTCAACAATCTAAGGTGTATTTAGGATATGTTATTAGTGGAGGAGAGCCAAAGACAAATGGGCAAACAAAAGTAGTCAACTATACTTTGGTGTAGCTTTTGAGGGGTTACAATTAGAAGCATCCAAAGAATTGGGATGAAAATATGGTATATATACAACACTATTATAATAGAGTAGTCTGAACTTCTATTGACAAGTTCCCATTTGAATTTGGTTTGGATATTTTCCGCCTTCACCTTTGGATATTGCATATGTACAACAAGGAGGAGTGAGCAAGGATCTTGTAGGGGATTCCTTAAGGGAAGAAAAAATTGTTGAGAAGATAAAGAAAAACCATCTATAGGTGCAAGAGACACTCTACAAGTCATAGAGTGGGATATAGAGTATGGTTACAATTAAACAAGAAGATGTTATAGGGCCCTAGAAATAAAATCAAGGCTCTTTGATATGGTCCCTTTGAGATACTGAAAAAAGTAGGAGATGACACCTATAAACATAGACTACCTCCATATATGTGCACTTACTTAGTGGTGAATGTAGAAAATATGAAATCTTATGAGCCTTCCATGTTGGATTAATAAAATCAAAATGTTATACATTTTGTAGAGGATTTAGCCCCAAATTCTTAAGAAGAGTTAATAGAGGATATAATTTTGTGAAAAAGTTCCATAACATCAAGATAGGGTCAGCATGAACTTTGGTAGATTGGGTTGAAAGGATAACTTCCGATCAAGGGTAATTGGTACTCCAAGGAGAAGGTAAAAATAATGTCCTCGCCTCATTTAGTGAAAATATTTTGTGGACCAATAGCCTCCCAAAATGGGGAGGTATGATCTGAATTGAATGATTATATTATTTTTCATCCATCTGGATGATTTTAGAGTGGAAAAATTGGAGGAATTAGCTCACAATACCATTTTTATTAATGAGCCCGAGTTTAGTGAATTGGGTGTTCAAATCTTGTGGAGGAAATTTGGGGTATTTCCTAAAGATTTTTAATGTCCAAAAGCTCTTTACTTGCACTAGACCCACTAGCATTGTTTAACACTTAGCTACCTTTCCAATGGCACAAGAAAGACCTCAAACACAATCCATATGAAAAAGTTATGCCACCCAAAAGTTTTCCTTCCTATTTTTACCACTATGACTCAAGAGGATGCTACATTAGCCTCGTTAATCATGCAAAAGGAGTTGGTTTGGTGAGCATGATGAAGAAGACTCTAGAAGGGTCAATATTGTAACTCTAGTTAAGAATTGAAGGAGTCAAATGTAACCATTAGTAGGCTATCAAGTTGTGTTATAATCGAACCACTCAACAGAAAAGGGGTTCCATTATGTTCTAGAGAATTTTGTTCCATAGTAGAGAAAAGTAGCTAAGAATGGATAGAGAGAGTAGAATAGAGAGGATTTGTGTTCAGTAATTTTTGATGGGTTGCAAGTTTCACTCATTTGTATTTACATGATTTCCATTCAAAGAAAGAGAGAGTAGAGCATCATCACCTTCCAACTAGGTTTTCCCCCAAAAGGGTTTCCTAGATCATATCTTTTGTTATTATGATTTTGTGAGCGATTTTTTTAATTTTTTTTATTTTTTCCAAATTTTTACATTTTAAATGCATAAGAAAGAAAATAGTAACTTAATAAAAACATAAATTTAAGGAAAAATTAACCTTCATAATACTAATTTTAGATTTTGTGGTAAATTATTATTAGAATTATTGTGACAAATCATTTAATGAAATATCCATAGAATTTATAGATTAATAGATATAGAAAAAAATGTTAAAAAAAAACTAATAAGTTTATTGAAATTCAGTATTATTTATTATCAATTCAATCTTATACATATATTCACTATTATAATATATTTTTAACTATTTAATTATATTATAAAAATCTAAAAATATTTCAAGTTTAAAAAAAAAAAAAAAAAAAATCTTATATAATTAACCCAAAAGAAATCCAACTCAATTCCCTAACACAATACAACCTCGAATAGTTCATTATTCCAAGATAGTGATAACCATGGATATAGAGATATAGAAAAAAGGCAAGAAAATCCTACCACTAGAATGAAACTCAGTTATAATGTACCATTAATTCAATATTTTTATTTAATAAAATAATATATATATATATATATATATATATTATTTCGATGGGGCAAAGGATTCAAGTTTGAACTACACGATGAGGCGTTAATGTGACCCTCATATATGACAATAGGCAAGCATAGGGTGGATGAAAGTGATAACTATTATTGGAGGCATCAAAGTTTTGAGATGAGTGGCATTTGGTACAAAAGTTGGGTGGTGGTTTGGTTTCTTCATTTGTGGTTTCAGGTTATGGGTGATTGTGTCGGTGGCAAGAACAATGTAGTGTATGCAAATGCCACCAACCTATGCATGATCATTCATCTAATGAATTTTGTGTATGTGTTTTTAGCTAGCTGGCGAGGATTGCAGAGTGGTCCTACTGGGAAGCCTAGTCGCACAAGTTGGGATCCCAGGGTAAGAGTTTGATGACGTCTAAATTGTTACTAGTTTGCGCTTGTGAACGCATTTTTCTAGATTGGTTAGTGTATAGCTGTCGGCGAAAAGAGTTTGGCACTCTCGATGGATTTCTGGTAAGTTTTTTCTCTTTGTTATTTGGTTTTGAATGTGTTTCCTTCGCTCAAATCTTGGGTGTGGGTTGGTTTGGTTTCATTTATATACCCCACCCTTTAGGAGTTGCGACATGGGTTAGAACCAGTGTAGGGGAATGTATGCTTTTGAACCCTGGGTATTGCAAGGTGGGGGTCTAGCAATTGGAGATCTGCGGTTATTTTATCTGTGTTGGGAAACCCTTCTTGGATGTTTGTGGCAATGTAGCTCCGACAATATGGTGGTTGAGTCAACATGTAGTGTATGTGTCTTGGGAGGTTGTATGGGTAGGGATTAGTGACACTCCGACTGTGGGTCTCGGTCGTTGGGTTTTTTGGAGCATACCTTGAGCACAGGTTGTAATAGGGCCTAATTTATGGTGTTATATTGCACCTATAGCAATGTATAGGAAGTGGGGATGGGCTTGAAGGGGGTTAGGACCTCGCGGCTAGCCGGAGGGTCGTGGTGGTTAGGCAAAAGCAGCAAATAATGATGGGGGTGTAGGGGCATAATTTCAGGGAAACTTGCTCATGATCAAGTCCCTTTTACTGGCTAAGCCGACCTGCCACTGTCCTTGGAGTCTTTGGACCTTTAGATGTGGAACATCATTGCATTTTTCGAGGATATGAGGCAACAATGACATAATGACAATAACAAAGTTATAGTGTTTATGATGACCTACAATAGAATAAGTTGGACATCCTCTATCGTATGATATCACTAAGGAGTCAAAGGTGCACTGATGACCACCTGGATTAGGTGGACGGTCACCTAGCTCACCTATAATTTCACATTCATGAGAATCCTAGACTGCTAGATGTACGGAGTGCAAGACTTGCACTAGCTCTTTTGCATGCTACCTGATATTTATTGTTTGTATTTTAATTCTGTATACGTTCGGGGTTTTATGATTTTTTTTTGTTTTTAGTTACTATGTAAAGCTTGACAGCTTTTGCATTGCTCTCATGACCAACAAATGAAAAAAAAAAAAAAAACAAACATAAAATTTTATATTAATTTACTATAAAATTTTAAAAATTTAATAAAACAAGAAATATATATATATATATATATATATATATAATTAATATTCTTAAATGTAAAAAACAAACCATTACTAACTATGAAAAAAAAAAGGTCACCAAATTCTAACAATCTTTTTAAAACTTAATCATTAGTAAATAAAAATTCAATCTTCCACCGGAAAAATAAAAGATATACCGTGGACGGCTAAGAGTCAAAAAAACTCAAGCCAATTTACTTATGTGATACGACTTTATATGTGTGAAACTTGGTTTTATACGTGTGAAACTTGGTTTTGTATATATATTAAAATCAGGAAATTAAAAAAGCAAAGTCAATTCATATAATTTTAAATATTTAATAAAAAAATTAATTTTATATATAATGAATCACAATATAACTAACTGAGAAAGATAAAAATAAAAAATAAAAAATTAATTTTTTTATTAATTAATATGTCAGAAATGTATGGTTAATGGTTAAGTGGCTAAAACCTAAGTCAATTCACTCCTGCGATACAAGCTTACTCATGTGAAATTTGGGAGAGCTTCTTTAAATGCGAATGGACTGTATAGGCTTATTTTTAAATCTATACAAATATAAATAAAGAGTAAGCTTATATAGCCCAACCACTTGGTCCAGAAATATTGATTCTTATTTAAATGCGGTTGGACTGTATAAGCTTACTTTGAAATTTATACAAATATAAATCCAGAGTAAGCCTATATAGCCCACCACATTGATGAAACTTGGTTCAGAAATATATAATCAATGGTTGAGTGTAAAAGTCCATGTGAAATTTTGTTGAGATATATTGTCAATAGTTGGGTCTAAAAGTCAAATCAACTTAGTCAGGTAAGGCAGTCTCATCCAGTGAAACTTGGTAAATCTGGTTGTTTTTACCATGAAATTAAAAAAAGTTTGCAGAATAAAGAGGAGAATCGCATAATTCCAATGGTTGCTTGATATCAATTCAATTGTCCACCAGTAAAACAAAAATATATATCATATAAAACCCAAGTCAACTCAGCCATGCAACATAAGATTACCTGTGAAGCCCGTTTGTGGTTGACAATTCAATCTTTTACCAGTATATTACTAGAAATGAAAAACATAAAAATCAGTCAATTCATTTTTATAATATATTTTCATTTATATTTAAATTAAGTGTAATAAAATAAAAATCTTAAATATAAAAGGAATATAATATAACTAACAATAAAAATCAGTCAATTCATTTTTATAATATATTTTCATTTATATTTAAATTAAGTGTAATAAAATAAAAATCTTAAATATAAAAGAATATAATATAACTAACAATGAAATAGAACGAGGCTTTATAATTAGCTTGCTTTGTTGTTTAGTTTAGTTATTAATTTGTTTTGTATTATTATGATATAATTAGTTTTAATTAAATGTAATAATTATTAAAATAATGGTTTTGTTTTTTTTTCAAAATATTATAAAATAATTTCACTTTTTCTTTTAATGTGCCATTTCTTGAGTCAATTGGTTCAAAAAACTTTTTATATGAGTTTTTTTGTCTTTTATAACTTTTGTATGGTGGTGTTCATGTATTTTTGCCTTACAACTTTGTTTATATAATGTTTTATTAAAAAACATATATATATATATCTTAATTGTGGATAAAGCATCCATTTAATAATAATCATGAATTTGGAGAAGTTTTTTAGATTTTTTTCATGTACCACTAATCATGAACATGTCATCAAAGTCATCAACGTACTATATAGATTTTGTAAATAATAATTGCATTAACCACTAATATATTATTTATTTTTTATTATTGTTTTCTATTATAGATATTGTAATCTTTACGATATACATAATTGGCGAAGATAGAAATATCTATATTTTTTAAGTACTTTTATATATATTATTAAAAAACAAAAATGTATTTAACTTATTCATTTATTTTGAATTTCACATTAAAATATGATATCTAGTTCACTAGTACTAATTACACTAAATAATAGTTTAGTGTAATTTATCTTTTTGCTTGCCGTGAATATATTTTTGAGCCAATAGTTTAAATAAACAACGTTTTAGTGAATTTTATGTAAATTTAAAAATTTGTAAATATCTTTATAATATATTTCAACTATTCATTTCTTTAGCACAGAGAAAAGATAAATAGTAATCCATTTATTTTCAGTTTGTCTTTTGTTTTTTTTTCTTAATTATTTACTGGAATCAGAAAATATATATACCTTCATAATATATTTTAAAAATTTATTGAAGTTATCCATTTCTTTATTTAATAATGAACTAAAAAATAATCATATTATTTGTCACGATCCTTTCTATAATCTAAAAGAATACAGTAATAAATTTTTTTTTTTACTATACACCTTTACAGCTGGAAACTTAATATTACCACTTTACCCGTATTACTCACCCTACCACCCTGAACACATATTTCTTTAATGCATAATGTGACTGTCTTAAGTTCTTAGCATTATAACCATGGGTTATACATAAATATTTTACATAACTAATCAAAACTTATTGCATTGTCCTTCGTTAATGATAAGATATGACATTTATGTGTTGATGGTCGTTTCCATTTGGTGACTGCTGCCAAATGGCAGAGTGAGTACGCCAGCTCACCTTTTCCCGTAGCCATATGGCCCCTCATCACGTGATGGCCATGTGGTCTGAGAGGGTTGACCAGCCCCGGGGTTCACGCTCGGCCTCCCGCCCAAATTCGACGATGGGGATTGCTTGGTCTAATCGGACGGTTCAGCCATACCTAGGGTTTGACCCTGCATATAAAAGTTCAGGTGGTTTCGTTTGTGGTTCATTTGTTCACTTCTCAGTAACCGAGCTCCTCCGATGGTTTGATCTGCAAGTACCCAGGCTCTTTGCTCTGCTCTGGTTCATCGCTCCTCTGCCTCTTCCAGGTTTGCCCGCGCCTCTCTGCATCATTTCCATAGCTGGTTTATGACTCACTGTTTCCCGCTCTTACTGTACATTCTCTAACTGTTTCAGGGTTTGCTTGACGGTTTGATAGGTTCTGATACGGGCCGCAGCTCACCTGCTCCAAACGCCGAAGGGTTTAGTTGCTTCGACAGTTCCAGGTAAGTCATTTCTCATTGTGGTTTCTATTGATTGCACTTGAATGCATTTCGAGGGTTTGTTTCATAGCTGAGACAGCCTGTCCTCTACCTGTTGTCTCAGGTTAATTACTGGACCAAACCCTTATGCAGTTTATGCTTGGCGGCCTTACTTGGACGGCCGGTCCAGCTGCGCCTAGGTTATGGCCTCGATGCCTTAGTTTTCTATTCTCTGTTGAACTTAACTAAGACTCTGTTTCTTTATCATTACCAGATCTAAATCAGTTCTGAGTTCTCGACATTTATGAACAGTTACACAGTTGTATAAGCTACGGCAATATTTGTCTTATTCAGATTTGTTATTGTTTTGGCTCGGCCTGGATTTCTGTATGTCAATGGTTTACCATCCGAGCTTCATAATGATTACTTTTCCCCTATTTGTATATTCACGTGCCGTCACTGGTTAATGAACATTCATCTCTGTTCTAGTTTATATATATATATACACAGTTAATATACAGAGTTGCAGTTATTACTGTTGTTTCATTGTAGCACATAATATTACGGCTATGGTTATATTTTCAAAGTTACCTTGTTTACTTTGTAATTGGAGGCATTCACCGTCTCTGATTTTAATTCTAGATATTATCTGAGAATATACATTTCTATGCCAAGGAGTTTCTAAGTTTATATTGAGCTTCAGTATACGTTGCTTCCGTTTCCCTTCGTTCATTTGTATTACAGTTATGGCAATTTCTTAATTAGGGTTTCATTGCTATGGTAACTATAAGTTTCCCCATCGTTTGATTTTCCATGGCGTTGCTCTCGGCCTTGTATGGCATTATACAGCGTTGAGGATAGACTTGCATTCGCCTCGTGAATGTATAGACTATCCTCCCGCGCACAGGCTCGTCCATAAGTTACCTACAGGTCACAGCGTTCACACGCCCGTTTCAACACTTATTATTGGATTCCTGTATATACTTATTCCAGCATTATGTTTATCTACTCGATTTGTAATATATGATTGTTCTCGTTTCCACCTAGGGTTTGCTGTATATTTTTCTGTGTTAAACAAACACTTCGCTTCCTTCATTGTTACCTGTCATTGTTAAATATATAAACAACTGGAAAAGTTAATGAAAGTATTAAGTTGTTATTCCATGTATTTTTCGTATTCACACAGCACTTGTAGAAGCTGGATTGAAACATGCGTCAGTCCCTTTCTCATAATCCCGCCTTTCAACTTACACTTGTTTACTCTGTTGAGAGGATGCTTACAGAATGAGTTTATAGTTTCGGATTGATGTTTATAATGAATTTCTTTATCAGTTTTTCATATTCCAACTACGGTTAAATAGCCAACTCGGCTTCTCGTATCTACTCAGGTCTTTATATTGTAGAACTATGTACCTTCCTGGTTTGGTTATCGCAGTAATTGGTCTTTCTGCTATTACTAGCTATTACAGATGAGCCGTATAAGCTCGGTGATTGTATTCCACCCAGGTGACTCTGTCACAGTTCTCATTCTGTCTCTTCTAATAATCCGTAGTCTATTCTAAATATCTTACCACAACAACTTTTTAAAGGAAAGATATAACTGAGTACATTCATTACCTGAACCTTTCCTAACTAGTGTTAAAGAAGCGTACCTGGTAATCGATCACAGAAGTGCTTGCTTTCAGTAGTCACCTGTAGAGTTTTCGCTCTTAACCTCCCAACCTTGAGATCCACTGCACTGGATTCTCCCCCCGAGCCATCTTGCAGGCCTGCAGCCCTCAACAAGACTTATGCACCACGGTGCTGGGTCATCTGATCACAACCAGACTTAACCCCCTTTCTTTCACTCTGCAACTCTCTTTCTTGGAATCTCTCCTCTGCCTGTTCCCAAACAGCCCAGAGGTTTTTCCTTCCAGACCCTCTTCAGGGTGAGAGGCAGTTGTCTTTCCTTTCAGTTTCTTAACTGATTAATTTCTTTTAATAGAAAAGCCTCCTTTTGGAGGCTGCCAGCATTTTCATTCAACACATGTGTAAAAAAATTAGTTCATTATATTTTCTTTTAACAAATAATAATGTCTTTTAATAACAAGTTGTCACCCATATTGTTTTTACCACAGCAATTACCGGAAATTACAAGTTACCAGGGTTATTACATCTTCCCCCCCTGGAATTGGACATCGTCCCGATGTCCATTCTCATTAAATAAATTTGGATAGGCTTTTCTGAAAAGTTCCTCGTCTTCCCACGTAGCCTCCTCAGGGCCATAATGCTGCCACAGCACCTTAATTTGGGTAATAGCCCGTTTCCGCAGCCGCACTTCTCTCCGGTCGAGAATGCTCTGTGGTTCGACCAGGACCCCGCCTTCCGGTTCGACCTGCAAACAACCAGCACTTAATCAATTTCCCATTAAGTATAGTTGTATAATCAAACCAATCGAATCAATTCTTACCCGTACGTCTTGCCATTGAATAACATGTCTAGGGTCATACACATATTTCTTTAGGACAGAGACATGAAACACATTGTGAATCTTAATGTGACTGGGTAAAGCAAGTTGGTAGGCCACCGGCCCCACTCTAGCTAGAATCTGAAACGGTCCAAAATATCGGGGAGCCAGTTTGGCGCACCCGCTCCACTGCAGTGTGCTCCTTCTAGTTTGAATCCTTACAAACACATGGTCACCCACTTTATATTCTGCAAATCTTCTTTTCCTGTCTGCGAAACTTTTCTGTCTGTCTTGTGCAGCCTTTAAGTTTGCTCGTACTCTCTTTACCATATCTTCCATGTCTTTTAACATTTCCGGACCCAAACTCAATTTATCCTCTAGCCCACTCCAACTTGAGGGTGTGCGGCACTTTCGCCCATACAAAACCTCAAAGGGACTTAACTGGGTGGAGGTATGATACCCATTATTATAGGCAAATTCAACCAGATGCAAATACTCCTCCCACTGATTAGGCTTGAGCATCACATTTGCCCTCAACATATCTTCCAATACCTGATTGACTCGCTCCGTTTGACCATCGGTTTGTGGGTGGTAAGCTGTACTAAAATTCAGCTGGGTGCCCAACTCAGCAAACAATGTTTTCCAAAAAGTGGAAGTGAACTTCACATCACGGTCCGATATGATTACCTTTGGCATTCCATGCAAGCGGAACACATTCTGCATAAAGAGATGCGCAATTTGTACCGCCTTGTAAGTAGACTGCACGGGTATAAAGTGTGCTGCTTTACTTAGTTTATCAACTACGACCATAATAGAATCATTACCCTTCTTTGTCCGTGGTAACCCGGTTATAAAATCCATGGAAATGGTTTCCCATTTCCATTCCGGAATAGGCAAAGGCTGTAACAGTCCCGCTGGGTGTTGGTGTTCAGCCTTAATTTGCTGGCATTCCAGACACTTTGCCAAATATTCCACCACTTGCCTCTTCATCCCTGGCCAGTAATACTCTTTCCTGAGTGCCGTGACCATCTTTTGGTATCCTGGATGACCGGCATAATGGCTGATGTGGAATTCATCTAGGATCAGTTTCTTAAGGTCACCGGAGTCAGGTACATACATTTTCCCATTGAAATACAGCAATCCAGTATTATCCAATGTGTACCCTTGCTGTAACTTTCCATGATCAGATTGTTGTACTTGCTGTTTCAATTGCTGGTATTCTGAATCGTTGTTTGCTGCTGTTTTTATTTGTTCAACCAGCGAACTCCGCCACCGGCTGGCTGAAAGTTCACATAAGCAATGAACTTTTCGACTTAAGGCATCTGCTACCCGATTTTCTTTGCCCTTTAAATGTTTTATTTCGAAGTCAAACCCACTTAGAAAATCTGCCCAACGGCCTTGTCTCGCATTCAAAGTGGGTTGACTGAAATAATGCGTTAAACTATGATGGTCAGTTAACAGCAGAAATTTCTTTCCGAGAAGGTAATGTCGCCACATCTTAAGTGCATGTATTACGGCAGTTAATTCTAAGTCGTAAGCAGAGTATCTCTGCTCATGTTCTTTTAATTTCCTTGATTCATATGCTATTACCTTCCCTTCCTGCATTAGTACTCCCCCCACGCCCTCTTTGCTTGCATCGGTGCACACCACGTAATCCTTATTAGGATCCGCGATTCTTAAGATGGGTGCGGTGGTGAGTAGGTGTTTCAAGCGGTCAAAACTCTGCTGACACTCTGCTGTCCACTTAAATGCCCTTCCTTTCTTTTGCAATGAGGTAATAGGGTAGGCTATTCTTGAAAAGCCTTCCACAAATCTCCTGTAATAACCAGCTAACCCCATGAAGGACCTGATGTCCGCAACATCCTTGGGTGTAGGCCATTCCATAATAGATTTTATCTTCTCGGGGTCAACCGCAATTCCCTCATTTGTAATTACATGACCCAAATACTGAATTTCCTCTTTAAAGAAATCGCATTTGCTAAATTTAGCATAAAGCTGATGCTCCCGAAGAGTTTGCAACACCAATCTAAGGTGCTCCTCATGTTCCTGCTGGGAACGAGAATATATCAATATGTAATCAATGAATATCAGTACAAACTTGTCCAAAAACTGGTGAAACACGCTATTCATCATGCACATAAAAGTGGCAGGTGCATTGGTTAAACCAAAAGGTAGCACCACAAATTCGTAGTGCCCGTAACGTGTTCGGAAAGCAGTTTTGGCAATGTCCTCATCCTTGATCCTGATCTGATGATAACCAGATCGCAGATCAATTTTGGAGAACACCTTTGCCCCTTTCACCTGATCAAAAAGTTCATCTATTCTGGGTAGAGGGTACTTGTTTTTGACCGTGAGCTTATTCAGCTGTCGGTAATCTATGCACATGCGAAGGGTCCCATCCTTCTTCTTCACGAACAATACTGGAGCTCCCCAGGGTGACACACTAGGTCGAATGTACCGCTTATCCAGCAGTTCCTGGAGCTGCATCTTCAATTCCGTTAACTCTGGTATGCTCATCCGGTATGGTGCCCTCGATACTGGAGCTGCCCCTGGTATTAACTCTATAGTGAAATCTATGTCTCTTCTTGGAGGCAGACCCGGTATCTCTTCAGGAAAGACATCTGTGAATTCCTGCACCACTGGTATGTCATTTAATGCAGACATCTTATCTTTCTGATTCGCATAACCAACCTGTACGGCGTAAATCTGGCATTTCTTCCTTATACATTTGGCTAACTGAGTTGCAGTGATAGGCCGGATCTGAACAGGATGTTTAATTCCCTGTAATTCCTGCTGCTGTCCCAAATCATCTTTGTAGTATATGGTCTTGGTTTTGCAGTTCACCAGTGACCAGTGCTTTTCCAGCCAATCCATGCCAATAAGAATGTCATAGGAGCCCAAAGGAAGTACATTCAGGTCTGCTGTTACAGGCTGTCCAGCTATACTGAAAGAACAGTTATTAACTTTCGCTAGAACCCGCCTTTTGGCTCCCGTAGCTAACTGGACTAGCCATGGGTTTTTAAATTTTTCTGATGATAACTTACAGTGTTCCACTACTTTTGGACTAACATAACTTAAAGTAGCTCCTGGATCAATAAGTACAGCTACAGCAAGGTTTGAAATCTTACCTTCGAATTCCACCATGGAAGGTTGATATTCTGCCTGTCGGTCCTCTAATGCTGCATTGATCCTTGGTACGCTGCGCGCCACATCCCCTACAGTGGAAGCTTCATGGACTTGAGATATCTGATCAGTTCTTTTACGCTGTGGACAGTTCCTAGCATAGTGCGGCCCCTCGCATACCCAGCATTGAACTGGAGTTCTGGTTCCTTCAACCTCCGATTTAGCAGGGAGTTCACTAATCCTGCTCTCGTTTGGCTTAGGCCGGAAAGTACCCTTGTTCGTGCTTCTATTAAACTGCCCTTTTCCAGCCCCTTTGCCACCATTTCCGCGGCTGCCTTTGTTGTTTCCAGCACTTCTGCTACCTTTTCTCTCATTCCATTTCCTGCTTGGAATTTCTCCCTTTTGTTTGTTCTGCTGGTAGCAAATTCTGGCCTTCCGAATTGCCTCATCCATAGTTCGGGGGTTGTCAAACTCAATTCGTTCCCTTATATAAGCTGGCAAACTACTCACAAACCTCTGCACCTTGGCCTTCTCCTCTTTTATGTAGGGCACATAACGCAGTAGAGAAGTAAAGCGATTTATGAATTCATCCATGGATTGCTGTCCTAGTCGTAAATCGTGAAATTCTCGCGCCTTCTCATCATAAAAGCGCTCAGTTAAATACCTCTCCTTAAAATATTTCTGAAACTTTTCCCAGGTTATGCTTTGCTCACTTACTCCCTTCACAATTTTAATCTCTTCCCACCACAAGGTGGCTTTACCCTGCAATTGGAATATAGCCAACCGTGCCTTCAGATTCTGATCATATTCATACAGTTGAAAATATTTATTAATATTAATCAGCCATGCTTCTGCGGCTTCCTCCTGCTCTCCATCGAAGAGTGGGGGTTTGATTTTCCGAAATTCCCCCTGTAATTCTGTTTTCTGTCTCTTGGAAGTCTGCTGCTCTTGCACGTTGTCAGAATGGTCTTCATGCTCTTCTGAAAGCTCAGGAGCATAATTCCGCTCCTCAGTGCCCCTTTGTTGTTCTGCACTAGGACTGGGTAAGGGTGGATTTTGTTTATCTGACAAGCTTTTCAGTATTCTTTCTTGTTCCATGGTTAATCGCGCATTGTCCTCTCGCAAGCGTGCCATCTCACCCTTCAGTTCTTGAACTGTTTGTAGTATTGCCTGATTGGTACTGCGTGTCTCAGCACCAAGCTGAACCCACAGTCCTGTGTTATCTGGTGGGATGCCGCCAGCTTCCGGCATTTCCTCCATCTTGACTATATAACTGTCAGCTGTTGAGTGTATCAATATTCTCCTGGTAGTACACAAGAAAAATGATTAATTGCATTGTACTGTATACATGTATAAGATAATTTCTCTTTCTGTTCCCATTGCTGTTCCAGAGGCCACAGTTTTGGAACCTCTGCTCTGATACCACATTGTCACGATCCTTTCTATAATCTAAAAGAATACAGTAATAATTTTTTTTTTTACTATACACCTTTACAGCTGGAAACTTAATATTACCACTTTACCCGTATTACTCACCCTACCACCCTGAACACATATTTCTTTAATGCATAATGTGACTGTCTTAAGTTCTTAGCATTATAACCATGGGTTATACATAAATATTTTACATAACTAATCAAAACTTATTGCATTGTCCTTCGTTAATGATAAGATATGACATTTATGTGTTGATGGTCGTTTCCATTTGGTGACTGCTGCCAAATGGCAGAGTGAGTACGCCAGCTCACCTTTTCCCGTAGCCATATGGCCCCTCATCACGTGATGGCCATGTGGTCTGAGAGGGTTGACCAGCCCCGGGGTTCACGCTCGGCCTCCCGCCCAAATTCGACGATGGGGATTGCTTGGTCTAATCGGACGGTTCAGCCATACCTAGGGTTTGACCCTGCATATAAAAGTTCAGGTGGTTTCGTTTGTGGTTCATTTGTTCACTTCTCAGTAACCGAGCTCCTCCGATGGTTTGATCTGCAAGTACCCAGGCTCTTTGCTCTGCTCTGGTTCATCGCTCCTCTGCCTCTTCCAGGTTTGCCCGTGCCTCTCTGCATCATTTCCATAGCTGGTTTATGACTCACTGTTTCCCGCTCTTACTGTACATTCTCTAACTGTTTCAGGGTTTGCTTGACGGTTTGATAGGTTCTGATACGGGCCGCAGCTCACCTGCTCCAAACGCCGAAGGGTTTAGTTGCTTCGACAATTCCAGGTAAGTCATTTCTCATTGTGGTTTCTATTGATTGCACTTGAATGCATTTCGAGGGTTTGTTTCATAGCTGAGACAGCCTGTCCTCTACCTGTTGTCTCAGGTTAATTACTGGACCAAACCCTTATGCAGTTTATGCTTGGCGGCCTTACTTGGACGGCCGGTCCAGCTGCGCCTAGGTTATGGCCTCGATGCCTTATTTTTCTATTCTCTGTTGAACTTAACTAAGACTCTGTTTCTTTAGCATTACCAGATCTAGATCAGTTCTGAGCTCTCGACAGTTATGTACAGTTTACACAGTTGTATAAATTACGGCAATATTTGTCTTATTCAGATTTGTTATTGTTTTGGCTCGGCCTGGATTTCTATATGTCAATGGTTTACCATCTGAGCTTCATAATGATTTCTTTTCCCCTATTTGTATATTCAAGTGCCGTCACTGGTTAATGGACATTCATCTTTGTTCTGGTTTATATATATACACAGTTAATATACAGAGTTGCAGTTATTACTGTTGTTTCATTGTAGCACATAATATTACGGCTATGGTTATATTTTCAAAGTTACCTTGTTTACTTTGTAATTGGAGGCATTCACCGTCTCTGATTTTAATTCTAGATATTATCTGAGAATATACATTTCTATGCCAAGGAGTTTCTAAGTTTATATTGAGCTTCAGTATACGTTGCTGCCGTTTCCCTTCGTTCATTCGTATTACAGTTATGGCAATTTCTTAATTAGGGTTTCATTGCTATGGTAACTATAAGTTTCCCCATCGTTTGATTTTCCATGGCGTTGCTCTCGGCCTTGTATGGCATTATACAGCGTTGAGGATAGACTTGCATTCGCCTCGTGAATGTATAGACTATCCTCCCGCGCACAGGCTCGTCCATAAGTTACCTACAGGTCACAGCGTTCACACGCCCGTTTCAACACTTATTATTGGATTCCTGTATATACTTATTCCAGCATTATGTTTATCTACTCGATTTGTAATATATGATTGTTCTCGTTTCCACCTAGGGTTTGCTGTATATTTTTCTGTGTTAAACAAACACTTCGCTTCCTTCATTGTTACCTGTCATTGTTAAATATATAAACAACTGGAAAAGTTAATGAAAGTATTAAGTTGTTATTCCATGTATTTTTCGTATTCACACAGCACTTGTAGAAGCTGGATTGAAACATGCGTCAGTCCCTTTCTCATAATCCCGCCTTTCAACTTACACTTGTTTACTCTGTTGAGAGGATGCTTACAGAATGAGTTTATAGTTTCGGATTGATGTTTATAATGAATTTCTTTATCAGTTTTTCATATTCCAACTACGGTTAAATAGCCAACTCGGCTTCTCGTATCTACTCAGGTCTTTATATTGTAGAACTATGTACCTTCCTGGTTTGGTTATCGCAGTAATTGGTCTTTCTGCTATTACTAGCTATTACAGATGAGCCGTATAAGCTCGGTGATTGTATTCCACCCAGGTGACTCTGTCACAGTTCTCATTCTGTCTCTTCTAATAATCCGTAGTCTATTCTAAATATCTTACCACAGCAACTTTTTAAAGGAAAGATATAACTGAGTACATTCATTACCTGAACCTTTCCTAACTAGTGTTAAAGAAGCGTACCTGGTAATCGATCACAGAAGTGCTTGCTTTCAGTAGTCACCTGTAGAGTTTTCGCTCTTAACCTCCCAACCTTGAGATCCACTGCACTGGATTCTCCCCCCGAGCCGTCTTGCAGGCCTGCAGCCCTCAACAAGACTTATGCACCACGGTGCTGGGTCATCTGATCACAACCAGACTTAACCCCTTTTCTTTCACTCTGCAACTCTCTTTCTTGGAATCTCTCCTCTGCCTGTTCCCAAACAGCCCAGAGGTTTTTCCTTCCAGACCCTCTTCAGGGTGAGAGGCAGTTGTCTTTCCTTTCAGTTTCTTAACTGATTAATTTCTTTTAATAGAAAAGCCTCCTTTTGGAGGCTGCCAGCATTTTCATTCAACACATGTGTAAAAAAATTAGTTCATTATATTTTCTTTTAACAAATAATAATGTCTTTTAATAACAAGTTGTCACCCATATTGTTTTTACCACAGCAATTACCGGAAATTACAAGTTACCAGGGTTATTACATTATTTTTTTAATTAAATTATATTTTAAAATCAAAATGTTGAAATCCATATATCTAATAAATAAAAAATGTTAACCATAATTAAAATTTAATTTAAAGTGAAAAACTACATTAATTTTTATTAACTTTAATCCAAAATCTTGTAAAACCCTTCATCATGCTCAAACTAGGATAATAAAACACTTTCAAATTTACTAAAATTGATCAAAAATATAGTCAGCCTATTATTACTAAAATTAACTAATTTAAGAAATTAAAGAGAAATAATAACAGCTGTCCAACAATCGATTTATTCAATCTAAAGAAATTAAAATCACACTATTGATCCTTTTACATGTGATTCCTGTCCTTGCAATGCATTTAATTTTAATTTGTCACAATACTCCAAAATTGTCCATATGTGAGTTTGTTAAACTTACCATACTCATAAATGTAACCGCTGAAAAAGACAGCGAGCCAATCGCATACGAAATTGACCTGATATACCGAACGCGTATATATGCAGACTGCGACAGGGATAATAAGAAGGAAAAATAATTCAAATAATTCCAACAACTTTATTGAAATATATCATTGGCCGGTATCAATTTAATTTTTAGTAATACAATAAAAGATATATAGTTATATAGTTGGTGGTTAAGAGTCTAAAACTCAAGTTAATTCACTCCTATAATGCAAGCTCGCTCACTAATCTAGAATTTGGTTGTTCTCTATTATTACTTTAATAAATCACTTCTATAATGCAACCTCATTCGCTTAGGCAGAATTTGGTTGCGATTTGTTATTATTTTAATTTATCAATAAAATAAAAAAATGTATAATGCAACCTCATTCGCTCAGGTAGAATTTGGTTGTGATTTATTATTATTTTAATTTATCAATAAAATAAAAAATATATAATTAAGATAGTTATTTAAATTAAATAATTGGGAAATATTAATAGATATTAATTTATTAGCAGAATTTGGTTGCGATTTGTTATTATTTTAATTTATCAATAAAATAAAAAAAATATAATGCAACCTCATTCACTCAGGTAGAATTTGGTTGTGATTTATTATTATTTTAATTTATCAATAAAATAAAAAATATATAATTAAGATAGTTATTTAAATTAAATAATTGGGAAATATTAATAGATAGATATTATTAATTGTGAAACTTAGTTAAAAATAAAACCTTCTTGTTGGAACTTATTAGTTGGTTGGTATCAGATTTATGTGAAAATATTGTAAATGGCTAAAAGTCTAAATCCGAAGTCAATTTACTCACGTGAAATTTAGTTAAAAATAAAACATTCTTGTTGAAACTTAATAGTTGGTTGGTGTCGAGAATATTCAGACGGAGCGATGGATGCAACTCACGGCATTAGGGTTTCCACAGTCAGTGCCACCGCAACTCCTGATGGTCTGCCCTGCTCACGATCGGCCAGAAGCCTGAACGCTGGCCACTCTATGCTTGAATCTTCCCTCTCGCCTTGGGACGGATTCGCTAAGGGGAAGGACTCAAGCGTTTCAAGACACAACAAGAAGAGCTCGCTGTGCTACCCTTTCTTCTGGGCGCAGATCGAATCCCTCAAGGCGGCACCAGCCTTTAATCAAGAGGTTCTCAATCTAAAACAACCGATCCTCACCCAGACCTATCTTGATGCGCCCCCCTCTGCGAACGCATTGCACAAGTCTGGCAGATCAGTCTGCATCTATGGAAAACAGAGACGCATGGTGGCCATGCCCCATTTTAGCAAGGAAAGGATCCGATCTCATGAGCCCAGGTTGATTTCAAACGACAGGGTCGAAGATCAAGTTTGTGGAAGGAATATGGACCTGGATCCATGATGTTCAAGGATTTCTCTGCTCTCGGCTGCGCAAATCCGGTCTTCTTTCACCCTGACGCAACGCTTTCACAGAGGATCCACAGATCCCTTTACGGCAGATCCGAGTTGGGGTAAAAAATATTTCAGGCAGAAAACTTCTGATCCCCTGCAGCCCCCCCTGCGTCAAAAGGCGGAAGACTCAAAAGACTCAGGCCCCAAGCTGCTCCAGAAATCTGCTGAAGATTCCTCTGCCCCCTTTCAGATTCAAATAACACAGATCTCTGGCAAAACCGTCATGCAATGGGTAAACCCTATAGATCTGGTTCAGAATCTCAAAGCAAACCTGGAGCACAGGCTTGGGATCCCCTCAGCCCTTCAGAGACTTATCTTCCAAGGTAAACAGCTCGAAGATCCTCTTCCTCTCTCTTATTACAATATAAAGAGCCATAGCTCTCTAGTGTTTTCCTTTCGTTTGAGAGGCGGAGCAGCAGGGCAATCCTCTTCTGCCCCTCCAAACTCATACAAAGCCGCAGTTCGCCCTGAGATGCCTGCAACCCCGGAACCTCCCAAACCCAAGCCTTTTCTGGTTGACAAATTGGAGGAAGTTCCCTCTGTTGAGATCTCTTACCCTGATCTTGAAGACGACACCCAAAAATATGCTGAAAGGGCCATCATATGCAGATTCAATGGGCTCTGGCCGCGCTCAAAGGATCTGTACGACTGGATCAAGAACAACTGGACTGACCGTTGCAAGGTTTACTTCTGTGCAAAGGGATACTTCATAGTACTATTCGATGATCTCGAGCACTGCTACAACGCCCTTGACGAAGGCCCTTGGTTCATGGGTTCAGCTGGCCTCTTCCTAACTCCATGGTTTCCAGACTTTGACCCAGCTTCCGCAGTCATCACTAAAGCCCCCGTATGGATCAGACTTCCAAATCTCCCAGTTCACCTGTGGCGCACAGAAGTTTACAGGGAAATAGGCAATGCCTTGGGTCGCTTTTTAATAGGAGATTGCAAGAGAGAGCGGCAGGGTCTCTATACATATGCCAGAGTTTGTGTGGAGCTTGATTTAAGCAAGGGACTGCCGGAGTACATCAATCTCAAGATCAAGGAATCGGTCTGGACCCAGCTTCTAGAGTACGAAAACACAGCCTTCCGATGCCGCCATTGTCACCTAACAGGGCACCTGCATAGCTCCTGCCCATCGCTGACAGCAAGCATGAAAAAGAGCCTCTTCGCACATTCCAAGCCCAAGCGTTGGGCTCCCTGTCCACCGCCGCCAGCTGGTAGCTCAAGCTCCCCAAGTATGGAAAAGGAGGAAAGCGAGTCAGAACCAAACCAGACGCCTCAGCCGATGGACCCGCCCTCGGAAAACATGGAGCACATCCATGTCACAGCAAGCTCCCAGAAACGTCCCCATGAGACTTCATCCTCTGAATCAGAGAAGGAGTCCCCGAAGATAGAGAACTCCAGTCTTCAAGTAGTTCTAGCCCACTCGCCCCATGTTGGCTGGACAAAAGTCAACAAAAAGAAAGGGAAAAAACATTGTGGTGTAGTTACTGTCCCGCTGGGGTAAAAGCATGATAGCCAGTCTTTGCTCTCGAAGCTCCTGATGTAGCTCTTAGATTGTATCTTTTCTCCGAGGCCGAGGTTGATGAATCCATCATTTCCGGTCTGTCGGTTTTTTGCTTTTCCTGTAGCTCTGAGATTGTTTCTTTCATCCGGAACCGAGGTTGATGAATCCATCATTTCCGGTCTGCCGGTCTTTTGCTATTCCTGACTGTACTATATTTTACTTAATAGATTTAGTCTTTACTGATAAAAAAAAATAGTTGGTTGGTGTCAAATTTAGTTGAAAATATGGTAAATGGCCAAAAGTCTAAATCCGAAGTCAATTCACTCATGTGAAACTTAGTGAAAAATATATATAACAAAGTCAGTTACTCTTATACAAGCACTTATAAAACTCATATATTTGGAAATTGTTTATTTTTACCCTAACATAAAAAAACATTCAACATTCAACAACTTTGTTGAAACTTAATAGTTGGTTGGTATTAAATTTAATTTTATTAATAAAACCAAAATTATATAGTCAATAGTCAAAATTCTAGAACTCCAATTCGATCCTATGACACAACTTCACTCATGCGGATATATAATCAAATTTAGAGAGCATAACATAAAATTGCATGTGATATATATATATATATATATATATATATATATATATATATATATATATATATATATATATATATAATTTGCATTTATATAGTTAAATGAGAATGTAATATGTTTTTAAAAACAATGGAGATACATAATCTAACAAATCACAATATTTTGGCTAAACATAATTTAACACTTATAAATCTATTCAATCTATTAAAAAATGGCATTTTCCGAATAAATAGAGTAATTAATATTTCATATTAACAAAAATTGGAATTGTAACATAACATAAATACAAAATTAAAAAAAAAAATTACACACAGTATTTGAAAACATTATGCAATTTAAAAAGTTAAAATATTGTTATAGTAATATCTTATTCACAAAAAGGGAATTCTTTTGTTTGACATAAACTATGAACAAAGTGATCTTCATTCTTCTTCCAACATTGACATTTAAAATCTATAATAGTCCAGAGTATTGTTTATGAACTTTGATCACCCCTACATGAGGAAAAATAATATGAAGTGGTCATTATTGTTGCATAAATAGAAATTGGAGCACTTTGTTATATGACCAAAAACTAAAGGTCAAAGAATAAGGATGATACCTCAAGAGAGAAGACAAACTTGCTAGTTGAAGATCTAGCTTGTTTTTTTTGCTTGTTGTTGCTGTTAGCATCTAGAATTTTATTGTCACCATTTAGAGTGAAAAGGCCATGAATTTGTAAATTGTGCAACATATAAATTGTTGCTGTTTTTTTGTTTTTGCATATATACTTCACAAGACAATTGAGCTAATGCAGGCAGTAGTTTCTTTAGAACTAGCCTATTTCTAAGGAAACATCACATGGTGCTATTATTAGGAGTTCTTATAATGCAGATGATAAAATGTAGAAAGAGAAAATGGGTTTTATGTTTTGATTTAACACAAAATGTACAATGTGCTCATGAAATTAGCTCAAATGGTGAAATTGGGAAACTACACAGTGCATCGAAAGGCTCAAATGGTTTTGAGTATGCATTTGCAATGACAAGTGTTCCTTGCACCGTTTAGAAAAGAATACTACTCAATAGACGTGTAATGAGAAATAAGTATTTGTAGAATGAAAATTAAGTAGATTATTGGGTATGTATTTACCTGGACTTGTCTATTGATTATTTTCTTGAGGTCTTGATCTATCTCAATATTCAAGTGTGTGATGAATATGACCTGTGTTGTATGGTATGTTTTTTCCTTGAGGTCTTTTTTTTGTTATGTTTTTCAAGAGCATAATTGGCATATCTCCATTTTGCAATTATTGTTTCATTTCATTGTAGATAGGTGGGAATTGCTTGTAGCTATGGCATAAAGGACCTAAGAAAAAATGTAATTGTTGACATTGTATGTAGACGATAAGCTGAAATGCATAAGACTAATGGGTGAGTGGCAGAAGGGTGAGCATGTTACCAATGCTTTATCATCTTCAAAGCTCCCATCTCTAATTTGTAGTGTATATTGCATTCCAACTTTTTGAGTTATTGTTACAAGTGATGCAACTGTTCCTATTGGAAATGTTTCTATGCTTTTTCTCAATTGTTTTATTGTTGCATTGAGAAAAAAAATTGTATCGTGTGCAAACTGTGTTGATTCTATCTACAGTGCTTGTATTGTCTAACAATAGAATATGTTCACAGTCACTAAATTCATAGTTTGTCTTTGGTACAATCCGGAATTTTTTTATTGCAATTCCTCTTTGTGGAAAGATATTTTTATTTTGTTTCTCAATGAGGTCACTTGGAAGAACCATTGTAATTGTCATCAATCATTGTTGATCAAGAAAATCGGCACACAATATTTGACGTGTTTTGTTTCATTTTTCCAAAAGTTTGTTGTGAACAACCATGACATCGTCATGGAACAATTTTCAAATTTTGCGAATGTTCAATTCTTTAATTGATATTGGAATGGTTGGCAATGCATTTGGGTTGTGGAAATATTGAGCAAATTAGAGTCAATTACAAGGAGACAATGTTGATGTGTCTATTGCAGGTGTGACATATGAAAATAAGTGATGAGCATAAATTAACTTGCCTTGTTGCTTCTTTTTGCATTTGTTTTTCTTGTTTTGATGTTGGACTTCTTTGCTGCTCAAGGATGCAAGGGATTTGTTGCGTTGCAAATTATAATGGGTGGGAGAATGCAATTAGAAACAATGTATACATGGAAACCAAATTTATAAATGAATAGAAGGAACCACATAGAAGTAGAAACAAAATTTGTAAATACTTTCCTTTTGTGTTTTTGGTCACTGAAGCTTTGACCCATTTTGGTTCTATAGCATAAAGGGAATTGCATTAGAGGCCTGTTGTGATATGGATGAAGAATATGATTGTAAAAGAACATTAATAATTAATTGAGATTCAATGGCAACAAAAGAAGGAAAAAATGATTTAACTGAAATATGGAAAGAGTTCAATATGTTTTATTATTCATTTGCATATGTATGGTCCATTATGAGACAAATTGTATCATGATCTGACCAATATGTATCTAGCTTGTAGATCTTGTAGTTGTGTGTTACATTAGACCATACATGATCAATGCGTGATGTGGGCATATAGTTATTTGTATCTAGAAGGAAATGGAGGTTTTAGTTGTGCATATAATTTGTTAGAGTCTTTTTTTTATTGTTACTTTGAAACATCTTAACATTGACATATCCTATGATGAGTATTAGTTTACCAATGGATGTATTGCATAATGTTATTTCAATTATATTTAGTATATTGGGAAATGTGGCATAAGATGTTACATAGACATTGAAAAATGTAATTTGCATTCCATGTATAATGCTTTTCCATCCATGTTTCTACATTGTCTTCTTCAAACTTCATATGTTCAACAATTATTATGGTTTCTTTAAAGCATATGAGTAATCCATGTTTCCTATGCCTTAACACATAATTGAAGGTTTTGAATTTTTGCTACAACATGTCTTGTTTCAAATGTGTCTCTTTTAAACATTAAATGCCAATGTTCATTAGATCATAGTCTTTGGTGACATCATTGATATACATTTCTAGGTTGTGAATGTTTAGAGAGAGAATTTATGTGCATGAATTTGCGTGCAAAGATTTATAATTGTAATCCAGTTCCTGTTTTGCAATTTCTCATAGATGATCCATTTCAACTGCTATTTTCTGATTAACTTTGAAGTTTTGTTTTTGTATAGGTTTTAACATGAACAAGGATTGTATGTTCCTAACACGAGACAAGGTTGTGTACACTAATCCATGAGTCCATATTTCAGTAGGATAAAATGCAAGGTTGTCTAGTGTGAGGCCTTGTGATCTATGTATTGTGCGTGCACATGCTAATTGAACAGGAAATTGCTTTCGTATTTTGATATAACCTATTTTTGTTGATGGTGTTATTTGTTTTTTTATATTCGCAATATGGGGATCCAATTTGCGAAAATGCATTTTCTATATAAGTGAGCCAACTTTCTAGCTTGGTGATGACCTATGTTTGTATCGAAGAACTTGATCCATATGGCATCAATTTCAGTTGTTTTTGTATAGAATTTAATGATTCCATATGCTCCATTAACAAGGCCATCTTGTGAATCATAATTTACAACATAGATCCCAACTAATATATTTAATTAATTCATGACTATCTGTGAAGACATTGTTGTTGTATGTAAATGTGAAGGGAAATCACCATGGCTTTCATCTTCTTGGTTGATTGCATTGATGAAAATTTTGACACTAGGAACAATTGACAAGATTCTCTTTTTGTGCAAAGAAATGTCTTTATTTTTATAAAAGAGATATGGGAAAGTAGGGTCAATAGGTGCAGGACTAACACAATGTTTGTTCAAATATAACAACTCATCCTCTGTTTGAGTGTTTTTTCACATTCTATATAATATTGAGATGTATGCTTGTCTATTTGGCACACTGTAATATGAAATTCATAGCATTTTATATTCACTGTCCATAAGTCATATGGTATTGGTTGTTTGTTGAGAATAGGTTGTTCAAATATAAGGGAATCTTGTATTGGTTATGCTTGGTAGAGATCACCAAAAAATATGATGTCAATATTTCCAAATTATTTTGTCTAGACATGTTTAGTGTTTCTCAATCGATCATCAGCACAAAACAAGAAACAACTTCATAGCAGGGAAACCTCATCAATGGAAACTAGTCTCAATTCTTGGTAAAGTTTTCTAAGCGCATATAATGTTTCATTGTTAAGAGATGTAGAGGAAGACTTGTTGAAAGGCATAAGAAGCATAGAATGGACAGTTGTATCACCTTCATTATATGCAGCTTTGCCCATGTATACTAGAATCAACCCCTTTGGTTTCAAAGGATAAGTTGAATGGTGTGCATCATAAAGCCATATGAGCATTTGGAATATTACCTTTGTTGTGAATGTTTTCCCAGTTCAGACTCCTCTACTTAGGAATAGATGGAATGATTTCTCCATGTTCATACATTTTTTCATTGCAATGTATTTGATAATTTCTTGTTGTTCTCTATTAAACGTTCCTCTTAATTTGTGATATTATGCATTCTCAAGTAGAAATGGATGCTCTGACAAATGGAATCCAATATTAAATTGTATTATTTTTCATTTTGTTTTGAACATTGCAAATTTATTTCCAAATCATATTTTTCACTAAGGTGTTCAATGATTTCTTTTTTTTTTCGTTGTAGCAATTGGATCTATGGAATTGTTTTGGATTCCTTGAATTGCATTTTTCAGATTGCCCCATAGTGGTTTGATGTTATAAGTGAATTTAGATTCAATTATTTTTATTGTAATTTCATGTAAGATATAAGTGGTTTCCCATGATAGTAAGTTTTGCTTCAATGCATTCTCATTTTTTTCAAATGAAACATATAGCAAAAGATTTTCCCTGTAATAGTTTCCATAGTCAATGTTATTTTCGTATCTGATGAACTGTATGACTTTTGGTTTCTTTCTTTTTGAAATGGGCGTGCTATTTTTGTTGTATCTTGAGGCCAATTTAGCAAAGCATACATGATTTATAGCATTAGGTCGGCCAATGTAATAATCAATCATGGAATTACACATTACATTTTCAGAGTTGCCATCTTCTTGTCGTAGCAAGAATGATGGTTTGAGGATAAATGTGCGTTCATACATTGGTGTTGTTTTCATAAATATGCATTCTCGTGAACTATGATTGAATGGAAGAGAAAGTGTTATATGTACTTCTTGTTGAGCTGATATTTGTTGGAGATTAAGAAAAGCATTTCCCAATGAACATATCATTTCAATAGCATTTACTTTTCTCTTTTCATGTTCTCTTCTTATTCTTTTAAATGCATTTGTCATTGATTTGTCAACTTTTGTCATGTAAGATGTGAAATATGATGTAGTTGCATATGCATTAAGGACAAATTGGGCATCAATATTTGCATTCCATAGTTGTGGCATGTTCTTTGCAAAGCTATTGTTCCAAATATGAGAAGGTTTTTGTTCCAATAAAATCATTGGTTGCTTCACTGTAATTTGTATTATTATGATGTAATCAGTTTTAGTTAAATGTAATTCATGCAAAAATTCTTCAAAAGTACTATTGCTATCATATTTTCTAGTTTCCAAGATATCATATAACAATTTAGCTTTCTCATTAATTTTCTCGTCTACCAAGCCAATTGGTTCAAGAACTTGTGTGCTACTCATGGGTGGAATTGGGAAATTGTATCTGCAATGTAAGATTTTTCTCTCTTTTACAACTTTTTGGATGGTGATGTTGATGTATTTTTGCAAGCTATAGATCAAGGTGATCTGTGTTACAAGTCAAATAATTGTTGATGAAGTTTTCAATGTTCGCATTACTATTGACTCCATATATTGGTGCATTTTCTACCCATAGCAACCCATGTTCATGTATTCTTCCTCTATTTTGGAATTCATTTACAAAGTAATGATCCACTATCTCTAAAGAATGTTTTATCTTTAGATTTTATTTTCTTCAAGGCATGAATTATATGCCTATAATAACGAGTACATGTCACTACATTTTTCCTTATGAGATAGTTAATGTTACAGTCTTCTATTGTTTCAATATGTTTTATTTTTCTTCTTTTGTTATGTAATCTCATTAATGTGTTGACCAATGGAATCTATCGATATTCAACGTTTGTAAATTTGGAAAAGAAATTTGGTGGTCCTTGTTGATGTATCATGGAAAATATACTTTTCTTCATTTATTGCAAGAAATCAAGACAAATTCTTATATGTTTGAAATGCATGTAACCAATGTCACTTTTAAGAATGTTTTTTAAGTCTGGTTTGTATTTAACATCTTTTGTTAATAACTTTCTTCCTTTTAATTTCCCCTTTTTGATTCTTATTGAAATGCATGAAAGGAATTTTTTGTCTTGCAAATCATGGATGCATTGGGACCCTATGTATCCATGTACCAATGTTTCAGTTGGTGTTTCATTTTCTAAATCGCTAGTTGTTTCATTTTTGTCTTCAATGTCAACATTTTCATTTGGAGCATTCAAAGTAGTTGATTTTAGGATGTTATCCCAATTTCTATTTATGCTAATGTTTTCATCTCTATAAAGGTGTTGAGAACATAGTTCTTTCAATTCCTTCATGACATTGTGCATGCAGACTTTTCTTGTTTGAAATGCATTTTATATTCCAATCATCTTTTCAATGCAACAATGACTGTTGGTGTGTCTTGCATACATTATGGAAATGTAGTTTGAACAATGTTTATTTGGAAAGGAACATTGATAATGGATTTTGTTAAACCCATTTGTCGTCATTTGTGACCCCATTATCATATTTGTGCAAATGAAATTCTTAACACTAAAAGATGTTCTTCAAGTTCCAAGAGTGTGGTTATAATTGTAAATGGTTTGTTTCGCCTAATATTCTCAAGCACAACAAATTGTGGCAATTTTCCAATTTGAAGTGATCTTTTGCAAACTTTTCATATTACTCTTGTACGAAAATTTCTATGGTTGTCAGATAAATTTACATATATTTTTTCCATGTCTTCTCCAATTCTCTCCATATTCTTTTGAAATTGCAACTATTTACATATTGGACATTTCTTTTCAATTTTGTCTTCTATATTGGCTAGGTAATTTGTTAAAGGATTTTTCTTGGATAAGAAACAATGTTGACTTTACAATTTTTGTTTGTATGATTGTTTGTGGTTTTTTGTTTCTAAACACAATATTTGTTTTAATCCATGGAAATTGATGTTATTGCTTTTATTCTTTTTCATTAGAACCACTATACAGTGAAATTTGTCTTCATGTGTATGTGCATTTGTTGGCATAGGTGCATGTTGCATGTGTAAGGAGGTTGTTTTCATTGGAATTATTTGACAATTTACATTGTATCTATTTCTAAGTTCATCTATTGACAAAGGTGAATAATGGGTGTGCAATGTATTTGTTTCAAATGAGACTATATTGTATGTTTGATTTGAACAATTGTTGCATTGGAAATAATCGACAATGTCTCGAGTTACAAAGTACCATTCTTGTATGTTTACTTTGAATATTATTGTTTCCCATTGCAAGAAAAATGACCTGCCTTCAACCCCACCTTTTTCATATGGAATTGTCATATTAATAAGGTGTGCTTGCGAGTTTGCATCCTCTTTTTTAGTTTTTATGACATCATTGGATACATATTTTTGTAAACAATGCAATGCGTCTTGTGCATTGCACATTATCGAATTGCAAAATGACTAGACAATGTAAAGTCTCAAGAAGTCTACATCAAAGTCAACTTCCACCAAATGACTGACTGCAGAGAACATGTTATCTCCATAAATGGATATAGTATTTGTTGCTTTATGAAATCTATGGACTTTCATTCTATCATTCATTGTTTAGAAATAGATTCCTATATCTTTCTAGGAAGGAGAGAAGTATTCATGTGTGTTACAATGGATTGACCTATTTTCCTTTACAATAATGGTTCATAGTTCCCGTTAAGAGGGTTCTCATCAGGGAACAATATATGCAATGGGTGTGTTATTTTGTTTTGAATTGAAGACCAAATACCCTTTTTTTGTTGTTCTTAACTATATTCTTATTAGTAAATTCAACCATTTGGACAACGAGTTTATACAAAATGTATCTCCCCATAGTCCTTGTTCAATGTCAATAGGGCCATTTGAAGCAAGACAATGCATTCTTCGCAAATATGTTTCAACAACATGAACTCCATTAAGTTGATATAGGAAATCAAGTGCTAGCTCATATTTAAATGATTCTATTTCTTCTTGTTTAGTCAATTTAGTGTTCCTAAATTGATGTCATTAATTGTCAACCCGGGGCTCGTAAGCTGATGAAGTGAAGGTGTACTATATGTACTTAAGCAACTTTCTTAGAGCTTTTGTCGTTTGGGGTGTTGTTTATGGTTAACTTATCTTCCTAAGATGGAGTGATGATTATAGACAGATGAGTGCAAGTGTGTGAAAAGTGAGTTCTAGATGAGTGAAAATGTGTGAATGGTGATTTCTAACTACTTGCTGAATTTGTAAAGGAAAAGAACTTGAGAGAAGTAAATAGCTTGAAATGACTTGAAAGCAAATGACCACGCTCTAATGGCATTAGTCTCTATCCATATTGCTGCAAATAAAAGAAACAAGAAAATCACTTCAAGGACTGATGATAATGGTTATCTCTTCCTAACTCCCTGCTTCTACCACATAGTACTGCGTAAAACACGATTAGGAAGTAGCTGAAGACAAATCCAAGAATTGATAAAAACTCTAAGTGACAAATTATAGCACTACTAAGCTTTTTTCATCATACTGCTTCCTACATGTGTGATTATGTGTAACAAGTGGAAAAAGTATTAGTGCCACAAGCCAAGACTACTTAAAAACAAGCTGCAATTAATTAGTGTTCTGTTCTCTTGAAAGATAAACCATTCATGATAAAGAGAGCATAAATTAGTTAGCATCCAACTTGTAAAACTAAGCTAAAAACTAATCTAGAAAACAGAGTAAAAAGGGCAGCATTATGAATAAGACAACTGCAACTACCATTAGATATTAAAGCAAATACAACACACTCAACCCGGGTGAAAACCTGCAAAGAAGCAAATCTGATCAGTGAAAATAAAGGCTGCAGCAATGAAAAGAAATCAAGCTGTACATAACTCAAGAAAAGGAAATGATGTATGTGAAATAAAGAAATTGCAAAAATATACACATGAAATACTTATACAAGGGCAGTCATGAACGGGGGCCCTCCATCCATACAACCCACAGAAAACTCAGATGCTTTAAAACTTCAAATCAGCACTGTTTCCATTACTTCATATGCAGAAATACATAGTCAAAAGTGCTGGAACAGCTCTATAAAAACAGAGTTTAGAAAAGTGCTAAAATTCTCACAAGTTCATAAACTACAACAGCTAAAAAGTTAACATAAGTGTACGCAGACGCAAGTATTTATAGGCATCTGCAAGATGGCCTAATGTGTAAAGCATAAAACAGAAAATAAACTGAAATTCATGCGTATTAAAGGTGCGGTGAACACGTCATATGCTTCATGGTCGAGCTGGAGGTCCTGGTCGTTATGGGCAATGAATCCAGCATTAGATCATGTTCCCCACGGCTTTCAAAACATGGACAAGTCATCCTTTTCACCGACGTGACCAAACAACTTACGCATCAACGTTAAGCTGCCTTTATTTGACCGTAACTTGACCCCCTTTGACCGGAGGTACAGATGATGTGGCTGGCTAAACTGATGGCACAGGAACCTCGAGCACATATATTCCAACATGCCCACGTGGCTCGTTCTGCAAAATAGCACGTTGAACCTTGAGATCAACAAAATGGCTGCGGGATCATCAGATGGCTGCGGAATCAGCAGATGGCTGCGGAATACCTGTAAGTATGTCAAAAACTAAACAAAACAATCACCCATTAGCAAAGCTCACTTGATCATGTTTAATGACAACTAATGTAAGGATCTGGGTGGAAAATGAGGCAAAAGAGAGAGGAAAGTGATGAAAACAGTAGGTAATGATGGATGATAAGGTGTAAAGTAGAGACTCTACATACCCCCACTACGAGGGCATTGCATGTCCTCATGCAAAAACACTGATCAATCAACCTGCTGTGATGCCTCTGCCAAGACATCCAATCTCCTCTTCTTTCTCTGTGTAGACATATTGACCCTTGGCTTTTTTACTAAGCATCTGAACTTTAGGTTGATCAAGGCTCTGTCTAGCCTTTTGCATTTCTTCCTTAACTTTTTGTTACTTCTTTGCCACAGGCCCAAATGTAACATGGTGTTATCATGAATCATCTTATCCAATTTGGCTTGCTCTTTCAACTTTTCATTTTCTTGCATGATATGTCGATTTAGAACCTCAATCTCAAAAATTTCCTGTTTTAAGGAGTGGACTTGTTGTTCTAAAGGTTGAACATTGCTTGGGCCAGCGGCTGCTTGCTCCAATGTTTCCAGATAATTATACACTTTTTGTTGCTCCGGGTCAAACTCAGGTGACTTTTTGGGACTTGGTTCATAATCAAATTCAGATCCATGTTCATGCTCAAGTTCAGGTTCAAATGGACTTTCCTCACGTGGAGGACTAGTCTCACTATGCTCAGCGTGTGAAGGAATTTTCTCTAAGTCAGGACTTGTAGCACCTTTTTGAGGTGAGCTTAAGTCAATGAAGAATGACTGTTTACCCTTTGTGGCCCCTACTTTTCTGTTTTGTAATCTGCTGCTCCTTCTTACAGAGGTGGTACTCTGTTTTTCTTTTGGTACTTTTTGCTTTTGTTTTTCCTCCTTTTTGGAAAGGGCAGTTTTATGAAGTTTGGCCATTCTTTGAGCTAAGGGCTGAGTGTCTTCCTCACTAGAATTCTCAGGAGTGAGGTGAGTTTCTTGGACTACAGATTTACCTTTATCTTGCTTTCGTTTCTTCCTCCCTTCTTTTCTTTTCTGAGCAATTTCTTGAGCAAGTTCTGAAAGAGTTTCAGTGATAATTCCTTGGGCTGCTTGGTTATCATCTTCAGTAAATCCAGGATCAATTTCCTGTTCAGGATGTTGTATATCAGTTTCCCCATCAAACTGTTCTTGAACAGTTTCCTCTTGGGCAGTTGTTTCAGGAAGAGTGGTATCAGGAACAATAGTTTCTGTTTGGGCAGTAGTTTCTTGGTTAACCCCCTCTCCTCTTTTTCTTCTACTTCTTTTTGGTACTTAAGGGGACCCTCCAGAAGTTTCTCCTAATCCTTGAAAATGATTTCTTATGAGAAACCTCTCCCATGTGTCTCTTTTTGATTTCAATTGTTCCTCCACTAGCAATTTCACTAGACCGTGATGATATAAATGTGCTTCAATATTTCTGGGGTTCCTTTGGACCATTGCACACATTTTCTTAAGACTTGAAAATAGAAAGTATGGGAGGTTAATATCATCTCCTAGAAAATGCATCATAACCTTTGCATGATAAACATATAAGACCCCAAATCTTCCCTCACAAGTGAAAAATTTTTGCACTAACAAGAGTAAAGTGGTCCACTCCTCCTTAACATAAGAAACAGGAATCCCTTTGGTAAAGATACTGGTGTCCATACCTGGGTGTTTTAAAATTTGTTTCCACTGCTGATCTTGAACTGACCGGTTCTTAAACCACCTTTCTCCAGTCTGTGGAAGTGAGGTAGCTTGTGCTATGCTGCTTTCATTGACTGTGAATTGTAAGTCCCCTATCTCCACGTGATTATCTTTTTCTCTGAAGGACCTTGCAAAGGCCTTTGTAACCTCCTTATGGTAGCCTCTGAACTTCTGTATGAATTGTAACCAGTTTTCCTTTTGTAATGCCTCTTTGACCTGAGGATAACCCTCCAAAAACTTTGAACCTTCCGGTTCTGCCCTTAAGAGCTTCCCCATTGGCTCTTACGGCTCTGTTCTATTTAAAACACGGCTTCAAAACGGCCTTACACAGTCAATTCACGGCTTTGTTCTAGAACACGGCTTCAACAAGGGTATTACACAGTAAATTCACGGCTATGTTTTGGAACACGGCTTTAAAATGGCCTTGACTTGGTGGATTTACGGCCTCAACACAGTGGATTATGGCTTTAGCTCTGGATACGGCCGTAACAGACCTCCACTGGTGATTAGAATTTAGCGGAGAGGAAAAACAGAGTATGGTGAATGCTAGCAGCGTAGTGAGCACAACGTAAATGGAATGAAACAGTGTGAGTGGAAATGAAACAGCGAAAGTGAAATGATATGAGCGTAAGAGGGTAGAAGGGTTATGGAATGATGAATGGAAACGACTATGTCCTTAGATTTCGGTTTCGGAGTTACACTTGGCTGCGTGAGTTAATGTCATAGAGACGTAGTACATTAGGTTACGTCACCTAAGTACGAGATCTTAATGGAAGAAGCAGCCGCAAGTGAAATTCAAAATCGTGGTAATCAAGGACTGATAGACTTGGGAGATACGTGGGTATATGGTCGCATGACTGGTAATCATTACACTTAGTGGCAAGAAACATAACCTAGAAAACTTTGCATAATGAAATAACTGTAAGTTTAGGATTTAAACCATACCTCAGATTCCCGCTTAGATTTGCCTTTGATGACTTGCCACTAACCCTTCACTGACTTATAACTGTTGCATGATTATTTTCCATTTATTATTGATGACTATTGTGCTATAAAGAAATTTCAAACAGACTGTGTTTTTTTTTTTTTTATATATGCAGGTACAGAGAGCTGCGGAATCATTAGATGGCTGCAGAATCTTTAGATGGCTGCGGAATCTGCAGTAGTACCCTCCGGCTGCACAAAATAACTTTAGTTGTAAAAAAAATTGACTTTATTGATGAGATGGAATGTAGTGAGTGGATGGATGAATGAAAAAAATGAGGTGGAGTGAAAATGAATGAAATGGTGGATGAAATGGTGGTGATGATGAAATGAGATGAAATAAAGGGAGAAAGAGATTTTTTTTTTTTTTTGGAAAACATGAGGTGTCAGGTGACCCTGATTTTCACCTCAGGTTTTCTGTATGAGACTGCCAATCAGAGATTGGTTTTCAGGCTCATACATTTATTCTTTTTTTCTTTTTTTTTTTCAAAAACCAAAGCTTTAGGCTGATGGAGGAGAAGAATCCTTCTCCACCAGCCTGATTGCAGAATCTTCTTTGAACAATTTGACAAACTCTTCTTTTGAGAATGGCTTCTGGTAGATTTTCAAGCGGTGGCCATTCACAATAAGAGGAGTATGAAATCCATCGATAGTTTTTACTCGAACTGCTCCATTGCTAAAGACTTCATCAATCTCATATGGCCCAAGCCAATGAGTTTGAAACTTTCCTTTGAAGTCTTTGAATTTTGAATCAAACAATAGAGCCCAATCTCCTTTCTGAAACTTTCTTTCCTTGATATGACGATCATGCCATTTAGATCTTTGGTGCTGAACTAGATCGGTTCTTAGAATTGCATCTTGTCTTATTTCATCTAGCTCATTTAGCTGGTCCATTCTGTGTCTTTGAGCTTCTGAGAGGCTCATTCCCAATTGGACTGCCATCTTGAAGGTCTTGATTTGGAACTCAATAGGAAGCAGGACTTCCTTCCCATAAACAAGTTCATAGGGAGAATGTCCTGTTGTGTTCTTCCATGTGGTTCTATAGGCCCATAAGGCTTCAGGGAGCCTTTCCGCCCAATCTCTTCTATGAAGATGAACAGTCTTGGTGATAATGCCTTCAAGAACTTTATTGGTAGATTCCACTTGACCATTGGATTGCGGATGGTAGGGAGTAGATGTTCTGTGCTTGATCTTATATTCCTCCATCAGCTTCTCCATCAAATTAGATGTAAACTGGTTGCCTTGATCTGTCACAATTTCCCTTGGGACACCAAAACGAGTGAAAATATCCTCAAAAAGAAATTGAACAACTGAATTTTCAGTGGCAGAAGGCAATGCTTTTGCTTCTACCCACTTAGTAACATAATCATTACAGACCAGTATATACTTCTTTTGCTTCGATGGTGGATTAATTGGTCCAACGAAATCTAGAGCCCATTTCTCAAAGGGTTCGATGCATACCTGAGGCTGTAGAGGCATTTCATTTGAAGGAGTTGGTTTCCCAACTCTTTGGCAGCTGTCACACCTTTTAACATACTGCTTTGCATCTTTAAAGAGAGAAGGCCAATAATATCCTAGAGAAAGGATTTTATAGGCTGTCCTCTTGTCCGCAAAGTGCCCGCCGCATGGTTCATCATGACATGCCTTAAGGATGTCAGGCATTTCATCTTCCCGAACACACCTTCTGATTATACAATCTGGCCCTGTTTTGAACAATTCATTAGAAATCCAAGAATAATGTGAACTCTCCCGAATGATTTTCCTTTTCTCATTAGGAAATAAGTGTAGAGGAAGTTTCCCTGTAACAAGATAATTAGCCATATCTGCATACCAAGGCGTCTTGGTAGTCACTGCAAACAAGTATTCATCTGGAAACTTGTCTTCTACTGGAGAATCCTCATTAGTGTTTTGGATTCTAGACAAGAAATCAGCTACTGTGTTTTGCTTTCCAGGTCTATCTAACAAAGTAATGTTAATTTCTTGCAAAAGTAAAAGCCATCTTGTAACTCTACCATTAGTGACAGGTTTGTTCATTAAATATCTTATGGCAGAGTGATCAGTATGGACAAAGGTTTCATAGCCGGTTATGTAATGTCTAAACTTGTTGATTGCATGTACCACAGCTAAGAACTCTTTTTCTGTAATAGTATAATTTAACTCAGTAGGAGTCAAATTCTTACTTGTGTAATAAATGGCATAAGGGATCAAATCCTTTTGTCCCAAAACAGCTCCTAGAGCTGTATCTGAAGCATCAGTAGAGATGTGGAAAGGGAGCTTCCAATTTGGCCCCCTTAAGATGGGTGCTTCAGATATTCTAGACTTCAAAGCTTCAAAGGCAGATTGACACTCAGGATCCCATTTAAACTCACAGTCTTTGGTAAGAAATTTGAAAAGAGGAGATGCTATCCTAGTGAAGTTTTCAATAAATCTTCTGTAATACCCAGTAAACCCAAGAAAACTTCTAACATCCTTCTGGCAATTTGGAACAGGTAACTTAGAGATGACTTCAACTTTGGATTTATCAACCTTGATCCCATCTCCTGAAATATGATGTCCTAAAACAATCCCTTCAGTAAACATCATAAAACACTTTTCATGACTTAAAGAAAGATTTGTTTCCTTACATCTTACCAGTACTTTTTCCAAATTTTCCAAAGCTTCTTCAAATGTATTACCATAAACTGTGAAATCGTCCATGTATACCTCTACACAATCATGAATCAGATCTGAAAAGATTCCTAATACAGCCCTTTGAAATGTAGCAGGTGCATTGCACAATCCAAAAGGGAGTACTCGGTAGGCAAAAGTTCCCCAAGGACAAGTAAATGTGGTTTTGTCTTGATCTTCAGGTGCTACCTGAATTTGATTGTACCCACTAAAACCATCCAAGAATGAGAAATACTTTTTACCTGCTAAAGTGTCTAGTACCTGATCAATAAAAGGTAAAGGAAAATGATCCTTTAATGTTGCCTTGTTCAATTCTCGATAATCAATGCAAACTCTCCATTTACCATTCTTTTTGGGCACTATAACCAAGGGAGAAACCCATTGGCTGTCTGAGATGGGGTAAATGAAGTTTACCTTGAGCAATTTCTGGAGTTCTTCTTTCACGATTTCCCTAAGGTTTGGATTCATCCTTCTTTGTGGTTGCCTAATAGGTCTGCTATTCTCTTCAATGTAGATGTGATGAATACAAGTCTTAGGATCGATTCCTTTCATGTCAGTGTATTCCCATGCAAAGGCAGTGGAATGTTTTTGCAACAGTTTAGTTAATTCTTCTTGTTGTGGTCTTCCCAAGTTTTTGTTAATGTTTAATGTTTTTCCTGGGAGGATTTCAACTGTAGAACTACCAAACTCTTCCATTGAGAAGAGAGACATTTGTCTAGAGGAGAGATATTCAATGTCTGCATCTATCTGAAAATGTTCAGAGTCATATTCTAAAGATACTTCAAAATTTTCTAATGTATTTAGAATTTGACTATCCTCACTGATCTCAGAGATGGTTAGAACTGGTTGTATAGTATCTTCATCCTCTACCCATTCATCTTCTCCTATTTCTGTTATAGCTTTTGCTGGGGGATACAAGTTGAACTTCTTGGTGGAATTACCATCTGATATATACATGTCTCCAGACCTACAGCTTATGAAAGCATCAGCTGTGGCCAACCAAGGTCTTCCTAAAATAAGAGGATGTCCTCCTAGATTGTTCTTGGGAGTTAAAATCATAAAATCAACTGGATATTCCCAAGAATCTAGAGAGACTGGAATATCTTCCAATACACCATCAGGTTTAATGATTGATCTATCTGCAAGCTGCAGCAAAGTGGGTGTAAAGAGAAGGTTAGGAAGCTTTAACTGATCCATGGTCTGTCTACTCATGATGTTGATCGCGGCCCCTAAGTCAATCAGAGTATTTGGGATTTCAACCCCATTAATATGAGTTTTGACAATAGGGCTACCGGGATCTACATACTTTTGCATGGTAATCTTACCCATCATTATGTCTGCAATTTTTCCAACTAGATGTATCCTTTTAGTATCTCTGGTTCTTTTTACTGTTTTCTTCAAACTCAACTCCTTTATTGTCTTCGCTAGAATGGGAATTTCCTTAATGGCTTGTAACAAGGGGATCTTGATACATACATTCTTCAATTCATCTAGGAAGTTATAGTCAGGCACCCATATCTGCTTTTCCACCCCTTTATCAATTTGCAATCTTTCAGGAAAGGGAGGTGTAGCTGTAGGTGTAGGTTGCTCAACTAGGGGAGTTGTAGAGATTGATTCTTTTTCTTTTTCTTTTTGGATATTTTGGTTTTGAAGTGATACTTCAGAACCTTTATTGACTTTGAGAGATTCCTCCTCAGAAATGCTTGGTTGTTGAACACTTGTGGAAGGTTGATCTAGGATTCTACCTGATCTAAGTTGTACTTCATTAAGAGGAACAACCATGTAGGTAGGGAATGGTTGACCTTCCATCATGTAAGCATTTTGAGGGTTCCTATTATTTGGATTTGGTAATGGCTGAGAGGGAAGTTGATTAGATTTCTGCTGGGATTGAAGTGCTAACTGAGGATTTTGATTTCGTGGAGGAGGTTGTTGTTGTTGAGGGTATGGCAATGATAGTTGTTGACCTTGGTTTGGAAGTTGTGGAGCTTGCTGATTCTGAAATGATGGAGGATATTGATAGAATTGTGCAAATCTCCCATAAGGATTTTGCATGCTTTGCATCCATGCTTGGAAAGCATTTTGAGGTTGAGGCCACGGTTGTTGCCAAGGATTCCAACTTGGTTGGGATTGAGAATTCATAGAGTTGTTAAACCCTTGATTCTGTTGTCCTTGCCAAGGTCTCCTTGCAATAAAACAGAGAGATTCAAGTGTATCTGGATCCTCTTGAAAGACTGCTTTGAGGCCAGGGATTGAAGGACAATCTTTGGTCTCATGAGTTTCTGAGCAAATTACACATGTTTCTACAACGTGTGCATCTAAGGGACATTCCCTTAAAGCATGTTTCTTTCTACATTTCGGGCAAAAGATAGCCAAAGCCTCAGCTTCTGCTTTTTGTTTATTGTGAATCTTAAGGGTATCAAGTTGTTCACTAAGACTCCCTAAGATGTCAGTTTTAAATTCATCAAGCATACTGCCGATTTCAGCCCTACTCACTGATCCTGTTGCAGATTTATTTGCCCTAAGGAGAGAAGGATCTCTAGGCCCTTTTTTAGTTTTTGATTTGCCTCTTGAGAGATGGATACAAAGTTCTGCTATGTCATTGAGAGAAAGTTGAGAAATATCCCCTTTCCCCATCATGTTTAAGATGTCTATCCATTCATCCCTGATGGCTTTTAATAAGAGGGCTTTTAAGGTCTCTTCATCCAAGGTATTCATTTTTGCTCTTTTCAAGTTATATTGAAATCTTTCAAGTAAATCTTCTAGACTCTCATCTTCTTTTTGTACCATTTTAAAAACCTCGTCCTTGTGATTAGTAGGCATGCAATAGTCTAAATACCTATCCAAAAATGTCTGTTTCATCTTATCCCAAGTCCTAATGGATTGAGTGAGTAACCCCATGAACCATTTCAAGGCTTGATCCTTCAGTGTTGAAGGGAACAACTTGAGTTTCTGAGAGTCATCCAGGTAGTCATAAGTTCGACACACCACTTCAAACTCAAATAAGAATGTTTCAGGGTCCTCAGTCCTTAACCCATGGAAGTTAGGGAGGACAGATGGTGATATGTTTTTCATAGTGGCTCGGGAATCCTCATTAACAATGGGAAACCCAAATGAATTATCCCCATTTCTATTTCCTCCTCCAATGGGACCTCTACCTCCATTATTGTTATTGTTATTTCCTCCTCCTCCTCTACCTCTACCTCTACCTCCTCCTCCTTCCTCTACCATGATGATTCTCCTAGGGATTTCAAAATCTTCTGGTTCCTCTACAAAAGGTGAATGAGAAGAGATTTCTCCTTCTTCTTCAGATGATTCCAATTCCTCAATTACAATTGGTCTTCCTGTAGGAGAAAGAGAAGAGTCTCTTCCTGGTTCAAACTCAATAGAAGGTGTAGGAGAGTCAACTCTTGGCTCTTGAATTCCAGGAATTCTAGGACTAGGAGTTTTGGTTGGAGATAAGGGGGGTGTCTCTTGTCTATCCCTTGAAGCAGATGGACTTGTAAAAATTGAACTTCGAGCTCTAGCTAAAAACCGTCCTCTAGAATATCTAGCTCTATGCATGTCATTTTTTATTATTTTTCTTCAAGTCAAGTTAATAGTTCTTTTTCTGATCTTCCAGTTCACTCTAGGTGCAAGAGGAGAGCATACTTGGATAGGTTATTAACTTCTTTCCTTGAAAATTTTTTATGTTTTTTTTTTCTCTAAGTATGGCTACTTAATTTCACTTCCCCGGCAACGGCGCCAAAATGTTTAGTCAATTTAGTGTTCCTAAATTGATGTCATTAATTGTCAACCCGGGGCTCGTAAGCTGATGAAGTGAAGGTGTACTATATGTACTTAAGCAACTTTCTTAGAGCTTTTGTCGTTTGGGGTGTTGTTTATGGTTAACTTATCTTCCTAAGATGGAGTGATGATTATAGACAGATGAGTGCAAGTGTGTGAAAAGTGAGTTCTAGATGAGTGAAAATGTGTGAATGGTGATTTCTAACTACTTGCTGAATTTGTAAAGGAAAAGAACTTGAGAGAAGTAAATAGCTTGAAATGACTTGAAAGCAAATGACCACGCTCTAATGGCATTAGTCTCTATCCATATTGTTGCAAATAAAAGAAACAAGAAAATCACTTCAAGGACTGATGATAATGGTTATCTCTTCCTAACTCCCTGCTTCTACCACATAGTACTGCGTAAAACACGATTAGGAAGTAGCTGAAGACAAATCCAAGAATTGATAAAAACTCTAAGCGACAAATTATAGCACTACTAAGCTTTTTTCATCATACTGCTTCCTACATGTGTGATTATGTGTAACAAGTGGAAAAAGTATTAGTGCCACAAGCCAAGACTACTTAAAAACAAGCTGCAATTAATTAGTGTTCCGTTCTCTTGAAAGATAAACCATTCATGATAAAGAGAGCATAAATTAGTTAGCATCCAACTTGTAAAACTAAGCTAAAAACTAATCTAGAAAACAGAGTAAAAAGGGTAGCATTATGAATAAGACAACTGCAACTACCATTAGATATTAAAGCAAATACAACACACTCAACCCCGGGTGAAAACCTGCAAAGAAGCAAATCTGATCAGTGAAAATAAAGGCTGCAGCAATGAAAAGAAATCAAGCTGTACATAACTCAAGAAAAGGAAATGTTGTATGTGAAATAAAGAAATTGCAAAAATATACACATGAAATACTTATACAAGGGCAGTCATGAACGGGGGCCCTCCATCCATACAACCCACAGAAAACTCAGATGCTTTAAAACTTCAAATCAGCACTGTTTCCATTACTTCATATGCAGAAATACATAGTCAAAAGTGCTGGAACAGCTCTATAAAAACAGAGTTTAGAAAAGTGCTAAAATTCTCACAAGTTCATAAACTACAGCAGCTAAAAAGTTAACATAAGCGTACGCAGACGCAAGTATTTATAGGCATCTGCAAGATGGCCTAATGCGTAAAGCATAAAACAGAAAATAAACTGAAATTCATGCGTATTAAAGGTGCAGTGAACACGTCATATGCTTCATGGTCGAGCTGGAGGTCCTGGTCGTTATGGGCAATGAATCCAGCATTAGATCATGTTCCCCACGGCTTTCAAAACACGGACAAGTCATCCTTTTCACTGACGTGACCAAACAGCTTACGCATCAACGTTAAGCTGCCTTTATTTGACCGTAACTTGACCCCCTTTGACCGGAGGTACAGATGACGTGGCTGGCTGAACTGATGGCACAGGAACCTCGAGCACATATATTCCAACATGCCCACGTGGCTCGTTCTGCAAAATAGCACGTGGAACCATAAATCAACAAAATGGCTACGGGATCATCAGATGGCTACGGAATCCGCAGATGGCTGCGGAATCAGCAGATGGCTGCGGAATACCTGTAAGTATGTCAAAAACTAAACAAAACAATCACCCATTAGCAAAGCTCACTTGATCATGTTTAATGACAACTAATGTAATGATCTGGGTGGAAAATGAGGCAAAAGAGAGAGGAAAGTGATGAAAACAGTAGGTAATGATGGATGATAAGGTGTAAAGTAGAGACTCTACACTTCTATGTGTCATTGTTCCAACAACATCAAGAAGTTGTCAACTGTGCCATTTCACAATTCAGTGGACTTATAAGGAAAATGCAAAAGTACTCCAATTTCATTGAAACGACAATCAATTGGACTGTATGAAAATGCTTGAATTCTAGAAATATTATTTGTGTTCAAGACATCGTCAATAGTCACATCATTGTTACATTGCTTTCTCAATTGGTAACTAACGGCATTATTTATTTTAGCCATCTTTGTATAGTTATTAGGTGAAATTTTTCATTGAAATTGGTTAACTAAATGTGATTGTACGATGTTTGCAGAACACGAAGTAGAAATTGTATTTGCAATGAAACACAACAAAATGGATGGTATAATGCAATGTGCAACTAACTTGACGTTGTTACTTTCACGTATTTGCAAAACACCTCTGCAAAAGAAGACAATGAAGTTTCCATATGAGTTTCTATCTATGAAACTATTAAGTTATGAAAAACAACAAAAGCAGTAAGAAACTTCAAGAAAGCAGAATAATGACCAATGAATGGACTAAACCTGTCATGCTTTCTCTAGTTTGTGTTCCCTAGTAGATTAAAGAGATGAGTTCTTATTTGCAATTTCTTATCGCATCTATAGAAAGATGCAATTCTTAAAAAATTCAAGTTTATTTATGGCATACATTTTTGTTCTTTTCTTGTTTGTTGATACTTGTATTTTTCTATTTTATGCATCAATGTGGATATGTGTGCACCGTAAATTGGAGTCTTAGAAAGCCACAAAAACCACGGAGTTTAGCAAATTATCCAGGATAGGAATAGTGTTTCCCATAGAAATTGTCAATCAAGGGACCTGGGACTAATTCCCCTATAACAATACTATGAAAATAGCCTAATTAAACATAGTGTGGACACCATGAATATAGTTTAGTAGTGTTTCCTATGCTATATCATATTAACACTAAATTTTTTTAAAAGCAATTTAGTCTAAAAATTCATACTAGATAATGTTTACAATGTTTTTTAATGGATTTCCAACATTCAAATGAAAAAAATATGGAGAATATTTATATTCAGGAACATTAGTACAAGAAATATAGAACTACGTTTGGAAAAATTATTAAGAATAATGTTGTCACCATTGGAATAATATTAGGTAAATTTGCATACCTGTTTTTGTATATGCTAAAATAAAACACTAGTGAATCTAGACAAAAGAAGTTGACCCAGTACCAAATCTGGTGCACAAATTTAAAGTTCTTATCTAGCGAAGATCCACTACAAAATCATTGAATGCAACATAGTTTTCTATCTGCAACCTAACAATTAAGATATTAGTTTCAATCTGAACATTTCACATCATGTGTATAAATTGAAATAATTCTTATTAAAATAATTCAACATAATGTGCAATTCAAAAATATAGTTCGATAATGTATTTTATGGTACATGAAACCACTGACTTATTATTTATATGAAATTATAGAAACTTTTATGAGTGTATCTGTAATGGCATGGGTCAAGAAGTATGTAAAATGTTCAATACCCAAGAAAACTAAATTTCAAGAACAGTGCATAGACAGTGCATGCATTAAAAGTACATGCAACCTTCAATTAATTCAATTAATTCATAGCGGTTCCTTAACTAACTAATGGTTTAAATAAAAAACCCAACAACTTGAATATAGAAAAAATAAAAATGAAAAAGGCTTTCATATGGTACAGGATCTTCACTCATCCAATGAAATATCATTATAATTATTGTCAAAGGGAAAAGGTTGTATGCACAATTTGTATTTGGAATTTTAACTTCTCTAAGAATTTCCATCAAATTTTAACACATATTTGCTCAAATAAAACCAATTATATGACAACAATTCAATCATGCGATAGAAAAGTGGTGATCAAGATAGAAAGGGTGTGCAAATGACTACAAAATGATAAACAAAAAAGTCAACACCCTTTCAACTTTGAAAGAAAGCCAGATAACGAATCAATCTATTGTAGTTTGAAAAATACACACTAGGAGAGTCACATAACTTATTGACATTGTCTTTCCATGGTACACATTCAATTGCAACAAGTTTCCCAAAGTTCTTGTTTTTTGAAAATCCCTTTTGCGAGCTCATTTATGTGTTCTCAAGTAATGAAAACTATTGAGAAAGTTGAAATGTTATCTGAAGTCTTCGCAACGGAAACAATCATAACAGTCATAAATGTTTAGAAAGTTGTGATTCAATTTTTTTGGCAATGGCATGCAAAATTTCATCAAGTTTTAAAGTTGTAAGTAATTTCATTCAATGCATAAGGTTGCATAAAATTTACTAAACACTATCGTACAATCCATCTTTCAAAAAATTTGATATTTGGTTATTATTCTTATAATTATAATTATATTACATGATTTTTTGTCGGTAGTCATGAATATTACATTATTAATCACATAAAATAAGTGAAAATATGAACATGTTTCCCTTCCTAATCGAGAGTTAGGATTGGGCAGTGAAACAATTTGGCGAAAGGAGAGAAATCCAGACCCCCGACTTGCGTTAGGGAATTATGGATGTGACATAATTATTTTTTTATTACTGTCAGAGTGACACTATCCCTAAATATTTTTCCATTGATCTAATGCAATAATGCGTATGCTACCATTGATTTGGCTCAAACATTTATGTTTTTGCTACATGGAAACTCTAAGCAAAATAAATGCAAATATTAAAGCACCATTAGTACAGAGATGTTGTTTTATTAAATTTCCTTGGGATTTTGTACGAAACATACAAGTATTTATTGGTGATCAGATTCAATTTTATGTCATATGAAACTAGTGAAGTTATCAATTACTCTAATTAATTGATTGATAAAACCATTTAACATACATAAAAGGTTGATTCAAAAAATGATCCAAGGTAACTAGAAAGAATTCTATCTTACAATGGACCAAGAAAAATTAAATGACCATATGTCTCAGCTCCACGAGTCTCGACAATGGTCCAGACTATGGAAGAGCTAAAGAAAGCTGAATCGAAGCTAACAAATCTAAAAGATCTGAAATCTGACATTCATATCTCACAAATAAATAAATAAATAAATAAAATATAAATAATAATAATAATTAAATTAAATTAATTAAAAATTAATTAATTTATTAATAAATGTAAATCCATCAAGCCGACATCATAAGCTAAGAGATATCTTTCTATTCTTCTATTAATAGCTTCTTAATTTTCTCGACTCTCTCTTCTCAAAATACAGATCTCATTGCCCTAATGATGGACTCACCTAGCTAGTCCGAAACGTCGGTTTCTTAAATTGCTCACAGGTTTTTCCATTAACAATAAAAATACAAAAGAAGATTTCAGAATTAAAGGCACAAATAGAGAAAGAGTGTTGTGCAGAAGATCCAAATGCTTTTTGGCACATAAAGCAATATTGTGTTGAATTGCCCTATAAAACAGAATATACAGGTAAGACATGTAAGATTAAGGCAATTCCGATGAACAAGGAATATCGTGAGCTTTGCGAAAAAGAAATCAAGAATCTATTGAGTAAGAAATTGATCATAGAATCAGAGATCCCGTGGAATTGTTATGGATTCTATGTAAATAAAAGAGCGGAACAAATTAGGGGCATCCCAAGGCTAGTCATCAATTATAAACCTTTGAACTCAGTACTAGAAGATAATACATATTTGATTCCCCAGAAAGGAGATCTGATACGCAGAATAGCAGGAGCAAAAATATTCTCCAAGTTCGATCGAAAATCAGGATTTTGGCAAGTTGCTATATCAGAGAAGGATAAATTCAAAACAGATTTCAGTGTCCCAACCGGACATTATGAATGGAATGTGATGCCTTTGGGCCTAAAGCATGCACCATCCAAGTTATAGAAGGTGATGGACTCTATATTTAAACCCTTCTTCGATTGGCTGATTGTGTATATATATGATATATTTATTTTCTCAAAAAAATTTCAAGATCATTTTAAACATATACAGACCTTTGTAAATACAATAAAAAGGAATGGTCTTGTATTAAGCAAAAATAAAATCGAAGTCTTTCAGACTTCCATTACATTTCTTGGCCATACTATATTCAATGGCCAAATCACCTTACAAAAACATGCTCTGGAATTCTCAAACAAATTTCCAGACATCATTACAGACAAAACGCAGCTACAAAGATTTCTTGGTTGTTTAAATTACATAAATAATTTCTATCAAGACTGCGCCAAGGAAAAAAGTTTATTAAATCAAAGGTTGCGCAAAAATCCTGCACCTTGGACTGCACTCCATACCAGAGCAGTTCAAAAAATTAAAGCCAACATTAGAGACCTTCCCATACTGTATATATTTGATGACGCATCTTATAAGATTGTAGAATCCGATGCCAGCAACATCAAATGGGGGGATATGTTAAAACAAAAAAAAGATAATGAAGAAGAGGTTATCCAGTTTGCTTCAGAAACATGGAACCCCACTAAGAAAATATATTCTACTATAGAAAAAGAGGTGAAAGCAGCATGGAATAGCATTGACAAATTCGAGATCCATCTAGTCAATAAACCATTTCTTCTCAGGACAGATGCATCTGCCCTAAAGAAGGTGCTTAATAAAGATATCAAGAAGCTTGGAGAAGCCAAATTTGCTAGATGGCAAGCCCTTTTTGAAAATTTTGATTTCAAAGTGGAACATATCAAAGGAGAAGACAACTGTCTACCTGATTTTCTCAGCTGAGAATACATACAAACCCAATCACAAGAACAAGAACATGTATTTGTTATTGTTACTGAATGGGACCCAGATAATGAACAAGAAGTTCTCAGAGCTATCAGAGAAGACCAAAGCTGGGAATAATACAAGGAAAACTGGAAGCCAACCTGGCAGCTAAGACAAACAAAAGTCTTAGATGCAGATCTACATCCACATACAGATCTTTTACACCTAGTGCCTGAAAGAAGAGTATTTCCCAAAGGAAATCGTTGGATCCATGATATGGTGTATACTAGCAGTATGGCTGCAATGGCATTGCAAAATAATTTCCATGACATCGCAATGATCTGGTCTGGAGGAGGAAGACAAAGAAATATATATCACAGATATTTTGTCATCAACAGAACTAGAAACACAGATTGGACAATCACCAGAAATTCTCCTATCTTATGGCCACAAAATAATCCTAATTTTATTTTTCTTGACACTGTTTTTAATTATGCAGGTTATAAAAAATTATGGTGGGATCTCCTAAATGTTGATGGAAAGGAAGAAATCCATTATACAAAATTAAAATTTGGATCAATTAGGTCCATGCAAAGAAATCAGTTTTCAGGATGGTTAGGTGACTGGTGGAGGGATTTTGGAGTAAATTGCACTGCTATAGATCCAATCTTTTATGAAAGTTATTTTCAGATGACATGTGACAAATGCTACCACATAAATGTCGTTGACTATTTTCACATTCCTTTTACCACAGTAAATGATTTGCTGAATTATCCAGATCAACATATACTACAACAATTTATGGCTAGGCATGATGAATGGTTAGTCATGACTAAAATAAAGCATCAATATGTGCTAAATAAACCTATGATAGTTCGGAGGATCTATAAAAAGGCATGGGACGGCCTCATTTATCCCAGAAATAGGTTCCTGGGAATCACAACGCTCGGTAAATCATCCGATAGTGCTAGTCCCTCTTCATAAAAAGGTTTCCGTGGGTTTATCCAGAAAGCTCCATTGTGTAATTATGTTGTCCAGTCATGAGGACTATTCACGACCAGTTTCCTCGTGGGCCTTAACTGGTTAAAAGGCATCCACTTTGTAGATAATATACTTTCCGTAGGATTGATTGCAATCTTGTAATAGGAAAAAGATTTGTTAGTCATGAGACTCAGAGCACTTCTCCGACTTTTGGTGGATATTGAACCACATCTCCGTGATTGATAAAATCTTTCGTAGTCAACTTGTTGGTCCAATGGTCGGATGTTTGTCCCCTCTTCTTCCTATAAAACGAAGAGAGTCAGGCTCATTTGGGGCATGGAGAGTTAGAGTTATTGTGTCTTTTGAAGTTTGGAGTCGAGAGCTTCTCCTGCTCTGCAACTGCGGACATTCAGTGTGATCTTCTTGCATCAAAAGAAGAACTCAAATCTTTAGGTGATCCAAGAAGTCTCTGGTGAGAGCACTGGTGAGAACCTAAAGTGGCCAGATCATTAATGTGTTTGTTTATATGTGTGTTTTGAGTATATGTTCAAAGACAGAGTCTGTGTAATCGCCAGGTAGCCTCCAGTAAGCTATCTCAGTGTTGAGTAGCAACAGTATGGTAAATGCAAACACAATCCATCTCTGGTATGAACAGACTGTAAATCAAGTGTAATCGATATCTGAAAAATTCAATAAAAGAGTGTTATTTCATTTTCAGCTTCCGAGTACTGTGTTAGTAGTTGTCTCATAATCTTCAATTGAAATTCATTAGGGGTTCGCCAAATGTTCGAAGGGATGCCAGAGCATTGGAAGGCAAGGAATCTATATGTAAGGTCGCACAACGTGAAAGATCTGAGTAGGTTTGCACTAAGTTCACTAGGGGGCGATCAGAGAGGACAAACAAAGAGACACAGCAAGGCCAAGTCAGCAGAGAGCGTCAGCAACATAGTGCGTGGAGCGCACAACACTGTAACAGCACTGTAGCAACCTAGCCAGACATGTCAAAGAAGCATTAATGTTTACTAATTCAACAAATTCCAGTGACATCATTTACGCATTTAATAGTTCCATACGATTTTCAATAGTCATACGAAGATTAAATTTATGTTCTCCAAAATAGCGGCACTTCCAACTATGGTCGGACCTGACTATGGTCAGAATATACCTTCACACCAAATACTCCTTCTTTGCCAACCGACTGACTAGATGACTACTCGCAAACCCACTTAGAAGGTCGGGGTCGATGATGTCCATAAATGGTACACAAACATTTGGGCCAAATTCCAACCCTCGTTCACTCTGTTTAATCACCAAAAATTTGCAGTTCTCTCACACGCTAATCATTCCACGGATCACACACGCCATATCGGCTCGTCACACTACTCTATGTTAATTCAAACTTCAAAGAAAAATTAATTTCAACATGTCTGATAAATTGATTTTAGTGTAGCTAAAAAGAATTTTAATTTAATTTTTTTATTATTGAAATTAAATGAACCGACCTCCGGAACAAGTTACTAATCAAAGTTTTCATGAATTTTAATATTTTTACATGTTTTAAAATAACACAAACTATTATTATTATATATAAAATAAAAATTACTTAAAATAATAATAAAAAACAACAAAAACAAAAAAATTACTTCAAATTTTCCTGTAATAAATATCTTCGCGTGAAACATGAAAAAAAAAAAAAAAACCTTTGAACTATCTGCTTGACATGAAAATGACAACCCACCGCAACTGTTACGTTATATAATAAAAAAATATTCCTTGGGAGGGTCCCAAACTGAACCAGCTCTCTTCGTCTCCCCTTCATTTCATTGAACAAACTAAAACAACCATTTGAGATTATATTTTCATGACCCTTCATAAATTTCCATGTTGAGGTCCCAATAGAGCGGGTCAGGAGGTCGGGCCCAATTTGAGGTCAGGTTCGGGTCTCTTTGAAAACACGCCAGCCAAACAAGCTGACTTACTAAATCGAGATTGGTCTCACATTAATTCACCTTCGCTCTGAATTCCAATTAGTAAGTTTGTCCTACCACTTGGTGGGTATTACATTTATATACATAAGTATTAGGGGAGTGGCTTCTATTGTTGTGTAGGGATCAGTGCTAGTTATGGTATTCATCCCATACATCCATAAAAAAATCATCATAAACCATCAAAAAATGCACATAAATAGTTTATATTAAGTTATATAAGTTATTAAAGTATGTCCAAAATGGGACCATACACTGATTGGACCAAAAACTATCAAACACCAAGCCGTAACATCATAAGTTGACAAGACATACTGTTCCAACTACTTCTAGCTCTGAATTTCCAATTAAGTCAAATTGCGCTACAAAAATTCCATTGAATTCTATTCAGGAGTACACCTATCCCATCAAACAATCACCCAATGATTTCCAATGGAGAAACACATCCCATTGCTGGGTAATACTTGCACAAGAATAGGTGAAATGTTTTTCATCCATATCTATATGTGTGTTTAAAAATTCAACCTATTGAAGGCAATAAATGACACCATTCAATTCATAAATTAGTTCAGAGGATGCAATAAATGACACCAACCCTTTTATTTCAGGTATTAAACATACCAACCCTTTCAATCCAGGAATTAAACACAGGAAAGCAAAAGCATCAACCATGAAAGTTTATAAGTCGTTGGCTCATGTAAAAATCAGTCCAGAACATGCATTTGAATTTGGGATATGACAATCCATGCCAATATTCCCTGCCAACTAAATTCTAGATCAAAAAACTATAAAACATCAACCCTTACTTATTTTCATTTGAAATATTAATTCTACTCATTAGTTGTTGGAGACATACAATTAGAATGTGTGCACAATGTTACATTCATTCTATTCATCAGCTTCTGGAGACATACCAACAAAGTGTGCACAATGTTACATTCATTCTATTCATTAGTTGTTGGAGACATATAGGCTTGTTTTTGCTGAATAATGTTATCATATTGATTATTTTATCATTATTTTTGTTGAGAAACAAGGGTAAATTAAAACCATTATAGCCAATATCACTTGTTTAATAGATCAAAAGGTCTGATTAGAGAAGCACTTTTAAATGAATAATGATACCAATGTCTCTTTATCACTTGTATATATTAGAAATTCTCTTTTAATTAGTACATTATCAAGTTAAGACGAGAAAACTACAAGATTGCAAGAGCAGAAGTATAAGGAATTAGAAAAATTTGCTAATAGTGAGATTAGTTGTTCAAATGCAATAAAAGATATGCAATGCAATTTGCAAGAGAGAGATACTTATACAATGCAACTATGCAAAATGAGATGCAACAAAGAATCATTTATTTCATCTTTACCTCAGGATGAACTTTAAGGCTCGGGATCTTGTATTTGAACCCACCTCTCTCTCCTTATGTCAAGTGAGCTATTCCTTCCTCGATGATATGGGCTTGTTGTAACTACCATTCGTCTAGGATTATTACTCAATACAATGAGTCTGTTCGAACCCCAATCCATTCAGAGTCTAATAACCTTGTATCAGTCTATCTATTACCTTTGAACTTACTTGAAGGCTCGATTACAAATCTATAAAATATAACATCTAGAGACTCTAGAGGACCACTAGGCAGTAAGAAGTCAATGAGAGATGCAATGAGGTAGTTAGTATCCAATAAGGCTACCATATCCTTGAATAGACTAGGGAGAAAATCCAACAACAATGCCAATATGCTAACTTAAGAAAGTACTAGTCCCTCAATGTACCACTTTCAATGAGACATGGAATGTTGTATCTTACTAGAAAGTATATATCAGTCAATTAAATGATGAGATCAACCCTTAAATCATTCTCAAGATGCAAATAACCATATCCACGTTTAGTAACCAATTTCAATGCCACTGTAACATTAAATCTGATCCTTGCAATTTAATATCAGATTACTATAACAATGATATGAGCCCATTGTCAACAAGGCTATTTGAGAAAGATTCGAGGATAGAACACTCAGTAACCTTTGTGATTAATATCCGCTAAATTTTAATTGTTTTAGGCTATTGTTATCGAATCCTTAATTTTATTAAAATTTGTATGCAATGGTACAGACCTAATATATTTCGACATTTTGTAATAGGTCACTGTTGAGGAGAAGTAAGCTTACAAGTTATTGAAAAAATACACTCCAATAATAAACAACATGCAACAAACCTTATGTTAAGCGAGATATTCCTTCCTCGGTGATATGGACCTATTCTAACTCATTCATTCAGGCTCGTTACTTAATACAATGAGTTTGTTTGAACCTCAATCAATTCATAATCTAATAACCTTGTGACAGTCTATCTATTACTTAAGAACTTGCTTCAAGGCTAGATTACAGATCTATAATAGGTAGCATCTAGAGACTCTAGAGGAGAACTTCTAAGTAAGATGTCGATGAGAGATGAAATTAGGTAGTTATTTTCTAAGAAGTCTATCCTATCCTTGACTAGGCTAGGGAGAAAATCCAACAACAATACTAATATGCTAACTCATGAAAGTACTAGTCCTTCAATGTACCACTGTCAATGAAACATGGACTGTTGTAGCTTACTGTAAAGTACATATAAGTCAATTAAATGATGAGATCAACCCTTAAATTTTTCTCAAGATGCAAATAACTATACCCAAGTTTAGTAACGGATTTCAATGCCACTGTAACCTCAAATCTGACCCCTGCAATTTAATATCAAACTGCTATAAAAATAATATTATTCCATTTTCAACAAGATCGATTAAGCAAGATTCAAGGATAGAACTCTCAGTAACCTCTATGATTAATATGAAATAAATTTTGATTTTTTTAGTCTTATTGTTATCAAATCTTCAATGTGATTAGCCTTTTTATGCAATGCTTCATAACAAATCTTTTCTTACAGTTTGCAATAGGTCATTGTTGACGAGAAGTAAGCTTACAAGTTATTAAAAAAATACACTCCAATCATCAATAACATGAAGCGGACCTTAGAATATCCTCAAGACCTAGATAAATCAATCAAATAAAGCCCACAACCATGCAAGAGAAAGCTAGAAAATTGATTAAGCATTTTGTGAGTTATATGTGATTTGATTTAATTATTCCAAGCCTCTTATAATATGAAATTTTATCTTTGAAAACCCCTCCAATTATGAGTTTCAGACGAGAGATGTATTTAGTCACCAATAAGGCTCACATTAAGGAAATGTTATATTGAAGTTACAATATATAAATAAAACATTGATTGTTGTTGCTCATTGATTACAAAGGCCAATGAACTACCTTGTTTACTAACACTACATTGACATGGTATTATTAATTGTATACTTATTTCATGGTAAATCTAAAAGTTCCTTCATCCATGCCAAGAGTTTCTATTGAAAATCGTACAAGGAACAGGAGGAGGCGAGGGATGAAGGGGTCCCAGCTGCAATCCAATTCATCAGATGAGGATAGGGGGGGTGATGTGAATGCTCCAAATGCTCCCAACAATGTCATTGAAAACGAAAATGTGGCAACAGATCATGTTATCCCACCATAAACCCCAAAGCCACCTTTAACCACAGTGCGAGGTGAAATTTCAACAAAGAAAATCAGTGCCATCAGAGGCTGGACAAAATGACATGTTAGTTGCAATTGATGACATCGAGTTTAATGGATATTCAATCTGTTCCTCTGCAAGAAAACATGGTATTACTCCCTCTAACATACATTATTAGATAAAAGGGTTAACTAATACAAAGCGTGTTGGGTTGTGTTATATTCTTTCCACGTAGTTAATAGGGGATTTGAAGGGCACCCGTAACCCCACTTTATCGGGTCCGGGGCAGCGCCCCGGAAAATTTTGGTTTTGGACCATTTGTTAGGTTGGGCGGACCCACCTATGGTTTTGTGCATGATTTTCGCACATGTTTTTTGGACGCGATGGTTTTCGGTCCATGGTATTGGACGCGATGGTTTTCGGTCCATGGTATTGGATGCTTCGGCATGTATAAATATGTATTGTAACATTGAAAGGAAAATAATGAAACATCAAGCTGGTAGTCTCGGTTTTGGGATCCGGGGAAAAATCTCTGTGCATATGTGTTTTATGGGTTATGCTCTCGCATTGTTTATTTTCTTTGTTTAAGAATTCGTATGCAAGTAATTTTTGTACAGGGTTAAAACCTACATTTGGTATTAGAGTTGTTTTGGCTTCAAGGGGACGCCTTTGTTGCTGAGGGGTTTCGCTCGGGCCTGTGGTAGACCCTGTTCAGTGGGAGATCTGCGAGATCGATTCTGGTGGTGAAAGAAGATGGCGAGAAGTGGAAAGATAGAGATTAAGAAGTTCAATGGTCAGAATTTAGAGTTGTGGAAACTCAAGATGGAGGATCTGTTGGTGGATAAAGATCAGTGGATAACGGTAGATCCGGGTACTAAACCATCGGGAGTGACCGATGAAGAATGGAAGAAGTTGGATCGGAAGGCAAAGAGCACAATACGATTGTGTGTCTCAGATTCAGTATTGTTGAATGTATCAGGGGAAGCTACGGCAAAGGCTTTGTGGGTCAAGCTAGGGACTTTGTACCAATCTAAGTCTCTGGTGAATAAACTGTTCCTGAGGAAAAATCTGTATAACTTGAGGATGAAAGATGGAGACTCAGTGACAGAGCATCTGAATGCGTTTAATACTGTGGTAAGTCAGTTATTATCTGTTGATATTAAAATTTCAGACGAAGATAAGTGCATCAGTCTATTGTTTTCTCTACCAGATTCGTGGGATAGTCTGGTTATTGCAATAGGTAGCAATGCAACTGCTTTGCAGTTTGATGAAATAGTCTCAGCCTTGCTGACGGAGGATATGAGACGGAAAAATATGGACAACTAGAATGGTGATGCCTTGTCTGTACAAGGACAGTCCCAGAACAGAAACAAAAATAAGTCATCGAGTGGGAGATCTAAATCTCCAGGAAAACCTACAAAGGTGGTGTGCTGGAAATGCGGAAAGGAATGGCACTTCAGAAGGGATTGTAAATCTAAAGCTCCTGAAAAAGGAAAGGGATCTGATGATGCTCCTTCTGCAGAGGCGAAAACCACCTCAGATGAAGGTGGGGATGTGTACTTGGCTTCTTCAAGTACACATGTAGATCATGAGGCATGGTTGATTGACTCAGGTGCATCCTTTCACTTCACTCCCCATAGGGAGTGGTTCTGCGAGTATGAGAAATACGATGGTGGTGATGTCTTCTTAGGAGATGATAGGAAGGCTAGAATCATTGGTCGGGGAAAAGTAAAGTTGAAGTTGCAAGGTGGAAGGGTTAGAACACTGTTGGTAAGGTAAATCCCCTCTGCGGACAGAGGCGATCCCACTAGCCTATCACAGAACTAGCCACAAACAAACCACGCTGCTACGCAAGTTCCTAGTTATGCATCAAAGGTGAATCAAGAAGACTAACCTGGAGTCCAACGCTATGATTGAAGCAGAGTTGATATCCTCGATCCCTTGCTCCAACAGATCATAACGAATACCTGCACATGCAAAGGAAGAGACAAATACCAACATAGAAACTACCAAGGCACAACTATATTTCAGTCAGAAAGGAAATAAATCAACATAGCACCATGACAGATAATGAGATTGGAACTATAATAGCAGTCGCTCATCAATTAATAAACAAGAAAAGTTACAACCATTGTTCTGACGTCGACCCTTCTCCTGGCTGGGTGAGTAACTATATGTGTCTTGACATGCAACTCCTCTCCGGCAGCATAACCTCTCAAGCACTCATTAGCATTCTCTCCATGACCAATAATCATCACTACTATAACTCAATTACCAAATCACTAGCATAACACTAACACCAACACTCTCTCTTGCACTAGCACTAGCACCCTCTCTTACACTAGCACTAGCTTGTCCAATGCATAATGACAATCTTATATAGATGGAGAAGGGAGGAGGATGCGATGAACCGGGACACCTTTTGTGGAATTAGCAAAAGCCATAAAGATGGATAAAGCTCGACAAAAGACTGATTTTCTATCCTCAGAAAAGCTCCATGTAATGAAGGAAACAACAGTCGGACGTGCATTAAGGCAAAAAGCATGACTAAATTTGGTTGGCGCGACCGTTGCTCTGAGACAGAGCGCCAATGGTCGCGCCCTCTTTTGAGGATCTCCATCATTGGCGCAGGTAGGATACTGTGGACTTGCGCCAATGGAAAAAGAGCACTTTTTAGGGATGATCTGCAGAAGGTGTCTTCAGGGAACATGGAGTACATACTCAGGGGAACATAATGCAAGTGTTTTTAGCCCTTGTCACTTCTTATAACTCCCGGAATGAGTCCTCCAAGGTACGACAAGAGGAGTAACAGGGATGGTGACAAATTACTGTGTAACAGATGCCCCCTAAAGCATGAAGTCCGAGAGGTGGAGAGGGGTGAAATGCTTTACACGAACACACACATAAGAGCACACAAGAGCACATATAGTTACTGCCGCCGAGGAGCTGTATTAAGAGACATGACTGATAGTTCAATTACAAGATGTACGTGGTATGGTCGCAGCCATCCATAAGAGAGTACATAAATAATCTAGATCCATAGTATGGACGCAGCCATCTGGTTAGGATCAATGATTTGACTCAGGTATGGTCGCAGCCATCCAGTGAATGAGTCAAGTATTAAGAATCACGCCTGGATTACAACAGACACAATCCAGGGTCTTGCGCTCCATCTCGACCCGAACAAGAGTACAAGTCCAAGCATGTGAATATATGAGCTGAAGTCGAACATGCATGAACATCGCCTGATTACCAGTCAATAATGGAGACTGTTAACAGACGCGAGAGGTACCACCAATAATGACAATGGCCCTCAAGGTACTATAGGTACAATCTACGGCGTGTGAATCAATGAGCTGAATTCGAACACCCGTAGAATCATTCGATCGGAGGCCAATGATGAAAACCTCACGTCGAACACGAAGAACCTGCCATTGAGGCATGCAGGCTCCAAGGCACCGGAAGGGAGTCTCTAGGTCAACTTCCTGGATAATGAGCTGAAGTCGACAGGGAGTGACCTTAATCGAAGGTGGGCCATAATGTTTCCCACATCATCGACACGAGACAGAGAGATAATGTCGTGAATCAAGATTGTGCGAACTATCAGAGGGAGGTTGTTTATTTGCAGAGGTCAACTTCTCTTGAACATATCGGCGGCACATTAACGGAATTGGCAGTATTTGACATCAATGTATCAAAGGTCATTATGACGAGGCAATGAGTGAATGAGAGGTCAAATAGGGTACCCAAATCCATGGAAGCAAGTGAAAGATATGAGATGAAATATCCCCACCCTGGACACGAAAGCAAAAAGTGCCATGTTCAAGAGCGACATACTGCCGTTACGGTAATAATTATGGTTCAAAAAATTTTATTTTCCCCCACCATTTCTGGCGAGTACCCCAGTTATTTTTAACAAGCTTGATGGGGATAGCATATGCTTGTGTTGTGACAAAATCCGATGTCATTAAGTTTTAACGAGTCTGACAAAGGAAGAACTCGGCGTCTTTTCTTGTTTAGAGAGTTTGAAAGACAGCAGAAAAGGAAACTCCAGGGATGTCCTTTTTCGTAAAGTTGTGTCTCTCGGGCTCGAAAAAGTATAAAATAATACCCGAAAGAACCGCCCGATCATTACGATCGAGGAGTACTTTTCATGATTAGTGACTTCGACCTGAAAAAGTAAAAAAGCGGTCAAAACCACGTCGTTTCGTAACCACTAACGAGTTTGAAACGACAAAAACCCGGTAATCTTTTTATGTTTTAACGGTCGACAAAAAGAACTTAAAACGACCGCCCCTTATCACCATTTAACGAGTCAAGAGGAGCGACTCGGCAATCTTTTCCTCTTTAAATGGTCAGAAAAGAGCTGAAAGCGGACCTCCATTTTTATTTTCTTTAACGAGTCAAAAAGGGAAAAATACTCGGCAATCTTTTCATATTTTACGAGTCAGAAAAGAGCGTAAAGGCGACTCGTCCTGAAGGAACGAGTGGTATAAGGGATAGCAACTGGTTCCGGTAATGGTGGAACTTTACTTGAAACACGTGAAGATTAAGAGGCTGGCTAACAAGACCACTCATCGCTGCGGTTCCTCAGGAAAGGAGAAACAACCAAGTGAAAGCGTATGATCGGCCAAAAAAGATGGTGGCGATGGAATGAAACAACCAAGGCTCATCTAGCAGAATTTTAGCGGATAAAAGGCAATCACGGGATGTAACTGGGTTCATTTTTACACAAGCTTGAACCATGAAGAACTTTGCTTGGATTCGGTTTCATGTTTACACAAGCTTGAAACGAAAAAAAAAAACTATGCTTGGGTTCGGTTTCATGTTTACACAAGCTTGAAACGAAAAACTATGCTTGTTATAACTTTGCATGCCCCCAGCATGATAATGCAAATCGAGGTACATGCCCCCCAAGCTTCATGGCATTCACGAAGTGGATGGAATGAAGGTTCACTCTCGAGATCTGTGAAAGACTCGACTTGTAAAGGGAGTTGTTTCATTTTTTAATGAGGTTGACACAGTAAAAGAACTATCCTCATAACCCTTGTTTCATTTTTTAACGAGCTTGACACAAGACAAGGAACTATGCTCCGACAGACCTAGTTTCATTTTTTAAGGAGCTTGACATAGGAAAACGAACTATGCTCCGGCAGACCTAGTTTCATTTTTTAAGGAGCTTGACATAGGAAAACGAACTATGCTCCAACAGACCTAGTTTCATTTTTTAAGGAGCTTGACATAGGAAAACGAACTATGCTCCACCCGACCTTCATCATAATGAACAGGAAGTCGGGGCTTCCAAGAGTGCCTCTCCCGGTGGGAGGTCAACATCTCGGAAGTCAGGACCCAATGCCCCCAGGACACTATGCACGACGGCGGCATCGCTGGATACAGGCATGGGATAGGTGGCCACATAGTTGACCTGCGGTGGGGCAGATGCAACTGGTGGATGACAACCAGGAGGGGATGACGACTGCGCAGGAGGGACCCGTGGACGAACGAACGATAATTGATCGATAGTCACAATTCTTCCATCGTGTGGAAAGCAAACCACACGGAAAAGTGAAGAGACAAGGGCCCCCATGGCATAAACATAGTCACGGCCAAGGAGAAGATTGAAGTCTAAAGCACCTTGGGTAACCCATACGTCGAGATAGACGGTCTTGCCTCCCAAAGTAATAGGGAACTTTGGAAGGAGCCCTAATGGTTGGCTAGTTCTTTCGTTAAAAGCAGTCAGATTCGATGCTACGGGCACAAGCTGTGGGGAACCCAAAGCTTGCCAAATAGTGGCAGACAGAAGACTAACAGATGCGCCCTCATCCAAGACAGTGCCAGGTATTGCCTTGTCATAGGCGTGTACCGTGACCCAAAAAGGCACATGAGATGGGAGGCAGAAGGTAGTCAAACGTCTCCAGTCGAAGGAAGCGACTGAATTACTTGGTGGGGGAATCACATGATTGCCCCCCTGCTCGGGAGAGAGCGCAGTAGGACTCTCAGATGTAGGAGAATCTGAGGAGACGAGAAGAACAAGAGAATGATGCTCTTCCGAAATAGAGTGGTTGGCGGGTGATGAACTCGAGTCGACACTCTTTCCGACCAATGGTTGGTCTGGAACAGGCTTGGCAGAGCCAGATTCAGGAAGAGGAGGCTGGACAAGAGAGGAATCTTGGTTGATTTCTTTGTCAGCAGGGGAACGTTCTGCAGTTGCAGAAAGACGTTGATAACCAGTAGGAAGTTGGGTTGAGGGAGCTGTAAGACTTTCCAATACAAAAGTGGCTCTATCCATGAATGGACAAAGGTGAAGGGGATGATTTCCTTCATAAAGTTTACAAGTGATTCGAATCTTCTCTTTTCCCTTACCGTTTCCAGGTGATAAGGTAACATCGCCATGATCGATAGAGGACGATGCAGGGCGGTCCGGATCATGAGACCATACTTCTAAAACCCTGGGAATACCAGGACAATCGCGGAGAAGATGGTTTTCCTTGCATAACTTACAAGGAAATTTGACCTTCCGCGGAGGAGCACAAGGTGGCTCGACTTGGTTTATACCTTTAACCTCTAGTTTAGGGGTCTTCTTCTTCTTGGTCTTCTTCTTCTTCTTCTTAGCCACCTGGTTAGTGAAATCCAAGGTTTCACCAGGCGAAGTAGAAGATGAGGACGCAGCAATAGGCGAAGAAGGGGAAGGGTCCACCTTGGAATCAGCAAGACGTTGTTCGGGTGGAGGAGGTGGTTGTGGACCCGAACTGAACGGAGGAGCACTAGAGGGTATCTCAGGCTCCTTCCCGGTAGATGGCGGGTAATCTTTTGTTCGAGTACTGATATTGATGGGTATCGTTCCAGCCATAAACACCATTTGAAGAGGGAGGCTGAGATGGGTCAGCCACCATTTGAGTTTTTTGAGTTTGCTGTGAGGGAAAGGGTTCTTTAAGCACCGCAGGAGTCCCGGGAGTGTCTTTCAACAAACGACTAACTTCGGACCGCCTGGGGCAGTCCTTTGTATAGTGATCCTCATCACAGATAAGACAAGGATACTTGGGTTTGCGTTTGGCACCATCCTCGGGCGGAGGGTTAGGGGCTTCCTGCTTGGGTTGATCTGGCTTATTCTTCGGTTTCCCTTTCTTCTTTGCTTTTGAGGCTTTGTTTGCCGTGGTGGTTTGGACGGCATTGACCTCGGAAGTAACATTCGAAGTGGGTATTACCTGGGAGGTGGGTTCATTCGGAGCAAAAGTTATCGCACTTGAGACCACCGAGTTTGAAAACAACCATACGGGCAAACCGATGGTTAACCCAGGCAAAGACAAAGTTGCGATAGACTGAACACTGACATTTCCAACAGAAGGAAGGCCGGTGGGCACCGGGAAGGCTTCCATTCAACAAGAAATAATCCTACTCAAGCTAACGCAAACAAAATCTAATTGGGTAGATGTTATCGTGGCCAATAAATTTTAAGACACTGAACTTAACCTTTTCATTTTTTAAGAGTCGAGAAAAGGGTAAAAGATGACTCTAGTCTCCTTCGAATATTTAATGAGCACGAAGTGACAAGACGCTCATAGGCACCTTTTCGTTTAGGGAGTCCGAAAAGGATCAAAAGTGACTGCTCTGGAATGCTAGGTAGAGGGTGTGCCAAACTTTTCGCAAAACCACAGAATACTTTAGGGTACGGGTGGTCGATCTTCGTGAATGCTGTGTTCACTGCATTGCAAATCGTAGGGTGGCTGACACGGCTTCCTATGGATAAAGGCTTTATTCCTATAGGGGTCTCCCAATATATACTCGACGGTACGTGGGAGCATAGTCCGTATTGGCAGCTACCGTTTCACCGTGGAGGAATCACCCAACCACTCGACGATAAACTACCAGGTTTAACGACGCCGGAACACGTCTCTAACCTAGACCTCTAGAGTGTTTGCGTTATGTTCCAATGCGTTGTTATGTTCATTTGGTTCATTTTAAAGTTTATCTTTGATTATGTTTCAGTTTTTTGGTCCTACCGTATGTGATATCTCGAAAACTTCTTACATGCAAACTATATGCCGAAATTAAATCATTTGATTCGATGAATTCTATCTATAGGAGGGTTGAGATTTTTTTCACAAACGAAATGATCACTTCAACAAAGAACAAAGATCCTAATGCAGCTAGTAACAAGAAACGAAATTTTGTCTTTTTCCTTTTTCAATAGCAACAAATAACAATAAATGCTAACTACTATGATGCAAGGGATTTTTTGTTTTCCTTTCCTTTAAGATGGCATGATGCATGTAAACAAATTCTAAGAGATATGCACAATCCAAGTTCAGTCAATGAAACAGAACCAATTCTAAAACACAAAATGAACCATGCAAGCAAGGAAAAACACAAAAACTAGTGAACTTCAAAGAGGCTAGAAGTGAAGTATTCAGAGTATAGAAGATCAAGCTTCAACAAAGCATTGGATAGGTGTAGAACAATCAACAAGCTGATTGGATGATCAAGAGACCGAAACTTCCCACAGAAGGCTAGACATGCAAAGTCACTGGAAATAAGCAAACAGCTGAGGGATACAGGCTAAGACCAGTCAAGCAGAGGTTCAACACAGTTCCAGAGGCTGAAAGAGATATATAAAGAGACTGAATGAGCTTTCTACCCACACACAGGCAAAATTTACAGAGCTGGCGCGACTGTCAGCCTGCAACTTGCGCTACCACAGAATTGGCGCGAGTTGCTTTTGAGCAACATGCGCCAACTGGCGCGACTGTCAGAGAAATAACCGCGCCAATTAAGCTTGCCAACTAAAAAGATAAAAGATACGACCTCAGGTCGGGTTGACAGTGCTCAGATGGGTCAAACAGTAAAGAATCAACTCAAAACTGACTCAGGAAGCTCATGCACTCAAGCAAGCAGAAGAAAATTAACATGCAAGACAGAAATCAAAGAGTTACTCCCCAGTGGAGTCGCCAATTTGTTGGTAAGGTAAATCCCCTCTGCGGACAGAGGCGATCCCACTAGCCTATCACAGAACTAGCCACAAACAAACCACGCTGCTACGCAAGTTCCTAGTTATGCATCAAAGGTGGATCAAGAAGACTAACCTGGAGTCCAATGCTATGATTGAAGCAGAGTTGATATCGTCGATCCCTTGCTCCAACAGATCATAACGAATACCTGCACATGCAAAGGAAGAGACAAATACCAACATAGAAACTACCAAGGCACAACTATATTTCAGTCAGAAAGGAAATAAATCAACATATCACCATGACAGATAATGAGATTGGAACTATAATAGCAGTCGCTCATCAATTAATAAACAGGAAAAGTTACAACCATTGTTCTGACGTCGACCCTTCTCCTGGCTGGGTGAGTAACTATATGTGTCTTGACATGCAACTCCTCTCTGGCAGCATAACCTCTCTAGAACTCATTAGCATTCTCTCCATGACCAATAATCATCACTACTATAACTCAATTACCAAATCACTAGCATAACACTAACACCAACACTCTCTCTTGCACTAGCACTAGCACCCTCTCTTGCACTAGCACTAGCTTGTCCAATGCATAATGACAAGCTTATATAGATGGAGAAGGGAGGAGGATGCGATGAACCGGGACACCTTTTGTGGAATTAGCAAAATCCATAAAGATGGATAAAGCTCGACAAAAGACTGATTTTCTATCCTCAGAAAAGCTCCATGTAATGAAGGAAACAACAGTCGGACATGCATTAAGGCAAAAAGCATGACTAAATTTGGTTGGCGCGACCGTTGCTCTGAGACAGAGCGCCAATGGTCGCGCCCTCTTTTGAGGATCTCCATCATTGGCGCGGGTAGGATACTGTGGACTTGCGCCAATGGAAAAAGAGCACTTTTTAGGGATGATCTGCAGAAGGTGTCTTCAGGGAACATGGAGTACATACTCAAGGGAACATAATGCAAGTGTTTTTAGCCCTTGTCACTTCTTATAACTCCCGGAATGAGTCCTCCAAGGTACGACAAGAGGAGTAACAGGGATGGTGACAAATTACTGTGTAACAAACACTTTCGGGTGTTCTACATATTCCTGCATTGGCCAGAAATCTGATTTCTGTAAGCAAGTTGGATGATGCAGGTGTAAAGACGGTGTTCGAGAAAGATACCTGCAAGATGGTTCGAGGAGCACTGATAGTAATGCGGGGAGTTCGGATTGGAACTCTGTACAAGCTGCAAGGTAGCACTGTTGTTGATGGGTGCAATAGTTCTATGGTTCCTGAAAATGGAGTAGAAAATCTAGTGGTCTCTGGAGAGAAGACCATGTTGTGGCATCAAAGGCTTGGACATATTGGAGAGAAGGGCCTTCGAATACTTCATGGTAAAGGTATGGTAGAAGGTATGAATAATAGCTCTCTGGATTTTGATTTCTGTGAAAATTGTGTATATGGGAAGCAAAATCGGGTGAGTTTCCCCTCTGGTGGTAAGAGGACGAAACATATATTAGAGCTTGTGCACAGTGATGTGTTTGGACCTGTGAAGGTTCCATCACTGGGTAAGTCTGTGTACTATGTATCATTTACAGATGACTTCTCAAGGAATACATGGATATATTTCCTTAAGAAGAAATCTGAAGTCTTTGACAGGTTTAAAGAATTTAAGGCTCTGGTGGAAAATCAGACAGAGAAGAAGATAAAGGTGCTGAGAACAGATAATGGTGGAGAATTTTGCAGCAAGGAATTTGAAGAATTTTGTAAGAAGTGTGGTATAACACGGCAGAAGACTACTCCATATACACCTCAGCAAAATGGAGTCGCAGAAAGAATGAACAAGACGTTGATGGAAAGGGCAAGAAGCATGCTCAGTGGTGTCGGGTTAGGACAGGAATTCTGGGCAGAGGCGGTGGATACTGCATGTTACCTGATCAACAGATCACCTTCATCAGCGTGGGAGGATAAGACTCCACAAGAAGTATGGACTGGTAAGAAACCCTCTCTTTCACATCTAAGGTTATTTGGATGTGATGCATATGTACATGTTCCAAAGGAGAAACGAACCAAGTTGGATAGTAAATCTGAAAAGTGCATCTTTATTGGGTATAAGGATGGTTTAAAGGGTTATAAGCTTTGGAGCCCAATCACACGGAAGGTTGTGTACAGCCGAGATGTGTTGTTCAGAGAGGTAAAAGATGTTATTCAACATGAAGTCCAACCAAAGGAACCTGAGAAGATAGAGTTTGAGCCAAAGGAGGAAGAATCAGACTCTGCAGCAGAGGAGGAATCAGAAGATGAAGAGCCACAAACTCCGGCTATGAGAAGATCAGTTCGAGAAAGAAGGCAGCCAGAAAGGTATAGTCCATCTGCTTTCAGTTCAAATTTTGCTTTGTCTGTTACTGATGATGATCCCAGAACTGTGAAGGAAGCAGTGGATTCAGAGGATGGAAAACTCTGGAAAGAGGCCATGGTCGATGAAATGGCATCTTTGCACAAAAATGAGGCTTGGGATCTGGTGGAGTTGCCGGCTGGAAGGAAACCCATTGGCAGCAAATGGGTGTTCAAGAAGAAGACAAATGCAGAAGGAAAGGTGGAGAAATACAAAGCTCGGTTGGTAGCAAAAGGATATTCCCAGGTGCCGGGAATTGATTTTGGTGATATTTTTTCTCCTGTTGGCAAGGTAACTTCTATTAGATTACTTTTATCTGTTGCTGCTGCTTTTGATTTTGAGGTAGAATAGATGGATGTGAAGAAAACATTTCTTCACGGGGATTTGGAAGAGGAAATCTACATGAAGCAACCTGAAGGCTTTGCGGTGAAGGGTAAGAAAGAACTGGTATGCAAGTTAAAGAAATCTCTGTATGGGTTAAAACAGTCACCAAGGATGTGGTATCAGAAATTTGATACATTTATACGGGGACTTGGCTTCACCAGAAGCAAAGCACGTCATTGTGTGTATTTTAAATTAATTGGTGACCATGTTATTTATCTTGTCTTGTATGTGGATGATATGTTGCTGGTTGGAAATGACAAAGAAATTATCCAGGATTTGAAGACCCAATTGTCCTCCAAATTCGACATGAAAGATCTTGGTGCTGCAAACTATATTTTGGGCATGGAAATTAAAAGAGATCGGTCAAAGAGGAAGCTCTGGTTAAACCAGAGGAAGTATGTCGAGACAATACTGCAGAGGTTTAATATGCAGGATAGTAAACCGGTGAAGGTTCCTATTCCTGTAGGTGTGAGGTTATCTGCTGAACAATGTCCCAAGACACAAGAAGAGGAAGAGGACATGTCTCGTGTTCCATATACAAGTGCAGTGGGTAGCCTGATGTATGCAATGGTCTGTACTAGACCAGACATTGCACATGCAGTGGGAGTATTGAGCAGGTTTATCTCAAAACCTGGGAAGGAGCACTGGACAGCAGTGAAGCGGGTTTTCAGGTATTTGCGTGGCATTAATGATTATGGTTTGTGCTACCAAGGAAGACCAGGATTGGATAGAGTGTTGGATATTCATGGCTTTGTTGATGCAGACTGGGCTGGAGATCTGGATCAGAGAAGATCTACAAGTGGGTATGTGTTTAACCTATTTGGAGGTGCAGTCAGTTGGATGAGTAAGAAACAATCTATAGTGGCACTATCAACTACAGAGGCAAAATACATGGCAGCCACTCATGCAAGCAAGGAAGCAGTTTGGTTGCAGAGATTGTGTTCAAGTATGGGGTTAGTACAGGGAGCTATAAGAATAGACTTTGACAGCCAAAGTGCAATTTTCTTGGCAAAGAATCCTGCTTATCATTCAAAGACAAAGCACATTGATGTTCAATATCACTTTGTGAGGGATATGATAGAAGACAGAAAGGTGTTGCTGGTAAAGGTGGACACTTTGAAGAATACTGCAGATGCATCGACAAAATCTGTGAGCTCTGAGAAGTTCTCTTGGTGTAGAGAAGCAATGGGAATCTCAGGGCTGAAAAATGACTAAGCTCTCCTGTGGCTCCCTGTGGAAAGAAAACAACAAGTGGGAGATTGTTGGGTTGTGTTATATTCTTTCCACGTAGTTAATAGGGGGTTTGAAGGGCACCCGTAACCCCACTTTATGGGGTCCGGGGTAGCGCCCCGGAAAATTTTTGTTTTGGACCATTTGTTAGGTTGGGCGGACCCACCTATGGTTTTTGTGCATGTTTTTTGGACGCGATGGTTTTCGGTCCATGGTATTGGATGCTTCGGCATGTATAAATATGTATTGTAACATTGAAAGGAAAATAATGAAAAATCAAGCTGGTAGTCCTGGTTTTGGGATCCAGGGAAAAATCTCTATGCATATGTGTTTTATGGGTTATGCTCTCGCATTGTTTATTTTCTTTGTTTAAGAATTCGTATGCAGGTAATTTTTGTACAGGGTTAAAACCTACAAAGCGTAGATGCATGTTACCATTATGACTGAAGAGGAGGAGGGCGAGGTGGTTGAGTTTTGTAAGGAGATGAACTAGGTGGGACATGGTTTCGAGCTTATACAACTTAAATCCAAAGTAGCTCAAATATGTCAGGGGAGGCCAAACCCCTTCAAATATGCGTAAATCATGGCGGAGTGGGTTTAAAACAAGGCATCTAGACCTTGTGCTATGTACATCGGAGGGCCTTGATAGCAACAAGGCTTTAAATATACACCTTTCAATTATCTCCAAGTTCTATAACGCTCTTTCTACTGCATATGAGCAACACTCATATGCCCCAAACCATATATGGAACTGTGATGAAACATGCTTACAGGAAAGAAGGAATTGTGGTATGCAGGTAATTGCCAAGAGAGGGAGAAAAATTGTGCCTAAGATTTTTCCTAAGGGTAGGGAGTGGATCACTATTCTTTGTTGTGTCAATTCAATTGGTTCTTCAATCCCACGATTTTATCTATTGAAAGGTAAAAATCAACTAAAAAACTATATACATAATTGTGAACCAGGTGCATGCATGGTTGCACATCCCCATACATGGATGACAAAGGAACTATTCATGAATTGGCTTTGTCACTTTTTTGCATCTATACCACGTGGTGTGTCACCTAAAAACAAACACCTACTAATTTTAGATGGCCATGGAAGCCACATGGATATGAAGACAATTGATGAGGCCAACAAGTTGTGCATTGACCTGTTAACATTGTCAACTCATACCACTCATAGATTGCAACCCCTTGATGTCAGTGTGTTTGGGACTTTCAAGAAATATTCAAGGTCGAGCAAGCTTCATGGATGTCAAAGAATCTAGGGGTGGAATTAAAAGGGTTTGAGCTAGCTGAGATTGCAAGTAAAGCATTTAAAAGGGATGTCACACCTTCTAATATCAAGGATGGATTTAGGAGGATTTGTATATGTCTACTTAATTTTGATGCTCTTTTGCATGATACTAGTTGTAGCCAAGCATTTGATGTGGAAGGTCCAGAAGCAAAGAACTTATAAGACCATGTTAATGCCCAAGAATATGGTGTTGATGCTAAAGGTATAATGTCCCTTTCTGAAGGGAACTTTTATGGTGATGACAGTGAACATGTGAGTGAGACATAATTGGGTCATGAACCAACTGCCAATGTCATGGACGCTATCACACCCACTGAACCACCTACTAATTCTACATGTGATATTCCATATGAGGCAGTAGATCAAGCGAATGAAAATGCAAACATGATTTCAAATGATAATGCAACATGATTAAACAAACATAAATTGAGCATGCCAACCCATGTAATCCCACCATCATGGTTGGTAGAGGCCATGATGAATATCAACACACATAATGTGTCTACCACCAATCAGGAAACCATGGACATGCCTTCACAACCATCAAAGTTGAACATTGAACTTGTTCATTATTTTGTGGATAATGGATCACTGGAAGAGAAGCCTATTCGACATGAAGTACCTAAATAATACAATAGTGGGGGCCAATCAGTTCTCTCAGAGGTTTAAATCCAAGTTCCAAGTCTTGAGGAGCATGGGACAACAAAGCAGAGAATACTTGGTGCATTCCTAAAGCTACCAGTAAAAAGAGTGAAGCCCTCATCAAGGGACTCAACATTAGATTGTCTTCGTTTGGGGAGGAGTTCAAAGTTTCTCACATATGAAGATTATATGAATTTATTTTTTGAGTTTGAATGTAAAAAAATGAAATTGAGGAATCTAAAAAGAGAAAGAAGAAGTTGGCCAAGGAAACAAGAGTTACAAGGATTGCAGCAACAAAAGCTCGAGCAAAGGAAAGGTTGGAAAGACAAAAAGAAATGGAAGATAAGGAACATAAAAAAACAATTGGCAAGCCAAGAGAGGGAGGCAATAAAGGTTCAACAAGTGTTGGAAAAAGGAGGAGGGGTGACAAGAAGGGAATACTATGGTCGAAGCTAGTTTGAGGCGAATAGAATGATGTCCAACACAATATGGACCACATTGCATAGCATACACTATCATACCTGTTATCACTCCAGGAAAGTCTCCTAGGTTGCAGCTCAGAGATGCTTGGTAACATATAATCTTCAATATTGTTCTTTGAACTATTGGAATGGATTATGGTTTGGTTCAAGCTAGGTAACCATTTCAACTCTGTTTTCACTCAAGACATGCATGAACGCCCTCAGCTTTACAAGGCTTTAGACCACTAATGCTCAATATTGTGAAGATTTAATGGATAGATGGGGAATACTGACCATACCGGCAGATGCATATACAGACATATATGAATGGCTAGCTACAGGCAGTAAAAGAAGTTTGCAAATCTAATTTATCAATGCAGAGATAAGATGATAGTTATCTGGCATTAGACACAAAAGAAACATGAACCACCTGTTCAAGTGCAAGCTGAGAGCAGAAGAGAAAATGAACATTGAACATATAACAGCAAAAGAAGCTTGTATTCACTAGAATGAAGATTAGAAGCTTGAGTAGCAAAGTCTCAATAGTCTCTAGAAGTTGAACTCTTGTTACATTTAACTCTCAGTCATTTATAGGCCCTTTACAATGCTCCTGAGCTCTCAAAGGATCTGAGTGTCTTAATCTATCCTCTCTGTTTTTTCAACCACTTGATGCCATGACTAGACACGCATGGGCTCGGAGGTTTCTTCTTCCAACAGAAGAGTAACTGCATTCTGGTATTTTGGCTGCACTGGCAGGGAGCTCTCTCGTGCCAGAGATACCCCATGATCTCTTTGGGTTGATTCGGCTGTGTTGCGCTGTGCTTTTTCCCTTTCTGGCCTCTGTTCATCGGCCGTTATCTCCCGGCTGAATCCCTCTTCTGGCATGTAAAAATTATTGCACAATGCCTCTAAGGCTGGTTGGCCACCTATAGCGTAACCGAATGGGTTTTCGGCCTTTGAAATCCCTTCAATCGGCCCCTTTCTATTAACACAGAGGAATGTTGCAATATTGTGGAATTCTGCCAAAAATAATGATTGTTTTCTGTTTTAAATAGAAAACTTTGCACACTGTAAAATCTTGCCCATCTCTATTCTTCCAGAGTTCAAAAGTCCTTAAATATGGCTTATTCCTCTATTGGGTTCGCCCTTTGGGTCGCTATCGCATATCGTAAGTCCAAGGTTTCATTTGTATTTTTTTAAATAACAAAATACACGAAAAATGCATTGAAAATGGCTTTCCGCGGACCTCAAATATTATGCAACATCATGTATATAACTGTCGAGTCCAGTTAATCGCATCGCACATATGAATTTGTAAATACCCTGCCACTTCGCAATGTTCCGATGCAATATTGTGATGTGACTTTTTGCAATCGCATATCACCCAAGCTAGAGGTCTTTCATATAACATGACATATGTCCCCACTAATTGCGGCTCGCCGGTTCGATCATCGGAGATCGCTGATCGGGGGTGTCTTCCGCTAATCTTTAAGTCATCCTCTATGTTTTCCCGATTGTGATTTGCCACTTAGATCTGGGCCGTTGATCGGCCAGATCTAACGGTTGCTGTGCATTGCACTGTGTATGCCTTCAATACATGGTTTTTCACTGTTTTTCATGTGTTTTAGCTTCCCGATAGTGTTTTTCTGCCCTTCCAAGGTCTCTTGGCATGTGACTGTTTTGATCTTTGGATGATCTTAAGAAAATTTTGAAGACCTCAGGAGTGTTTTGGATCCATTTTTGGGCCAAATGCCAACAAGGCTAACACTGGCTCCTTCTGGGGATGAAAGCCTCCTTGTGAGGTTTCAAGAACTACAGAACAATTCCTTTCCTGTAACAACAAAAATCAAATCTTCCTCCTAGTGTTCCATTAGGCATGGAGTCTATTTTTCAATGAAATAAAAATAGGAAAAAACATATTTACAATACAAAGGCTTTAAATCCTTAAATGAAATAAAGTTTCAAAAACCATCCATTGACTGGGCTACCAAAAGCATCTCCTCCTTCTAGATTGTGCAGAATAAATGTATTGTTCTGTTGAATTTGAGTGATGACAAATGGACTTGTCAATAAGGAGTCAAACTTACCATGATTACCTTTCTTTTCCTTAAATGCATCCCATTTGAGAACCTAGTCACCAACTTGGAAATTGTCCACTTTTTCCTTCTTGTCAAAGGTTTCTTTGATTTTCTTCTGATGAGCTTTTGACTTCTCAACCAGCTGCTCTCTGATCTGTTGTAGTTCAACTAGTTTATTCATTCTTCTTACCATTTCATTCTCTTCATCTTGTTCTTCTTGCAAGAATTTGGCCATAGGGAGAATCAGCTGGATAAGGAAAACAACATCACTACCATAAACCAGCTTAAATGGATAATTTCCTATGGACTTTTTGATGGTAACTCTATCAGCCCACAATGCAAACTTCAACTTGGAATCCCAGCTCTTTTTGTTGTCCTCTAACAGTTTTTTGATTACCCTTACCAGAATCTTGTTAGATTATTCTGCCAGGCCATTGCCTTGAGGATAATATGAGGTAGAATGCACCAATCGAATGCCCATGGATTCAGTCATGTCCACCAATTATTTTGCCTTGAAAGCTACTGCATTATCAGTGACTAGTTTGGTTGGGCAACCAAATCTAGTGAAAATATTCTCATTCAAGAACTTTATGACAACCTGATGATTGGCATTCTTAGTGGGTATGGCCTCAATCCACTTGGTGAAATAATTATTGGCTACTAAGATCCATTTTTGTTGGCCACTGGAATGTGGGTTGATCTCACCTATAAAGTCCAAGCCCCACTGCTAGAAGGGACCATTGACATGTACTGGCTTCAAGGGCACATATTTTAGCTGTTGTCTTCCTGCAAACCTCTAACATTTGTCATAAGATTTCACAAAAGAAAACACATCAGAGAACAGAGTAGGCCAATAATACCCAACTCTCATGATCTTGTGGGCTATGGTTTCCAATAATGATGCCCTCTACAGATGCTAGAATGCAACGGGTGCATGACTTCTACAGATTGTCCTTTATCTAGACATCTCAAGAGGATTCTTGATGGGTCTTTTCAATAAAGCATATTTTTATTAATGCAGAATTTGGTTGCCTTGAGTTTAATGTCCCGGGCTTGACTTGAGCTAAGCCCTGGAGGGACTTCTAGCTTCTGCAAAAAATGAACTATGATGGAATACCATTCACAAGTGGCTAGATTTTCAGCCAAAGATTGTTTCTGCTTTTGCTCTTCTGCTGCTTCGTATGTCTACTCATCATCTGAATTCGGACCCATGCAATTTATGTCTCACAAACTTAAATTTTCCTCAGCCATAAGTTTAGCCAAGCCCTGGCCTTTGACAAGCTTATTGGGCTTCACCTCTATGTTAAACTCTATGAATTTGTCAATCCATTTAGCTCTCCTTCCATCAATATCTGGCTGAGTTAAGACATCTTTTACTGAGGCTAAAGGTACATATGCAACCACTTTGGAATACAGAATATAAATTCTGAATTCCTTTAAAGATTTTATGAGAGCATAAGCTTGTTTTTCAATAAGGTCATACCTTAGTTCAGCATCCCTTAGAATCCTGCTAAAAAAGGCCATAGGTTGCTCTATGCCTTCATCATTTTTCTACAATAGAACTGCTGCAAGTGTATCATAAGAGGCAAAAGAGAAGATACAAAACTTCTTAGTGTAATCTGGGCTGATTAGAGTGGGAGCTTCCATGATAGCTTATTTAATGGCTTCAAAAGAGCTTCTTGCATCACCTGCCCATTTTATTTTTGATCCTTTCTTCAGCATGGAAGTGATATGCTTTACTAGCTCTGCAAAGTTTGGAATGAACCTCACAAAGTTAATCTTACCCAGGAATGATTGAATGCCCATTTTTGACCTTGAGATGGACAATGTCTAAATTGCATGAACTCTTGCTGGATCAATCTTCACACCTTCAGTAGAAACAATATGTCCTAGAAGTTTTCCTTCTTCTAGAGCAAACTATGACTTCTTTGGGTTCACCAAAATTCCAAACTATCTGCACTTTAGGAATACCTTCTTCAAATGTTGCAAATGGTCCTTGTGACTGTTGGAGGAGACTATTATGTCATCAAGGTAAATAAGGACAAACTTGTCCTTCTCTCCCACAAAGGCTATGTCCATGGACCTCTGAAAAGTAGCCCCAACATTCATTATTCCGAAAGGCATCTTGGAGTACATGAAAGTGCCCCAAGGAGTAGTGAAGGCGGTATTTTCCTGATCTTCTAGATGTACAACAATCTGATTGTAACCTGAAAATCCATCTAAGAAAGACATGACTCTAGCCCCTGAAACGCTTTGCAGCAAGTGTTCCATCTTAGGCAGGGGGTAGTTATCTTTTTTAGAGCACTTGTTCAGATTTCTGAAGTCAACACAAAGCCTGATTTCTCCATTTTTCTTTCTTACTACCACAAGGTTAGCTATCCACTTTGAATACCTTATGGGAACTATGATATTGGCATCCAACAGCTTCTTGATTTCTTTCTCAATCAAAGGCTATAAGAGAGGGCTGATAGATCTTAATTTCTGCTTAAAAGGGATGGTGTTCTTTTCCAGTGGAATCTTATGTTGAATGATGTTTGTGTCATAGGTTTTAAGATCACTGTATTCCCAGGCAAAAATATCAGCAAATTGCTTCATGAGGGTGCAATACTCAAAATTCTAGGCATAAGACAAATGAGTGGATTTATGATGGGCTGGGCTCCCTATATTATGTTTACAAACAACGGAATCATTTTCTTTTTTGCCAAGCTTATAACGCACATCGTTATGATCGAACATCTTCTTTAGAGGCACCAATCCCTTGGGTATATGGTTACTAGGTAGCTAGACAATTCTTCCTTGGCCGATCTCGTCCTTTAGCTTGGACTGGCTGCATTCTTCCATGGTTTCATTTTCTTGGTAAATGTGCATTTCAGAAAATTCCTCAACGACTTGTAGAAACCTATTAATTTCATCATCATCTTCAAAAATTTTCCAGTAATTAACATTGTCAGGCAGAGACGGTCTATATTTCACCTGAACTTCATACGTCAATTTAGGAGGCAAAGTAGGAATAAACGTGCTAGAAGACACAATAAGGGAGTCAGCAAACCGGTTCTTCATTCTCGGAATGTAAGAAATGTTGATATTATTAAAAGAATCCTTAAGCCTCCATACCTTATCTCAGTATGCTTTCAGCCTTGGATGCTTTGCTTGGAAAGTTTTATTAACCTATTGAACGATGAGGTCTGCATCTCCAAACACTTTGAGGCCTTTGATGCCCATTTCCTTAGCAACGCTTAAGCCCAATATCAAGGCTTCATACTCTTCTATATTATTTGTGACCTGAAAAGTTAATTTGAAAGATAAATGAATGTATTCCTGCGTGGGGGACACAAGGACTACACCTGCCCCTGCAACTTCCTTGGAGCAAGCTCCATCAAAGAACATGTCCCAAATATGTGGGCCTTCTTCCTCTGTGATATGGAAAACTGGTTTCTTAAGCTGTGTGGAGGGCATCTAATATTCTTCAATCTAAAGAATACAAGCTCCAAAATCAGGTTGACAGCATAGATGGGATGATTAGTGGGATTCTTCTCATCACTGGTGATATAAGCCAATTGAGCCTCTTTGTATAAACTTCTATTTTCACCTCCAAAAACTAGGACAGTAGCATAGGACAGATCATTTTGCAATGTTCCACCTAATCTCTTGATCCAACCTCTAGAAAGCAACATGCCAAACTTGGGGGGTACATCTGCTACCACAATATCCATCATCATGCTCTTCATGGGCAGCTAAGACAAAGTGATGGCTAGGTATTTGACTAATCCCATGCATTTCACTTTTCTAGAGTCAAAATAAAATAGGTCATGATAAAGCTTGGTAATTTCAAGACCCAACTCGTCCATAACAGCCTTGGGCTTAGATTATGACTAGCTCCAGTGTCCAAAAGGCAGTTGTGAAGGATTTTATCATGAATAGTCAAAGATACATAGAATGATGGGGAGCTGTCCTCATAATTTTCAATCATTGGGCTGAGAAAAACCGCTGGTTTTTCATCTTGCAGATTTACATAGTCAGTGGAGGCTTGGATGGAATTAGGCTCAAGGGCCTCAAGGATAGATTTCTTGAAGGATTCATTCTCCACTAGTTCAATCAGAGGTATAGGCATTCTTAGCTTCTGAATTTATGATTGAAAACTGAAAGGAGAAGGAGACTCATCAAGGCCTCTTACCTCGTGAGCTGGAGCTTTGAGGATGATGGGATCAATTGTCGATCGCCTCTACTTATTGGCTTGCTGTAATGTAGGGACAACAAATCTTTGAACAAGAGTTTCCTTGGCATTATTCATCTTCGACCTCAGATTATATCTGGGCTGATCTTCAGTTTGCAGAATAGCATAACCATCCCATTCTTGGTTAATCTGATCATTGAATAATGACTTTTCATAGGCAGCTGAGGTCAAAAAGGAGGCACTACCTTTGTCTTCAAGACAATGGATCTCATCATCTTCTTCAAACTGCTCTTCCTCCATGACTGCATTCTGAAAAGGGGTCTTTACCCTTTGGTATTCATTGGCATCTTTGCTTCTTTACAGAACCTACAACTGCTCATTTGCTCTTCTATATGGATTTGGATTTTTTGGAGCAAAGGTATTAGGAACTCTTCCTTTCCCAGAGTGTTGCTCAAATTTTAAATTGGAGATTTCAGAGGCAAATGGCTCTATCATCTTAGTCATTTTATCGATCTTGGGATCTGAAGATGATGAAGACTCGCCCCTCTGTCTCCTTCTATCAACATTACCTTTGAGCTTTTCTGCAGCCATGATGTTTGATTCTACTTCCAAGGTTACATCCTGCATATCAGCCAAAGTAGCACATCGACTCTCCCTCAACAATAGGCAGAAGTCAGAATCAAAAGCACTAGAATAGGTGAGTTTAGCAGAGGTAGTGTTGGGTTTTACTTCAGCTAGTATCTTGGTGTACATGCGGTTAAACCTCTTTTTAAAATCAGATAGAAACTCACCATTTTCCCTGTTTAAGTTGCCAAACTCGGTGTGGTAGTAGAGTAGATTCTTCTTATCCCCCCAATGATTTAGGAATGCATCATCTAAAGCCTAAATATCTGCAATAGATCTTGGGGTCAGTTCTCTGAACCATTTTCTAGCCTCTCCGTCTAGGCTTTGGACAAAGACTCTCATCCAGACATCATCTTCACTAATGTCCAGGTTATCAGCATAGCTATAGAATGATTCAAGATGTTCTTCAGCTATAACACCTTCAGTCCCAGTGAACTTAGGCATATACTTCTGATATTCTCCAGTAGGCATGGCATTCAAAGGAGTGGGCAATACTAGAGGTCCATACCTAGCAGCTATGATTCTTTCCATTTTGGTAGGTGCTTGTGGGCCTGCCATAGTTGTGGTGGCTATAAGGGTACTAGAAGTCTGAATGACAGAGGGCTGAGGAGTGATTGATAGGACTAAAGGAGTATGATGGATATGAGGTGAGGTTTCCTTTGGGCTTACAACAAAATGAGAACCTAAAAAATAAGGAGCTTTATGAATCTTTGAGAGTTTCTCTTCACTGCTAGTATTAGATGCTATACTCTCAACATGTATTTGTTCTATTGCAGGATTTTCTTGAAGATATATGGAATATTGTTTAGGTTTACCTAAACCTGATGCTCCTTTTTGCAATGCCTTTATTTCTTTGATGATTTTTTTAGGGTCAGGTATTGGGTTAGCTTGTGGCTTCTAAGGATTTCTCCGAGTATGCTTCACAAACTGAGCCAGAGCTATGAAGTGGAGTCGCCAAAAGGTTCAGCCTCTAGTAGAGTCGCCAGATAGATGATTACAACCAAAAAAGCGCCCAGACTTTGTCTATCATCAAAGCTAGATTTGTTTCATCTCCCAGGGAAGCTTAGCTTCAGTTTCCTTTCCTTGAAAATGGCGCCAATTATGTTATCACTCTAGGAAACTCTCCTAGATTGCAGCTCGGAGATGCTTGGTAACATATAATCTTCAATATTGTTCTCTGAACTATTGGAATGGATGATGGTTTGGATCAAGCTAGATAACCATTTCAACTCTGTTTTTCACTCAAGAGATGCATGAACACCTTCAACTTTATAAGGATTTAGACCACTAATGCTCAATAGTTTGTAGATTTAATGGATAGATGGGGAATACTGACCATACCGGCAGATGCATATACAAACATATATGAATGGCTAGCTACAGGCAGTAAAAGAAGCTTGCAAACCTAATTTATCAACGTCGAGATAAGATCACAGTTATCTGGCATTAAAAACAGAAGAAACATGAACCACCTGTTCAAGTGCAAGCTTAGAACAGAAGAGAAAATTAACATTGAACATATAACAACAAAAGAAGCTTGTATTCACTAGAATTAAGATGAGAAGCTTGAGTAGCCAAGTCTCAATAGTCTCCAAAAGTTGAACCCTTGTTAAATTTAACTCTCAGCCATTTATAGGCTCTTTACAATGCTCCTGAGCTCTCAAAGGCTCGGAGTCTCTTAATCTATCCTCTCTGTTTTTTCAACCACTTGATGTCATGACTAGGCACGAATGGGCTCGAAGGTTTCTTCTTTTGACAGAAGAGTAACGACATTCTGGTATTTTGGCTACGTTGGCAGGGAGCTCTCTCATGCCAGAGATACCCCATGATCTCTTTGGGTTGATTCGTCTGTGTTGCGCTGTGATTTTTCCCTTTCCGGCCTCTATCCGTCGGCCACTGTCTCTCGGTTGAATCCCTCTTCTGGCATGTAAACATTATGGCACAATGCCTCTAAGGCTGGTTGGTCACCTTTACCATAACCGAATGGGTTTTCGGCCTTTGAAATCCCTTCAATCGGCCCCTTCCTGTTAACACAGAGGAATGTTGCAATATTGTGGAATTCCGCCAAAATAATGAATTTTTTCTGTTTTAAACAAAAAACTCTACACACTGTAAAATCCCACCCATTTCTATTCTTCCGGACTTCAAAAGTCCTTAAATATGGCTTATTCCTCTATCAGGTCCGCCCTTTGGGTCGCTATCACATAGCGCAAGTCCAAGGTTCCCTTTGTATTTCGTTAAATAATGAAATACATGAAAAATGCATTGAAAATGGCTTTCCCACAGACCTCAAATATTATGCAACATCATGTATATAACCGTCGGGTCTGATTAATCGCATCACACATATGAATGTGTAAAGACCCCACCCCTTTGCAATGTGCCTATGTATTATTGCGATGCGACTTGTCGCAATCGCATATCGCCCAAGCTAGAGGTATTTCATATAACACGACGTATGTCCCCTTCGATTGTGACCCGCTGATCCGATCATCGAAGATTGCTAATCGGGGGTGTCTTCCGCCAATTTTTAAGTCATCCTCTACGTTTTCACAATTGCGATTTTCCACTTAGATCTGGGTCGTTGATCGGCCAGATCTAATGGTTGTTGTGCATTGCACTATGTATGCCTTCAATACATGGTTTTTCACTGTTTTTCATGTGTTTTTGCCTCCCCATAATGTTTTTCTGCCCTTCCAAGGGCTCTTGGCATGTGATTGTTTCGATCTTTGGATGATCTTAAGCAAATTTTGAAGACCTCAGGAGTGTTTTGGATCCATTTTTGGGCCAAATGCCAACAAGGATAACAATACCAAGACTTGATTAACATCCAAGTAACCCACTATCAGCAAGGGGTTATGCCCACCTCTTATCCCCCTACTAGTGAAGGTTTAAATCTTATTTTTTTTTATATGACACCTCCACTCAATGTTGGGGTTAGTAACAACTGTGGACACTTGGGATACTTAGTCCCTGCATGGCTACAAGGAGAAAATTCAAGTCAGTCATATGGAAACATTTAGGCACATCCTAACTAGTCAATCTTGGGTAGTCCACCATACTTGGGTCAGGCAGGCAACTCAACATTTTTGGATTTGTAGGAAATGGAGGCCATTGAGTATAGGGGTGGCATGACCTAATTTTTTTAACCACATCGCAATGTGAATTTTTAAAGGATGCAATATGTTGAATGGTTACTATAATAGTTTATGGATCATGGTTAATATGTTGCATGGTTAATATAATATTTCATGGTTCATAAATCAAGTAAGAATTCTGAAGACACTTTTTGTATTAGGTTATCATATATATTATTGTTTCACTCAACGAAGGAATTGGACCTTTAATTTGTTATGTCCATGGAGCACACCTTTCGGTTTGGTTTCATAGTAGAAGCTACATTTCTACATAGTTAAGGATTATCCAGTTCATCAGATTGAGGATTGCAAATGATGAAAATACCATTCTCTTCTACACAGTTACATCCAGTTTTACTTTAGTGTTCTCACATTTTCTCATCACTTTTCCTTAGTTTCTTTCTATTGTTTCTTGATTTTGTTGAGAATTTTTCTTCATTGGAGAGTGTTTGTTAATGGTCATTGTGACGGTCAAGGAACAAATGTAGATCAACTAAATTCAAAAATTTGAACTCTGTTGGGATAATATAATCTGTAGATAATTGAACTACATTGTTGGGATAATTTGATCAAAGTTAGATCAATTGAATTTAAGAATTTTAACTCTATTGAATTTGAATTTGAATTATGATCTAAAAAATATTTTTATTTATATGTGAAGATCCAACTACAACATGACCAGGATAATCATGCAATGATCTAAACACTTGAGCAATGGAAATAGTATACCACTGGTAAAGAAACTATCTTAAACAATGACCATTTCCTTTACGAGAAACCTACAAATAAATAAATCAAGGAATTCTAAGTTAGCGAATTAGGGGAGGGACACCATTATTCTTGGATTGATTTGTTTTTATGATAATTACACAAATATGAGTGCCATTAACAGTAAATAAAACAATGGCAACATTATACCATTGGTAAAGAAACTAGTTTACACAATGACCATTGCAAATAATTAACAACAAATAACTACGTCCTTAACAATAAATAAAGAATCCAACTTCCCTAGCTATCTAATAATTTAAGATATATATATATGCATTACATATATGGAATTATATATATATATATATATATATATATATATATATATAATTCCATATATGTTGGTCTGTGATATCTAACTATAGTCCATGGAAGGAAAGGATCAAGTTAGTCTTAATGGTTAATAAGATCTATCATTCTCCTTGCCCTTATTAATATGTGCTTATAGTAAATAAAACTTGGGCAATTTTATTTTTGTAAGTTTGGTAGATCTTTCTTTTTCATTAATAATAAGCAAATTAACACCATCTCAACTTGCCCAGTAGGAAACCAAGTCTGTTGGCTAACATACTCTAGTTTCCTATATTCATATATAATCGCATACTAAAAAGTAAAAGCTCAACAAATATTCTAATCTTCATGCTTATAAAACTTACAATTTTAAATATTATTATAGGCCAGAATAAGGAGTTGATTTTTTTCATTCAACTCCTCTTTATTCACCTAAATCTACTTGGAGCCTATGTTACTTTTATAAGGTTTTCCTACAATAGTAAGAGGATTACTATTTTGACTTCTTCCTCCTATATGCACCTTTCTATGTTGACACAGAGCATTGAAGACATATGAGTATGTTTCTACTCTATTCTTTCTTCCACATTGAGCTTCTTGTTATACTTGTTTGACTTTTTCCACATTCTCCTTGCCTTTTTTCATTCCTCGTCAAAATAAGCATTAACCGGAAAACAATTTGTTTCAAACTTTTTAACTTCTTCTCTTTTTCACTTTGCAAGTTCGCATTGAATTAAATGTGTTAATTCATGACTATGAAGGCTCTGAATTGTAATATTATCTTTCTCAAAGAGCCTCTCTAGCATCATTTTGAAGGTATTACAATTTTCTGGGGTCAAAAGAATTCTGCCCTATGGGAGATTTTGTTGGACATGCTGAATTTTTTACTCTAATTATTTATTTCCAATCCAAGAGAAACATATATAAATTGGCTTGTGATCTGATTTCAAGTCCCACAGCTGATCTCCAATCAAAACTTCCTCCATCTTCTCACACAAACCATGTGAGAAAATTACATAATGTACCACACTTGCTCTAGTGTAAGTATTGCAAGTGAAATTACCGGACTTTGCCCATCTAGTCAAGCCATTACAAATGACTAAATAAAAGGCCCCACATAGAGTAAGAAATTGTTCACCAAAGAGATTGCAATCCTTTTCCTCTGAAATTATTTCCTGCTGATGATTACTTTCTTCTATAAGGAAAATAGGGTCACAATCAACTTTACAACAAAGAATGCTAGCTTGCTCACTTAAAGTCCTAGCATTGAAATCAACCACTATAAGGACTTCACCTAGTTGGGAATATGTTGCAATATCTGTTTTAAGGCTGCAAATGGATCTTTCTAGTCAAGCACTCTACCTTTGTATATTTTTGAAACTTGCAACGCAAAATAGCATACTGCAATTCTGATGTGGTTTCCATTTTCTGATATTTTAAACCAAATGAATTGCTTATTTGAGTCTTATTTTTCTAACTGAATGAGACGACCTTCTTTCTCCCTTACTAAAACTAGGATACCCTTGTTCCCTTTGCCATTCCCTGCTACCTTGTTCCACACTGCCATTTTCCAATATCCTTCAAATAGAGGTGTCTTGCACCCTTCATGCTCATGTGTTTCTATGTGGCAGATTGTGTCTCTGTCTTCCGCAATAGGCCCTAACCCAGGTCCTTGTCTCCATGGGTAACCTATGCAGTTCCAACAAACTAATCTTAAGGAAACATGGGCATGACTTGATTGCTATTTATTTTTACATGCAAGACTCACATTTGATTCTTTTTCCCTACTTTCCCATACCGATCTTGCTTTCTGATTTCCTGTTAAAGAGTTTGTTGCCTCTTCTTTATTACCATCTTGCTGCTCTGTTTTGGAAGGGGGTCCAAATCACACTATCATAGCTTTGCCTTTATAAATCCATGCTCTCTTGCCTTCATCTCTTGATGCCCTAACCTTTAAAATTTCCTCCCTTCTTTCCTCATGTTGTTTTACAGTTAACTCTTCTTCTAGGAAAAAACAAGAACCCCTCAAGAGATGTTTCTTTCTTAGAATGATATGTTTATCGTGCAAGCTAGGCATAATGAATTTTATGGCCCTGGCTCTCTCCCTGATAAACTTAGCCACTCTCCATGCTTGGCATATTTATCCTTGCCATAGCAACTTGTCTTTAAGAAGCCTCTTGCAAGGTCAAGAGTACATTCATTTTTCCCATAGTCTTTCACCCCTTTAATAATTATGTTTGTTGCCCTATTTTTTCTTTCCTTGCCTTCATTATCTTGCATGTTGTCAACCTGAATATTTGTTTCTCCTTCCTTATTAACAGAATTTCTAATAAGTTGAGCCCAATTTTTGGAAACTTTGGTGGAATCTCCTTTTGTTTCTTCTCTTGCATTGTCTTCATGGTTGTTTATTTGGGCAATCATTTTCCTTTTATCATGTGATGATTTCACATTCACCACCTCTCCACTTTCCACTACACATTTCTTTATGTTTTTCACATCTGCCTTCATGCATTTCCATTATGTCTTCCCTATCAGGAGTTCCATTATGTCTTCCCTATCAGGAGAGATTCCTGTAGCAATGCCACTTGTTCTTTTAAAACTTTATTGCTTTCTACTAAATCCTTGTTCTCAACTATTATTATATGAATTTTATGACCTTGTTCATGCCCTTTAGCTTCTAAAACCTCAAACCTTTGTTTTGCATTTAACAATTCTTTCACATAAATATCAGATGACCAGATGAGAGGTGTGGATGTGGGACTATATAAGGCAGAATCATCAATGAATTTTCCTCTAGACTTCTTGTTGCCACGTGCTTGTAGAGGAGACTTGTTTGAGTGATTTTGTGAAGGGCTCGAGTGCTTTTCTTTTAGACTGTTTCTTCCCTGTTTTCTCCCATTTTAGACGGCTTATTATTTGTTTTAAAATTCCCTGATATTGTTTGGCATTGACCCAAACCCACTTCCCATGTTTGGCGGATGAGGCAATTTTCACTTGTCCTAAATCATTTGTCTCCACATGTTCTGAAATTTCTTGTTCCTTTGTCATGTTTGAATGTATTTGCTGCTCCTTGCTCGTTGCTTGATACTTCTGCTGCATAAAAGCTCCCTGCTCTCACACTGCTCACAGTTCACTGCTTGCTGCTCTCACTGTTGACAACACTGCTCTGCTCCCACTGCTTGGACAGCTGCACTGAAAAAACGAGAACTCATTGTCGCTCCAAGAGAAACCTGTCAAAGAAAATTGCAGCAGAAAAGTTCCCACAAAGTTCTTTGTGCATATTCTTAAAATAATTGTTGTCGTGCTCTTCTTTTTTGAAATTCTGCAAAGATCTCTGAAATGTGTTCGAACCAGGTCTTACATCGGGCAAACTAGCTCAATTTTTCAGTAAATATTTACTCTGTGTGAAAATGAGCTCTTGCTGCCCCCTTTTTCGCTAAACGTGAAAATAATTCCCACTAAATGTCAACCTTTAGAAAAGGTACACACCTGTATTTATGATAGATACAAACTAAATTTACCCTAGGGTTGTTCTCAGATATAGTAACAAGTTGGAAAGTTAAAATATTAGGCCACAGCCCAATCGCGGCACCGACTTTGATCGGGGACCTTCGAATAGAGAATGATGAGAATGACTTCATTATGAATTCAAAGAGGAAGGATCTCTGGTCATGTTTCTAGAGCAGTAGGAGAAATCAAAATCCTTACGCTTACAAGCGTGAGGGGGCAATAGAAGCTTGATGACGCGTAAAGGGTATGTTTCCTTTGCGTCCAGGCTGCTAAGCATCTGAAATTTCCCACCCAAAGTTCGTCCCGCCACTGATCGATTCCGTTTGCGCCCACTCATATACGTACGAAGAACAATCTCAAACCTACGAAAACGAACTACCTGGATACAATACCTATTTCATGATACAATATGACTTTATTATTATTATTATTATAGTGGTATTAGGCATTCAATTTTTGCTTTGACTATCTATTAGTTTGTCTTTGACCAAAAAATTATGCCACTTATCCATAGTTTAGCATTGGGAATTATTTTTTTGTTATTTTTTATTATTTTATAAATTTATGTATTTGTAAGTTGATTGGTTGAGGTCATATTATAGGTTGTTTAGTATTCTCTTAGTTACTAATTTTTTATTTTTTGTTTTATTTCCTTTCTATTTAACTTTTTAATTTTTTTTAATTTTTTCTATTATTTCCATTTTCATAAATGATAGATTTTTCTCCATTTTTCAATTGAAGATGACAAATTTTAAAGAGAAGAATAATTTTAAAAACTCTTTCCAGTAATTTTTTGTAGTTTTATTACTTTTTAGTTTGACATAATTTTTTTTGTCTTTTCCTATTCTTTTTTCTCTATTTTCAATTCCAATTACATTAATCATAATGTTTTTTTGTTGTTTAGACATAGATTTTATAATTAATAACTATTAAGATAATTAGTTATTAGATTTTAGAATTTCTTTCCTAATTTTATTAAGAAATTTTTATTGGTGTATAGTTACTAATTTTTAGGACTTCGTGAGCATTTTTTCCTAATTTTCTTGAATTTGTTTTATTTAAGCATAGTTTTTATAAGTTATGCCTCAATGTATATAAAAAAATTCAAGAAATTGATCTTATAACAAGAAATTGAATTCAAGAATTCAAGGAGTTTTTTTATTTATTTCTTAATTCATTTTGTGTGTTTGTGATTAATATCTATATATTATGGTCTTGCACTCTTCCCACTGTCAGTTGCTTCCTGCCCTGAAGATGGGTGAAGTGTTCACCCGAAACGTTGGGCTCTTCGATTATGTCACACACGTATCTAGAAACTCTCATCAACAATATCTATTATTCTTGCGGGTCAAAGGATTTGAAACTCCAGCTGTGATATTATCAGGATCTCACTTTGAAGTTGCATATTCCGTTTCAAGTCACTAGAGATTGTTTGACATTTATTGGGAGGTTAGTCTTCAATTACATATATGTTTCAATTGGTTTGCTAAAGTTGTTTTATATTCTTTCCTCTAATCAAACACAAAAGATTGGTCTCAGTTACATCAATTTAATCTACTACAACTATATTCCTGGTTTTATTCAAAGTGATTGTCAAATTCAGTAAATTTAGTATTAAATCACAAATCATAGACAAACATATAATATTTAGAAAAAAATTGAAAAGCGCTAATGATATATTTTATTTATTTTAATATTAAAAAGTTTTAAATGATTTTTTTTCATGATATGAAAATTTTTATGATTTTTTTTCATGATATGAAAATTTTTAGGAACTAATTATTTTGATTAGAAACTAAGTGTTTAGATATCCATCTATAGTTAGTATGGATTTAATATATATAATTGTGCTAGTTATAATTTAGTTGTTAAATTAATAATAAAACAATTGTTATTATGAATTATTCATAAATATTAATTAACATGTCTTTACAATTTAATTTAAAACTTACTTTAATACTAAATTGAAAATTATAGATCATCTCAACTCAATTTTGCTCTGCAAAATAAAGAGATGCAATTTGAGGGATAAAACTAAAAGTTTTGTTTCATATTTCCATGTCTTCACTGCCACAAACACAATTGCATCCAACTCTGTATCAATTATGTTCAATTCCCATGAACTTGTAGCAAACAATTGGTTGTGCAAAACAAGATTTTTGGAATTGACATCCCATTGAGTTGAAACTAAGTTTCTCCATATCAAATTGAACCAAACACTGCCAAAAAAGTAAAATTATAAAGCTTCATTAAAACCAATGAGATAGGGCGCTCACTAAAAGGAAACATTTAAGCACAACATTTTCACTTTCATTTTTATTTTTTTATGAAGCCTTTAATTGATCATCTTACACTTATTATTATTATTATTAATGATAAAAAAGAATTAATGTATAAGTTAAACACATGTACGTTTAAAAAAAGAAGAATTTTAACCATGGAGATAAAGCCCTATTTTATTATGAAGATTCTTAATATGTAAATAGGTTTTGTTACAATATGATGAGCTAATACTATGACTTTTTTTTAAATACCACATGCTCAAAACACATAACTCATTTCATATGATACTTGTTCATATCATATTTTTTTAATTAATCAATTTATTTAAAGCTAAAAAAGCATAACTACTTTGGAGATAAATCTCAATCTTTGATTTGTGAATATTCTTAGAAGTATACACAAATCAAAAATTGAGATTTATATCAAAGTAATTATGCCCTTTTTGTCTTTTTAATTAAATTGATTAATTAAAAATAATTTCATATAAAGTGAGTTCTAGATTTTTTGCGCATGTGGTATTGGCCCATTGTGGTGTAGCTCCTAGAGACAGTCTCTGGGTTGAAAGGAGACTAATGCATGGGACATCTTGATGAATGCTTCAAGGATTTGTTGATATTTTATATTATACTCAGTATTTATCATATTCGAGATGAAATTGATTCAAAACCTTCCTTGAGAGGAGAAATAAAACACTGAACTCCAAATATAACTCATAAAAGAATTAATATCTTGCTCTAGGGGCCAGTATCATATACATATGAAATTTGATAGGTCATTTGTAGTATATTAGATGGAAGAAATAAAGAGGAAAGAAACCAATGCATAGGGCTTCAACTTAAGAATCTTGTTCATTGAAGTTCAACATGAAAGGTATGAGAAGGATGTTTAAATGAAGTGTTAAGATACATAAAGCACATTTTAAGGATAACAATTCATATCAGTTATAGACATCTTTAATCAACATTAGACCTAGATGAATCCATAACTCCATGAAAAACATATCCAATAGCTATTATTACATGTAATATGAGAAGAAGAGTGAAAACATATGGAACAAACAAAATGAGAAAGAAATATTGCACATTTATATGAGCTAGAATCGCCAAAAACTTTTATTAATCTTCCATAGAGCATACATTTCATTGAAAAATTGGAGGGCTTCTCTCTTGGAAAACCAAAATTTTGAACTCTTGGTTATGTATCATAGACTGTTTTTATAGGGCTTCAGAGGGAGAGACCATTACAAAATGTTATTTATTGATTTGGAAGTGAATCATTATAACAAAATATTAGCGTGCTCAGTGGCACAGTTGTACTAACCGAATTCTAACTAACTGACATTGTTTCTTCTGAAATAAAACATTTACATAAAACAAAAAATCAAAGTGTCATGATCGACACGATCAACAATATCCTTAGTTATGATAAACAAATTCTGGCGATCCAAACTTAAATAGGAATGCAAAAAATTACATATATAGCCATAAATACAAACATGCAGCAAAAATAACACTTCACTTCATTAATATCAATTGCTGAAATATGTTTACAAACACAATGGAAATAAGACTAGCTCGGGGGATGGTAACTTATCTCTGAGAATAGATGTGGCGGCTACATGCCTGTGAACTATATTACAATGAGGCTCAAGGGCCTATTTATTATTGAAAAAGAAGAGAAAACCCTAAACAACCAAAACTCTAACCCCATGAGATGTAATGTCAAGAGTTTGTGGGCCCCGTTAGGGTTAGTTGGGCAACCAACTTCCCAGGGTTGTAACTTGGTCATATTATCTTTGTTTGGTGTGTATGATACCTTGTTAGAAAGGTATATTCACATACTATAAAATGTTTGACAAACCCCTTCCTATGGCTTATCGCTTGCTATGAACATAAAAAAAAATGTCGTTTAGGGGGTCAAAACTGCTCCAAAAGTTCAGGACCCAAAAAATTGCTAAAAATAGTAAATGTTAAAATAAACAAGGAAATAGATGAAATTGACTGGAGGTCTAGGTGGAATAGGTGGGTGGCCACCAATATCCACCTAGATCAGTCCTCCCCCTTTAGGAAGGAATGGTCCCCATTGCGTGCAGGCAGTGCAGGATCTAATGTACTTCCCAACATCCCGATGAAGTTTCGGCCAATAAAAATACTTTTCCAAATACCCCCACTGCATCAAACAACCAACCTTCTCTCTTCTTCGGTGGCTGTGAACTGGAGGAACCCTTAGGTGAGAAACCTGAAATATTTGAAGAACCTACAGGGGAAGAATAAGAAGAAGAACCCATTCCTACTAAACCAATGGTTGAAGATTGAAATGACAAAGGGAATAGAGAGAGAGTTGAGGGTGCCTTCCCCATCAGGGAAACCAATGGGGACACTAAGACGAAAAATATAAACCCCTCTGCCCTACCTCATTTCCATGGCCTGACCACATAGGACTCTGACACTTTCCCATTTGAGTTTGTTATTATATGCCAAACCTATGACTATACAGATGATGAGCAAAAGTTAAAACTATTTCCATTTACCCTCAAGGATGCAACATTATGTTGGTTCATGGGTTTACCTGGAGATAACATCACAACTTGGGCATAGATGCAGCAAGCCTTTAACAAAAAATATTAGGACTACTGTCGGTCAAAGGATACTAAAGAAGAAATTTTCAAGATGACCATAGGAAATTATGAATCCCTAGAGGATTATGAAGAAAGATTCCATCTTAGTTAAAAAATGGTCAGGTGCACCTTGACCCTGAGTCACTAAAGCTAGTCCTGCTTAGGGGAGTAAGGGAAGATCTTCTGGATACCATACATTTGTTAGCAGGAGGAGATATCTACCATTTACCCTATGACGATATCAAGGCAATATTTAGAAACTGTTCTAGGGCAGCTAGGAAAAAGGGTAGGGGTAGTCAACCTATGGTCAGTACATCATCTTCCAACTCATCCTGTTATAGACATTTTTGTGCCTTACAGCATGAAGCATGAAATGTCAATAATATGAGGGATCCAAAGTCCCTAAACATGTTGTTCCTGCCCCTAGAGGAACAAGGTCAGCAAACCACAGCACTAAATATCAGTTCTCCACCTGAAAACACTCAAAAACAGGCTAATTCTGGATCATGTCAACTGCTCCACTGAGCATCTGCGCTGAATGTCAACTGCTCCACTGTGTACATGCGCTGAATGTCAACTGCAAAGAAGGCTACCTGCACTGGGCGAGTTTGGCCAAGTGGCACAGTCATTCCTCAAGGTGTCAATGCCCAGGAAGCTTCCAAAATGACACTTGGATCAGGGAATTCGACTGGTGATGAGTAAGAGGGTCTAGATCTCCAAGTGGAAGCAAGAACCTCCAAGTGGACTCAAGAACTGAAGAATAACTGAAGTGGGAGAGGACACTAGTTAGCTTCATGCCAACCTCAAGCTGACTCATCCTTTCTCCAAAACTCCTATATATAGAGCTCTCTCATGAGGTCTAGAGAGGATGGAATCTTGTGAATGTAAGGAAGTGCTGTTGGTTTGAGTATAGAACTATTGGGTGATTTGCTTGAAGGAGGTGAAGAGGAGATTTCTTTCTGCTGGGAGGTGATGCTGGATTGGGCCTTTTATGGTTGTATCACTTCCTGAACTTTACTTCTTCCATTAATAAAGCATTTGAGGATATGCATGTGTCTCAATGGCGTATTGATACTTGTATATTTGATTTATTCTAATCCTTGAATCAATTATGAATGTATGCTTCTTGTAGTTTCCCTTTCTTGTGATTTTGCAGGATCTTGGTGTAGCTGGGCCAGTGAAAGAGCAAGGAGCTGGGAGCAAGCAACAAAGAGAGAAGATTGGATCAATCATTAGCGGAAGGCATCGGTTAGTGGATCTCTTTCTCCCCTCTCTTACATCTCATAAAGAAGTAATCTTGAATAGCTTTGCTTTGATTGTTGCTGAGGTACTATCACCCTTAGAGTGGGATAGGGTCATTCCGTATTGGATACTTTTCCCACCAACAAATTGGCGACTCCACTAGGGATCGTATCTTGTTGGTTGTTTGTGTTTTTGCTATTCATCTCCTAAACACAGGGAGTACCGAATCGAACTGCATTTGGATCTTTCAAATGCAAAGTAGAGGGCATCTACTCTAGCTCAGTTTCTGGGCATGTTTATGATTTGAAGAGATGATCCACAAGGACTCTGAACAGCTCTTAGTGATAGCTTTTCATCCTCCTTTTCATCCCTTAGTGTGTACTTGATTGATAGCTTCTGATTTGGCCAAAAACTGTGAATTTTTTAGCAATCTGTGACCCGGAAACTAAGAAAAACGAAAGTTTATCTCTTCAGTGCAGGCACTGTGAAGGCAGTCTGCATTTCAGCGCAGTTCCCGAAGGGGCTACCTGCGCTGAAGGTCAAACTGCCAGTGTACTACCTGCGCTGGACCAGTTTTGCCTAGTGCTACTGGGGTTCCCTCCTGTTTATTGCCCTGTTTTCACCCTTGTTTTTGCAGCCTGTTATCAGTCAATGTACCTATCTGAAACCAACTTTCCTTACCACTATTCCGCCTCGGTTGTATAAAGAAACTGTATTTGTTCTTTGTGTATTTCTTACATCATTTGCAGTTTCCCATAACGAAAAGTGAACTAGTCTTGCTGTGGCCTCTTAGATCTAGACCTGTGATAAGTGTCGTTTTGATCTTAAGAGTCAGTTTGTTTGCTGTTCATAGCTGATTGAGTTTTTGCTTTCGTCATATGGTTTGAATTTATGTATTTCTAGTGTCGAAACAAGTAAATCTTAAGGTGTCTTTTGATTTTGGACAAGCTTGTTTGCTTTCACTTGAAATTGAATTCAAAGTTATACAACAACTTTCTTTTTGTATTACATCAACATTAAGAAAGAGAAAAGAAATACCTGCATTGTGCATGTACATGTTGACAGTTTGCATGTTGATTTAGGAAAAAGTGCATTAGTGTGTGCTCTATGATCTGTGTGAAAAGATGATGTCTTTCTTTTCCCTCAGTAGTTAAGATTTTCAAAGTTGAAAGATTGAAAAGCTTTCTTATCATCTTAGACTGCATTTAGAAGTGTTATCATACATCTCGTGGTGATCCATAAAGGCAAACTGCTAAACAAGATCAACCTTAAAATAAATTGAATTTACATAACAACGCATTGAAACATAACGCAAACACATAGAGGTCTAAGCTAGAGACGTGTTCCGGCGTCGTTAAACGTGATATCTTAGCGTTGAGTGGTTGGGTGATTCCTCCACGGTGAAGCGATAAGTATCAATACGGACTTGTGCTCCCACGTACCGTCGCGTATATATTGGGAGACCCCTATAGGAAAAAAGCCTTTATCCATAGGAAGCTGTGTCGGCCGCCCTACTGATCGCAATTCAGTGAACACAACATTCACGAAGATCGACCACTCGACCCGTAAAACGTATTCTGTGGTTTTGCGAAAGGTTTGGCACACCCTCTGCCTAGGTCTCCAGAGCAGTTTCTTTTGGCCTTTTTCAAACTCTATAACTGAAAAAGTCCATCCGAGCATTTGTCACTTCGGGCTCGTTAAAACATCGAAGGAGACTAGAGTCATCTTTAGCTTTTTCTCGACTCTTAAAAAATGAAAAAGCAAGTTGTGTCTAAAGCGTCGTTATAAAATTTATTTTAAACGGAACATAATCACCTCCTATTCCTGCGTTGATCTTTAGGTCGAGAATATGGAACGCCCCAACCAAGGAATTCCACATGATGGAAATCCTAGTCCTTTTTCCTCTTGGGGAGAAGTTGGTGCGCCCCACATGGCCACATTGTCGCTTCCAGGACTGACAATTGGCCTGCCAATTTGGCTATTCTCAACCAATGTAGTTCAGAACACCATGGTTCCTGAACAGTCGAGTCAACAGTTAGATCAGTCTAGAGCTGCCCACCAGCCTTCTACTTCCTATAACTCTTCCTCCAATCCTTCATCTTCGCAAGGTAGAGCCGGCAAAAGCCAAGCTCCCATGGAGAAGAAGGAGAAGAAGAAGAGAGAGAAGAAGAAGAAGGAGCCTAAGGCGACTGGGGGCAAGCAAAAGAGATCTGACGAAAATCCACACACAGCACAGACCGGGCCTAAATCACCATGTGTCATATGTAGAGGAGACCACTTCCATAGAGATTGTCCATGTATTCCCCGGATACTAAGGGACTGGTCCCCTCGTTTGCACAATTCGGGAGCATCAACCTCTGATAGCCATGTTGAATGCTTACCGTCAACCAACGAAAGTGAAGGTTCAAGACAAAGAGGGGGATCAAGATTCCCCTGCAGACTGTGTGAAGGCGATCACGCCATCCACCGTTGTCCCTTCTTAGACGAAGCGAAGAGAGTTTTGGAAGATCGCCCGGTTTCACCGATGAGACTTCCTCCTGGATACAAAAAACTCGTGCCAAGTCCTTCGTTGGTTGAAAATACAGTTGGCCCGCTCAAGTGGTCAGCTGAAGCGTCAGTCATTGAAAATGAACCTACTGAATCCAGACCAGACGAAAGTCTAAAGGTCGAAACGGCAGTTGACCCGGTTCCGCCTTCAGAGGTTTCATCTTCAAATGACACCGTCATTGAAGATTCATCTTCAAATGACACCCTCACTGAAGAGAATAAGGATGACACCATCCAGATTATTTTCATCAACACCGACTCTGATGAGCATCAGGGCAATGCGCCCATTCCTTTATCACAGGAAGGAACATCGTCAGAGTCATATCCGGCCGTGTATTCGGTCCCACCACCAAGCAACCTGGTTGTATCCTTTGATTGGAACCAACTAGGCAGACCCCGGTTACCAGCCAGTATACCATTCAGAATCATAGTCCAAATATACAGAATGGTAATGGATGGAACTATCATTGATGAAGGGGCATCTGTGAGTATCCTTTCCTCTATTGCTTGGAAAGCACTGGGTTCCCCGGCGCTTTTGCCTGAGATAAGAAATCTCTCGGGTTTTGATAAAGGAACCAGTCGACCATTAGGGATCCTCCCCAATGTGCCTGTTACATTGAAAGGGAAGACCGTTCAAATGAACGTGATGGTCGTTCAAGGACCCTTGGATTATAACCTACTCCTTGGACGGGACTATATATATTGCATGGGAGCTATAGTCTCCTCACTCTTTAGAGTAATGTGTTTTCCACACGAAGGAAGAATGGTCAAGCTCGTAGACCAACTTTCATTTCCGGGATCACGCATCGCAAATAGTCAAATACCAACCCTGAATGGTCTATTCAATCAAGAAATGTCTCCACCCCCAGTCCTCCTTCCCGATGAGTGCGAGTGATTCGGAAAGATGGGACTGGAACCCAGGGGGCATGCTTCCTGGTCTGCTTCGGGCAGAGGAAACCTTGGGTATAAGGTAGAATTTCCGCGAGAGAATATGACTAGTCCGTACCCCATCCGTGGAAGGAAGAGGGGTTGTTCTGGAACAGGATTCTTTTGTCAAGGTTACTTGTTTGACAAAGGTCATTCACCATTGCCTACTTCGGTAGACAGTGCCGAGGAGATGTTTTCGTTTGATGGTGTTAACAAAAAAATCTTTGGGTAACCAGAAAGAGGCAAGCCTCCCTCAATAACATTAATGTTTTGTCTTTGAGTAGTGTTCTTCTCTTGTCGCAAGTAGCTGTTCTCTTGCGATCTTGCAAAAGAGCTGTCAAAAGTTGGGCTGACGGGAAGACAAGTACCGCATAAGACCTGTTAAAAATAACGAGAAGAAAAGTATCGTTAACATTAGACTAGAAAGACGACAAGTAGCTGTGAACACCCAAAGAAAAGCAAAGGTGGGGCAGCCTTGAAATTGTACTTTATACCTGGGGGCATGCAAACCTTTTGGAGTGAAAGCCAAGAGCGGTTATTTATCTATTTTTTGGATTAGTCGTTTCCTAACTTGCATAAAGAAAGGATGTGGGGCAAAGGTCAAAAATTGCCAAATTAGGAGCATAGCTTCGTGAGATAAAGCTCCATAAAAAATAGCTATCTCACAGGAGACATTCTTATCTTATGACTGGTATAATCGAGCAGTTTTACCGCGGAATTTATGGTCATTAAAAAATAGAAAAGCGAGATTCGAGCAGTTTTAGCACATAGTTCATGCTCGTTAAAAAATAAACATAAGATTGAGCATTCAAGCTCATTAAAAAATGAACATATCCCGGTAAATAACCACTGTGATCGTAAATTTATTAGCCATAAAAAGCCTTGGTCGTGTTTTGCACCTGCCACCTCCATTCCATTTGGCCGATCGTTCACCTCCATATGATTGTTTACCCTTTTTGAGGAACAGCTGCGAAGAGTGATTTCACTTAGCCATCCTTGTGACACTGCCGTGATTGGAGAATTCCAACCTGTACCTGGAATCTGCTGCTATCCCTGTTTATCACTCGTTCCTCAAAAGACGAGTCTTCTTTGAGCACTTTTCATCTGACTCGTAAAATATGAAAAGTTTGCCGAGTTTTGGCCTTCCAGCTCGTTAAAGTGACCGGAAGAGCTATCCCTCCTCTAGATTTTAATCTTTTTGGACCTGAGGGATTATTACACAAAAAGGTCGAGCGCTTGTTTTATTCGGCTCGTTAAAGTTATCGAAAATTCATCCCTTCTGTATTGTTTTATACTTTTTCGGACTTAAGGGATTAGATGACGAAAAAGGAATTTTGGAGTTAACTTTCTGTACCTTTTCAGACTCTCTAAAAATGAAAAGGACCGAGTTTTCCTTGTCGTTAGACTCGTTAAAATGATTAAATAGCGACAAACTTGTCTTTAGACGAGAACGAGTTTCCCTATCGCTAGGCTCGTTAAAACATAGCGATGGGCTTGCCCGAAGGGCAGGTTATAGAACAAGCATATGTTATCCTCCTCAAGCTTGACAAAAATAAAGAGGTACTGGTCAGAAATGACTGGGGAAAAATTGGGAGAACCTCAAAGCTTTAATGGTAGCAAGTCGCTCTTGAACATGACACTTTTCCTCTGTATCACATCGGGTTGGGTTGTTTCATTCACCGGTCTCATCACCATGGTCTTCGCCAAACCATCCACATTTGGGGTAATGCTACCGATCCATCGCATCAGTGTCGTTATATGTTCAAGAGATGTTGTTCAGAAAGAGTCAACCGTGTCCCATCCACTGCCATACATTATCCTTCATCCACCCATGATCGCCACCCTGAATCATATTTCACAGATTGTTTTCACCTCCACTAAAATCATTAGCTCCGTTCCGTGTCACTGATGTGGGATTCATTAAGGCTCCCTTTGATGGATCGCTTCTTGTCGACTTCAGCTCATTATCTAAGAAGTTGATCTAGGAACACCCCCCTCAGTACTTTGAAGCTTGCATGCCTCAATGGCAAGTTTCTCACTTACGGCGACAGGTATACATCAATGACCTTCGACCGAAAGATTTTGCGTGGTGTTCGACGCCAAGTCCTTTATTCACACCACGTGAATTGTACTGCAGTACCTTGAGGTTCATTATCATTATCGGTGATTCCTCTCGCGCTTGTTAACGGTTTACATCATTGACCGGTAATCAAGCGATGTCTTTCCATGTTCGACTTCAACGCAATTCTCACATGGATCGACTTGTACTTAGAGTGAAGATCGAACGAGTTTGAAGACCCCGGATCTAGTTTCATCCATCCGGGCTGCGATATATATTCAGGAAATATAAAGACATTTGACATGTACATCATTGCAGCAGATGATCATCCTACTCAAAGGATGATAATTTCAGCAGAGAATTATCAGTCTACCATCAGACGATCGTCTGTTCTATGTACCAAAATGAATTTATAAAGCTGAGCATGGGAATTCCCGCCTCAGCTAGATCATGAAAGCAGAATGAAAAATAATGTATTGTATTGTATTTTATTACAGGTCACCTCTCAGCGATTGAATGAACTTCGGATCCTCCTGATAAAGCATTTCACCCGATAAACGACCTCATACTTTAGGGGGCAACTGTTATAGACATTTTTGTGCCTTACAGCATGAAGCATGAAATGTCAATAATCTGAGGGATCCAAAGTCCCTAAACATGTTGTTCCTGCCCCTAGAGGAACAAGGTCAGCAAACCACAACACTAAATATCAGTTCTCCACCTGAAAACACTCAAAACCAGGCTAATTCTGGATCATGTCAACTGCTCCACTGAGCATCTGCGCTGAATGTCAACTGCTCCACTGTGTACATGCGCTGAATGTCAACTGCAAAGAAGGCTACCTGCGCTGGGCGAGTTTGGCAAGTGGCACAGTCATTCCTCAAGGTGTCAATGCCCAGGAAGCTTCCAAAATGACACTTGGATCAGGGAATTCGACTGGTGATGAGTAAGAGGGTCTAGATCTCCAAGTGGAAGAAAGAACCTCCAAGTGGACTCAAGAACTGAAGAATAATTGAAGTGGGAGAGGACACTAGTTAGCTTCATGCCAACCTCAAGCTGACTCATCCTTTCTCCAAAACTCCTATATATAGAGCTCTCTCATGAGGTCTAGAGAGGCTGGAATCTTGTGAATGTAAGGAAGTGTTGTTGCTTTGAGTATAGAACTATTGGGTGATTTGCTTGAAGGAGGTGAAGAGGAGATTTCTTTCTGCTGGGAGGTGATGCTGGATTGGGCCTTTTATGGTTGTATCACTTCCTGAACTTTACTTCTTCCATTAATAAAGCATTTGAGGATATGCATGTGTCTCAATGGCGTATTGATACTTGTATATTTGATTTATTCTAATCCTTGAATCAATTATGAATGTATGCTTCTTGTAGTTTCCCTTTCTTGTGATTTTGCAGGATCTTGGTGTAGCTGGGCCAGTGAAAGAGCAAGGAGCTGGGAGCAAGCAGCAAAGAGAGAAGATTGGATCAATCATTAGCGGAAGATATCGGTTAGTGGATCTCTTTCTCCCCTCTCTTACATCTCATAAAGGAGTAATCTCGAATAGCTTTGCTTTGATTGTTGCTGAGGTACTATCACCCTTAGAGTGGGATAGGGTCATTCCGTATTGGATACTTTTCCCAACAACACATCCATCAAGGGTGAAATTGGAAACATGCTGGAAGATTTCAAAAGTGAGATGTTGCAAACACTTGCCTTGCAAATGGACACCATGCACATTAAGAGGAAGTAGGAGGAAGGAGAGAGAGCCTTGGCCATTTTTTGACCTAGATGCACCAGAATTCATCCTAGGAATGAATGCCCATTGAATTCTATTGAAATTTGCTTAGCCTATGAAGAATACCACTCCACAAACAAGTGCCCTTCTTTGCCTGGACTCAAAGTTGTATATCAAGTAGTTGAAGGGGTCACTGATAAGTTCTACTACATTAACCAAAGGAGACCTCATGGGCCTAGACCATACCAGAAAGGCATGCAAGGGTCGTCCCATGCATATTACAACCCCAACCAAACCATAGCCATACCTTCTTGGGGACCCCCTGCTCATCCTTCCTAGTCTACACCCCCTCCTTGTTTATTTGCATCTCAGTATGACTCCCAGTTAGCCAACCAGTCATTTAAACCTTATGCTCCACCACAACCTCAGTGAAATGCACCACCCCAGGGGTGGAGGCCCCAATACAACAATGCTCTAGCTCTATTGTCTCCACCACATGCCCAACCACAGCTCCTACACTCCGCTCCACCTAAGCAACCCTAGAGGCCTGGCCAACCAAATTCGAACTTGAACAACAGGCAGGCTCAGCAAGTATACAGTGGAGAGACATCATATCCAGCTTATGCTGTGGAAATACAGGATATTAACCTGAGATCTGGGAGAGTTCTACTAGATAACCAACCTCCACCTCCACCTAGGGAGGTTGAGGAAGAAAGAGAGGAAAGCAATCTTAAAATGAATCCACCCTTTCCTGAGAGATTAGCCCAACCACTCTAGCTTGCCCCAAAAGAGACTGAACTTCTGGGAGAATTGAAGAATCTATGTGTAAAGATTCCACTTCTTCAAGCGATAAGAGATGTTCCTATTTACAATAATTTGATTAAGGAGAAGTGCTTCAAGCATCCAAGGAGGTGAAAAAGGGATTCCCCTACCATTAATTTCATTGGGCAGTACTCACCACATATACATCAAAGAAGGTTGCAAGCTAGTCAGACAACCCCAAAGGAGGATGAATCCAGCGCTTAAATATATAGTTAAATAAGAACTGCAAAAACTGTTGGATGCAGGATTCATTTACCCTATCTCCGACAATTAATGGGTCTCTCCTTTGGTGTTAGTTCTAAAGCAAAATGGTAAGTGGAGAATTTGTGTCGATTATAGGGAGTTGAAAAAAGAAAAGAAGGACCATTTCCCTCTACCCTCCATTGACTAAGTGCTAGATGGCCTGGCAGGGAAAAGGTTTTTCTCTTTCCTAGATGGATTCAATGGGTACAACCAAATCCAGATGAGCCCCGAAGACCAGCATAAAACCACCTTCACTTTTCCTTGGGGTACTTTTGCCTATAGGGTCCTTCCTTTTGGCCTATGCAATGCTCCTGGCACTTTCCAGAGAGAAGTCCTGAGTATTTTCACCGAATTTGTCCATGATGCAGTGGAAATTTATATGGACGATTTTACACCTTATGGTTGTGATTTTCAAGAAGCTCTGTCTAACCTAGGCAAAGTACTGCACAAATTCATTGAAATGAACCTGTCCCTCAGTCCTAAAAAATGTGAATTCTTGATGACTGCAGGGACCATGCTAGGTTATTCAATATCTTAGCAAGGATTGCAGGTGGACCCAAACAAAATATCTATCATCCAAAAGGTCCCACCTCCTCAAAAACAAAGAGATGACAGAAGTTTCCTAGGGTTAGCTGGATACTACCAAAGGTTCATAAAGGACTTCAACAAGTTGGCCTCTCCTTTATTTGGTTTTTTGACCAAGGAATGTGAGTTTATATGGTCAAAAATCTATCAAGATGCCTTAGACATCCTAAAGGACAAGTTAACCACTGCACCGATTCTCCGAGGCCCAAAGTGGGCCCTCCCCTTCCATATTCATGTTGATGCCTCACACAAAGCCAGAGGATCAGCCCTAGGTCAGATAGATGAAAAATTGCCTTATGTTATCTATTTTATCAAAAAGAATTTGTCAAAGGCTGAACTAAATTACACAGTAGCCGAAAAGGAACTCCTAGGTGTTGTGCATTAATTGAACAAATTCAGGAATTTTATTATAGGCTATCAAACATTTGTGCATACTGACCATGTTGTAATCAAATATTTAATGAACAAACCAGATGTGAATGCTCGAATTATAAGATAGTTACTTTTATTACTGTAGTTTGATCTAACCATTGTTGATAAGCCTGGTAAGGAAAATGTTGTTGTAAAATTTTTGTCTAGAGTAAATTTGCCTGTAGGTGAAGAAGGAATGATTGATGACCAATTACTGGACGAGCACTTATTTGCTATTTCAGTTCTCTCTCCATGGTTTTTTGATATAGCAAACTATTTTGTATCAGCACAGTTCCCACCAAACTTGTCCTCCAAATAAAAGAGCAAGATAGTAAGGAAGAGCGCCCCCCTTCACTTGGATTGGGGGTAATCTCTTCAAACTTGACCCAAATCAAATCCTGAGAAGGTGTGTCAAGGAGGAGGAATTCTTTGACATCCTTCTAACCTGTCATGATGGGACTTGTGGAGGTCACTTTGCAACAAAGAGGACAACATTCAAAGTGTTACAAGCAGGCTATTATTGGCCCACTCTTCATCAGGATGTGAAAAAATATACTAGTCAATGTGATCGGTGCCAAAGGATGGGAAGGCCTACTCCAAGAGATGAAATGCCTCTATAGCCTCAAGTGACTTTCGAGCCATTTGACAAGTGGGGCATGGACTTCATTGGGCCTATTGACCCTCCTTCCAAGAAAAAATAGTACATTATTGTGTGCACTAATTATTTGACTAAGTGGGTTGAAACCAAGGAAATTAAGGCAGAAACAGAGGAGAAGGTGGCTAAGTTCCTAAGGGAGAATGTATTATACAAATTTGGATACCCTAGAGAGTTGGTCACAAACCAAGGTAGCCTGTTTACCTCCAACATGATTGAAGACTTGCTTAGCTAGCACAATATCAAGCATAGAACCTCCACTCCCTATCATCCACAAGCTAATGGGAAAGTGGAGGTGACCAACAAAGCACTGGAGGGCATATTGACCAAAGTGGTAAGCAATAGCAGGAAGGATTGAGAAGATAGACTAGTTGAGGCCAACTGAGCCTATAATACCACATGGAAGACCACCACTGGATTCACACCCTATGAGTTAGTCTATGGGAAAAGGGCCTTGTTGTCCATTGAATTTGAGTATAACACATTAAGGATGGCAGCCCAACTAGATCTAGATCTCAGCAGTGCACAAAATGAGAGATTGTTCCAGTTGAATGGTTTGGATGAATTCATAATGCAGTCCCTCCTACATACAAAGGTAGTTCAACTTCAGAGGAAGGCCTAGGATGATAAAAAAATCAAGGAGAAGCAATTTCAGGAAGACGATTGGGCATTGCTATATGATTCTAAGTATAAAGACTTCAAGGGAAAGTTAAGGACAATATGGCTAGGACCTTATGTTGTAGAAAGATGCCATGATAATGGTTCAGTGCAGATCGGAACCATAGATGAAGATGCCATTCCTTTGCTTGTTAATGGACACCGATTGAAAATTTATAAGAGACATTTATCAAAACAAGAGTTCATTGATGATATCAATAAAAAAATGATGATAGTGGAGCAAGTTCTAGCTCCTCCCTCATCAAATCACTGAGAAAAAAAAAAATTGACTTGGGTGAAAACCTCCATGAGGCGCCTGAGTCCCATCATTGGGTTGAAAACCTCTTGAGGCAGCACAATGGTGTCAAAGCAAAAAAAAAAGAGAAAAAGAAATAGAATAAGAAAGATCCCTAGGTGAAAATCTCTCTTGAGGCGCCGAGGGTGAACAGCTAGGGTGAAAACCTCTCAGAGGCAACCCAGTTGTTTTTAAAAAAAAAAAATTAAAATCATGAAATTTCCATTTGCAGGTCACCACGAAGGACGGTCAAGGAGTAAAGGAGGATCACAAAGAGACCCCTGTCACTCACATATTTATTTTTCCCACTCATTACCATTCATTCCTCCACCATTTCTGTCATTTTCTCCACTCCGTTGCTTCAGTTTATGAAGGGACTGTGTTTTCTACAGGATCCCCTGTAAACCTACAGGATCCCCTGTAAACCTACAGGATCCCCTGAAAACCTACAAGATGATCTTGTAGGAATTACACTAACCTATAAATCCTACAAGAGGCAGTCCTAAGGAAAATGAATGACTTGCTAGGCCAATAAAATTCACGCACTTCATCATTCAATCACCATACCTTGTCAACCATCATCACCCCTGCACTCACCATTAAAAAAAAATCAGTTTCAAGAGTATTTTTTTCCAATCTTCGAAAAAGGGAAATAAGGAGGAATAGAGAGCATCACCTGAGTATTCCTTGTTTTGCACACTCCTATTCTTTCTCTCTATCCATGTCACCATCCTCACAACCCCAGCAAAAATAATGATTAAGAGTTTTGAGGGAGAAGCAGCTATAGGACATCTTGTAGGAAGTTCTGTAGCAGCCTATCCCACATAATACCAATCATAATAGTAGCAAGCCTCTAGCATGAAGATCCAGGAGCTCCAAAGCAGCACCACCACCACCATCTTCAACCATAGGTACCTGCACAAACAAAGGAGTCATTAGAAAATAGTAAGAGGAGGAAAAAGAATAGCATGCAACCAATACACATAGAAACAACTCTGGTCTTCGACAGCTGCAGCAAAGCATTGGCACCACAAGTAAGTATCCCGTTCGCTCTCTCATATGCATCATGTAGTCAAAAAAATGTAAGGGTCATGAGTAAGTTGGTTTATAAGTGAAAAGGTGGCTAGTTAACTTGGCCACCTTTGTTCAGTCAACACATACACAACATGATGTCCTCTCACACATGGCAGCAGTCAACCCAAAGACAAAGAGGGAGAAGGACAAAAGCAGTTAAAACTACAGATATATAAGGTGGGAGCTAACTACGAGGAGTGGGGAATGATGAGGTGGTAGTGGGGACCAACAGTCCAAAAATGGAGATGTACCTTTGCTGCCGGCACACTAACTCACCCCGAATAACCATAAGAGGAAATAATCATCATCCCCATGCATTCATGCATTCACTTCCACGTTGCTCACTATCACAGGTTGCTCTCATACCCAAGAAACCTACTAGAAGCAAAACTCCATCGTTTTACTGCACAGGAATTCCTACAGGATACACAGAGACTGTCTACAAGATTGGCCGAGAGGAGTTTCAAAGGGGAAAACACGGGAGTTGGCCACCGCAAACAATATGAAGAGGTAGGCTTTGTAATTGCATCCCCCTTTACAAGTAACTGAACAGAAATCCTCTAAGTTTGAGTGAATTTAGAAGTTGTATAAGGGAATTACACACACAGTCATTTCAGTTGTGGTTCTACATTTGAAAATTGTTTCAACCCTCTCATCTCCTCAAACTTCACCAACAATATGACAGGAGGGTTTAATGGGAGGGAGCCCATCAACACTGTGAGAATCCAACAACACCCCCAAGTGCTTGAAATCTTCACAAGACATAATTGGATGGGGTTTTTCGAAAAAAATCAGAGGGTATGATGATGAGGTGGCTCGAGAATTTTCTCTCTCCCTCATTCCACTCACCATAATCCATGCCACTATTGTGATAAGGGGCCTCTTTATAGAACTCACCCTTGAGCTCATCAGCAGAGTCACCACACTTTCCCTAGGAATACCATGGAGGAAAAAAGACAAAGGAGATAGCCAGGTTGCCAAAAGGAAATTATTTTTAGAAGGTGAGGAACCCACTGAGGAAAAAAATGGAGTAAGGAGGGAAAGTCTACCATATCCATGGAATGAGGTAAGCTACCAACTGATCAAATACATTTCATGTGAGGGGAGGTATAGTGTGGTCTATTGCTATCATTTTAGGCTCCTTGAAGAATTGAGATTTGGAGTAGAAACACTCCCTCACCAAAGGCTCAACATACCATATTTCCTACTGCAATCACTAATAGACTCAAGCATCAAAGTGCAGGAGGGAAATTCCCAACAGTTAGCTCACAATGAGTTGATTAGGATCCTTATAGAAGATTCCCTCCAAAACCTTAGAATTCCTATAACATGGTTAGTTTTCAAAGACATGCCAGCAGAGGATAACATCAAAGCTCTCAAATATGATGTTGGTCCTACTGTCAGTGAAAAGGGAGAGGAAAATACTAAAGTAGATGAAGAAGTAAATTAGGAAGAGGAAGAAACAAAAGGAGATGAGGATGAGATGGATAAGAAGGAGATGAAACAGAAGAAAATGAGGAAGATGAAGAAGGAGATGAAACAAAAGAAAATGAGGAAGATGAAGAAGAAGAGGGGACAGAGAAGGAGGATGATGAAGAAACAGAGGAGGATGTTAAGGAGGAAACTGATAAAGATGTTGAATATCTACAAGAGGAAGAAGACAGGAAGGACATAGGTGAAGAAGGAAATGGAAAAGAGGGGACAGAAAACAAGGAGGAGTCACCTAGGGTGTCTCCAGAAGCCACTAAGAGAGAAGCAGCAGATGCCCTCACTGCTCTTAGCACCCCCATCAAGCAAAAAGGAAAAAGACTGAGGCAGACCCCCTTATATTTCAAGACAAGAAAATGCATAAGAATAAGGCAGGGGAAACCCCAAACATCAACTAAAATTCCTATTGTGATTGAAGACTCCCCTACACAAAAGGAGAAAATGTCTTCCCCTAAGTCTCCTATCACCTATGTGATAAGGCCTACTACTAGATCAACCTCCTCCAAGGGAAAGGCAGTCCTATAGGACACATAGCAGAATCTACAGGAAGTAGAAGTAGTCCTACAGGATACTCTGTTGAACCTACAGGAAGCACGAAAGTTGGAAATGGAGGTAGGAGAGTAGCAAGAAACTAAAGAAGAGGACCTAGAGACAAAAGAACCTAGCCTCCAACCTAACCTGGACTCCTACTGCAAGTTTATTGAAGGAGGCAATGTCATACCTCAACAATTTTCTATCCCACTATTCTTCGAGATTGAGAAGGAGAGTGCTAGAACTCACCGATGGATGCAGATCACCAAATAAAAGGGGGTGGAAGACATTGGGCACATGGAAGATAAACTCAAGGAGATGGGTAGATATCTAAGTGGCTTGAGAGATAGAGAGGCCATAATGAGAAATCAACTAGAGACAGAAAATGCACGGTTGAGAGGACAACTGCAGGAAAGAGAGAATCAATTGGCATGTATGGTTAGTCTCTCTTTAGAAGAAATACAGTGTAGGATGCCAGCTAAATCCTATGCCCTATACCTCAAAGAATAGTGGTTTCAATTCCAAATCAAGACCCTAACACAGAGAGGCACCATGCCATTTTAGGACTATAGGTAGTTCGTTGATCTTTGTGATCGTAGCACACTAGAAGATAGGGCCAAGATGGTTGAGTTTTATTTTCACAACATGGCCCTAACAGACATGAATGTATGGGGCCCTAATGCCAAGCTATGAGATTTACAATTGATGGCTTCGGAATCATGGATGAACCATGAGTAGTCAAAGGCTGCAGAGATGAAAAGGATATTGGCAAGAGAGAAAATTGAACCTCTTGTGATCAAAGCTGAACAATCAAATCCCATGGCCCTCATCACTACTCATAATTTGATTGCAAATGATCCTTAGCTGGCACCTAGATATCTTGCTACCCAAGAGCAATAAATTTCACATTTTGAGGACATGTTTAGGTTGCTAGGACATGATAGCATACATGCTTGCCTGAGGAGATGGAACAAACTTCCATATAGCTTAAATATAAGAGAGTATCACTCTCCTCAAAGGTTGAGAGAGGCACTAAACAGGAGACCCATGTATAAGCAATCTATGCAAAGGTTGAAAGTCAATTGGATTGGCCTAAAACTCAGTCCACCACTACTCTTAAGGATGCTAGAAGGGAGAAGGGAAGAAGAAGAAAAGAGGTAGTGAGAGGAGGTAGAAAAGAAAGCAGGCTTTTATGAACAAGAGGAGGAGACTACAACAAAGGCATGGGATGTTAGAGAGGCCACTAAAGCCATGAAGGATATGGATATTGATTAATTTTCTTAGAGGATGAGCAACACTTTCAGTATGGGGGTGATTATGAGCCTCATCATTGAGTAATTATATGGGCCTTAATTCATCTCCTAGCTTAGTCAAACCAACTTTTATCATAACTTATTACATGTTTTTTATTATATTTTGTTTATGAGGTGAGTTAGAGTTGGATATTATGCTTAGTGGACCAATATGCATTGAATGCAGGATTAAAGGAGAAAATCAAGGAATTTTGGAAAAGACTAAGGTCAAAACTCGAATGGGACAAGGGAGAGGGATTGTAGGAGGTAAATCCTCCTCATTTACTACTCCTCCATTCAAATATTCCTCCATTCATCACATCAGCTCGGAGTGCAAACAACCAAATCATGATGATTAGGAGGCAGTCGAGCAAGTGAGAGACAAAGCACTAGCTTATCTCGATTTTGGGAGCCGAGCCTCCCTAATTTTAAGGAAGTCATTGGGGACTTCAATTGTATAAGTAGAGAGGCTTAGGACCTTAGTAGGATTCAGATTTTTATTGTAAAACGCTAAGCTATTTTTGAGCTGCAATACTTATGAATGTTCTATTTATGTGTTTTGTTGTTTTGGTAATAAGAATGAGTTTTGTTTTGAGCCAACACTGAGTTAACTTAGAGAACTGAAACTCTTGGGTTATGGTCCAACACTCACAGCCAAGGCTCCTCTTTCTTGTATATGTATGTTTTGTGTAGTTTCATAGCTTCATTATTAATTTTCTTTTTAGATGCATTTCCATTGTAATGTAGATTAGATTGGTTGTTTATTAGTTTGCTTCCATTTGTGCCTTACTTCTAGTAGTAGGTTAGCAGGGATAAAAAGGATATCCACAAGGTTGTCAGCAGGTGTCTCGGCCTCACTTCCTCCCTCTGGGATCTTGACTTGAGGAAGGGACCCTTAAGCAGCCCCAAAAACATAGATTTCTAGTTCTTTTATGAGCTTTGGAGTTTGCTGTCTTTAAATTAGTATTTGGTTAGTTTTGCAAGGTATATTTCCATTGTCATCCTTTTTATCTCTATTTTTGCAGTAGAACTCATCCATGTTTCATTCCTTTCAGCAACTTTCCTAATGCATAGTGTAGGCAATTAATCAATTAATTATCCTTTTCTAGTTTATGGAAATGTTTCTTGTTTGCATAGCTTTTTGGAAGATATACATGTTTTATGCAGGCAAGGTACTTCAGGAGGAGACTAAGACTTCATAGCCAGTAGCCACCTTCCACTCCATCCACCTTAACCATCCCTTGTTTTCACCATCACCTTCACTAGTTTTTCATCAATTTTCATAGAAATTATTCCAAGCACATTGAGCAAATCCAACCATCTACTATCTTGGATATCGACTTCTGAGTGAGCCTAGACCTTCTCCCACTCAATTCCACCCATCACACACCTTTCCTAGGCCTTCCATCACCTCCAAATCCTCACATTTTGCTCTCCTTTGTATCCTGTAGGTTTACAAGGGATCCTGTAGGTTTCTAGTACATCCTGTAGGTTTTCCTGAAATTGTCTTTTTTAAGGCCGAATTGATGGAAAACCTATAGGAAGTCACCAAAAGCCTCCCAGGGGTCATCCACACCATCCAACCATCTCATAACCCTCCCATCCATCCTCAAACATCCTTAATTCACCTACCACATCCACAAAATCAATTAGTTTGCATAATTGATTTTGCATAAAAAGACAAAAAACAAAAACAAATTTAGTTCAGTGTCTTTACTTGCACATTAGTGATGTTTGATGCTTCTTACTTCTATGGCTTATATAGTAGCATTTCTTTCATTTTGATTTAGCATTTCTTTCAAGCATAGTTTCTTAGTAGTTAATTAGGAAACGGTGTGATTTAGCATTACATGTCAACCTTCTCCATTATTGCAGTAGACTAACTCTCTCTTAGAGTAGATTTACCTTTCTTCCATCAAAGAATCAAGCTTCTTTTGACTCCATAGAAATCTGGCTTGGAACCCCAGTGGTCTCTCACCAGCTAAACAGTGACAATAGGCAGAACCATCACTTTTACTTGTGTATACAACACTGTCACCTCCAAGTTTGTACGAACCCCGGGTTGATAAAGTAAAGCTGGTAGCCCAGGAGTTGCAGCATCCTTTCTGCAATACTTGTGCTCATCAGTTGTTATGCAATTGACAAATCATTATCACATTCAGAATCCAATCTTGTTATGTCATTATTTAAGGGTACGACTCTTGGAATGTCAATTTGATTTTATTACATATGAACACATTCCTCAATAATTTAATACAGTTGCTGACTCATTAGCAAATTATGTATTAGATTGGCATTTGTCTCGTTTATTATAGATACATGCATGAAAGTAAAAATCTTCATGGTTAAAAATTTAAAAAAATATTAAAAAACATTTACATCATAAAGTGTCAATATATATATATGTGTGTGTGTGTGTGTGTGTATGTATATGTATATGTATATGTATATATATGTATGTATGTGTGTGTGTGTGTATCGAATCCCGTCTTTTACATTAAAAATTCCCAAAAATTGGGTGTTTTACGTTAAAAAATGGCTTTACTAAACCTTGCTATGACACTTGTTGGATAAACCATGCTACTGCTAAGAGACTACTACTCATGAAAAATCAAAACCACTCTAGCTAACATCCTAAGAGGAACTAGAAACTGCTCAGGCACACCCACTGTCTATCACTGCATATGGGTAGGGATCTCCCTCATGGGAAGAAGAGGCACACACATGTTGAGACCTTCGAGGTTCCAAAGGACCTCGCTGAGACTCTGCATATCATCTCCCTCTTTGGAGGCTTCCGCACCCACTCCAACCCCAGGTAGCTGGTCCCTTCACCTTGATTGGTGGGGCATGCTTGCAGGATGCAGTAGTGCCACATCTCTGTCAAGCAAACGCTTCATGTCAGTTCTTTTTCATCCATAAAATAAAAAACATTACATAACATTCAAAAGTTAAAAAAATATTTTTGTTCTCTAAAAAACCTTCTTACCTTGTGGCCCCCACTAAGTGCCAAGTGGCAGCATCAACTCTAGATCTCCCATGAAATCCATGCCTTCATACACATAGTCATCAATCATGAGAATCTAGCCGCTAATCCACTCAAAGAAATAATCTTTGAAAAAGTGGCGAATTGGTCCCCCTCCAGTCTAAGGAATGAAGGAGGCCCATCACCCTTGCCTTGGCTTGTTAGGATCAGATTGACCCAAACTCATCCATGGCCTTAGCACGGTCACTCTCTCAAGAAATAAGGACACAATAAGAGTACCATACCCAAATTCCCTTTGGTTACAAGTCTTACAAGCTATCAGTTCTGCCTTCACTTGGCGAAGAACTCCCTCACACCAGTTGAATATCTGAGGCTGTAAATAGTCAATAGCTAGTAATAGTTGAGCTTTTGTAGCTACATGTGGGCTCTTGGACCCCTCCAAGCACACGATCATCCAAAGAATGGCCCTCATAGGCTAATCCTGATCTGCTCAATGGGGACCCTGTTGCTAACTAAGCCACTGCTAGGCCTACAGTGAGTCTGGACCAACTCAAGGTTGGTTCATGGGTCTATCCTACCCCCAGTCAAGTTGACTCATGCACCTCTTCACGATAAACCTGTAAAAAAATATATTTCATCTCTTTTGATCATGAGCTCATGATCCCTGATCTGGAACACACCTTGGTGTTCATCCCACCGTTGGATAATCCAGCTGAGAATTTCTTCCTGACCCTTCATTAGGTCAAGTCTTGCATACTTCATCAAGATACATCTACATAAAGCAAGTATGCATGCCAGATCATTTATCATTGTAGTTATTCACTCTCGTGAGCTCTTTCTCTCTAAAGACTCATGATGATGGCTCAAAACCTACATAAAACCACCCAAAAAATAGTCAAAATGATGGAGAAATCATTAAAAAATCATGCATTGGAGCCTTAAAATGTGCCCAAACAGCTTAACTATCCCCCTAAGGCCCACAGGGCATGCTAATGCACCCCTACAAGTCATGAAGGGAGTTTAACACTCCTCCAACCCTACGAGGCAGCGTTAGGCACAAAAAATTGTCTAAGGCTTCCCCAAAATCACAATTTTCACTCCAAATGTAGTTGAGAAAGGTAATAGAATGAAATATATGGGTTAAACCATCTACCTGGAATAGACAGCACATCGAATGGTCACCTGGATTGCTCACAATCGCTCGGGGAAGATCTGCTCCTTTTTCACTCTAGAACACTCTCACAGAATTCAAATGGTGAAAATGAAGGCTTCCAAACCTTCTTATAGTCACTCTAGAGGTATGACTCACCTTAGTTAGTCATTGAAATAGAATTTTTTCATTCTTGTGTTGTTTATCATATGCCATTTCGATATGTTGTCAATATTACTTATGCTATGATGAAGAATTTTTTGTGTTGAATTGCAGAAACAACCATGTTCGATTCACTATGAGCGCTTTCTTTTATGGGATATTTTCTTGCTCTTGAACTGAAAAATCCCCAAGTTATCGTTAGCAGGCTCATAAAACTTCTATGACAATGGTATGAGCGCTTTCTATTTTAGGAATTTTTCATGCTCTTAAATTGAAAAATCCGAGAGTTTTTCCCTTCTTCGATCTCGTTAAATCTATGAAGAAGGCATGAGTAGTTATTTTATCTCTTTTTCATTACTCATTAAACTGAAAATGATATATCGAGTGTTCTTCATTTGACTTGTTAAAATTTGATGAAGATCTATTGAGTTTGTCTTCGTGTGACTCATTAAAATTTCACGAAGAATATCAAGTTTACTCTATCCCCTCGTACTCGTAAAAAAATGAGGAAAACATCTATTGAGCATAGGTTTATCACTTTTTCTGGACTTAGTAGACTAAATTACAGAAAAGGAACTATGTCGACAAATTTCTCTATGTCTGTATTTGGAAATTTTTTGGCAGTAGCCGTTCCCTTGAACATGGCGCTCCCTTAGCAAAACCTTCTTTTTGTCAGCCTCTCAAATGAACCTTACCATCCTATGAGTTTAGCCTATATACTCCAATGTTCCCACATCCCTGTATCTTAACACTCTTTGGTGTTCATGAGTCTAAAGTTGCCTAGTTAAACCTATGTGTCATGCCTTCTATTGTTCAAGGGATCCCTTTATCCTCTACTTCATGTCTAAACCATCAATCATATTGATCCGGATTTAAACAGGAACGCAACAAATTACAGAGATAACCATATACACAAAGATGCAGCGGAAATAATACTTCATTTCATTAATGGAAAATACTGAAATATGCTTACAAACAGAAATGGCAATAAACTAGCTAGGGCGATGGTAGCTTATCTCTGAGAAGAGATGTGATGGCTACATGCCTCTGAACTGTGTTACAATGAGGCTCGAAGGCCTATTTATTGTTGAGAAACAATGGACAACCCTTAACATTCCAAAACCTAACCCTAGGAGATGAAACGCCAAACTGTGGGCCCCGTTTGGGTAAATTGGTACATCAACTTCCCGGGGTCGTAACTTTGGCATACGATCTCTGTTTGACGCGTACAATAGCTCGTTAGAAAGATCTATCCGAGCACTACCACTTTGGGAAGGGCAACATCGGTCCATGGACCCATGTTGCCCCCAGATTTCCCAAAAAACGTCGTTTAGGGCCTCAAAACGGCTCCGGAAGTTCAGGACCCGAAAAACTGCTAAAAATAGTAAGTTGTGCTACAATTAAGGAAACTGAAAATGCTGAGAAAGACAATGGTGGGGGTCCAGGTGGACTTGGCAGGTGGCCACCAATATCCACCTGGATCATTCCTCCCCCCTTAGGAAGCAATGGTCCCCATTGCGTTGAGCTCCTCCATGAGATGAGGAAACTTCTGCTGAACTTGTTCCCTGGTGAGCCACTTGCCCTGCTGAAGGAGTTGGCCCGCTTTGACAACTCGATACAGTTGGATATTCTGTTGGCGAGTGTTCTTGATCTGTGTGTCCATGATCCGATCAGTTGCAGCTTGTTCCATGCAATCTGGATTTAATTCTGTGGGTTTGAGCTGTTCTGCAATGTCGGATGTGTCTAACAATGGTGGAAAGTATGGCCGAAGGCGGTCCACATTAAATACTGGGTGCAGGCCAAGGAATGGGGGAATGCTGAGCTCAAATGCATTGTCTCCCATAGCCTTAGTAATGGTGTAAGGACCATATCGGAGTGGTCTCAATTTTCGATAGGCTCCAGTAAGGCGTTCCTTTTGCAAATGCAACCAGACTTTGTCGCCCACCTGAAACTTGTGTGGCACCCGATGTTGATCATGTCGCTGCTTGTACTTGGCATTTGATTTCTCAAGAATGTCATGGACCTGCTGGCGAATATGTTGGATTCGCTCAATGAAGCTGGTGGCCTTATCTGTTTCGGACTGGACATGAGCTGAATTCATGTGAGTAGCTGCAAGTGGCATGGCCACATCAATGGGGCATAATGGCTGGAATCCCAAACCCACCTGAAAAGGGCTATGGCCAGTGGAGCTGTGAAGAGCTCGGTTGTAGCTGTGCTGAATGTAGGGGAGGCTCTCGTCCCATGTGCGTGGATGCTTTGAGTTATACATGCGCAGAATGTGCACAATCATCCTATTGACAACCTCCGTCTGGCCATCAGTTTGAGGATGGAAGGCTGTGGACTTCGTGAGTTTGGTGTCCAGCATTGACCAGAGACTGGACCAAAAGGTGCTGAGGAACCGACTGTCCCGATCTGAGATGATAGACTGTGGGATCCCAAAGTGCACCCACACTCGTTCAAAGAAGAGTTTAGCAGTGGCTTCTGCTGTGATATTCTTCTTGCAGGCCATCATAATGGCCATCTTTGAGAACCTGTCGACGACCACAAAAACACAGTCATTTCCATGCTTAGTGGAAGGAAGGCCTGACATGTAATCCATGGAGATGGATTCCCAAGGTCGACTAGGGGTAGGCAACGGGGTATAGAGGCCTTGCTTCTTAATGGTCGGTTTGGCAATGGCACAGGCAGTACATGATCGGATGTACTTCCCAACATCCTGTCGAAGATTCGGCCAATAGAAATAGTTTTGCAGTACTGCCACTGTTTTCTCGACCCCGAAATGTCCAGCAGCCCGACTGTAGTGTGCTTCCCAAATCATCTTGGCACGCTCGCTTGAAGGAACACAGAGGTGACCGAGGTGGCATAATAGGGCATCCTGGAGGTGAAAATCTGCAACTTGCCGACCCTCCAAGAGTGTCTGGTATGTGTGGCCGAATTCTGGGTCGCTTTTGTAGAGAAGTGGCCAATCAGAAGTCTCGTGCCCGCAAGAGTTGAGCACGGTGGTTAGCGCCATGATCGGTGGTCGACTGAGGCAATCTGCAACATTATTGGTGCTGCCCTTTTTATACTTGATATTCAAGTGAAACTGTTGCAGGTATGTAGACCACTTCTGATGGCGATCATTCTGCAATTTCCCTTGGGTCTGTATGAACTGCAGAGGTCGGTGGTCTGTGTGGATGACCGTTTCCTTCCCCAAAATGTAATGCTTCCATTGTCGACAGGCCTGTACAATGGAATACATCTCTTTATCATAAGTGGGGTACTTCCGGACTGTGTCTGAAAGTGTTTCACTGTGATATGCCACTGGATGTCCATGTTGAGTAAGGACTGCCCCAATAGCATAGTCAGAGGCATCTGTCTCGACCTCAAATGGTTGTTGTAAATCTGGTAACGCGAGCACTGGTGCCGTGCAGAGGCGATCCTTCAACTCCCTGAATGACTTCTGTTGAGATTCAGACCAAAAGAATTTTGCTTTCGCCCCGCCCTTGGTGACTTGACTCAAGGGCCAAGAAATATGAGAAAATCCCAACACAAACCTGCGGTAGAAGTTGGCAAGACCTAGAAAGCTGCGGAGCTCTGTTAGAGTGGTTGGAGAGGGCCAATCCCGAATGACTTGGACCTTGGCTGGATCGACATGCACCCCCTGTTCATCAATGATGTATCCCAGATACTGAACCTCGGTCATGCCAAAAGTGCATTTCTCCAAATTGGCACATAGCTTGTGTTGCCGCAGTGTTTGGAGAACCTGTCGGATGTGGTGGAGGTGCTCTTCCCAACTCTGGCTGAAGATCAGAATGTCATCCAAGTATACTACTACAAAGGAGTTGGTGAATGGCCGCAAGATGTCATCCATTAGCCTCATAAAGGTTGCAGGAGCATTCGTCAATCCGAAAGGCATGACCAACCATTCGAAGAGGCCCTCCTTGGATTTGAAGGCAGTCTTCCACACATCTGAGGGTTCAATTGGTACCTGGTGATATCCTGACTTCAGATCGATCTTGCTGAAATATTTCGCCCCCTTTAGTTGGTCTAGGAGGTCATCAATCCGCGGGATCGGGTACCTATTACGGACAGTGATCTTGTTCAGTGCCCGATAGTCAATACAGAGTCTCCACGTCCCATCCTTCTTCTGTACCAACACTATCGGGCTACCACAGGGCGAAGAACTCGGACGGATGTGACCTTTCTGCAGGAGCTCCTGAATCTGCCTCTTGATTTCATTGTTCTCCAGAACGGAGCGCCGATAAATTGGTCCATTGGGTAGCGGCGCACCTGGGGTCAGATCGATGGAGTGCTTGACTTGACAGTGCAGAGGAACCCCTGCCGGGGAGGTGAAAATGTCTTCGTACTCCTCCACAATCTTGTCCATCTGTAGCTGCCGTGCAGAGGAACCCCGTTTGGAGGCCGTGGCCACTGTCTTCTTCTTCCCTTGAGGGCGTATCATCAGGAAAACAAATTTCCTGGTTTTGGAAATGATCTTACTGCATTGTTTTGCAGTAATCAAAGAGATGGCGGCAGGTGGTGCTACCTCTGGTATCCTGAACAACTTATTTCCCAATGTAATAATAACAGCACGGGGCCTTGATTCATACACAGCATGTCGCTTCCACAAGTATGGTTGTCCTAGTAATACATCACAAACTTCAAGGGGAGCAATGTCACACAATACCTCATCCGTGAAGGGCTTGATGTTGTATGGAAGGCGACACTGCTGGCTCACGCGAAGATCTCGCCCTTGGTGAAGCCACCCAATGGTGTATGGTTGTGGATGTGCTGTGGTCGGTAAGCCCAACCGCTTCACGACCTCTGCCGAAATGAGGTTCTTTTGACTCCCGCTATCAACAATGAACTGTATCGGGGAGCCCTTTACCCACATCTGGGAGTGGAAGAGACGCTCCTCCTCCTCTGGATCTTCGGGTTCATTTTTCTGGATCTTTGCGGTAGCAACAGTGGCGCTGGGATCCGCATCAATGATATGCTTCCCTTTCTCATACCCCTTATCGGGTTCTGACTCAGAGTCGGAACATGCATCTGATTCTGAAACCTTTAGCTCAGCCACCAGTGACTGCTTGGCCCGACACTCACTTGTGTTGTGAGTGGAGCTCTTATGGAACTCGCACCATTTTCCAGTGTCCTTTCTCGGCTTCGCGGCGTTGCTCTTTGCTTGCAGCTTCGGCTGGTTGTCTTGGGCTGTCCCGCCTTGGCTTTGTCCTTTGTTCTGTGGTTTAGGGGCACCTTTCCCCTGCTTTGGATTCGCAGATCCAAAGTCTCGCTTCTTTTGTTTAAACTTCTGCTCGACCTTGACGGCATACCGGTATGCTGCGCCGAGCGAGGGGATGTTTAAGAACTGTATTTCTTCCTGGATGTACTTGTGCAGGCAGCCACGGTATTTGAGTATCAAATGTTGCTCCGAATCCTTGATACCCAACTTTGTGCGAAGGGTATGGAAAAGATTGGTGAACTCCGGCACGTCTTGGTCCCTTCCCTGCCGCAGCGTGGTCCACTTTATGTATTCATCCTCATAGCTTCCGACAGGGTAGTACTGCTCCTTGATGGCATCCCGGAACGAATCCCAGGTGGGTGCGGCTGAAAACAGTGAGCCAGTACTTTCATCCTTCTGCTCGCAGTAGGTTTCCCACCAGTCCTTGACGTGGGGGGCTGCTTTGAGAAGAGCAAAAACAATCTTTTCCCGACTCGAAAATTCATGAACAGAAAAATAACCCTCTAGCAGATTTAACCATTTATCTACGGCATCGGCGTCTATCTGACCCTCGAATATGGGGATTTCAAAATTAACTTGTACCTTAAAGGGTGTGGTGTTTCCAGAGGAGCTACTGGAAGCCGATGCGCCGCTTCTGGGTAGCCGCTGAAGGATCTGCGCAAAGCTGTCCATCATCGCGTTCCGTTGTCGCTCGAGCGCTTCTTCGAGCAAGATTTTGATGGGATCTCCTGCCCCCTCGTCTTTCTTCTCGTCCGCCATGGGAGGCCGTCGGGATTTGCGATGCTGGTCTTGCAAAGGTTCAACCAGTTCAAGCCCTAACTCCTTATATCCCGACCTTGTTGGGGACATGCAAAGAAAAACAGAGAAAAAGCAGACCGCTCTGATACCACTGATCCGGATTTAAACAGGAACGCAACAAATTACAGAGATAACCATATACACAAAGATGCAGCGGAAATAATACTTCATTTCATTAATGGAAAATACTGAAATATGCTTACAAACAGAAATGGCAATAAACTAGCTAGGGCGATGGTAGCTTATCTCTGAGAAGAGATGTGATGGCTACATGCCTCTGAACTGTGTTACAATGAGGCTCGAAGGCCTATTTATTGTTGAGAAACAATGGACAACCCTTAACATTCCAAAACCTAACCCTAGGAGATGAAACGCCAAACTGTGGGCCCCGTTTGGGTAAATTGGTACATCAACTTCCCGGGGTCGTAACTTTGGCATACGATCTCTGTTTGACGCGTACAATAGCTCGTTAGAAAGATCTATCCGAGCACTACCACTTTGGGAAGGGCAACATCGGTCCATGGACCCATGTTGCCCCCAGATTTCCCAAAAAACGTCGTTTAGGGCCTCAAAACGGCTCCGGAAGTTCAGGACCCGAAAAACTGCTAAAAATAGTAAGTTGTGCTACAATTAAGGAAACTGAAAATGCTGAGAAAGACAATGGTGGGGGTCCAGGTGGACTTGGCAGGTGGCCACCAATATCCACCTGGATCACATATACTTCCATCATGACCTCTGTCTATTTGACCCATTGCTCAAAATTTATCTTGAAAAACCATCATTCTTGTCCCATTTCGCATTGATTGATGTAGGACACATTATTGCCTACCTTTCGACAAGTCTCTTCCTATAAACTTCAACACTCTTTCTAGGAAGTAGATCCAGAGACATATTAGTGCCTTGGAACTTGCAAATATTAGTGGCAGTTTACCTGTGTTTGATCAAGGATTTTCATTATTAGCTCCCGGTAGAATGATTCTACAAGTTTTCGATGATAACATCATTATTCACACTCACTAGATTGTACTACGCGTCTTGGAGACCATCATCATTATTGATGGCCATCCTTGCATCTATTAACAGTTTTCATGATTGATTAGTAATCAGAAAATTTCACACATGTTTGACCTCAACGCCTTTATTCACATGTGTCGAAATATGTTGTTGAAATGAAGCAGCGATCAAGACCTTGGGTAGAGGCTTACATCGCTCAACGTTGTTTCCTCTCCCAAGCTACGTGTATTGTTTTTCTGAGACAACTGGTCAAGATGATCCTATTATGACATATTTCCACATTGTGCTTATAGGTGGACATGATCATCATACCTCTTTGTTGAGAAATCACTCTAACATAGCTACTAAGCATGGGAATGCCTGACTTGGGACATAATTTTATATTTTAACATATGTGGTTGAATCAGGTTTCTCGTAGTCCCGAAGCTCTGATCCTCTCTCTCTCTCTTTTCCAACACAGAAATTCTAAAGTATTTCGGCCATCATCTTCATCTCTGATCTCACACTTTAGGGGGCACCTGTTATATAGGAAAATGACTTCCTCATCATATCAGAGGAGAAAGACAGTTTGATTGAAGGATTGACCAAGTTCACAATCCTAATTTCTAGGGTAACACTCCCCAAGAACTAGCAAGAAGAGCTATGATGCTCCCCATGCATGAAACAGGGACGTTAGTCCCTAGGGTAACTCTCTGTGCTTCCTTAGGGGAATCGTTATTCAACTTTTATGAGTTTCTGGAGATCAAAGGAGTGGGTTGACTGAATAATATCCCACTTTTTACTCATATGCCAACCCGAAAAGTAGGAAACATCCATCTTCTACCTATTTGAGCATATTGTTATTTCTAATGAAGTCTAATAGAAAGGGAAGATCAATAAAGCAAGGAAACATCCTAGCTTTTGCCAAAGGGAACTCATGAGAGAGTTGGCAAGGATTAGCCTCTCATTCTATATATTGGAGGCTTGGGGCATTGTGAAAGAGGTCAAAAGGTTGAAGGATTGCCAACTTATTGTCGAAACTTTGTATGAGACATATTGGTTTACTAATAGGTTAAGAAGAGAGAGAGAGAGGAGTTGGAGGATTAAGGGAAGATTGATTCACCAGATGGTTGTAATCATCCTTTCCTATTATTTATATAGACCTTTAGTTGTGTTGTCTACTCTATGGTGTTTATGTTGTGATTCAATTGCATGTTGATGCAATGCCATGGTTTATGAGTAGCTTAGATGCACGTTATTTGATATCCTTATGTATTACTGCTTTGATTATCAAGGTTATATGTTGCAGTATTACTTCTTGTCTTATCTATATGCAGTTGTTGATCTAGGAGCTAGCAGAGAGGTTTTCAGCTCCGCTACATTGGGTTCTCTAGCAAAACTGCATCAACATCTGAGGGAATGTTGTCCCTCCTGCTTTGAATATCATTTCATTAATATGGATATGTACATGTTTCTTTGTGCCAAATGCAGCTAATCTGATCTGTCTACCAAGGATCTCGGGAAGATCCATGAGGGTATTCTAACTACAACCACCCGTGCATTAATCCTTATAGCATGTCAAAATTCATGTCCCCTACGAGTTGGAAGGTGGTGACCATGGCGAGCCACCTAGTTCTAGTGTTCGAGTGTCGGCTATAGTATCCTCGTCTAATTAGGACCAAGGTTGAATGGTTTCAGCTAAATGGACATCGTCTTTCCAAGTGGCGGTTATGGTGTTTCCTTTTTTTCCCAACATGGGCACCTCTCTTTTGGGATTATGGCAACATATGGTGGCATGCCCCAGATGATTTTGGCTTCTCAATGTGTCTTGGTCTCAGCAAGTGATTTTTTTTTGCTCATTGAGGAAATGTTCTTCATGCTCTGCAAATTATGGGAACAATTATTTTGGTTGTACGGATGTCGATGTGGGTAGGCCATGTCTCCTACCTTGTTTATGTTGATCTAGTGGTTACCTTGTAAGCTGAGCTAGGCAGTGTCAATGCAAAAATATGTTGTTTTATTTAGCTATTTGGGTCTCTCCGAGAAAGGTGGAGTTTCCTCAATTGAAATTCCCTTGGCCCTCTTCAGCATTTTTGTGTATCTATTTTTTTAATTGATTAATACAAATCACTAGAATTAAAAAAAAAAACATTATAATCTAATTTATTTTATAATCCATGAGTGTTAAATGAACCACAAATAATAATAATAAAAGTTATATTATCAAACATACTTAGTTAATTAAACTTGTTATTTATAACTATTTATATTTTTTTAATGATAAATATTTTTTAAAATATACTTTAATGATAATATTTTTTAATAAAAATAAATATCATTTTAATCAATATTAATAATTATAGTAAAATATTTAAAATTTTCATAAATTTTATTAATAATATTATTATAATAAATAAAATATCTTCAAAATTATATATATATATATATATATATATGAGTTTAGAGGACATTAGATTTATTTTATATGTTCATAGGAATTATTGTTATTGTCCTCACTCAAATTTAATCCCTCCAATTAGCACATAAGCATTGTTGTAATAAATTTAAATTGTTATTTACAAACCCCCCCCTCCAACACATATATATATATATATATAATGAGATTATTGGTTTTAATTGCAAATATGTGTCCATATCATAGTTGTACATGAGGAGTCACATTATGATTTTCTTCCACCTTCAATGACATCTATAAGCTCCTCAACCAAAATTATCCTCTGAAGAGGAATACAAAGCTACAAATATAATATATAAGAATATGATAAATAATAATAATAATTAATTAAATAATAATTTGTTACCGAAGAGGTATGTCTTAGAGGACATAACCATTCATTAAGGGGCATCTTCCTAGGTATATAAGTAGGTCGTCATCTGTAATCACATCATATATCATATATCATATATCTTGTGCATTCAAAATCTCTTATATAAATATCACTTGTCCTATAATGGATACTTACATATTCAAAATATTTTGAATATTTCGTTGTTTATATGAACTATATTCATTACATTGGTATCCGAGTTGAGGTCTTCGATCCAGACCTTTGGCCATCAATTGTTTGTCTAGTTCATTGCTATTTAATTGAGGTTTTTTAGCCACATATTTTTTCTTTTGGGAAATTCTCTATTGTGCTATCAAGCCTTTGGCCATTAAAAGAATTAAAATAAAGAAATATATATGAGAGGTTATAAAAAAATAAGAAATAGAAAAAATCAAAATATATAAAACCAAGAGTAAATAAGATTATTATAAAATGAAATATTATATCAAAAAATAATTAAGAAAAAATCAAAAATCAAAATTTTTTGCAACTACCCTTGATAACACTTTTCCATGGCCTTCCTACCACCATTCGAGCAACCACCCCTGACAACACTTCATTGTGACCATCCTGCCACCATTTTCACCACCGCCAATCGCAGCTTCACCCTATTCCACCACTGAACCTAAAACAGTGAATTGTCCACATCATTTCTGCCACCAGCCACCACTATATATATATATATATATATAGAGAGAGAGAGAGAGAGAGAGAGAGAGAGAGATTGGCATAGTTTTTGGTCTACCTTGGTTTAAATAATTGTGTACATTCATTCTAAACATAGAGAAAAAAATGATGTTTCCTTATAAGAAGAGGATGATCGTATTCCAGGACATGACAATGAAGTCAGAATTGATAATGCCTTCATCAAAATACTTTAAGTATATTTCGAAATTGATGCTTCAAGGGAATCAAAGAGGTAGAAAGAGATTGAAGAAGTCATCTCTAATAAAAATGAATAAATTTCTTGTTTAAAAGATCATAGGCAGAAACTACTTGCACAAGTCAAGAAATGTAAAGCTACTAAGCATAAGTTAGAACAATAAAATGAAGCTCTTGAGAGGAAACTCAATGGAAGTTTATCATAAACTAGAGAAAAAGGAATAAATGTTAATTCAATCAATATCACAACTCAAGAAGATCACAAACCAGATGAAGTAAAACATATTGAAATGTTGCAGTTGAGATGATGACAATTCCAAATGAAGATTATGTAAACAACTCAATGACATTAGTACCTAAACTAAATCAGGAAATGGCCACACACATGATCAGGGAAAATCAAATCACAAAAACTCATTATCGACATCTGATTCACGAAAACAAACATCTCAATAAGTCTACATATATGTTTCACTCAAAACAAAGACAATTGATTTTATGTTATGAAGAATATTGATGTCTGCACAATCCATTCTTATGATAACAATTTATCCTAGCTATCAAATAATTGCAAACTTTCACATAAGATTGATTTAGGATGGTCAAATCCCTTCTCAGTTTGACAATTTTTTTTATCACTCAGATGATCCTATCATCTTGTATCATCGAAGATGACAACTCGAAGAACTCTGAAAGATAAAGATAGATTACAAGACAAAGAAAAAATTAACACAATTTTTCAACAATAATATTTGAGGACAAATCTTAACAACAATAATAATTAGTTACCGACGAGGCATGTCTTAGAGGACATGATTGTTCATTAAGGGGCACCTGCCTAGGTATATATATTAGCTCGCATTTGTAATCAGATCATTTATCATATCTCTTATACATTCAACATTAAATATTATATAAACATTGTTTGTCCTATAATGGATACTTGCATGTTCTAGATATTTTGAATATTATGTTGCATAGACAAACCCTATTCATTACATACAACTATATTTGGAGGTGAATACCTTCAAAAAGAGCCCCAAAATTAAACAAAACTTACAATACATATAACCTATCTCAAAATTATAATCCGTGTTTGCATCATATTTCCGAAAATCCACGTTGATTAGAAGGCCCCCAAAATTTTTGATATTGAAAATAGGATTCATGATTACTCTACTAAGCAGTGGAGGATGGTTTTAATTAACCATAAACCATCAACTATCTAATCAAAATGCAACCTTGGTTGGCACATTAATCTAGTCCTTGGTTATTGTCCCTTAGAATGTGCTTGAAACTCATCTTTGGGATATCTTTTGATACCTTCTTAATCTAGTTTAGGATGTTATCCATAACTTTGTCTCTAGGGGAAGACGTTTTAACGAAATGTTGGATTATTAAAAGGGAGTCACCAACACAATGATAGAAGATACTTGTAGTGAGAAGAATGTCTTCTGTCTGATTATTTGTCATCTTCCCTAAGCCCCATGAATACTCTAAAATTTTGATTTCTTCAGGGCCATAAAGGACTCCTCCCCCTCATGCCACCATTAAAACAAACATGTATATTAACAAATGTAATGACAAAATAATATTTGAAAATTGATATTTTAGATAAACTTTATATAAAAAGATAAAGTAATTGAAAGTAAAACAAACGAACTAATTTCATCTATAATTTCTTTCTACTTTTTAGTATGGAGGAGATGTGCATTTCTTTCCTTATTTTTATAGAGTTCACCACTGGAATCGAAAAATAATATTAGTATTATAGTTGTGTAACATGTAAATTCTTCATTGAAATACAAAACATTTTCTCAAATTTTTTCTATGTGATTCACGACCCGAAAATTGCTCCAAGTAGATCCATCTATAGGGGTCATTCACTGTTAACTCAAGCAGAACCTAACCATGAGGGTGTCCAAATAATTGAACCTATATCGACTCAAGCAAAGCCTAACCATAAGGGTGTCCAAAAAATTGAACATGTAACCTCTCAGTAACAAAAATACTTTAATAATAAGAAATCGACCAATTAAAATAATCCTCAAAACTGATTTTCTCATCAAATATATTTACATATAATTTATATTTTTTAAATAATATTCAATCACAATATTAAAAAATTTTAATTTGTATAATAAGCAATTTTTTTACACAATATATAAAATTACAATTAAAAACAATTTTAATTTTTTATATTAAAATTAGTTAAAAATAAATTATTTAAAAATTTATTTGTTAATTTCTTTCCAAAAAACCCGAATCATAATAAGATATTTACACATAATTTTATAATTATAAAAAATAAATAAATAAAATTGAAAAGTAAAAGATCTCGACACTAAATATCTATCATTTATAAATTTTGAAAAATCAAAATTAATCTTTGAAAGCCCAACCTTTCAAACTCAGACAACTAGTATCGCACCCAACTATGTTTTTAAAATATAATGTAGGAAAATGAATCTATCTATTTCCCTTTCACATTGAAGAGCTTTTACTGTCTATTCTTTTCCTTTCACATTCAAGAGGTTTAAGTGTCCATTCTACTAAATGTTTGGTGTGATTGATTTTTTTTAATATTTTAATTTACATTTTAGTTAATTTTTTAATACTATAAATCTACATGGGTTTATCTTTTTCCTTATGTTTATTAATACAAGTTAAAATATATAATTATTTTGCCTGCCTTCCAAAGCAATTCCGGCTCTTTGTTGCATTACCGACACGGCCAAGGAAGGAGGGGTAATTATTTTAATATTTTTTTAATATAATAAATTAACAATTAGCTTATTGTTTTTATCATTTTGTCTTTTATCCCAAAGACAAAATGAAAAAACCAATAATTAATATTTTCCCTACAACTCTTAAACGAGGGCCACCTCAACTACAACTCTTAGACGGGGGACCAAATTTGATGACCTGTGCTCACGTTGCATATATGCCTAAATAAAATATTAGTTAATAGTTTTTAACTAATATTAGTTAGGTAATAATCAATTCCTCTCTCTATAAATTACAATTTTTTAAAATTATTTTTGTCCATAGGCAACTCCACCCCATTCAGTATTGTAGGTTCAGGGAAAATATATATGAGCATAAAGTAAAAAAAAACGGTGATGGAAGTAGGTTGGGTCAATGGCGAGATAGGGCTGGTTACTCTATTTACATGAGAAGAAAGGCAAGATAGTGGTTGTTCCTACTTAATGACAAATAACAAGATTCATAAGTTCATAAGAGAACTCTTTTTAAATCTATTATGGTTTGTGGATTTAATCTTCCAAATATGACGCAACAAACAAAAGTCAAGAGGCCCTTTCCACGTAGGCCACGTAAGCCTCAATCGGCCCCTAAGACAAAATTGTTACGTAAGGGCGACGAAGCAAGTGGTGCATAATGATGTGAACATTGATGGGGTGATGAGCTTTTTTTTTTTTTTTTTTTCTTTTTTTCAATTAAAAAAATAGTTTTTTTTTTTAATCTAAACCTAGAGTTTAGTGTGTAATTACGCCATAGACATAACTATTTCAACTTTGGATGTGGGCTTACGGAATTTTTATTTTTTAATAAATGAATAGACAAGATTTCATTTAAAGATAATATTCTTTATCTTATACACAATCAAACGGATACTATGGAAAGTGTTTAAACATACTTTCAGTTTCAAACAAATTAATAATAGATTAAATTTAAATATCATATATTTTGCCACATGTTAAGTGGATTGGAGTCATTAGGCCCATTGGAATTGAACTATTTTGTCTCAGTTTAGTTTCAATAGTTTTTGTTTAGTTACTAGTTTTATGACCGCAATCGATACACTTGAAAGAAGGGCCCCAATATCTCGTAACAAGTGCTCTTCTGATTCTCCATGTAATGTCATTCAGGTTACCACTAACGTTGATAGGAGATTTGCGACCCTATGGGTAATAGATAAGGGAGAAATAGTTGCGACCTTATTGTCCAGAGTTCCCTAAACCCCAGGAGCCCTCTATCTCAATTCCTCACTCTAGGAGCTCAAACAGGGTGAAAGAGATGGATGAGTGTCCTCGATCAGGGATGCCCCTTATCAGAGGGGTCACATCTATTAGTCCAAGCTACTCTCTGAAGACCAAGAACTTCCCTTTCGATAATGCCTTGGTGATAATAGATGCAATTAGCTCATCTGTTTATATATGATGGAGTCTAACAACTCCTCTTTGTACCATGTCTTGAATGAATTGATATCAGATCTCTATGTGCTTGGAGTTGCCATGAAATATGGGATTCTCTACTAGACGAATCCCACTCTTTTTATTGCAATATATTATTGTTGTGTCTAGGACCTTCTCAAATAGCTCTCCAAAGAGCTTCCTCAACCAAACTGCTTCGTAACTAGCCATACTAGTGGCAATATACTCTGCTTGAACTATACTCGATACTACGGACTTCTACTTCCTACTCATCGACGATATCATGGCAGATCCATGACTAAAACAACATTCAATTGTACTCCACTTTTCGATAACATTTCCTACCCAATCAACATCGGTGTATCCATGAAATCGAACATCTCTGGTAGAGTATCTCAGACCAAGTGTGATCGTCCCATGTAAATATCTCAAAATATGTTTGGTAGTGATCCAATGTGCATGGAGAGGCTCGTTCATGGATTGTCTCAACGTGTTCATTGCATAGCATATGTCTAGACAAGGGTTCATAAGCAACATCAAAACCCCAATCAATTATCTATACTCAGATGGATTCACCAAATCATGTCCTAAAACTTCTCCACATAACTTCTCGATGTTCATTTCCATCGGTGTGGGTAGTGACTTGCAATCTGTCATTCCAAATATTTCCAACAGATTCACAACATATTTTCCTTGTGAAAGGACAATATCATCGGGCCTTTGCCACACCTCAAGGCCTAGAAAGTAGTGCATGAGTCCAAGGTCCTTCATCTCAAATTCATAGGCTAGCTCCCTCTTGCACTCGATCATCAGAGGCTCACTTCTTGTCAAGAATAGATCATCAACATATAAAACCAAAATAAATGGCATACATTGGACTACCTTGAAGTAGAGGTTGGTATCGACATTGCTTCTTGTGAATCCCTGCTTCACTAAATAATTGTTTAAGCAGGCATACCATGCTCTGGAGGCTTGCTTCGGACCATACAATGCCTTCTTCAATTTGCAAACATGAGTCTTTCAATCCTCTAATTTGAATCCCTGTGGTTGCTCAACGTACACTTCTTCTTGTAACTTTCCATAGAGGAATGTAGTCTTTACATCCATCTGATAAAGGGTTTGTCCTTGACTTGTAGCAAGGGAAACTATAGAACAAATGGTTGTATATCAAACCATAGGTGTGAATATATCATCATAACCTTCCCTTGTATTTCTTAATGCTACCATCAATTCCATGCTTGATCTTGAATATCCACTTTGAAGTCACCACAGATTTCCCCTTCAGTTTTGGCACAACATCCCATACATATTTCTTCATAATTGATTAACATTCTTCGGCCATAGCGTCTTTCCAAACTTGTTCTTTTACGACTTCTTCGAATGTGGAAGGTTCGCTTGAATCATAGTGATCATGGTTGCAAAATATCCCCTGTACCTACATGGCTTCTTCCTTTCTCTAAACAATATTCGAACGAGAGCTCTTCTTTCATCATCCTGTAATGTGTCTTGAAGCCAAAGTGGCCTCTTCCTAGTGGGAGGATCACATGGAGGAGGATGTAAGGGATACATGGGCTCCATGGGATCATCAACAATATCTGTCTTAGATTCGAGCATGGAAGGACCATCCAAAATATCCATATCATCATTCTTCTCAGGAGGAGGAGGCGGAGGAAGGTCCCTTTCTTTTCCAAGGGTGGCATCTTCATCGAATGTAACATCCCTTCTAATTTCAACCTTCCTTTGACCGGGATTATATATTCTAAATGCTTTAGAATTTTCACAATATCCAACAAATGTACCTTTTCTTCCCGAGGTTTCCAACTTATTTATTTTGTCCTTCGGCACATGATAGTAGGAAGCCAACAATACAAAGATGGCTAACATCAGGCTTGAGACCTATGAACACTTCTTCGAGAGTCTTGTTGTAATGCTTGATGAGGCACCCTGTTTTGAGCATATATAGCGACATTTGTTTCTTCTCCTGAAAGGAACTTCGAAATTTTTTTATCATGAAGCATGGCACGGGAAGCTTCTATAATGGACATGTTCTTTCTTTCAGCCACTCCATTTTTTTTGGGAGTAAAGGGCACAATTGTATCTTTCTTGATTCTTCCTTTTTTGCAAAACTCAGTGAACTCCTTTGATATGTACTTTCCACCTTTGTTGGACCTGAATATTTTGATTTTCTTCCCTATTTGATTTGGGATCAAATATTTGAACTCCTTGAACATTTCGAAGGCTTCATCCTACTCAAATAATATATCTGTGTACTTCTTGAGAAGTCATCAATGAAGGTGATATAGTAGATATGGCCACCAATAGACTGCATGGGCATTGGACCACATATGTCTGAATGAATGAGATGGGGGATGTCAGCTGTCTTGTTATCGCTAGAGTGGATGGTCCCCTTGTCTTCTTTCCACTAGCAAAACCTAGCCATACTCCATCATGATGAGCTTGAACCTTGGGAATCCCTAAGACCAATTCCTCCAATTTTGGAAGAGCATCATAATGTAGATGGGTCAATCTTCGATTCCATAGTTCACTTAGATGATTAGTATCATGGACCAATGCTAAAAGTGGTCTTCTTGTAACCCTGTAGAGTCCTTCATATCTCTATCCTAATGTGAATGCATCTCTCGTAGGTGATTCAACAGGTCAAGTAAGAACCTTTCCCTTGATGAAGGCAACCCTCATCCCTTTGTCTTCGAAAGTGGATATTGATACCAAATTCTTCTTCAACCCTGACACATACATCACATCATGGAGCCAAATATATTGCCCATAATTCAAATGAAATTTTACGAACCCAAAACCTTTAACGGGATGATTGGAGTTGTCTCCAAGAATGATTTTCAAATTTGACTCCCTCTCTACCAAATTAGAGAGAACTTCCTTATAACCATAAAAGTGATGAGTGGCCCCACTATCAACCAACCAACTATCCCACGAATCTGGAGGAGATGAACTAGTAAGGGTAGAAATAATAATGTATTCATATTGTTTGCCAACATTACCTTCATGTTGGGCATGGGAGCCCCCGCAGCATGTTTTTGGGGCTCAGAGCCCAAGTTTTGGTCAAGTATATTGTAAGACTATGCAAATTGCGGGCACGGAGCGTGAAGTCTAGGATGAGTCATAAGGCTGTCCACCCTAAAATATTTTAATTTAATGTAAAGTTGTGTGGGCCTACCCGTGTTCCGCGGACCATGGGATTGTATAAATAGAGCGAGCCTCTAAGTGTAAAAAGAAGAATAGATAGAAATGCAAAGGCATGGTTAGAGCGTAGAGTTGGATCTGAAGTGTACTGGGTCATAGTAGTAGTAGGAGGCTCTGCGGCTGAGTGCGCAGAGGCCTAGTAGAGTCCGCAGCTGAGTGCGCGGACCCCTGCAACTGAGTGTGCAGAGCGAAGTCAGGTCTGTAATTGGGATTGAAAGTTAATAAAGAGAAGTTTACTCTATGCATCTGTTCTCGGATCTGTATTTTGGTGTTATGCATTACTTTTACTCTTTTTATTTACTATGCGCAATTGATAAATACCTGTATGAATGTTTATATATGAAAATATTCTAAGTAATCAGCTAACAAAGCCTAATTAAAGAAGACTTGGGTAAATAACACAGGTCGCGCTGCGTCTAGAACTGTGTGAAGACAGTATCACAGGGTGCGGGGTGCCCGCTGGTGCGCGTAGCACAGTAAGTGCGAAGGTTGGACCACGTTCCAATCACCTCATATCAGACATCCCCAGGGTGCGGAAACCTGGTTCTAACACCCTCCCATACTACTTCGGGTGAGACCTCTGTCCACACTCCGCGGACTATTGCCGAAAGGGCCAGTAGTACCAGGATTTACTTGGTTAAATCACTTCTGAACCTGGGTCAGGCCCCACTAAGCCAACAAATGATTTTGTTGTCGGGACCGAGATCTACATAAGGGATGTCTAATGTCATGCCAGTGGAACCCAACAAAGAAGGAAATTGAAGAGTGGTTGGACAAGAAGATTCACGAGTTCGTGACACAAGAAAACACAACTTCGTAAGTATCTAAGGAAAAGTGGTTGGAGCACTATGTGTATACGGAAATCCACGAGATTTTCTTTGCATCCTTTCCTTCTAAGCTGTATGAGTGGATCGCGAAGTTAGTCGATAGCTAGGGAAGGTGTAGGCTTGACAAACCAATACTGTGGACTCCAAAATTAGTGCACAGACTAGAAGGATCAGAGGACAAGATCACGCGAGCTGTGGACCATTGGCTCGACCAGATAATAGGGGGATTTATTACTAATTTTGCGGCAGACACAACCATGAGCTACAACAAGGCAGAACGACGCTTTCTCAAAGGACCGCGAGGTAAGTATATTAAATCTTTGAATTCTTGGATTAAGATGCTATTGTGTGAAAAAAGGGTAATGCGAATACATTAATGTTTGGGACTACACGGAGCGAAAGGATCTACAAGAGTAGTGAAGAATTAGAAAACAGTCCCTTAATTTCACCCTCGCGAGAGAGCGAGGAAGAGTTCGCTAAGGTCTCTCCGAGAAGCGTGGTCAGTTTGATAAGGCAGTGCATTCCGTGGTTACCACCTCCACCCACACCGCCACCCGCTTCACCTCCCTCACCAGGAAGCCACTTTTCCACGAAGGTTGTGTACAGCCGAGATGTGTTGTTCAGAGAGGTAAAAGATGTTATTCAACATGAAGTCCAACCAAAGGAACCTGAGAAGATAGAGTTTGAGCCAAAGGAGGAAGAATCAGACTCTGCAGCAGAGGAGGAATCAGAAGATGAAGAGCCACAAACTCCGGCTGTGAGAAGATCAGTTCGAGAAAGAAGGCAGCCAGAAAGGTATAGTCCATCTACTTTCAGTTCAAATTTTTCTTTGTCTGTTACTGATAATGATCCTAGAACTGTGAAGGAAGCAGTGGATTCAGAGGATGGAAAACTCTGGAAAGAGGCCATGGTCGATGAAATGGCATCTTTGCACAAAAATGAGGCTTGGGATCTGGTGGAGTTGCCGGCTGGAAGGAAACCCATTGGAAGCAAATGGGTGTTCAAGAAGAAGACAAATGCAGAAGGAAAGGTGGAGAAATACAAAGCTCGGTTGGTAGCAAAAGGTTATTCCCAGGTGCCGGGAATTGATTTTGGTGATATTTTTTCTCCTGTTGCCAAGGTAACTTCTATTAGATTACTTTTATCTGTTGCTGCTGCTTTTGATTTTGAGGTAGAACAGATGGATGTGAAGACAACATTTCTTCACGGGGATTTGGAAGAGGAAATCTACATGAAGCAACCTGAAGGCTTTGCGGTGAAGGGTAAGAAAGAACTGGTATGCAAGTTAAATAAGTCTCTGTATGGGTTAAAACAGTCACCAAGGATGTGGTGTCAGAAATTTGATACATTTATACGGGGACTTGGCTTCACCAGAAGCAAAGCAGATCATTGTGTGTATTTTAAATTAATTGGTGACCGTATTATTTATCTGGTCTTGTATGTGGATGATATGTTGCTGGTTGGAAATGACAAAGAAATTATCCAGGATTTGAAGACCCAATTGTCCTCCAAATTCGACATGAAAGATCTTGGTGCTGCAAACTATATTTTGGGCATGGAAATAAAAAGAGATCGGTCAAAGAGGAAGCTCTGGTTAAACCAGAGGAAGTATGTCGAGACAATACTCCAGAGGTTTAATATGCAGGATAGTAAACCGGTGAAGGTTCCTATTCCTGTAGGTGTGAGGTTATCTGCTGAACAATGTCCCAAGACACAAGAAGAGGAAGAGGACATGTCCCGTGTTCCATATGCAAGTGCAGTGGGTAGCCTGATGTATGCAATGGTCTGTACTAGACCAGACATTGCACATGCAGTGGGAGTATTGAGCAGGTTTATGTCAAAACCTGGGAAGGAGCACTGGACAGCAGTGAAGCGGGTTTTCAGGTATTTGCGTGGCACTAGTGATTATGGTTTGTGCTACCAAGGAAGACCAGGATTGGACAGAGTGTTGGATATTCATGGCTTTGTTGATGCAGACTGGGCTGGAGATCTGGATCAGAGAAGATCTACAAGTGGGTATGTGTTTAACCTATTTGGAGGTGCAGTCAGTTGGACGAGTAAGAAACAATCTGTAGTGGCACTATCAACTACAGAGACAGAATACATGGCAGCCACTCATGCAAGCAAGGAAGCAGTTTGGTTGCAGAGATTGTGTTCAAGTATGGGGTTAGTACAGGGAGCTATAAGAATAGACTGTGACAGCCAAAGTGCAATTTTCTTGGCAAATAACCCTGCTTATCATTCAAAGACAAAGCACATTGATGTTCAGTATCACTTTGTGAGGGATATGATAGAAGACAGAAAGGTGTTGCTGGTAAAGGTGGACACTTTGAAGAATACTGCAGATGCATTGACAAAATTTGTGAGCTCTGAGAAGTTCTCTTGGTGTAGAGAAGCAATGGGAATCTCAGGGCTGAAAAATGACTAAGCTCTCCTGTGGCCCCCTGTGGAAAGAAAACAACAAGTGGGAGATTGTTGGGTTGTGTTATATTCTTTCCACGTAGTTAATAGGGGGTTTGAAGGGCACCCGTAACCCCACTTTATGGGGTCTGGGGCAGCGCCCCGGAAAATTTTGGTTTTGGACCATATGTTAGGTTGGGTGGACCCACCTATGGTTTTGTGCATGATTTTCGCACATGTTTTTTGGACGCGATGGTTTTCGGTCCATGGTATTGGACGCGATGGTTTTCGGTCCATGGTATTGGATGCTTCGGCATGTATAAATATGTATTGTAACATTGAAAGGAACATAATGAAAAATAAAGCTGGTAGTCCTGGTTTTGGGATCCAGGGAAAAATCTCTGTGCATATGTGTTTTATGGGTTATGCTCTCGCATTGTTTATTTTCTTTGTTTAAGAATTCGTATGCAGGTAATTTCTGTACAGGGTTAAAACCTACAAGAAGAAAGAGAGAGATGTGGATACATATAAAAATTAGAAAAAAATCATTACAAAGGAGAAACAATACACAAAACTCACTGTCACAAGAATCCCACAAAAATCGCTGTGAAACTTGGTTTTATTCCTTGCCAATTGCTGATACAAAATGTTCAGTGAGTCCAACACTTCTGCCAAAGTCCAACCTTTACAAATGACAAAGAAAGTACAAGATATAGGCCTCAAACCACCTATGCTAGCCATCAGGGGTCGAATTCATGAGAAAATGGGTGGTTTCAACCATATCTAAACTAGGAATAGGAATATAGGCAGTGGAACAACTTGCCTCTAAAACCATGGAAACTGATTCATTTATTTCAAAACCACGTTTGACTTGATGTATCTACCCTATTAAGTGTTTTACATCCATAATTACATCAAATTACATCACTCACCATGATAATTTCACCAAGAAAGTAAGAAAAAGTCAACTGCAGAGAAAACTAGGCGAAATCTGGAAAAATAGGTAAAACTGGCAAAATTCCTCTTATGCGCGGCGCCACTGATCCTATGCACAACGCTTTTTCAAGGCCACTTTTGGAAGGCTTCCCGAAGTCCAAATCAAGTGCAGGATATCTCATTGTAAATCTTGGTGAGTCTACCTTCCAGAGTAACTTGAATTTCTAGATTTGGAGTCCATTTTCCCCTTCAAAAATGGAATCTCCGAAGACTACTTCACGTGTGGCAAAAAAGTGGCAGAGAGGGCACTTTTTGGGTGTCTTTTGCCCTTTTGGAGACCTAGAACTTGTTCAAAATTCTCAACTATTTCTGAGCATGCATATTTTTTCATGCTAATTCCAAAAATACAAACTTTTTTGCAAATGGATGCCCCCAACAAAAGCCGGCGCTGTGCACTTGCTGAAAAACCCTGTTTTTTGCATTAAAACTTCCAAAAATGACAAAAAAATGCTCCAAATTTCTTGAAATTTGGCATGAGTGATCCTTGTTAGTTGCTTTGTTGGGCCAATGATGCTTCAGCCAAGATCTTGAGCTTAGCTTGCTCTTTTTTGTTCCTCAAAGCTCTTTTTAGCTTAGCTTTTAACCTCTTCACCCTTGTTTTGCAAATTTTGTTCCGGGTTAGGTAGTGATAGGTGATCATGTGAAAGAAACACTGGCAAGGGTAACCTGACCCTTGTCTAGATGAGTAACAAACAACCTTATGATGGAATTTGACCCTCTCCACCATTTCACTAAAATCATAGCAAGAGAGATGTCTAAAACATGATATGGAAAATGGGCAAGCAAGAAATTGTATCAAAATGATAGGCTCCTCCCTAATTAGTTTCTCTCCTTATGAGGTCTTCTGCTGCACATGTTTTTTCATAGAACTGTCACTAAGGGCTTCTTCCTCCCTTTCATAATCAGTGTCACTTTCCATGGGTTTCGGTGACTGTAGCTGCTAGTGAGGAAGGGTTTCTTTTGGGAAATGAGGGGAGTGGATGGTATTATGAATGTGGAATGAGGGGTTTGATAATGAAGTGAATGTAGTGAAGGAATAGGATGTGGGAATTATGGTTTGGGAATAGGGTATAGGGCTAGGGTTTGGTAAATGGGAGTGGGGTTTAGGGAATGAATGTTGATGATGTTAGGGAAAGGGAATGGTATTTGCCAAGCTCAACATGAATGAAGTGAGAAGCAAGAGAAATGACCTTTAAAAACTTGCAAGATAGGACTTAGGAATTAGCTAGGGCTTGTGTTAGCTATTTAGCTAGGGTTTTGCTTAAAGGAAACCAAAAACATCCAGGCACCAAACACAACTTTCTTGAGCAAGGAAGAATGTTTTACTTACTTGGAACAAGATTTAATTTGATTTTTATGAAGTTTGGAGGATTTGCAAGGAGATTTTGGCTTTTGTAACAAGTGCGTAGCACCAGAACAAAATGCAATGGAAAACTCGCAATAAGTGCGCAGTGCCAAGGCCCAGGTGCGTAGTGCCTTTTTTCATACAAGTTTTGGAGGCCTTCCCAATGTCAAAATTGGGTGCATGATAGCTCGCTAGAAATATTATTGAGTCTAATTTCCAAAACATCATGAATTTTCTAATTTGGAGGTCATTTCCCTATCAAAACTCAAATCTCCCAAGACTAGTCAAAATGTGCAAAATGAGGCTGCCTAAATGCAGAGTGCTGTTGCAGTCAAATTTTGAAGGTCTTACTCAACTCCAAATTGAGCTCATTATAGCTCATTGGAAAGATATTTGTGTTTAGTTATCATTTCATTCATCAAGCCAATCAAGCTAGGAGAAATATTGATTTTCCTAAGGTCACTCCAGAGGTGCAGCAACTCTCCTGAGGCAACTATATTTTTGACATTTCTCTAAAACCATGACACCTGTGTAAGAATTGAATGAGATTTTTCTTCCTTGTCCTATTATGGACAAAAGACTCTCTCATTGTTTCCAAATTCATTTTTTCTTGCTCAGAAACATCATTTGAGTAAAACCTATCCCGATGTGTGGAACAAGGGATTTGTCGAAATGAAGTGAAATGAAGGGGATAAGGGGCTTCTAAATTCTTGAGAAAGTTTTGGGTAGTAGAGAGGGATATTAGGAAGCAGAAGAAAGTGGAATTTCAAACGTTGAGTGAGGGGAAGGGGTTAAAAATGGAAAAACATAGGCCTATCCTAGAAAATTGTCAAATTGTAGCAAGAAACTAGAGTTTGTGGGAAAATGAGGAATTTGAGGAATATCAGTGATGGGAAGTGTTTAATAAGGTACATTAACAATAGGGGAAGGTGTATGAACATGAGGATACAATTTTTTTTTGATGATTTGGCCATACAAGAGAAATTACCTTTAAAACCCCAGGAGAGGGAAATGAGTCTTACCCAAGCACAACTGAAACACGAACAAGGTGTAAAATGACCCATTGGAACCTGAAATGATGATGAAAACTCTTTGAATGATGGTAAACTCATCTGAATGGTGACATGGACCGACATTTGGACAACTTTGAAAAAAGTGAAAACAAATCTTAAACCTAATACCTAATGACCAAATTTTACTTGAAGACTCATGAAATGACAAAATTTGACTTTGATACCTTAAAATCATTTTGTAAGAGCATGTTTGATCACTAGTGGAATGTTTCAAATGCTGACACTAACATTAGATCCAATGGGGATGGTAGCTTCTTCAAGGTGCCAGGAACCGCAGATCTTTGGGAGAGAAGACCAGTGCCTTATCCATTGGGCAATATAGAATCAATATCTTGGAAACAAAAACACAAGAATCAAGACTCAAAACTCATAACTGAAATGTCTAAGAGCTGACTAACTCAAAAATGAAACAAGACTCTCAAAAGCTGACACTCGACACTCAGCCGAAACTATCTTGAAAAATATGCTCAAAATAGAGCTTATTCAATAAAACCTACTCTAACTGTTCCATTGATCACTTGATCAAGTGAAATTAAACAACCAATGCAACCAAGTAAGCATTCTGGCTGCTGCTTGCATTCTCCACAAGTTCTTTCTTATGAACAACAAGAGATAACTACTGAAAGGAAACTCCCATGAAAACTTGTGAACATATCCGTTGAATAATATGGATTCTCTATCTAACTCCAAAAATATTGAATAAGGATCTTGAAATTCATGCACACTGGGACTTAGCTCATCCAATGGATTACTTTTCTTCTCCTCATACCATGAATGCAAACTTTCATCTGAGCTTTGTGACGAGACTCCTACTGATAACGACAAAGAAACCAGTTTTCAAATCACGTTTATATCAATACACGTTTCAAGCTCACAAGTAACTAATGGAGAAGGACTTTGATTGTAGACATCATCCAACACATCAGCTATTGGATCATGAAAAACTTGAAAAGATTGCTACAACCCATTTTCTATTGGTTCCGATGAGATTACATGATTTCCTACAGGCTGCTCATTTGAAGATATACTATGCAATTTTCCCTTCAAAAACTGAAATGTTTCAAAATAAAATGGTATGGAATCATCTTGCATCATTTGATCATATGTGCCAGCTTCCAAGTCTTCATTTGCAACTTGACAATCAATGGCATTTGGGGGTTTCAAATCTATATATGAGAAGTCTTGAACAAGGATTTCATTGCCCTCAAGATGGTCAAGATTGAAACTTATCGACAACTGATTTCTGATTGCATGAAAGTTGTCTCTAATGAACTAAAACAAAGCAAAACAAAAAGGCAAAGATCCTTCACTTACTTCAAAGTTTGTTGCACTTTCCTCCTCATTTTTAGCTGATATGCATCGACTGATCACTGTACTCGAGCTGCTAATAGTGAACTTCCTCCTTCCACAAACTAGATGTTGATTTGTCTGCAAGAGTTGCTTTTGTTTGGAGAACATAATCATCATCATACTGATCAAACTGAGGAAAATCATTAGTATAAAACACATCATCAAGCATACATGTCATATCAATAGATCTATCTTTTGTAAGGTGATCTATAAAACAATCATTATCAGGTCTATGACAACTGGGATAAGAAAAAAAAAGTTTTGGATCAGCCACTTGTTCTTCTTCAATCAGCGAGCCATGGTCTTGAACATCATATTCATTCCTTTTGGTGATCTTTTGCATCATCTCTTCCACTGCACTTACCAAAATGTCAAGCTTTACCTCTAAAGATGTCAATTCCTTTAGATTTATGTTCTTCATCTCTTCTTCCTTCAGCTTTGCCCTTCTGATCAGCAAATGAGCCTCTACATCTACTGCACTGTTTTTCATCTCGTCAAGTGTTGCAAGGTTCCTTTCTCTCAGCTGAAACTCCATTTTCGGATCAAAGGCTTCTGAGTAGTGCAAGAGAGTAGATCTAGGAGGAGGCCTTATATTAACCGGCATCGAAAAATAGACTTGGTTAAATTTGGCAGAAAATTGTTGTACTGTCTCCCCTGGTAGTCTTTTCAGCTGGTTATACTCTTCTAGAATCAAGAAAGGGTTCTGTCTGACCACCCACCTGTCAAGGAAAACTTTGACGAACTACTGGTAATCTGAGATGCTCGCATCAGGCAGGGTTTTGAACCAACTCTTGACTTTGCCTTGCAAAGTAAGAGCAAAAAGCCTAATACTGACATCCTCTTCATCAACTTCAAAAAGGTCAAGAAAAGACTCAAAATTCAGTACATGTATTTTAGCAGTGATGTTGTTACAGTCACCATCAAATCTTGGTAGATATAGGTCATGATTTTTAGGGAAAGCATGGGATATAGGAGGTAAATCAGAGGCTTGTATCGATCTAGAATTTTACAAGGTATAGGGGTATGTACAGAAGGTGTAGAATGAGTCTTGGTATCTTTAGGCTCATCAGTTTGAAGTTGGTCATAAAAAATTTCAGAAGAAAGGTCTTGATCAAGCTCAAAGGCATGCAAATCTTTGGTATTCACAATCTTCAAAGGGAAGGAATCAAATGCAGGTCAAGAATATTTTCTCAAATACAATATACTTTGCAAAGCCTTCTTGACATTCTCAGGAAAAGAGAAGAAATGATTTATAACAAAGAACAAAATGTCTTGGATGAAATTCCAACTTGAATACCCGATCTTTCCATATTGTCCTTTCATGTTTCTACTGGTCAGGTTCATCCTCTAGTGGAGTCCTTGGATCTGATGTCGAAATTGATTTAGAGTCACCAGGTGAATGATTTCAGCCTTGCTGTGTCTGATCGTTGTTCACCATCAACAATCAGATCTGAACTTGATTACATTTTGTTGAGGAACATAAAACTACGTTCCCCAGTATCATCGCCACTATGTTAGTGCCTAAATCTACCTCAGGCTGAAGGAAGGCAAGTCTAGGGTAACATCAAACCACGCTTAACCTGGTAGCTAGCCCTACCAGGTTAGGAGAGGGCTCTCTCCTTGTCAATCTCAATTAGAATATGGAAACTAGGGCTTGAGATGACTGAAATGAATGCTGATTTTAGGCTAGGTAAATTAGGTGAGAGGATTTTGTTTAATTTTGATGGTTGGTTGCTGGATCAATTGGAGAAGGTAGCTTAGATCCCGGAAATCAAGTCAGGGATATAATCATGTTCTGTGGGGCAGGGTAGACAAGAGCTTCATGTACAAGCAAAGGATTTGAGATGGTAGAGTAAGACAACTGAGGAGTTGAAGAGGGCATAAGAAGCTATGAATCCTCTTCAAACAGTGAAAACATTGAAAACTAAATGAAATCCAAAGACAAAGCACTGTAAATCTAGTATATTCTGTCTATTCACCTTGATTCACTTAGTTTAGAAGAAAGAGAGAGATGTGGATACATATAAAGAAAAACTCATTACAAAGAAGAAACAATACACAAAACTCAATGTGACAAGAATCCCACAAAAATAGCTGTGAAACCTGGTTTTATTCCTTGCCAACTGCTGATACAAAATGTTCAGTGAGTCCAATGCTTTTGCCAAAGTCCAACCTTTACAAATGACTAAGAAAGTACAAGATATAGGCATCAAACCACCTATGCTAGCCATCAAGGGTCGAATGCATGAGAAAAGGGGTGGTTTCAACCATATCTAAATTAGGAATAGGAATATAGGCAGTGAAATAGCTTGCCTCTAAAACCATGGAAACTGATTCATTTATTTCAAAACCACCTTTGACTTGATGTATCTACCCTATTAAGTGTTTTACATCCATAATTACATCAAATTACATCATTCACCATGATAATTTCACCAAGAAAGTAAGAAAAAATCAACTGCAGAGAAAACTAGGCGAAATCTGGAAAAACAGGCAAAACCGGAAAAATTTCTCCTATGCACAGCGCCATTGATCCTATGCACAACACTTTTTCAAGGCCAATTTTGGAAGGCTTCCCAAAGTCCCAATCAAGTGCAGGATAGCTCATTGGAAAGCATGGTGAGTCTACTTTCTAGAACAACTTGAATTTCTGGATTTGGAGTCTATTTTCCCCTCCAAAAATGGAATCTCCCAAGACTGCTTCCTGTGTGCCAAAAAAGTGGCTGAGAGGGCACTTTTTGGGTTTTTTTGCCCTTTTGGAGACCTAGAACTTGTCCAAAATTCTCAACCATTTCTGAGCATGCATATTTTTTCATGCTGATTCCAAAAATACAAACTTTTTTGCAAATGGATGCCCCCAACAAAAGTGCAACGCCACTTGCTAAAAAAACTTGTTTTTTACATTAAAAATTCCAAAAAAGACAAAAAATGCTCCAAATTTCTTGAAATTTGGCGTGAGTGATCCTTGTTAGGTGCTTTGCTGGGCCAATGATGCTTCAGCCAAGATCTTGAGCTTATCTTGCTCTTTTTGTTCCTCAAATCTCTTTTTAGCTTAGCCTTTAACCTCTTCACCCTTGTTTTGCAAATTTTGTTCCAGGTTAGGTAGTGATAGGTGATCATGTGAAAGAAACACTGGAAAGGGTAACCTGACCCTTGTCTAGATGAGTAACAAACAACCTTATGATGGAATTTGACCCTCTCCACCATTTCACTAAAATCATAGCAAGAGAGATGTCTAAAACATGATATGGAAAATGGGCAAGCAATCAATTATCTCACAATGATAGGCTCCTCCCTGATTAGTTTTCCCCCTTATGAGGTCTTCTGCTGCACATGTTTTTCCCTAGAACTGTCACTAAGGGCTTCTTCCTCCCTTTCATAATCAGTGTCACTTTCCATGGGTTTTGGTGATTGTAGCTGCTAGTGAGGAAGGGTTTCTTTTGGGAAATGAGGGGAGTGGATGGTATTATGAATGTGGAATGAGGGGTTTGATAATGAAGTGAATGTAGTGAAGGAATAGGATGTGGGAATTATGGTTTGGGAATAGGGTATAGGGCTAGGGTTTGGTAAATGGGAGTGGGGTTTAGGGAATGAATGTTGATTATGTTAGGGAAAGGGAATGGGATTTGCCAAGCTCAACATGAATGGAGTGAGAAGGAAGAGAAATTACCTTTAAAAACTTGCAAGAGAGGATTTATGAATTAGCTAGGGTTTGTGTTAGCTATTTAGCTAGGGTTTTGCTTAAAGGAAACCAAAAACATCCAAGGCACCAAACACAACTTTCCTGAGCAAGGAAGAATGTTTTACTTACTTGGAACAAGATTTAATTTGATTTTTTAGGAAGTTTGGAGGAGTTTTAAGGCAATTTTGGCTTTTGTAACAGGTGTGCAGCACCAAGAAACAAGTGTGTAGTGCCAAACAAGTGCGCAGCACCAGACCAAAATGCAATGGAAAACCTGCAACAGGTGCGCATCACCAAGGCCCAAGTGCGCAGTGCCTTTTTGCAGACCACTTTTGGAGGCCTTACCAGCGTCCAAATTGGGTGAATGATAGCTAGTTGGAAATATTATTGAGTCTACTTTCCAAAAGATCTTGAACTTTCCAATTTGGAGGTAATTTCCATGTCAAAAGTCAAATATCCAAAGACTGGTCAAAATGTGCAAAATGAGGCTGCCTAAATGCAGAGTGTTGTTGCAGTCAACATTTGAAGGTCTTCCTCAACTCCAAATTGAGCTCATGATAGCTCATTGGAAAGAGATTTGTGTCTAGTTATCATGTAACGCATGAAGCAAGTCATTTGGCCAACCAAGATAGGAGAAATCTTGATTTTACTAAGGTCACGCTAGAGGTGCAGCGACTCTCCTGAGGCAACTATATTTTTGACAATTCTCTAAAACCATGACACCTATGTAAAAAGTGAAGGAGGTTTTTCTTCCTTGGCCTATTATGGACAAAAACCTCTCTCATTGTTTCCAAATTCATTTTTTCTTGCTCAGAAACATCATTTGAGTAAAACCTATCCCGATGTGTGGAGCAAGGGATTTGTCGAAATGAAGTGAAATGAAGGGGATAAGGGGCTTCTAAATTATTGAGAAAGTTTTGGGAAGTAGGGAGGGATGTTAGGAAGCACGAGAAAGTGTAATTTCAAATGTTGAGTGAGGGGAAGGGGTTAAAAATGGAAAAACATAGGCCTAGCCTAGAAAATTGTCAAATTGTAGCAAGAAACTAGGGTTTGTGGGAAAATGAGGAGTTTGAGGGATATCAGTGATGGGGAGTGTTTAATAAGGTACATTAAGGATAGGGGAAGGTGTATGAACATCATGATACAAGTTTTTTTGATGATTTGAACATACAAGAGAAATTACCTTCAAAACCCTAGGAGAGGGAAATGAGTCTTACCCAAGCACAACTGAAACACGAACAAGGTGTAAAATGACACATTGGAACTTGAAATGATGATGAAAACTCTCTGAATGATGGTACACTCATCTGAATGGTGATATGGACTGAAATTTGAAAAAATTTGAAAGAAGTGAAAAAAAATCCTAAACCTAATACCTAATGACCAAATTTTACTTGAAGACTCATTGAAATGACAAAATTTGACTTTGACCCCTTAAAATCATTTTGTAAGAGCATGTTTGATCACTGGTGGAAGGTTTCAAAAGCTGACACTAACACGTCTGACCCCAAGTCCAGAATGACCTGATCCATCTCATAGTCCCCAATTTGTGCAGTCAATCGCATTTCCCGCCCAATGCGCAACACATGCTCGACTAGTGTCTGAACCATCCGACGTTCATCCAATCCTGTGCACCTAGTTATCAACTCTTGCAATCCCTTCACCGCTTTAGTATCCCGTAGGAGCTTCATGCATGTCTTTAAGAAGGTAGTTAGCATAGAAGTCTCTTCGGCTCTGTTTGATCCTTGCTACCCGAAGTAGAAGCTTCCGCGAAGCTCTTCTTAGCTTCCATAAATGTTTCCTTCATGAGCTCCAAATCAAATTCAGGTTGTTTTATGGGGGTCTTACGAACCCATGCATCCTCCTCTGGTTGCTTCCCCTTATCTGCTCCTGTAGTTGTACCACTTCTGAGCATCATATTCACGTTAAGGTCTTCCTCACGCGGTTTCGCCTTCATCATTTGGATATTTTGAGTGGGAGTAGCCAGAAGCACCCATTTTTCCTGCATTTGAGCAATTAGCGTGGGGAAATCGACTGCTTCGTGGTCAAATTGGTAACAGTACGGGTAACAGGCTCTGGTTGGGTTCGTGCACTCACGCGCGTAGTGCCCTGGTCCTCCACAATTATAGCAGATTAATTGTCCCCGTCCGCGTCTGAGTTCCATTCCCCCTCGCCCCCGTCCGCATCCTTGGAATCTGCCCCGCGCTATTGTTGCAGTAGGATCCTGCCTGCGCGACTCCATCTGCATCCTGTAAGCAGGTGTTCGATCCATCAACAACTCATAACTTCAACAGTTTCTTTAATCGTGGCCCATCGTCCTACAAAAGTTGCAAAATAACTACGGGGGGGTGTTTGCCTCAGGTTCTGCAATAGATCACAGTTGTCTGTGGCATGCTTTCCTCCCACCTGACAGATCATGCACTAGAGTGCGGACGCCATGCTTGGCCCTGCTTGTACCTCTGGTCGCGACGGTATTGTTCCCCTCGCTAGTACGTAGTTCGTGAAAAGTGGACAATGATTCTTATCATGACCCTGGCCCTTACATTTGATACACCACACCTCTTCGCGCACTTCTGACCGCAGCGGCTGTCCTTGTTTCAAACTTCGCATCTCTAGACATAGGTTTTGGATTTGCGTGTGGATTTGCTGAACTCCCAACCCCAAATCCTATATTTGGGTTTCGTGCAACCTCATTGTGGTCTCTAATGCTTCGGCTTGGGTTGAGATCTTTGGCTGTGATAGCGTCATCCTCAGATGTGGTGTTAAAGGTGCTACAAACCACGTGTAGTGCTGCGCATCCATCAATGTCATGTTAGCCTCGCAGATTGTGCTTTTCAATCTCTGATCCAGATCCCATGGGATTTCACGAAGTAACATCGTGATCTCCTTCAACCCAATGACCGACTGCATCTCTGATTTTGTCCGACCAAATTCTTTGTTCAATGCGTCCTAGATCGCCGTTATTCCCGCATTTAGATGATCGCTTGAGTAATTTATATACCATGTCAACGCACGGTCCTGCAGTGCGCTAACCATAGTAGCCCTTTTGATGTTATCATCCGTTATTCCTTGGGCTTTTGTTAGGCCCCTATACTACTAGTGATTACCCCATTACTATTGTATTTATACCCCTTATTTATATTGTTGTGCCCCTATTACCCCCATGTTGTTATTTCTGTGCCCCATAGAATCCCTTTATTGTTATTTTTGTGGCTTTATATTATTATTGTTAGGTCGGCTAGATTATATTGTGACTCCTTAGACTCCTATATATAGAAAGGAGGTTTTGTCATTGGTATCATCCAAGAATTGTTCATTTATGTAATGTAAAGGAGGTTGCCCCCTCGAAGAGGCTGAATTCTAAGGCGTGGATCTCTCTTTTCTATCTTTTTGTGAGCTGGTTTCATAACATTTGGTATCAGAGCTTTGGATTCTAGGGTTTTGCTGCTCCAAATAGGTCATCGTGGCATTTTCGCTATAACTTTTTTTCTGTGACGTTTCAGAAGTCGCAAAAAAAACCCATTTGAGAATAAATCGCGCTGAACCTTAGGTCTAAATTTCAGAGCGTTTTGCGCGATATTTGCGGAGATATGATCTGAGGAAGTTGGTCTTTTTGCAGACTCCTGAATTACATTCAAAACAGGTGACCTGGGGAAAATAGCCATAACTTTCTCTCTGAGCATTGGATTGAAATTTCGTAAGAAGGTACAGAAAGAGGACGGACTGTAGTTTCTTGTATACATTTTGCAGATCCATAGGTTGAAAAATTGACACATGGCACTTCATACAAGTTCGCTCTTCGGGAAAGGTCTATAATCAGGTCATCTTGGGAGATTGTGCATAACTCTTTTTTGGGGAATCCAATTTGGATCAAACTGGTGGCATTGGAAAGAGGACACAGAGGGCTACTACAAGTAGCAATTTCAGAACTTAAATATCCTCAAGTACAAAGTTACAGTCGTTTCAAGTTCGAGGTCCTAAAATCAAGAAAAAGCAAGATGAGGAAGTTTGATGGCAAGGATCCGGTAAATTGGATACTTCAGATGGAGCAATATTTTGATCTACATGGTGTACCACTGTTACAAAAGGTATGTATTGAATCTTCATATTTAGAACCAGATCAATTTTTATGGTATAAAGGGCTTTGTTCTCGTAAAAAACTTGTTACGTGGTCAATTCTCACGGAGGAAATGATAACACATTATGAGGATACAAAGAGCAACATCTTCTTTAGAGCAACACCACAACAATTGGAAAGAGTAAAAGGGCTTTGTGACAAATTTGAAAGTAAAATTATGGCAACAAGGAAGTCTACCCCTCACAACTATAAAGATGGACGTGTTGTTCCTCCTAGCCTTCCACAACCTACAAGGGTTACACCACAACAATTGGAAGAAAAAAGAGAAAAAGGGCTTTGTTACAATTGTGATAGCAAATGCACTAAAGGTCATAAGTGTGCTGAGAAGAAATTATTTTACATAGAGTATGAAGAGGAGGAAGAAAAGGATCAAGAAACATCAAAAGAAGAGGATATATGCCAGGACCGAACCCCAGAGAAAGAAGAAATGAATCAGAACATATCTTGTAAACTATTGGCAAGAATGACCACTCCTCAAACTCTCAAGATAGAAGGAAATATCAAGAAGAAAAAGGTGCAAGAAGTGAAAGATCACATCAAGAAAGAAGAAATGAATCCAACCATACCTTGTAATTCACTGGTCGGAATTACCACTCCTCAAACTAGCGAGACAGAAGGACATATCAAGAAGAAAAATGCTCAAGAAGTGAAAGATCGAATCGAGCGTCAAGAAATGAATCCAACCATATCTTGTAAAGGATTGGAAGAAATTAACACTCCTCAAAATCTAAAGATAGAAGGACATATCAAGAAGAAAAAGGTTCAAGCAGTGAAAGATCACATCGAGCATCAACAACAAGTTCTCCAACTTTTAAAGGATAGCGCCACTTCGGTGCAAAATCAAATGAAACAACAGGTAGATCAACATCATAGTGAAAAATGTTTTGATGTAGGCAATTGGGTATTTTCACTGCTACATCTAAAGCAATCTATTTATGAGAAGGAAACATTGGCAATACTACATGCACTTAAAAAATGGCGGCCTTACCGAATGGGAAGACTCTTCAAGGATGAGGATGTGGAAGCATTGTTTTGTGCTATCTCTATTATCCAACCAGATTGGATAAACGAAGCAAGAGATGAATGGAAGAAGGACAAAGAAGTATGGCCACTTATTCAAAACTTACAAAAGATCCCAATTCGAACAATATTGCCAGATATTGAAAAGGAAGGAAAAATCATATTGGAACCTGGAGTAGTCACAGAAACAAGAACCCGACAGCTACGAAATCGATCAATTTCAGAGTATCTCATCAAGTGGAAGAACTTACCTGTTGAAGATTCCACATGGGAGGACAAGAATTTTATACAAAAGCATCAAGAACTACTCAAGCGTTGAGGACAACGCTTTTTGAAGGAGAGGGGCATGTTAGGCCCCTATACTACTAGTGATTACCCCATTACTATTGTATTTATACCCCTTATTTATATTGTTGTGCCCCTATTACCCCCATGTTGTTATTTCTGTGCCCCATAGAATCCCTTTATTGTTATTTTTGTGGCTTTATATTATTATTGTTAGGTCGGCTAGATTATATTGTGACTCCTTAGACTCCTATATATAGAAAGGAGGTTTTGTCATTGGTATCATCCAAGAATTGTTCATTTATGTAATGTAAAGGAGGTTTCCCCCTCGAAGAGGCTGAATTCTAAGGCGTGGATCTCTCTTTTCTATCTTTTTGTGATCTGGTTTCATAACAGCTTCCCATACAGCTTTTACCACAAACTAGAATTGATATGGTTCCTCATTTCCTACACCTTTAAATACCGACAACTTGATCACATTCGCCATTCCAACCCTTGGTGGTGGCGGAGGTGGGGTTGGTGAAGATGAGTTCAATGTAGGTGAAGTGGATGATGGTGTAGATGGTAGCGGTATCGGTGGAATGCGTTGTTTTATCAATCGGACTACGCTCCTTGGAGAGAACCCTACGAGCTCTTCCTTGCTTTCTCGCAAAAGTGAAATTAGGGGACTGGTTTCTAATCCCTTCGTTCCTCTGTAGCCTCTTCTGCTCCGTGTTACCCCAGACATCAATGGATGCGCATAACCAATTTTTCACATAACAACATTTTAATCCAAGTATTCAATGATTTGATGTACTTACCCCGTAGTCCCTGGAGAAAGTGCCTTTCCACTTCGCTGTAACTCATAGTTGTGTATATCCTGAACTCGGTTATAAACCCTCCTACTATTCAATCCAACCAGTGATCTAATGCCCGTGCTATTTTATCTTTGGATGCTTCCAGCCTACGCACCAACTCTGGAGTCCACAAGATGGGCTGATCCAATCTACACCTTCCTTGATTGTCAACTAGCCTCGCGATCCACTCATACAGTTTTGTCGAAAATGACGCAAAAAAGATCTCGTGGATTTTTGTGTATATGTAGCAATCCAACCACCTTTCCTCAGATATCTGTGGATTTCTGTTTTCTTGTACAACGAACTCGTGAAGCTTCTGATCCAGCCAATCTTCAAGCTCTTTCTTTGTAGGGTTCCAGTGTTTCGACATCAGACATCCCTTAGGCAGATCTTGGTCCCAGCAATGGAATGATTTTTTGGCTTATTGGGCCCTGACCCAGGTTCAGAAGAGTTTTTAGCCAAACAAATCCCACATCTACTAGCCCTTTCGGCAATAGTACACGGAGCATGGACTGAGGTCTCACCTATGGTAGCAGGGGAGGGTGCTGGAACCAGGTTTCCGCACCCTTGGGATGTCTTGATGCGGTCTGGAGGGGTTGCACACTGTTTTGTGGCCTCGCGCCACTCTGCTTCCACGTAGATCCGGAACAAGGTGCTTCCTTAATACTTATTATTAATGAGATTGTTCTAGATCAGATCTACTTCTTACAGTCTTGAAGCAAACATTTAATAAAGATAACCAGAGTGCACCCAGAAATGTTATAAGTTTGCATAAGCTCAACACATAAGCATAAGCGCACATATCAAACAGATATATAAACCAGAATTTAACCAGATCCACAATATTTCAGAATCAACTTATCTTTATTCAACTCTTTCACGAATACAACCAGATCTTCCCTGCGCACTCAGCTGCAGGGGTCCTCGCACACAGCTACGGACTCTAGTAGGCCTTTGTGCACACAGCTGTAGAGCCTCTATCTATCCACCAATACCCTTGACTCAGATTTATAGATGCAGAAACTATTGTCCTCACACAACCATAACACCAAGATCCAAGACAAAGACTTCTCAAAAAACTGACTTCTATCCATAGAGCCTTGCTCTATTTATACATTCCCATGGTCCGTGGACCATGGGTAGGCTGACTCACTTCTTATTATTTTACATTATTTTTGGGCAGACAACCCTTTGACTTGACTCATTAAAATTCCCACTCTACGTACTTCACGGAGTCTTTACCATAATTTTTCCCAAAATTTGTGGACTTTTGGTCCCAAAACCGTCACACGGGGCCTCTGCTACCCAACAGTTAGTGGTGCGCATGAAAGACTTATCCGTCATTGCAGGACACTTGTACAAAATGTGGTCAAATGAAATATTCCAACGTTATGTACCTGACTTTGAACGAAGTAGCATTCTCGCGGAGTTTAGTGGAGGAGCTGCAGGAGGACATTATGCAGGGAAAGAAACAATGCAGAAGCTTCTATGTGTTGGGTTGTGGTGGCCAACCCTGCATAAGGATGTGAAAGCATATTATCGAGCATGTGATGCATGTCAAAGGACTGGCAGGCCATTGTGGAGGGATGAACTACCTTTGATGTCGCACATGACGTTACAACCAGTCGAGAAATGGGCGATTGACTTTGTGGGCACGGTACATCATCACCACGACTTGAGTACATACTTTCTTAATGAAACAATCAGCATGTTTACAGAAGAATTTCAGGTGTATCATCAGAAGAGTACGCCTTATCATCTGCGGGCCAATGGGATAGTGGAAGCATTTAATAAGATACTGGAGAACGCATTGATGAAGGTCTACAATTCTTAGAGAAATGACTGGGATGTGCACCTACCCGCGGTGCTATGGGCCTACAAAATGTTGCAAGAAGCTCATTGGGAAAATGCCTTTCAAACTCGTGTATGGTGTAGAAGCTGTGATGCCAATGGAATACATTGTACCTAGTCTGTGCATCGTGGAACTCACAGGAATTGCGAACCACGGAGCCCTGGAAGAGAGGCTCGCCCAACTAGTAGAGCGTGAGGAGGACCGATTTCTAGCTGGATTTCATCAACAAGTTCAAAAGGAGCGTGAAAAGGCATGGTACGATTGGCACATCAAACTGCGCACCTTCAAGGTAAATGATCTGCTCTTGTTATATGATAGTAAATTTGATAAATTTCGAGGGAAATTTCGGATGCACTAGCTAGGGCCATATGTCATTAAGGAGATTACCGATGGTGGAGCAATTCAGCTAGTTAAATTCAATGGAGAACCGTTCCCAGTGAAGGTGAATGGCAGTCAATTGAAGCCATACACCAGTGATCCATCTAGGTGACTATATGATGGAAGCACAGTCTTAGCGTACCAGGCAGCTGAAAGGAGGCACATGACTATAAACTACACTGCCCGGGTTGGAGAGATACATGAGGAGAGAACTGCGTGGAATGAGGGAATGTCACATTGTCCACAACAGCGTGTAGAGAGCTGCGATACTAGGGGAGAAACCGCTCAGAGAAGCCGGAAAGTGACAGTTAAAGTCAATGTTCATGATTTGACACTAAAAAAATGGCCAAATGGAGAGGAGGTGCAGCATTTAAGTTAGAATTTATGGGAAATATCTTCGAAAATCTACTACCAATCTAGCATTAATGAACTGATTTTGGGGGGGACAGTCAGATTTGAATTCAAAATGGCCTATAAATTACATATGGTTGCCCAATGGAAAAAAATTTGCATATTGAGAAATTGTGAGTTGTGCTATGTGATGTGCATAAACTGTGCATTTTTCGAAGAGTTACTTGATTGCCCAATGTTCGATCTATTTCTAGAAAATTTCTACAAAATCATTCGTGATATTATTCTAAGAAAAACAACCATGGACGTTGAAGCAATGACTACTGAGGGAGTTGTTCCAAAGGTCGTTATGGCAGCATAAGGAGCTACCCCGAAGGTTGCGCTTGCAGAGATCCCAGTTGAAGTACCAAAGTCGCCACGGTCACCTAAACCAAGGCCTACCCCTACCAAGGAGGGTCCCAAGAACAAGAAGGGAAAGCAGGTCGCAACACTGTAGCCAGTGCGCGTATCTCCTAGAAAACACCCACAGAAGGATAAGCGCACCACATAGGAAAAGGAAAAGACAATTAACCTGGAGGCGGAAGAAGAAGAGATTGAGGATATCCCAATGGATGATGAGGATGTTGGGGTGGAAATGGAGGATGTTGAAATTGAGGGGTCTAACCCCATCACTAAGTTGCCTGAGTATGTTCCTCCACACAAGGGCAAGACCAAGGTGCCCAAAGACATTGATGAGAGTAACGTCACCCTACACACACCCCTCTTGCCAGACAAAATTGTGTTCAAAGGACCGTTCTTGGGGAGTGTCCCCCTTTTCAAATTAGAAGACTAAGATTTAGCGGACATGGAGCGGTTTCCTCATCTAGCAATAGACCAACTCATGCACGACGTGTGTCACAAAACCACTGGAGTGACCGCATTGGATCCATGGAAATGGCTGAGAGGCGTGGATAAGGAATGACTTCTCGACCTGCTATGGGTGCTGCATTATAACCACACGCCCATCACAATGGTGGTAATCAAGCAGCTGTTATGATTGGTACATGGTGGGTGTTTGCGGCTAAAGGAGCCAATACCCATCACTGATATGCTGATCCATAGGATCACGCGGCTGCCATACATAGGGGAAAATATACCAATGGTGTTTGGCAGGAAGGCTGGTGAGCATGTCCTCGTAGAGGCCATGAAGGAAAAGTTTAAGTTAATAAATAAGTTGTGTGGTTATGCCATTTCAAGCATCTATGACCTTGCAGTCAAAGTGGCAACGAGACTCTTAGCAGGGAAGGTCATGCAGAAGTGTCGTGCAGATGAAGTGTCAGCACCAGTCATAACTTTGGTGGCCTAATGCGCGGAGGGAGTTCAATTTTATTGGGTGTGCTACCTTTGCGATGAGTTCTTCGCAAACTACCGTGAGGCACAGGATATCAGCAAGACATTTAACTATGCATGGCTCTTGTTGTCCATAGTGTTGGTAGCATGGGATCTTCCTGAAGATAGTTAGTTTCCTCCGGTCATGCTAGATCGACTAGAGGCAACGAAGTATTCTTCATTGTAGGCGACTAAGGATCCTTAGAGGATAAAAGACAACAAGATATTTTGGACCTTAATGGAGGTGAACATGCATATGGCCATCAACCGCAAGCTGCGGTTATCGCTTACCAATTTTGACAGATTACAGGAGTACGTGGAATTTAAGGTTGAATTCCACCACATGTCAATACAACCATGAAAGGAACCTGAGCAGAAGTAGCATGAATTTCCCTATTTGGTAGCAGATGACGCGATCGACATGGTCCTTGATAGTTGGCCGATAGAATGGCCCACTGCCTTAAACTTGGCTGCGGGATCGAGCAAGTCCGTTGCACAATGCAAGAAGGAAGAGGCCAAGCTGAAGATGGAATAGCTGGTTGCGAAAAGGAGAAAGGAGGCCAATGAGAATGCTAAGGTAAAGCGCATTGTCGCACATTAGTCGGGTGGGAAGGCAGGCGAAGAGGAGCGCGGCTCTAACGGAGGTCAGAAGTTTCCTTCACCAGAAATAGAGGAAGAAGAGGATGAATAGACGGAACAGGGAGGAGCAGACCCGGAGACAACTCCATTCCGTATCAAGTGCACCAGAGGACCAGAAAAGGTAGGGTCACAGAAGAAGTCCAAGGCTAGCAAGACATCTCTAGATCTGATCACCCTGACAGAGGGGGATCTGAATGATATAGGGGATGTAGTGTAGGATGCCACCGCAAAACTGCTGCAACAATTCAAGCAGTAGCAACAGCAAGTGTTGGGGGCTATTCAAACAGGTATGCAGGAGCTACAGATCCATACGTCATAGACTCAGACAAGCGCGACATTCACTAGTTTTGCCTTTGGCACCTCAGAATCCATAGGGATGCTACACGTAAGGGACCCCCAAGCCACAGTGCTACCAGATGGAGCATTGACAATGACGATTGAAGCTGATAGGTCAATTGTTAGCGTCCTCAAGGTAGTGGGACTTAACTTGGACGCACTCCCTAGCAAAGTGCTTCACCTTCTATAGGATGGTGTGATTGTGGAACTTCGGGCCCGCGAATAGCATGCTTTACAGGTGATCAACGAGAAAAGGGTTAATAACGACCAATTGTTTGTGCAAAGAGACTTCGTTGTTTAGCTTTTGACAAACCTGACAGACAAGAATCAACGAATACTCAAGGTTGTGGATGAGGCATGCCGAACTATCCCAGATATGGCCATTCCCTAGGCTAAGCCAGTAGATGTGCGGGTTCAAAAACTTGTTGTGGGAGTGCGTGACACACGCACAAAGTTAGAAAAGGTTCAGCTAGAGTTGAACCGTAAAATTGCATAATTGTAGTTGAAGACCCAACCTTCGACTCTGCCAGAAGTCAGGGAGCAGCATACAACTGTCGTGACAGATGCAATCATAGTAGTAGCGAGTCCAGTGATGGGCTGCACGAGCCTTTTTCAGTAGTCGCTCATGGTACTCACCAGCCTGCAAGAAGACCCCAATGTGCAGAGGCTGGAGACAGAAGCGTGGGAACTATAGTAGTGCTACAACGAGGTTAAAGTGATAGCACGCATTGTCGCCATCATGCAGAGACTAGCTAAGCCACAGGAGGCCAAGGCGTTGAAAGAACAAGTAGACGCAGCTCAACACAAGGAAGTCGTGTTGAAGGCTCGCTTGAAGCCTTGGTTGGATGAGGCCTACATAATCATGACCACCATTGAAGGCAAGTTGGCTAGTCTACAGGAGACTCATCAAAAGCTACAGGCTGATTGCGCAGGGCCAACGACATACCAGTTGGTCAAAGAGATGAAGTAGGCGGGAACACAATGCGTCACCGAAGTAGCTGCTTTCCAAGTCGAGATGGAGGTCTTCACGACAAGATATCCATGCCAGCTGAGTGACTCGAGGGTGAGTCACCATGTTTGTGTTGGGGGACTATTGGGAATATGTCCACTAGGGGTCAATTTTATGGTTACAAACCTAAGTTTTGGGGCAGAAGGCCCGAATTTTGTATAAAGATGTAAAGTATCCACATTTTGTGGTCGCGGAGCACGAAGATATCTAAAGTCAAAATGGGTTCTTCGCCCTTAGTCTAGATAGGTTGTATCGGTTTTGGAGATCCAACCTTGGTCCATGGACCATGGGATTGTATAAAAAGGAGAGTCTTAGAGAGTTTAAGGCAGTTCAGTAGGCATGAGCCATTGATGTAATAGGGTTGGGAGAGCTAAGTGCGAGAATCTTAGCAGAGGAAGAGGCTCTATAGCTAAGTGCGCAGAGACCTAGGGTAGAAGTCCGCAGCTGAGTGCGCAGACCCTTGTAGTTGTGTGCACAGGGCGGTTAGAGTCTGTATTGAAAATCTGAATCATCAATAAAGAGAAGTGTTCTGAACTTATTGTGTACTTTCCATCTATGTAAGTTTTATTTTACTATTGTTATAAATGTTACGATTATGCTATGTTGAATGTTGAGTTTCAGATATAATGTTAAGTTGATGTGCGAAAATATATGTTTTCCCCTGTTACATGAACGCAAGTAATAATATATGTTTACGCAAGGATAATATTAATTGTATGGTAAAGTTGGCTAATACCTAAGATAATTTGGGAAATAAGTCAGTAACCAAGTTACAAAGGCACATAAGTGCTTGAATCATTGTCTAGGGTTGCGTGAAGGACAATCGAATACCTTCGCGGAAGTTCTAAAAGACAGAAGAAGAAGTACATCGATAAGCCCTAAATGCTTATCAATCTGTGCCAAGATAGGAGTAAGGGTATAATATTGACATCAAGACTATCTCAAGGTGTGCAAACTTGGTTCCTGCATCGCCCCATACTGCTTCGGGTGATACTTCAGTCTATGCTCTGCAGATTGCTGCTGAAAGGGTCAGTAGTGTAGGGATTTGCTTGGCTACTTAATGCTGAACCTGGGTCAGGGCCCATCAAGCGAACATTTCCCCAAGGGCATGTGAAGGTAGTTTTATCTTTATGCTCAGGAGCTATTTAGATTTGGTTGTACCCACTAAATCTGTGTAGAAAGGAGAAGAACTTATTTACGGCTAATGTATCAAGGACCTAGTCAAAAAAAGGGAAGGGAAAATGATCCTCTTGAGTTCCTTTATTTGATTACCTGTAATCAACACAAATCCACCAATTTCCATTCTTTTTCGGAACAATGACTAGTGGGGATACCCATTGACTATTCGAGATTGGGTAAGTAAATCCCACATCCAATAGTTTCTGTGTTTCATCTTTGACAATTGTATTTAAAGAAGTATTCATTCTTCTTTGTTGTTGTCTAACATGTCGACCTTATTCTTTAATGTATATGTATGAGTACGTAAGTCGGCAGGGATTCCTTTTATATCTGTATATTCCCAGGCGAAGTGTTCTTTTGGTTCCCACAGGAATTTTAGTAACCATTTAGACTGGGAAGGTGAAAGGTCATAATTAACGTTCAATGTCTTCCCTGGTTCTATTTCTACATGAATATTGTTAGGGGTACAATTACAGGAACATTTTCAACTTCAGTCTTTGGTTCAATGACTTCTTGAACATTGCAACTCATAACAGATTCTAATAGCTAGTGGGTTGAATCAGAAACAGAGTTGGGGCTGCTGATAAAAGTACTAATGGAATCACCTTTTGTTTCATCCTTAAAACATAGTGCCTCACCAATAGTAATAATTGGTCTAATTTATTCATTTTCAGGTTCGAGCCCTTTTGCAGGTAGAGGTTTTTGTGTTAAGGTAAATCTCGGTTTATCTGATGAACTCATTTCTACAAGGGGATAAAGGATAAGATTCTTTGTAACTTCCCCATTGGATATTACCATATTTCTCGACCGACATCCAATGTAAGCATCTGCAGTTGTAAGCCAAGGTCTTCCTAAAATCAAAAGATGCCCACCAACTAGGGATTGGGTATGTAATACCAAAATATCAACATTGTACTCCCATGAGTCTACTGAAATAGTTATATCTTGCAACTTCCCTATCGTTCTTATAATAGACCGATCTACCAATTCTAGGATGGTGGGAGTTAGTTTAAGGTTTTGCAGGCCCAAGGTAATCAGAGTTGAAAACATTATCACATTAATTGCTGCCCCCAAGTCTACCAGCACATTTAGGAGATCAACCCCATTAATTTGTACTATAAGTACTGGGTTCCCTGGATCTCCGCCCCTAATAGTTATAGACTTTCCAAACATTATTTCTTATAGTTTTCCCATAGCATGAATAGTGAGTGGATCCTTTGGTTTTCTTCCAAGTTTCCTAGAGAAACATTATTTGATTATTTTTGCATAAATCAACATGTCCTTCATAGCCTGAAGTAACAAGATTTTGAAAAATAAATTTTGTAATTCCCCTAAAAAGTCAAATTCAAGATGAGGACTATGTTTGCTCAAGGATAGACTCTCAGGATAAGGTGGACTAGTCTGACATCCTATAGTAACAATTGTTTGAGAAGGGGGTTGTTGTTCCATAGGAATTTGTGTTGACTCATCACCAATTGTTCCAAAAGAATTCCTAGGTTCTGGTTCTGAGACTTCATCATCAATATGTTCAACAATTGTTGGCTACTTGGGGCATGACCCAGGTTCAAAAGTGAGTTTAGCCAAGCAAATCCCAGTACTACTGGCCCTTTCGGCAACAGTCCGCGGGGCACAGACTGAGGTCTCACCCGAGGTAGTATGGGAGGGTGTTGGAACCAGGTTTCCGCACCCTAGGGATGTCTCGATGTGGGAGATTGGTGCCTGATCCAGCCTTCGCACTCACTGGATTACGTGTACTCAACAGTTTCTAGGGTTTTGTAGAACCACCTTCACGCAACTTTTGCCGTACCATGATTAATATTAATCACTCGTTTCTTCCTTAGGTTTTGGTTCGTTACATACTAAGAAGATTCTCAATTATAAGCATACATATAAGTGTGTGTAGATAATTAAACAGGTACCATCAATAAATAACATTCAATTATAGATCCATAAACCAAATGCACAGTATATCAACCCAACTGATCTTTATTAATAATGTCTTCAACGCTTGATCCAATATAGACTCAACTCTTTTCTGCACACTCAGCTGCAGGGGTCCGTGCACTCAGCTGTGGTCTCTACTAGGCCTCTGCGCACTCAGCTATAAAGCCTCTACCCTACTACTACGACCCAATACCTTTAGATCTACTTCTACTCTCTAATCAGATCTCCACATTTCACTATTACATCTCAAAAGAATCAAGACTTAAGACTGACTTTTACACTTAGAGCCTCGCCCTATTTATACAATCCCATGGTCCGCGGACCATGGGTAGGCCGACACACTCTATATTAAATTTACATTATTTTACGTCGGACCTAAAATACCTTGGGGACCTGTGGTTTCGAATTCATTGTAAGTTGTCACCGTGGGTTCAACGCTTTTGTCCGAGGTCTCATCGCATTTTTCCATTAACGTGCTGCCCGTATTGATGTCGATTTCTAATTCTGTGGCTGTCACAGTGGGTTCAATCTTTATGTCAGAGGTCTCATCACATTCTTTCATCAATACGTTGCCCACCGTATGTGACCTTGACCTCTATGATGTAGAATATTCCATCCCAGTAGAACCTACGCTAGTCAATACCATTTCAGAGATGTTTCTGTAGGATTTATGATTGGTGTTTTCTTCCACGGATTTCTTATACGTTGTAGCCAATTTTTTCTTTTTCAGGAATAGCCTTAGAATTGTGCTTGACTACTATATGGTGTGACATAGGAATATTTTTTTTTCTTCGATATAAGTGAATTAAGAAAAGTTTTTTTTCGGGGCGTGGTTCATGGGCACCTTCGGTCACTGGGTTGTGCTACGTCCACGGGAAAAATCTAGGGCTGACGCCCCTCAGCCTATAACAAGACCTGACCCAAAGAGCTTTCGGGAATTGACCCTGTGACCTCCCAAATGGTGAGGCCCCGACTTGACCGATTGAGCTAACTCTTGGGGCTCTTGAATTAAGAAAAGATATCTGTGAAGGTTTAATTTTGGATTTGTTGGGGGTTGTCTAGAAGTTGGGATGAACGCTGGCTTTCATTTCTAGTTTTTCAAATTTTAGGGTTTGTTTGGAGTTCTTTTGTTCCTTAATTTTGAGAGATTTTAGAGCTGCGCATGAGTCTATTCTAGACCACAACGCTGGTTCAATATGGTTAGAGACTAAGGTGTAGATCATAAGCCTTCTTGTTTAATAGGTTTAGTTCTGAGCGTAATTTACTATCTCTGAGCGAAGAAGTGATTAGCTGGCTTTGGTGAGAATGTGATTATTCTTGTAGTTTTTGAGGTTGTGTTTGATGCAGGAAAATGGAGGAATAATAAAGGCGTCTCTACAAAGTTTGAGAAAAGTGAGGCTTGACTTCTTCATTGCAATTTTTACCCTGGATCGTTCTAATGCACGAACTTCTTGTGATTTCTCTCTTCAATAAAGGTTGAAAATTATAGATTTTAGGCTTCTACAATCTGCATTTTGTGTATTGATGTCTTCTGGAGTCATTGCATTCATGTTTTATTGTATCGACGTCTTGAAAAAACCTCTGTGGTTCATTATCAGGATCATATGTGTGAAAAAGTCAGATAATGTTGTGGCAATAAATAGAGGAAAAATTGGGTTGGTAATGTCAGGAGCCGACAGGTTTGATATTCTTAAGAAACCAACCTCTGTGGTTCATTATCAGGATCATATGTGTGAAAAAGTCAGATAATGTTGTGGCAATAAATAGAGGAAAAATTGGGTTGGTAATATAAGGAGCCAACAAGTTTGATATTCTTAAGAAATAAATTTACTTTTTATATATATTAATTATAATTAATCAAATACCATGTAATATTATAATATTAATATGCTATTAATTAAAAGTTTTAGTATTAGTTATTTTTTGTAACATTAATTAATACCTAATGTTATTATTCTAATATGATTTTATGTGACATTATAGTATTATAATAGAAACAACATGACAACAACACTACTTTTGAAAACAATGAATTCAATTTTATAATATATTTTCATTTATATTTAAATTAAGTGTAATAAAATAAAAGTCCTAAATATAAAGGAATATAATATAACTAATAATAAAATAGAACAAGGCCACATAGTTAGCTGCCTTGTCGCTTAGTTTAGTTACTAATTTGTTTTGTATTATTATGATGTAATTAGTTTTAGTTAAATGTAATAATTATTAAAAAAATGGTCAAAGTAGTGTTGTTGTCATGTTGTTTCTTTTCCAAGATGTTATATAACAATTTCACTTTTTCTTTTAATGTGCCATTTATTGAGTCAATTGGTTCAAGAATTTTTAATGTGAGCCTTTTCTCTTTTTATAACTTTTGTATGGTGGTGTTCATGTATTTTTGCCCTACAACTTTGTTTATATAATGTTTTATTTAAAAATATATATATTTTAATTGTGGATAAAACATCCATTTAATAATAATCATGACTTTGGAGGAGTTTCATTAGATTTTTTTCATGTACCACTCGTCATGAACATGTCATCAAAGTCATCATGGTACTATATAGATTTTGTAAATAATAATTGCATTAACTACTAATATATTATTTATTTTTTATTATTATTTTCTATTATAGATATTGTAATCTTTACGATGTACATAATTGGCGAAGATAGAAATATCTATATTTTTTAAGTACTTTTATATATATTATTAAAAACAATAATAAAAAAAAAAATTATTTAACTTATTTATTTATTTTGAATTTCACATTAAAATATGATTTCTAGTTCACTGGTACTAATTACACTAAATAATAGTTTAGTGTAACTTATCTTTTTGCTTGCAGTGAATATATTTTTGAGCTGATAATTTAAATAAACAACGTTTTAGTAAATTTTAAGTAAATTTAAAAAATTGTAAACATCTTTATAATATATCTCAGCTATTCGTTTCTTTAGCACAGAAAAAAAATAAATAGTAATCCGTTTATTTTCAATGTTTCTTTTGTTTTTTTTCTCTTAATTATTTACTGGGATCATAAATTATATATATCTTCATAATATATTTCAAAAATGTATTGAAGTTACCCATTTCTTTATTTAACAATGAGGTAAAAAATAATCAAATTATTTTTTAAAATTAGATTATATTTTAAAATCAAAATATTGAAATCCATATCTAATAAATAACAAACGTGAACCATAATTAAAATTTAATTTAAACTGAAAAACTCCAAAAACTACTTAAAAAACAACTAAATTTTATTAACTTGATCCAAAATCTTGTGAAACCTTCATCATGATTAAACAAGGATAATAACAAACTTTCAAATTTACTGAAATTGATCAGAAATACCATCACCCTACGATTGCTAATTTAAGAAATTACAAAGGGATAATAACAAACGTCCAACAATCCATTTATTCAGTCTAAATAAACTAAAATCACATTGTTGTTTGTCTGTGTGATCTTCTTACATGTGATCCCTGTCCTTGCAATGCATTTAATTTGTAACAATATTCCAAAATTTTATACAGTGATATGGGGTTTAACTGTAAGTTTCGCTGGGTGAAACCCACGAGATAAGGGTTCAAATCTCATTGAGTATATATATGACCTGTTGTGTCTTGGCTAGAAGAGTAGGCGACCCCATAGTGGACGTCTCGGCTCTTGTTGGGACATAAGTTTCCTGCTATTGTGTGGCTTGCAGGCGGTTGCAAGTAAAAAAAAAAATAATACTCCAAAATTTTCGATAGGTGAGAGTTTCATAAACCTCGCAGCTGAAAAAGACAACCAGCCAACTGACTTGATGGTCCTCACCAGCTTCTATTAACAACTAACTAAAAGACCAAGGTGTACAAAGCCACTTGTACATCTGTAGAGAAAAATCCCCGTCTGCGTTATTGAGGGAGGACAACTTCCAGCCTTCAGAGTACAAGAGTATAATGATTACTTAATAAAACTAAGAGCCAAACAACCAATTAGGTTCAAGGCAATTAAAATAATTTATTTTAAAAAAATAAATCAAATTAAATTGTTAATGTTAACTTTAGCAAATATGATTTGATTTTTTAATCAAGATGAAATTACTAATTCAAAATCAATGATATACAGACCGCGTATATCTGCGACCGGGATAATAAAGAGTGAAAAATAATTCAAATAATTCCAACAACTTTATTGAAATATATCATTGGCCGGTATCAACTTAATTATTTTAGTAATACAATAAAAGATATATAGTTATATAGTTGGTGGTTAAGAGTCTAAAACTCAAGTTAATTCACTCCTATAATGCAAGCAAGCTCACACATGTAGAATTTGGTTGTGGTTTATTATTACTTTAATAAATCACTTTTATAATGCAAGCAAGCTCGCTCATGTAGAATTTGGTTGTGGTTTATTATTACTTTAATAAATCACTTTTATAATGCAACCTCGCTCACTCACGTAGAATTTGGTTGTTGTTTATTATTATTTTAATTTATCAATAAAATAAAAAATACATAATTTTATTTTTTAAATTATGTTAAATTTTATAACTATAACATAATGGTACACTGAGGTTTTGGCTTTTGCATGTCCGTGCCATAGTTTAAGGCATATAAGAGCAAAACAGAATTGTGACTGTTCATAACGGGAAACTAGTCTAGTTCAAAAATGAAATTGCAAATATTATCTTGCTACCCACGCAGGGGAAACCAACAATTAAGCATAGTATCTAACTAGTTTTTAAAAAAATCACAAAGAAACCAAATGACAACAAGTTTTCCAAAAAAGCCCCGAAAAAACCAGATAACATAATTCCCGGAACCTGAGACTCGAAGACACGTGGCATGTTGTGTGGCCGGTCAAGTGTCATGCTGGCAAGTCAAGTGTCATGTTGCGGTGACGGGTGTTCCTCAACGATGAAACACCTGTGTGCATCCATGTCGTCTTCTTCCTGCTGCATTGCTCATGTGTCATCTTCCGCTTGATGGTCTTGGTCCTTCTCCTCCACAATTTTCTTGTCCTGAGGAGTGTCCTGCTTCGCCCCTGCGCAGTGTGATCTTCCCTCGACCCTGGCTGGCTCCTCGCTGGTAGGGCGTCCACCTCCGGTAGCTGGCTCCTCGTGGAAGGTAATGGAGATGGTGGCAGTTATGATGGGTTGGTTCAGGGAGCAACAGTAGGTGAACTGGGCTGAGCGGAGGGGTTGCTGTGGACTGGAGGGGATTTCAATGGGTGGAGAGTCAGAATGCGTCGGTTGGAGGCGGAGAGCTCGTGAGCAGCCTCTGCCTCTGCGAGTATTTGGATATTGGCTTGTGGTCAATTGAGCCGAGGGGGAGGAGGCGTCTGAGGCAGGAGACGGTGGAGAGCGAGGTAATCTACCTCTGTGCTCCCTCTTCTGCTTCGCATTTTGTGGCGAATCCTAGGCATTTTGACACCGAGGGGAGGAGAATGTTTGTTGGGAGACGACTCATAGTGATGAGAGGGAGCACCAGGTTCAAAGGTCAGCTCAGAGGAAGGAATATCAACAGACGCGGGGTGAAGAATAAAATTGTAGATCAAGCTCTGTGTAAAATGATTGCCCGGGCCAATTTCAATGCAGCATAGAATGCTGCAATGCCTGCCCGTAGCAATGTGTGAGCTCAGTTCCGCTGTGGCCAGTGGGAAATGGCATTGCAGAGGCAAAGGATTAGAGACAATGGCAGTGGAACTAACATTACCAGAGGTCGCCATTAAGCCGATCCGAGGCGGGTAGATGCAGTTGGATTGATTACACTGCCAACTTAATTGCCATTTATGATCGTTGTTAAGTCGTTTTATGGTTTGGTGGTCGGGACTACGAAGGGCCATGTGGCCAGGCCACTTGTCGTCCCATTCTGCCACCAGCACATTAATCTTGACGTACACCCGCATCCGAAAAATAAAAAAATATATAATTACGTTGGTTATTTAAATTAAATAGCTGGGAAATATTGATAGACATCAATTTTTTATAAGTTTTAAAACATTTATTTTATAATACAATTCTCATTATCATAATTTTAAAAAATCATAAAAATTAAAAAAATTATAACTATATTATTATTATTACAAGATATATATATATATATATATATATATATCAAAAAAATTCTAATAATGGAGATTCACCTCAATTTATCAGGAGATTTTTAAATTGTAAATAGACTATATTATATTACCATGTGGCAATATTATGACTTATCAATATCGTACGCCCAAAAAACCATAACTCATTTCACGATGAAAAAAGTTTATATAGATTTTCTTTTAATTTAATTTTACAACATTTTTTAATTAAATTGAAATGATTAAAAGACAACTATTTTTAACTCAAATCTCAATTTTTTATTTAGACCGTTGATAAAAATATTTCTTAAAGGTTAACGCCTTACTATTTATCTATTAATTATGAATAATTAAATTAAAATTTTAAAATTTTTATTTCAAATAAACACAGAGGATAAACCAAAAAAAAAAGACAAAAAACAAAACAAAACCTATAACCTTATTTATCATTTGTTTATATCAATTCAATTTTCCAACAAAAGATGCATAGTTGATGGCTAAGATTTTAAAACCCAAGTCAATACTAGACAAGGTCATGTGTCTAGTCTAATTAATAGACGAAATTGTCTTTTAAGAGCATTCTTTCTAGTTAATTTTAATCAAAATATGGTTTTGATTTTTAAAAATTTGAGTTTAAGTTATTTAATTGATAGAATTCGAATATAACATAGATTTTTGAGGAGTTGAATACATTTATGCATTCAAAAATATATTTTAAACAACAAAAAATCACAATCTTATTTGAAATTATATAAGCAAATTCTAATAAAAAAATTATTTCGTCAATAAATTAGATTAAGCTCAAACTCACCTTTGTTACTTTCTACCCATTCAATCTTTCAATAATAATAAAAAAAAACCAATTATATAATCAAAACGAGAAATCTAAATAATTCCATTATTACAATACAACTTCACGTGTTCACTCTCAAGGAAAGGAAAGACATCTATAACCATAGATATAAAAATACAGGGAAAAAATTCAAGGAAATCCAACGAACTACTTTAATGAAAATTATATTATACAGGGTTAAGTAAATAAAATAAAAATAATATTAATTTTTTTTTAAATAAAATTAATTAATTTTTATAATATATTTTAATTATTTATAAAGTATGAAGATTATATTATACAGGGTTAAGTAAATAAAATAAAAATAATATTAAAATGTTTAAAAATAAAATTAATTTATTTTTATAATATATTTTAATTATTTATAAAGTAAATATAAGAATGGAAAAATCTATAAAGTGTAGATTAGTTGATTTATGTGTGGTTTACTTTCTTTAATGAAAATTAGTTATTATATAAGGTTAAGTAAATAAAATAAAAATAATGTTAAAAAATTTAAAAATAAAATTAATTTATTTTTATAATATATTTTAATTATTTATAAAGTAAATATAAGAATGGAAAAATCTATAAAGTGTAGATTAGTTGATTTATGTGTGGTTTACTTTCTTTAATGAAAATTAATTATTATATAAGGTTAAGTAAATAAAATAAAAATAATGTAAAAAAATTTAAAAATAAAATTAATTTATTTTTATAATATATTTTAATTATTTATAAAATAAATAAATTTATTTTTATAATATATTTTAACTACTTATAAAGTAAATATAAGAAGAGAAAAATCTATAGAGTGTAAATTAGTTAGTTTATGTGTGGTTTACTCTCATCACATTTCAAGTTCAAATTTTATGAGAAATGTTAAAAATGAAAGCCACCTTTAACTTAGACTTAGCCTACTTATATAACAAAAAGAAAAATTCAAACAATCTTAATGAAAAGTAGTTATTTCACTAATAAAAATACAAATATAAATATACAATCAATGCCTAAAAATCTAAAACCCAAATCAATTCACTCATAAATACAACTCATCCATGTGAAACTTATTTATTTTTACCATAAGATTAAAAAAAAAGAGAAAAGTCATAAGAAACTTAATCATTAGTTGATATCAATTCCATCTTTACTAATAAAACCAAAAAAATATGGTAAATGGCTAAAAGTCTAAATCCCAAGTCAATTCACTCATGTGAAACTTGGTTCAAAAATATATAATCAATTGCTTTTGAGTGTAAAACCATGTCAAGTCACTCGTGTACAAGCACTCATAAAGCTCATATATGTGGAAATTGTTTATTTTTACCGTGACATAAAAAACATTCAACAACTTTGTTGAAACTTAATAGTTGATTGGTATCAAATTTAATTGAAAATATGGTAAATACCTAAAAGTCTAAATCACAAGTCAGTTCACCCATGTGAAACTTAGGTCAAAAATATATAATCAAATGGTTGAGTCTAAAACCAAGTCAAGTCACTCGTGTTCAAGCACTTATAAAACTCATATATGTGGAAATTGTTTATTTTTACTGTGACATAAAAAACATTCAACAACATTGTTGAAACTTAATAGTTACAATGTTGGTACCAAATTTAGTTGAAAATATGGTAAATGGCTAAAAGTCTAAATCACAAGTCAATTCACTCATATGAAACTTAGTTCAAAAATATATAATCAAATGGTTGAGTCTAAAACCAAGTCAAGTCACTCGTGTTCAAGCACTTATAAAACTCATATATGTGGAAATTGTTTATTTTTACGGTGACATAAAAAAAACATTCAACAACATTGTTGAAACTTAATAGTTGGTTGGTATCAAATTTAGTTGAAAATATGGTAAATGGCTAAAAGTCTAAATCAGAAAATTCACTCATGTGAAACTTAATTCAAAAATATATAATCAAATGGTTGAGTCTAAAACCAAGTCAATTCACTGGTGTTCAAGCACTTATAAAACTCATATATGTGGAAATTGTTTATTTTTACCGTGACATAAAAAACATTCAACAACATTGTTGAAACTTAATAGTTGGTTGGTATCAAATTTAGTTGAAAATATGGTAAAAGGCTAAAAGTCTAAATCACAAGTCAATTCACTCATGTGAAACTTAGGTCAAAAATATATAATCAAATGGTTGAGTCTAAAACCAAGTCAAGTCACTCGTGTTCAAGCACTTATAAAACTCATATATGTGGAAATTGTTTATTTTTACCGTGACATAAAAAGACATTCAACAACATTGTTGAAACTTAATAGTTGGTTGTATCAAATTTAATTGAAAATATGGTAAAAGGCTAAAAGTCTAAATCACAAGTCAATTCACTCATGTGAAACTTAGTTCAAAAATATATAATCAAATGGTTGAGTCTAAAACCAAGTCACTCGTGTTCAAGCACTTATAAAACTCATATATGTGGAAATTGTTTATTTTTACCGTGACATAAAAAAGCATTCAACAACATTGTTGAAACTTAATAGTTGGTTGGTATCAAATTTAGTTGAAAATATGATAAAAGGCTAAAAGTCTAAATCACAAGTCAATTCACTCATGTGAAACTTAGTTCAAAAATATATAATAAAGTCAAGTTACTCGTATACAAGCACTTATAAAACTTATATACGTGGAAATTGTTTATTTTACCGTGACATAAAAAAACATTCAACAACTTGATTGAAACTTAGTAGTTAGTTGGTATTAAATTTAGTTTTATTAATAAAATCAAAATTATATAGTTAATAGTCAAAATTCTAGAACTCAAGTCAATTCGCTCGTATGACACGGATATATAATCAAATTCCAGAACTCAAGTCAATTCGCTCGTATGACACGGATATATAATCAAATTTAGAGAGTATAATATAAAATTGCATTTCAGGTGCTGGAAAGAAAATTTGATATCTAAGTTTATAGAATGCAGGAAAAAAAATGTGAAAAAAAAAAAAATATATATATATATATATATATTAATTAAAAATTTGCATTCATATATAGTTAAATGAGAATGTAATATGTTTTAAAGACAATGATGATATATAATCTAAAAAATCACCATACTTTGGCTAAATAGAATTTAACATTTATAAATCTATTTAATCTATTAAAAATGACATTTTCTGAATAAGTAGAGTAATTAATATTTCATATTAACAAAAATGGAATTGTAACATAACAATAAATACAAAATTAAATAAAAAATTACACACAATGTTTGAAAACATTTATGCAATTTAAAAAGTTAAAATATTGTTATAGTAATATCTTATTCACAAAAAGGGAATTCTTTTGTTTGACATAAATTATGAACACGGTAACCTTCATTCTTCTTCCAACATTGACATTTAAAATCTATAATAGTCCAGAGTATTGTTTATGAACTTTGATCACCCCTACATGAGGAAAAATAATATGAAGTGGTCATTATTGTCGCATAAATAGAAATTAGAGCACTTTGTTATATGACCAAAAACTAAAGGTCAAAGAATAAGGATGACACCTTAAGAGAGAAGACAAACTTGCTAGTTGAAGATCTAGCTTGTTTTTTTTGCTTGTTGTTGTTGTTGTTAGCATCTAGAATTTTATTGTCACCATTTAGAGTGAAAAGGCCATGAATTTGTAAATTGGGCAACATATAAATTGTTGTTGTTTTTTTGTTTTTTCATATATACTTCGCAAGACAATTGAGCCAATGCAAGCAGTAGTTTCTTAAGAACTATGTTGCCAGGAAACGTGGGTGCGGGGATGGGGACGGGGACGGCATTTTTGGAAACAGGGTGCGTGGGTTGGTCGGGTAATATAATAATATTAAATTTTAATAATTATATTTTATAAATTATAAATTATAAATTTATAATTAATAATATATATGAAATTTGAATTTGTATATTTTTTCAACTTTAAATTTTAAACAAGAAAACTTTAATGATAATCATTTAAACATGCATATTGTTAATTAATATTTCATATATATATAATTAATACTATATATGAAATACATTAAAGTTGAAAAAATATAATTAATAATATATATGAAATTTGAATTTGTATATTTTTCCAAACCCATTCTGATAATGCATAAATGGACATGCTTACCATTTTCATCTGATGGCAGTCTGGCACATACCTTCAGAATAATAGTGAAGATCACCTGGTTTGGATTTATGCCAAACCAAAGAATTCTGCCACAAATTGGAAAGCATCCATGCAACAGTTGTGGTCAGCATATCCTGCTATCATTGAGTTCCACGAAACCGCATACCACGCAAGCATCCTATCAAATACAGTTTTGCAGGTCAAACTTGTTCCCTAACTCTATATTGCCATATTAACATTGCAGGCATCATTGTTTGTCTGATCACACTGCTATAATGTCCATCCTTTTCCATGCTTCCAATTTCTCTTCCTATGCTTATCTTTCATTTTATTTTCCAAATCCAACAGAATTTCAGACCTTTCTCAATTGTTATGTTACCTTTTTGACCCTCAAACACAAGTCCCCAGTATTAGCTACCATAAAAAAGAGTGAAGATATTAACTATTGTTTTATACAGACAAGCATAACATCTATTGCTTGATGCAATTAACTTATTCAATTTAGAGTTGCACCATATTTTCATCCAAAAATGAAACACATGAAATCAGTACAAAGTCAATTATACAGCTTGCTAGCAAGCGTCTTTTGTCAAGCCAACATATGGAATAATACATTACAGCTATAAACTATAATTCTTGTGTGCATCTCTCTATGTCCATTAATGTCTGTTCTCTCTATGTCCATTAATGTCTGTCTATGTGTATGCATCGATTTGTGTGCATACATCTACATCTTATATGTATTTATGTGAGATTTGAATTTCAACACTTCTCATCATGAGCAAAAATAGAACAAGAGTGTCTCTGAAAATGCCTTTACTGCTATTTATAAGTCATTACCTGAAGCTCCAAGGAAACAAAAAGGTCTCTAACTGAAGCCCGATCCCTATTCTGCCCAGACAAGCTCTCTGCAATCATATATCCAAGGAGGTCGACAGTCCACTCACATCTTTTGTTCACTTGAATATCTTGATGTAACTTCAACCTAAAAATTTTGAAAATACCCATGCTACTTCAAACTTGTTGTATGGGCTCTTGTCCTTGAGAAATTCCCTAGGGATATATAGCCTTTGGCATGATACATGAAAACAGTAAACAGTCCTCAAACCTCCACTCCCTTTGTAGAGACACCAACAGAATAATATACACTTCCAGCTAACTTATTTTACTTAAGCCTCAATATAAATCCCAAAAAAACAGAGTTGAGGAAATACTGAAGTGGATTAAATCACTCAGGACGGTTTTCTGCATGGTGACCTCATTTATGAACTTGGCAGAATAGTGGCAATTACGACATATGCACTTCTTGCGCTTTTGATGAGACTTCAGTGGTCTTTACGACTTGTTGAAAAGCACAAACAAAATATAAGCTTCTTCCTCTTGTAAAACAATGCAGATTCCCACCACTCCTATTGCACATCATGTGATGATCACTACCACCTGCTCATGTTTCTTATCATGCAGCATAAAGTGCACATCAGGTACATCCCCTGCTTCCTTCATCAACCCTGTCAGTCACTGCAATTCTGCATAGATCTCCTCTGTTTGTGGGTGTGATCTATCTCCTACAACAAATGTATGCACTTTGTTCTTAACCTCAATCCAACTATATATTATTAATTATATTTTTAATATAGTTTTTTTATGAAGAACCCAAAGAACCCGAAGAACCCAACCTGAAGAACTCGAAGAACCCGAAGAACCCAAGAACCCAAGCACCCGAAGAACCCAAGAACCCGTTAAAGGAAAAGAACCCAATTTTTTTTTTGAAGAACCCGATTCTTCATGGAAGACCTCGGTTCTTCTGGGTTTGTCTGGGAAGAACCCGTACCCGAATCCGGTACTTGGGTGCGGGAACCCGGGATGGGTTTGAAAACCCCACCCCCGGGTGCGGGTACCCGTGCAACACAGCTTAAGAATTGTCCTATTTCTAAGGAAACATCACATGGTGCTATTATTAGGAGTTCTTATAATGCAGTTGATAAAATGTAGAAAGAGAAAAGGGGTTTTATGTTTTGATTTAACACAAAATGTACAATGTGCTGATGAACTTAGCTCAAATGGTGAAATTGGGCAACTACAAAGTGCATCGACAGGCTCAAATGGTTTTGAGTATGCATTTGCAACGATAAGTGTTCCTTGCACCATTTAGAAAAGAAGAAGACTACTCAATAGATGTGTAATGAAAAATAAGTATTTGTAGAATGATAATTAAGTAGATTATTGGGTATGTATTTACCTGGATTTGTCTATCGATTATTTTCTTGAGGTCTTGTTCTATCTCAATATTCAAGTGTGTGATGAATATGGCCTGTGTTGTATGGTATGTTTTTTCCTTGAGGTCTTTTTTTTTGTTATGTTTTTCAAGAGCATAATTGGCATATCTCCATTTTGCAATTATTGTTTCATTTCATTGTGGATAAGTGGAAATTACTTGTAGCTATGGCATAAAGGACCTAAAAAAAATGTAATTGTTGACATTGTATGTAGACGATAAGCTGAAATGCATAAGACTAATGGGTGAGTGGCAGAAGGGTGAGCAGGTTACCAATGCTTTATCATCTTCAAAGCTCCCATCTCTAATTTGTAGTGTATATTGAATTCGAACTTTTTGAGTTGTTGTTACAAGTGATACAACTATTCCTATGGGAAATGTTTCTATGCTTTTTCTCAATTGTTTTATTGTTGCATTGAGAACAAAATTGTATTATGTGCAAATTTTGTTGATTCTATCTACAATGCTTGTATTGTCTAACAATAGAATATGTTCACAGTCACCACAATCATAGTTTGTCTTTGGTACAATCTGGAATTTTTTTATTGCAATTCGTCTTCATGGAAAGATATTTTTGTTGTGTTTTTCAATGAGGTGACTTGGAACAACCATTGTAATTGTCATCAATCATTGTTGATCAAGCAAATCGGCACGTGATATTTGACATGCTTTGTTTTATTTTTCCAAAAATGTGTTGTGAACAACCATGACATCGTCATGGAACAATTTTCGAATTTTGCGGATGTTCAATTCTTTAATTGATATTGGAATGGTTGACAATGCATTTGGGTTGTGGAAATATTGAGCAAATTAGAGTCAATTACAAGGAGACCATGTTGATGTGTATATTGCAGATGTGACATATGAAAATAAGTGATGAGCATAAATTAACTTGCCTTGTTGCTTCATTTTGTATTTTTTCTTTCTTGTTTTGATGTTGAACTTCTTTTCCGCTCAAGGATGCAAGGGATTTGTTGCGTTGCAAATTATAATGGGTTGGAAAATGAAATTAGAAACAATGTATACATGGAAACCAAATTTATAAATGAAAAGAAAAAACCACATAGAAGTAGAAACAAAATTTGTAAATACTTTCCTTTTGTGTTTTTTGTCACTGAAGCTTTGACCCATTTTGGTTCTATAGCAAAAAGGGAATTGCATTAGAGGCTTGTTTCGATATGGATGAAGAATATGATTGTAAAAGAACATTAATAATTAATTGAGATTCAATGGCGACAAAAGAAGGAAAAACTTATTTAACTGAAATATGGAAAGAGTTCAATATGTTTTATTATTCATTTGCATATGCATGGTCCATTATGAGACAAATTATATCATGATCTGACCAATATGTATCTAGCTTGTAGATCTTGTATTTGTGTGTTACATGAGACCATACATGATCAATGTGTGATGTGGGCAGATAGTTATGTATCTAGAAGGAAATGGAGGTTGTAGTTCTGCATATAATTTGTTAAAGTCTTTGTTTTATTGTTACTTTGACACATGTTAACATTGACATATCCTATGATGAGTATTAGTTTACCAATGGATATATTGCATAATGTTATTTCAATTATATTTAGTATATTGGGAAATGTGATATAAGATGTTACATAGACATTCAAAATTATAATTTGCATTCCATGTAGAATGATTTTCCATAAATGCTTCTACATTGTCTTCTTCAGACTTCATATGTTCAACAATTATTATGGTTTCTTTAAAGCATATGAGTAATCCATGTTTTCTATGCCTTAATACACAATTGAAGGTTTTGAATTTTTTCTGCAACATGTCTTGTTTCAAATGTGTCTCTTGTAAACATTAAATGCCAATGTCCATTATATCATAGTCATTGACGACATCATTGATATACATTTCTAGGTTGTGAATGTTTAGAGAGAGAATTGATGTGCATGAATTTGCGTGCAAAGATTTATAATTGTAATCTAGTTTCCGTTTTGCAATTTCTCATAGACGATCCATTTCAGCTGCTATTTTCTACTTAACTTTGAATTTTTGTTTTTGTAGAGGTTTTAACAAGAACAAGGATTGCATGTTCCTAACGCGAGACAAGGTTGTTTACACTAATCCATGAGTCCATATTTCAGTAGGATAAAATGCAAGGTTGTCTAGTGTGAGGCCTTGTGATCTATGTATTGTGCATGCACATGCTAATTGAACAGGAAATTGCTTTCGTATTTTGATATAACCTGTTTTTGTTGATGGTGTTATTTATTTTTCTATTCGCAATATGGGGATCCAATTTGCAAAAATGCCTTTTCTATATAAGTGAGCCAACTTTTTAGCTTGGCGATGCCCTATGTTTGTATCGAAGAACTTGATCCATATGGCATCAATTTCAGTTGTTTTTGTATAGAATTTAATGATTCCATATGCTCCATTAACAAGGCCATCTTGTGAATCATAATTTACAGCATAGATCTCAACTGACATATTTAATTTCACGACTATTTGTGAAGGCAATGTTGTTGTATGTAAATGTGAAGGGAAATCACCATGGTTTTCATCTTCTTGGTCGATTGCATTGATGAAAATTTCGACATTGGGAACAATTGACAACATTCTCTTTTTGTGCAAAGAAATGTCTTTATTTTTGTAAAAAGGATAGGGGAAAGCAGGGTCAATAGGTGCACGACTAACACAATTTTTGTTCAAATATAACAACTCATCCTCTATTTGAGTGTTTTTTCACATTCTATATAATATTGAGATTTATGCTTGTCCATTTGGCACATTGTAATATGAAATTCATAGCATTTTACATTCACTATCCATAATTCATATGGTATTGGTTGTTTGTTGAGAATAGGTTGTTCAAATATAAGAGAATCTTGTATTGGTTATGCTTGATAGAGATCACCGCAAAATATGATGTCAACATTCCCAAAGTATTTTGTCTAGACATGTTTAGTGTTTCTCAATTAATCCTCAATGCACAACAAGAAACAACTTCCTAGTAGGGAAACCTCATCAATGGAAACTAGTCTCAATTCTTGGTAAAGTTTTCTGAGCGCATATAATGTTTCATTGTTAAGTGATATAGGGGAAGACTTGTTGAAAGGCATAACAAGCATAGAATGGATAGTTGTACCACCTTCATTATATGCAGCTTTTCCCATGTATACTAGAATCAACCCCCTTGGTTTCAAAGGATTAATTGAATGGTGTGCATCATAAAGCCATATGAGCTGTAGAAATTCCCACCTGTAGATCACCTGATAATGCAATATACTAAAGAAAAATACTTGATCCACTTCTACAAACAATTATGCAGAAGCTTAATCAAATTGAGAAAGATCAATTGAACACATATAACTCATAAGAAGAAATCAATCACACATAACACAAAAGAAATAACCCGGGGAAAGCCTCAGCCTAAAACCCCAACTCTGTATTATCATACAAGTGGAAATATAGCCCAGATTACAAAAAGAATCAGCTCACAAGCTATCCTACTCTCTCTGCAATCCCTCTGCTGCTCATAGACAGTCAAAGGCCTCTCTCAAACCTTCTCCTCTGCCCTCCAAGCCTCCTATTTCTTTGCACAATTTTCCTTGGGGTCCAATGTTATCACTTATGTGAATTGGCCTCTTCACACACTCACTAACCTCTGATCCAACTGCACAATCCTGAAGGAGATAAATCATTCTCCATGGATGAGCTTCCTTTATAGGAAAATTTCATCCAACTAATAGTACACTGTCCCTCCTCTGATCTCAACTAGGTCTCTATCTGAACTGACATGCATGAGTTATGTATGAGAGAATATTCAGTTATCTGAAGAGCAGCAGTTATATGCAAGCATGCATTAACTAACTAAACTTACATTAATTTAAACAAACTGTTTAAATCAATCTAACTGGACTTGACTCAGTTAACCGAGCCAACTAATTACTACTCAAATTAGAACTCATCCTTATCTCTTTAACTGATGGATAAATCCCTCAATTAATAGAGAAACTATTGCATGAGGATCACATAGACTTCATGTTTGATTTTTCACAACTAATTAACTCATGGTGAATTAATTTATTTATTTTCAAATAGCTGTTAAGTTCAAATTCGAATTTTACTTCCCATTTTTAGTCCAGGGATTGACTAAAATAGGAATCCATCCTAAACTGCTAAAAATAGCAATGCTATTTTTAGCACTTCCATTTTTCATTCCCTGTTGCTAAATCCAGCACTGGTACCCAAACTGCTATTTATAGCAGTGCTATTTTTAGCACTTCTATTTTTAGCATTTCTTATTGCTATTTTCAACACTCCCTTTCAACAATAAAGGCATTCAACTCGAACCCGATCCTATACCTTTGGAATGTTTTGCATGCAACACTTCTACCAAGTGTGGTTGCTCCAGCAACTCTAGAAACAAAGAAAACTCCCCACTGACCTCTCCATTGGGCTAGAAACATACTCTGATGTTGAAGCTCTACCTGCTGCTGACAAGTGATCCCTCTCTAACCTCTGAGATACTGCAACACTCCATGCATCTCACACCGTTGCACACCTCTCTGTGCCATCCTGCACTGGTGCAACACTCCTATGCCTCTCGCATTGTTGTAGCCTGCTAGCTCTACATAGTCCTGGGACTCCTGCACTGTAGCTCTCTCTGCCACTCCATCATAATCTATCTCTACCCACTCAGCCAGTCCTGCTACTCCTCATCAGGGCTCCTGTAGAAAAATCGAATCAAAGAGGTTGGGTACCTCAAGGATCCTGCCCCTATTCCAGCCTTCTTGAGACGATCACTCCATATCACCCCACCTCCTACCTGGAGGTATGAATGCATGTGATCCCTCTACCCACCTAGCTCGAAATTTCCCCCTACTGGAGGTATCTGCATGAGTGGATGCCTCCACTCTGTCTCCTCTCAACTTCCCCAGTTGTGGTTGCTCCACAACCTCCTGAAGCTGCTTCACCAATCGTGGCTCCTCCACAATTGTCTAAGACTTCTTCTGGTGCTGCATGTTGAGAGTTAATGTACTCTCCCTCTCAACCACCAAGTCTCCATCAGTTGCCTTGCTCCTAAAGGCTTTTCATGCATCTTGAACCTCAAGGGCATACAAGTTCTTGACCCGTGAACTAATCTGCTTCACCTGTCTAGTGGTGATGTGTCGAAGGAAAACCTTTCCCTTACTAAAGACTACATCATAGCCTCTATCTTCCAGCATCGTGATTGACACCAAATTTCTCTTCAGTCCTGGTACATACTTGACATCGGTCAAGGTAATGTGAGCTCCATGCTCCCTCTAAAAAATAACCGTGCCTACACTTGAGACACTATCATTTTCACCATTACCCATCGCTATGAGTATCTGGAGATCTTTCTCCTCCAAAGTACTAAACAAACTCTTGTCGTCGATCATGTGGAAAGAAGCTCCACTATCAAGAAACCAACCACTTCCCACCATGGATGAAACCTTGCATGCGAACAACGTGAAATCCAACTCGAACTGTGACGCCAGTGCCTCACCTTCTGATCCTTCCATGGATCCCTTCTTCGATTTCCTCAATGGACAATTTGTAGCAAAATGGCCCACCTCATGACAATGAAAGCATCACACTTTTGATTTGTCAAACTTCTTCCCACCTTGGGAAGAACTGGGTTTGGAAAGAGAATCCTTCTCCTTCCCCTTCTTCGTCTTACTCGCTAAGGCACATTTTTCTTCATCCTCCATGGATGAAGAACCATCTCTGGTGCTTCTTCTTATCTCGTCTTGCATCAAATCCAACCAAAGTCATTCCCAATCTGGCAGTTTCTCTCTTCCATTAACCGAGTCCTGGTAGCTATGCCAACTCTTAGGAAGACCGACGAGCGCAAGAATCACCATGTCATCATCAGCTGTCATGATCCCTACACTTCCAAGCTCATCCCTGCATGTGGTGAGCTTGTTTAGATACGTAGAGATCATGTCGCCCTTTTCACACTTGATCTTCCGAAGCTTGTCTTTCAACGCCAGCTTCCTCTGATCATTGTTATTTTGATATATATCTTTCAATTTTTCCACATTGAAAACAGTGTCTCCTTCCCAGGGAGACTCGAGACTATGTGGTCTCGAACTCCCTCTAGAAGGATTCTCCTTGGTCTAGCCACACATTTCTTCCATTCCGCCAATTGAGTAGCATCAATCGGCTTGGGGACTTCTTGATCAATGAAGTCCTTTAGACTGTTATCCTCTAATACTACTTCCATGCAATCCTTCCAGGCTATATAATTCGAGCTGCCATCAAGGGCATACTCGAGTCTTAAACCACTGAACTCCATAGGTGAAATAGAGATGTGATAAGAACTCGATTTCTATATTCAAGAATCACAAACTTCAAACTTCTCCCTTCTTGTATAATGTTCTTCCTTGATCACCTTTGCTCCGATACCATGTAGAAATTCCCACTTGTAGATCACTTGATAATGGAATAAACTAAAGCAAAATACTTGACCCACTTCTACAAACAATTATGTGAATCTTAATCGAATTGAGCAAGAGAAACTAAACACATATAACTGATAAGAAGAAATCAATCACACATAACACATAAGAAATAACCTAGGGAAAGCCTCAGCCTAAAACCCCAACTTTGTATTATCATACAAGTGGAAATATAGTCTGGATTACAAAAGGAATCAGCTCACAAGCTATCCTGCTCTCTCTGCAATCCCTCTGTTGCTCATAGACAATCAAAGGCCTCTCTCAAACCTTCTCCTCTACCCTCCAAGCCTCCTATTTCTTTGCGCAATTTTCCTTGGGGTCCAGTGTTGTCACTTGTGTGAATTGGCCTCTTCACACACTCACTAACCTCTGATCCAACTGCGCAATCCTAAAGGAGATAAATCCTTCTCCATGGATGAGCTTCCTTTATAGGAAAAATCCATCCAACTGATAGTATATTGTCCCTCCTCTGATCTCAACTGGGTCTCTATCTGAACTAACATGCATGAGTTATGTATGAGAGAATATTCAGTTATCTGAAGAGCAGCAGTTATATGCAAGCATGCATTAACTAATTGAACTTACATTAATTTAAACAAACTGTTTAAATCAATCTAACTGGACTTGACTAAGTTAACTGAGCCAACTAATTACTACTCAAATTAGAACTCATCCTTATCACTTTAACTAATGGATAAATTCCTCAATTAATAGAGAAACTATTGCATGTCCTCACATAGACTTCATGTCTGATTTTTCACAACTAATTAACTCATGGTGAATTAATTCAATTATTTTCAAACAACTATTAAGTTCAAATTCGAATTTTACTTCCCATTTTTAGTCCGGGGATTGACTAAAATAGGAATCCATCCTGAACTGCTAAAAATAGCAATGCTATTTTTAGCACTTCCATTTTTCATTCCCTGTTGCTCAATTCAGCACTGATACCCAAACTGCTATTTATAGCAGTGCTATTTTTAGCACTTCTATTTTTAGCATTTCTTGTTGCTATTTTCAACATGAGCATTTGGAATATTACTTTTGTTGTGAATGCTTTCCCAGTTCAGACTCCTCTACTTAGGAATAGATGGAATGATTTCTCCATGTTCATACATTTTTTCATTGCAATGTATTTGATAATTTCTTGTTGTTCTCTATTGAACATTCCTCTTAATTTGTGATATTATGCATTCACAAGTAGAAACGGGTGCTCTAACAAATGGAATCCAATATTCAATTGTATTATTTTGCATTGTGTTTGGAACATTGCAAATTTATTTCCAAATCAATCTTTTTGCTAAGGTGTTCAACGATTTTCTTTTTTTTCATTGTATCAATTGGATCTATGGAATTGTTTTGGATTCCTTGAATTGCATTTCCCAGATTGCCCCATAGTGGTTTGATGTTATAAGTGAATTTAGATTCTATTTATTTTTATTGTATTTTCATGTGAGATATAAGTGGTTTCCCATGATAGTAAGTTTTTCTTCAATGCATTCTCATTTTTTTCAAATGAAACATATAGCAAAATCTTTTCCCTGTAATAGTTTCCATAGTCAATGTTCTTTTCGTATCCGATGAACTGTATGACCTTTGGTTTCTTTCTTTTTGAAATGGGTGTGCCATTTTTGTTGTACCTTGAGGCCAATTTAGCATAGTATACATGATTTATAGCATTAGGTTGGCCATTGTAATAATCAATCATGGAATTACACATTACATTTTTGGAGTTGTCATCTTCTTGTTGTAGCAAGAACGATGGTTTGAGGATAAATGTGAGTTCATACATTGGTGTTGCTTTTATAAATATGTATTCTCGTGAACTATGATTGAATGGACGAGAAAATGTTATATGCACTTCTTGTTGAGTTGATATTTGTTGGAGATTAAGAAAATCATTTCCCAATGAATGTATCATTTCAATAGCATTTGCTTTTCTCTTTTCATGTTCTCTTTTTATTCTTTTAAATGCACTTTTCATTGATTTGTCAACTTTTGTCATGTAAGATGTGAAATATGATGTGGTTGCATATGCATTAAGGACAAATTGGGAATCACTATTTGCATTCCATAGTTGTTGCATGTTCTTTGCAAAGCTATTGTTCCAAATATGAGAGGGTTTTTGTCCCAATAAAATCGTTGGTTGCTTCACTGTTCTTTTTATTGTTATGATGTAATTAGTTTTAGTTAAATGTAATTCATGCAAAAATTCTTCAAAAGTATTATTGCTATCATATTTTCTAGTTTCCAAGATATCATATAACAATTTAGCTTTCTCATTAATTGTCTCATCTACCAAGCCAATTGGTTCAAGAACTTTCGTGTTTCTCATGGGTGGAATTGGGAAATTGTATTTGCAATGTAAGCTTTTTCTCTTTTTACAACTTTTTGTATGGTGATGTTGATGTATTTTTGCAAGCTCTAGATCAAGGTGATATGCGTTACAAGTCAAATAATTGTTGATGAAGTTTTCAATGTCAGCATTACTATTGGCCCCATATATTGGTGCATTTTCTACCCATAGCAACCCATGTTCATGTTTGCTTCCTCTATTTTGGAATTCATTTATGAAGTAATGATCCACTATCTCTGAAGAATGTTTTATCTTGAGATGTTATGTTCTTCAAGGCATTAATTATATGCCTATAATAACGAGTACATGTTACTACATTTTTCCTTATGAGATAGTCAACGTTACAGTCTTCTATTGTTTCAATATGTTTTATTTTTCTTCTTTTGTCATGCAATCTCATCAATGTGTTGACCAATGGAATCCATCGATATTCAACGTTTGTAAATTTGGAAAAGAAAGTTGGTGGTCCTTGTTGACGTATTATGGAAAATATACTTTTCTTCATTTATTGCAAGAAATCAGGACAAATTCTTATATGTTTGAAATGCATGTAACCAATGTTGCTTTTAAGAATATTTTCTAAGTTTGGTTTGTATTTAACATCTTTTGGTAATAACTTTCTTCCTTTTAATTTCCCTTTTCTAATTGTTATTGAAGTGCATGAAAGTAATTTTCTGTCTTGCAAATTATGGATGCATTAGGACCCTATTTATCCATGTACTAATGTTTCAGTTGGCGTTTCATTTTCTAAATCGCTAGTTGTTTTATTTTTGTCTTCAATGTCGACATTTTCATTTGGAGCATTCAAAGTAGTTTATTATAGGATTTTATCCCAATTTCTATTTATGCTAATGTTTTCATCTCTATAAAGGTGTTGGGAACATAGTTCTTTCAATGCCTTCATGACATTGTGCACACATACTTTTCCTATTTGAAATGCATTTTCATATTCCAATCATCTTTTCAATGCAACAACGATTGTTGGTGTGTCTTGCATAGATTGTGGAAATGTATTTTGAACAATGTTTGTTTGGAAAGGAACATTGATAATGGATTTTGTTAAACCCATTTGTGGTCATTTGTGACCCCATTGTCATATTTGTGCAAATGAAATTCTTAACGCTAAAATATGTTCTTCAAGTTCCGAAAGTGTGGTTACAACTGGAAATGGTTTGTTTCGCCTAATCTTCTCAAGCACAACAAATTGTGGCAATTTTCCAATTTGAAGTGATCTTTTGCAAACTTTGCATATTACTCTTGTACGAAAATTTCTATGGTTGTCAAATAAATTTACATATATTTTTTTCCAATTCTTCTCCAATGCCCTCCATATTCTTTTGAAATTGCAACTATTTACATATTGGCCATTTCTTTTCAAGTGTGTCTTCTATATTGGCTAGGTAAATTGTTAAAGTATTTTTCTTGGATAAGCAACAATGTTGACTTTACAATTTTTGTTTGTATGATTGTTTGTGGTCTAAATGCAATATTTGTTTTAATTCGTGGACATTGATGTTATTTCTTTTATTCTTTTTCATTGGAACGACTATACAGTGCAATTTGTCTTCATGCGCGTGTGCATTTGTTGGCATAGGTACATGTTGCATGTGTAAGGAGGTTGTTTTCATTGGGATTTTTTGACAATTTACATTGTATATATTTCTATGTTCATCTATTGACAAAGGTGAATAATGGGTGTGCAGTGTATTTGTTTCAAATGAAACTATATTGTATGTTTGATTTGAACAATTGTTGCATTGGAAATAATGGACAATGTCTCTAGTTACAAAGGACCATTCTTGTATGTTTACTTTGAATATTATTGTTTCCCATTGCACGAAAAATGACCTGCCTTCAACCCCACCTTTTTCATATGGAATTGTCATATTAATAGGGTGTCCTTGCGAGTTTGCATCCTCTTTTTTAGTTTTTATGACATCATTGGATACATATTTTTGTAAACAATGCAATGCGTCTTGTGCATTGCCAATTATCGAATTGCAAAATAACTAGACAATGTAAAATCTCAAGAAGTCTACATCAAAGTCAACTTCTACCAAATGACTGAGTGCAAAGAACATGTTATCTCCATAAATGGAAATAGTATTTGTTGCTTTATGAAATCTATGGACTTTCATTCTATCATTCATTGTTTAGAAATAGATTTCTATACCTTTGTAGGAAGGAGAGAAGTATTCATTGTGTGTTACAAAGGATTGACATATTTTCCTTTACAACAATGGTTCATAGTGTCTGTTAAGAGGGTTCTCATCATGGAACAATATATGCAATGGGTGCGTTATTTTGTTTTGAATTGAAGACCAAATACCTTTTTTTTATTGTTCTTGACTAGATTCCTATTAGTAAATTCAACCATTTGGACAAAGAGTGTATACGAAATGTATCTCCCCATAGTCTTCGTTCAATGTCAATAGGGCCATTTGAAGCAGGAAGACGCATTCTTCACAAATTTGTTTCAACGACATGAATTCCATTAAGTTGATATAGGAAATCAAGTGCTAGCTCGTATTTAAATGATTCAATTTCTTCTATGTGTCATTGTTCCAACAACATCAAGAAGTTGTCAATTGTGCCATTTCACAATTCAATGGACTTATAAGGAAAATGCAGAAGTACTCCAATTTCATTGAAACGACAATCACTTGGATTGTATGAAAATTCTTGAATTCTAAAAATATTATTTGTGTTCAAGACATCGTCAATAGTCACAACATTGTTACATTGCTTTCTCAATTGGTAACTATCGACATTATTTATTTTAGCCATCTTTGTATAGTTATTAGGTGAAATTTTTTGTTGAAATTGGTTAACTAAATGTGATTGTACAATGTTTGCAGAGCATGAAGGAGAAATTGTATTTTCAATGAAACACAACAAAATGAATGGTATAATGCAATGTGCAACTAACTTGACGTTGTTACTTTCACGTATTTGCAAAACACCTCTGTAAAAGAAGATAATGTAGTTTCCATAGAGTTTCTATCTATGAAACTATTAAGTTATGAAAAACAACAAAAGCAGCAGGAAACTTCAAGAAAGCATAATAATGACCAATGAATGGACTAAACCTGTCATGATTTCTCTAGTTTGTGATCCCTAGTAGATTAAAGAGATGAGTTCTTAGTTGCAATTTCTTATCGCATCTATAGAAAGATGCAATTCTTAAGAAATTCAAGTTTATTTATGGCATATAATTTTGTCCTTTTCTTGTTTGTTGATACTTGTATTTTTCTATTATATGCATCAATGTGGATATGTGTGCACAGTAAATTGGAGTCTTAGAAAGCCACAAAAACCATGGAGTTTAGCAAATTATTGAGGATACGAATAGTGTTTCCCATAGCAATTGTCAATCAAGGGACATGGAAGTAAGTCCCCTATAACAATACTCTGCAAATAGCCTAATTAAACATAGTGTGGAGACCATGAATATAGTTTAGTAGTGTTTCTTATGCTATATGAAATTAACACTAAAATTTTTTAAAAGCAATTTAGTCTAAAAATCATACTAGATAACGTTTACAATGTTTTTTAATTGAATTCCAACATTCAAATGAAAAAAAATATGGAGAATCTTTATATTCAAGAACATTAGTACAAGCAATATAGAACTACGTTTGTAAAAATGATTAAAAATAATGTTGTCACCATTGGAATAATATTAGGTAAATTTGCATACCTGTTTTTGTATATGCTAAAGAAAACACTAGTGAATCCAGACAAAAGAAGTTGACCCAGTACCAACTCTGGTGCACAACTTTAAAGTTCTTATCTAGCGAAGATTCACTACAAACTGATTGAATGCAACGTAGTTTTCTATATGCAACCTAACAATTAAGATATTAGTTTCATTTTAAACATGTCACATCATATGTATAAATTAAAATAATGTTTATTAAAATAATTCAACATAATGTGCAAATCAAAAATATAGTTCAATAGTGTAGTTTATGGTACATGAAACCACTGACTTATTGTTTATATGAAATTATAGAAACTTTTATCAATTTATTTGTAATGGCATGGGTCAAGAAGTATGTAAAATGTTCCATACCCAAGAAAACTAAATTTCAAAAACAATGCATAGACAGTGCATGCATTAAAAGTACATGCAACCTTCAATTAATTCATAGTGGTTCCTTCACTAACTAATGGTTTAAATAAAAACCCAACAACTTTAATATAGAAAAATTAAAAATGAAAAAGGCTTTCATATGCTACAAGATCTTCACTTATCTAATGACATATCGTTATAATTATTGTGAAAGGGAAAAGGTTATATGCACAATTTGTATTTGGAATTTTAACTTCTCTAAGAATTTCCATCAAATTTTAACACATAGTTGCTCGAATAAAACCAATTATATGACAACAATTCAATCACGCGATAGAAAAGTGGTGATAAAGACAGAAAGGGGGTGAAAATGGCTACAAAATGATAAACAAAAAAGTCAACACCCTTTTAACTTTGAAAGAAAACCAGATAACGAATCAATCTATTGTAGTTCAAAAAATATATGTTAGGAGAGTCACATACCTTATTGACAGTGTCTTTCCATGGTACACATTCAATTGCAACAAGTTTTCCAAAGTTCTTGTTTTTTGAAAATCCCTTTTGCGAGCTCCTTTATGTGTTCTCAAGTAATGAAAACTATTGAGAAAGTTAAAATGTTATCTGAAGTGTTCGCCACAGAAACAATCTTAACGGTCATAAATGTTTCGAAAGTTGTGATTCAATTTTTTTGGCAATGGCATGCAAAATTTTATCAAGTTTTAAAGTTGTAAGTAATTTCATTCAATGCATAAGGTTGCATAAAATTTACTAAACATTGTAGTACAATCAATCTTTCAAAAAATTTGATATTTGGTTATTATTCTTATAATTATAATTATGTTATCATGATTTTTTGTCGGTAGTCATTAACAATACATTATTAGTCGAATAAAATAAGTGAAAATATGAACATGTTTCCCTTCCTAATTGGAAGTCGGGATTGGGCAGTGAAACAATTTGGCGAAAGGAGAGAAATCCTGACCCCTGACTTGCGTTAGGGAATTATGGATGTGACATAATTATTTTTTTATCACTGTCAGAGTGACACTATCCGTAAATATTTTTCCATTTAGCTAATGCATTAATGCATATGCTACCATTGATTTGGCTTAAACATTTATGTTTTTGCTACATGGAAACGGCGATTTCTAAATCCACCTCTATTGCATAGTTAATGCCCCTGACATGCGGGGGCGATAGTTACATATAACGCGCGCCGTGATGACTGGAGGAAAAAAAAAAAATGGCGTGCGTTATATGTGGCTATCGCCCCCGCATGTCAGGGGGCATTAACTATGCAATAGAGGAGGATTTAGGAATCACCCATAAAAACTCTAAGCAAAATAAATGCAAATATTAAAGCACCATCGATACAGAGATGTTGTTATATTAAATTTCCTTGGGATTTTGTACGAAACATACAAGTATTTATTGGTGATCAGATTCAATGTTATGTCGTATGAAACTAGTGAACTTATCAATTACTCTAATTAACTGATTAATAAAACCATTTAACATACATAAAAGTTTGATTAAAAAATGATCCAAGGTAACTAACAAGAAGTCTATATTACAACGATGGTGGAGGTAGCAATAAAGTGCATTTATTATTCCGTAGAATGTTGTAATGTGGCAGACGGTTTTGATACAAAGAAGCATTAATGTTTACTAATTCAACAAATTCCAGTGACCTCATTTATGCATTTAATAGTTCAATACGATTTTTAATAGTCGTATGAAGATTAAATTTATGTTCTCCAAAATAGCAGCACTTCCAACCATGGTTGGACGTGACTATGGTCGGAATATACCTTCACACCAAATACTCTTTTTTGGCCGACGACTGACTAGATGACTACTCGCGAACCCACTTACAAGGTCAGAAAATGCTATTTCTAACTTTATAGCAAAGTTAATGCGGTCTGACATAGTCCTTAGATAGCCCGATCTAACACACTTTTTTTTCTTAGTCATCACCACGTGCGTGTTGTATCTGGGTATCAAGCGACCATGTCAAATTGCATTAACTACACGCGTGTTATGTTAGAAACTGCTATTAGAAACAGCAAAAGGCTCATTGCTTTTTAACGTTAAAGCAGTTTCTAATCTTAATGTGACCCGATCTAATCTTAAAGCATTTAGATTTTATCCTAAAGCAGTTTCTAATCTAAAGCATTAGATCTTAAGCGTTGAATTGGTATATGATGGACGTACCAGATTAGAGTTAAATAATATATAAAGGATTGGGTCCTCTCTCTCCCACACACAAGAGTTGCATTCTTCTCCATCAAGAAGCACATAAGGAAAGTCAGGGCAAGAGGAGAGAAACCGAATTCTGAAGAAGAGGAACAGTCAGGAGTCAGATCAAAGTAGATGGCAGCCATTACATCTTCCGCTGTTGATCAAGGTATGTCATCTCATATAAAGTTCTGTTTGTGAAATATTCGGTATTGATGATCTTTGGGCTGTAAGTTAAGACTTTTACATTTGGTATCGGAGCCAATCAATAACTGAATATTTCCTATGATTGCAATTGATCTGTTTTGTGCTTTACTCATGTGATTGAGCCTTCGGGAAATTGTGGGGTTTCATGAATGGTATCAATGTTGTTCTGTATGTACCAGAGCACGCCAAACCCTAAACGGCTTTTTGATTGTTCCCAACAATGGGTTTCCTTCGTTTGATTTTAACACTATGAATTTTCATGTTTGAGGAAAGGATTTCTCATCAATTGGTTGCTTCCTCATTTCTGTTTTCCAAATGGCTTTGAGAATTCACGCCTTCTTGTGTCCACCCGGTATTCTCCCATTCATAGTAACGGCTAAAGTCGATTCCAAAGAGTCTTGCCTGGTAACAGCAGCGTATCGCTAATGTATGTTTCGACATTCACCCATCAAGGAAATGACTTGAATTTTTATAGCTATCTTCTGCATACGAGTGCGTGTATGACCATTCGATGAGGATAGTCCTTGCAGTATTTGTTTATGAGCTCCCATCCGAGTTCAATAAGGATTAGCTTGAGAACAGCCGTTGCGCCAGTCATTTGTTCGCTACAGAGGTCGCCATACACCGTGCTCTGTTGAATAGATCAGTGCGTGTGTTACTGTCTCTTATCATGTCACTAAGGTGGTCATTGCCTTGAGCTTCTCCATTGTAATTCGTTTGATAGCCCGGAGCACGCTCAATTCAATTCGACAATCATCGCCTCGAAGGAAAACTCATCCTTGGAACTGTATCATTGTTCGGTTGTCACAACCCTATTGCATGTCACATAACCATAACGTCGGAGCCTTTAGCTTCCATACATTGCACAAATTCTTGCTTGGACTAGAACTCTGAATTATGCTCCGCGGTGATCCTTGGGTTTCGATGCTCTTTGTATTTTCGAGATGCCATATAATGATGGATCCAGGTCACCGAGAAAATTGCCGCATCATTGTGTGTTCGCTGTGTATGTTGGAATGAATATGCGGTGAATATAAGTTATTGAATCCTGGTAGATAGTCAAATTTGTGCACTGTAAGAAGACTAACAAAGCAATCATTTTTGTACAGAGTTGAGTAGAAATCTTGTAGGAAAGTTACAGTTTCGATTGAATTTGAAATTTGGGCATAAAAGTAATTGCTCTATGACTGATTGTTTTGCATAAGGTATGTGCTATAAATTATTTATGCACATGAGATTTATGATCACCAAAGTGGTCAAAATCAGAATGTTGTTTCGCATCAAGTATGTGTTATAAATCATTTATGCACATGAGATTTATGATTTTGTTAATCACCAAAGTGGTCAAAATCAGAATAATCATTTAGTGCATAATTGACATAACGATTATTGATAGAAATTGCCAGTTATAAAAATACCAATTAAAGCTGGCGTCACTAATGATAGAACCTGAGAACTTACCCAAAGGAAAGTCTTGTTCTATAACTAGTTGACATGATGAGGTTTAATAGATATTTTGATTAAATAAATATTGATCATCCAAAGATGTCAGTTCTATTTGATTGAATATATTTATTACCTGCTTATGTTTTGGTATTTAATTATGTTAAGTATAAGATAGTATCTACCCAAAGGAGTGCTATATTATACTATTATGTCTACATCTGAATCGCGTTAGTTATGAGCTTATAGTGATTTCATTTTTAATTTGCAGGAGTTACCATGAATACACATGCTTCATCTGTTACATTGTTCACTGGTGTTAATTTTTCTGAATGGAAAGAACAAGTCAATTTCCATTTAGGTATTCAGGATCTTGACTTGGCACTCCTTGTGGATAAGCCTACTGCTCTTACAAGAGATAGTACTGAGGCAGAAAAATCACACCATAAAGCATGGGAACGCAGTAACAGATTGAGCCTTATGTTTATTAAGATGACTGTTGCTAACAACATCAAGTCAACAATTCCACAAACAGAAAGTGCTAAGGAATATATGCAGTCTGTGGAAGAGCGTTTTCGTTCAGCTGATAAGTCACTCGCTGGTACTCTTATGGTAGAACTCACGACCATGAAGTTTGATGGGTCGCGAACTATGCAAGAGCACATTATAGAGATGACTAATATTGCAGCAAGGTTAAACTCCCTGGGACTTACAGTAGAGGATTCTTTTCTTGTCCAGTTCATCCTGAACTCGCTACCTTCTGAATATGGACCTTTTCAGATTAACTATAACACTATAAAGGATAAGTGGAATGTTAATGAATTGGCCAGTAGTCTTGTTCAGGAAGAAGGACGTTTGAAAAATCAAGTGAATCACTCAGTAAGTTTTGTGAGTAATAAAGCTGGTAAAGAAAAGAAAGGAAAATCAAGTCATTTCAAGAAGGAAAAGGCACCTGCTAAGAATGGGCAGGATGAGGAAAAGAAGGAACTAAAGAGTGTTCAATGTCGTATCTGTAAAAAGAGACTTATCGTCTAATTCTAGAAAGTGGATATGTATTAAACTTATACAGTACCCTTTATGTACCTTCATTATCTAGAAACCTTATTTCCGCAAGTAAATTGGATATTTCTGGTTTTAGATGTATGATTGGATCTGGTTGTTTCGATTTATATAAGAATGCTGATAATGTTGGTTCTGGTATTCTAATTGATGGTTTATATAAATTGAAACTGAATGACACTTATGCGAATTCCTTGTTGAATGTAGTAATTAATGTTGGATGAAAACGTAGCATGTTGAATGAAAATTCTGCTTTCTTGTGGCATAAACGACTAGGTCATATATCCAAAGAAAGAATGATGAGATTAGTAAGTAATGAAATTTTGTCAAATTTGGACTTTAGTGATCTAGAATTATGTGTGGATTGTATTAAAGGTAAACAAACCAAACATAATAACATAATAAGAAAGGAGCCACTAGAAGCAGCCAGCTTCTTGAACTAATACACACTGATATTTGTGAATGTCCTTGAGACGTTTGTAAATGAAGTTGAGAGGCAATTAGAAACTGGTAATGCAAGATTCATTGAGAATGGTGAAGTCAGTGGGAGTACTAGAAGAGAAATAGTAGAAATAAAGGAAACAAGGGTAAATGTTACATTACCTAGAATAGTTCCTCCATCTACTATTACTCCAAATGTTGTTCCAGCTGTTGTATAACAGCATGATGATAATGAACAACATATAAATGAAGAAGTACTTCCTGAAGGAAATGACTTACATAATGCTGATATGCATGAACCACAACAAGTAGCATTAAGAAGACCTCAAAGAAATCGTAGGTCAGCTATTTCTAATGATTATGTGGTTTATATGCAAGAATCAGATTATGATATTGGAATCAATAAGGATCCAGTTTCGTTTTCACATGCTGTAGAAAGTAAAGAGTCAAAGGAATGGATTAATGCCATGAAAGAAGAACTGAAATCCATGCAACAGAATGAAGTTTGGGATCTCGTTGAGTTACCACATGGCTGTAAAAGAGTCGGATGCAAATGGGTTTTTAAAACCAAACACGACTCTAGTGGTAATATCAAACGGTATAAAACTAGACTTGTTGCTAAGGGTTACACTCAGAAAGATGGTGTTGATTACAAGGAGACATTTTCTCCTGTTTCGAAAAAGGACTCACTAAGAATAATAATGACATTAGTAGCTCATTATGATTTGGAGTTGCATCAAATGGATGTGAAAACAACTTTTCTGAATGGAGATCTTGATGAGGATGTTTATATGGATCAACCTGAGGGTTTTTCTGTAGAAAGTAAAGAACAATTGGTGTGTAAACTTAAGAAGTCAATATATGGGCTTAAACAAGCATCCCGACAGTGGTATATTAAGTTCAATACCATTATTACATCTTTTGGTTTTAAGGAAAATACGGTTGATCACTGTATATACCGAAAGATCAGTGGGAGCAAGTTTATTTATCTGGTCCTTTATGTTGATGACGTCTTGCTTGCTGCAAATAATTCAAGTATATTGCATGAGACTAAGGAATTTCTCTCAACGAAAGATTACATGCTCATCCAATGAATCGGAAGTGATTGGATATAGCGATTCAGATTTTGCTGGATGCATCGATACTAGAAAATCGACTTTTGGTTACCTGTTTATGTTTGCTCAAGGTGCCATATCATGGAAAAGTGCGAAACAGACTATCGTTGCTTCATCCACTATGGAGGCAGAATTTGTGGCATATTTTGAAGCCACAATTCATGCATTATGGTTGCGGAACTTTATTTCAGGACTTGCGGTTGTCGACACCATTAGCAAGCCGCTGAAAATTTATTGTGATAACTCTGCAACAGTATTTTTCTCAAAGAACGACAAGTACTCTAAAGGTGCCAAACATATGGAACTGAAGTATCTTGTTGTGAAAGATGAGGTTCAGAAACAAAGAATGTCAATCATGCACATCAGGACAGAACTTATGATAACAGACCCTTTGACGAAAGGGTTACAACCAAGACAATTTAAGGAACATGTTCAAAGAATGGGTCTTGGTTGTATTAATGATAATTGATGTGTGACATTCTGAGCTCTTTTATGTGTTTCTGATATACAATCATGTGTTTCTTGTTTTAATGTAGTAATACGTATTTTATGTAATTTTAAACAAGAAAGAGTCTTATAAAGATATTATGTTTAATCATTATGATATAAGACATTATGTGGACCATTATGCTGTTTTATATAAATTATGAGTATGAATTGATGGATTGTTGGTATTGTAGTATATGGAAGGGAATGCATTGAATTAATAGTGCACAACCGCCATAACTCTCAGCAATTTATCATAGTATGATGTTCAACACTTAATATTATGAATAGTCGGGTCAAGTGGGAGAATGTTAGAAACTGCTATTAGAAACAGCAAAAGGCTCATTGCTTTTTAACGTTAAAGCAGTTTCTAATCTTAATGTGACCCGATCTAATCTTAAAGCATTTAGATTTTATCCTAAAGCAGTTTCCAATCTAAAGCATTAGATCTTAAGCGTTGAATTGGTATATGATGGACGTACCAGATTAGAGTTAAATAATATATAAAGGATTGGGTCCTCTCTCTCCCACACACAAGAGTTGCATTCTTCTCCATCAAGAAGCACATAAGGAAAGTGAGGGCAAGAGGAGAGAAACCGAATTCTGAAGAAGAGGAACAGTCAGGAGTCAGATCAAAGTAGATGGCAGCCATTACATCTTCCGCTGTTGATCAAGGTATGTCATCTCATATAAAGTCTTGTTTGTGAAATATTCGGTATTGATGATCTTTGGGCTGTAAGTTAAGACTTTTACATGTTATATCTGGGTATTAAAAAAATTGCATTAACTTTGCTATAAGGTTGGATATAGGAATCGCCTTACAATGTCAGGGTCGGAATGATGTCCATAAATGGTACACAAACATTTGGGCCGAATTCCAACCCTCGTTCACTCTGTTCAATCACCAAAGGAAAAAGTTTGCAGTTCTCTCGCACGCTAATCATTCCACGGATCACACACGCCATATCGGCTCGTCACACTACTCTATCTTAATTCAAACTTCAAAGCAAAATTAATTTCAAGATGTTTTTTAAATTGATTTTATTGTAGCTAAAAAGAATTTTACTTTAGTTTTTTTATTATTGAAATTAAAATGAATCGACCTCCGGAACAAGTTACTAATCAAAGTTTTCATAAATTTTAATTTTTTTTACATCTTTTAAAATAACACAAACTATTATTATTATATATAAAATAAAAATTACTTTAAATAATAAACAAAAAAACAAAATAATTACTTCAAATTTTCCTTTAATAAATATCTTCACGTGAAACCAAGAAAAAAATAAAAACCTTAGAAATATCTGCTTGACATGAATATGACAACCCACCGCAACAGTTACGTTACATAATAAAAAAATATTCCATGGGAGGGTCCCAAAGTGAACCAGCTCTCTTCGTCTCCCCTTCATTTCATTTAACAAATTCAAACAACCATTTGAGATTATATTTTCGTGACCCTTCATAAATTTCCATGTCGAGGTCCCAATAGAGCGGGTCAGGAGGTCGGGCCCAATTTGAGGTCGGGGTCGGGTCTCTTTGAAAACACGCCAGCCAAACAAGCCGACTTACTAAATCGAGATTGGTCTCACATTGATTCACCTTCACTATGACTTCCAACTAGTAAGTTTGTCCTACCACTGGGTGGGTATTACATTTATATACATAAGTATTAGGGGAGTGGCTTCTATTGTTGCGTAAGGATTAATATTAGTTATAGTATTCATCCCATACATCCATAAAAAAAATCATCATAAACCATCAAAAAGATGCACATAAATAGTTTATATTAAGTTATATAAGTTATTAAAGTATGTCCAAGATGGGATCATATATTGATTGGACCAAAAACTATCAAACACCAACTTGTAACATCATAAGTTGACAAGACATACTGGTCCAACTACCTCTAGCTCTGAATTTCCAATTAAGTCAAAATGCGTTACAAAAAATTCCATTGAATTCTATCCAAGAGTACACTTATCCCATCAAACAGTCACCCACTGATTTCCAATGGAGAAACACATCCCATTGTTGGGTAATACTTGCACAAGAATAGGTGAAATTTTTTTCATCCATATCTATATGTGTGTTTAACCATTCAACCTATTGAAGACAATAAATGAAACCATTCAATTCAGAAATTAGTTCAGAGGATGCAATAAATGACACCAACCCTTTTATTTCAGGTATTAAACACACTAACCCTTTCAATCTAGGAATTAAACACAGGAAAGCAAAAGCATCAACAATGAAAGTTTATAAGTCGTTGGATCATGTACAAATCAATCCAGAACATGCATTTGAATTTGGGATATGACAATCCATGCCAATATTCCCTGCCAATTAAATTCTAGATCGAAAAACTATAAAACATCAACCCTTACTTATTTTCATTTGAAATATTAATTCTACTCATTAGTTGTTGGAGACATACAATCAGAGTGTGTGCACAGTGTTACATTCATTCTGTTCATCAGCTACTGGAGACATACCAACAAAGTGTGTGCACAATGTTACATTCATTCTATTCATCAGTTGTTGGAGACATACAGGCTTGTTTTTAATGAATAATGTCATCATATTGATTATTTTATCATTATTTTTGTTGAGAAACAAGGGTAAATTAAAACCATTATAGCCAATATCACTTGTTAAATAGATCAAAAGGTCTGATTAGAGAAGCACTTTTAAATGAATAATGATACCAATGTCTCTTTATCACTTGTATATATTAGAAATTCTCTTTTAATTATCATATTATCAAGTTAAGACGAGAAAACTACAAGATTGCAAGAGCAGAAGTATAAGGAATTAGAAAAAATTGCTATATAGTGAGATTAGTTGTTCAAATGCAATAAAAGATATGCAATGCAATTTGTAAGAGAGAGATACTTATACAATGCAACTATGCAAAATGAGACGCAACAAAGAACCATTTATTTCATCTTTACCTCAGGATGAACTTCAAGGCTCAGGATCTTGTATTTGAACCCACCTCTCTCTCCTTATGTCAAGCGAGCTATTCCTTCCTCGATGATATGGGCTTGCTATAACTACCATTCGTCTAGGTTTATTACTCAATACAATGAGTCTGTTTGAAACCCAATCCATTCAGAGTCTAATAACCTTGTATCAATCTATCTTTTAGTTATGAACTTACTTGAAGGCTCGATTACAAATCTATAAAAGATAACATCTAGAGACTCTAGAGGACCACTTAGCAGTAAGAAGTCAATGAGAGATGCAATGAGGTAGTTAGTATCCAATAAGGCTATCATATCCTTGAATAGACTAGGGAGAAAATCCAACAACAATGCCAATATGCTAACTTAAGAAAGTACTAGTCCTTCAATGTACCACTTTCAATGAGACATGGAATGTTGTATCTTACTAGAAAGTATATATAAGTCAATTAAATGATGAGATCAACCTTTAAATCATTCTCAAGATGAAAATAACCATATCCAAGTTTAGTAACCAATTTCAATGCCACTGTAACATTAAATCTGATCCTTGCAATTTAATATCAGATTACTATAACAATGATATTAGTCCATTGTCAACAAGACTATTTGAGAAAGATTCAGGGATAGAACAATCAGTAACCTCTGTGATTAATATTCGCTAAATTTTAATTGTTTTAGGATATAGTTATCGAATCCTCAATTTTATTAAAATTTGTATGCAATGGTACAGACCTGATATATTTCAACATTTTGTAATAGGTCACTGTTGAAGAGAAGTAAGCTTACAAGTTATTGAAAAAATACACTCCAATAACAAATAACATGCAGCAAACCTTATGTTAAGCGAGATATTCCTTCCTCGATGATATGGGCCTGTTCTAACTCATTCATTCAGACTCGTTACTCAATACAATGAGTTTGTTTGAACCCTAATCCATTCAGAGTCTAATAACCTTCTGATAGTCTACCTATTACTTAAGAACTTGCTTCAAGGCTAGATTACAGATCTATAATAGGTAGCATCCAAAGACTCTAGAGGAGAACTTAGAAGTAAGACGTCGATGAGAGATGAAATTAGGTAGTTATTTTCCAAGAAGTCTATCCTATCCTTGACTAGGCTAGGGAGAAAATCCAACAGCAATACTAATATGCTAACTCATGAAAGTACTAGTCCTTCAATGTACCACTGTCAATGAAACATGGACTGCTGTAGCTTACTGTAAAGTATATATAATTCAATTAAATGATGAGATCAACCCTTAAAATTTTTTCAAGATGCAAATAACTATACCCAAGTTTAGTAACGGATTTCAATGCCACTGTAACCTCAAATCTAACCCCTGCAATTTAATATCAAACTACTATAAAAATAATATTAGTCCATTTTCAACAAGATCGATTAAGCAAGATTCAAGGATAGAACACTCAGTAACCTCTGTGATTAATATGAAATAAATTTTGATTTTTTTAGTCTTATTGTTATCAAATTTTCAATGTGATTAGCCTTTTTATACAATGCTTCATAACAGAGCTTTTCTTACAGTTTGCAATAGGTCATTGTTGAGGAGAAGTAAGCTTACAAGTTATTAAAAAAATACGCTCCAATCATCAATAACATGAAGTGGACCTTAGAATATCCTCACGACCTAGACAAATCAATCAAATAAAGCCCACAACCATGCAAGAGAAAGCTAGAAAATTGATTAAGCATTTTGTGAGTTATATGTGATTTGATTTAATTATTCCAAGCCTCTTATAATATGAAATTTTATCTATGAAAACCCTTCCAATTATGAGTTTCAGACCAGAGATGTATTTAGTCACCAATAAGGCTCACATTAAGGAAATGTTATATTGAAGTTACAATATATAAATAAAACATTGATTGTTGTTGCTCATTGATTATAAAGGCCAATGAATTACCTTGTTTACTAACACTACATTGACATGGTATTATTAATTGTATACTTATTTCGTGGTAAATCTACAATTTCCTTCATCCATGCCAAGAGTTTCTATTGCAAATCGTACAAGGAACAGTAGGAGGCAAGGGACGAAGGGGTCCTAGCTGCAATCCAATTCATTAGATGAGGATAGGGGGGTTGATGTGAATGCTCTAAATGCTCCCAAAAATGTCATTGAAAAGGAAAATGTGGCAACAAATCATGTTATCCCACCATAAACCACAAAGCCACCTTTAACCACAGTGCGAGGTGAAATTTCAACAAAGAAAATCAGTGCCATCAGAGGCTGGAAAAAGTAAGACATGTTAGTTGCAATTGATTACATCGAGTTTAATGGATATTCAATCCGTTCCTCTACAAGAAAACATGGTATTGCTCCCTCTAACATACATTATTGTATAAAAGGGTTAACTAATACAAAGCGTAGAGGCCTGTTACCATTATGACTAAAGAGGAGGAGGGCGAGGTGGTTGAGTGTTGTAAGGAGATGACCCAGTTGGCACATGGTTTAGAGCTTATACAACTTAAATCCAAAGTAGCTCAAATATGTCAAGGGATGCCAAACCCCTTCAAATATGGGTTTCCTGGTAAATCATGGTGGAGTGGGTTTAAAACAAGGCATCTAGACCTTGTGCTATGTACATTGGAGGGCCTTGATAGCGACAAGGCTTTAAATATACACCTTGCAATTATCTCCAAGTTCTATAACACTCTTTCTACTGCATATGAGCAACACTCATATGCCCCAAACCATATATGGAACTGTGATGAAACATGCTTACAGGAAAGAAGGAATTGTGGTATGCGGGAGAAAAAATGTGCCTAAGATTTTTCCTAAGGGTAGGGAGTAGATCACTATTATTTTTTGTGTCAATTCAATTGGTTCTTCAATCCCAAGATTTTATCTATTGAAAGGTAAAAATCAACTAAAAAACTATATACATAATTGTGAACCAGGTGCATGCATGGTTGCACATCCCCATGCATGGATGACAATGGAACTATTCCTGAATTGGCTTTGTCACTTTTTTGCATCTATACTAGGTGGTGTGTCACCTAAAAACAAACAGCTACTAATTTTAGATGGCCATGGAAGCCACATGGATATGAAGACAATTGACGAGGCCAACAAGTTGTGCATTGACCTGTTAACATTGTCAACTCATACCACTCACAGATTGCAACCCCTTGATGTCAATGTGTTTGGGCCTTTCAAGAAATATTCAAGGTCGAGCAAGCTTTGTGGATGACAAAGAATCTAGGGGTGGAATTAAAAAGGTTTGAGCTAGCTAAGATTGCAAGTAAATAATTTAAAAGGGCTCTCACACCTTCTAAAATCAAGGATGGATTTAGGAGGATTTGTATATGTCCACTTAATTTTGATGCTCTTTTGCATGATACTAGTTGTAGCCAAGCATTTGATGTGGAAGGTCAAGAAGCAAAGAACTTATAAGACCATGTTAACGCCCAATAATATGTTGTTGATGCTGAAGGTATAATGTCCCTTTCTGAAGGGCAGTTTTATGGTGATGATGTTGAACATGTGAGTGAGACATAGTTGGGTCATGAACCAACTGTCAATGTCATGGAGGCTATCACACCCACTGAACCACCTACTAATTCTACATGTGATATTCCATATGAGGCAGTAGATCAAGTGAATGAAAATGCAAACATGATTTCAAATGATAATGCAACAAGATTAAACAATTATAAATTGAGTATGCCAACCCAAGTAATCCCACCATCATGGTTAGCAGAGGCCATGATGAACATCAACACACATAATGTGTCTACCACCAATGAGGAAACCATGGACATGCCTTCACAACCATCAAATTTGAACACTGAACTTGTTCATTATTTTGTGGATAATGGATCACTGGAAGAGAAGGCTATTCGGCATGAAGTACCTAAATAAGACAACAATGGGGGTCAATCAGTTCTCTCAGAGGTTTGAATCCAAGTGCCAGGTCTTGAGGAGCATGGGACAACAAAGCAGAGAATATTTGGTGCATTCCTAAAGCTACCAGTAAAAATAGTGAAGCCCTCATCAAGGGACTCAACATTAGATTGTCTTCGTTTGGGGAGGAGTTCAAAGTTTCTCACATTTGAAGATTATATGAATTTATTTTTTGAGGTTGAATGTAAAAAAAATGAAATTCAGGAATCTAAAAAGAGAAAGAAGGAGTTGGCTAAGGAAACAAGAGTTACAAGGATTGCAGCAGCAAAAGCTCGAGCAAAGGAAAGGTTGGAAAGACAAAAAGAAAGGGAAGATAAGGAACATCAAAAACAATTGGCAAGCCAAGAGAGGGAGGCAATAAAGGTTCAACAAGTGTTGGAAAAAGGAGGAGGGGTGACAAGCAGGGAATACTATGGTCCAAGCTAGTTTGAGGCGAATAGGATGATGTCCAACATAGTATGGACCACATTGCATAGCATACGCTATCATACCTATTATCACTCTAGGAAACTCTCCTACGTTGCAGCTCGGAGATGCTTGGTAACATATAATCTTCAATATTGTTCTCTGAACTATTGGAATGGATTATGGTTTGGATCAAGATAGGTAACCATTTCAAATCTGTTTTTCACTCAAGACATGCATAAACACCCTCAGCTTTACAAGGCTTTAGACCACTAATGCTCAATAGTTTGTAGATTTAATGGATAGATGGGGATATTGACCATACCGACAGATGCATATACAAACATATATGAATGGCTAGCTACAGGTAGTAAAAGAAGCTTCCAAATCTAATTTATCAACACAGAGATAAGATGCCAATTATCTGGCATTAGACACAGAAGAAACATGAACCACCTGTTCAAGTGCAAGCTTAGAACAGAAGAGAAAATTAAAATTGAACATATAACAACAAAAGAAGCTTGTATTCACTAGAATGAAAATGAGAAGCTTGAGTAGCAAAGTCTCAATAGTCTCCAGAAGTTGAACCCTTATTACATTTAACTCTCAACCATTTATAGGCCCTTTACAATGCTTCTGAGCTCTCAAAGGCTCGAAGTGTCTTAATATATCCTCTATGTTTTTTCAACCGCTTGATGCCATGACTAGGCATGCATGGGCTCGAAGGTTTCTTCTTCTGACAGAAGAGTGACCGCATTCTAGTATTTTGGCTATGCTGGCAGGGATCTCTCTCATGCCAGAGATACCCCATGATCTCTTTGGGTTGATTCGGCTATGTTGCACTGTGACTTTTCCCTTTCCGGCCTCTGTCCATCGACCTTTGTCTCTCGATGGAATCCCTCTTCTGGCATGTAAAAATTATGGCACAATGCCTCTAAGGCTGGTTGGCCACCTGTACTGTAACCAAATGGGTTTTCGGCCTCTGAAATCCCTTCAATTGGCTCCTTTCTGTTAACACAAAGGAATGTTGCAATATTGTGGAATTTCACCAAAATAATGATTGTTTTCTGTTTTAAACAGAAAACTTTGCACACTGTAAAATATTGCCCATCTCTGTTCTTCCGGACTTCAAAAGTACTTAAATATGGCTTATTCCTCTATCGGCTCTGCACTTTGGGTCACTATCGCATATCGCAAGTCCAAGGTTCCATTTGTATTTTTTTAAATAACAAAATACACGAAAAATGCATTGAAAATGGCTTTCCCGCGGACCTCAAATATTATGCAACAACGTGTATATAACCATCAGGTCCGGTTAATCGCATCACACATATGAACGTGTAAAGACCACGCCCCTTTGCAATGCTCCGATGTGATATTGCAATGCGACTTGTCGCAATCGCATATCGCCCAAGCTAGAGGTCTTTCATATAACACGACGTATGTCCCCGCTAATTACGAACCGCCAATCCGATCATCAGAGATCACTGATCGGGGGTGTCTTCCGCCAATCTTTAAGTCATCCTCTACGTTTTCCCGATTGTGATTTGTCGCTTAGATCTGGGCTGTTGATCGGCCAGATCTAACAGCTGCCGTGCATTGCACTGTGTATGCCTTCAATACATGGTTTTTCACTATTTTTCATGTGTTTTAGCCTCCCGAGAGTGTTTTTCCACCCTTCCAAGGGCTCTTGGCATGTGATTGTTTCGATCTTTGGATGATCTTGAGTAAATTTTGAAGACCTCAGGAGTGTTTTGGATCCATTTTTGGGCCAAATGCCAACAAGGCTAACACTGGCTCCTTCTAGGGATGAAAGCCTCCTTGTGAGGTTTCATGAACTATAGAACAATTCCTTTCGTGTAACAACAAAAATCAAATCTTCCTCCTAGTGTTCCATTGGGCATGGAGTCTATTTTGTAATGAAATAAAAACTGGAAAAAACATATTTACAATACCAAGGCTTTAAAGCCTTAAATGAAATAAAGTTTCAAAAACCGCCCATTGACTGGGCTACCAAAATCATCTCCTCCTTCCAAACTGTGCAGAATAAATATATTGTTTTGCTGAATTTGTGCGACGACAAACGGACCTATCCATAAGGAGTCAACTTACCATGATTATCTTTCTTTTCCTTAAATGTATCCCATTTGAGAACCCAGTCACCAACTTGGAAATTGTCCACTTTTGCCTTCTTCTCAAAGGTTTCTTTGATTTTCTTCTGATGAGCTTTTGACTTCTCAACCAACTACTCTCTAATCTGTTGTAGTTCAACCAGGTTATTCATTCTTCTTACCATTTCATTCTCTTCATCTTGTTCTTCTTGCAAGAATTTTGCCACAGGGAGAATCAGCTGGATAGGGAAAACAACATCAGTGCCACAAACCAGCTTAAATGGATAATTTCCCATGGAGTTTTTGATGGTAACTCTGTCAGCCCATAGCGCAAACTTCAACTTGGAATCCCAGATCTTTTTGTTGTCCTCTAACAGTTTTTTGATTACCCCTACCAAACTCTTGTTAGATGATTTTTCCAGGCCATTTCCTTGAGGATAATATGAGGTAGAATGCACCAATCGAATGCCCATGGATTCACTCATGTCCACTAATTATTTTGCCTTGAAAGCTACTACATTATCAGTGACTAGTTTGGTTGGGCAACCAAATCTAGTGAAAATATTCTCATTCAAGAACTTTATGACAACCTGATGATTGGCATTCTTAGTGGGTATGGCCTCAATCCACTTGGTGAAATAATCAGTGGCTACCAAGATCCATTTGTGTTGGGCACTGGAATGTGGGTTGATCTCACCTATAAAGTCCAAGCCCCACTGCTGGAAGGGAACATTGACATGTACTGGCTTCAAGGGTAGAGATTTTAGTTGTTTTCTTCCTGAAAACCTCTGACATTTGTCACAAGATTTCACAAAAGAAAACACACTAGAGAATTGAGTAGGCCAATAATACCCAACTCTCAGGATATTGTGGGCTATGGTTTTCCAATAATGATGCCCTCCACAGATGCTAGAATGGAACTGGTGCATGACTTCCATAGATTTTCCTTTATCTAGACATCTAAAGAGGATTCCTGATGGGTCTTTCCAATAAAGTAGATTTTTATTAATGCAGAATTTGGCTGATCTGAGTTTAATGGCCCAGGCTTGACTTGAGCTAAGCCCTGGAGGGACTTCTATCTTCTGCAAAAATGAACTATGCTGGAATACCATTCACAAGTGGCTAGATTTTCAGCCAAAGGCTGATTCTGCTTTTGCTCTTTTACTGCTTCCTCTGTATGCTCATCATCTGAATTCGGACCCATGCAATTTATGTCTAACAAACTGCAATTTTCCTCAGCCATAATTTTAGCCAAGCCATGGCCTTTGACAAGCTTAGTGGGCTTCACCTCTATGTTAAACTCTATGAAATTTTCAATCCATTTAGCTCTCTTTCCATCAATATCTGGCTGAGTTAAGACATCTTTTATTGAGGCTGAAGGTACATATGAAACCAATTTGGAATGTAGAATATAAATTTTGAATGCCTTTAAAGATTTTATGAGAGCATAAGCTTGTTTTTCAATAAGGTCATACCTTAGTTCAGCATCCCTTAGAGTTCTGCTAAAAAAGGCCATGGGGTGCTCTATGCCTTCATCATTTTTCTGCAACAGAACTACTGCAAGTGTATCATAAGAGGCAAAATAGAAGATACAAAACTTCTTAGTGTAATATGAGCTTATTAGAGTGGGAGGTTCCATGATAGCTTGTTTGATGGCTTCAAAAGAGCTTCTTGCACCATCTATCCATTTTATTTCTGATCCTTTCTTCAACATGGAAGTGATGTGCTTTACTAGATCTGCAATGTTTGGAATGAACCTCCTTACAAAGTTAATCTTACCCAGGAAGGATTGAATGCCCCCTTTTTACCTTAGGATGGACAATGACTGAATTGCATGAACTCTTGCTGGATCAATCTTCACACCTTCAGTAGAAAAAATATGTCCCAGAAGTTTTCCTTCTTCTAGAGCAAACTGTGACTTCTTTGGGTTCATCGAAATTCCAAACTATCTACACTTTAGGAAGACCTTATTCAAATGCTGCAAATGGTCCTTGTGACTGCTGGAGAATATTGTTATGTCATCAAGGTAAATAAGGACAAACTTGTCGTTCTTTCCCACAAAGGCTATGTCCATGGCCCTCTGAAAAGTAGCCCCAACATTCATCAGTCCGAAAGGCATCTTGGAGTACATGAAAGTGCCCCAAGGAGTAGTGAAGGCGGTTTTTTCCTGATCTTCTGGATGTACAGCAATCTGATTGTAACCTGAAAATCCATCTAAGAAAGACATGACTTTAGCCCCTGAAACTCTTTGCAGCAAGTGTTCCATCTTAGGCAGGGGGTAGTTATCTTTTTTAGAGCACTTGTTCAGATTTCTCAAGTCAACACAAAGCCTGATTTTTCCATTTTTCTTTCTTACTACCACAAGGTTAGTTATCCACTTTGAATACCTTATGGGAACTATGACCTTGGCATCCAACAACTTCTTGATTTCTTTCTCAATCAAAGGCAATAAGAGAGGGCTGATAGTTCTTAATTTCTGCTTAAAAGGGATGGTGTTCTTTTCCAGTGGAATCTTATGCTGAATTATGTTTGTGTCATAAGTTTTAAGATCATTGTATTCCAAGGCAAAAATATCAGCGAATTGCTTCATGAGGGTGAAATACTCGGAATTCTAGGCATAAGACAAATGAGTGGACAGATTTATGTATTTCGGATGGGCTGGGCTCCCTATATTATGTTTACAAACAAAAAACTCATTTTCTTTTTTGGCAGGCTTATAAGGCACATAGTTATGATCGAACAGCTTCTCTAGAGACACCAATCCCTTGGGTATATGGTTACTAGGCAGCTGGACAATGCTTCCTCAGCTGATCTCATCCTTTAGCTTGGACTGGCTATATCCTTTCATGGTTTCATTGTCTTGGTCAATGTGCGTTTCAAAAAATTCCTCAATGACCTGTAGAAACCTATTAATTTCATCATCGTCATCAAAAACTTTCCAGTATTTGACATTGTCAGGCAGAGACGGTTTATATTTCACCTGAACTTCATACGTCAATTTAGGAGGCAAAGGAGGAATAAATGTGCTATCAGACACAACAAGGGAGTCAACAAGCTAGTTCTTCATTCTCGGAAAGTAAGAAATGCTGAAATTATTAAAAGAATCCTTGAGCCTCCATACCTCATCTATGTATGCTTTCAGCCTTGGATGCTTTGCTTGGAAAGTTTTATTGACCTGCTGAATGATGAGGTCTGCATCTCCAAACACTTTGAGGCCTTTGATGCCCATTTCTTTAGCAGCGCTTAAGCCCAATATCAAGGCTTTGTACTCTTCTATATTATTTGTGACCTGAAAAGTTAATTTGAAAGATAAATGAATGCATTCCTGTGTGGGGGACACAAGGACTACACCTGCCCTTGCAGCTTCCTTGGAGCAAGCTCCATCAAAGAACATGTCCCAAATCTATGGGCCTTCTTCCTCTGTCATCTAGCAAACTGGTTTCTTAAGTTGTATGGAGGGCATCTGAGATTCTTCAATCTAAAGAATACAAGCTCCAAAATCAGTGTCGACAGACAGATGGGATGATTAGTGGGATTCTTCACATCACTAATGATATAAGCCAACTGAGCCTCTCTGTACAATCTCCTATTTTCACCTCCAAAAACTAGGACAGATCATTTTGCAATGTTCCACCTAATCTCTTGATCCAACCTATGGAAAGAAACATGCCAAACTAGGGGGGTACATCTTCTACCACAATATCCATCATCATGCTCTTCATGGGTAGCTGAGACAAAGTGATGGCTAGGTCCTTGATTAATCCCAGGCATTTCACTTTTCTAGAGTCAAAAGAAAATAGGTCATGATAAGGTTTGGTAATGTCAAGACCCAACTCGTCCATGACAACCTTGGGCATTATATTATGGCTGGCTCCAATGTCCAGAAGGCAGTTGTGAAGGATTTTATCATGAATAGTTAGAGAGACATAGAATGATGGGGAGTTGTCCTCATAATTTTCAATCATTGGGCTGAGAAAAACCGCTGGTTTGTCATCTTGCAGATTTACATAGTTGGTGGATGTTGAAAAGTGTGCAACAAGAAATGCTTGTTGAGATTGCAACAAGATGATGGAGCTTAGTGAAAAGAGTCGCCTTCACTAAGTGGGCCCGCAGGCAAATTATGGCGTAAGTTCTATTTTTGATCCCAGCAGGGATGATCACAGTATGGGTGATCACAGTATGGGTGATCACAGTATGAGTGATCACAGTATGGGTGATCACAGTATGGGTGACCACAGTATGGGTGACCACAGTATGAGTGATCACAGTATGAGTGATCAAAGTCTATTTTTAGACTGGCTGTCAAAAATAGAAAAGTCAAATATTATTGTCTCATAATAATATTTGGACTATAAACTTTATCTTATTCTCTTGGAGCACTTCAGGATGAGATACAGATGTGGTAAATGCAGATACCAGAAGGAAATACGTGGTTACCTATGGGATGACTAATATTTGCATACAGGACTTCAATTAGAACTCAAGTGAGTTGAGTTTAGTGGACTGGAGGTGCAGTTGATGGAGTTGTGTTCAGTTTAGCTTTGTTAAACTAGTTGTATTTAGTCTAACTGATCAATAGACTAGAGATGAGTTGGGTGAATTAGTTATTAATTAATTCACAAGTTATTAACTCATAATGAAACTATAGAATACATCAGTTAACTCAGTTGCATGTCAGTGCATGTTCAGTTCAGCATGGACAGGTGTTAGAGGATCAGATTGCTATCAGTTGTGACTATAGTTGTGCATGATGATTTGCACAATCAGAGGGATTGAGTATGCCAATGAATTGGCCAATACCAAGAATTGTAGCTTGTGCTCACGTCCAACACAGTGTGAGTGGTTATTTGCAGGTCAAATACGAGTTTGGTAAACCATTCTCATCAATTCTTGAGCATGTATTGAGCTGTGGAGGCAAGCAAGCAGCGGGGGAGATTTGGAGATCAGATCTGAGTTGTATTGTGTGTAGCATGTGGAGATAGTACTGAGTACTTGTGAGGAGTATTGTACTATGTATTGTTACATGATTCAATCACTATAATATACGGATAGTTGGGGTTTTTAGTGAGATTATTTCCCTGGGAAAATACTGTGTTGATATGTGTGATTGATGCTTCTATGTGCGCCTGTGAATGTTTCTGCTTCTGTAAATTGATGATCAACGTAGAGGAGGTTATGTATTATGCATGTTCTGATTATAAGTGTATAATCAGGATAATCTCTGTGAATATGTGTCATATTATTCAAAATTTCTACAGTGGAGGCTTGGATGGCATTAGGCTCAAGGGTCTTGAGGATAGATTTCTTGAAGGATTCATTCTTCACTAGTTCAATTAGATGTATAGGTATTCTTAGCTTCTGAATTTCTGATTGAAAACTGAAAGGAGAAGGAGACTCTTCAAGGCCTCTTACCTCGTGAGCTGGAGCTTTGAGGATGATGGGATCAACTGTCAGTCACCTCTGCTTATTAGCTTGTTGTACTGCAGGGACAACAACTCTTTGAACAAGAGTTTCCTTGGCATTATTCATCTTTGACCTCAGATTATATTTGGGCTGATATTCAGTTTGCAGAACAACTTCACCATCCCATTCTTGGTTAATTTGGTCATTGAATAATGACTTTTCATAGGCAGCTGAGGTCAAAAAGGAGGCACTGCCTTTATCTTCAAGACAATGGATCTCATCATCTTTTTCAAACTGCTCTTCCTCCATGACTGTGTTCTGAAAAGGGGTCTTTACCCTTTGGTCTTCATTGGCATCTTTGCTTCTTTGCAGAACTTGCAACTTCTCATTTTCTCTTCTATATGGATTTGGATTTATGGGAGCAAAGGTATTAGGAACTCTTCCTTTCCCAGAGTGCTGCTCAACTTTTAATTTGGAGATTTCAGAGGCTAATGACTCTATCATCTTAGTCATTTTATCGATCTTGAGATCTGAAGATGATGAAGACTCGCCCCTCTGTCTCCTTCTATCAACATTACCTTTGAGCTTTTCTGCAACCATGATGTTTGATTCTACTTCCAAGGCTACATCCTGCATATCAGCCAAAGTAGCACATCGCCTCTCCCTCAATAGTAGGCAGAAGTCATAATCAAAAGCACTGGCATAGGTGAGTTTATCAGAGGTAGTGGTAGGTTTTACTTCGGCTGGTATGTTGTTGTACATGCAGTTAAACCTCTTATTAAAATCTGATAGCAACTCACCATTTTCCCTCTTTAAGTTGCCAAACTCAGTGTGGTAGTAGAGTAGATTCTTCTTATCCCCCCAATGCTTTAGGAATGCATCATCTAAAGCCTCAATATCTGCTATAGATCTTGGGGTAAGTTCTCTGAACCATTTTCTACCCTCTCCGTCTAGGCTTTGGACAAAGACTCTCATCCAGACATCATCTTCACTAATGTCCAGGTTATCAGCATAGCTATAGAATGATTCAAGATGTTCTTTAGCTGTAACACCTTCAGTCCCAGTGAACTTAGGCATATACTTCTGATATTCTCCAGTAGGCATGGCATTCAAAGGAGTGGGCAGTACTAGAGGTCCATATCTAGCAGCTATGATTCTTTCCATTTTGGTAGGTGCTTGTGGGCTTGCCATAGCTGTGGTAGCTATAAGGGTACTGGAAGTCTGAATGACAGAGGGTTGAGGAGTGATTGATAGGACTAAAGGAGTATGATGGATAGGAGGTGAGGTTTCTTTTGGGCTTACAACAAAAGGAGAACCTAAAGAATAAGGAGCTTTATGAATCTCTGAGAGTTTCTATTCATTGCTAGTATTAGATGCTATACTCTCAACATGTATTTGTTCTATTGCAGGATTTTCTTGAAGAGATATGGAATATTGTTTAGGTTTACCTGAACCTGATGCTCCTTTATACACAATGCCTTTCTTTCTTTGATGATTTTTTCAGGGTCAGGTGATGGGTTAGCTTGTGGCTTCTGAGGATTTCTCCAAGTATGCTTCACAAATTGAGCCAGAACTATGAAGTGGAGTCGCCAAAAGGTTCGGCCTCCAGTAGAGTCGCCAGATAGATGATTACAACCAAAAAAGTGCCCAGACTTTGTATATCATCAAAGCTAGATCTGTGTCATCTCCCAGGGAAGCTGAGCTTTAGTTTCCTTTCCCCGGCAACGACGCCAATTATGTTATCACTCCAGGAAACTCTCCTAGGTTGCAGCTCGGAGATGCCTGGTAACATATAATCTTCAATATTGTTCTCTGAACTATTGGAATGGATGATGGTTTGGATCAAGCTAGATAACAATTTCAACTCTGTTTTTCACTCAAGACATGCATGAACACCCTCAGCTTTATAAGGCTTTAGACCACTAATGCTCAATAGTTTGTAGATTTAATGGATAGATGGAGAATACTGACCATACCGACAGATGCATATACAAACATATATGAATGGCTAGCTACTGGCAGTAAAAGAAGCTTGCAAATCTAATTTATCAACGCAAAGATAAGATGACAGTTATTTGGCCTTAGACACAGAAGAAACATGAACCACCTGTTCAAGTGCAAGCTTAGAACAGAAGAGAAAATGAACATTGAACATATAACAACAAAAGAAGCTCGTATTCACTAGAATGAAGATGAGAAGCTTGAGTAGCAAAGTCTCAATAGTCTCCAGAAGTTGAACCCTTATTACATTTAACTCTCAGCCATTTATAGGCCCTTTACAATGCTCCTGAGCTCTCAAAGGCTCAGAGTGTCTTAATATATCCTCTCTGTTTTTTCAACCACTTGATGCCATGACTAGGCACGAATGAGCTTGGAGGTTTCTTCCTCTGACAGAAGTGTAACTGCATTCTGGTATTTTTGTTGTGCTGGCAAGGAGCTCTCTCATGCCAGAGATACCCCATGATCTCTTTGGGTTGATTCGGCTGTGTTGCGTTGTGCTTTTTCCCTTTCCGGCCTTTGTCCGCCGACCGCTGTCTCTCGGCCGAATCCCTCTTCTGGAATGTAAACATTATGGCACAACGCCTCTAAGGCTGGTTGGCCACCTGTACCGTAACTGAATGGGTTTTCGGCCTTTGCAATCCCTTCAATCGGCCCCTTTCTGTTAACACAGAGGAATGCTGCAATATTGTGGAATTCCGCCAAAATAATGATTGTTTTTTGTTTTAAACAGAAAACTCTGCACACTGTAAAATCCTGCCCATCTCTATTCTTCCAGACTTCAAAAGTCCTTAAATATGGCTTTTTCCTCTATCAGGTATGCCCTTTGGGTCTCTATCGCATATCACAAGTCCAAGATTCCCTTTGTATTTCGTTAAATAACGAAATACACGAAAAATGCATTGAAAATGGCTTTCCCACGGACCTCAAATATTATGCAACATCATGTATATAACGTCGGGTCTGATTAATCACATCGCACATATGAATGTGTAAAGACCCCACCCCTTCGCAATGTTCTGACATAATATTGTGATGCGACTTGTCGCAATCACATATCGCCCAAGCCAGAGGTCTTTCATATAACACGGCGTATGTCCCCTCCAATTGCGACTCACCGATCCGATCATCGAAGATCACTGATCGGGGGTGTCTTCTGCCAATATTTAAGTCGTCCTCTGCGTTTGCCCGATTGCGATTTGTCGCTTAGATCTGGGCCATTGATCGGCCAAATCTAACGGCTACTGTGCATTGCACTGTGTATGCCTTCAATACATGGGTTTTCACTGTTTTTCATGTGTTTTGGCCTCCCCATAGTGTTTTTCCGCCCTTCCAAGGGCTCTTGGCATGTGATTGTTTCGATCTTTGGATGATCTTAAGCAAATTTTGAAGACCTCGGGAGTGTTTTGGATCCATTTTTGGGCCAAATGCCAACAAGGCTAACAATACCAAGACCTGATGAACATCCAAGTAACCCACTATCAGCAAGGGGTTATGTCCACCTCTTATCCCCCTAAGGTTTAAATCCTATTTCTTTATATGACACCTCCACTCAGTGTTGGGGTTAGTAACAAATGTGAACACTTGGGATACTTAGTCCCTGCATGGTTACAAGGAGAAAATTCAAGTCAATCATATGGAAACATTTAGGCACATCCTAACTAGTCAATCTTGGGTAGTCCACCATACTTGGGTCAGGCAGGCAACTCAACATTTTTGGATTTGTAGGAAATGGAGGCCATTGAGCATAGGGGTGGCATGACTTAATTTATTTAACCACATCGCAATGTGAATTTTTAAAGGATGCAATATGTTGAATGGTTACTATAATAGTTTATGGATCATGGTCCATTTCATGGTTAATATGTTGCATGGTTAATATAATATTTCATGGTTCATAAATCAAGTAAGAATTTTGAAGGCACTTTCAGTATTAGGTTATCCTATATATTATTGTTTCACTCAACGAATGAATTGGACCTTTAAATTGTTATGTCCATGGAGCACACCTTTCGGTTTGGTTTCATAGTAGAAGCTACATTTCTACATAGTTAAGGATTATCCAGTTCATCAGATTGAGGATTGCAAATGCTGAAAATACCATTCTCTTCTACACAGTTACATCCAGTTTTACTTCAGTGTTCTCTCATTTTCTCATCACTTTTCCTTAGTTTCTTTCTATTGTTTCTTGATTTAGTTGAGAATTTTTCTTCATTGGAGAATGTTTGTTAATGGTCATTGTGATGGTCAAGGAACAAATGTAGATCAATTGAATTCAAAAATTTTAACTCTGTTGGGATAATATAATCTGTAGATAATTGAACTATATTGTTGGGATAATTTGATCAAAGTTAGATCAATTGAATTTAAGAATCTTAACTCTGTTGAATTTGAATTTGAATTATGATCTGAAAAATATTTTTATTTATATGTGAAGATCCAACTACAACATGACCAAGATAATCATGCAGTGATCTAAACACTTGAGCAATGGAAATAGTATACCACTGGTAAAGAAACTATCTTAAACAATGACCATTTCCTTTATGAGAAACCTACAAATAAATAAATCAAGGAATTCTAAGTTAACGAATTAGGGGAGGGACACCATTATTCTTGGATTGATTTGTTTTTATGATAATTACGCAAGTATGAGTACCATTAACAGTAAATAAAATCATGGCAACTTTATACCATTGGTAGAGAAACTAGTTTACACAGTGACCATTGCAAATAATTAACAACAAATAACTACGTCGTTAACAATAAATAAAGAATCCAACTTCCCTAGCTATCTAATAATTTAAGATATATATAAATTCATTATATATATATACATATATACATACATATATATATATATATATATATATATATATATATATATATATATATATATGTATATATATATATATATATATATATATATATATATATGTATATATATATATGTATATATATATATATATATGTATATATATATATATATACATATATATACATATATATATATATATATATACATATATATATATATATATATATACATATATATATATATATATATACATATATATATATATATATATATATGAGCATAATAATTTAAGATATATATAAACTATATTACAGATATGGAATCCTACCTGAATCATAAAAACTAGTATATTTAGGTCAAGCAAAAGATCAATGACAACATAGATCATAATGTAAACCCTGGTCAAACAATAAAATCTTTTCATTGTAGCAATGGCATCAGAAATAGTAAATCTCTACTCATTAATAACATTAAGTTCTAACAACATTGTATCGTAACGTGAAACCCTAGCTCATTAGTCCAACACCATATTCTCATTGGCCAACATCATAGACAACATATATTGGAGGCAGCATATCTCTTATCGACAAAGTGACGAAACCCTAGCATATTAGCAACATTTATGCCCTCGACTTTGACAAACCCTAACATCATATCAAAAAACGCTCTCCAAATTGTTACTTAACAATTACAATGTCAAAATGTATTCAAGGGGACTGACCCATTCAATATTAATCCTAGTGACAGCCTAAATACATACATCAGATCGTGATAAGTCATGAAAATTCATAAGGGCCACAACAATATAAAAAACTATGTCATGTCACCATAAAGGCCACAACGATGTACAAAATTGTGTCCTGTCAATTGTTCAAGGCATCTTAAACAACACTAGCACCGAAAAAACCCACAATGCTCTTTAAACAAAAAAACCCAAACCCTAACAACTTATCAATAAAATCTCTCCAAACTATTACTTAACAATTATATTGTCAATATGTAACCGTAACAACATATCAACAAACACATACCAACATGTAATCCTAACAGCATATCAACAAACGCATATCAACATGTAATCCTAACAACATATCAACATGTAACCCTAATAACATACCCATAAAGGCCACACCAATATACAAAACTGTGTCTTGTCACCATAAGGGCCACAACAATATACCAGATTGTGTCCTGTCGGTTGTTCAAGGCATCTTAAACAACACTAGCACCAAAAAAACCCATAGTGCTCTTTAAACAAAAAAGCCTAAACCCTAACAACATATCAACAAACGCTCTCCAAATTTTTAAATAGTATATGATATAGAATCTCTCCATTTACCTTTAGCACCCATTCCCTAAAGAAAAACCAACCAGTTGAATCCATGTTTGTTCGTTGGAATAAATTATAGGCTAATTGACATGGAAGGTTATATGGAAGGATTAAGGCATCGTTTCTATAGGGATTGAATTCTATGGCTTAAGAAATAGTATTGTTTATCAATAAAAAATTTCTAACATTCAATCAAAACAATTAATCACTCAAAGGAGAGTTCTTATGGTTCACTGCCTCTTGAGGTATGGGTTCACTGCCTATTAGACAGTTGTTATGGCTCATTGCCTATTTGCTAAGGATTCAATTTTATTACCTCAAGGAAAGCAAGGAAAGAATTGGCCCTTCAAGCCTAGCTTATTTTGAGTTACAATTAGTCATATTCAATTAGTTGACCATTAACAAGAAGGATAGAATGTCCAGCTAAGAGAGCCCTATGGTCGATGAGTTTCAAGCCCCCCTGGATCACAAATAGTTGTAATTATTTGATAGAGTTGGTTCCTAGTGACAGAAGTAACCAAAATAGTCTCTAATATGATATTCCATTGTATTCAAATGCAAAAAGAGTGTAGAAAAGCTATGAACACCAGAACTTAGGAGCCTTACGAGAGAAACACTCTCTAAACTGTTACTTAAAAATTATAGTTTCAACATGTAACCCTAACAACATATCAACAAATGCATTTGAACATGTAACATTAACAACATATCAACATGTAACCCTAACAAAATATCCATAAGGGCCACAACAATATACATAAAATTACATAAAACCAAAAACCCACACAATTGAAGGTGTTTAAAAAGACAGGCAAATAAGTTGAACAAAGGCACAATAACCCATCCAGCTAAATGTGTTTAAAAACACGGGTAGATAGGCTGGTAGGATAGTGTCCTACCTTCCAGTGGTCGTTTCGTCGGCTTACTCCATGCCAGTATGCCACAGGAACCCTAGATTCTCCAAAAACCATAGCTCCAACTGCAAATCAAAATTACACACAACTGAAGGTGTTTAAAAAGACAGGCAAATAAGTTGAACAAAGGCACAATAATCCATCCAGATAAATGTGTTTAAAAACATGGGTAGATAGGCTGGTTGGATAGTGTCCTACCTTCCGGTGGTCGTTTCGTCGGCTTACTCAATGCCAGTATGCCACAGGAACCCTAGATGCTCCAAAAACCATAGCTCCAACTCCAAATCACACAATGACCTACAAGACAGACATCACACACTTATGTGTGGTTAGACATCCCTAAACCTGCGTAAAACAAGCAAAATTCTCCCATAAAGCTCAGAAAATTACTCATATACCTAAAACCCTTTGGAGCACGAAACAGACATATCCAGCACCAAGCTTAGCTAAATGCACCACAGGGATGAATGCAGACGAATACCCATCCCAATACACTAGACGGAGAAGAAAAATCATCCTAATAAACCAGACAAAACAGATGAAAGCAATCGAACAACCTCTCGAAGAAGCATTAGAACTGCCCCATAACACACTATCTGTAATGCCAAGGATGGTTATGGCTACGGCCAACATTTCAACAACATCGTGCAAGTACCTGGGAGCAAAAATCAACAAGAACCAGGCCCAAACAAAAATTCATAGCGTGTTCGAGAAGCCTCCAAGACATGAGGCTAAACTAACCCTAACACTCCCTAAACCAATTGAACTAGTCACCAGGTATTATAGACAGGTGCTTACATGTGGAGGATAGGTGTCGTATAGTAACTCAACAAGCATGTGTGGCATGGTTTCGGTCTGAGGTGGACGCGTTCAAGTAATGGTGTCCCTCCCCTATCTTGTATTACCTGTATTTATTTTTCATTTTATTTGGTGGAAGGAATCATGGAATCACCAAAATATTCCAATTTATATTAATTAGGTGGAAAATAAGGGATACAGGCATGGATCACATGTCATTTTTCATTAGGTGTGCACTAATATCGTTCAGTGTGAGGGTTAGTTGTCATTATGACTATATATACTTAGCAGTGTGATATTTTAATACGCATGTGTGTATGTGTCTATATATATCTATATATATATGAGGGAGTAATTTTTCAATTTTAGTCATAAAGGATAGACTTTACAAATCCATGAATAATTAACATATTAATTTCGTGCACCCCCATGTGTGAAAAAGTGAGTATGTTGGGTGTTAAACAATATTTAAATTAGATTAATTTTGTATGGAGCATGTGTATTTTGTGGAACATTTATATTTTAATATAATTTTATTGAAAAATTGTATGGTAAATTTGTCGTGAATGTGTACTTTATATTCCTTTTACGTTACCCCATGCAATCTTAATGAAGTGGTGAGTTCTTTAAATCTAAGTATAATCCTTGTTGTTATGGTTTTCATTACTTTGATATCTCCTCATTGTGAGTAAACATTACTTATGTTAGTCACCTGGTATGGTATGGTTTTGACTTAGTTCATTTTTTTAACTTTATAAGGTCACAAAGATTAAATTGGGAGAAATCAATGTTAATTTTAAAAAGAATTACATTATTTTATTTATGATATTTTTAGTGAAAATTTTTAATTTTTTTTCCATAAGTTTATGGGGAAGATCAATTGATGATCATGTGTTATGAGATATTTATTATGTAAATTGTGAAATTGAAGGTTTAAATCCCCCATAAATAAAGCCATCTAAAAAAAATTACAAACTTTCTTTTTTTTACAATCAATATGGAAAAATGGAAAAAGACCTTTCTAATTTATATGTTATATATTATATGCATCTTATTATTTTCTCAATATTTACTCTTTTTATCGTTAGACATTATTGCTTTATCACTATTTTTTTTATCTCATGTGTAACTTTTGAAATAGCCTTGTTGGTAATAATTTTGAAAGGATCAAATTCATCTAAAACATATACATAAATATAATAAAAACAATCTAAAATTTTGATGTATTATTACTCACGAATCTAGTATAGATATATTTTAAGTCTAGATCTATCATGTGTTGTGAGTGATCAAAATCCCTCAATATGCAAACATTTCCTCAAGCTTTTTCACTTTTAAAAATATCCCTCTTCATAGATGATAGATTTTGAAATTAACATGGATCTAACATAGTTATTAACATAAGCATTCATATTTTACACAAGTTTTAAACATTATTCTTGAAATTTAATAAAAATATTAGCAACTTTAATTGTTTCCACCGAAATGCTATATATGAGAATGGTTATATGAAAGAATATTCACTATATTATAGATGTTTTAAACCATACTAGATCCATCTTAGCTCCAAATATGTTAAGTGTTGAGAGGGATAAAATCCCTTGAGGTGAAAACCTTTCCTCAAGTGTGACAAGAGGGATCAAATGCTCTAGGTGAAAACCTTTCCACATGTGTGGCAAGAGGGATCAAATCTCTTTTGGTGCAAACATTATAATAATTATAATAGCAACTTTGTAATAATTATATACGATGTTATGTTATAATTGCTTTAAATTTAAAACAATTTTTTGTAATAATTTTTTTTTCTACGTAAAGACTAAGCTATTGTATTAATAAAGAAAGAAAATATTTACAAAGAGGTACTAGCCTCTGAGGATGGATAAGGCCACCCTCTGTCTGAAGAGCATAGCAGGTACTCAAGGCTACCTGAATTACAAAGATAGAAGCAGTAAAAGTAAGCATGAGCAAAACAGAAGCAGGTAGTCCTCTGACTTACAAGAGAGATTCCTCCAAAAAGAACAACAGCATCAGAATTGTAGAACCAAAGAACCTTTGCTGCTGATATCATCGCGGCAGTTGAGGGTAGGAAGACAAGTGATTCCAGAGATCTGGAAACATTGCGAATTCTGGGCATTCCTGTACCCCAAAAACAAAACCTGGGTATCTCGGAAAGAGAAGAGACCCCTCCAAAACTCCAAAACTTGACCATTGAGCTGCAGCAGAAACAGTAATTTAGCCTTCGAAGGCTTACCTTATGCTTTGTTGTTGAAATCTGGCATAGTTGCATCTTCGTTCACTGGCTGTCGGGAATCCGGTGGGTGTGCTGGCTGCTGAAGCGAACCCAGATCAAGAGCATGCTCCTTAGGATTGACAACGCCTGGAGGAGGAATAGCGACATTGCCAATTTCCGCCCTCGCTTGGGTATTACCAGTCTGAGCCAGCTCCCCATCGTCTTCCTCCTGGCTGTCGGAGTCTTCATCTTCTTCCTCCGTCGCGATTACCGTTATCAGCAAAGACACCCGTGATTGATTTCTCTGGCATCTGAATGTGAAACGGGATGTATGCACTTGACTATCTAGATGGTCCGACTCCTCTGAAGGAGAAGACAGAGGCGCTACCATAGCCAGCGGCTGAATTGCCCTTGCTTGAACCTCCTGTCTTCGACTAATTCCCCAAACACCCCCTCTTCTCGGGACCCCACGCTGTCTCGGCGCCATGAGCAGGGAAACTTGAGAGCTATTTACAGTGGGAGGCCCAGTATCCAAACGCAGAGCTTGAACTCTGCCCCCCAGAACCGGCCTAGTAGAAACCTGAACCAAAGTATGAGTCCTCACTATAATTTTAGCCTGCCAAGGTCGAGAGAGCATACTCTGAGCGGAGGTGAGGCCTCTGCCACTGCGCACCCTGCCAGAGATCGTCTCCTCTCCACTCCGCTCGAAGCACAACATAACAATACACCAAACATACCCAAACTGGAGCAGATAAGCCGTTAAGTAATCCTCTTTTCGGAATTCTCTGGATGCCTCCATAACGAACCCCAACGAATTAGCGTACAATGCAGTTAAGTCCCCTCGCGCGAACCCATCTCCGCTCTGCACAACCTTCTCCTCGGCCTTTAAAGGCATTAATGCCTGGCAGAGCCGCCTAGTGTGGCCGTCCTGGCAGGCCACCTTAACATGCCAGCTGCCCATCGCTGTTTATCAAATTGCCACCCGCATCCGGGTAATTTTTTGTAATAATTAAGTTAATAATATTAATCTTTATAATTAAGAAAAACCTATAAACACATCTTGCGAATAATATTGTCATCAAGTACTTTTTGCATAAGAGGTAGGTACTAAGTAGCAATGCTACATATTACACTTGCCTTGCACATTCCTCCATTGTAATTTTTATTAATATACAGTTGTATGTCTTTATTGTTTTTTTACTCTAATTTAACTATATTTAAACTAAGTGAGAGTGGCTCCATTGTAGTCCTTGTTCAAATATGGGAGTTGGTTCATATCTTTCAGAGTTCAATAATTATTGGAATTGTAATTAATTTATATGTAATTTATAATAAAAATATAAAATTAGTTTTTAAGCAATGTAATAATAATAAAAAATTATGGAAATAAATTATTTCCCAAAAAAATATTGTTCATGATAATTAATGGTTTTGGAAATTTTGTTATTTATGAAAAATTTACAAAGTATCATATAAAACAATTAATTTATTTTTAAAAATAAATAGAAATATAAAAAATAATTAATAGTAATATAAATTGCAAAGTGTGGAAGCATTCACAAACAGGGAAAATTTTGAGGATGGAAAATTATCTTCAAGTTTAAAAACATTGGCGAATATCAGTATTCCTTAATATGGAAACTATAAGATGTTTATTGATATATTTGTAAAATTATTCAAATTTATAATGATTTTATATATAGTCTCTATATAATGTCCGTGATTGTTAATGTAAAATAATTTTATATTGTAAAATTTGGGCAAATCTTTTTTAGAAAAAATGGAAATTGGCGATTCGTTTTTTTGGAAAAATCATGGAAAATTAACCCACCTACGAATATTAGCCCTAAAATTTTCCATGTTCACAAAGTCCATGAAAACCTGGAATAACTATGAAAAAATTTCACAAAGCATTTCTTTTATTGCAATTAATAAGTTACATTGGGGACAGACTGTTGACCCAATCTGTGAGCTCATGAGGGCCACAATCCCATGTTATAGAATGCAATATCTTAGCTTTTATACTATAACTTCACATGAGGGATTATGTAGCTTGCGGTGGAATGTACTCTCTTGAGTAGGGCACAACCTCATGGGAGGAATTGATTTGCATTGCATTGTTGTTGAACTTTCTGAAATTGAAATCCTAACCCTGCGTAGTAACTCAAGAATGAGTTGATGGGGAGGTGAATTCATCCCAACATGAACAATGTGTAACACATCCCTATTATTGGCAAGAGAGTTGGAGGCCCTTCAGCAGAAACCAAGTTCTTACTTAGGGGCCGCTGAAATATTGCATGCACAAACATGCCTGGAATTCCTTGTCCCCAAGAAACAATTTTTTATAGGTCGAGAGCCCACCCAATCCACCCTTGTCCATAGCAATGATGTCAATATTTGAACCATCGAGATAATTTCCCCATCTAGGTGTCAAATGCCAATCTTCATGTGTCCTATTTTGTACTATGAGAACCTGGTGGGCTCAGAAAGAGTAGCCTTGTCATAAGCTCGAGATGGATAGCACTAGTGGATGCTCTAGTGAGCCCTTGTGACTTTGGAAGGAAGGTGACGCAAGTCCAGTCAGTTGAAAAACCATTGTAGCCAAGCCACAACTAAATCCATTTTGGATGGGTTGAGTGTGCAAGAAGGGAGAAAGACTTGATAAAAGCCACTAGATCCAAGATCCAGTGAACTACTCATAAGTTTCCACGACCTCCTTAATTAGACCATGGTAACATCCTGCAGATAGTCTCATTGTGGTGAAGCTAAGTGAGAATCAAACCTTATAGCTCTAGTCAAATAACCCTTATTCATCAAACCTAACAAGGACCTAGTCATAGAAACTCTGGATTGGACGCCTAGGCATCACCCTATCAATATGTGACAGAACAAGAAGTGATGTGGCTAGAGGAATATATCCCAAGACGAGCACATGAGCAGAGCATTAGGGGTCTGAAGGTTGGATATTCGAGTGTAACATCGGTGGGACTTCACCCTACCTAAATCACACAAAGTCAGAGTGCATCCTAGTGGGAGGACAGGTAGTCGAGATCAAGACTATTGTTGGGTCCAGCAAGTTGATGTATGAAGGAAGGGGACCAACCCCGACTAGGTCGAGGATAGGGGGTAAAGCCTGCAAATAACAAAATTGGGTTCATTGACGAATAGGGCCGACTCTCACTAACCATTGAGCTAACTACGACCTTGCATGTCCATGGTGGAAGAGCCACAACTATTTCCATCTGGGCCATTGAATGGCTACCACGTAATGGTTTTAGAAATTTAATTATTTATGACAAATTTACAAATTATCATATAAAATAATTATTTTATTTTAAAAATCAATACAAATATAAAATATAATTAATAAAAATATAAATTGTAAAATTATATATATATATATATTTCTTTGTAGAAGGAAGTAGTGACGTGGTTGGAAGAACATTTCTTAAGACCAACAGACAAGGAGAGCCTAAATGGCCATTGAGTTGACTTACACATGGCCTGTCCATGGTGGCAGAGTCGCAACTAGTGCCATTTGGGCCACTAAGTGGCTGCCACATAATTGTTTTGAAAATTTTATTACTTATGACAAAATGGTAAATTAACATATAAAATAATTGTTTTATTTTTAAAAATCAATCCAATATAAAAATTAATTAATAATAATATAAATTGTAGTGATGTGTCCGGACACAAATTTCCCGAGACCAACAAACAAGGAGAGCGTGAAGGTCAGAAGGCCCAATAGTGGGTAGTCGTAGGACGGGTTAGTCGGTATGAGCATATAACGAAAGGAGAACCAAGGCCCGACCTCAACCTCAAGTTGGGCCTGACCTCCCGACTACTATATTTCCAGGGAAAAAGTATTCAAAATTGGGACCTGCTCCATCAAAATTGCTGCATGGAAATTTAGAAATGGCCACGATAATGAGGATCAAGCATCGATAGTTTATCAACCAGAGCAAAGGTCCCATGGAATAGGAAGCTCAACCATATGTTGGTGAATAGTAGAAAGTCCAGACCGCATGAAACAACTTTTTTTTTTCAGAAGAAAAAAAACCAAATAGATTATATTAAGGAAATATAATGGTCTTGTATACAGCAAACCGTATTGCCAGGAGGCCCCCAGCAAAAACAGATTAAAACCATATAAGAGAGAATTGTGCAAGATTTACAGATGACCAGATGGGTGGAGAGATTAGTCTCACACCAGAAAGAGGCAAAAAAACCAAAATAACTCCATATGAACCTTGTGAACCATATGCACCAGATAGAGCGAGAGCTCCATAAGCAGAAAGATCCAAAAAACATTGATGCGCAGCAACAATGACCACATCAAGAAACAGTTTAGAGAGAGATCCCTACATATCAGGAGGGACAGATGAATCTGTTATCCGCAGCAAGATAGAAGCAAGAGGAGTTCTGAGATCTTGAAAAATACAATTATTTCTCCACTTCCATATAAGCCAGATGACCGTGACAAATATAGAGCGTAGGGACAAGCATTGCTCACTCCACCACCTGTAGCCCTCCTGTACAGAAGCAAAAATGCGGTAAGGAAAACAAAAGGATATAGACAAATCATACCAGATTTTCAGTGTCTGAGCACATTGGAAGAACATGTGAACATTGGTCTCATGATCTGAGAGACACATGGAGCATCGTCCCGGCCCATTCCACCCCTTCTTTTGAAGAACCTCCCAAGAGAGGTTTCTGTTGGAGAACACCAGTGAGCCTGAAACAAAATTTGTAGATATATATATCGTGCAGCCTTGCAATAATACATGTTCATCCCCTTATGTCCTGTGGTTTATGAAATGTTAAAATACATGAAAAAAAATTTACACTGTGAATTGCAACTATGGTAAGTGTGACAGCCGAAATAGGGGCATCCTAATTCGTTTTTTTTGTGTTCAAATTTGTTGAGGACATGGAAAAGGACAATGATCCCTGCGTTATATTGCTGAGTAGATTAAAAATAGGCATGTCGCTCATTGATCGTAGTGAAAGGAATTGTGTGTGTTTAATAGTTAGTATTCAGTCCTTCCGAGTAAAGACCATGCGACAAAAGAAGGTCGACCATCGGTAGGTCTAAGTTTTAGTAAGGGAACATCATGTTGCTACGAAAAATAAGGTCCCGACAGCGTGGAACAAAACAAAACAAAATTGGTTCATAGTATGGGGTAAGTAGCTCAACCCTTACCTCAAGTGGGCCATAATCAGTAGTCAGGTCTGAGAAGTGCATATGTTAATTCATATGGAAATTTTAATTCATTTGGAAATTTTGAGTATGATTGGCATTTTTTCTTTGATGAAATTAATTAATAGTTGTACGGTTTAGAATGCCTCGCATAAAATTCTCTCTAGTTTAACTCCAAACGCACAGACTGGCGGCGGAAACCATTATGACTCAAGGGCTCTCAACCAATAAATACAATTTAAAAATTGAAAAAATAAATTTGTTTTTATTTGCCAATGTTTACTTTAGAAATTCTCTGTTTAATTTTTGGTCAAATAAGAATTAATTGAACAATCAACGCATAGCGAATGCATTACATCCTGCCAGCGACAAGGATAATAAAAATGAAAAATCTTAAATATAAATAAACATAATATAACTAACCATGAAATATAACGAACAAGAGCTTAAAAAAAAAAAAACTTAAATAATTCCAACACAATGATGGGTTGTTATGAATTCAATTTTATATTAGTAAAACAAAAGATATATAGTTAGCGTGTAAGAGCCTAAAACCAAAGTTAATTTATTCATGTGATATAAATTTGTTGACTTAAAATTTGGTTATTGTTCTTTATCAAGTCAATTTTTTACTAATAAAATATAAAGTATATAACTAAGTTATCTATATAAATTAAATGGTTAGTAATTTTTTTAAATATTAATATATAATAAGTTTAATCTGTAGTGTTGTTTCTTAGTATCTACATTTTATATAAAAAATGAAAAATAATTGACAAACGAAGTTATTGATAGTAGAAGTTATCCATGTTAGTTGTTCTACTATTCAAGTATGAAAATACAATGGTTTGTCTATCTAAATATTTTCATAGGTCATTATATATGTATATGTATATATAAATAGATAGATAAGAAATTAGTATTTAAAACACTTCTTAAAATTTTATTAACTCTAAATCAATAGAAAAACCAATGGAATTTATTAGAATTATAGAAATACTAAAATTTTATAGATATTAGCATTTTTAGAGTTTTAATATATTTTGAAATTCCTTTGCAACTAGTAAACATGTGGTAAAAATAAATGTAATTAGGAATTCATTTAAAATTAGAAAAATTAAAATGAGAAAGAGTAAAATGAAATAAAAAAAAAAGAAAGAAAAAGGACTTATGACTAATGAAAAAGCCAAATATAAATTCAATTGTTTTTTGTTACTTGAAATTTTTAATCTTGCAAATATTTTTTTTTGCATAAAAATGGTGGGGAGTTATCCACATGGCATTATGTTGTGCAAAATTATGACACTTAGCCAATAGAAAATAATAATAATAATAATAATATTTATATTTTAATATAATATTTATATCTCATAATTTAATTTAAAACCAGATAAAAATAACCATTAACCAATTGAGAAAAAGCAATTTACATTTAAAAAAATGAAAAATTACTTTTTAATTTCCAAAAGATTTAGTATAATATATTTTTTTTCAAATTTAAAAATTTCAGAACTAATTGAAAGCCAAAATTTTTTACCAAAATAAAAAACAATATATCCTACCTTTTGGTAGGAAGAAAGATAGAAAGAAAGAAATTATTTTAACGTCCACTAGGCTAAAGATAGACTATGGGACATATTGCTTCCATGGAAAAATTGCTTCCATGGAAAATTTTAGGGGCTAATTTTCCACGATTTTTCCAAAAAAAGATTCATCAATTTCCAATTTTTATAAAAGATGTTTCGCCCAAATTTTAGAATATAAAATTATTTTACTTTAAAAATCGTCAACATTATATAGAGACTATATATAATATCACGATAAATTTGAATAATTTTACAAATATATCAATAAAATTTTTATAGTTTTCATATTAGAGATTAGTGAGATTCACCAATATTTTTAAAGTTCAAAAAAATTTTCCATCCTTAAAATTTTGCTTGATTGCTTCTTGATCGCCTTGATGTATTTGGACCTTTTTCTATGAAGCTTCAAAATAAATGCTCTTAGCTTCTCGACGAACCCCTCGCTAAATAGATTATCCCAAGCGCTAGCTGCCAACATATCTGCATAACTTTCCCTATTGCCTTTTAAGGACTCACATTCTAAAATGAAATGCTTTTATGTTTCCACTTTTCCGGAAGAACAAAAAATGCATACTCTTTCCTCCCACACTTCCTTTGGCCTTTTCCAGCACCCTGTTTCACAACGGAGTTGATGATAATTAGTCCTTAACTGAGCAATAAGAATTTTGGCTCTCCAAGAGATATTGACCTCTATGTATGCTATTGGTTGATGACTATGAGTGGGATTAAACACTTCAATACAGTAATTTTCCTTTCTTCCTAGCTCCTTATCCCTAGTACGATTGTGGAACTTTTCCATAACAAAAGCTTTTATCTCTTTGTTGTTTATGGGACATGCGTTCAAGCAAATACCCCATTTACGACACCATTTGTTATTTTGTTGCATCATTTTTTTGTTCTTGCACAATCTATGATTAAAGACAACCTTAGGCTATCTACCCTCTTCCATTTGCTCCATTTTTTTTTAATACATGATGACTTGCACCATGGAAATTGCTTCAATAGGAGTAGTCCCTGTTTCACTTAACAAGACATCATAAGGAACTGCACTTTTAATCTTAAATTTGTTTGTAATCAAACACTTTTGATTTTTCTCAATTTGTCTCCACTGCATGTTGGATGTACTGCTAGCCCATAGTTCACAACCATAGAGAATCACCGGAATCACTAGAAGCCTAAAAAGAGTTTGAGTGGTTTTCCAGTCCCATAACTCTACCTCTCTACACCTATTTTGAAAAGCATAAAATTTTTTCCAACCCCCCAAAGTTCTTTTCTTTTTACAACCATTCCAGCTTAGATTTTTGTTGAAGTCAATTCTGAGGTATTTGTAACCTGCAACTTCTTCCAGAATGTTGCCTTCAAAGTAGAACTTATGTTGATTATGTTTTATTTTCTTAGAGAAGACCACTACTTTCGTTTTGCTGATATTGACTTGCATCCCCACACTTCTACAAAAATTCTCAAGGGATAGTACGTGCTCTTACAAACCAAGAGCTAATTTAGCAATCACAATAAGGTCTTCTGCATACAAAATGAGCCTTATAACAAACTTGCCCAAATAGATACCATCACCCCCTTGCGAATTTAACCACTCCTCAACCTTGTTGATATATAAACCAAAAAGGGTAGGAGACAGTGGGCAACCTTGTTTTTCCCTGATATCGCTTCTAAAACTTTTAGAAATTCCTGTTGAAGTTCTAATTTTGACTTTTACATCTTCATACATCTTATGCACAATTGCTCTCAAATGTTTAGGAACCCCAAGTTCCTCCATTTTGTGCCAAATATTATCCCTAGGAACCGAGTCAAAAGCTTTTCTGAAATCAACAAAGCAACACAATACTTCTTCCTTTTTCTCCCAAACATTTTCAATGATGTGCCTTAAAGTTATACAATGGTAAACTGTGGAATGTTTAGGTCTGAAACCTGCTTGCCCTTTAGCACACTTATCTCTTTCTTCTGCCCACTTGCTAATTTTGTTTTCTAGCATGCTTCCAAATAGCTTTGCAAACAAAGGGTTTATCACGATGGTCCTATAATTGGAGGGATTATTGACGTCACCTCTCTTGAAAAGAGGTATTTCCAGAATAGTTTTCCAATCTGTGGGTAGCCCTTGTTGTATGATGTTGCTGAAGATTTTTGTAATGTGAGGTGCAAGAATCTTTGAGTCCCACTTTAGATATTCTGCTTGGAGTTCAGCTAAGTCTTTTGCTTTTCCAACACCCAACTTTTTGATACCCATCTCTACCTCTTGTACTGTGAAGAGTTCAGTATCAACGTTGACCAAGGGGGAGGGTCAACCTTGGGAAATTGCTCATAGATTTGTCTTGCATAGTCAAACCATTTAGAAGTTGTAATATTATTTCCAATTTGTATCTTTTTTGGTTGGAGCTCCTTCCAAAATAATTTGGGATTATTTTTCCCAAGGAAGATTAGTTCTTCCGTCCTTGAAACCATGAAATCAACATTTTTCTTGCTTAATAACTGCTTGTAAGATTTGAGCTTTATGTTATACTTGTTTGACTCTTTCCACATTCTCCTTGCCTTTTTGCATTCCTCGTAAAAACAAGCATTAACCGGAAAACAATTTGTTTCAAAATTTTTAATTTTTCTCTTTTTCACTTTGCAAGTGCGCATTGAATTACATGTGTTAATTCATGACTATGAAGGCTCTGAATTGTAATTTTATCCTTCTCGAAGAGCCTCTCTAGCATCGTTTTGAAGGTATTACAATTTTCTAGGGTCAAAAGAATTCTGCCCTATGGGAGATTTTGTTGGACATGCTGAATTTTTTACTCTAATTGTTTATTTCCAATCCAAGAGAAACATATATAAATTGGCTTGTGATCTAGTTTCAAGTCCCACAACTAATCTCCCATCAAAACTTCCTCCATCTTCTCACACAAACCATGCGAGCAAATTACATAATCTACCACACTTGCTCCAATGTAAGTATTGCAAGTGAAATTACCGGACTTTGCCCATTTAGTCAAGCCATTACAAATGAATAAATCAAAGGCCCCACATAGAGTAAGAAATTGTTCACCAAAGAGATATCATTGCAATCCTTGTCCTCTGAAATTATTTCCCATTGATGATTACTTTCTTTTGTAAGGCAAATAGGGTCACAATCAACTTTACAACAAAGAATGCTAGCTTGCTCACTTAAAGTCCTAGCATTGAAATCAGCCATTATAAGGACTTCACCTAGTTGGGAATATGTTGCAATATCCGTTTTAAGGCTGCAAATGGATCTTTCTGGTCAAGTGCTATACCTTTGTATATTTTTGAAACCTACGACGCAAAATAGCATACTGCAATTCTGATGTGGTTTCCATTTTCTGATATTTTAAACCAAATGAATTGCTTATTTGAGTCTTCCTTTTCTAACTGAATGAGACGACCTTCTCTCTCAAATGTTTAGGAACCCCAAGTTCCTCCATTTTGTGCCAAATATTATCCCTAGGAACCGAGTCAAAAGCTTTTCTGAAATCAACAAAGCAACACAATACTTCTTCCTTTTTCTCCCAAACATTTTCAATGATGTGCCTTAAAGTTATACAATGGTAAACTGTGGAATGTTTAGGTCTGAAACCTTCTTGCCCTTTAGCACACTTATCTCTTTCTTCTGCCCACTTGCTAATTTTGTTTTCTAGCATGCTTCCAAATAGCTTTGCAAACAAAGGGTTTATCACGATGGTCCTATAATTGGAGGGATTATTGACGTCACCTATCTTGAAAAGAGGTATTTCCAGAATAGTTTTCCAATCTGTGGGTAGCCCTTGTTGTATGATGTTGCTGAAGATTTTTGTAATGTGAGGTGCAAGAATCTTTGAGTCCCACTTTAGATATTCTGCTTGGAGTTCAGCTAAGTCTTTTGCTTTTCCAACACCCAACTTTTTGATACCCATCTCTACCTCTTGTACTGTGAAGAGTTCAGTATCAACGTTGACCAAGGGGGAGGGTCAACCTTGGGAAATTGCTCATAGATTTGTCTTGCATAGTCAAACCATTTAGAAGTTGTAATATTATTTCCAATTTGTATCTTTTTTGGTTGGAGCTCCTTCCAAAATAATTTGGGATTATTTTTCCCAAGGAAGATTAGTTCTTCCGTCCTTGAAACCATGAAATCAACATTTTTCTTGCTTAATAACTGCTTGTAAGATTTGAGCTTTATGTTATACTTGTTTGACTCTTTAGACATTCTCCTTGCCTTTTTGCATTCCTCGTAAAAACAAGCATTAACCGGAAAACAATTTGTTTCAAAATTTTTAATTTTTCTCTTTTTCACTTTGCAAGTGCGCATTGAATTACATGTGTTAATTCATGACTATGAAGGCTCTGAATTGTAATTTTATCCTTCTCGAAGAGCCTCTCTAGCATCGTTTTGAAGGTATTACAATTTTCTAGGGTCAAAAGAATTCTGCCCTATGGGAGATTTTGTTGGACATGCTGAATTTTTTACTCTAATTGTTTATTTCCAATCCAAGAGAAACATATATAAATTGGCTTGTGATCTAGTTTCAAGTCCCACAACTGATCTCCCATCAAAACTTCCTCCATCTTCTCACACAAACCATGCGAGCAAATTACATAATCTACCACACTTGCTCCAATGTAAGTATTGCAAGTGAAATTACCGGACTTTGCCCATTTAGTCAAGCCATTACAAATGAATAAATCAAAGGCCCCACATAGAGTAAGAAATTGTTCACCAAAGAGATATCATTGCAATCCTTGTCCTCTGAAATTATTTCCCATTGATGATTACTTTCTTTTGTAAGGCAAATAGGGTCACAATCAACTTTACAACAAAGAATGCTAGCTTGCTCACTTAAAGTCCTAGCATTGAAATCAGCCATTATAAGGACTTCACCTAGTTGGGAATATGTTGCAATATCCGTTTTAAGGCTGCAAATGGATCTTTCTGGTCAAGTGCTATACCTTTGTATATTTTTGAAACCTACGACGCAAAATAGCATACTGCAATTCTGATGTGGTTTCCATTTTTTGATATTTTAAACCAAATGAATTGCTTATTTGAGTCTTCCTTTTCTAACTGAATGAGACGACCTTCTTTCTCCCTTACTAAAACTAGGATACCCTCGTGCCCTTTGCCATTCCCTACTACCTTGTTCCACACTGCCATCTTCCAGTATCCTTCAAATAGAGGTGTCTTGCACCCTTCATGCTCATGTGTTTCTATGAGGCAGATTATGTCTCTATCTTCCGCAATAGGCCCTAACCTAGGTCCTTGTCTCCATGGGTAACCTATGCAGTTCCAACAAACTAATCTTAAGGAAACCTGAGCATGACTTGATTGCTATTTATTTTGACATGCAAGACTCACATTTGATTCTTTTTCCCTACTTTCTCATACTGACCTTGCTTTCTGATTTCCTGTTAAAGAGTTTGTTGCCTCTTATTTATTACCATATTGCTACTCTGTTTTGGAAGGAGGTCCAAATCACACTATCACAGCTTTGCATTTATAAATCCATGCTCTCTTGCCTTCATCTCTTGATGCCTTAACCTTTAAAATCTCCTCCCTTCTTTCCTCATGTTGTTTTACAGTTAAATCTTCTTCTAGGAAAAACAAGAACCCCTCAAGAGATGTTTCTTTCTTACAATGATATATTTATCACGCAAGCTAGGCATAATGAATTTTATGGCCTTGGCTCTCTCCTTGTTAAACTTACCCACCCTCCATGCTTGGCATATTTGTCCTTGCCATAGCAACTTGTCTTTCAAGAAGTCTCTTGCAAGGTCAAGAGTACATTCATTTTTCCCATTGTCTTTCACCTGTTTAATAATTATGTTTGTTGCCCTCTTTTTTCTTTCCTTGCCTTCATTGTCTTGCATGTTGTCAACTTGAATATTTGTTTCTCCTTCCTTATTAATAGAATTGCTAATAACTTGAGCCCAAGTTTTGGAAACTTTGCTGGAATCTCCTTTCATTTCTTCTCTTGCGTTGTCTTCATGGTTGTTTATTTGGGCAATCATTTTCCCTTTATCATGTGATGATTTCACATTCACCACCTCTCTACTTTCCACTACACATTTCTTTATGTTTTTCACATCTGCCTTCATGCGTTTCCATTATGTCTTCCCTATCAAGAGAGATTCATGTAGCAATGCCACTTGTTATTTTAAAACTTTATTGCTTTATGCTAAAGCCTTGTTCTCAACTATTATTATATGAATTTTATAATCTTGTTCCTACCCTTTATCTTCTAAAACCTCAAACCTTTGTTTTGCATTTAACAATTCTTTCACATAAAGATCAGATGACCAGATGAGAGATGTGGATGTGGGACTATATAAGGCAGAATCATCAATGACTTTTCCTCTAGACTTCTTGTTGCCACGTGCTTGTAGAGGAGACTTGTTTGAGTGAATTTTGTGAAGGGTTCAAGTGATTTTCTTTTAGATTGTTTCTTCCTTATTTTCTCCCATTTTAGACGGGCTATTATTTGTTTTAAAATGCCCTGATATTGTTTGACATTGACCCAAACCCACTTCCCAGCTTTGGCAGATGAGGCAATTTTCACTTGTCCTAAATCATTTGTCTCCACATGTTTTGAAATTTCTTGTTCCTTTATCATGTTTGAATGTATTTGCTGCTCCTTCCTCGCTGCTTGATACTTCTGCTGTATAAAAGCTCACTACTCTCACACTGCTCACGGTTCACTGCTCGCTGCTCTCACTGTTGACAACACTGCTCTGCTCCCATTGCTCCGACAACTGCACTGAAAAAATGAGAACTCATTGTCACTCCAAGATAAACCTGTCAAAGAAAATTGCAGCAGAAAAGTTCCCATAAAATTCTCTGTGTAGATTCTTAAAATAATTGTTGTCGTGCTCTTCTTTTCTGAAATTCTGCAAAGATCTATGACATGTGTTCGAACCAAGTCTTACATTGGGCAAACTAGCTCAATTTTTTAGTAAATATTTACTCTGTGTGAAAATGAGCTCTTGCTGCCCCTTTTTCGCTAAACGTGAAAATAATTCCCACTAAATGCCTTTAGAAAAGGTACACACTTGTATTTATGATAGATATAAACTAAATTTACCCCAGGGCTGTTCTCAAATATAGTAACAAGTCGAAAAGTTAAAATTTTAGGCCACAGCCCAATCGCGGCGCCGACTTTGATCTGGAACCTTCGAATAGAAAATGATGAGAATGATTCCATTGTGGATTCAAAGAGGAAGGATCTTTGGTCATGTTTCTAGAGCAGCAGGAGGAATCGAAATCCTTACGCTTACAAGTGCGAGGGGGCAATAGAAGCTTGATGACGCGTAAAGGGTATATTTCCTTTGCATCCATGCTACCAAGCATCTGAAATTGCCCACCCAAATTTCGTCCTGCCATTGATTGATTCCTTTTGCGCCCACTCATATACCTACGAAGAACAATCTCAAACCTACGAAAACAAACTACCTGGATACAATACTTATTTCATGATACAATATAACTTTATTATTATTATTATTACTACAGTGGTATTATTATTATTACAGTGGTATTAGGCATTTAATTTTTTTACAATGGTATTAGAAATTCAAATTTTCTTTTGACTATCTATTAATTTGTCTTTGACCAAAAAATTATGCCACTTATCCATAGTTTAGCATCGGGAATTCATTTTTGTTATTTTTTATTATTTTATAAATTTATGTATTTGTAAGGTGATTGGTTGAGGTCATATTATAGGTTGTTTAGTATTCTATTAGTTACTAATTTTTATTTTTTGTTTTATTTCCTTTCTATTTATCTTTTTAGTTTTTTTAATTTTTTCTATTATTTCCATTTTCATAAATGATAGATTTTTCTCCATTTTTCAATTGAAGATGACAAATTTTAAAGAGAAGAATAATTTTAAAAACTCTTTCCAGTAATTTTTTTTAGTTTTATTACTTTTTAATTTGACTTAATTTTTTTTGTCTTTTCCTATTCTTTTTTCTCTATTTTCAATTCCAATTACATTAATCATAATGTTTTTTTGTTGTTTAGACATAGATTTTATAATTAATAACTATTAACATAATTAGTTATTAGATTAGAGAAAGATTTCGGCGAACAGATCTAGCGTAGCATGTGGTTCACTGTCAGTTGCTTCCTGCCCCTGAAGATGGGTGAAGTGTTCACCCAAAATGTTGGGCTCTTCGATTATGTCACACGCATATCTAGAAACTCCCATCAACAATATCTATTATTCTTGCAGGTCAAAGGATTTGAAACTCCAGCAGTGATATTATCAGGATCTCACTTTGAAGTTGCATATTCCGTTTCAAGTCACTAGAGATTGTTTGACATTTATTGGGAGGTTAGTCTTCAATTACATATATGTTTCAATTGGTTTGTTAAAGTTGTTTTATATTCTTTCCTCTAATCAAACACAAAAGATTGGTCTCAGTTACATTGGTTTAATCTACTACAACTTTATTCCTGGTTTTATTCAAAGTGACTGTCAAATTCAATAAATTTGGTACTAAATCACAAATCATAGACAAACGTATAATATTTAGAAAAAATTTGAAAAGCGCTAATGATATATTTTATTTATTTTAATATTAAAAAGTTTTAAATGATCTTTTTTCATGATGTGAAATTTTTTTGGAACTAATTATTTTGATTAGAAACTAAGTGTTTTTATATCCATCTATAGTTACTAGGGATTAATTTATATAATTGTGCTAGTTATAATTTAGTTGTTAAATTAATAATAAAACGATTGTTATTACGAATTATTCATAAATATTAATTAACATGTCTTTACAATTTAATTTAAAAATTACTTTGATATTAAATCACAAATTATAGATCATCTCAACTCAATTTTGCTCTGCAAAATAAAGAGATGCAATTTGAGTGATAAAACTAAAAGTTTTGTTTCATATTTCCATGCCTTCACTTCCACAAACACAATTGCATCCAACTCTGTATCAATTATGTTCAATTCCCATGAACTTTGTAGCAAACAATTGGTTGTGCAAAACAAGTTTTTTGGAATTGACATCCCATTGAGTTGAAACTAAGTTTCTCCATATCAAATTGAACCAAACACTGCCAAAAAAGTAAAATTATAAATCTTCATTAAAACCAAAGAGATAGGGCGCTCACTAAAAAGAAAATTTTAAGCACAACATTTTCACTTTCATTTTTATTTTTTTATGAAGCCTTTATTTGATCATCTTACACTTATTATTATTATTATTAATGATAAAAAAGAATTAATGTATAAGTTAAACACATGTACATTTAAAAAAAAGAACAATTTTAACCATGGAGATAAACCCCTATTTTATTATGAAGATTCTTGATGTGTAAATAGGTTTTGTTACAATATGATGAGCTAATACTATGACTTTTTTTAAATACCACATGCTCAAAAAACATAACTCATTTCATATGACACTTGTTCATATCATATTTTTTTAATTAATCAATTTAATTAGAGCTAAAAAAGCATAACTACTTTGGAGATAAATCTCAAAATTTGATTTGTGAATATTCTTAGAAGTATACACAAATAAAAAATTGAGATTTATATCCAAAGTAATTATGCCCTTTTTGTCTTTTTATTTAAATTGATTACTTAAAAATAATTTCATATAAAAAATGTCATATAAAGTGAGTTCTAGTTTTTTGTGCATGTGGTATTGGCCCATTGTGTTGTAGCTCCTAGAGACAGTCTCTGGGTTGTAAGGATACTAATGCATAGGACATCTTCATGAATGCTTCAAGGATTTGTTGATATTTTATATTACACTCAATATTTATCATATTCGAGATGAAATTGATTCAAAACATTCCTTGAGAGGAGAAATAAAAGACTGAATTCCAAATATAACTCACAAGAGAATTAATATCTCGCTCTAGGGGCCAATATCATATACATATGAAATTTTATAGTTCATTTGTAGTATATTAGATGGAAGAAATAAAGAGGAAAGAACCAACGCACAGGGCTTAAACTTAAGAATCTTGTTCATTGAAGTTCAACATGAAAGGTATGAGAAGGATGTTTACATGAAGTGTTAAGATACATAAAGCCATTTTAATGATAACAATTCATATCAGTTATAGGCATCTTTAATCAACATTAGACCTAGATGAATCCATAACTCCATGAAAAACATTTCCAATAGCTATTATTACATGTAATATGAGAAGAAGAGTGAAAACATATGGAACAAACAAAATGAGAAATAAATACTGCACATTTATATGAGCTAGAATCGCCAAAAACTTTTATTAATCTTCCACAAAGCATACATTTCATTGAAAAATTGGAGGGATTTTCTCTTGGAAAACCAAAATTCTGAACTCTTGGTTATATATCATAGACTGTTTTTATAGGGACTCAGAGGGAGAGACCATTACAAAATATTATTTCTTGATTTGGCAGTGAATCATTATAACAAAATATTAGTGTGCTTAGTGGCACAGTTGTACTAACCGAATTCTAACTAACTGACATTATTTCTTCTGAAATAAAACATTTACATAAAACAAAAAATCAAAGTGTCATGATCGACACGATCAACAATATCCTTAGTTATGATAAACAAATTTTGGCGATCCAAACTTAAATAGGAATGCAAAAAATTACATATATAGCCATAAATACAAATATGTAGCAAAAATAACACTTCATTTCATTAATATCAATTGCTGAAATATGCTTACAAACACAATGGAAATAAGACTAGCTCGGGGGATGGTAGCTTATCTCTGAGAATAGATGTGGCGGCTAAATGCCTCTGAACTATATTACAACAAGGCTCAAGGGCCTATTTATTATTGAAAAAGAAGAGAAAACCCTAAACAACCAAAACCCTAACCCTAGGAGATGTAACGTCATAATTTTGTGGGCCCTGTTGGGGTTAGTTGGGCAACCAACTTCCCAGGGTCGTAACTTGGTCATATTATCTTTGTTTGGTGCGTATGATACCTTGCTAGAAAGGTCTATTCACATACTATAAAATTTTTGACAAACCCCTGCCTATGGCTTCGTGCTTGCTGCGAAAATAAAAAAAAAATGTCGTTTAGGGGGTTAAAACTGCTCCAAAAGTTCAGGACCCGAAAAATTGCTAAAAATAGTAAATGTTAAAATAAACAAGGAAATAGATTAAATTGACTGCAGGTCTAGGTGGAATAAGTGGGTGGCCACCAATATCCACCTAGATCAGTCCTCCCCCCTTAGGAAGGAATGGTCCCCATTGCGTGTAGAGCCTCCATGAGGTGATGAAATTTATGTTGAGCTTGGTCCATGGTTAACCACTTGTCTTGGTGAAGGAGTTGGCCTACTTTGACATCTCGAAATAGTTGGATCCTCTATTGGCAAGTGTTCCTGATATACGTTTCCATGAGCTAATTAGTTGTGGCATGTTCCATGCAGTCCAGGTTGAGCTTTATTGGTGTAAGTTGTTCTACAATTCCGGATGTGTCCAAAAATGGTGGAAAGTATCACCAAAGGTGGTCTACATTGAACACTGGGTACAGACCAAAGAATAATGTGATGCTGACCTAAAAGGAATTGTCACCTACAGCCTTGGTGATGGTGTATGGCCCATATCAAAGCAAGTGAAGCTTGTGGTGGGGTCCAGTGAGACGCTTCTTTTGCAAATGTAGCAAAAAACATTTGCCCACCTGGAACTTGTGTGGCACTCGATGCTAATCATGGCATTGCTTGTACTTAACATTGGCTTTGTCCAATATATCATGTACATGCTAGCAGATGTATTTAATGTGCTCATTGAATTTGTTAGCCTTGTTGGCTTCAAAATGGACGTGAGTCGAATCTGTCTGAGTAACTGCAAATGGTATGGCCACATCAATGGGACATAATGGCTAAAATCCCAGCCCTACCTGAAAGAGGTTGTGGCCCCTTGAGCTATGGAGAGATCTGTTGTAGCTATGCTAGACGTAAGGGAGGCTTTCATCCAATGTCCGTGGATGCTTTGAGTTGTACATGCGCAGAATGTGTACGATCATCATGTTGACAACCTCTATTTGCCCTTCAGTTTGGGGATGGAAAGTGATGGACTTAGTAAGTTTCGTATCTTGCATCAACGAGAGACTTGACCAAAATGCACTCATGAATATGTTGTCCCGATTTGAGACAATGGACTGTGGGATCTAAAAGTGTACCCTCACTCATTCAAAGAAAAGCTTAGCAGTGGCCTTTATTGTGATACTCTTCTTATAGGTCGTCATGATGGTAATATTATAGAATATGTTGATGACCACGAAAACACAGTCATTGTATTGCTTAGTAGAAGGAAGGCTCGACATGTAATCCATGGAGATAGATTCCCAAGGTTGACTAGGAGTAGGTAGAGGAGTATATAGGCCTTGCTTCTCGATGGTTGGTTTGGCAATGGTGTAGGCAGTGTAGGATCTAATGTACTTCCCAACATCCCGACGAAGTTTCGGCCAATAAAAATAATTCTGTAGTACTGACACTATTTTCTCTACTATGAAATGTCCAGTGACCCAACTATAGTGCACCTCCCAAATCATCTTGGCACACTCACTTGAAGGAAAATTGATGTGTCCCAAGTGGTATAACAGTGCATCCTGAAGGTGAAAATTTGGAACTTGCTTCCCTTCAGGAGTGCCTGGTATGTGCTGCCTAATTTTGGATCACTCTGGTAAAGATGCGGCCACCCCGAAGTCTCATGCCCAGAGGTGTCAAGAACAGTGATCAGCACCATGACTGGTGGTCGGCTGAGCTACTCTGCAACATTATTACTGTTGCCCTTCTTGTACTTAATGTTCAAATGGAAATTTTGCAGGCAGGTGGACCATTTTTTATGGAAATCATTCTGCAACTTTACTTGTGTCTATATGAACTACAGGGGTTGGTAGTTTGTGTGGATGACTATTTCCTTCCCTAGAATGTAATGATTCCATTGACGGTATGCCTACTCATTGGAATAAATTCCTTTGTCATAAGTGTCATACTTTCAGATTGTGTCTGAAAGTGTCTCACTATGGTAAGAAACTAGATGCCCCTGCTGAGTAAGAACTGCACCAATAGCATAGTCAGAGGCATCTGTCTCAATCTCAAATGGTTGCTGTAGGTATGGTAATGTGAAGGTGCAGAGAAGAGACAATGCTTCAATTTTGAAAATTCATTATGTTGGGTTTCGAACCAAACAAAATTTTCTTTCACTCCGCTCTTTGTGACTTGACTTAAAGGCTAAGTGATATGAGAGAACCCCAACATGAACCTTGGCATTACCTAGAAAGATGTGGATCTCTGTTATAGTTGTTGGGGCTAGCCAATCTTGAATGACTTGTATCTTGGTTGGGTCCACATGCCCACCCTACTCATCAATGATGTACCCCATATATTGAACCTGATTCATTCCAAAAGTACATTTCTCCAAATTGGTACAAAACCCTTGTTTTCGTAGAGTTTGAAGGACCTGTCGAGTATGGTCGAGGTGCTCTTCCCAACTTTGGCTCAAGATCAAGATGTCATCTAAATGCACCACACGAATGCATTGGTGAAGAGTCACAATATGTATTCCATCAATATCATGAAGGTTTTGCAGGCATTCGTCAACATGAAAGGCATGAACAACCGTTCGAAAAGGCCCTCCTTGGATTTGAAGGTAGTCTTTCACACATCGGAGGGTTAGATAACCACCTGGTGATAACCAGACTTCAAGTCAATATTGCTTAAATATTTGGCCCCCTTGAGCTGGTCCAAAAGGTCATCTATCCATGGGATTGGGTACCTATTCCAAAAAGTCATCTTGTTCAACTTCTGATAGTCAATACATAGTCTCCATGTCTCATCCTTCTTCTCTACCAATACAATCAGGCTCCCACAGGGTGATGAGCTTGGCCTGATGTGCCCCTTCTACAACATCTCCTGAATTTTCCTCTTGATCTTATCGTTCTCCATAATAGAGTGTCGATATATCAGTCCATTAGGTAGTGGTGCGCTCGAGGTCAAATTGATGGAGTGCTTGACCTGACAATGCAGAGGTACCCCTATAGGTGAGGTGAAAATGTCCCTGTACTCCTCCACAACCTTGTCCATCTCCTGTATAGAAGTCATGGCCACAACTTTCTTCTTGCCCTGAGAGTGAATCATAAGGAAAAACAATTTCCTAGTATGGGAAATGATCTTACTGCATTTCTTTGTAGTGATCAAAGAGATGGCAGTAGTTGGGGCTACCTTTGGTATCCTATACAAATTATTGCCCAAAGTAATAATCACAAAGCAAGGCCGAGACTCATATACAACATGTCACTTCCATAAGTATGGTTGTCCTATTAATACATCACAAACTTTAGGAGGGGAAACACCACATAGTACCTCATCTGTCAAGGGCTTTATGCTGTAGGGAAGGAGGCACCACTGGCTGACACGAAGATCTCATCCTTGGTGAAGCCACCCGATGGTGTACGATTGTAGATGTGTTGTCATCGGTAGACCCAATTGCTTCATGACCTTTGGTAAAATGAGGTTATTTTGGCTCCCACTGTCAACAATGAATTGCATCGGAGAACCCTTCACCCACATCTATGAGTGGAAGAGGTGTTCCCCCTCCTATGGATCTTTAGGCTCATTCTTCTGGATCTTGATGGTGGCCATGGTGGCACTGGTCTCCGCATCAATGATCTTCTTCCCTTTGTCATTCCCCTTGTCGGGTTCTAACTTAGAGTTGGAACATGTGTCTGAATCAGAAGCCTTTGGCTCAACCACCAGTGACTGCTTGGCCTAATAATCGTGTTGTGAATGGAGCTATTATGGAACTCACACCATTTTCCCATTTCCTTATTTTCTTCGTGGTGTTGTTCTTTTCTTGCAGCTTTGGTAGGATGTCCTAGGTTCCTTGCCCTAGGTTTGGCCTTTGCTTTGTGGTTTGGGGTCCTTTTTCTTCCTTTGGATTCACAGATCCAAAGTCTTGCTTATTCTGTTTAATCTTCTTATTAAGGTTTACAACGTATCAGTATGTCGTGTGAGCAAGGAGATGTATAGGAAATCCATCTCATCTTGAATGTATTTATGTAGAAAATTGTAATACTTGAGTACCAAATTCCACTCAAAATCCTTGATACCCAACTTCATGCGGAGGGTATGGAAAAAATTTGTGAACTTTGACACATCTTGGTCCCTTCCCTATCGTAGCATGGTACACTTTATGTATTTATCTTCATAACTCCTGACAGGGTAATATTGTTCCTTGATGGCATCTCAGAAATAATCCCAAGTGGGTGCGGTTAAAAACAGCGAGGATTCCCTCTCATCCTTTTGTTCACAGTAGGTTTCCCACTAGTCCTTGATGTGTGGGGTGGCTTTGAGAAGTGAAAAAGTAATCTTTTCCTTATTATAAAAGTCATGAACTGAAAAATATCCTTCCAACAGATTCAACCATTTATCTACAACTTCTGCATCTATTTGGCCCTCAAATATAGGAATATCAAATTTAACTTGTACCTTAAAAGGATTGGCGCCTCTAGAGTTGTTGTTGCATGAAGATGTGTCGCTTGTGGGTAGCCGTCAGAAGATATGGGAAAAATTATCTATCATTGCATTCCTCTATCACTCAAGAGCTTCTTCGAGCAATATTTTGAAAGGATCTCCTATCCCCTCATATTTATTTTCTTCTACCATGGAAGGTCGTCGAGGTTTGCGAGGCTGGTCTTGCAAAGGTTCAACCAGTTTGATCCCTAACTCCTTATACCCTGACCTCATTGGGGACATGCAAAGAAAAAAAGAGAAAGATAAGACCGCTCTAATACCACTGATCCAAACTTAAATAGGAACTTAACAAATTACAGATATAACCATAAATACAAATATGCAACAGAAATAACACTTTATTTCATTAATATCAAATATTGAAATATGCTTTCAAACAGAATGGAAATAAGATTAGCTTGGGCTATGGTAGCTTATCTTTGAGAATAGATGTGGTGGCTACATGCCTCTGAAATATGTTACAATGAGGCTCAAGAGCCTATTTATTATTGAACAACAAGAGAAAACCCTAACCCCAAGAGATGTAACACCAAGAGTTTGTGGGCCCCATTGGGATTAATTAGGAAGCCAACTTCCCGAGGTTGTAACTTGGTCATATTATCTATGTTTGGTGCATATGATACCTTGTTGGAAAGGTATCTTTTATTACTACACAATTTGTAGGTTTGGGCCTATTGCAAACCTCAAACAAATGTTGTTTAGGGGGTTAAAGTTGCTCCGGAAGTTCAGGACCCGAAAAACTGCTAAAAATAGTAAATTATGAAATAAATAAGGAAACAGATGAAATCAACTGGAGGTCTAGTGGAATAGGTGGGTGGCCACCAATATCCACCTAGATCATCTTAAGGAAGTGTCATGTTCATGATCTTAAGTGTAGGAGGATTGAAAAATAGCTCACACCTTTTCTATAGTGTTGGAGCTGGTAGAGGAGCATGAAAGAATTGTGGATATGCAAAATTGAGATTCATGACCCCTGTATAGTCCAAACTAGGTCAGAACAAGGTCTTTACCAACCCAAATAGCTGGAATTCCTTTCTGAGATATTTAACTAGTGTTTTACCTTTAAGGGTGACAGTCTTCTAATGAGAGGAATGTTATTTTCTCTTGGCCACCACTAAGATTTGGTTGTATTGTGCCCATGGAATTAGCATTCCCATAAGATCCCAACAGCTAGGAAAGCCTTCCTTGACTCTTTCATCAAACTCAGCATATAAAGCCTCCACATATTTCTATACCATCCCTAAGCATTCCTCGTCTTTGACTCTGGCCTCCTCCTTCTGGACAACTTCAGAGATCTGCATGATAGAAGATATTATATCTACTATATCAATTGGCCTAAAATCACTGAGTGGAATTTCATTTGTAAACTGAATGAACTTATTGGAAATCTAGGAGTTCTTTTCCCCATCTTCTTTGGCAGCTAGGATAAAAAACTGATAATCCTTTATCAAAATCTTTTGTTCATCCATCAGAGCTATGTACTCCCAGTTTATTTTCATTTTTGCTATGATTTCATCCCAAAAACGTTGCTTGGCCTATAGGAGAGGCATGTTTCCTTTCAGCTTGCTTTTCAACTCAGCAATCTCCTGGTTTTCTTCCTATAGGTTTTTACCAATCAAGTCTGCGTTGGTCCAGACTATCTCAAGCTATTTTTCTTTCTGTGTTAGGTTTCTCTAGCTAGTGTCCAAATATTTTTGCACTTTCTTAGGATCCCCTTCCAAAATATGGAGTTTGGTGAGGGTCTTGGTAATATTCTTTGTGGGAGTTTGGGGATTTCCAGGCATAAGAACTACACAAATTTGTGTGTCTATCCTCTACTGAAGTTATGTTTCTTGTTGCTTGAGGGCTACTATCTCATTGTTTCTTTATATTAGACCTTTGGCCAGGATTTATTTCTCTTCTTCCACCTTTGTTCCTTAGATTTTACATGTTCACTACCTGGCATCTTTATTTTGTGCCTTAGCTACTGTACTTATGTTGTTTAACTTTGGAGGAGTGTTTCAAATGCAACTTTGTCTTCTGTATTTAACCCCAACTTCACGATCAACTCTTTGAATTTCTCATTCTTCATGTGTAGAGCTCGGAGTTAGCTCTCTCATGTTTCAACCTTGTTGCGACCTTCTCTAGTAGCTTCTCAGCCTTGCTGATGGTCATTGCATTTCTATTGAGCTCATTGTAAAACATTTCCCCCACTTTCCTGTGGAAGTTAATCTTATCTGGCAGAGGGACACTGGTCAAGTCTAATGAAATATTCAGGGCCTTGAACTGAGAGCTCAAAGGTAGTGACTGTGCTAGTGGGTGTTGCAGGGAGAACTTCATTTGATTTCTCTCTAAGTCTATCGTAGTCAGGAGTTTGGTCTAATATCAAACTGAGCGAGATGTCATTTTTTCCTGCATCTCTTCCCTTACCCTCATGTTTCTTTCATCAATTGCCTTTCCAATGGTCCAGCTTGGCTCAGTAACAATTGCACTTCCTTTAGAACTTAAAATAGCTACCTCTAAAGAGGATGAAGCAAAATTCTGTAATGGGTCTTCAAAGGTCACCTAGAAGCTTGGTTGATCTAGTCTTGTCTCTACCAACCTGGTCTCAATTTATTCTTCTTCTATCTCTTGGTTTTATCCTTTTAACTTGGGTGTGCATCTTCCATCATGACATCTTCATTTTGGTCAATGGTCATTTTATGTTCCTTGTCCTTCAATTCTTGAGTCTCAATCTCCATCTTTGTATTAACAGGCCACAAATCAAAGTTATATTTCCATTCGATCTCACACTTGTCGTCATGTTCATAAATCGAAGCCTTTATACTCAATCTTCTATTGACAATGACACTAAGAGGATCATAATGCCAGACCTCCCCGAGATCAAAATTCATTTGTTAAGTAATTTCTCAAATTCCCTATGGGCCTTCCTCAACTTCACAATAAAAGGTCACATAGGCTTACCATATTTAAACATATATCCCTTCTTAGTAGGGACAAAGTGAACTTGGTCTACATTAAGGCCCTGTTAGGTGAATGGCGGAGCGAAAATCCTCATGCACATAAACACAGGCAAGCGGTAAGGAGGAAGCTCACACCCATAGACCCTAATTTTAGTAAAATGCTCAAATAGGTACGAATCCCCCACCCTAGCATCCTTGTTGAGTTAGAGGATTTATTTTTTCTAAGGGAGAATTCTGGGAGGTAAAACACCATAAATAATCTTATAGGAAATGGCCATATAGGAGGATATAAACTAGGAACAACCCTTAACATATTCTCTCTTCTTAGCAACAACATTCTAGTCGAAATCAAATTTCTTTTTTTTATTGGAAGCCACCAAACTGAGATCCTAGCACTTGAATTCATCCATATGAGTGTACACAAACAAGAAGAACAATAGGGAATAATATCTTAAATAGGAGGTGGTGGGTAAATGGTGCAACTAGAATCTTATGGCCTCGACTAGGTATGTAGGGATGTTGAACAAATGGCCAGGCTGCATCATTTTCCTCAGAAACCCTAGAGAGTATTTAGTAGCTATATTAGCATCATCATCCCCCACTATATGACCAATTAAGGATAGGATAGGATGAATAGGCTCTGCAGAGAGGGTTATAGGGAAACTATCAACAGTAGGTCGAGATTGTAGGCCAAGGGCCAGGACCATTTGTAGAAAGGATTGTTGCTCATAAGCTAAAAGGGCAGTGTAATGGCAGACCAATGTGGTTTCAGTGAACTGTTGGGGTTCAAAGGAGCTTGGGTAAATTAGGGCCTTATGAATTAGCTTTGGGGTCGCCTCAAGGATTTTGACCTCGGTTAAGGAGACAAAACAATTCTTCTCTTCTATGTAAGTATATGTTAGCCAGAAGACAAAATCAGGGAAATGCTGCACTTAAGGTGAAATTTGGTACTACAAGCCTAAGTGGACCACTCGAAATGGGTCTTCCCCATGATGTGGCTACCATACAAGTTTAATTGAAGGTCTGCGACATGGTAGGCACTAGAGGAGTCAGCAATTTGTGCCTCAATGTCGATGAGATGCTCAAAATTGGAGGAGGGTTTAACCTCACAGGATTTAGAGGGTTTAGTGGTCACCTTCTTCATGTTCCAATGAATATTCAAATAAATTACAAGTGCAAAGGGACTGAAGTGTTACCTAGTTTCCCTAGAAATAGATGAAAACAAAGTTGGAGGGAGGTTCTAAACTGACTAAGTGGTTGGATGACGTTTGTAGAATAGACATTGGAAGGTGGGAGGCATTTGCACCAGGAAACAATAAAAAGCTTTCAGAAATTCAAGGTGGGAAGGGTTTTTATAGGTGAATAAGGGACACTAGTCAATTGACGTGGGATGATGTCATGGGAGGATGCATGACAGAAGGGGATTGGGAGATGACAGGCGACAGGTGGACAGAAGCAAGAGGAGGGCAGATATATTACCATTTTAATTTGAATTCTTCGCTTGCTTGAATTGGCACCAAAAAATTGACCGTCGTGGCGGGTGCTCCCGATCATCCTTCGGTGGGTAGGAGAGTGGGACGTCGGATCCATCGGTTACCCCCAAAAATTAATTTGGTCCATTAAATCAGCGGGCCTTCCAAGTTGACTCATCAACTCCTAGGGGTACTGTCTGCCTATCATCTGCGAAGGTTACCCCCTCTGAAATGTTTCCAAGGGCTTGTCGGGCGTAGATGTATGGTGATTCACCCATAACTTTCTCAGACTTTAAACAAAATGGTGTGTATGCTCCAAAACGGTTCTTTTAGTCTACTGCACTTACCAGGTGTGGGGTCCATGAGTGCACGTTTAAACCATAGAACTTATTCCATATCGCTAAGGTCTAATAATTTCCCCCATTACTGATTTAGCTGATTTTTTAACTAGGAATCTTGAATTTTATCTCTTAGTCCTCTCTACATAAGAAATAAAGGGAAAAAACATTGGATCCAATTGGGGACAATGTATTGTACACAATGCATTAAGAACTTGCATATTAGTTCCTTACTCCCTGGGTATGGAGTCATTCTATTTAAAGCTCCGTAAACAAAAAGCAGTAATAAAAATCACAAAACAGTGTTGGTATTTACAATGTCTCACCGATATTTACAGTGGATGAGAGTGGAATTCTTCAGTGCTAGAAGTAAGGCTTGAGAAACTACCCATTCAATAGCATCTCAAGCACTTCACCATCTAAATTTTCCAGCAAAAAGGTATTGTTCCCTCTTGCTTTAGGAATCTTGAAAGGTCCAAACCACAGAGGGTCAAACTTGCCATGTTTTCCTTTGTCTCCCCTTCTAACATCACATCTAAGAACAAAATATCATGGTTGTAGATACCTTTCTTTTGCCTTTCTTTCAAATAGGGAATTCATTTTTTTCTTGATAACTGATCATACTCTAATTCCCCTATTCTCTTCTCTCTTGATATTCTACCATTTAATTTATCCTTATGGTCAGAGCATTTGGCTCCTCCTCATCAACTTGTAAGATTTTAGTTATTAGCATATCTAACTGCATAAGGAATATTTCAGTATTCCCATAAAGCAATGCGAAAGGGGACTTCCCAATGGTAGTCTTATTGGCCCATAGGGAAAATTTTGAGCTATGAATCCCAATTCTTTTGATTTTATGATTTTTTTTCTTTAGAATCCTTACCAAGGTTTTATTTGAAGATTCAACTAATCCATTTCCTTGTCGATAATAAGTGGTTGAATGGCCTACTATGAAGTTATATTTTTCGAAAAAATCAATGAACTTGGCTGACTTGAACACTCGAGCATTCTCAGTGACAATCTGTTTGGGGCAAATAAACCTGGCAAGAATGTTTTCCTCCATGAACTTAGTGACTACAAGATATGTTGCATTTCTGGTTGGGGCCACTCTCCCCACTTAGTGAAGTAATTAGTAGTTGTAAGTATCCACTTATGTTGACCGCTAGAAGGTGGGTGTATTTCCCTGATGAAGTCCAACCCCCATTGCCTGAAAGGTACTTCAACGAACACAGGGATTAAAGGAAAATGTGCTAAGTTATTTTTTTAATGCAAACCTTTGGCACTTTTCACAGGTGCGAACATAGATATGCACGTTGCCAAATAAATTAGGTCGATAAAATTTTGCCTTGAGGATTTTGTGGGTTGTATATCTCCAGTTGTAGTGTCCTCCATATACACAATTATGGAATTCATCAATAAATTTGTGGATTTCTTCTTCAGGCAAACATAGGATAAAAATTCCTTCTTCGTCCTTCCAATGCAATTGGCCATTTGAGATAACAAATTTCTGGACTTGTAGCCTCAAAGCATTGTACTTAACTTTATCAAAATTTACTAGGCACCTCAGAAAAATTTGATAATGGGTAATGAGTTTATACTAGAGCGAAATAATGTATTTCATCTAGATTTTCTAAGCTGAGGTTTGAATCCCTTGTTGTTGCTCCAGTTTTTCACTTTCTCCATATTTTCTAGCTAGTAAGTTTATGCCCAATGCTTAGCAATTTTCTTCAGTCAAAATTTTGTCTAACCCTTGCCCCTTGATGAGCTTGGTAGGTTTGATATCCGTTTCATACTCCTATATTTTAGTAGCCCACATGCCTCTTTTTCCCTCACTATCACCCTGTACCAAGATATCTTTCACAAAAGCTTTAGGAATATAGCAAGTTATATTTTATTGCACGACATAGATTCTGAAATATTTTGGGCTTTGACTAAGGCATAGGAATGTTTCTCCAAAATATTGTATTTTATTTCAACATCTCTTAGCGCCTGACAAAAAAAGGAATTTGGTTTCTCATGCCCTTCATCATTCTTCTATAGTAATACAATATCCACTATGTGGGAGGAAGCAAAAGAGAAAATGAAAAATGGTTTTAAATAATCTAGTTGACTAATACAACAGCTTCTGCAAAAGCTCTTTTGATTCTATAAAATGATTCACTGGATTTTAAAGTCCACTTCACTTCCTTATCCTTCTTCAACATCTCTGTAATTTCTTTGACTATCTCGACATAATTTAGTATGAATCTCCTTAAAAAGTTGATTCTGCCTAAGAAAACCTAGAATTCTTTCTTATTTCTTGGTAATGTGTTGTTGTTAATGGCTTCGAACCTTTTGGGATTCAATATTGACCCCCTCCTTTTCCACAATATTCCCTAGAAGGTTTCTCTCACTTAGAGTGAATTGAGATTTCTTGGGATTTAAAGACATCCCATACTTTCTACATTCCTCAAAATTGAGCCTTAGATGTTCAATGTGCTCTTCATCTATTTTTGAAAAAACAGTGGTCATCTAGGTAAATTACCACATATTTGTCTTCTTCTCCCACAAATGTTATATCCATGGCTCTATGAAAAGTGGCTCCTACATTTATAGCGTCGAAGGGCATTCTGACATATATAAATGTTTCCCAGGGTGAGGTGAAAGTCATTTTCTTTTGATCTTCAAGGTGAACAACCACTTGATTGTATCCAAAAAAACCATTCATCATAGACATTTGAGTTGAACCTACCACCTTCTGCAGAATGTAGTCCATTTTAGGCAACATGTAATTGTCTTTTAATGAAGCCTTGTTCATATTTATGAAGTCAACACATAACCTTATTTCCGCATTCTTCTTTCTGACAAGGGCTAATTTTTCCACCCATTTTGAATATCTCAAATGTACAATGAATTTGGCCTTGAGTAACTTCTTTACCTATTTTTCAATTGATGAGAGTAACAGAGGATTAATTTTCATGAGCTTCTATTTATATGGTTTCACCCCGCCCTTTAAAGGCATCTTATGTTGAATGATAGTAGTATCAAATGTTTTTAGGTCATCATAACACGAGGCAAACACATCCTGTTGACAGTGTTGGACCTGCCAACATTCAGGGGATCTCCCTAGTATGAAGTCCCAACTAGACATCACATCATTTGGTGTAGGAGTCCCATCCAGTATGATGGCCCAGCTTCCATTATCTTAAAGATATGCCTTAGCTGTTGCTTGTCAGCACATGAGAGTGGTATACTTAGTCTTCAAACAACAAGGTTCATGTAACTGCTGAGTGCTTAGTGTTTCTTGTGTCAAAGTTATTTCATTGGTTAAGGGAGAGGGTGAGAGTGAGTCTCAGGTTGAAAGTGAATAGTCAAAACTCTGTTAGATACACACAACACATCAAGACATTCGCAACTTCTAGCACAGTATTCCACATGGATGCAGTATTCGTGAACACAAAGTGAACTGATAGCATGTATAACACCTAGTGGAATAGTCCACACGAGTGCAGCGGTCGTTATAATAAGTTTACAAGAATGAATTCGTCGAGTGTCCGGTAGAATAGTCCACAGGGGCTAGACAAAATTAACAACTGATACAATATATTTCCAACAACATATGCATTATAACAACCGAAATAGTTCAATTTTATTAATACAGGTTAAAGAAAATGCATTACAAGCATGCAAAGAATAGTCTTACAAATGAATACAATACATGTGTGAAAACGTGTTGGCCTGTTAACATGCTTCTGAATTCAGAGAAATCTCCAAGAAACATTCATACAACATACATCACTGACCCTAACAGCAAAGCGTTGGAACCATTGCTCGCTCCTCAAAGAAAATACTATAGACTCTCAAGGCTATGTGGGAGAAGCCAAGATGAAAAGTCCCTTGTACAAATGAGGGGTATATATAGCCATGGGTGAAACTCACCCTTATGACTATTCGACTTACAAGGTTCTTCGACTTACATCACTTTTTGACTTCATCCATGGGTATCTTGGAATTCCATGTTACATTACATTAATTACACAGATATGACCCAAAGTAGTGATGTGGCCGAGGTGACACATGACACAACTCGACATGACACTACAGGTATACACATGTTGGTTGTGTTGTTCATGTCAAGTTGTTGTGATGATGAGTGATGAGTGTGCCCATTGTGTACCATAGCTTCACCTTCGCATGGCAGAGTGCGTGGAGTCTTCAATGGTCTTGGTGTTCGCTTGATACATCATGCATGCACATGTGTCTCCTTCGCTTGCTACTTGTTATGCTTCGTGTGTTTTTCCAACCGCGAGAAAGTCTTCTAGCATGAACTCCTTGTTCATCCTACACATCGTCGCGCCATGTCTCATCCATGTACCTATTTCTACAATCACTCATGATAAGATGACATCAAATCTAGAAATCCCCTAGTCTACCATGATGCATTGTCTTTCGTTTCTGGGTGTAGGTGATCGAGAGAGAGGACAAGGCTCTGAAACAACGCAGAGCACATGTTAGGCCGGGATGTGAGGCTTTGGGGCATGCAAATAAAAACTATAAAAAAGTCACTAAAAGGTTGGGTTGGGTAGTCTGGGATAGCAGTGACATATGCGGGATCTAGCTCAGCTGGGAGGCAGAACTACACAATTTTTCCAGGGAAGGTAGTGCGTGCAGTAGGAGGCATTGGTAGTGAAAAATTCGTAGATTTTCAATGGAGGTTGGGAGAGGGCTACAGGAGCTTGCTAGAGAAAACTGCATAGAACTGGGATGCAATCATGTAGGATATGTCTACACAGTTTTTGAGCTGAGTGGGGTGTCAGGTAGCTGGTTCATAGTCCATGAAAACTGCACAATTTTTAGGAGGAGTAGTAGGTTGGTTGGTAGAGGGAATGACTGACCAAACTGCAAAATTTTCAGAGGCAATGCAGCGACAGGTAGTGGGTGTATGTCCCTCATTTATACACAATTTATTCATTCAGTGGAGGCAGGCATGCTGACAGGTTCTGCGCAATTTTTGGGAGGAGTGAAGCTTGGGTTTATTTCCCAATCAAATTATCCAATTGAACAGTGGGAGGCTTGATGGATAGGCTTGTAGGAAGCATAGATTGAGATAGCTTCTTGGGAAACGTTTGCAATGTTCTGGGTGACAGTGATCAAGGCCGACTCTAGGATCGCATAGTGCAGACTACCTGGAGGCAGCCTCAAGATAAGCGTAATTTTTGGCAATAGTGCTTGGTCATTGAGGGCTGAGACTGCGCAACACAGCTCAGTGGAGTACTGGCTAATGGAGGGTGGTCCGGTCAACATATTTTCGGCAAACACGTTAAGTGTGTGAGTGAGTGAACTCGTGTATACATGAACTTGTGAATACACACTCAACATGACTTGATGACAAGAAATCTCAAACCAACAAGACAACCTATCTCAATGCCACTAACTACAGGATTGTGTAATGGTGAAAGCAATAAGTGCAACACTTTGGATAGACCTTCAGATGATCGTGATGACACTCGCACGAAAATGCTTACAACATCATGTGTGAGTGTGATATATGTTTATATAGCAAACAAAACCCATACACAAACCTTCAACATCACTAGAACAAGGTCACAAGCATGACATAGCAATCAACATGCTAAAGACGACAGTTGGTCAAACAAGCGAAAAGGAAGAAAAACATGTAAAGGAAACACATGAAATGACTTTTATGTTTGCGCAAATGCATGTTACTAAAGGCATGAGGATATGACATTGATAAGTAGTCCTACAAACTCAACTAAGAGGTGTAATTCAAAAGGTGTTCTTTACTTACCATACTTACCCTCGAGATGATCATGCATCTGACGAAGTTTTCATGTGGTCCTAACTTTTACCATGACTTAGTCTCTTTTTCCTTCTCCCCAACTCCTTGGGAGTGATCTCAACATGTCACCTTTTCCTGTTGTCACTGAAAGATAGATTAATCTTGTTTCAGAGGGCAGTGACTGCTGTTGGAAGGAGGCCATGGGAGGCCCATCTATCTAGTTTCTACATGCAAGATAGACAAGGCATCTTGGACAACACTTCGCAGTTTTGAGCTATAGGACACTGCCGCGGGATGGGGGTCTTGGGAGGACACCTTTGCGTAATTTCTGAGTGCAATGCAGCTGGACTTCTTTGCGAATTTCTGCAGAGAAGTGAGCTGATGGACAACATTGCACAGTTTCTGAAGACAGTGGGTTCTCGCTGGGGGAAGGACACTAGAGGAAACCACTGCGCAGTTTTGGATGCCAAGAGATGTTGGTGTCTCTGTGCACTACGGGGTTTCAGCAGGCAAGGGAGGAAGCTTGATGGTTGCAGAAGAAAAATGCATAGTTCCGGGAAGTTGGATGAGGCTAGGTTTCTTAGGAAATGGCTAAGTGTGAGAACAGTGAAACATATGTAAATATTGATAAGACATGATTGTCATCACACACCAACACTTAGTGATATAATCATAGACCATCCAGAATGTATAAACATACTCTTCTTGATGCAACAACCTTCGTGACAAGAGTGTGTGTAGTGAGTGTGAAACATGTCTATGTGATGATAACAACTCATGCGCACATGCTTTCCCTTGAAGAAAAACAACATCCCCTTTGCATGAAAAACAACAACATCTATGCCTAAAGTTCACACAAGTTTCATAAAGATGAGAACACAAACAACTCTTAAGATCAAGGAGGGGAGCTTGAAATCATGAGCTTACTAACAAGTGACCAAGGATGATCGATCGCAGGATCCAAGGTAGGCTCTGAAATTTGCATGTTAGCCAAAATTTTGGAGGGTGGTTGTAGCCACTACAACACATTCATATAACATTTAAGAAGGTCTAGATACTTTTTCTTGTACCCATCAGGAACGCCTTTTGTCAATTTTATCACCTTGGGGTCTTGGTCTGTACCAATGTTGCAATCTTCCACCTGTTCTTCCAGCTCTTGCTCAATAGGCATTGCAGCCACATCATTTGGGTTAAACAACCTTTCTAATGGGACCAATCCCCTGGGGATGGTCTTACCCTTTAATTGTAAAATCTTGTGTACTGTAATAGTTTCTCCCAAAATGACTTTTTGTTCATATATTACTTCCTTATCCTCCTGGTCAATCACCGAGTTCGAAGAGTCTCCATTAACCTCCATGAAGCATTTAATTTTTTCCTCATCTTCAAACACCTGCCCATGTTTGACATTGTCTAGAACTGAAGGTTTCTACCTGACCTCAACTTCATATCTGAGTAATGGGTTTTGAGGAGGCTTGAATTTACTAGTAGCTATGGCTAAGGAGTCATCCATATGATTTCTCTTTGGGTACAAATTTGATATTAGAGGCTAAGAATAGATTATCAATCATGTCCCATACCTCATTTTGTTAAGCCTTCAATCTTTGATGTTTGGCTTGGCATTGGTTTCTGATTTTTTTTACCACCAACTCCAAATCTACAAACACTATGAAGGACCCAATTCTGAGGTTCCTAGTAGCTTGCATTCCTAACAACAAAGCTTCATACTCAACAATATTATTAGTGGCTTCAAACTCTAGCTTGAATTAAAGAGGAATCAGGCTACCTTCTGGAGATACCAAGAAAACACTGCTCTATTTCCTTCCCTAGAATAAGAACCATCAAATTATATCTTCCATACTTTATCAAATTCCAGTGATTGTTTTTTTAGCTGGATAGAACACTCCACCTATGTTTCACCCAAGATTAGGTCATTTTCCTCTAACAAAAAATAGGAGAAATATTTCTCTTTACCAAACATAGGAGCATTATTTGAATAGCCAGCCCTTGTAACCTTCTTAACAAATCTCGATTCTCTATATAATCATATTTCTTCTCCACCGAACACAGGGATGGTAGCATATGTTAAATCTAATTTGATAGATCCTCCAATATTAGAACCCCATGACCTAGACAAGAGCATACCGAACTTTTCAAGGATATCAGCAACCATAATGTCAATTACTACACTTTTTACAGGAATATGAGCCAAATTGACCACAAAATATTTACTCATCCCCATACATTTTACTCTCTTGGAATCAAAAGAGTACACATCCTTATATGGTTTTTTTATTTCTATCCCCAACTGCTCCATCATAGACAATGGCATCAAATTGTGAGAAGCTCCTAACTCAAGCATACAGTTATGTAAAAGAAGCTCATGAATCACCAAGGTAACATAGAAAGGGGCAATGAAAGAGTCTTGCTCCTCAACATGAGGTCCAAATACAAACATGTGACTTTCTTCTTGGAGTTTCAGGCTATCTTACATAGGCATTGTGGTAGGTGGACACATGAACTGAGATAGTTGAGCTTTGTAACATGGTTGTTTCAAAAATTCAGTTAAAGGAACATAGACTTTGACCTTCTCCAACTCTTTTTGAAGATTAATGGCAAAGGGGCTCCTATCAATTATGTCAACCTCAGTAGTCCCTTTCTCCCTATCACAGATGGGTTTGGATGGTAAGGGCGACTACTCTGTTTTAGAAATTCATGCTTGTGAAGAATGGAATTTCAGGACACTTTCCTCTTTGGTGAGACTTGGTTCAGAGGCTTATTTCCCTTCTTAGTTGATTTAGGAGAATTTGAGGGAGGGGCTCATCGCTTTGGTCTTGCATTCTTAACCTTTTCCTAGAGGATCTCAAGTCATGCTTTTTTTGTAACTGAACCTGCATGAATTCATGAATCTGTCTACAATATTTATCGATCTCACCATCATCCAGTGGGGCATCCAACTCATCCCTTTCTTCCTCCTGTGCTTCAATTTCATATTGCTCTTCAGAGAGAGAGGAGAATTGGTTTTCTTGAACTTCCATGGTCCCTTCAACATGTTCCTCTTGATCATATTCCAAATACAAAGGAGGTGGAATGTGATCTTATTGATCTTTTCTTTCACTTTGCAAGAGTTGCAAAGATGGTCTTCTATACTAGGAATTAAAATTTCGATTAGAAGTTGGTTGACTTTGTCGAGGAGGGTTTTTGTTTTCTAATTCCATATATAAAAGCTTGTTAAAAAAATTTATTATTAGTTTATTCATCTCATCAATCTTATGTTCTTGGGTTTCCTTCTCATGGCTCGAAGAGATAGCTTCTTCCTTTTCTCTTCTCCTATCACCATATTCAGTTTTCCCCTTCCATTTTGTGGTGGAGGTGAAATTTGCCTCAACTTCAAAACCATCTATTTAGATCTGTTCTAGGGTACGATACTTTCTTTCTCAAAGAGTGAATCTGAACTCAGGTTCAAAATCCCCAACAAACACCAATTTACATTATCTTGTGGGGGTTTGATTTCATCTTGAAGACTGATATATAATTTGTTAAATTTTTTTGTGAATTTTGAAACATCTTCATTGTGTTTTTTATTCATTGGATTGAATTTAGTGAGGATGTACCCATGGTCCCTTTTCTCACCCCATTTCTGCATAAAAAAATTCTGCATCTCTTCCCAAGTAGTGACTGAGGCATTTGGGAGGGCTTTGAACCATTTCCTTGCATCCCCATCCAAATATTGAACAAAAATTCTCAGCACCACATCCAAGTGTTCTACATTCATATTTTTAGCAAATGAACAGAATATTTCTACATGTCTCTGTGCGGAGATATCATCTTCTCTAATGAACATTGACAGGAGATTAAGATAGTCAAGTGGCATACCATTTAGGGTTGTGGCAAGTCCAATGGGGCATATTGATTTAGGAGAAACCCAAGGACAACCATGATTTGTAAAAGAGGTGGTAAGAGGTTTATCATAGGACCTTGTTGAGGAGTTATCTGACTTGCATTTGACTGGGTCTGAGTTGGAAGGTTATTTGCAGTTTATGTTGGATTGTTTATGAGAAAGTATTTAACCTCCTCAGGTTCTAGGAATGTATGAAATGTGAAATAAGGATACCTGAAAAAATCTTCTTTGATTTTGATTCTAGAATAGAATGGGCCAAACAATGGACAAAATTCCTTAGGATATTCCAAGACTTTGGAGGAAGACTTAGGGTAATTTATCACAGCCTTTTGAGAGCTAGATGATGATACTTCTGGAAAATAGGTCATGGGAACTGGAGTGATAGGGGTTCTTTCTTTCCAGACCCTCCTATATATTATATTTTGAGGGTCAAACAAAAGAGGAGTTGTTTATTGTGAAGTGTCAGAGAAAGTGTGTGGCCTTTTGAAAGCCAAGATGCTCAAAAATAAAAATCAGATAGTGTAGTCACCAAGGTGAGATATCTACAACCCACAGCCCTTCTTGCTCACATTACTAAAGTGTGTATGAATTTTGTACCTAGGGAAATTTTTCTGATTTTTCCCTGGAAACGGTGCTAGAAGATGTTGTAGCTCCTAGATGTTATCGGGAAAACTAGTGTCTATGCAGAGCTGCTAGTCCCACTAAGGCTGGTAGCTACCTTAGAAACAAACAAACTAAAACTACTTTTGTTTTCCTTTATGAGAAATAGATAAGAGGGGAATAAGGAGACCAACCTCTGTCTCACGCTTGGTTCCTTGCTCGATTCCTCTCCCTTCTGATAGATCTTTGCTACTCGCTTCCTTGTCTACCCAGCTTCACAGAGCACCTGTAGAACAAAGCAGCATAACACTATCCAAGAACATAGATCTATTATCATAAACAATACAAGACCAGATATATATTGACCACACAAATGCACATAACGTCAATTATACAAGAATGTGGAGGAAAACTTGAATAACTTTATTGATAATCAAGAAAGAGCAAAGAGGATTACAACCAATTTTTCTGACCCAGCATCATCCTCTCAGAAAGAAAGCCCTTCTTCACCTCATGAAAAGCTTAGATCACCCAACACTATGATATTGCACCAAGAAACCAATAGCACTTCCTTACAAGATACAAAATTCCAGCCTCTGGATCTCTGGGATGAGGGATCCATATATAGATGTTTGCAAGGGGGGTGAGTTAGCTTTTGAGATTTGATTAGTGTCCTCTCTCTGATAGTTCTTGATTCCACTTGGAGATTGATGATCTCTTACTCATCCCTGGGCGAATGTAGAGAGGCAAGAGTCATAGGAGAAGTTTCTGGAAGATTCCATGATCCTCCACCTTGCGGATTGACCCTGCCATTTGTCCACTCTCGCCCATCGCACCCCATAGAAGGGATTTTCAACATGCATCACACCTACTGTGTGTAGGCAGGTGGGATGCAACGCACTTTGACCATGGAGCAGTTGAAATGGTCCAGTTTTGACCAGTTCTGAGTAGTTTTTCATGGAGAACTTCTGGGAGATGCTGTAATTAGTTGACCTTGTTCTTTTAGGGGTTGGAACAAAACCTTTAGGGACTTAGGAGCCCTTGGTTTATGGACATTTATGATTGGGGTTGCAGTGCCCAAAAATGTCTATAACAGTTGCCCCCTAAAGCATGAGGTCGTTAATCTTTTGATGTCGGGTGAAATGCTTTATCATGAGGATCCAAAGTTTTTTCGAGCTGGAAGGTGACCTGTAATAAGATACAATACAATACATTATCTTCATAATATTTTCATGATCTAGCTGAGGCGGGCATTCCCATGCTCAACTTTATAAATTCATTTTCATGTACATGAGACAGACAATCGTCTGAGTGTAGACTGATGATTCTGGTAGAGCCATCATCCCTTAGATTGGATGATTATCTGTGCAGCAATGATGTACATTTGACGTCTTTATTTTCTTGAATATATATCGCAGCCCGGATGGATGAAACTAGATCTGGGGTCTTCAATCTCGTTCGATCTTCACTCAAAGTACAAGTTGATCCATGTGAGAGATGTTTTGGAGTCGAACATGGAAAGACATCACCTGATTACCAGCTAGTGATGTAAGCTGTTAACATGCGCGAGAGGAATCACCGATAATGATGATGACCCTCAAGGTACTACAATAAAATTCACGTGGTGTGAATAAGGGACTTGGCGTCGAACACCACACAAAATCTTTCGGTCGAAGGCCATTGATGTAAACCTGTCGCCGGAAGTGAGAAACTTGCCATTGAGGCATGTAAGCTTCAAAGTACTGAAAGGGTTGTTCCTAGATCGACTTCTTGGATAATGAGCTAATGTCGACAAGAAGCGATCTGTCATAGGAGGGCCTTAGTGAATCCCACATCAATGACACGGAATGGAGCAAATGATTCTAATGGAGGTGAAAACGATCTGGTGATATAAGGTTCAGGGTGGCTGTCATGAAAGAATGCAGCATGAATGTATTGCAGCGGATGAGACACATGTGAATTCTCTGAGCGACTTCTCTTGAACATATCAGCGACACTGACATGAAGGATTGGTAGCATTAACCCCAAATATGGATGGTGTGGCGAAACCATGGTGATGTGACCAGTGAATGGAACAACCCAACCCCACTCGGATGCGGAGCGAAAGTGTCATGTTCAAGAGCGACTTGCTACCAACAAAGTTTCTTCCCAATTTTTCCCCAGTCATTGCTGACCAGTACCTCTTTATTTTTGTCAAGCTTGAGGAGGATAACATATGCTCGTTCTATAATTTTCCCTCTGGGCAAACCCATCGCTATGTTCTAACGAGCCTAGCGATAGTGAAACTCGTTCTTATCTGTTATGGACAAGTTTGTCGCTATTCGGTTTTAACGAGTTTAACGACAAAGATAACTCGGTCCTTTTCAATTTTAGAGAGTCTGAAAAGGGACGTAAAGAAAACTCCAATAATCATTTTTCGTCATATAATCCCTTGAGTCCGAAAAAGTATAAAATAATACAAAAGGGATGAATTTTCGGTAATTTTAACGAGCCGAACATAACAAGCGCTTGATATTTTTGTGTAATAATCCCTCAGTTCCAAAAATATTAAAATTTAAAGGAGGGATAGCACTTCCGGTCACTTTAACGAGCTGGAGAGGTGCTCGAAAATATTCTCATATTTTACGAGTTAGTTGAAAAGAGCTTAAACGAGACTCGTTTTTTGAGGAACGAGTGATAAATTTGGGTAGCAGCTGATTCCAGGTAAGGTTCGGAATTTTCCAATCACGGCAGTGTCACAAGGATGGCTAACAGGATCACTCTTCGCAGCTATTCTCAAAAAGGGTAAACAATCAAGTGGAGGTGAATGATCGGCCAATACAGAGTGGAGGTGATGATGAGAACACGACCAAGGCTTCAAAGGCTGATGATAATACATTCACGATGGTTATTTACCGGAAATTGATTCGTTTTTTAATGAGCTTAAACTCTGGAGGAACATTTGCTCATTGCTTATGTTTATTTTTTAATGAGCTTGAATTCCGCATTAAAAATGCTTGATATAGTGGTCATTGATTTTCTTGATTTTACCATTAATAACTTTGTTCCTTCAAAGGTTGTACTGCCTGCTCAATTGCTTCATCAAACTAGTTAGAAATGAACAATATATGTTTGAAACATGAGTCACAACACTAATATTTTACTTGAATTACGTGAAAAGTAATTTAAAAGTGGTTTTTTACCTCTCATTTTACCATTTCATTTGAACTTTGGTTTGTTGGAGCTTTGGAGGTGCTTCCCCGCTTGTTTTTCACTAGCTGATTTCGGGAGATTCTTGGCGCCGTCTGGACCACGTAGGAGCTAAACCTGAGCTCTTCAGTTTCATTCTTTCCTTTTTGAATTCTGAGCATGTTTTCTGGTTTTTCTGAGCCTCTGGGGTCTGAAAAACTCGCCCTGGCTCCATCGCACCCTTTCTATATCGAAAGGTGCATTGCATGTTGGCCTGACCATTGGCCTGTTAGCATGCAACGCACCCAAAACACTGCTGGGGGTGCGATGGGCGCAAGGAGGGAAATTTATGCACAGTTTTTCATGGAAATTTTTGCCTGTTTTTAGAAAATCAGGATCTTACTCTTCTCTTATTTGTTTTCAGAGATTCATCGAAGAAAAATGCATGTTACATGGTGAGAACGCAAGCATGAAGAAGAGCACATGCACTGCGGAACTGCAGCCTGTTCAAGTTTTTCCGCATCTCTAGCATGAGGAAACAAATCATCTTGTTGCAATATTTGCTCGATGCCTGGGATCCTACCATCCAGGTGTTCCAGATTAGGGGAAAATCTATCCCCTTGACTGTCGTGGACATCTATTTTTTGACCGGCTCATCGAGGCGGGGTGCCCCTATCTCATTATCAGGTTCGACCTGTGGGGGTGAATCTGTGAGATATTACATTCGCAGGTATTGTAGAGAGGGATCTCAACTGAGTAAGGATGGCAAGATCAATATTCGAGATGTCACTAACAGGCCCTTGAGGACCATTCTGTTCACTTTTGCTAGAATGGCTGGTAGTGCGGCTCTTCATGTGGCCAACCAGTCTTATATGCAGTATGCCTTAGAATGCCTTGAACCAAAGGTGTTCAACTGGTGTGATGCAGTACTCTTTGTGATGAAAGAACAATTGACCAAGGTGAAAAACGGAAGGTTGAAGAACTTTGGATATGGTTCTATTTTGACCGCTTTTGCCTTTAAAAAGATCCTACTGATGCAGCCGCAGTATATTTCACTTGGTTTACCTCCACCGACTGAGCCACAGATGCAGAGATTGGTCGACCATATGTCCAGACATGCTGGTCAGTCTCAGGTTTCCTTTCTTGATACTGTCTTTGGGTGGTTCGATCGTCAGGAGATGGTTTTTTCCGAGTATCCATATGCTAGTATGGATTTCCGGGGTGACTCGGATTTGGTACTGCCGGCTGGCGAGCAGTGGGGTGCCATTGGTAATTTTTTTTTACCATATCTCTGTTTATCGTTTCTCTTTATAATGTTCTTGTGCTTTCTTCTATCAAGACTAATCAAAACTCATGTGCTCATGCAGATGTTGGACCAGTTCGGCCAGTAGTACGCCTGAGAGTGCCAGCTGCCGCTCCAGCAGGAGAGGCTGTGGGAAGGGCTATCTTTCGCGACCTCGATGTGGCCGAGACTCTTTTAGAATTACAGGATCAGGTCGAGGGCCTCACTCTTGGTATTCCAGATGTGAGGACTGACGAGCTACCCCTGAGGTTGCAGCAAAATACTACTAGCGTGCCGAGTCGATGGACTAGGCTTTTACACATGATTGCACAGGCAGTGACTTGTTATCACCAACATCATTAGACTAGGGTGCCCCCTAGCATTTTGAGTTTTGGGTCATTTGACCAATTTTGTCTTGGTTACAGAACATTATGTGTAAACCATAAACAATTATATATATATTTTTGATTTTCATAGCTTTATTTTGGTTAAGTTACATGATCCTAATGCAAATGCTGATGAAATGCTTCTTTTTACAAATGTTGCAAATGTCTATCTAACACATAATTTGCCAATGAGTCTGTTAATGTGTTTAAGTTTCTGGAAATATGCTGATATTGAATAAAATCAAATTGCCTTTCCAAAATCTTGACCCTTAGGAACATGCGATAGATAGCTGGATTTCAGACGGAGTAGATACCAGTGAGTTGTAGTATGACGAGTTGTGAGTCTAGCCTGACAACAAGTCGGCGTATGCCATGTGTGATGGCATCAGAGAGAAGTTCTATCAATGCACTATATTCAGCGATGTTATTTGTTGACCGACCAATACATACCCCTCTGAAACTTACTAAATCGTCGTTTGGATTAAAAATGGCCCAGGCCGCAGAAGATAGATTCCGCGAACTACGACTCGCCCTGTCGGCATATCCAACAAAAGATTCCAATAGGTTCGACATCTGCGACAAATGTAAAAAGTGGATTACTTGACCAAAACAATTACTCTTAGCGAAAACAAAAATGTAACAAAAGCATATAGGTTACCACACTGAATCATGTGTAGTAACGCTTAAGGTACAACCCTTTACGGGGTTGTGCCAGCGAAATCCCGTCGTAGTCCATTAACTCGTAGGCTCCTTTTGCTAATACACGCTTAACAATATAGGGGCCCATCCACAAAGAATTAAACTTACCTGCTCCCAATTTATCGGATTCCTGGTCGTAAAGTAAGACCAAGTCACCTTCTGAGAAGACATTGGGTTTGACATTCTTGTCGAACTGCGCCTTGACTCGTTTCTTATGGGCTTCATTAGCCAAAGCGGCATCACGACGGGTTTCATCCAATTGGATTAGCTCCAAGAAACAAGCCTCCTCTTCCGAAGTTCCAGGGAGAAGGTCGACTGCGAGTTTGAGGGACGAGATTTCACACTGAACTGGTAAGATTGCTTCTAGGCCATACACCAGTTGGAAGGGTGTAAATCCGGTTGCATTCCTTACCGATGTTCGGTATGCCCACAAGGCCGAGTACAGGATCAGGTACCAACTCCTTTTGTGGACTCCAATCTTCCTTTGCAGCATTCGCTTCAGGACTTTGTTGATTGCTTCAACTTGTCCATTGGCCTGTGGGTAATATGGAGTAGAGCTGTCGTGAGACAACCCTAATTTGGGAGCCAATTCGGCCATCATGTGATTGCGAAAATGTGATCTGTGATCTGTGACTATAGCCTGTGGAACGCCGAATCTGGCGAAGAAAAGGGCAGTTGTTTCACCAGTGTTATCTAATGTAGGCATCGCCTCGGCCCATTTGGTAAAATAGTCTACTGTGACTATGATATACCCATGCCCCCCGGTTGAGGTGGGGTTACATGTCATGAAATCGATGCCCCATTTGGCGAATGGCCCAATAGCAACTATCAATTGCAGAGGTGCGGGTGGTTTTCTGGTTTTGCTATCGAAAATTTGACATGCATGGAAACTTCTGACTGCGGTTATGCAATCTTTGAACATTGTTGGCCAGAAGTATCATGCTTGTAAAAAATTTTGTGTTGTAGCGTAACCAGATTGATGCCCTCCACACGCGCCTAAATGGCAATCATTCAGGACTTTTTCGGCCCCCTCATGGGTGAGGCACCTCCTCAAAACTGTATCGACACCACGATGGTAAGGTGTATCACCGACGATCATGTAGTCTTTTGATTGGTATCGAATACGTTTTTGTTCTGAGTGAGAGGTGTTAGACCTATATTTTTGGGTTTGGAGATAGATGGTTATATCTCCATACCACGGATTGCTTGAAGATATCAGAAACAAAGATTCATCCACGATTGTTTCTTCGGATGTTTCATCGTTGGACGACGACGGGAGATCGCATAGTAATTCCGCGAAAACCAGGGATTTCTTTGACTTGGATTTTACAAATTCCAGATCAAACTCTTGAAGAATTTCTATCCATTTTGAATATTTCCCCCCCAGCAACTGTCGCAACAATATGTAAGTCATGGGGTTGCAATCTGAAAGAATGGTAGTTTTTCGAAAGAGGACATAGTGTCGAAATCTCTGTATTGCTTGAACACCTGCGAGAGCCAGCTTTTCAACATAAGAATACTTGCTTTCTGTATCATTTAAGTTTCTACTTAAATAATATATAGGATGTTCAATTTCGTTGTCTTCTTGAACTAAAACCATTGTGATGGTTGTATCCGCTGCAGCCAAATACAGGTTAAAGTCTTTTTGATAATCAGGAGCGCACATTAATGATGCTTTTATTAGGGATTCTTTTAAAGCATCAAAGGAAGCTTGCGCGACCTGATCCCAATCGAAGGGAACTTCCTTTTTCAATATATGTATATAACCTTTAGCAAGTTCGGTGTAATTTGGAATGAACCTCCTCAGAAAGTTTGCTTTCCCTTGGAGTTTCTGAATCTGAAGCAAATTTGAAGGTGGAGGAAAATTTATGATTGCCTGAACCTTACATGGGTTGAGATGAATCTCGTCCTTTGAGACTACAAAGCCAAGTAAACGACCAGAACTGACATAGAACACACATTTGTGTGGATTGAGTCGTATCTTGTAGTGCCGGCAACGTAGAAATATCGCTCTTAAATGCTGCAGATGATTGGTGCGCTTTTGCAAATGAGCCGGAAGGTCATCGAGATATGGTTGAATGATGTTTTTGATGTCATGGAAGGCATAATTCATTGCCCTCTGAAATGTTTCCCCTGCGTTCTTTAAACCAAAGGGTAATTTGCGGTATCCGAATGTGCCACATGGACAAATAAATGCAGTCTTTGACTGGTCCAGTGGACAGATATTTATTTGATTATAGCCGGAGAATCCATCCATGAATGAAAAGATTTCACATCCGGCGCATTCATCAATTATCTGATCGATAAAGGGTGTAGGATATTTGTCTTTTGGACAAGCTTGATTTACATCCCTATAATCGACGCACACTATAATCGTTCATTTTTTTTCATTACAGGAACAATGTTCGATACCCAATCGGTTAGAGGAACCGAGTAAATGAAGCCAGCATGGAGAAGCTTTTCAACTTCTGCCTTGATGGCAGCGGCTTTCTTGGGGTGCACCTGCCATAGCCATTGTCGTACTGGTTTGACATCTGGATACATCTTGATTTCGTGTTCAACTATACTCAAGTCAATGCCTGGCATTTCATCATATGACCAAGCAAAGACATCTCTGAATTCGCGAAAAAGAGTGTTATATATTTCCAGTTCTGAAGGAGAACAACATTTGCCAACATAAATATTCTCTACAACATCCGTTTTGGTCGAGATGTTTATGGCGATAGTCTCTTCAATATTGGACAAGTTTCGCTCGGAATCCACCGTTTTTACAGTATTTGATAGGAAATCAAAAACTGAAGGATGATGAAGGTCATCAGGAGTATCTTCTTGACAATCCGGAAGATGGGAACGATGGTGGTAGTATTCCCATGGTGCCCCGTCAATTATCATTGACTGAACAATTCCTTCGTCGGTGTAATGCACTTGCGACCAAGGATTTGAAGGGGTGCCATATTCCTTTGACCTATCTATCCAAATGCTTGATGAGTGTTGATTTGGGTCTGCCTCCCATGCCGAAAACATTGATTGCTACAATATTTCTATTGGGCTTGGAGGCAATACCTGCGGATGATCCATGTTAATATCGTTTTCTGAGATCTTTTGAATCGAAGATATCATATTGCAGGTTCCTACCGTCGCCACTTCTGCCAGATTGATTGGGGGCGGGAGGGCAAAAGTCCCCATTAATATAGGGTCTTTTAGTAGGCCTACTCCGATACTTTGAAGTGTATGGGGGCTTCCATGGATCATCGAAATGCTTCCCGTAACTTGGGAACTATTGGGGAGAAATGTTTGTTGGTCGACGATTGTAATTCCTCCTTGAAAAGGAAATGAAATCTTACTAAAGTAAGTCGACATAACTGCAGCCATAGCATATATCCATGGTCTTCCCAGTAGGATGTTGTAATCGAGGTTTCCGTCGATTACTTCGACATCTATTTCTACTGTTTTCGCCCCTAGTTCAACATGCAAGTTACTTAGAATACCATATGGGGTATATGTTCGTCCGTCAAATGCTTTTAATGTCGTCGAAGATTGCGACAAGGTTGGAGATCCTAAAGTTTTCCAGCAACTCATCGACATAATACATGTAGATGCCCCCTCATCAATAATTGTTCGATGAACAGTTTTGTTGAGGGCTTTCACTTGAATGAGGAAAGCTAGTTGAGCTGGAAACTGAGGATCGTATCCTTTGTGATTAAAGGACATAAGATTAGAATCCTTTGGGTCTATCCCACCTATAGCTGATAATAAAGCCTGCTTTTGGGATGGGCAATTTTGCAGTACCTCAAGTGTCGACATAGCGGATGGCGATTAGGCCAAATCTTCCACTATATTATAATGCTATGTTGCTCTGGCACGAGGATTAAATGTCGACTCGTGCACTACTCCCTTTGGCGGTTTTATTGTTAGCTCTGGAATGATGGGCGGCACAACTTCTGTTGAAGTTGTTGTCGAACTACTAGGTTGATCTTTATCCTTGTTGTTCGACAACTGTGGATTCCCGTAATCTTTATTCCTTGTCGATATCAAAGCATCATTTTGCTGTTTCGAAACCAACAACATCAGCACTTGGGATGGGGAAGCATTTTCACTAGCAACTAGATTTGTTCCTGGATTTGGAAATGGATCAGTCAATACCACCGAGGTTTTTGAATTCTTGAAGAATCTTTTAAGCTCAACTTTATGTGGACAATCTCTTGTCCAATGATCCTCATCACATATTAAGCATGGATTTTTTGGTTTCCTATCTCCATGAGGGTTTGCAGAAGAATTTTCAGGTGATGATTCCTCCTGTTTCTTCTTCTTCCCTTTTTTTTCTTCTTGCCTCCTGGTTGCTTGGTTTCTTTGCCTTTATCAGTCGAGACGGCATTTACTTCCGAGGCGAGAAGTTCTTCTTTTTCATTTTGACTGGAAATATTACGGGCCTTTTTAGATGTAGCCTTTGTCGATTTCGTGTCTGTCGTACCAATCACGCCATCGCCGACATGAGAGTCATTGTTTGATTTTGGAGGAGGAGGGACAAAAAATTCCGGTCTAGGAGCGTCAGGGATTTTATCGTAGAGCGTGCCAGACTGGATATAAATCAAGTCTAAATATTGCGCATGAGCAATGACTTGCTCTTCAATGACGACTCCTCCTTTTGCCACATCTTCTGTAATGGAAGGTAATAATGACTTAATAAACCATTCAGATAAAAGCTGATCAGGAACATACTTTTTTACCATTCTATGACGACGTCACCACTCATTAATATGATCGGATATGTGAGTGGCCATTGTTTGCTTGAAATTGGTAAGAAGTTTTGTTCCCGGACCTTATTGGTAACTAAAAATGGGTTAAAAAGGTTGTGGCCAGGGTGAAGTTGTAAAACAAAGCTCTGGGTAATTCGATATACCATTTTGTTGCTGGACCAGTTAACGTCCTGTGAAAAAGGCGAAGCCTAATCGAATCATCGTTTAGGGTGTTTGATGAACACCACAGATGAAATGTCATCACATGATTCGATGGGTCTTCACCCGGATTTCCATTAAATTTAGGAATATCTGACGGAATTTTATGTGGAATCGCTGGCCACCAAGGGGCGTAAGCAATTGGATCGTTCGTTAGCCGATTTAGATCTAGTAACTCTAAAGTCGCCACGAAGGGTAACTATCGATTTAGGTTTGGCGAAGCATACCCAGGATAGGATGGAATGGACTGAGCCGTTGGTCTTTGCATACCAGCATAATGCATTTGATGTTGGAAACTTTGGTAAGGTTGATGAGCACAACCATTGTAGAATGGTTGATTTTGACCTTTTTGAATATACGGCTGCCCACTATTTGCAAAGATTTGTCGCTCAGATCCTTGGTATACTTGTTGGAATTGCGGTTGTTGGTATTGCACCAGCCATGGTTGCGAAGCCATGTGATGTTGTCCAATACTGACCATTTGACCAAGACGAGGGGTAATTGCACCCGTTTGGGCCTGTGTCATTCCACTAGTTGGCGATTGTGGTTGAGTCGCAGGGACAAGAGGTTGTTGCATTACAACCTGAGAAACTTGAGGTTGGCATACAACAGGCAATGCTTGTACTTGTGACACCGTCACAATAGCCGACGTAGTTGGTATATTTGACATAGGTAAACATTTTTGCATCGAATATACAACTCTTGATTGTTGAGGCAGTATTGGCACCCAACCGCTAGATGTAATTCCAGCATAACTTGAATTTTGTTGTGAACTCACGTATGGTTGTCCTCCCGGAGGTGAAAATGAAAGGGTATACTGCCCCCCATACGGCGGTAATCCGGTACTCAAAGGAATTGTTTGTCCTTGAGGACTGGACTGCCCAAATTGACACCCTGAAGGATCAATTTGTTGAGACTCAACATAAGAGTTCCCGGATGCTATTCCAGATGAACAAACAGGAACGGACCATACTGTCGAAATAGCCCCTGAGTGGGCCCCTCCTAGCGATTGAGAGCTAGTTGGGATAGATGGTATGCCGACGAACATTGTTGGAGTGACAGCAGGAAGTTCTGCCGTCGCTGTGTCGGATGACATAGTCCTAGACGTCGACGGTTGTTCAGGCATTTCTAGTTTATCCAAAAGATTTCCTAGCGATTCTACAGGAGCTTCCGATGACGGTAGACTAATTTCTGATGAAGAAGGATATAGAGTGATCCCGACTCCAAATCACGATGGAGTACTAGATGGAGGATCCTCCAAAATCTCTTCTATAGCAATCAAACCCGGTGGAAGAGGTAGACCGTCAGGTCCGTAAAATATTTCTGGTGCCGAAGAAGGTATAGAATCTGCAGTGATAGATGTTTGGGGAATAACACCTTTCGAATCAGTTGTAGATGGAGCTGGTTCAGTAATACAAGTGTTTACCTTCAGACTAGGATCAGTTCTACTGTCCTTTGGTGGCTGCTGAGCTTCTTCTGTAAAGGCAGGGATACCAAAAATGTTTGGAGTAACCGGAGTCTCCGATGTTGTTGGAACACTTGTTCTAACTTTACCAGGGGATTTGGAACCGGTTAAACGAGTTCGTTTTGTCCGTAATAGTTTCGATTCTGGAGACAAAGACGGTTGACTCGTAAGCCTCCGCGAACGACGGGGTTTCAATTGACTTTCTTCCACGATTTTGGATTACTCGATCAACTAAAAATCAAGGGGAAATATGTTTCCGAAATAAATGAATTTTAGACGCTTTGACACAACTTGTTTTTTCAATTTTTAAGAGTTGAGAAAAAACAAAAGATGACTCTAGTCGCCTTCGATTTTTAATGAGCTTGAAGTGACAAGTGCTCAGATGGACCTTTTCCTTTAAGGAGTCTGAAAAGGAACGAAAGAGACTACTCTGGAAATCTAGACAGAGGGATTACCAAACCAATCGCAAAACTGCAGAATACTTTTTACGGTACGGCAGTCAATCTTCCCGAATGCTGTGTTCAGTGCATTGCGATCGATAGGACAGAAGACACGGCTTTCTATGGATAAAGGATATAGCCTATTGTGGTCTCCCAAAATATACTCGACGGTACGTAAGAGCACAAGTCCGTACTGGCACTTGTCGTCTCAAAGTGGAGGAATCACCCAACCAACAGTGAAAACAATAGTTACCAGGCTTTACGACGCCGGAATACGTCTCTAGCCTAGACTTCTAGATGTTGTGCGTTAGGTTCCAAAGCGTTTTTAGATTCATTAAATTTATTTTACAGTTGATCTTGCTTAAGAAATTTTCCTTTAAAGTTCACTGCGTGATGTAGATGTACAATTCCTAAAATGCAATCTAAGATGATAAACAGTCGTTTAATCTTCTTTTTGCAATGAAAATCCTAGCTACTAAGGAAAGAGAGATGGCGTTCTTTCAACACAGAGCAGAGAGAACACACTATATGCATTGTCCTAAATCAAACCAACAAACAGTCTAAATGCAAATGCACATGCATGTATTTGTTTTCAGCCTTCTTAATGTGTGAATGATAAAAAGAAAGCTAAGCGCAAATCTGAATTATTTTTCAAAGCGACAATTACTAACAAGCTTCTTTTCAAAACAAAAATGAAGACAATGATGACACTTTGTTATTTGGAATTGAAAACTTGCTTTCGACACTTGAAAAACTACTAATTCAAATCAAATACAAGAGTAACAGTGTAATCGACTATCAAGAACAATCAGATTCTCTTCTATGACTGAAAACAACACTTGCGATACTTTCAAATCAAGATACGACAGTATAATTACGCTACTTCTTTGTAAAAGAGAACTGAAAATGGCTCAAAATACATAAAAACATTTACAGTTCTTTGCATAATGGAGGCGGAATAATGGCAAGGAAGGGGGTTTCCAACAGAGGTGTACTAACTACAAACAGCAAAACTCCTGAATAGAGCTGAAAAGAGTGAACACATAAACCAAAATCTAAGAGAAGAAGAGGTCTGATCAGTGCACTTGTAGCACAGGGAAACTGAAATGCAACGCACCTACCACACTCGAGAAGTGCGATTCATTCAGGTTTCAAAGAAGCGACAGTGTGATGGACCAGGGACGATACTTTAACTGGATTCCGGGTCACATTTTGCAGCTCAGTTCAGGGATTTAGGCTGAGAAAGTGGTAATCAGTAAATGAATCACAGGGGTAGATCTAAGGAGGTTACTAGAGCCACTACAAGGGAAATTAGAGAGCTTGTAAATCAATTTTTTAATTCATAAACAAAACCCGGAGATAGACTGAAGCAGCATTGATCTACTTTGCACTTGCATAGCAAATGCAGTTTGAAGACTAGCTGGCTTGACTTCAGGCTCCGTCTGTAAGTTTATAAAGTAAACAAATGTAGATAAAAAAACAATCTATTTGCTCCCCAGCGGAGTCTCCATTTTGTTATCGGGAAAACTAGTGTCTATGTAGAGCTGCTAGTCCCACTAAGGCTGGTAGCTACCTTAGAAACAAACAAACTAAAACTACTTTTGTTTTCCTTTATGAGAAATAGATAAGAGGGGAATAAGGAGACCAACCTCTGTCTTGCTCTTGGTTCCTTGCTCGATTCCTCTCCCTTCTGATAGATCTTTGCTACTCGCTTCCTTGTCTACCCAGCTTCACAGAGCACCTATAGAATCAAAGCATCATAACACTATCCAAGAACATAGATCTATTATCATAAAAAATATAGGACCAGATATATATTGACCACACAAATGCACATAATGTCAATTATACAAGAATGTGGAAGAAAACTTGAATAGATTTATTGATAATCAAGAAAGAGCAAAGAGGATTACAACCAATTGTTCTGACCCAGCATCATCCTCTCAGCAAGAAAGCCCTTCTTCACCTCATGAAAAGCTTAGATCACCCAACACTATGATATTGCACCAAGAAACCAACAACACTTCCTTACAAGATACAAAATTCCAGCCTCTGGATCTCTGGGATGAGGGATCCATATATAGATGTTTGCAAGGGGGGTGAGTCAACTTTTGAGATTTGATTAGTGTCCTCTCTCTGATAGTTCTTGATTCCACTTGGAGATTGACGATCTCTTACTCATCCCTGGGCGAATGCAGAGAGGCAAGTGTCACAGGAGAAGTTTCTGGAAGATTCCATGATCCTCCACCTTGCGGATTGACCCTGCCATTTGTCCACTCTCGCCCATCGCACCCCATAGAAGGGATTTTCAACATGCATCGCACCTACTGTGTGTAGGCAGGTGGGATGCAATGCACTTTGACCATGGAGTAGTTGAAATGGTCCATTTTTGACCAGTTCTGAGTAGTTTTTCATGGAGAACTTCTAGGAGATGCTGTAATCAGTTGACCTTGTTCTTTTAGGGGTTGGAACAAAACCTTTAGGGACTTAGGAGCCCTTGGTTTATGGACATTTATGATTGGGGTTGCAGTGCCCAAAAATTTCTATAACACTAGAGATAACCTCTAGGTTGAAATAAGACCAATGCCTAGGACATCTTGATGAGTGCTTCAAGGATCTATTGATATTTTATATTACCCACAATATTTATCATATTCGAGATGAATGTGATTCAAAACCTTCCTTAAGAGGATAAATATAAGATTGAATGACAAATATAACTTAGAGAAGCATTAGTATCTGAATCTAGTGGCCAACATCATATACATATGAAACCAACGCACAGGGCTTAAACTTAAGAATCTTGTTCATTGAAGTTCAACATGAAACGTATGAGGAGGTTTAAATGAAGTGCTAATATACATGGAGTTCATTTTAAGGATAACAATTCATATCAGTTGTAGACATCTTTAATTAGCATTAGACCTAGATGAATCCATAACTCCATGAAAAACATATCCAACAGTTTCTATTATATGTAATCTGAGAAGAAGAGTGAAAGCATACGGAACAAACAAAAGGAGAAATACATAATGTACAGTTATATGAGCTAGAATTTCCAAAAACTTGTATTAATCTTCCATGGAGCATACATTTCATTGACAACTTGCAGATCTTCTCTCTTGGAAAACTTAAATTCCAAACCTTTTGTTTTGTATCCTAAATTGTTTTTATAGGGCGTCAAAGGGAGAGCCCATTACAAAATATTCTTTCTTGATTTGGCAGTGAATCATTATAACAAAATATTGGCATGCTCAGTGGCACATTTGTACTAACCAATTTCTAACTAATTGACATTGTTTCTTCTAAAATAAAATATTTATATAAAATGGAAAATCAAAATGTCACAATTGACATGATCAACAGTATCCTTAGTCATGATAAACAGGTTCTGGAGGTAGTATCACTGGGTTGATGATCTGAATCATGGGAGGATTGACAAACTTCTCACACCTTTGCCATAGTGTTGGAGCTGGTAGAGGAGCATGAAAGAATCGTTGATATGAGATCTTGATATTCATGACCCTTGTATGGTCCAACCTAGGGTAGAACAATGTATTTACCAACCCTAACAACTGGAATTCATTTACGAGATAGTTAACTATTGTTTTACCTTTAAGGGTGGCAATCCTCTAATGAGAGGAATATACCTCTCTCTTTGCCTCCACTAACATCTAGTTACATTATGTCCATGAGATTAGCATTTCCACAAGATCGTAAGAGCTAGGCAACCCTTCCCTGACTCTTTCATCAAACTTAGCATGGAAATACTCCACATCTTTATGTCCCACCCCTAGGCATTCTTCAGCTTTGACTTTGGCCTCCTCCTTCTAGACCAATTTAGAGATCTCCATGATAGCATATACCCTGTCGACTACATCAATTTTCCTCAACTCATTGAGTGGCCTTTCATTCAAAACTAAATGAACTTCTTGGAAATATGGGAGTTCTTTTCCCCATATTCTTTGGCAGTTAGGATGAAAAATTCATAATGCTTAATCACAATATTTTGTTCATCCATCAGAGTTATGTACTCCCAGTTTATTTTCATTTTTACTATGATTTCATCCCAAGCAAGTTTCTTGGCTTGTAGGAGAGACATGCTTCCTTTTAGCTTTCGTTTCAACTCAACAATCTCTTGGTTTTCTACTTGTAGGTTCTACCAATCAGGTCTACATTGGTCCTAGTTTTCTCAAGTTGTTTTTCTTTTTGTGCTAGGTTCTTGAGGCAGTGTCCAAATCCTTCTACACTTTCTTAAGATCCCCTTACGAAAGTTGGAGTTTAGTGAGGGTCTTGGTGAGCTGCTCTATGGGATTTTGGGGATTTTTAGGCAGAACCAATGCACAAATATGTGTGTTTATCCTCTACTGAAGTTATTTTGCTTGCTTCTTGAGGGTTAGTGTCTCATTGTTTCTTTCTATCAATTCTTTGGCCAAAATTTCTTTATCTTCTTCCACCTGTGCAAGTTCCTTAGATTGCACATGTTCACTACCTTACATGTTTAGTTTGTGCCTTATCTCTTGTATTACTGCTTGTGAACTTTGGAGGAGGGCTTCAAATGTAGCTTTGTCCTCTAGATTTACCCCCAAATTCACAATTAACTCTTTGAAGCTCTCATTCTATATGTGTAGAGCTCTGGTGTTATATCTCTCCTGTTTCAACCTTATTGCGACCTTCTCCAGCAGCTTCTCAACCTTTGTTGATGGTAATTTCATTTATATTGAGCCCACTATACAAAATTACCCCCACCTTCATGTGGAAGTTAATATTATCCATTAAAGGAACACTGGTCAAGTCTAATGAAATTTCCAGTGCATGGAAAATTTTAGGGGCTAATATTCGTAGGTGGACTAATTTTCCATGATTTTTCCAAAAAAAAGATTCACGAATTTCCATTTTTTATAAAAATGATTCACCCAAATTTTACAATATAACGCTATTTTACCTTAAAAATCACCAACATTATATAGAGAGTATATATAAATTCATTATAAATTTGAAAAAATTTACAAATAGATCAATAAATTTTTTATAGTTTACATATAAGGGACTAGTGAGATTCGCCAATGTTTTTAAACTTCAAGATAATTATCCATTATTAAAATTTTCCTTGGTCTAGTGTTGGCACAAAAATAACATCGAGGTTAAGAGCCTGGGTTTAGGCGCAAGGGGCCAACTAGGGTTTGTTGTAGTCTAGCAAAACACTGAAATTTTCACCTTACCCGAGATGGGTAAGGAGTCTCAACCGAGGAGTGCCACGACTGAAGTTAGATGAGAGTTGGAATCTGATATCAGGGGAACCATATCAAGAAATAGAGAAAAAAGGAAAGTAACTTAACATTGAAAGCAACTAAATCGCAACAATCTATTCATGCCACAATAGAAGACTACCTAAACAAGTGTATATATAATTTTTTTGAATAACCAGTATAATACACAATGAAGACACTATAATCCCATAACAGTATTATTCATTACTATCACAATAAGCACATTACATAAGGCTCCTTTCCTATCACTCAATAGTAGAATTCCTACAAATGGAATATAAACTCATACAAATATAACCATGGAGTTGTTCTCATCGCTCCACAACATAGGAAGAATAGGAAATGCTAGGAACAAACTGTAACAAACCAACCCCTTTTATGATCTCCTCTCTAGTTTTTATCTTCTTCTTCCAACCTGAACTGACAATTCCCTTTTTCCTACTCAGTTGTCTTCTTCCTCAGCCTCTCCTACTCCTTCCTCGCTTGATTGTCCCTGCTTCTTCCCGCCATTCTTCCACAACTGCCAATCTTTTGTTAGTCTCCTTTCTTCACTTGGATGTTAGCTCCACAACTTCCCAAAAACCACTTGTCAGTAGCCCCTTTCTCTACCAAATATCTCAAAAATGATGACCCCAACAAGCCCCAACCACAGTCCATTGACTCATCCCCAAATCAATCTTCCTTGGTTTCATCCATGTTGTTGACTCTTCTCCTAGTGTTGCTACTGGTGCTTCTGCTAGTTCTATTTTTGGTGCTTCCTATGATGTTCTTGCTTCTTCGTCTTGGTTGGCTTCTTTAAATAAAGGCCCCAATTCAGGTATAGCTGTAATAGTCATATGGCAGAATTGATTGTAGTTTTCGAGCGTCATTTTCCAAGTCTCTATCATTCCATCTTCTTGTTTGAGGAATTTCACCATTGTGTTGGATGTTGGTAGCTCTGGTCATTTTGTTAGTAAGGAAGCCCACTATACATCCATATCCTCATTGATCTCCTAAAGTGTGTCTACATGGATTTGGACTGGGCGTCGAAGATCACAGAGTATCTTCTTTGTCCTGGTCGGCTCATCTTCGATTCGTTGGATGTGGCCTTCCAGAGTGGTGACTTCTGCTTATAACTACTTCCTCTGCTCCTTGTCCTTAGTGTTCTTAATAGAAGTGAGGAGCTAATAAATTTGTTGTCGGAGTGGGTAGACCAGCTGATTCTTCTTTTCCATGCTTCCTAACCAGTCATGAACCTACTTTAGTAGGGTGTACACATCATTTAGGGCCTTGATGATGGAGTCTTTGAGAGTCATTGTAGTGGTAACCTTTTTCTCAATCTCATTGGCATACTCCATGGAGGGGTCTTCCAGTGCACTCCTCGTGGCTTCAAGGTTCTTCCTGAGCTCTTGGTTGGTCAAGATTAAACCATTTCACATGGTCTGATATGGTCATAACACTCAACCAGGGTGAGGAGAGAGAAATATTCCATAGCATTGATTACCACATCAGAAATGGTTGCCCATAGTGCTTAGAATCCTGAGGTGATCTAGTCGACCTGCTCTTGGATTTGTTGCTTGTCTTGGTGGAGGTGGTCCTGTTCAACTACGAGTACAAAAATTTGTTGATGTTGTTTCTCATGGTCGTCAGTGAGTTCAATGTGTAGCTGTGTGGCCCTCTGTGCGGCTTGCTAAATAAAACTAAAAAACTGGCTGAGGACCAAATTTGAAGATCATTTTGTTTCATGGTGGATGGATAAGGGAATCGACCCTGCAGGGGATGCCCACTAGGAATGGACTTGTATGAGTATCTATGAGGTGAGGTAGCTTGTTATGATGGCTCTCCAAATTGAGTTGTTGTCTAGATCGAAATGGGGTGCGATGAAACTGGGGGAATTAAACGAAATGGGAGTGCGATGGGCTTGACAGTGGTAATAATCCATTGTGGAATGATGGGCCCTATGTTCAGCAGTGGACCCAACTCTATTAATAATGACATCATTGAGTCAGTGATGACTCCTCCACTAGCGACTGTTCTAGTGGACTGAATAACTGAATCAACTTCCATGTTTGTCTCTGTACCTAGCAGTGTCCCTGAGGGTATTGTGCTTGAGAGGGTGGTGAAGGTAGATGCAATGTATGGGGATGGGTTGCATGAGATTAGTGACACAACTAATGTCAAAGGTGGAAACTCTTTTATGACAAGCGAAGAAATTTTGGATTGGGGTTATTCAAGGGTGAGGTTGAAAATTGGCGTTGCAGGGTTCGATTTTTGCTTCTTGGCTCTGCCTGGAGGCTTGGTGATTTTTTCTTTATGAGGATTGGGGATGATGGTTTTATATTTTGAATGGGGTCCTACAGCTAGCATTGTAGCAACAAGAGGGGTGGTAACTAGAGGATTTTTTTGTGTTAAACCTTGAGACTTAGCATAGTTGGAAACCAAACCTGATGAGATGTCGATATTTGCAATGGTTTCCTTCAAGGAGCTCATTTGCTTCTTCAATTGTGAGAGGACTGGCTGCAACTCCTCTTTGAATATTTGCTTCCTGGCCTTCACAACCATATCTCCTAGTAGTGTCGGTGCCACCATCCTGTCAAAGAAATATAGGCACCTTCCTTCTCTAATTTCCTCTGTGACTCCCGACCACGATCCAACCTCTATGTGAAAAGCTTCGGCTGATAACACAAATTTTTGAGCCCGCATCTAGAAGGTATTCAGGTGAACGCAGTGCGGCCTTACGAAGGTGTTCCCATGAGTAGCCCTGAACCAAATATTTTTTGAATACTTGTCAAGTAGTGACTTGGGGATCCATTATGTAGCTCTAATTAATTCAAGAGTCTTTACATACCACCCGTCGATTGAAGCCTCATTTATCTCTTTACTTCTTGGGTCTCCTAAAGTTCTCTGTCACACATATTAGAGGAACAAGGGCTAGTCTTCTATGATTTGGGCTAAATCTCAGCCCTCTAATGGGCACCATTTCCACATTGCCTAATTAATGAAAAGATAGCAGTAAATGAAATTGGTGGTCTTCTTGTAGACATCTTCGCATGCTTCAAACAATTCCTGGAGGAGGAAATCACACCAGTTCAGCTGGGCACCTGCTATGCAATGTTCTATGATTGAAATCGTATACAGTGTGCACTTGTTCTTAAGAAGTAATGCATCAGCTTCCCTACAATAATGTGGCAAGGGAACTTAATTTTCTCTGAGTTGATTAGGTCTATGCATGCTCCCTTTCCTCCTCTCTTGGTATCATACTTGGTGTAGTAGTCTGCATCACCCTCTTTCTTCGCTCTTTTGGAATTCTTCTGAAACGCGGTTCAAAAAACATTTAACGTCACTGATAGACCTGTAAGTATTTGAATTTAAACGATGTGAATTGGGTACTCCTTGTCGAGCCACAACAATCTGTCGTGCATTCTGTTGATCAACAACCTAGTGCATGGAATTACTGCAAGAGTTGTGCCAAACACAACAAAACTCATCAAATTTAGTAGGGTGGACAATTGGATCCCTCTGAAGTCATTTTTTACCTTGATCATTATTGTACCATCTTATTTTGTTATTGATTCTATGTATACCTCACACTTCAGGGCTTGGAATTGGAACACGTCTGACAGATCATTATCGACTAGTGTTTCCTTGTCACACTTGCCATAGAGCAGCTCTGATACTGAAATTATTTCATCTAACCCAAACTCGAGAACAGAGAGAGTTTCCTTCATCATGTTTGAGATTTTTTGATAAACTAAAATCACTAGGGGCTAATAGAAAATCTGTGAACAACAACACTTGGGACTAGACTACAAATGGAGCAACTCTACGACCTTAGCTTCATACTCTAAGAAATTTTGCATTACCATGTAAAATAAGTAGACCAACTCGACACAATGTTTCTGATGAGACCCCCTAACTAATTACTATGGAAAATTATCTATGTAGACTCAAATGTGTTAATCCCGTTGTTTGTTGAGCTGGACCTAACTTCGCTGACGTAGTTTTGAAAAAGAAAAGGTGGAGTTGATGGGTAATTATGTTATCGTAATGGAATACATTTAGGAATTAATTATTGCTATAATGGGAAATATTTTATATGAATCCAGGATGAAACCATAATTATTGTCTAATTATTATGAAAATGACTCTTAACACGTGTTACTCCACCCCTAACCACAAACAATTGAGGTGTGGTAGAATGATAGCCGTAACTTATATTGATGTTATGGGTCCTTATTGGGAAAAATTTAAAGACAGAATTATCAGTGAAAAACCAAAGACGAAGAAAGGAAAAGAAAAAGAAATGATTGATGCAAGAAACAACGACACAACTAACTGAATCCTACTGACTCCTCCTAACCCTCCTGATGACCTCCTTTCTCAGACCCTATCAATCTGAGTAACAATATTAGATGTGTGGAAGGGTTTTAGGCATGCACTCTTCACCCAACCTGGTAACAATACTCCGTCCAATTGAATGAGCTTGAGATTTGTCGATTCCCTGTATCTCCACAACAACAAATGGGCCTAACCAGTGCATCTATAGCTTTCTAGGAAACTTTAATAAATTACAGTCGTATAAGAGAACATGCCCACCAACTGTGAATGACTTCTAATTGATATGTCGTTCACGCGATGCCTTCTTACTTTGTTGCTCAACCATTTGGTGGAAATATTATAGGAATGTTGCTTCATCAAGATGTAAGAGTTCATCTAATAATTTTTGGAGTGATTCCTTGTCTGTCATCTTAGTGGCTTGGGTGATGAAAATGCTTGGAATAGAAAATTCAGCCGGCACCACTGTTTCTTGTCCATACAAATGTTGGAAAGGTGTATGTATGTGTAGTCACTTGACCATTGTGCAGTATGCCCATAGTGTTGCTGGAAACCTCTCATCCCAATCATCTATATTGGCCAAACATATCTTAGTTAAACCCTTTTCTAATATCTTGTTTAAGGCTTCTATGATATAATTGGCCTACGGGTGGTATGGAATTCTTTTGTGATGTTGTGTCATGAAATATTGAAGCAGGGAAGCAACTGTATCGTTTATGAAATGGGCTCCTTGATCACTGGTTAGAATCCTGGGGCAACCAAATCTGGATATGATGTTGTCAAATATGAATCCGGCAGCGGTATCCATTTTACTGTCCTTCACAGATGTTGTTTCAGCCCATATGGTGCGGTACTTTGTCACGGTGGTTATATACCCGGCATGAGAGTGATGCGTTGTCAAATTGATCTGCCCTATTAAATCAACTTCCCATTTCTCAAATATCTGTAAGGCATGTACTGGTTGTAATGGGATTTCATCTTGATTCAATGGCCTTATAACTCTTTGGCACACATCGCACCCTCTGGTGTACTCTTTCGCCTCTTTGAAAACCGTCACCACCATAATCCTGCTTGAAACACTTTTCACGCAGTAGCTTTTCCCCCAATGTAGCCTCCCACAACCTCTGAATGGCATTCCCATATCACATTGTGTTTCTCAGGGTGGAGGATACATCTGCGCAACATGTGTTCAAACCCCAATGTATATAGTTGACCCACAATTAACTGGTAATCAGTCCCTCGAAAAACCATGTGCATCCTTTGTGTTGTTGTGTACTCTTCCGGACATTTTCCCATAGCTAGGAAGGTTGTAATGTCTTCTAGGTAATTTGGTACTGCTTCAATCCTGAACAGGTCAGCATCGGGTAGTTGATTGTCTTGTGACCCTCCACTTTCTCCTGATTCTAGTTGTGAAAGGTGATTATTTCCCACATTCAGTCAGCCAGGTTTAACGATCACTTCGAAAGTAAATTCCTAAAATAACAACAACCATCTGCAAATTCTTCACTTAAGTACAAGCTTGTTCACCAGGTGTTTCACAGCAGAATGGTCAGTTGAAAACTCAAACAGCCCCCCAATCAAGTAGAATCTGAATTTTTGGAGAGAATACACCATAGCCATTGCTTCCCACTCCATCATGGTGTAATTATTCTCTAAGTTGGATAACTTCCTACTGGAAAAATAGATGGGGTGGTCAAGGCTCCCCTCCCTTGGCTGAGCCAAAACAACCCCTAGAGAAATATTAGATGCATCGATATGGATGTGGAACTACTTATTCCAGTCAGGGTAGACCATAATGGGTGCACTTACCAGTTTCTCTTTCAGTATGTTGAGTGTAGCTTGACATTCCTCTTTCCACATGAATCGTTCATATTTCCTCAACAGTTTCTCCATTGGCGTAGTGATATAGGCATAGTTGCAGATATATATTATGTAGTATCCGGTGTGTCCCAAAGTTGATCTGACTTGTTTTACACTTATGCGTGGGCCCATATTCACTATCGCCATAACCTTGGCAGGCTCTATGTATGCTCCTTATTTACACACTATGTGGCCCAAAATTGTGGCAAATGGAACTATGAATATACATGTTTTAAACTTCATTGATGTCCGTAATTTCCTATAGGGATCAAAAATTATTCAGAGCAGGCAAGAATATTTATTTAGCAGACTATAGACTATCCAGACATCCATGTAGACCTCTAAGAACCTATGGATGTAGTCCCTGAAGGCTGCAATCACAATTCTCAAGAGTATTGCAGGTGCATTCTTGAGACCAAAAAGCATGACATGATAAGTGTTATGCTCTTAACCTACAAAATGATACCCAAATACAGAATATGCGAAGCAAAGATACCCGAAACACAGAATAGCAATGATTTTATTTTTCAGAGAGTAATGTTCACTTGCCTCTTCGAGAGGGGGCAACCTCCAATAGAGCAGAGCTCGATTACAAAATAAGACACAATACTCCTCGCAGGGAGTCTCTATCCTTTATATATGACTCATACATGCAATACCATAGGCCAATACCGTGGGTTTTATTAATACCATCTATCTAATACTACGGCCCATTTGCAACTAACTGTGGTCCCGTCATTAATTGCGGGTTAACCACTTACAAATATTAATATGGGCTTTATTGACTCTTGACTATGACGTGATCCCATGACATAAATAAGGGGGTTAGGGTGGGACCCTAACATGCCCTCCCCCTTAAGACTAGCCTTGTCCTCAAGGCTGAAGCTACGAAAACTGCTGAATAATAGTGGCTAGTTCCCAAGTTGCATCTTCCGGAGAGGTGTCTTTCCATTTGACGAGGACTTCCTTAATCATGCGGCCGTGCAGGTGCTTGTCTCGTGTGTCTAGAACCTGTTCGGGTTGAAGCCAGATTGACCCTTCTTCGTCCAATTCAGGTAGACTGGTTTGAACTCGGAAATTGTTCCCAATCACTTTCTTGAGGCACGATACATGGAAAACTGGATGGATTTTTGTCGTAGGTGGCAAAGCCAACTTGTAAGCCACTTCTCCAATGCGCTGAAGTACTTGGTATGGTCCATAGAATTTTGGAGAGAGCTTTTGACAACCCTTGTCTTTGAGTGATGTTTGCTTATATGGTTGCAGCCTCAAAAAGACCTGATCCCCTTCTTGAAATTGGCGCTCTAAGCGATGCTAGTCGGCCTGTTGCTTCATGCGGTTCTGAGCTTGATGAAGATTCTCTCTAAGATGGGCGAGCATGGTTGCGCGGTGTTGTAGAAGTTGATCCACTGCTTGTACTTTGGAGCACCCCTTGAGATAAGAAGTAGGGGAAGGCGGAAGTTGACCATATACTGCTTCATAGGGAGTCATTTTGGTGGTGGCATGATAGTTGGTGTTATACCACCATTCAGTCAGAGGTAACCACAGCACCCAAAGGTGTTGCTTTTCTGAAGTGAAACACCTAAGGTAAGTTTCTAGACATTTGTTGACGGCTTCGGTTTGACCATCTGTTTGCGGATGATATGAAGTACTGAGTTTGAGTTGAGTGCCTTGTATTCTGAAGAGTTCCTGCCAAAAATTACTGGTGAAGATCGGGTCGCGGTCGGACACAATAAAAGTGGGCATGCCATGCAATTTGAAGATCTGATCCATGAAAGATTGAGCAACCAAAGTTGGTGTAAACGGGTGGGGTAGGGCGCAGAAATGAGCATACTTCGACAATTGGTCCACAACCACCATGATGACTAACTTGTTCCCTGACTTTGGAAGACCTGTAATGAAATCCATAGAAACCTCCGTCCAAATTGATGCCGGAATGGGCAATGGTTGTAATGTGCCTGGTGTGTTGACAGTTTCCCCTTTATGGCATTGACAGACATCACATTCTGCTATGAAAGTAAGGATGTCCTTCTTCATGCCTGTCCAAAAAAATGATCTTCTGGTGCAAGCATACGTCTTCTGAAAGCCCGAATGTCTTGCAATGGGAGATGAGTGCAATTCTGCCAAAATGCGACTTTTGAGGGTGGATGTTGGTGATATTACGACTCTGTCCTTGTAGCGAAGAAGATCATTCTGCCACGAGTAGCCCTTGCTGGAATTAGGATCTACCTGCAATTGATAAATGAGTTGGGAGAGCCCGGGGTGTGAAAACCATTCCCTGCGAGCCTCTTCAATCCAGTCTGGAATGGGGAGGGAAATTGCGAGCAGAGTACTTTCCTCCTCAAATTGGCGAGATAATGCATCTGCTACACTATTTTCTTTCCCTTTCTTGTAAATGATCTCATAATCATATCCCAACATTTTGGCTAACCATTTATTTTGTTGTGGGGAGGATAGGCGTTGCTCCAAAAAATATTTAAGACTGTGATGATCTGTGCGGATTTGGAAACGTCGCCCCAATAAGTAAGGTCGCCAGGTCTCGACTGCATGTAAGATGGCCATCATTTCCTTCTCGTAGGTAGATTGGCCCAGATTCCTCCCACTGAGTTGTTGGCTTGTGAAGGCCAATGGTCGCCCTTCCTGCATTAAGACCGCCCCAATACCTGTACCCGAAGCATCACATTCAATGACAAAGGATTTGGTGAAGTCAGGTAGTGCTAAGACTGGAGTGGAACACATGGCGTTTTTGAGAGCGGTAAATGCCTGTTGTGCTTCCTTGTTCCAGAAGAAGGAATTTTTCTTTAGGAGTTGAGTGAGGGGCTTTGCTATGTGGCCATAGTTGCGGACAAATTTATGATAATAGCCTGTAAGACCCAAAAATCCTCTCAAGCTCTTCAAGGTCTTAGGTTGAGGCCATTCTTGCATTGCCTGGATCTTTTTGGGGTCCACCTTGACACCTTCCCGCCCCACAATGTGGCCCAAATACTCAACTTCTTCCATGCCAAACGAACACTTGGACATCTTGACAAATAATTTATGCTTGCGGAGTAGTTGCAAGAGTAGATCTACATGCTGAAGATGTGCAGCCCAAGTGCCACTATAGATGAGGATGTCATCGAAGAAGACAAGGACAAATTTTCTGAGATATGGTTTGAGAATGTGATTCATAAGGCTCTGAAAAGTAGAGGGGGCATTACAGAGACCAAATGGCATGACCAGGAACTCATAATGGCCTTCATGAGTTCTGAAAGCCGTCTTGGGAATGTCGACTTCCTTCATGCGAATTTGGTGGTAGCCTGAGTGAAGATCCAACTTAGTGAAGAATTGAGCCCCATTGAGTTCGTCCAGCAAATCGTCAACCACCGGGATGGGAAATTTATCTTTGACTGTCAAATTATTGAGGGCCCTGAAGTCGGGACACATCCGCCACTCCCCATCTTTCTTGAGCACCATGACCACTGGGGATGAATAAGGACTAATGCTGGGACGAATGACACCTGCTTCCAACAGTTCCTTGATGATTTTTTCTATTTCATTCTTTTGGGTGAACGGATATCTGTATGGCCGCACATTTGGGGGTTGGGCCCCTGGAACCAAGGTGATGCTATGATCATGTTCCCCTCGCGAGGGTGGAAGCTCATGAGGCTTGTCAAAGACCGTCCGATGGTTATTTAAAATATGTTGCATCTCAGGATGAATTGGCAGAGACATGGTTTCGACTACCTGGATGGCATTAAATTGAGCTACCACTCCATGATGGCCCTTTTTTAACAATTTTTCCATCCTATGCGAGCTGATGATAGAGGGGGCTCCCGCCTGGAGTCCACGGAGGGTATGTGTGGAGTTGTTCTGCTTAAAACTCATATATAACTCCTGGAAATCCATTGTAATTGGCCCAAGAGTGCGGAGCCATTCAGCGCCGAGGACAATGTCGCAACCCCCCATGTGTATGGCAAACATGTGGGTTTTCAACTGATAATCCCCCATTTGAAGTTTGACATTTTCACAGCGGCCTTCACATTTCATTGTGCCCCCATCCGCAATTTGGACTTGGAAGTTAGAAACTGCTCGTACAAAACAATGCACTGCTTCTGCAATTTTTTGATGGATGAAATTATAGGTACTTCCACTATCAATCAAGACTACTACTGGGCGATGTTTAAGAAAACCCCAGATTTTGAGAGTTTGAGGGGAAGAAATCCCTGCCAACACATGCAGCGAAATAACTGGTTCGTCAGAGACATTCTCCTTTGGGTTGTCTTCTTCTAGTGCCTCATGTTCCTCAAGTGGTGAATCTTCCTCTGTTGAGCTGTAGTCAGTGGCATCTATTTGAAAAAATTTGGGCTCCTTGCATTTATGACCTGGGGAGTATTTTTCATCACAGTAGTAACATAGTCCTTGCTTCCTTCTTTCAGCCATTTCCGCAGGTGACACCTTTTGGACCTTAAGTGTTTGAGTCGTGTTGTGAGCCTGTGGGGGACGACCTTTAGCGGGGAAATTTGGGCGACTGTATTGGGCTGCTAATGCACGTTCCACCTTACGAGCTACCTGGCAAGCCTCCGTCCACGTGGGAGGGTGGTGAAGTAGAACTTGAGCTTTGATAAAACATTCCGTGTAGAACTCATCTGTGAGACCCCTAGTGCGGAAGGCTAAGGCTTCAAAAGCGGTAATATATTCATCCACTGTACCAGTCTGTCGGAGCTTAGTGAGATGACCCAAAAAAGAGTCTTCCTGTTCAAAGCGATCTCGAAGAGCTTTGGTAAATTGGGTCCAAGTCCTAAAAGGTCCATTGCAACGCTGATGCCATTCCCACCATTGCCACCGTTCATTGTCCAAGTACATGCTCCCCAACATAAGCTTAGTCGCATCATCTGGGATATGATTCAATTTGAAATACTGCTCCATTTGTGCTAGCCATGCGGACGGGTGAGAACCATCAAATTTATGCATATCCAACTTGGGAGGTCGTTGACTGGGTGGTGGATGGGTGTGCCAGGCGTGAGGAGAGTGGCTAGACTCACCCTCATTGTATTCATTTCTATTATACTCCTCCTCGTGGGCTTGCTCCTTGCCCTTCGGAAGTAATTGCTGTATCTGGATACTTAGTCCTTGAAACTCACGTTGGAGGGATTGCACGGAGTCTTCCAGTTTGTCCATCCTTTCATTTGCCATCGCTTGAGCTCTAGTCTCTACCATATACCGACCTGATGAAAAATTGGGACCACCGAAAAAAAATTGACTAATAAATTGAATGGTACCAACTTGCTCAGCTCGTCGTCCTGATTCTGATGGGCTAGATCACCAATAAGCGCCACATAAGATCTCAGATTTTTTTTTTTTGGAAAACTCCTAACGGAGTTTTACTCCTTGATCAATACTGCAGTCGCCAAATCCTCAAAATGTCAATGCTGCCAAAAGTCCTGCGAAAAGTATACCCCGGTATAGGAACCCTTCACAACAACTCCGATCTGGTGGGTCTGAGAGATTTGAATGGCGGAACAACTACTGCAGCGGATCGGATGGATCTGATGTCTGCTGCTGCTGCACCTCTTGGCACCCGTGGATCGGGAATAGATGATGTGTGATCCCCCGATAGAAAAGGAAACTATGGTCGTGAGGAGTGTCAGGTGCTACAGATCGCAATATACATAAGGGTCTGGCAGTAGTACTCGACCCAATGTTTCAGGGCTCTAACTAAGGAGGATTGACCGTACCCTTAGCCGTACAACCCGACTTCCCTATCGTACGGACAAGTAATCTCTCTGAGTGGTGTTCTCGGTGTACTGTAGCCACAAGATGGCCGACGGTTTATCTATGGCGAGGTTTCAAGGGAGCCTAGGGGGCTTCTGATATACCTAGAGGGTACGTAGAATACAGTCCGTGCGCGGTTCTGTCTAATGCGCTACTACTCGAAGGGGTACCCACAGGGGTTACAAGGGAGTCCAACAGACGTGACCACCTCTTGTATTTCCTGCGTGCATGCCTCCCCAAATCCACAGGTTTATGCGCTCAATGACAGATCCCGTGGTTTAAAGACGCCGGAACACGTCTCTAGCCGAATTTTTTTTTTGCTAAGAATTGGAGATCCCACCGGCCCTAGAAAGTGCTCTGATACCACTTTTTATGATCTTAATCTGCAAAATGATACCCAAATACAGAATATGCGAAGAAAAGATACCTGGAACACAGAATAGCAATGATTTTATTATTCAGAGAGTAATGTTCACTTGCCTCTTCGAGGGGGCAACCTCCAATAAAGCAGAGCTCGATTACAAAATAAGACACAATACTCCTCGCAGGGAGTCTCTATCCTTTATATATGACTCATACATGCAATACCATGGGCCAATACCGTGGGTTTTATTAATACCATCTATCTAATACTACGGCCCATTTGCAACTAATTGTGGTCCCGTCATTAATTGCGGGTTAACCACTTACAAATATTAATATGGGCTTTATTGACTCTTGACTATGACGTGATCCCATGACATAAATAAGGGGGTTAGGGTGGGACCCTAACAATAAGAATAGGATCCCTAGTATATAATGAAGGTAGTTTTCCTCTTATCTTCCTCGGTGATTCGGACTTGGTGATAGCCTAAAATCCATTGGTGAAAGAGTATGCTTCATTTCCCGCTACATTATCGAGAACCTCATCACTGAACGGTGTGGGAAACAAGTCATGCACATAAGAATTGTTCAAAATGCAGTAGTCCATGCAGACCTGTATTTCTGTAGCATCTTTCTTGTTTTGTATTACAATTAGACTTACCCACTCTGCCTCATCCACCGAAAAGATAAGCCACGCTTCTAACATCTTTTCTCTCTCTTTTTTTACTTTTTCTTTAACTCTGGGGTTCAGTCTATAAGGTCGGTGCCTCACTTCCTTTTCATCAGGCTTTAATACAATTTTCAATACCACTAGGTCTCCCTTGATTCCTTTTATCTTCGCAATTGACGAGGGAAACAAATCTTCATACTCTCTTATGAGGTAAAAAATATATTTTGTAGTTTTTCATCCCAATAATCTTAAATCGACGCCAACTTTGGTTTTTCATCCATCCCATTGTTATGCTTTTGCAACTTTACTGGGAGTAAGTGTGGCACATCGTTTATAAGTACCTCCTTGACGCCTCTTTCTCCTTTAGTTTTGTGGAATGACAAATGTCGGAAGTCTTCCAGGTCATCTCCATCCAACTCTTTATCCACCTTTCCAAAATCCATTTCTTTAGGATATCCTGAGTCATATACATGTTGTAATGTCCTCTGGTCTATACACCCATCCATTAGCTGACCTGATGTGAGTATAACCTGCTTGATAGCCTGCAATGCCTCAATCAGCATCCTGTTGTTGTCTCAGAAAGAGAAGCTTCTAACAAACTGAGAAACCAGGTTATTCCAATCTCTTGTTTTCCTTTCTACCTCTTCATGTACGTACTAGGATTTTGGAAACATACCCAAGGTATGTATGAACCTGTGCACCCATAATTTTTTCAAAACCCCTTCTTAGTTCCATCTGTCTTTCTAATTTTCCAAGTGTTGTCAAGGGTCGAAACCCCCTTTATACTTTGAAAATTCTTACGGGTATTCCCCCTCCTATCTATATCTTTCTCCCATTGCTATCTTGTTCTTTTCCTAGTCTCGGAGGTAGTTGTAGTGGACCCCCCGCCATCATGTCGGGGTTGCTTGTAATGCAACGTTTAGTAACAGTACTCTATGTTCTTTAATAAAATTTGCATAAATCATGTTGAGAAATGAATTTACTGAGTCTATACCATTAAATATGGGGAAGTCTCTTACCTCCATGCCAATCCAATTGACTCAACATATTGTAGCGCAACGTCTAGTGTTGATCTCATATCTACCCTTCTACCAATCATCCCATGCAGCTTTTGATCCAACCTATGAACTCTAAATGCTTCTCTAGCTAACAAATCCTTCAATTGTTGGGTTTATGTAATCCTCCCTCTTACCCGTTGTCAGCCTATAAAGTTGATCTAACATCCCTGGCTCTTCTTTGTCATCTGTTGGTTTTGTGAATCTGGGTCTCTGATATGGGTCTAGAGGTTGAATCACTCTTACTCCTTCTACCTAAAAAGTCATTATTCCCTTCTTTAAGTCTCTTATGGCATAATTTTCAAAGTCCCACTCTATCTCGAGTAGTGTTGGATAAGGATCCTTGTCTCCAATAATATCTATTACTTTGAAATATTCATGTGTCTTTCCCCCTGCTACATCCACTTCTACATCCTCCAGTTTCCTAATTGGAAGTATACAACACTGATTTTCCATCTCTAGCTACATTAGTGATAATGTCAACTGAGGTTTCTCTAGTGCTTCCCATGTCTTCCTCGGTAGGATGTTCACATTAGAGCCAAGATGTAGCATAGTGCCCCTGATCAAGAATCCTATAATCTGAGCATCTATGAATCCTTTGCCTATTCTTTTCTTATTTCTTCGTACTCTTCTAGTGTGTCTTTTAGGTAAGTTAGCAGAGATTGTTCCTCCCTCAACCCCCTTCTCCAGGATGACTGCCTTCAAACTTCTATGCAACTTCTCGAGCATATGGTCATCTTTCACGATCTACAAGAATAACCTAAACCATTCCTCGATAGGTCGGATAGTTGTGGAGTATGAAAGGTCTGAGATCTTATATTTATGGGACTATGTCTACCCCTTTTGTGGTCCTACACCTTCAACCAAATTATCAAAAACTTTTGTTGCATCCTTGTAATATTGTTTCTGTTTCTCAGGGTCATGCAAGCACTTTGGGGATGCCAATCAGATGATTGTGGGTTGGTCTAAGGTCCCTCGATCAACCCCAAATTTTTTCCTCCACGTGTAACTATATGATAACAGGACTGCCTCCATTACCCTTGGCTCTAAATTGATCAAATTTTCTCCCCTCTTCCTGTTCTGCTCCTCCCATCTTGCAATCAGCTTCAGACAATCCTCCATTACATGTGCATTGGTCCTACACTGAGAGAACTAGGGCGTCCTTGGTAGAGGGAAATCTTGCGCAATGTGCCCTTCTTGGTCAGATTTGTAACAACGAACTGGGTCTCTTCCTCTTTCCCTTCCACCCCTTATTCTTCCTCCTCACCCTCCTCGAGCAGTCTCATTGACTCAGAAAGTTAAGAGGTCTAACCTATCTGCTGGAGCATCTAATGCTCTACATTGATCAATATGGTTATTTTTTGAAGCACATAACTCACAATAATTGTTGTTTGGAATGTTAGAGTACTTTTGCAATATCGGGCACACACAAGGAGGGTGTCCATACCCCCTACATACTTCATAGTACTATAGTTGGTTGCGGCAAAGATACACCCCTTGTGATCCTACCAGCGTGACTCCCACTGTCAGTGTAGGCCCAAGTGGTCCCCCTGGAGCATATGTGGTACCTATTCCCCACAACCTCGGGCATTACGTGGCAACATGACCTTCCACCAAGCAATTTTTGCACCACACCTTTGGTCTTGTTGGGCAGGCCAGTTGTAAACCCTTCAACTTCTCCTTTAGACTTGCAATTTTACGTTGAAGACCCAAGATAGATGGATCATGCGAGGTTTCCCCCCCTGGTATTCATGTTTATACCCTACCATAAATTCTATTCAAGTTTCTTGCTCGAGAGAATCTTGTAGCGTGTCAATATTTTGTTGCATCAATAGTGTACAAGTGAGGGGTAATAGTGCTTTGATAAACTAATCCCTTTGGTGATTCTGGTCTATTGTGTAACTGAGTTTATTGATTACATCCTTAAATATTTGCATTAGTTCCCATGTGGTCTCTCCCTCTTGCTAATTTATCTCCCACATCTCCGACAACCATTGTTGATCAATAAGGGGAAGTTTGAATTCTTATAAAAACTCTCTTTTAATATCATCCATAGTTGGGTTCTGGTGTAACTTTGACCATTTTATGAACCACCTCAAGCCCTTTCCCTTAAATTGGTCTGGAACTCTATTAACTTCACATTGTGAGGCATCTGGGTAGCTCTCTAGATGGTCTCACATAGATACCAACAATGTTCTATGTCTTCATTCCCCTTGTTAGAGAATTCGAGATACCTTGTGAATGATCCCGCCATTCTTGACTGAGTTTGTGCTAAAAGAACAAATCCTTGATATTATGGGTTAGAGATCCTTGCAAGCCTATACTATTGCTACTATTTCCACCACTACTAGTACTAACTTTATAATTAACATGCACATTATGAACTCTTATCGTCTTGAGCAACTTAGAAATAAATTTATCAAGATTGTTGTAGAGTACCATGGGAATGTTGGGGGAGACACCACTTGAGCCTTGGGGGGTAGATCATTGATTCTTTTGGAAGCATCATCTTCTGCAAATACTCACCACATAACAAAGTACATATCATCCTCTAGGCCCTCCTCTGAGCTGACATGAACTTTTCCATGCAAACTCTCCCTTTCGACTGGTGAGGGAGGGTCCCTATCGCTTCCTGAACCCCCAGATTTTACAATCATCTCTATTCTCTCCGTCGAGCTCTCTTCCATATTTCTTCTTCCTTAGGAACCCTCAACACCACTCTTTCTTGGTGTAATCCCTCGAGTTTCCTTTTAATCACCTACATGGCCCTTTCCTTCCATTTCTCCACTCTCCACGCTCTCCTTTGCGCTCTTAAATCCCTGGCCTTTCGTGAATCCTATCTATCCATCCTCCTAATAACCTCATAGTTCCCTGCTTAGTAGAATCCCTCCCTTTAGGTCCTCCCCCTAGTACTTTGTGTTTACACTGCCATGCTTGGACTTTGGAATACTAGAAATACCTCTTCCACCATTAAGACCTTAAATCTAGAGGGTTATTTCTTTTCATAACTTCCCTCTCAACCTTTCTCGGAACACAACTTCAACCTTTGAAAAGGATTACCACTTTCTCATCCCACCAGTTCCGTAATTCTCTATTAAAAATCCTTGATACCATATTCCAAACCCTCTTTTTGAATTTCAGGTGCCGAGTATGAAACCATTTGTTGGCACAAAAATAATAGTAGGTTTAAGACCCCGGGTTCAGGCACAAGGGGCCAACAAGGTTTCATTGTAGTCTAGCACAACACTGACATTTTCACCTTACCCGAGATGGGTAAGGAGTCTCACCTGAGGCGTGTCGAGACCAAAGTTAGATGAGGGTTGAAATTTGATATCAGGGGAATCATATCAACCGATAGAGAACAATGATAGTAACTTAACATTCAAAGTAACCAGATCACAAAAGTCTATTCATGCCACAATAGATGGCTACCTAAATAGGAACATATATAAATTTTTTGAATAACCAACATAATACACAATCAACAAACTATAATCCCAGAACAATATTCTTCATTATTATCATAATAAGCACATTACATAAGGCCCTCGACCCGTCCCTCAGCAGTAGAATTCCTACATATGGAATATAAACTCATACAAATATAACCATGGAGTTGTTCTCATTACTCTGCAACACAATAAGAATAGGAAATGCTAGGAACACACTGTAACCAACTAACCCCTTCTCCACTCTCCTCTCTGCTTTTTATCTTCTTCTTCCAACCCAAACTGCCAGGTCCATTTTCCCTACTCGGTTGTCTTTATCCTAAGATGCTCTTGCTTCTTCCTGCCACTCTTCCACAACTTCGAGTCTTCCTTCAGTCTCTTGTCTTCATTCCGCTGTCAACTTTGCAACTTCCTAACAACTACTTCCGCCACTTGTCATTAGCCCCTTTCTCCGCAAAATACCTCAAAAAAAAAGACCCCAACATATAGGGCCTTGAACCAAGTGCCCAAAGGAAATGACTATGTTAATGGTTGCTGTAGGGAGAAATTTATTTGATTTCTCTCTAAGTCCATGGTAGCCAGGAGTCTAGTCTGATATGGGATTGAGTGAGATGCCAATTTTTTTGCATGTATTCCCTTACCTTATTGTTTCTTTCTTCAATGGTCTTTCCAATGGGCCAACTTGGCTTAGTAACAGCTGCACTTCCTTTGGAACTTAAAATAGCTACCTCTGAAGAGGATGAAGCAAGAGTTTGCAATGGGTCTTCCAAGGTCACCAGGAAGCCTGGCAGATCTGGTCTTGTCTCTACCAACCTAGTATTAATTTATTCTTCCTCTATATCTTGGGGTTTTTACTTTTTACTAGGGTGTAATCTTGGATCTTGACATATTCAGTTTGGTCAATGATCCTTTTCTGTGCCTTGTCCTTCGATGCTTGAATCTCTATCTCCATCTTTGTATTAATAGGCCACAAATCAAAGTTATCTTTCCATTCGATCTCAAGCATATTTTCACGTTCATAAGTTGAATCCTTTAAACTCTCTCTTCTCTTGGAAATGACACCATGAGGATCATAATCCCAAACCTCTATTAGATCGAAATTCATCTGTTTGAATAATTCCTCAACTACCCTATGGGCCTGCCTGGAATTGACAATAAAAGGTCCCGCAGGCTTGATATCCATTCTTAGAAGGGACAAAGTGATCTTGGTATACATTAAGGCTCTGTGTGATGAATTCCAGAGTGAAAATCCTCATGGACATAAACACAGGAAAGAAATAAGGAGGAATCTCACACCCATAGACCCTAATTTCAATAAAATCCTCAAATAGGTACCAGTCCCCCACCCTAGCATCCTTGTTAAGTTGGAGGATTTATTTTTTCAGAGGGATGACTTTGGTAGGGGGAAACACCATGAATTATCTTATAGGAAATGTCAATATAAGAGGATATAAACTAGGAATATCCCTCAGGATCTTGTCTCTTCCTAGAAGCAACTTCCTAGTGGAAAACAAAATTCCTTTGTTTGTTGGAAGCCACCAAACTGAGATCCAGGAATTCGAACTCATCCACATGAGTGTACACAAAAAATAATAACAATAGGGAATAATATTTGAAATAGGAGGTGGTGCGGAAATGGTGTAGCTAGAATCTTATGGCCTCAGTTAGGTAAGCATGGATGTCGATCAAATGGCCAAGCTGCATCATTTTCCTCAAAAACCCTTAGAGGCTTTAATAGCTATATTGGCATCATCATACCCCAACATATGACCAATTAGGGATAGGATGGGCTTAATAGGCTCTGGAAAGAGGATTATAGGGAAGTTGTCAGCAATAGGTAGAGACCGTAGGCCAAGGGCCAGGACCATTTGTAGAAAGGATCTTTTCTCATCAATTGGAAGGGTAGTGTAATGGTAGACCAATATGGTTTATGTGAACTACTAGGGTACAGAGGAGCTTAGGTAAATTAGGGCCTTCTTAACTTTGGTATCACCTCAAGGATGTCAACCCTGGTTGAGGAGACAAAACAATTATTCTCTTCTATGTAAGAAAATGTTAGCTAGGAGACAAATTTGCAGAAATGGTACACTGAGGGTGCAATTTTCTAGTATAGGCCTAAGTCGACCACCCGAAATGGGTCTTCCCCCTTGATGTGACTACCATACAAGTTGAGTCGAATTTCTGCAAGGCGGTATGCACTAGAGGGATCAAGGATTTGCACCTCATTGTCCATGAGATGCTCAACAATGGAGGAGGGCTTAACCTCACAAGCTTTAGAGGGTTTAGGGGCCTCCTTCTTCATGTTCCAATGAATATTCAAATAAATTTCAGGTGTAAGAAGACTGATCGGTTACCTGGTTGCCTTGGAAATAGATGAAAATGGCATTGGAGGGAGGTTTTGAACTGGCTAAGTGGTTGGATGGTGTTTTTAGAATAGATGGAATGTGGGAGGTGTCTTCAGCGGTAAAAAATACGAAACTTTCAAAAATTTGAGGCAGGAAGGGTTTTTATAGGTGGAGAGGGGACAACAATTGATTGACATGACATGCCATCATGGGAGGACGCGTGGTAGAAGGCGATTGGGTGGTGACAGATGAAAAGTGGACGAGAGTGAGAGGAGAGTGGAGGTATTACCATTTTAATTTGAATTCCTCACTCGCTTGAATTGGTACCAACGGACTGACCATCGTGGAGGGTGGTACCCACCATCCTCTGGAGGGTAGGAAAATGGGACACCATATCCATTGGTTACGCCTCATAATTAATCTGGGTCATTTGATCGGCGGGCCCGCCATGTTGAATTGCCAACTCTAGGGGGTAGTACTTGCATATCATCCACACCGGTTATCTCCCCCCCCCCCTTAAAATATTATCGGGGGTTTGTCGGGCATAGATGGACAGTGATCTGCCCATAACATGCCCATACTTTAACCAAAAGGGTGTGTATTCTCAAAAACTCTTCTTTTAGCCTGTTGCGCTTACTAGGTGGGTTTTTCATGAGCGTGAGTTTGAACCTTAGAAACTCTACCATGGCTCTAGGGTTACATAATTGCCCCCATTACTGATTTAGTTGATTTTTTAACTAGGAATCTTGAATTTGATATCTAAGTCCCTCTACATAAGGAATAAAGGGAAACAAGACATTGTATTATAACAAAGTCGTTTTACAAATTAAGAATATTCATGGTAAAACAGGGGTAAATCCACATTGTTAAAAGCCGTAATTATTTTTTACAAATTGATATTTATTATGAATTTAAGTTTATCGATATTTTAAATTTATATGGCTACACTAATAATTAGTCATAATTAAATTAATATTTTGTAACATTCCTTTTGATAAAACTAAAAACCCTCTAAATTTTATTTTATTTTTTACCGAGTTGTTTTTAGTGAGACTTTTTGGAAGCTTTTTCGTTGGGTTTTTTCGGTTTAATTTCTCTGAAATTCGGCAGGAATTCGTTGAAATCACAAGCTTGATGGGTAACCCCTGCACAATCGAAGTGCCCTAGGGGTTTTTTAGGGTGCTAAATTCATATATACGGTCAAAAAACTAGTTTAAATAACACAAATCAAGATTTCACCTCAAATGTTTCTGTCAGATTCCGGCACTGGAAAGTCCAAAAAGTTGCACTAAAGACAACTCAATTTTTTACCATCTAGGAATGAAAGTAATTCAAACAAATTATTTTTATCTTTTAATTTATCAATTCAAGCGTTATATAAAGAAAATGGGTTTAATTAACTTGCCCCGTTATCTTGGCATTAGTGCATACTTGTAGTGCTTCTTACCTTGATTCAAGTATTTGGAATAGATATCTATATATATATATATATATATATATATATATATATATATATATATATATATATATATATATATATATATATTCTTGTCAATCATGGCATTTACGTTACTCCTCTGTGTGTGTTGAAAAATGTAACTAGGTTCAGTCTTCATTAATGCATTTGAGTCATCATGAGATGTACTTGTCAAAATATTATAGAAAATATTTTTTATTATTGTAAAATGACTTATTAAAGTGTGGGTTTCATGCTTGGGTCATCATTATATTAGTCAAAGTCCCCATTGTGGACACCTAGGATTAACATTGAGTTTATAGAGTCATTGCACATTCAAAGAGACCCTTGGGATTTTGAATCATGTAAAACGGTTTATTATTGAGTAAAATATAATTTATTTATCCTCCACACCAAGTTGGCATATAAGAGATCAAGTAAATGTAAGGACATCAATGTGTGTGTGTGTGTTGGGAAATGTAACAAGGTTCGATCTTCATTAATGTATTTGAGTCATCATGAAATGTGCTTGTCAAAAGAATAAAGAAAATATTTTTTATTATTGTAACAATGACTTATTAAAGCACGGGTTCATTCTTGGGTCATCATTATATTAGTCAAAGTCCCCATTGTGGACTCCTAGGATTAATATTGAGTCTATAGAGTCATTGTACATTCAAAGAAACCCTTCTTGTTCTTTTGAATCATGTAAAAAGGTTTAGTATTGAGTAAAATATAATTTATGTATCCTCCACACCAAGTCAACCTAGAAGAGATCAACTTGACCTAAGGACACCAATTTGACCTCCCTTGAAGCCTATAAAAAGAATAAATTCAAATTCATTTGGAGCATCTCATCTCAAGCTAGTTTGATATCTCTAAGGAAGTTGGAAAAGTGTGAAGTGAGTCTAAGGAAGAAAAGGAAGTATGAGTTGGGTGAAGTCTAAGGAGAAGAAGAAAATTGAACTTTTGGTTCCTCTCTCTCTCCGTTTCATGCCCTAGTTTTGGAGATTGAAGTCTTCCAAGTTTCGTTGATTCCTGATGCTGGAAGTTGTTGCCTGATGCTGGAAGCTTCTACATAGTTGAAGTTGGATGGAAAGAGGTCAAAGATCTCGGAGGCTGACTTGGTGTGGAGGGAAGGTTTGGTCTTTGTCTAGAGTGAAGAGTATCAAAGAATACTATTAAAAGGAAGAGAATTTTGACTGGGTTTTCCCCTCAAGGGGGATTTACCCTGGCATAGTGCCTACATCTTGTGTCTCTTATTTTTTTATCTTCATACACACATAACATGGTAATTCCTTGATCAAAGATAAGATCATAAACAAGTAAAATAAGCCAACATAACTCACAAGTAATTATCAAGTAAGAATAATCAAACCCTAATCTATTTTCATTGATTTTCCAACATTGTATACGAGCTAAGGTCAGGAAAATTTGAAGATCACTTTGTTGGCATGGATTCTCCCTCTTTGATGAACTAAATAAGAATGGGTATCAATGCTGCTAGAATTTGGATCAAGAAGTTCATCCATTAATTATTCAACAAGGTCAAAAGTCAAGGATTTTGTGCTTCTCTTATAGGTTCTCTTAATGATGACAAGGCATGGATAATTGATAGTGCAACATGAAGACACATGGCAGGAGAAAGTAAACAACTTCATACACTATCAAAGGAGCCATCTTCTCATGCAATGGAATTGGGTGAAAACAAAATATATGTTGTTAGACGCTTGGGATCAACACCGTTGAAGCTGGAAAATGGATCAAAGTTGCACCTCAACAACATTCTATATGTTCCAGGTATGAAAAATAATTTTCTTTCTATTTCTTGTTTAGAAGATAAATAGGAATGAGTTACTTTTGTTGATAGAAAATTATTGGTTTGGGGAAAAGTCTCTATCATTAATAAAGATAGGGTTATTGGAGTTCATGAAGGAATCCTTTATAGAGTCATTACACCACCTCCTCAAGCTTTGGTTGATATGGAAATCAATCCCATCGATCTATGGCATTGAGGTATGGTCATATACATTATAAGGTAATCCCTACTATTATTCAATTATTTCATGGTATCCCTAATATGAATTTAGATTGTGAAAGTGTGTGCAAGGGATGCTCTTTGGGAAAACATACAAGAAATCCATTTCTAAATAGTGAAACTAGGTCTAAAGATATATTATACCTCATCCATTCTAATGTGTGTGGGACCATGTTTGACAAATCACTTAGAGGTCATCTCTACTATGTGACATTCATTGATGACCATTCTAGAAAGACATGGCCCTACCTTGTAAAAACAAAATATGAAGTATTTGATAAGTTCAACAAGTTTAGGTCCAAAGTGGAAACCCTAACCAAAAGAAAGATAAAAACTCTAAGGTTTGAAAATGGTGGGGAATACACTTCTAAGGAATTTATTGCATATTGTAAGGAGGCAAGTATTTATAGGGAGCTCATTGTTCCCTATTATCCCAAAAAAATGGATTGGCCGAAAGGAATAATAGGTCAATTGAAGAAGGAATTTGAACTATGCTCTTTGATCAAGACCTACCAAAATTCTTATGGGGAGAAGAAGCAATGATAGTCGTGTACATTCAAAATATAAGTACTCATAATAGTCTTGATAATACAACACCCAAAGAAGTATTCATAGGAAAGAAGCCAAGTGTGGATCACATTTGAATATTTGGAATTCCAACATATATCCATGTTCTAAAGGACAAGTGAAAGAAGTTGGACTCTACAAGAATCAATGGAATATTTTCTGTATATAATCTCTCCACAAAACCATATAGAATCTACATAAAGGAAGGAAGACATATTGAATTAAGTAGGAATGTCATATTTGATGGAAATCAAGCATACAAGAAATCTAAGGATATTCCTATTGATTATGATGATGAAGAAGTTACCATATTTCAAGAAAAATAAGTTCATCATGAAAACCCTACTACAAATCAAGAAGAAGAAGGACCAAGTGATCATATTCAATATGTGATCATTCCAACCGACAAGGAAAATTCCAAATTGGTTAAATCCACATTAGAAGATGTTGAAGGACATGAAGTGGCGAAAGGAACCTTTAGGGAAAGTAAGATACCAAAAAGATATTTTGGTTATGCTACATACATGAAAAAATTAATTGAATCCAAACCATCTACATTCAAGGAAGTTTCTCATCAAGAGGTTTGGAAGATAGCAATGCAGGAAGAATATCAATCCATCATGAAGAATGGGGCTTGGAAAATCGTTCCTAGACCTAGTCACAAATCGGTTGTCACCTCCAAATGGATCTATAAGATCAAACATGTTGTTGTTGGGTCCTATTGTGATTAATTGTGAAAATCAAAGTTGTATCAAGATGTTTGGAGATCCCGTGTTTCATGCTAGAATTAAAGATATCAACGATAAGTTCCACTTTATTAGGAACCTAGTGCACGATGTGATCGTGAAGTTGGAGTATGTCTCGACAGATGAACAGGTAGCAGACATACTAACAAAGGCTCTTCCTAATAAGAAGTTTGAATATCTAAGGAACCTAATTGGTTTGGTAGATATTGCTAATTATATTGACGATAAGAGTTTGGAAGAGATTTGTTGAGGCTTTGCGAGTGAATATTTTCTTAGGAGGACATCTAGCCGACACTTTGTGTTGATGTCTAGGTCCCAAAGTAAGGAACTTGGCATGGGTCGTAGAGCTATGACCATGGATACGCACCTAGGTCCCTAGGTTGGTGGTTAGCAAGTAATCCTAATTGTACTCAGAGAAGCTAAAATATTGAGTCCACCTTATTCCCACTTGAATAGATTTTCCTAGTCAGGAATCTAGTTCATGGCATTGCAGTGCCTAAATTGATGAGAGACCAATAAATAGATTTCCCTGGTTAGGAATTTATTCCAGGGCATTATGGTGCATAAAGTAATTCATTGTTCATATAGTTTGAGATCTTACATTGTATTTGTATATTATGAATACCTCCCTCGTTAAAAGGGAATGTTGGAAAATGTAACTAGGTTTGGTCTTCATTAATGTATTTGAGTCATCATGAAATATACTTGTCAAAAGAATAAAGAAACAATTTTTTATTATTGTAAAAATGACTTATTAAAGCATGGGTTTCATTCTTGGGTCATCATTATATTAGCTTATAGAGTCATTGTACATTCAAAGAGACCCTTCTTGGAATTTTGAATCATATAAAAAGGTTTAGTATTGAGAAAAATATAATTTATGTATCCTCCACACCAAGTCAGCCTAAAAGAGATCAAGTTGGCCTAAAAACACCAATTTGACCTCCCTTGAGGCCTATAAAACGAAGCAAGTTGAATTCATTTGGGGCATCTCATCTCAGGTTAGTTCAATATCTCTATGGAAGCTGGAAAAGTGCGAAGTGAGTCTACGGAAGAAAAGGAAGTGCAAGTTGGGTGAATTCTAAGGAGAAGAAAATCGAACTTTTGGTTCCTCTCTCTCTCTCTCTCTCTCTCTCTCTCTCTCTCTCTCTCTATTTCGTGCCCTAGTTTGGGAGATCGAAGTCTTTCAAGTTTCATTGTTTCGTGATGTCAGAAGCTACTGTGTGATACGGGAAGATGCTACATGGTCAAATTTATTGGGAAAGAGATTGAAGATCTGGGAGGTTGACTTGGTGTGGAGGGAAGGTTTGGTCTTTGTCTAGGAGTGAAGATTCTCAAATAATACTATTGAGAGGAAGATAATTTTGACTCGTTTTTTCCATGACATAGTGCCTACATGTTATGTCTCTTGTTTTGTGATCTTCATACACACATAATATGGTAATTTATTGATGAAAGATAAGATAATAAAGAAGTAATAGAAGCCGACATAACTCACAAGTAATTATCAGGTAAGGAGAATCAAACCCTAATATATTTGCATTGATTTTCCAACAGTATATATATTAACAATAATAATAGCTTTCTGCCTGCATAACTCTTAATATCAATATTATTATTATCAAAATGAGTTTGTGGGATAGTTATTTATGTATTGTCTTATGGTTTATATTACACCCATATGTTAACCTATGGTAAAACCTTTCTTCTATAAGGTTTCCATCCAGTTGTCCCTCGATTATCCATATTACATTGATCAATGGTAAGGATTGGATGTGGATATGGACAATGGGGATGAGTGTATGGGTGGTTAGAGTAATCTCCTGCCCCCACCTTGACGGTGTGCCCTTATTCTCATCAATGATTCTAGAGGAAAGGGATTTGTCACCTAGTATTCTAAAATGCATTAGAGTCTTATTCTTTCTTTGTTTCTTTGTGGCGTATCGACCTTCCAGTCTTGTATATCCAAGGTTGTCATTATTGGCATGGCTTTCGGCCTTCAACCATCTTATCAACCATGTTGGTGTTTCCTTTCTGGCATTTAACTTAGATTATTGGAAATTCTAAGTTATGAATCTTCTTTGTTTTCTACGGTACACAATTGACCCTTCTTACTTTGTTTCCTATCAAGATGATGAGGAATAAAGGTGAGAGGTTTCTTCACCTTGATGGGGATCTCAAATTTGATTTAGGAGTGCAAGGTTATCTACTTGAGGTAACCCCCACTTTATCAATTTGTGAGTAAAATCTGTTGTACTCAAGGATCAATAACAACTTTGTTTGTTATTTACTTATTCTCCCCCTTACTCTCCTTCTAATAGTGTTGGCTAATTATTATTTTTTTCTATTTATGAGTATGGCTTGCTCGACCCTTAGTCATAGAGAGCAGTTGTGGCCATACCATGCTCAGTTAAAGGTAATTCTTCCCGCCAGCAGAGTTTTAAATTAATTTAGCTTTATTTTAGTTATAGGGAAGTTTTTTACTAATTTTCACTCATGCGTTCTTGTCATGGATGACAGGTACTGTAAAACTGTTTCTATTGTGATGGTATTCAGATTTGACTACAACCCAAGACTTATTTTTGGATTTTTACGTATGTTCATGTTATTTTATTCTAGATTGGCACATACACCTATAGGTTAGAATGAATTTTGTTAGAAGGAAAAACCTAACCCTAGGGTTTTCTCTCTCACCTTCTAGTTTAGGCTATAACTTGATCATGGTTTATCTTATCTTTTGCTAGAACGAATTGTGAAATTATACATGTATCTAAGTGCACATCCCAGTATGGTCATGTGCTATTTATGATGTCTAGTTATTTTTTCCACTTTTCAGTCGTTGTGTGGCTTAGGGTTTAAGATTTGTAGCCTTTGTTGTAATCTCACCATAATAGTAATTTTTTTTCTTTCTTTCCACTAACAAAGAATGAAATGTAAATGATTTATTTCCTGGCCACTATGTTTATTATAAGGAAAGAACAGGAAAAGTTATATATATACATGTAATTTGTATCAAACCCTCAAAGGGTCTCTTTTAAATATATATTCCAGTTATTGTGTTTATTGTTTAGTCCCATACCAGTTATATATGTATTTTAATATGTTAGTTCCACATTGTTTTTTTTTTTTAATTACTTGGAACCTTTCCTACAATAAATAGTTTTAATCTTTTGCATATATAACTCTATATATTCTAAATATTTCAAAGAATTTTATCTCTACCTAATTTCAGAGAAACATAAACTCTTCCTAAAACAATCTTGCATATATAACCCCGTCTTTTCTAAATGTTTATATGAGAATTCTATCTCTTCCTAATTTCATAGAAAAAGACTTTAACATAAAGCTTTTTAGAGTTTTATACAAATTGCAGAAGTAAATAGTTCCATTCACTATAAACACTTATATGAATAATGCAAACTGAGTCTGCCACAAAAAACTATAATGGAGTAAAGACACTCCTCCCAACCAATGAGATTGACTCTTTGACAATCAAATACCCCTCCACCCCGCACCAACCCCCCCCCCCCCCCCCAAGCCAATTCCATGTCTCAAGCAGTTATACTGATAGTAGCCATCCTAGCCCAACATAGGATTTTCTATAAGATAATGTCCTGCCTTTCCTTTGACATTATCTTTTAGAGGAGAACTGAGCTTCATAACTAGTTCTTAATGGGGCCGCCTCCTACAAACTCCCATTCCCAAGGTTGCTTCATTCTTTTCCACTCTCACCTTGCTAGCCTCCTTCCTTCTGTCCAGATCAACTATCCCTTACAAGAGGAAATTTGGGCAGGCAACTGCGTTTTCCCATCTGCTTTTAACTACCTAAAATGTGAAATCCTCTTTAGTGTCTTTTCCCTTTGTAATTCGCATGGATGACCTCATATACAATGCTTTATATCAACATTAAAATTAAAAATTATCTATCTACATCAAAAATTATTATCCGACCCTCAACATAAGTCCCACAGTTTGTAAAACAAGTCTAGTAACATAAAATGAATATTTATATATTTACTTGGAAGATTGCAGATTCTAAATTCTTTATTTGAAAATATAACTATCTAATCACACAATAAAAAATAAAATAAAAAATCAACTAAATTCATTCATATGATATGAAATCATAAATATATACTTAATTAATATTTACCATTAATCATTCACTAATAAAGCAAAAAACTATATAATTAGAAACTAGAAATCTATAACTCAAATCAATTTACTTCTATAATACAACTTCGATTATGTCCAAATTAAAGGTAACAAAAGGAATACTAGCAATAAATACAAATGAAAAACGACAATATTAAATATTAAATACAAAGAAACACAATATAACTAACTATGAAATAGAAAAATATAGAAGGTCGCTTAACAACTCTATTGAAAATGTAATATTGATTATCATTAATTCAACCTTCCATTTTTAAAACTCAATCGATTGTGAATAAAAATTATATCATTATTATTATCTTTATTATTGGCAGGTATATATCGCATGCGATATATTGTTGATTGTGAATTAGTTTGTTTGCGAGTGTAGGTATATCGCATGCGATATATTGTTGATTGTGAATTAGTTTCACGTTTGACTAAAAGATAAATTATAGTCTATAAAGTTTATATTAGGAAACCGATTTAATTTAATTTTTTAAATATTCTATTTTAATTTTCGTGAATTTGATTGGCTCCGCTACTCTTGTTATTTAGTAATGATTTTTTGTCGGCATGATATTGTACTTCGAACTCCAATCTTGTACCACCCTTGCACCATTTTGAGGTCACAGTCTTTAATTAAGTTATTGAGTATTAATTACATAAAATTATGAATGTTGTCCAAATTTGTCTTATGATCATTCTGTATATGGATACCGATGTTGTTGACGCCCGAGTCAGCGCGGTGGCTTCTTATACAAGACCGAAACAAAGAGGCCATGAAGGTCTTGTTGAGGATCTTTGTGGTGTTAAAATAGCTAATTATTTTTTATGGAGATTTATCTAAAGTTAGAGAGTTAGTTGACTGAGTCAAGTTGAGTTAAATTGAGTTAAGTCATAGTTGAATTTAGTGTGTGGTTTTATGTCAATTTATTTTAGGTGGGTCGCTAGTCGAAAAAGATTTAAATACCTCTCACCAAGTTCATTATAATCATCAAGTTTTTGTGTGATCAATAAAAGAGTCACAACACGTGTTATTGTATATGAATTATTTGTATTATTTTGTATCTTTCTTTCCAACAAATTGGTATCAAAACGAGATTATAAAAAGCCAAAAAAACAGAACAACCACACTCTATAAAAGATAATATTTTTTTTTTTTCCACTTGATTAAGCTATAACACACCTTGCAAGTTGTACACAAAGTATTATAACACATGTGGATAAACACTGCGTTACAAGTGATAAACTTACCACAATTTAAGATCCCGCGGGTTCCTTGTGCTTCTAATGCGTTAAAGCACTAACGCGGGTCCTCTTATCGTGGCTAGTGTTAGCACGTAGGCCTCAAGAAAACAAGCCCACGTTAATCAATTCGAAAGTCTTTTTAAAAGAGCAAAGTCAAACTTCCAAATTCGAAGGCATTAAGGTGAAAGGCCTCCGTTATATAAAAGGTGAAAGTGGTGCTTTAATATTTATTCATGGATTAGTGGGTCTTGTTATAAAGTGTTTTTTATTAGAAGGGTTTATAAAGTTTAAAAGGGATTTATAAAATTTCTTTTTTATATAAGTTATAAAGGGTTTTGAAGAGTAAGACTTTGCAAACGTTTTTTAATTTTTTTTAATATAAATAAAAATATCTTGGGGTTTATTGAAAAGGAGTTACAAAATTTTAAGAGAAAAAATTTAAGATGGTGTTATTAAGTTTTTAGTTTTAGTTTGTATGGTTTACTAGGAAGGATTATGATGTGTGAGTTATTAATATGGAGACTATATTGAAGACGCATGATGTTTGGGAATATGTCATAGATTTTCTAAACCTGAGAATGAAGCAAAAGAACAAGCTCTCACTAATGTGGAGAGGGAACTATGGAAGAAAGCCAAGAAGAAAAATGCACAAGCATTGCAACTTATCCAGCAGGGAGTGGATCGAACAGTTTTCCAAAAGATTATGATCACGTCTTCACCAAAGGCAACATGGGAGACCTTGGAGACAAGCTATAAAGGTATGACCAAAGTCAATATTGTTAACTTGCAAAATACGAGAAGATATTTTGAGAGTCTGTAGATGAAGGAGACAAAAGAAATCAATTCATTCATGAACTGGGTCATGACTGTCGTAAATCAGTTAAAAATTTATGGTGATGATATTAAAGATCAAACAGCGGTTGAGAAGGTCCTCACATCTCTGTCTACCAAATTTGATGTTGTGGTAGCAGCCATAGAAGAAGCCAAGGATTTGGAAACATTAGCAGTTGATGAGTTGATGGGATCACTTATATCCCATGAGACAATAATAGACAGATATAAGGATTCCACTTTAGAAACTGCATTCAAAAGGTAGGTTTCTATTTCAAGGGACAAAGGTCGAAGAAAAGGTAAATCGAGAGGTAGAGGAGAAGACAAAAGACATGGTGGTCACAGAGATGGATGAGAAGAGCATGAACATGAAAGTGGAAGCAACAATAAAAGCTTCAACAAGAATCAAAGAGATGACAAATCAATGGTGAGATGTTCTTATTGCAATAAATCTGGTCAATATGCCCATAATTGCAGGAAGAGAATATTTGATCAAGGAAACAAGAGCTAATGTCACTACAAAGAATACTAACTCCACGTTCCTAGCTTTCCATACCATGCATGAATCCCTGATAATATGTGGCTATTAGATAGTGGTTGCAACAACCACATGACATGCAACAAGAATTTGGTTGCAAATTTGGATCAATCTGTGAAGACAGAGGTAAAGTTGGGGACTGACAAGAGTGTGGATGTAGATGGCAAAGGAATGGTCAACATTATGACCAAGAAGGGAGAGCCGAAGAAAATTTTAGAGGTATATTATGTTCCTGGTCTCAAACATAATTTGATAAGTGTTGGTCAATTGACACAGAAGGGATACAAAGTTATATTTCAAGGACAAGAGTGTGTTATTTATGACAAGACCCCAAGCAAGTAGTTAATAGAAAAGGTGCAGATGACGAGGAATAGAATCTTTCCTCTAATTATGAATTACAGTGATTAGATCAGTTCATTTATAGTTGCATGTTCTAATGACTATTAGTTATGGCACTTTCGGTTTGGACACTTGTGCTTCTCTGGTTTAAGATTTCTGTAGCAAAAACAAATGGTTAGAGGATTACCTCCCATCAAATAACTTGGTAGCACTTGTGAGTTTTGCATCTTGGGAAAGAAACTCTATGAAATTTTTCCAAAAGGAGTTGCATATAGAGAAACAATCCACTTGAGCTAGTGTATACAGATCTATGTGGACCTATGAGGACACATTTGATTGGTGGAAGTTGTTACTTCCTCTATTTCATTGATGATTATAGAGGAAATACTTGGGTTTACTTCTTGAAGCAGAAGTCTGAAACTTTTGCAAAGTTCAAATAATTCAAAGCCTTAGTAGAGAATCAAAGTGATCGTCAGATCAAGGTGTTGAGGTCAAATCGTGGGGGAGAATATGATTCGAAGGGATTCTATGATTACTGCAAACAACATGGAATCAGAAGACAATTTACAACCAAGTACACACCGTAGTAGAATGGTGTAGCAAAGAGAAATAATAGGACAATTATGAACATGGCACGGAGCATGTTGAAAGGAATAAACTTATCTAATGAGTATTGGGTAGAAGTAGTTTCATGTGTTGTTTATGTGATAAATAGGTCTCCTACAAAGAGCATGATGAACAGAGTACCAGAAGAAGCATGGTCAGATATGCCATGCAACGTATCTCATCTCAAAGTGTTTGGATTTGTAAGTTATGCACATGTGCCTAAAAAGATAAGAAGTAAATTGGATGATAAAATTGAAAATTGCATATTTATTGGTTATAGTGCGCAGTCAAAAGGTTACAAATTGTATAACCCTATCACCAAGAAGACCATAATTAGAAAATATGTTCTGTTCAAAGAAAAAGAGTCATGGAATGGAAGTATAGACAAGACAGTTGATGCATAAGTGCCATTGATGGAAGAAGCGAATGTAGCAGAAAATAAACAACAAGGATCAAAAGAGAAGACACCAACAAGGACTCCAATATTTTCTGAGCAACGTGGATCTTCAAACAAATCAATAGAATGGAATTCTCCTAGTAGTCAATCAAGTGATGAATCAAGAAGTGGTAAGAGAAATATGAGAAGTCTGAAAAATATTTATGATGATTGGGATGTTAGTTCAAATTTTTCATTGTTGTCATTCCATCCTTCTTCGTTTGAAGAAGCAATCAAAGATGAAAATTGGGTGCAAGTCATGGACGAAGAAATTGAAGCTATTGAAAAGAATGAAACATGGGATTTGGTTGATTTTTCAAAGGACAAAAATCTCATTGGTGTGAAATGGGTGTACAAGACAAAGTTGAATGAGAAAGGTGAAATTGACAGATTTAAAGCAATACTTGTAGAAAAAGGATTTTCATAGTAACCGAGAATAGATTTTGGAGAAACGTTTACTCCAGTAGCAAGATTGGATATTGTAAGAGCAGTTCTAGCCACATTAGATCAGAAAAAATGGAAATTATATCAGATGGATGTGAAACCGACCTTCTTGAATGGAATTTTGGAAGAAGAAAGTTATGTGCAACAACCTCCAGGTTATGAATTTGAAGGTAAAGAAGATAAAGTTTACAGGCTGAAGAAAGTTCTCTATGGACTCAAGCAAGCACCTAGAGCTTGGTATAGTAGAATTTACATCTACATGATCAAGAACGGATTTTACAGAAGCAACATTGAGCCTACCTTGTACACAAAGGTAAATGAGGATAGACAATTGTTGATTATTTATTTATATGTGGATGCATGATTTATACTGGTAATATTGAGTTAGATGAATTTAAAGCAACCATGATGAAATGATTTTAGATGACAGATCTTGGACTCATGAACTATTTTCTTGTCATAGAAGTTGAGCAATCTGAAAAGGGGATTTTTATTTGTCAAAATAAATATGTAAGAGATTTGTTGAAAATATTCGGGATGGAAAATTGCAAACCTATCCCTACACCAGTTGAAATAGGTACAAAATAAGGAAGGATGATGGAGGATTAGATGTCAATCCAACACTATTCAAAAGACTGCTTGACATGCTCATGTATCTCATAGCTACAAGACTAAATATTATGCAAGGAGTGTGTTTGATTTCTAGATTTATGGAGACTCCAAAACACAGACATTGAGAGCAAGAAAAAGAATTCTGAGATATGTAACAAGAACTAGAGATTGTGGCATAATGTATGCAAGCACAAAAAAGAAGGATTTGATTGGATATACAAAGTGATTTTGCAAGTAGTTTGGATGATAGGAAGAGCACTTCTGGTTATGTGCTCCATCTTGGTTCAGGTGTGATTTCATGGGCATCTAAGAAGCAACCCATTGTGACACTTTCATCAGCAGAAGTAGAATATGTATCAGCAACATGTCAAGAAGTGTGGTTAACAAGAGTATTTGATGGACTCAAGCAGAAAAAAACAAGGATCGATAACAATATATTGTGACAACACCTTAGCGATTGAGCTATCCAAGAATAGTGTGTTTCATCAAAAGAGCGAGAATATTGATACTAGATATCACTTCATTAGAAAACTTGTGAGCAATGGAGAATTCCACTTGAAGCCTTATAAATCAGGTGATCAATTAGATGATATATTAACTAAGCCATTAGCACAATATGTGTTTAAGTTTCACAAAAGAAACATGGGTGTTGTAAGCCTAGCTAAGACATAGAGCAGTAGGTATGTTTGAGTTGTCATGAGTCATGTCTTAGTTTAGTGGTCGTAATTAAGTGGGAGTATTAAAAAAGTTAATTACTCTCACATGGAGAGTTATCTAAAATTGGAGAGTCAGTTAACTGAGTCAAGTTGAATCAAGTCGAGTTAAATCATAGTCGAATTTAGTGTGCGGTTGCATGTCAAGTTATTTTAGGTGAGTCACTAATTGGAAAAGGTTTAAACCCTCACCGGGTTCATTGTAATCATCAATTTTTTTTGTGATCAATAGAAGAGTTGCAACTCGTGTTATTGTGTGTAAATTATTTGTGTAATTTTGTGCCTTTCCTCCTTTGTCTTTCCAACATGTGGATCAAGCGGAGGTGTCTGAGAGGCTGGAGCAGATTATAGAAGGGATTCAATATACTAAGCAAAAGGTCTTAGTCCAAAAAAGTTTAAACCCTAATAATACCTCAAAGAATGGAGAGGGAAAGTGGTGTGGGCTTTATAAGCCCACTAAAGCTATAAGGCACATGTTGATTATCGCATTGGGAATTTAGTTTTTTTCAAAAAGCAGGACGAATCATGCCAAGGTTTAGTATAGATCGATGACCTTCAAAACAATTGAAATAACCAACCAAGGTGGGATTCTAGGCACAACAATGGTAGTAGGATTTGTAAAAGCTGGATTTGTGGTGGTGGCAGGGTTTCTAATAGACAAATTAAGACAGAGGCCTTTGTTGCTGACAATAAAAAATGGTTTGACTATATCTCCGCTAGCTTTGTCCTCAGCCTTAGTGATTATAGGGAAGTCATCAACCATGGGAATGTCATGTGAAGCGGCTAGCTACTTGGTTTTAATTGCAGCCTCCACTAATGTGAAATTTTTCTCAGTCAAAATGGGGCCTATTAACTGGGTGTTGGGAGCTTAGATTTTCCCTCTTAGACTCCGGGCCAAAGTGGCCAGCCTTAGGGTGGTCGTTAATAGAGGCATTAGTGGGGTGGTCTCTATGAAATTTCTTAACATTTCCAAAGCAATGACTATGCATTGAACATTCTACCTCTTCGCAGTCGTTTCAACTTTGTGTTCCACCTTCATACACTTTTGTATACCAGAAACCAAAGGCAAAACCTTGGAAGAGATTATAGAATCTTTCCATATGAAACCTTTGGAATCTTTAGACAAAAGAGAAACAGATCTGTTAGTGATTGAGCTTAGTAACAACAGAGTTATTCGAGTGAAAACAAAACCAGTTGTATCATGAACATATTCTACTGAAAACTATGATACTATTGTATAAGACCCTGGTTTTTCCAAATCTACAAGATAAAGAAAAGGGAAAATAGTTTGTCATAGGTAGTCCATATAGATTGTGGAAATAACGGAAATGTTAATTTCATTAAACATAAAAGAAATATTTAGGAGCACTGATAATGGTCGAGCTCTTTTTCTCTTTTTCGTGTTCTTTTAGTTTTATTTATTTTCATTAATATTTGACCAATTTAATAAAAGAAAATTGAATTATAAACATAATAAAAGTTGAATTATAAACCATTCTTCATTTAGATTTTGATTTAACATTATGACGTGTTGATTAAATAAAAAAAAATTTCAAAGTATATTTTCAAAATTTTAAATTAATATATTAACAATTTTAATAACAAAATTAAAATATATATATATATATATAATATATTTAATTACATTACAAAAAAATTATATATATCTTCATATAATTTATTTTATAATTTTATCATTATTAATTACATTTCTTACTACACATCATGATATTAAAATATTTTATATGCCATTTAAAAAAATTAATTATGCAGCCCATAAAACAATTCCATGCATAAAATGTTAATTAGAAAATATTAAGTTTTAGAAGACGAGACTATTTAAAACATGTCATAACTTTTCATGAAAAGTTCAATTGATAATGCGTTGATGGCAAGTCTACGTTTTTAATACAACGCAATAACGAGGATTATATATTTTCAAAGAATAATCTATATTTTTATATGGTTACTAAACTATACTTTTAGTGCAAATCAATAATGACTTACATGGTTGTTAGACTGAAATAACAAAGAGTGATTTATAAAACATTTTTGTTTGTTTGTTTATATATAAATTAAATTATTTTGTTCTCTCTCGTTTGGTTTAAAATTTGGTGAAAAATAATTTTGAACACTTTGAAACGATTCCAAAATAATCAAAGCACGTTTATAAGCAATTTGTAATAGATGGATTTTTAATTTCTGAAATTATTATTTTAAAATTGTATGATTTAGGTACTTTAAATTACCATGAAAATGATAGAGAGATGGACATTGTGTAAATATTGATATCAAATATCAATATCATCATTTTAAATAATTCAATAATTAATAATCAATTTATCTTATTCACTTATATTCAATTCAATGGTACAATGGATTACATGATAGTTTTTTTTTTGGATAAAGTGTTCCAAATTTGCGTACAATATCAAATTGTTTTGTCCCATTATGTCTTTATTGTCTTTTACTTTGATTTAGCTATATTTAAATTGTTATAGTGTGTCATTTTGAAAATGATGCATTGATGCACTTAAGCAATCATATTGATGCCATGTAGATTGTAAGCAATCATATTGATGCTATACTCACAATAGGGAGTGAGTATTGAGCAACATCATTCATCCTTAAGGAATCCATAATTCAATGAATGTATACATTATTTGAAATCATAATATTTATTTTCATTAAAATTTGACAAATTTAACAAAAAAAATTGAATTATGAACAATTCTTCATTTAGATTTCAATTTAACATTATAATATGTTGTAGAAACCGAAAAAAACAATTCAAAGTATATTTTTGAATTTATAAATTGATTCATTAAGAATTTTAATAACAATTTTAAATGAAAAATAAAATAAAATCTTGTTATCATTCTCATATATATATATATATATATATATATATATATATATATATATATATATATATATATAGTTTATAGGGTATAAACTGTATAGTGATAGGGTGTTTTGCTATCACATTCCATGGTGTAAAGGTCACTGATAGAGAAGATGGTGACAAGGTTTCCTATTAAGGAACTCCGTGATGTAAAGGGCACCGGTTTGAAACTCCATGGGAAACAAACCAACCATGCTAATGGTTGGTGTGAACCTTGGGTGATTTTGATGACATAAATGCCCTTTGGTCATGGATACTCAAGCCACAGCTTAGTCATGTAATGATATTAGGACTCACATAAGTTAACAAGCAAACAAGAAATATTATAATTAATTTATTATTATTTAAAATTGTAATCACAAAGTCACGATATTATGACATTGTTGTTTTTTACGTTTACATACTAATAAAAAGTAAATGATGTAATTTGTTTATATGTTAATACGTTCCACCTTAACCCTAGATCTACCAAGCTTGAGAGGGATCAATTATCTTAAAGATGCAAACTTCTGTTTGAGTGTAAAACTTTATAACTAGTACAACCACATTAAAAATATTAATGTGGTTGATATAGCCAAAGGTTTCATAAATATAACCAAAAAAACTATTTCAACATGATGAATGCTTTACTAATGCACACATTTACTTAATTAACCATGTATAAAAATGATATGGGTCAGCCTTAACTTAAGAAAAGAAAATGAATTATAAATGAGTTATAAATAATAATGAGGAACTTATCATGGAGGAACTTATTAAAATTGGAATAATCTCAAATCCATAGGTAATACTCTTTAATACACTACAATCGTTGATAAGCATTAAGACTAAGCATATGCTGAGCATATGTTGAGCATCAATTTAGGCCCTCAATTAAAAAAATAAAAATAAAAGTCAACATATCCTCATCCACCTTAAGTTGAAATAAGAAGCCTTTGGAAAAAACGCACTTAACGAAATGATTGTCTTAACACTTGGAAGAACCAGAATTAAGAAAGATCTATGATGTCTCTTAATAATATTATTTGTATTTCTATATATTTAAGTAATATTCTTAATTTTAATTTTATTAAAACTCTAGTAAGTATATGTATTGGCACTTTTCTTTGACATGTCTTATTATTTTTTAATTTAATTTTTAAAATGCATAATACATAATATTGATTATATATAACTTAGAAAAATATTTTATTGTAAGTATTAAGTTTTTATATGTTTATTAATTCAATTTAAGTATGAAGTTATGAAATATAATGGTTACTAATATGAATCGTTATTTTAATTTCTATCATAAAATGAATTATATATATATATATATGGGAAAATTTCAAGGATGGAACTTTATCTTAAAGTTTAGAAACTTTGGCGAATCTTACTAGACTTTAATATGCAAGTTGTAAAAAATTTGTTTATAATTATAAAAATATTCAATTTTCTAATGATTTTATATAGCCTCTTTAAACTTCTGGTGATTTTTAAGATAAAATAATTTTATACTATAAAATTTAAGCGAATAATTTTTAGGAAAAATGGAAATTGACAAATCTATTTTGTGGAAAAAGGTTGGAAATTAGCCCACCCTCGAATATCAGCCCCTAAAATTCTCCTTCACACACACACACATAGAGAAAGAGAGAGAGGAATCGACAATTGGGTTGGGTTAGTACTCGCATCACAATGGTTACATTCCAACTACTACCACTATATCTTTAGGTGAATCCATGCACATCCCAACATAAGGCCCACACAGCTAATCAAGGGTATTTGATCCTAAAACCACATACTTCACAAAGACTTCATATCATGACAATCACCAAGTGAGTTACCCCCTCAGGACATATATAAATATTTTTATTTATAATTATGTTTATTGATTAAATTGATTAAGTTGTTATATGTTTATTAATTATATGTTATGAAATATAATGGTTATGAATATGAATCTTTATAATTTAATTATGAATTTTTTTAATTTTTTTATATAATTTGTTAGAGTAATTGTCACATTCACCTCATTAGGAATCAATTACTTGGACTCACTGACCACTTAAGGTAAGGGCAAGGGTTTGGAATTTTACTAATTCCTGTGGGTTTTGGTATAATGGAAAGCCTCAAAATGGCATCAAATCCAGGTTAACTGGGTGTTATCACTGCGACAACAACCCTCCAAAACATTTGCCTAACTCAATTTTGGAGCCTACATAAACTATCGTTCCAAGTTACCTAGTCTTGTCATGTTATTTTCTTAGCTATCCTTATGTTTTCTCTAAGTGTCACATCCTACTAAGTCAATGTTTTCTAAGCATCATCACCTTACCTTTAAAATCACTTGTGTTATATTTCCCAAAGATAGGTGAATACATAGTTTTTCTTCACTCAGTAACTAGGTTCATTCGCCATACAAAAGCACAAAAAAGAAAAGAAAAACACTTTATTTAGAAAAAGTGCACTCTAAGATGATGAAGAATTTCCTCCTTGTTGAGTGAACTACTTCAGGCTAAACAATCGCGCCCTAGTGAGCACACTCCTTCATGATCAACCAATGCACCCTCACTTGAGTGCACTTCTTCGACATGAAGACTTGCTCCCTTTCAAACTCATGCATGCACCCTTTTGTTGCATGTGGGCGCACTCCTAGAAAATAGGCTCCTACTTCCCTTCTCTTAACTAAATTATCCTCTCGTCGACAAGTGGAGAGCATGCATGGAATGGATTTGCATGTAATCTCTTTATAATCAATCTCTAATCATTCTTACTCACAATCACACTCACTTGGGTTGAGCACACTTCTTTGGATCAAGGAACTATTTGTCAATCTTCATTCCAAGTAAGTTTTGCACGTTGATTCTCTTTCTTTCCTTTGATGTTTTTGTTGTTTATATTTCTTTCCTTTTTGGTGTTTCACTTCTTTTCAATTTATTTCATGGTGTTTCTATTCATTCTTTCTTCTAAAAGTGTCGAATTGTTGTCGCTGGTTGTGACTCATCACATTCCTTAACCCTTCATATTCTAGTCATTATTGCGACAAAATATATAAAAACTTGTAGATCTCTCATCTCATAATTTCTATCATTCTATATTTTTGTTGGAATTGTCCTTGAGCCATTCCAAGATAGAGCACACTTATGGAAGAAAAGTCGCGACTCTTGTAGAAAATTGTTCCCAGAAAGACAAGTTTCCCTCAATAGTGAACTCCTTTGGCACAAAGAACTGTGCTCTCCTTGAGCACATGAGCACACTCTAAAAACATGAGCGTTTTCACCTTCGCCTCTTCAGCGTGTGCCCTTGCGCCCTCCTTGTCGTCTTGAGTGCATGAGAACACCTTGAAGGCCTGAAGCTTGGCCCTTGATCCCTTCGAAGTGTGCCCTTATGCCCTCTTAGCCTCCTTAATTGCATGAGTGCACCTTGAACTCACGAATGATATCTCTTTGTGCTTCAATAGTGTGCCCTACATCCTTGATGATCTCTCTCTCTCGCTTGAGTGCATGAGTGCACTTTTAAGCCTCTAATGATCCTTGAACGTCCCTTCATCCTCCGATAATGCACCCTCCTTATTTTGATGCATATTTCTTGTTTGTACAAGTAACCATGCCCTGTCGTTGATAGGCTTATACTCTCAGCTAAATTTGAAGGCTTTTCAGATATGATCTGCCAAGTTATTACTTGTAATATATAGAATAGTTCATGAAGCTAATATTTCTCATTATGAGTGTGCTTCCTTTTGAAAAATGTGTAACTAGGTTTAGTCTTCATATATATGAGATGTACTTTTGATTCTTGTATATTGTAAAGTGAAAAAAAATTATTATTGCTATTTTGAAGCATGGGTTTCATGCTCAAGGTAATTTATTTTATAGGTCAAGCACCGATCGAGTAATTCTATGGTTTATCCTAGGTCAACAAGTGAAAAGATTCATTGGCATATGTTGAATATCCCATCGGGCACATTATAACTTGTAAAAATAAATATTTTGTATTTAAAAGTGTGAAAATACCCTCCAAGACCAAGTATTCATGCTAGCTAAAAAGTCAACCTATTTTGGGGAGCCTCATCCACCATAGAATCCTATATAAAGGAAGGAAATTAACCTCCCTTGGACACACATTTAGTTCTCATAATCTAAGTGAAGGAGAAGAGCAATAACGATAGCGAAGAAGGAGAAAGATGAAGGAATATGTTTTTGGGATAGTTCTCTCTCACATGTGCGAAGAAGAAGAGCTAGGGTTTGTTTCTTCAAGGTCAAAAGTCTCAAGTCGCTAGACAAAGATCGAATTTGCTGGAAGAGGAGCCTACTAGGTCACTCTCTAGCCCTAGATAAGAAAGCAAGTCAAGCAAAGCTACTGGGAGGCCTTGGAAGGATGATATTTTCTCACATGTGTGGATACAATATCGGGGTGCAGTGACCAAAATTTTTGACCTGCAGTAGAGGCCAAAAATCTGAAGTTGTGTGTCGAAGTCGTGTTGCTAGAAGAAATTTCACTAGGTTTGACTTAGACAAAGGAAGCACATCATCAAGAATGTTGGAATTGGTCTTGGAAGGGTATTGGTCTTGGTCTAGAGGTCTTGGAATTAGACAATTGAAGAATCTATAAGAAGAGAAGAGATTTATGGGTTTTCCTCACATGTGGAGAGGTTTTTCCCCTGGCTTGTAGCCTATATAGCATGTTCTTTTGTACTATTGTTTTTCTTGTTTTGGTAGTTGTTTGATGATAATAACAAACATAATAATAATAGAAAAAACTAATAAGAAAGAAAAAGTAAAAATACATCACAAGTAGTTATCAAGAATAGATAAATCATCCTATCCATTTCCCTCTAGATTTATCAACACTTCCCATGTGAGGGAAATTTATCAACACTTCCATGTACATGTGCTCAAGCTACTAGTCTCATTACTCTTTCATCATCTGTTGGAATGATGCCTCCTACTACACATTGAGTGCCCTGAAAATAAGCTTTAGAAGAAAGCATTAAAGAAGCACTAAAAGTTACAAATCCCACCATTCATATTCTCACAGATACACAATGCTTCATAGATAAATCGACTGAGCTCACATGAAAAGACATCAAAGACACATTCATGTAGAAAAAATTCCCTTAAAATTTAGAAGATTTGGAAGTATATATAAACATCAAGTGGTATAGGATACATAGGATTTCATGTAAGTTCCCATTCATTCTTTGTGTAGAGGTGATTGAATGGATTATAACACACATGGATGATTCACATATGGCACTTCATAGTGAATGTGGTGGTCATCTTCCCACCTATTATGGAGAAGACATGCAAACTTATTATAATATGCTAAATCCCACATAGTATGTTAATAACAACTTCTACACTAGATGGGTTGATCTCGACATAAGTTACATTATCAATCTTGGTGTCACAAACCTGCCAAGTTATGACACCACCCATCTACAATTTGCCTAACCAGGATTCACAGGGATGCGTATTAGTACCTCATTGTTATGTGTTGTAAGTTGCATGGGTGGAAGAATGATGAAGTATTTGAAAAAAACTGGATATATATGCTCAACATGGTAGTTACTCACGGAAAAATATTCAAGTGTGCAGATATACTTTCTTTTGAGTTGCAATGTTATGTTGGGTAGGCTAATGCATCTCTAAGGACAAACTAGGAACTAGAGTCTTATATGTCTAAATTTATTTTGGATGGGATTTGTACACAGTATACATTCTCAAGAATGTATTGGAACTAGACACCATATGACAAGTTCCTAGTTTACTTCCATTGCAGGGTGTTATTAGATTTGAGTTTTAGAGGGGCATACGAAATATTGGTAGAGCATTTATTCACGGTCATATTTCATATGATCTATGAGATCGATCCTCCTTGCATGAATGACCAGGTGAAGGAATATTTACATGATATTGCAGATTGTTTTGTTACACTAGAAGGTACATATATTAGATTCTTTGAGTGTCATATTTCTCCTCATATGATGTCACGATATGTGACTAATAAGGTAGTCCCACAAGAAGTAGCTTAGTAGTTCGATAAAGGGTTATGAGGAGTTCTTCACATAAGGAATAAATCCCCTTGGACCACTTTTCCTTTGAGGATCAAATTGCATGATGTAAAGAGCCACAAGGTGGAAAATGAAGAAATACAAGAGTTGGACTGCTTGCACTTTGCATTCAAGTACTTTCACAAACATGATCCTAGGAAAATGTTTAAGAGGAATTGTCACAGGAATGGTTTTGGTTGGGGATATTCATCAATGACTACCACAGAAGGTGATAAGGTAAAGAACTTGTACAATGCAGTAAGAAGGACACATTCAGGAGTTTAATTTGGTTCCCCTCAAGTTTCACTATGTTGATATGTACAAGTACAAGAGGCACCGCAAACAACTACTCAAGAAAAGATTGTAGCTCTCAGGAAAAGGATCAAACATGATCCAATGGTAGAAAGTAGTAGAAAATGGAAAGAAAATCCATTGAATAGGGGATTTAATGAAGTTGAAAGGTAAATGAGAGATTTAGAGGCAAAGATGCAGTAGGAAGAAAAGGAGAAGAGGAAGAAAAATGAATTGCTCAAAAGTCAACAGGAAGAAGAATGGAAACAAGAAGAGTAGAAGAATAGCGGCAAAGGCAGTCATAGCAAGAGGAAGCAACAAAGAGGCTAGAGGAAGAACAATTGACTTAGGAAACAAAGGAAGAATTAGAGGAATATGATACCATCTAGCCTATAGATGATAAACCAGGTTCTTTGATAGAACCTCCTCTTACGAGTGGCCATCTCCCATTTCGTGAGATGGGAATCACATCTCCACTTGAAGATAGATTCATGGATGTGTGTAAGGTCATTTTTTATCAGCGGAAGAAAAGGATCATGTAGCAAAGGTGAATATAGTTTCCAAATGATCTGTTGTAGCTCCTAGAGACAACCCCTAGGTTGAGGAGAGGTCAGTTCCTAGGACATCTTTGTCTCTATTAAAGATAAATCTGTGCAACTCAAGATATGGATGTAAATTTATTTGAACTTTGGTTCAATTACCTTTCTGAGAGACAACTTCAATATACACGCGAACAATGTATCATTCCTCAGGATTAAATGCTCAGGTCTGGTGGTTGACACATGGAGAATGTAGCTTAAATTGTCATTGTAGTAAATATGGAAAGAAGAAATGGAAGAGAGGAACTTGATGCAGGGGGGTAGCTAAACATCGATTCCCATGCAATAAATCCCAGTAGAATCATGGAAAGATAAAGGAATGAAATGTAGAAATTATGGAGTGCGTTTAAAGGTATCCCAACTCAGTGTCTCACAGGTACTATCTGCTAACACATAACATAGAATCGGAAAATTTTAGTGGCTAATATTTGCAGGTGGGCTAATTTTCCATGCTTTTTCCAAAAAAAATATTTGCCAATTTCCATTTTTTCTAAAAGTGATTTGCCCAAATTTTAGAATATAAAATTATTTTACTTTAAATATCGAAAAAATATTATACAGAATAATATAAAATAATTATAAATATAAATAATTTTATAAAAGTATGATCAAACATTTTATATTTTGCATAGTAGGGGCTGTAAGATTTTCCAAGGTGTCTAAACTTTAAATTAAACTCCAATCCTTAAATTTTTTCTTGACATAGATAAATATACAATATAGTAGGCATTGTCTACTATCGCATAACATTAGTAAATATGTGATTTAAGAGTGAATCCTACAGCTACAACTACACAAAATCTGAGGAAGAAAAATACACATATGAAATAACATAAAGAGGTAGAACACATACTACATATCTCAAATGCTTGGAATCACCAAAAGCTTCTTCATTAATCTTTAGGAATGGGACACATGTCATAGGCCCAACTTCTGGGATTTGCAAAACAACAACAACCCTTGAAACCAAAAAATTTGAACCCTTCCTATTAAGTTCCTAATCCCTTTTATAGGGAGAGAGAGTTCAAAAAAATAGTTACAAAATATCTTAAATGCTCCAACTATCTGAACTTCCCAATTGTTTGAGCATGCGAGTACCCTAGTTGTCCTTACAGATTTTGATTCCTCTTTGAAATGAAATATTTACAAAACATAAACAAAATAGGAGGTCATGATTGACACAACAAAATATCTCCATTATTGATTTCTCTAGCTTCCCGAGGTGGACTCAGGCTCCATTATCTCAGTTTGTGGTGGGATGATGATCTGGAGTAGTGGCTCATTGACGAACTAATCGCATTTAAGCATAATTAACCATTGAAAATGGGTTTTTGAGTTATGTCCATATTGATAATTAATTCTCAGTGACATTATACAAAGATAAAATGTACAACAACATGGCCTCTATGATCTAATGGTACTTCTCTTCATTTAATCCCCTGTAATGTGCACACAATATTAGGGATGGATTACTTCCCAGTCTAAGACATGACCAATATTTTCCCTATAAATCATGGTCCTTCTCACATTGACCCAACAAACTTTGTGGTCACCATTACTCTTGCGACACCAACCTTCAACATACATTTAATTAGTTGTCAACCAATTCATGCTTCATGCTCTCTATGTTATACTATCGGGGCTTAATATATCGTAACCCTTATCAATAGAACGTTATGAACTCACAACATCCCAATGTCCCTAGGTCCTCTTTGTTTAGATCCTTATTCCTTATTCACCATAGAACCATTGTCGGTGACTGAAGGCATTCATACAATACAATATTCGATATTTTAGAGCCCCCGTGCATCGTAACATTATTTAAAAGAACATTACAAATTACGAAGTCCCAATTGGCTTTCAGCTCCTTGACACCCATAGCCCCTTCTTGATTTTCCTCCATGGGACCTTTTCTTTTGACCACTGGTGTAATGCTTAAGTGTTGCAGTACCAGCCTTCATCCATCATAACTCTATTAAAATAGAAGTTGCGAAATCATATCATCTCGATTCTCTTACCCCATTTTCTATTAGCCTCCTTATTGCAACTCCGCCATAGAATTGGGTAGCATGACCAACGGCTTGGAACTTAGGTACTAGGACCTTAAGGCTCCTATCAAGGGGCCTATTTTCCTTTGTAACTTCTCTTCCATCCCTAGTTCCTTTAAGTCTTCCACAACCATGAGCCACCAACACATCATATCTCCTTTCATCAAAACTTCTTCAATTTGGAATTAAAAATAGAGTTACGATGTCACCTCCCTCTGATATTCTCTATAGTAGTTAGGTTCTTAGCTCACTCTATTCCCTTTGCTCTTTTGAATCCCTATGACCATGTGTCGATCACATATCAAAACCCACTTCATCGGATTAGATTTTTTTCAAATTGGCATTTATGTTGGAGTTTTGATAACTCCCACCTCCAAAAAATTGGCCTTCGAGGTGACATCGTGTTGAGGTCATCATTTCCACGTGGCACCACTTTAGTGGTGACACTTGTAACCCAAATTTTCCCCATTTGGCCCTCAATAATTCTGAAATTGACTGCCACGTGTCCACCATATGGCCACATCACATTGGCGTCATCTTCTTCATCAGCTTCTCGATGCCAATTATCAACTGCCATGTGTCCTCGGGAGGAGAGAGAAAAGTTCCTTTGGGTCCTTGGTCTAGCGATGATTTTCCTTTGTATTTCCCCTCCACCTTGCTACTTCGATGCTTCTTAAGGAAATCCAGTTTTTAAGGAGTTACAAAACTATGGTATTCTGATACCACTCTACTCTAAGGTCTTCTCCTTCCGATATTCTGTTCTAAAATGTTGAAGCTCTGATATTCTCTCTGCCTCTACTTTCGATTTCCTACTCCAATGTTTTATTTCGAGCCCGCCTTTTAAACAAATTGTCAAAATTTCTTATGCTTTGATCACTAATATCCTAAAGCCCCGATATGTTACTTGTTGATCCTTCTGATATCGAGTTCCGATGCGATCGGCTTTCCTTCTCATTTCCCTTTGTTTTGAGACTTTGAATCTTCCTTTAGTCAACCAATAATGCACTGGTCCTTCTTTGCACCAGGGATGAAAGATAGGACCATTTGGAATAAATATTAGATGGTATGAAAAGTGAAAACAATGACTCCAATTAGGGATAGTGCCTTGCTAGCAAGGTGCTAAGAACCTGCACATTAGTGCCTTCTATCCATTAGGCATGGAGTCATTTTTCTCAAGTACATAGAAAATAAAAATGTAATCAATAAGAACTTAAAAAATTACTGGTATGTACAACAAATCACCATTATATACAGTGAGTGAAAATGGGCCTCTTTAATGTTGAAAATTGAGCTTGAGAAACTTCCCATTCATAGGCAATCCAAGCACCTCACCATATAAATTTTCAAGCAAGAAGGTGTTGTTTCCTTTGGCTTCATATATCTTGAACGGTCTAAACCGTAAGGGATCAAACTTCCCATGTTTTCCTTTGTCCTCTCTCCTAACATCCTATCTAAGCACCAAATCTCCTAGTTGTAAGCATTTATCCCTTACCTTTTTGTCAAAAATATCCTTCATATTTTCATGATATTTAATCAGATTCTCAGTTACCTCCCCTCTGATTTATTGTAGCTCTACCAACTAATTTATTCTCCTGGTCAAAGAAATTGGCTCTTCCTGAACATCTTGTAGAATTTTAGCCACTGGCATGATTAGTTGGATATGGAAAATGTCAGCCCTTCCATGTACCAATTCAAAGGGAGACTTCCTGGTTGACCTCTTGGTAGTGACTCTATTGGCCCATAAAACAAATTTCAATTGTGAGTCCCACTTTTTTGGATTTTCTGATATGGTCCTTTTAAGAATTGTCACTATATTTTTACTTAAAGATTCATCTAGTCCATTCCGCTGTGGGAAGTAGGTGGTGGAGTGACCCACGTTGATGTTGTATTTTGGGTAGAAGCTAAGAAACTAGGTTGATGTTAACACCTGAGCATTATCAATGATAATCTTCTTTGGAGAAACAAACTGGGCAAGGATATATTGCTCCATAAACTTGATTACCACTGCATTGGTGGCATTTTTGGCTAGGATGGCCTCCACCCATTTCTTGAAATAGTCAGTGGTTGTAAGTATCCATTTCTCTTGATCGTTGATTGGTGCATGTATTTCTCCTATGACATCTAGCCCCCATTACCTGAAGGGCTCCTATAGAAAAATAGGGATCAAGGGGAGGGGCACTAACTTCTGTTTCTCTGTGAAAATATAACATCTCTCATAGGCTCGAACATATGTATGCACCTCACCGAATAGTTTGGACCAATAGAACAAGGCTTTGAGGAGTTTATGGGTTGTGGCTCTCCAACTGTAATGTCCCCCACAAATGCAATTGTCGAATTCATAAATTACCTTGGATATCACCTCTTTTACCAAACATAATAGAAAAATTCCCATTGGGTCCTTCCAATACAGCTGGCCATTTGAAATGATAAACTTATGGGCTTGCAACCTTAATGTCCTGTATCTAACTTTGTCAAAATTTAATGGGCACTTTAGAAGAAGTAAATAATGGAAATATGTTTATACCATTGTGACACAAGGTACTTCATTTGGATTTTTTTGTATTCAGGTCTAAATGATTTTTTAGTCCTCTTCTCTTCCGCTTCCTCCTCCTTTATATTTCAACAAATTTATACCTTGAGCATGGAAGTTAGTCTCAGATAATATTTTAGCCAATCCCTTCCCCTCGATCAACTTATTGGTTTTGATCTCTGTGTCATATTCTTGAATTTTGGCAATCCACTTGCCCCTCTTACCTTCACTGTCTCCCCTCACGAGAATGTTTTTCACAGTGGAAGTTAGGACATATGCTATTTTATGAGACTACAAGACATAAATTTAGAAGACCTTCAGGGATTTAACCAACACATAAGCTTGTTTCTCAAATATATTATAATTCATCTCTATATCTCACAACACCTAGCTGAAAAATGTGATTGGTTGTTCTTGTCCTTCATTATATTTCTGCAATAGAATAGCTGCCACTGCGTTGGGAGAGACAAAAGAGAAAATGAGGAATGGCCTCTAATAGTTAGGGTTTGGTAAGACGGGTTCTTCTACAAAAGGTTTTTAATTATGGAAAATGACTCCCATGCTTCTATGGTCCACTTGACTTCCCTATCCCTCCTCAACATTTATGTGATTTCTTTGACAATTTAAGCATTATGAATCTTCACAGAAAAAATTATTTTGCCCAAAAAAAATCGAATCTCCTTCCTATTCCGGGGTAAAGGAATATTATTAATAGTCTCAACCCTTTTTGGATCAATCTTTACTCCTTCCTTTGCTACAACGTGGCCCAAAAGATTCCCTTCACTTAAAGTAAATTGTAATTTCTTGGGGTTTAATGAAAGATTGTACCTTCTGCATTTTGCAAAAGTGCAATGCAAGTGCTTGAGGTGCTCTTCATCTGATTTAGAGAAAATAGTTATGTCATCTAGATAGATTACTACGAATTTATCCCGCTCTCCAACAAATGCTATATCCATCTCTCTTTGGAAGGTAGCTCCTACATATATGAGGCCGGAAGGCATTCTAACATACATAAAAGTTCCCTAAGGTGTAGTAAAAGCTTTCTTCTTCTGATCCCTAGAGTGTATAATGACTTGGTTGTATCCATATAAACTATCCATCATGGACATCTAGGCAAACCCTACCACTTTCTACAAGATAGAATCCATTTTAGGGAGAGGATATTTATCTTTTAGTGAGGCCTTATTCAAATTTATGAAATCTACACACAACCTTATTTATGCATTCTTCTTCTTGACAAGAACCAAATTTGTTACCCAATATGAGTACCTCAAAGGCACATTTATCTTAGCTTGTAATAGTTTCTTCACCTCCTTTTTAATTGATGGAAGTAATGGGGGATTAATCTGCCTGAGCTTCTACTTATATGGCTTCACCCAAGTTTTTAGAGGAATTTTGTGTTGTATGACACTGAGATCAAAAATCTTCAAATCATCATATGACCAAGAAAATGCTTCCATGTACTCTTTGAAAAGGTCAAGGTACCTTTGTTTGTATTCTTTAGGAAATCCCTTGGCTAGCTTGATGATTCTTAGATCTTCTCATATGCCAATATTACAATCCTCCACCTCCTCCTCAAGCTCTTGTTCATTTGTCTTAGCGGCCACATCATTTTAGTTGAAAATATTTTCCAATGGAACCAAACCTCTGGGGATGATATTTCTATTTAGTTGCAATATTTTTTATCAGCAATAGACCCTTCCAAACTTGCTTGATGTTCCTCTGTCGGCTCCTCGTCCTCCTAATCGATCATCAATTTCAAGAATTCTCCAAAAAACTCCATGAAGAACTTCATCTATTCTTCATCTTTGAACACCTTCTAGTGCCTCACATTGTCTGGCACTGAAGTTTGTATCTGATCTCAACATCATATATGAGAAAGGGGTTTTGGGGAGGTTTGAAGTTACTAGCAGCAATTTCCAAAGAGTCATCCATTCGATTTCATTCTCTGGGCAAGAACTGAATATTGAAGGCTAAGAAAAAGTTTTAAACCAAATCCCATGCTTCTTTCCTATAGAAATTGAATCTTGGGTGCTTGATTTGGCATTGACTTTTTATTTGTTTCACCACTAGCTTTGAACCCCCAAATATAGACAAGCACCCAACGTTAAGGTTTTTAGCAACTTCTAGCCCCAACATCAAAGCTTCATACTCAACAACATTATTTGTGGCCTCAAACTCTAGCTTGAAAGAGAGAGGGATCAATCTACCTTCTGGGGATACCAATAACACATTTACCCCATTTCCTTCCTTAGAATAAGCACCATCACAATACATCTTCCATACCTTGTCATGCTCCAATGATTTTTTACTCTGCTACATCGAAAATTCCACCTGGGTGTCTCCCATGATTTGAGCATCTTCTTCTGGTAGAAGACAAGAAGAATTCTTCTCTTTACCATACATAGGAGCATTGTCTGAATAAGATCATTTTGTGGTTGTCTTCACAAATATGGATTCCTTGTATAATTGAAACTCCTCTCCACCAAACACTAGAATGCTAGCATATGTTACATCCATTTTGATGGACCCCCCCAATTTTTCATCCCCATGAACTGGAAAAAATCATACAAAATCTTGAAGGGATGTCATCAACTACAATGTCCATAACTACAGTTTTCACTGGCATTTGGGCCAAATTGATCACTAAATCTTTGATCATACCCAGGAACTTTACTCTTTTGGAACCAATGGAGTATAGATCTTTGTATGGTTTTCTTATATGCAGTCCCAACTACTCCATCACAAATAAAGGAATTAAGTTATGAGACACTCATGATTCAAGCATACAATTATGTAGAAATAGGTCATGAATTTTCAAAGTGACATAGAATGGGGCAGTGGAAGAGTCATGCTCCTCCACATGGGGTCTAAACACAACCATGGGCCTCTCTTCCTGTAGATTAAGGTTTTCTTACAAGGGGGTAATGGTTGGTGAACTCATAAATTGGGACAATTGAGCTTTATAAATGGGTTGTTTTAGTAATTCAATCAAAGGGACATATATCTTGAATTTCTCCAACTCTCTTTGAAGACTAAAGGCAGAGGGATTCTTATCAATTTTAGAAGACTCAAAAATCTCTTTGTTATCATCATGAATTGGCTTTATCAATGGGGGAATTTCATATATTTTAGAGGCTCTAGACTTATTTGGAATATGGTTGGAGGATTATTTTGTTCTTGGTGAGACAAGCTCGAGTGCTTTCTTATATTTATCATTTGGCTTTGGCGAACTTGGATGAAGATTTTCTCTAGTATGATCTTGCCTATGGAGATTTTTCTAGATGACCTAAGATCATATTTCCTGTGCAACTGGGCTTGCATGAAATTAGCAAACTATTTTCAGTAACTGTCTATTTCCTGATCATCGAGTGGGGCATCCAAATCAACTCCTTCTCCTACCTGTGCTTCTATTTCATTTCTCCCTCTAAGAGAGAGGAAAACTAGTTTTCTTGAACTTCAATAGTTTCTTCGAGAGTCTCCTTGGGATCATGTTCTAAATACATAGGAGGTTAACTATAGTCTAGTTGATGCTTTATTTCCCTTTCTAAGAGCTGCAAAGGTGGCCTCCTGTATTGGGGATTACAATTTCTGTTGGGAGTTGGATGGCTTGGTTGAGGGGGGTTCTTATTTTCTAGCTTCAATTTTACGAGTTTTTTAAACAAATTCCTTATTAGCTTATTCATCTCATCTAACTTTTGTTCTTGGGTTTCCTTTGCATACCCAGAATAATTAGCTTCTTCCTTTCCTTGCCTCCTATCACCATATTCAATTGTCCCTTTCCACTTTCTAGTGGAGGTGAAATTTGTTTCCACTTATAGGGCATTTGTTTGGATTTGATCTATAGTATGTGAACTTTTTTCTTTAAGGGTAAACCCAAACTGTGGTTCAAAGGCCCCAATAAAAACTACTTTAGTAGCATCTTGTGGGGGTTTAATTTCAGCAATAATACTATTATATAGTTTATTAAACCTCCTTGTAAACTTTTATACAACTTCATAATGTTTTTTACATTGCACTGAATTTTGTAAGGATATATCCATGGTCCCTTCTTTCCTCCCATTTCTGCATGAAAGAGTTCTCCATCTCCTCCTGGGTATTGATTGAAGCATCTGATAGATTCTTGAACTATTTCTCGACGTCTCCATTCAAAGACTGAACAAATAGTTTTATTACTAGATTTAGATGTTCTACATTCATATTCTCAAAAATGCATAGAAGGTTTCTCTATGCTTATGGGCTGACATATCATCCTCTCCCATAAATATGGGTTGGAGTTTAAGGTAATCTTTTGGCATACCATTGAGAGGTTGTATCAGGTTTAGTGGGTCATATCTGTATAGTAGAAAACTAGGGACAACCATGTTTTGCAATGGAGGTGGTAGAATATTTACCGTAGGGATTGGTTGGGGAGTTGTATGGATTATGGCTATATGGGTTTGAGTGGTGCTCTAAGTTGTACTATTAATAAGGATATATTTAATTTCCTCAACTTCTAGGAGGGTACAAACAGTGAAAAGGGGTGTATCGACAGAAACCTCTTCAAATTTGGTTCTTGAGGAAAATGGGTTGAACATTTTACAACATTCTCCTGAATGTTTCAAGGCTTTGGAAGAGGGATCAAAGGAGTTTAACTCAGCCTTCTGAGAGTTGGAAGTTTTCACTTCAGGGAACAAGATCACACAATTTGGAGTAATAGGGGGCCTCTCTTCTTGATTCCTCCTGGATATGATATTTTTAGGGTCGAATATAGGAGGAGTCTTATGTTGAGAAGTATCAAAACGAGTATGAGGCCTTTTAAAAGATAGGGTGATGAAAAAAATATTTCAAAAAGTGGATTCACCAAGGTGATATGTCTTCAACCCACACTTCCTTTGGTCACCTAACAAAAGGAATGCACTAATGTCGTAACCAGGGGAAAATATTTTGATTCACTCCCAAGAAATGGTGCTAGAAGATGTTGTAGCTCCTAGAGACAACCCCTAGGTTAAGGATAGGTTAGTGCCTAAGACATCTTAGTCTCTCTTAAAGATAAATCAGTACAACTCAAGATATGGATGTAAATTTATTTGAACTTTGGTTCAATTACGTTTCTAATAGAAAAATTCAATATACATGTGAACAATGTATCATTCTCGAGGAATAAATTCTCAGGTCTAGTGGCTGACACACAGAGAATACAAATTAATTTTTCGTTGTAGTAGGACACATTATTGCCTACCTTTCGACAAGTCTCTTCCTATAAACTTCAACACTCTATCTAGGAAATAGATCCAGAGACATATTAGTGCCTTAGAACTTGCAAACATTAGTGGCAGTTTACCTTGTGCTTGATCAAGGATTTTCATTATTGGCTCCTTGTTGAATGATTCTACAAGTTTTCAATGACAACATCATTATTCACACTCGCTAGATTGTACTACGCATCTTGGAGACCATCATCATTATCGGTGGCTATCCTTGCATCTGTTAACAGTTTTCATGATTGACTGGTAATCAGAAAATTTTGCACATGTTTGACCTCAACGCCTTTATTCCCATGTGTTGAAATATGTTGTTGAGATGAAGCAGCGATCAATACTTTGGGTAGAGGCTTACGTCGCTCAACCTTGTTTCCTCTCCCAAGCTACGTATATTTTTTTTCGGAGACAACTGGTCAGGATGATCCTATTATGACATAGTTCCACATTGTGCTTATTGGTGGACATGATCGTCATACCTCTTTGTTGAGAAATCACTTTGACATAGCTACTGAGCATGGGAATGCCTGACTCAGGACATAATTTTATATTTTAACATATGTGGTTGAATTAGGTTTCTCGTATTCCCAAAGCTTCGATCCTCTCTCTCTCTTTTCCAACACAGAAATTCTAAAGTATTTTTGCCATCATCTTCATCTCTAATCTCATACTTTAGGGGGCACGTGTTATATAAGAAAATGACTTCCTCATCATATCATAGGAGAAAGACAGTTTGACTAAAGGATTGACCAAGTTCACAATCCTATTTTCTAAGGTAACACTCCCCAGGAACTAGCAAGAAGAGTTATGCTCCCCATGCATGAAACAGGGACGTTAGTCCCTAGGGTAACTCTCTATGTTTCCTTAGGGGAATCATTAGTCAACTTTTATGAGTTTCTAGAGGTCAAAGGAGTGGGTTGACTTAATAATATCCCACTTTTTACTCATATGTCAGCCTGAAAAGCAGGAAACATCCATCTTCGACCTATTTGAGGATATTGTTATTTCTAATGGAGTCTAATAGAAAGGGAAAGAGAAATAAAGCAAGGAAACATCCTAGCTTTTTCCAAAGGGAACTCATGAGAGAGTTGGCAAGGATTAGCCTCTCATTCTATATATTGGAGGCTTGGGGCATTGTGAAAGAGGTCAAAAGGTTGAAGGATTGCCAACTTATTGTAGAAACTTTGTATGAGACATATTGGTTTACTAATAGGTTAAGAAGAGAGAGAGAGAGGAGTTGGAGGATTAAGGGAAGCTTGATTCACCAGATGGTTGTAATCATCCTTTCCTATTATTTTTATAGACCTTTAATTGTGTTGTCTACTCTATGGTGTTTATGTTGTGATTCAATTTCATGTTGACGCAATGCCATGGTTTATGAGTAGCTTAGATGCATGTTAGTTGATATCCTTATGTATTACTGCTTTGATTATCAAGGTTATATGTTGCAGTATTACTTCTTGTCTTGTCTATATGCAGGTGTTGATCTAGGAGCTAGCAGAGAGGTTTTCCGCTCTGCTACATTGGGTTCTCCAGCAAAACTGCATCAAGATCTGAGGTAATCTCTTCCCTCCTACTTTGAATATCATTTCATTAATATGGATATGTACATGTTTCTTTGTGCCAAATGCAGCTAATCTGATATGTCTGCCAAGGATCTCGGGAAGATCCTTGAGGGTATTCTAACCACAACCACCCATGCATTAATCCTTATAGCATGTGAAAATTCATGTCCCCTACGAGTTGGAAGGTGGTGACCATGGCGAGCTGCCTGATTCTAGTGTTCGAGTGTCGGCTATAGTATCCTCATTTAATTAGGACCAAGGTTGAATGGTTTCAACTAAATGGACATCGTCTTTCCAAGTGTCGGTTATGGCGCTTCCTTTTTTTCCCAGCATGGGCACCTCTCTTGTGGGATTATGGCAATGTATGGTGTCATACCCCAGATGATTTTGGCTTCTCAACGTGTCTTAGTCTCAACAAGTGATTTTTTTTTGGCTCATTGAGGAAATGTTCTTCATGCTCTGCAAATTATGGGAACAATTGTTTTAGTTGTACGGATGTCGATGTGGGTAGGCCATGTCTCCTAGATTGTTTATGTTGATCTAGTGGTTACCTTGTAAGTCGAGCTAGGCAGTGTCAATGCAAAAATATGTTGTTTTATTTAGCTATTTGGGTCTCTCCAAGAGAGGTGGAGTTCCCTCAATTGGAATTCCCTTGGCCCTCTTCAACATTTTTGTGTATCTATTTTTTTTATTGATTAATACAAATCACTAGAATTTAAAAAAAAAAACATTATAATCTAATTTATTGTGTAATCCATAAGTGTTAAATGAACCACAAATAAGAATAATAAAAGTTATATTATCAAACATACTTAGTTCATTAAACTTGTTATTTATAACTATTTATATTTTTTTAATGATAAATATTTTTTAAAATATACTTTAATGATAATATTTTATAATAAAAATAAATATCATTTTAATCAATATTAATAATTATAGTAAAATATTTTAAATTTTCATAAATTTTATTAATAATATTATTATAATAAATAAAATATCTTCAAAATTATAGAGATATATATATATAGTTTGGAGGACATTAGATTTATTTTAGATGGTTCAAAGGAATTATTGTTATTATCCTCACTCAAATTTAATCCCTCCAATTAACACATAAACATTGTTGCAATAAATTTAAATTGTCATTTACAAACACCCCCCCCCCCACACATACATATATATATAATGAGATTATTGGTTTTAATTGCAAATATATGTCCATATCACAGTTGTACATGAGGAGTTACATTATGATTTTCTTCCACCTTCAATGTCATCTATAAGCTCCTCAACCAAAATTATCCTCTGAAGAGGAATACAAAGTTACAAATATTATATATAAGAATATGATAAATAATAATAATAATTAATTAAATAATAATTTGTTACTAAAGAGGTATGTCTTAAAGGACATAACCATTCATTAAGGGGCATCTTCCTAGGTATATAAGTAGGTCCTCATCTGTAATCACATCATATATCATATATCATATATCTTGTGCATTCAAAATTTCTTATATAAATATCACTTGTCCTATAATGGATACTTACATATTCAAAATATTTTGAATATTTCGTTGTTTATATGAACTATATTCATTACGTTGGTATCCAAGTTGAGATCTTTGATCCAAACCTTTGGCCATCAATTCTTTGTCTAGTTCATTTCTATTTAATTGAGGTTTTTTAACCACATATTTTTTTTTTCTTTTGGGAAATTCTATATTGTGCTATCAAGCCTTTGGCCATTAAAAGAAAAAAAATAAAGAAAAAAAATATATATATATATATATGAATGAGAGGTTATAAAAAATAAGAAATAGAAAAATCAAAATATATAAAACCAAGAACAAATAAGATTATTATAAAATGAAAAATTATATCAAAAAATAATTAAGAAAGAAATCAAAAATCAAAATTTTTTGCTACTGCCCTTGATAACACTTTTCCATGGCCTTCCTGTCACCATTCGAGAAGCCACCCCTAACAACACTTCATTTTGACCATCCTGAAACCATTTGCACCACTGCCAATCGCAACTTCACCCTATTCCACCACTGAACCTAAAACAGTGAATTGTCCACATCATTTCTGCCACCAGCCACCACTATATATATATATATATATATATATATAGGCATAGTTTTTGGTCTACCTTAGTTTAAAGAATTGTGTGCATTCATTCTAAACATAGAGAAAAAAATGATGTTTCCTTATAAGAAGAGGATGATCGCATTCTAAGACATGACAATGAAGTCAGAATTGATAATGCCTTCATCAAAATACTTTAAGTATATTTCGAAATTGATGCTTCAAGGGAATCAAAAAAAAATATTAAAGAGGTAGAAAGAGATTGAAGAAGTCATCTCTAATAAAATTGAATAAATTTCTTGTTTAAAAGATCATAGGCAAAAACTGCTTGCACAAGTCAAGAAATGTAAAGCTACTAAGCACAAATTAGAAAAAGAAAATGAAGCTCTTGAGAGGAAACTCAATGGAAGTTTATCATAAACTAGAGAAAAAGGAATAAATGTTAATCCAATCAATATCACAACTCAAGAAGATCACAAACCAGATGAAGTAAAAACATATTCAGATGTTGCAGTTGAGATGATGACAATTCCAAATGAAGATTATGTAACCAACTCAATGACATTAGTACTTAAATTAATTCAGGAAATTGCCACACACATGATAAGGGAAAATCAAATCACAAAAACTCATTATCGACATCTAATTCACGAAAACAAACATCTCAATAAGTCTACATATATGTTTCACTCAGAACAAAAACAATTGATTTTATTTTATGAAGAATATTGATGTCTGCACAATCCATTCTTATGATAACCATTTATCCTAGCTATCAAATAATTGCAAAGTTTCACATAAGATTGATTTAGGATGGTCAAATCCCTTCTCAGTTTGACAATTTTGTTTATCACTTAGATGATCCTATCATCTTGTATCATTGAAGATGACAACTCGAAGAACTCTGAAAGATAAAGATAGATTACAAGACAAAGAAACAATTAACACAATTTTCAACAATAATATTTGAGGACAAAGCTTAACAAAAATAATAATTAGTTACCGAAGAGGCATGTCTTAGAGGACATGATTGTTCATTAAGGGGCAAGTCCCTAGGTATATATGTTAGCTCGCATTTGTAATCACATCATATATCATATCTCTTATACATTCAACATTAAATATTATATAAATATTGTTTGTCCTATAATGGACACTTGCATGTTCTAGATATTTTGAATATTATTTTGCATAGAAAAACCCTATTCATTACATACAACTATATTTGGAGGTGAATACCTTCAAAAAGAGCCCCAAAATCAAACAAAACTTACAATACATATAACCTATATCAAAATTATAATCCTTGTTTGCATCATATTTCCGAAAATCCATGTTGACTAGAAGGCCCCCAAAATTTTTGATATTGAACATAGGATTCGTGCTTACTCCACTAAGCAATGGAGGATGGTTTTAATTAACCATTAACCATCAACTATCTAATCAAAATGCAACCTTGGTTGGCACATTAATCTAGTCCTTGGTTATTGTCCCTTAGAATGTGCTTGAAACTCATCTTTAGGATATCTTTTGATACCTTCTTAATCTAGTTTAGGATATTATCCATAACTTTGTCTCTAGGGGAAGACGTTTTAACAAAATGTTGGATTATTAAAAGGGAGTCACCAACACAATGAGAGAAGATACTTGTAGTGAGAAGAATGTCTTATGTCTGATTATTTTTCATCTTCCCTAAGCCCCATGAATACTCTAAAATTTTGATTTCTTCAGGGCCATAAAGGACCCCTCCCCCTCATGCCACCATTAAAACAAACATGTATATTAACAAATGTAATGACAAAAAAATATTTGAAAATTGATATTTTAGATAAGCTTTATATAAAAAGATAAAGTAATTGAAAGTAAAGCAAACGAACTAATTTCATCTATAATTGCTTTCTACTTTTTAGTATGGAGGAGATGTGCATTTCTTTCCTTATTTTTATAGAGTTCACCACTGGAATCGAAAAATAATATTAGTATTATAGTTGTGTAACATGTAAATTCTTCATTGAAATACAAAACATTTTCTCAAATTTTTTCTATGTGATTCACGACCCGAAAATTGCTCCAAGTAGATCCATCTATAGGGGTCATTCACTGTTGACTCAAGCAGAGCCTAACCATGACGGTGTCCAAATAATTGACCCTATGTCGACTCAAGCAAAGCCTAACCATAAGGGTGTCCAAAAAATTGAACATGTAACTTCTCATTAACAAAAATACTTTAATAGTAAGAAATCGACCAATTAAAATAACCCTCAAAACTGATTTTCTCGTCAAATATATTTACATATAATTTATATTTTTTAAATAATATTCAATCACAATATTAAAAATTTTAAATTTATATAATAAACCATTTTTTTACCCAATATATAAAATTACCATTAAAAACAATTTTAATTTTTTATATTAAAATTAGTTAAAAATAAATTATTTGTTAATTTCTTAAAAAAAAACGAATCATGATAAAATATTTACAATTAATTTTATAATTATAAAAAATAAATAAATAAAATTGAAAAGTAAAAGGTCTCAACACTAATTTCTATCATTTATAAATTTTGAAAAATCAAAATTAATCTTTGAAAGCCCAACCTTTCCAACTCAGACAACTAGTATCGCACCCAACTATGTTTTTAAAATATAATGTAGGAAAATGAATCTATCTATTTCCCTTTCACATTGAAGAGCTTTTACTGTCTATTCTTTTCTTTTCACATTCAAGAGGTTTAAGTGTCCATTCTACTAGATGTTTGGTGTGATTGATTTTTTTTAATATTTTAATTTACATTTTAGTTAATTTTTTAATACTATAAATCTACATGGGTTTATCTTTTTCCTTCTGTTTATTAATACAAATTAAAATATAGTTATTTTGTCTGCCTTCCAAAGCAATTCCGGCTCTTTGTTGCATTACCGACACGGCCAAGGAAGGAGGGGTAATTATTTTAATATTTTTTAATATAATAAATTAATAATTAGCTTATTGTTTTTATCATTTTGTCTTTTATCCCATAGACAAAATGAAAAAACCAATAATTAATATTTTCCCTACAACTCTTAAACGAGGGCCACCTCAACTACAATTCTTAAACGGGGGACCAAATTTGATGACCTGTGCTCACGTTGCATATATGCCTAAATAAAATATTAGTTATAGTTTTTAAAATTAATCTTTATTTTTATAATAACAATAGGTAATAATCAATTTGATGACCTGTGCTCACGTTGAATATATGCCTAAATAAAATATTAGTTATAGTTTTTAAAATTAATCTTTATTTTTATAATAACAATAGGTAATAATCAATTCCTCTCTCTATAAATTACAATTTTTTAATGACAAATAACAAGATTCATAAGTTCATAAGAGAACTCTTTTTAAATCTATTATGGTTTGTGGATTTAATCTTCCAAATATGACGCAACAAACAAAAGTCAAGAGGCCCTATCCACGTAGGCCACGTGAACCTCAATCGGCCCCTAAGACAAAATTGTTACGTAAGGACGACGAAGCAAGTGGTGGATAATGATGTGAGCATGATGAGTTTTTTTCTTTTTCTTTTTTCAATTCAAAAAATAGTTTTTTTTTAATCTAAACATAGAGTTTATTGTGTAATTACGCCATAGACATAACTATTTCAACTTTGGATGTGGGATTAAGGAATTTTTATTTTTTAATAAATGAATAGACAAGATTTCATTTAAAGATAATATTCTTCATCTTATACACAATCAAATGGATACTATGAAAAGTGTTTAAACATACTTTCAGTTTCAAACAAATAAATAATAGATTAAATTTAAATATCATATATTTTGCCACATGTTAAGCGGATTGGAATCATTAGGCCCATTGGAATTGAACTATTTTGTCTCAGTTTAGTTTCAATAGTTTTTGTTTAGTTACTAGTTTTATGACCGCAATCGATACACTTGAAAGAAGGGCCCCAATATCTCGTAACAACTGCGCTTCTGATTCTCCATGTAATGTCATTCAGGTTACCACTAATGTTGATAGGAGATTTGCGACCCTATGGGTAATAGATAAGGGAGAAATAGTTGCGACCTTATTGTCTAGAGTTCCCTAAACCCCAGGAGCCCTCTATCTCAATTCCTCACTCTAGGAGCTCAAACAGGGTGGAAGAGATGGATGAGTGTCCTCGATCAGGGATGCCCCTTATCAAGAGGGGTCACATCTATTAGTCCAAGCTACTCTTTGAAGACCAAGAACTTCCCTTTCGATAATGCCTTGGTGATAATAGATGCAATCAACTCATCTGTTTATATATGATGGAGTCTAACAACTCCTCTTTGTACCATGTCTTGAATGAATTGATATCGGATCTCTATGTGCTTGGACTTGCCATGAAATACAAGATTCTCTACCAGACGAATCCCACTCTTTTTATTGCAATATATTATTGTGGTGTCTAGGACCTTCTCAAATAGCTCTCCAAAGAGTTTCCTCAACCAAACTGCTTCGTAACTAGCCATACTAGTGGCAATATACTCTGCTTGAACTATACTCGATACTACGGACTTCTACTTCCTACTCATCGACGATATCATGGCAGATCCATGACTAAAACAACATTCAAGTGTACTCCACTTGTCGATAACATTTCCTACCCAATCAACATCGGTGTATCCATGAAATCGAACATCTCTGGTAGAGTATCTCAGACCAAGTGTGATCGTCCCATGTAGATATCTCAAAATATGTTTGGCAGTGATCCAATGTGCATGGAGAGGCTCGTTCATGGATTGTCTCAACGTGTTCATTGCATAGCATATGTCTGGACAAGGGTTCATAAGCAACATCAAAACCCCAATCAATTATCTATACTTCTCCACATGGATTCACCAAATCATGTCCTACAACTTCTCCACATAGCTTCTCGAAGTTCATTTCCATCGGTGTGGGTAGTGACTTGCAATCTATCATCCCAAATATTTCCAACAGATTCACAACATATTTTCCTTTTGAGAGGACAATATCATCGGGCCTTTGCCACACCTCAAGGCCTAGAAAGTAGTGCATGAGTCCAAGGTCCTTCATCTCAAATTCATAGGCTAGCTCCCTCTTGCACTCGATCATCAAAGGCTCACTTCTTGTCAAGAATAGATCATCAACATATAAAACCAAAATAAATGGCATACATTGGACTACCTTGAAGTATAAGTTGGTATCGACATTGCTTCTTGTGAATCCCTGCTTCACCAAATAATTGTTTAAGCAGGCATACCATGCTCTGGAGGGTTGCTTCGGACCATACAATGCCTTCTTCAATTTACAAACATGAGTCTTTCAATCCTCTAATTTGAATCCCTGTGGTTGCTCAACGTACACTTCTTCTTGTAACATTCCATAGAGGAATGTAGTCTTTACATCCATCTGACAAAGGGTTTGTCCTTGACTTGTAGCAAGGGAACTATAGAACAAATGGTTGTATATCGAACCATAGGTGTGAATATATCATTATAATCTTCTCCCTCTTTTTGTGAGAATCCTCGAGCCACGAACCTTCCCTTGTATTTCTCAATGCTACCATCAATTCCATGCTTGATCTTGAATATCCACTTTGAAGTCACCACAGATTTCCCCTTCAGTTTTGGCACAACATCCCATACATGTTTCTTCATAATTGATTAATATTCTTCGGCCATAGCATCTTTCCAAACTTGTTCTTTTACGACTTCTTCGAATGTGGAAGGTTCGCTTGAATCATAGTGCTCATGGTTGCAACATATCCCCTGTACCTACATGGCTTCTTCCTTTCTCTAAACAATATTCGAACGATAGCTCTTCTTTCATCATCCTATAATGTGTCTTGAAGCCAAAGTGGCCTCTTCCTAGTGGGAGGATCACATGGAGGAGGATGTAAGGGATACATGGGCTCCATGGGATCATCAACAATATCTCTCTTAGGTTCGAGCATGGAAGGACCATCCAAAATATCCATATCACCATTCTTCTCAGGAGGAGGAGGCGGAGGAAGGTCCCTTTCTTTTCCAAGGGTGGCATCTTCATCGAATGTAACATCCCTGCTAATTTCAACCTTCCTTTGACCGGGATTATATATTCTAAATGCTTTAGAATTTTCACAATATCCAACAAATGTACCTTTTCTTCCCGAGGCTTCCAACTTATTTATTTTGTCCTTCGGCACATGATAGTATATAGGGAAGCCAACAATACAGAGATGGCTAACATTGGGCTTGAGACCTATGAACACTTCTTCGAGAGTCTTGTTGTAATGCTTGATGAGGCACCCTATTTTGAGCATATACAGCGACATTTGTTTCTTCTCCTGAAAGGAACTTCGAATTTTTTTTATCATGAAGCATGGAATGGGAAGCTTCTATAATGGACATGTTCTTTCTTTCAGCCACTCCATTTTTTTTGGGAGTAAAGGGCACAATTGTATCTTTATTGATTCCTTCCTTTTTTGAAAAACTCAGTGAACTCCTTTGATATGTACTTTCCACCTTTGTTGGACCTGAATATTTTGATTTTCTTCCCTATTTGATTTGGGATCAAATATTTTAACTCCTTGAACATTTCGAAGGCTTCATCCTCCTCAAATAATATATCCGTGTACTTCTTGAGAAGTCATCAATGAAGGTGGTATAGTAGATATGGCCACCAATAGACTGCATGGTCATTGTACCACATATGTCTGAATGAATGAGATGGGGTATGTCAGCTGTCTTGTTATTGCTAGAGTGGAATGGTCCCCTTGTCTTCTTTCCACTAGCAAAACCTAGACATACTCCATCATGATGAGCTTGAACCTTGGGAATCCCTAAGACCAATTCCTCCAATTTTGGAAGAGCATCATAATGTAGATGGGTCAATCTTCGATTCCATAGTTCACTTAGATGATTAGTATCATGGACCAATGCTAAAAGTGGTCTTCCAGTAACCCTGTAGAGTCCTTCATATCTCTATCCTAATGTGAATGCATCTCTCGTAGGTGATTCAACAGGTCAATTAAGAACCTTTCCCTTCATGAAGGCAACCCTCATCCCTTTGTCTTTGAAAGTGGATATTGATACCAAATGCTTCTTCAACCCTGACACATAGATCACATCGTGGAGCCAAATATATTGCCCATAATTCAAATGAAATTTTACGAACCCGAAACCTTTAACGGGATGAGTGGAGTTGTCTCCAAGAATGATTTTCAAATTTGACTCCCTCTCTACCAAATTAGAGAGAACTTCCTTATAACCATTAAAGTGATGAGTGGCCCCACTATCAACCAACCAACTATCCCACGAATCTGGAGGAGACGAACTAGTAAGGGTAGAAATAATAATGTATTCATATTGTTTGCCAACATTACCTTCATGTTGGGCATGGGAGCCCCCGCAGCATGTTTTTGGGCCTCAGAGCCCAAGTTTTGGTCAAGTATATTGTAAGACTCTGCAAATTGCAGGCGCGGAGCGTGAAGTCTAGGATGAGTCATAGGGCTGTCCACCCTAAAATAGTTTAATTTAATGTAAAGTTGTGTGGGCCAACCCATGGTCCGCGGACCATGGGATTGTATAAATAGAGCGAGCCTCTAAGTGTAAAAAGAAGAATAGATAGAAATGCGAAGGCATGGTTAGAGCATAGAGTTGGATCTGAAGTGTACTCGGTCATAGTAGTAGTAGGAGGCTCTACAACTGAGTGCGCATAGGCCTAGTAGAGTCCGCAGCTGAGTGCGCGGACCCTGCAACTGAGTGTGCAGGGCGAAGTCAGGTCTGTAATTGGGATTGAAATTTAATAAAGAGAAGTTTACTCTATGCATCTGTTCTCGGATCTGTATTTTGATGTTATGCATTACTTTTACTCAGTTTATTTATTGTGCGCAGTTGATAAACACCTGTATGAATGTTTATATATGAAAATATTCTAAGTAATCAGCTAACAAAGCCTAATTAAAGAAGACTTGGGTAAATAACACAGGTCGCGCTGCGGCTAGAACTGTGTGAAGACAATATCACAGGGTGCGGGGTGCCTGCTGGTGCGCGTAGCACAGTGAGTGCGAAGGTTGGACCGCGTGCCAATCACCTCATATCAGACATCCCCAGGGTGCGGAAACCTGGTTCTAGCACCCTCCCATACTACTTCGGGTGAGACCTCTGTCCACACTCCACGAATTGTTGCCGAAAGGGCCAGTAGTACCAGGATTTACTTGGCTAAATCACTTCTGAACCTGGGTCAGGCCCCACTAAGCCAACAAATGGTTCCGTTGTCGGGACAAAGATCTGCATAAGGGATGTTTGATGTCATGCCAATGGAACCCAACAAATAAGGAAATTGAAGAGTGGTTGGACAAGAAGATTCACGAGTTCGCGACACAAGAAAACATAACTCTGCAAGTATTTAAGGAAAAGTGGTTAGAGCGTTATGTGTACACAGAAATCCACGAGATTTTCTTTGCATCCTTTCCTTCTAAGCTGTATGAGTGGATCGCGAAGTTAGCCGATAGCCAAGGAAGGTGTAGGCTTGACAAACCAATAGTGTGGACTCCGGAATTAGTGTGCAAACTAGAAGGATTAGAGGACAATATCACGCGAGCTGTGGACCATTGGCTCGACCGGATAATAGGGGGATTTATCACTAAGTTTGCGGTAGACACAACCATGAGCTACAACAAGGCAGAACGATGCTTTCTCAAAGGACCGCGAGGTAAGTATATTAAATCTTTGAATTCTTGGATTAAGATGCTATTGTGTGAAAAAAGGGTAATGCGAATACATTAATGTTTGGGACTACGCTAAGCGAAAGGATCTACAAGAGTAGTGAAGAATTAGAAATCAGTCCCTTAATTTCACCCTCGCGAGAGAGCGAGGAAGAGTTCGCTAAGGTCTCTCCGAGAAGCGTGTTCAGTTTGATAAGGCAGTGCATTTCGCGGTTACCACCTCCACCCACACCGCCACCCACTTCACCTCCCTCACCAGGAAGCCATTTTTCCACGAAAGGTCACTTTGTCGTCTCTCAAAATTGAATTTCGTCATAAAGCGACACTTGTATTTTGAGGTCCACTCAGTCCCACTCTTTCACCATTATCCCTGGTGTCAGTCCATTAGTCAAATTACTAGTTTCCCTCGTGCTTTAGTTGAGGACCCTCATTGCCTCATCCATCATGGGCCCTATTTTGTCGACATTAGCTCATTTATTCCAGAAGAACATCCTAGAGGGCGGTGTATCTCAATTCCAGATTTCATTCTTGTTTGGTGCCTTGGATCGAGCAGAGGGTCTCATTATTACCCTTTGACTTGGTCATTTCATGTTCATGATCCATACACTTAAAGGTCCAGTGATGCAATAGATTGTACCAGTGGTTCCTCGGTGTGTGTGTGATGTTTTAGACCTCATGAGGGGGTGGCCCTTCAAGTAGCTCCCCACATGCCCAGATGCATACCTTTTATGCTACAGCCTCAGATAAGTTCTGCAGAGTTTATGCGTTTGATTCCTATCGATCACATTGTTCATAGCATGCACGTATCCTCCAAATGATCCATTCAGTTTTGCAGAGCCCTTCCTTGTTCAACAGGAATTCTCCGGTTGTTCTACCCTCCATCCCACCCATTTTTTGAGGGAATGGGCTTTGTATCTCATGTACTCAGACATTATTGTATTCAGTCCTCCCTCATGTTTTTACCAGGTGGATTATATATATGGGACACATTGTATTATTCTATGGCTCTGTTATGCCAGCATGTCATGTACCATTCAGCATGTACTTCATTGCTCAATTTTATATTTCTAGGTGAACCATTATTTTTGTACTAAGTTATCTCGGCAGGTATGGGTATGCCTTCCCTACCTCAATGAGGTCTGATACCATAACATAAAAGGAGACTTGAATTAGACTCGCCCCCTTTGTCCATATCCTCTTTCAAATTCAACTTCATTGGTCTCTCTCTCTCTCTCTCTGACTCCCCTGTGTTGTCTAAGTGATTGTGTCTTTACAACATATTTCAGTCATATGTTTTGCTCCTAACACTCGTACATTGGGGGGAAATATCTTATCACCAAAAAATTGATTTACACCATGTAAAGTCAATTTTACCATAGTAAAATTGCTTTCACTTTGAGAAATTACTTAATAAACCACTTTTTTTAAGTAATTTATAGTCAAACCTATGAAGAATAATTAAATAAATCATTATTTATTTGATTTTCTTATGGGAATAGTTCACTTAACCACTGTTTTATTATTATTCCATATCAAATTTGACCCAATCATGAAAAATAAATAGATAAATCATTATTTATCTTATTTTTATCTAAGAATAGTTAATTAATCACTAATTAATTATTATTCTTTTTCAAATTTGACTAAATCCCTTAGGAATAATTAAACAAATCATTATATGTGTATTATTCCTTAACTAATTCCTTGAGATGATAAATAAATCATTTGTTTATTTATTATTTCTAAATAAAACTTTAAATACTTTTTTCCCTCCTAACCAAATATAATAAATTATTCCAAGTGGTTATTCCAAGAATGGGATCAATAATATTTTATTATTGCTCATTATTCGAGGATAACTCAATATTTTTTTATAAATAGAAGGTTTTTCCATTCATTATTCACTTTTGATTATTTTCATTGTTGCACTCACTATTGTAACTCTAATTATTTTCATTGTCACACACCATATTTTTGTTGGGTTTACACATTATAGAGGAGAGGGACTCTACACAAGCTGAAGGCTTTTGAGGATAGCCAAGAACCCATCCCATAGAGGGGAACTAGTAACATTTATATATTCTCTTCACAAGTGTTATAATAAAATTATTCTTTACATATCTGGTTTCTATTGGATGATTAGAGTTATTACTCTTTCTTTTTGTTGTTTAACTATGATTGTGGCATAGATCTAGACTTTGGCAAGTTTTGTTTCTACCAATTGCTGCAGATCTACAATGTTTAACAGACATTTGTATTGTTGGGATTGTTTTTCATCCACAATCTTAAGTGGGTTCTTTTCGTACATCTTTGAGAAGAAAACACTACAACATCTATGTTTATGTTTATATCTATATTATGTTGTGTTCCTACATATGTCTAGATTAATGGTATAAGAGGGATCTTATTGTGGAGTACTAAAAAGGTATGTTTTTAATGATCATTTTGGTGGCTTTTCAGTAGGACTTATGAATCTTTTACATCATGAATGAGGAAAACAATAGAGAATTGTGGTAGAATACGTGGAATTAGTATGCAAAGACTTATCCGCTGATAATTGTCATTCTCCTGTGCAGGAAAGGGTAGAAACGAGGAGCTGCTATTCCAAAGAAGAAGATAAGAATAGGGTAACTGTTGTCCCTTTGACGAAGGACCGAGTGCAGACGAGGCAAAGCAAGCTGAAGCAAACCGGTCCGGAAAAGGAGGAAAAGGCACCAGCTCGGCGGAAGAGAAAGAAGTGATTAGGGATTAACAGTTTTGCGAATCCCTCAGGATCTTCGATCCTGAGGGATCGCTGCTTTATTTATCTTATCACTTAGACATCTCCGTCGTTATCCTTATATAAAGGGACAGCACTGTTAGTCTGGGGAGATGCTTTTATGTAACTTTTTGTTAAAGACTTAACTTTGATCATCGAGTCTCGTTGAACTTGGCTCATTGTACTTTCTGTTTTATGCATTAATATAAACTTGGTGATTATCTCATCTTCGCGTCTGGATTAGCTTAAAGCGGTGTACCCTTGAGGCTAAGGGCCCGGCCCCGGAGGACACTTGCTTCTGTATCACTACGATTTGATTTCTGTGTGGTTTGCTTATCGTCACTAGTTGGTAATCTGATATGCTTTATAAGTTACATTACATGCTCTGCTAAGATTCATTCATTAATGTTCTTTCCATTGACTCTACATTATATTATCAATACTTTCAGAGTGGATGAAATCTTATTAGATTCAACTGAACAGTGTTATCCTTGTGTTATGAAGCTTCTATGCTGAGTATGTGTGTTAAGGTAATTATCTGAAAGGTGTGTTCTTTATGATTCAGAATTCATGTTGTTCCATTTGGAAACACATCTATAATTCCTGTTGATGATTGGGATTAAATTCATATTACTTTCTTAGAATGTTATGTGTGTATGACTTTCACATGCTGTTCCATGATTGAGAGTTATTGTTGTTCCTTTAGTGGATTGCGTGATTTGCTTGGAGAATGAAAGATTGGAGTTTTGATTACGATAAGAGCTTTTGAGTTGATAGGATAAAGTTTGATTGTTACTCGCGAGGTTTAGTTATAGTGATTTTTGTTCCATTTCAGAATTGTTGTTCCATTTTAAGCATTGTTGTTCCTTTCTAGATTTACTGTTTAATTTCCTATCTTCCGTTTCATTTAATCGCATTTGGTGTGAGAGACGATCTGTGGCTATAGTGAGCCTCTGCATTTACTGCCTTTCTCCCAAACCCGTGATCCATGCTCTAGTTTCCTTTTCCATCAGTTTCCAAAGGTATGGACTACTGCTATCGGACCCTTAACTGATATTTTGAGAGTGTGTGCTTTAGTCACTTAGTTATAGACAAGCATCAGTTTACTCTTGTATTTTGTAGGACGTTGTACTACTTGCATTACTCTGAAAAATAGCCTCAGATTGAGTCACTCTTTGAAATAACCAAACGTTCCCGGATTGACATATTAATGTGAGGTAATTAGAGGTGAAAGAGACCCTTTTTATAGCTCTACATTTTGGTGTCGTTGCCGGGGAAAGAGTGTAGCCATTTGTTTCTTCAGAGTGGTGTACGAACTTGCTAGGAAAGAGTTGGATTTTAAAAACGAAAGGTAAGAACCTGCGTACAGAGCATGTAAAAGCCCTGCTCCATTGTCCGCTTTCATAACAGATTTGCTTTTTCTTTGATTGAATAGAATTTAGCAGTTTATTTGAGTGCATGACTAAGCAGAAAAAACCAGAAAAGAATATCAAGCTTCCATCCAAACCTGAAAAAGCTAAGGGGCCGGTGACCCTTGGCCGAACAACTTTCATAGAAAAAATCTATAAGAAAATAGAATCTCGACCATCAGTAGGTTTCAGGAAAACCATTTCTAAGCAGCCTACTAGTTCCCTTCAGGCCACAGGATCACCATCTGTAGCCTTTGCTGAGGTGCATAGTCGAACTGAAGAGCAGGACTTTCAGGAAATTGAAAATTCTATTCCAGAACTATTGCAGGAAGGGAATTTCATTAACTTTTGTGAAGGAGAAGGAGAAACAGGGGAAACAGAAGAACCAAAATCTTCCATTGGAACAGATCAGCCATTAAACAGCCCAGATAAGGGGAGTGCTGTGAAAATCATTGTTGAAGGAATTCAATCTCCTCAAACATCAGGTATTCCTCTTATCCCAGATAAAGGAAGTGCCATTAAAACTATCCCTGCTAAAATCGTTCCCTCTCAACCTAGGAATACCCTCCTAGATATCCCAGAACGTTATTGGCACATATTTGATCCTATGGCTCAGAATCAGCCAAATACTCAAACCTCTACATTACAATATCCTATAGTGGATTCTGCAGCAAATGCACCCATGAAAGCTATCCCTCTTCAACATATCCCAACCTTTCACAGTCTTACATCAGAAGATCCTGATGCATTTTTATTCGAATTCGATGTGTTGTGTAGGGGATATGATTACACCACCGATCCCCAGAAATTGAAATTATTCCCCTCAACATTAAAAGGGGCTGCTCTAAGATGGTTTATGGTACTAGGTGGTGGGGTCATCAACAATTGGGATCAGATGAAAGAATCCTTCTTAAAAAAATATCAGGATTATTGTAGGTCTAGAGAATTGAAAGATGAAATATTTCAAATGACAGCCAAACCAAACGAAACATTAGAGGAATATGTGGAACGTTTTCAATATAATTTACAAAATTCTCCTTATGCATCACTACCTTTACCTGATAATGTGTTAAAAACTGCATTGATAAGGGGCATGAAGGAACAGTGGATCGAAACATTAAACATTATGGGAAAAGGGGATATTTATCAAGAGAATTTTGCTGACATCATTGATTTACGCATCAGGAGTTCGAGAGGTAGCACAAGAATAAAACCGGCAGAATATGATCGGTTTGCAAGAGACAATAAGATAACGACAGAAGGAGTAACGCGTGTGGAGATTGGAAATTTATTAGAAAATTTTAAAACTGATATTCTAGGGACACTAACTACACAACTTGATATTATGCAGGCCAAGCAGAAGCAAATGGAGGCAGAACAGAATTTGGCAATCTTCTGCCCCCGATGCAGGAAAAAACATAGCCTCAAGGAGTGTCCACTGGATACAGTCCAAACATGTGCCATCTGTACAAATGATCATCTTACAGAAAGCTGCCCCTCACTTCCTGGATTAAAGGCAGTATATAAGGAAGCAGAGGAAGAACCAGAATCAGTGTACTTGATCAACCAGCGCCGCTAGTGGCAGCAAAGACAATCTGGTATGTTTTCAGACCCAACCTCTTCTTTTCAGCCTCCACAATATAACGCTCAACAATATAATATGTGGCAAAATCAGCCCCCACCCCCATTCCCAAATTGGTCACCACCACCATTTCCTTCTTCAAACCCATGGCTGAATCATCCAAATCAATCTAGCTGACCGAATTTCCCTTATAATTCACCATATTGGCAAAATAGCCCATATCCTCCGCAATGGACTCCCCCTACTTCACAAGGTTCATCCTGGCAGACAAACTGGCAAAGACCAATGCAACAACCAATAGGAACTATTCCGCTCCCTCAACCTACTCTGCTAGCTCTACAACAAAATCCCCAGTCTAATTTGAGACCGCAACTCCTAGCCCAACCCAACCCCAATCCAAATAACAGACCGGTCCAATCTCTTCAAATCATTGAATCACTAGAAATAGGACTTGATCTGCGGGAGTGTAATGATCTTCAATTACGATCTGGACGTATCATTCAAAATGAGGGAGATAAAACAGTTCATAATGAGTATCAGTTAGTAAGAGAGCATCAATTGCAACGAGAGGATGTAAATAATCAACAGTCTCATAATCAAGCAACCACATCCTCTCCCCCATTCCCAGAACGATTAGTCATACCTCGACCTTTACAGTACCCTGACTTTGACATTCTGGGGGAATTACAAAATTTGTACATAAAAATCCCGTTCCTCCAAGTCATTCAAGACATTCCTATATATGCAAAAACTATTAAAGAATTGTGCATAAAGAAACCAAGGAGGAATATAACAACTAATCCAAGAGTCCAAGTAGTCGGCACTTTATCTGATCTCTTATCCGGGAAAGAAACACCCATCAAATATGAAGACCCAGGAAATCCAATTGTAACTGTTCAAATTTACGGTCAGACCTTGTCTAATGCCTTAGTTGATCTAGGAGTTGCAATCAATATTTTAACAACCACCACTTGTCAAAAACTCGGCATTACATCTGTAGAACCTACCTCTACTTTGTTAGAATTAGCTGACCGATCTGTGATTAGACCGGAAGGTACTCTACACGATGTCATGGTCTCTGTAGACTCCTGGGAATATCCGACCGATTTCCTGATAATTAATCCAAAAACCCGACTTGATGGACACCCGCTAATCCTAGGAAGGCCTTGGCTTGCCACCGCCGATGCTTACATTGGTTGCCGGCAAGGAAATATGACCATAACTAAAGGACCCGATATTAAGAATTTGGTTCTATACCCTCCAGCGCAGCCAAGTCTCACAATAATTAAAACTAACAAGTATCCTGTATCATACCTTACTGACAACATTAGATCTCCATTGACGTTGCAAGAGGCACTTGATTTTAAAGATCAAATAGAAGATGATGCCATTAATAATATCATCAGTCAAACTGAAGCTGAATCCTGCACACAATGTCACATGATAGAACCAGCATTTGATAATGAATTAGAGGAAGATCCTCTCAAAGACACACATGATCAAACAATACCTGTTACTTCTGTTGCAAATAGTAAAATTGTGGAAATTGAATCGGGAAAAACTTTAAATATCAATGCCAACCTCACATATGAACAAGAAACTAAGCTCATCCATGTATTAAGAAAATATCAATAGGCATTTGCATGGGATTACCCTGATATGAAAGGAATCGACCCACATTTGTGTACACACCACATTTATATAGAAAAAGATGCTAGACCTGTCCGTCAACTGCAGAGAAGACTCAATCCTCATTTAAAAGATGTGGTTAAAGCAGAGCTTTAGAAACTGTTAGATGTTAATTTTATTTATCCTATTTTTGACAGTAAATGGGTCTCTCCACTTGTGGTCGTACCAAAAAATAATGGGAAATGGAGAATTTGTGTGGATTACAGGGAACTCAATAAAGCAACACAAAAAGACCACTTTCCACTCCCATTCATAGACCAAGTGCTAGATACTTTGGTGGGGAAAAAATTCTTTTCCTTCTTGGATGGATTCAGTGGATACAATCAGATTCAGATTTCCCCTGAAGACCAGGACAAAACAACTTTCACTTGTCCTTGGGGGACATTTGCCTACCGAGTCGTACCATTTGGCCTATGTAATGCTCCCGCCACATTCCAAAGGGCTATCTTTAGCATTTTTGCAGATTTAATAAATGATGGACTTGAAGTGTATATGGATGACTTTACACCCTATGGAGATGATTTTGATCCAGCACTAAATACCCTAGAAAAAGTCCTACAACGTTGTATAGCTACCAGGCTCTGCTTAAGTCACGAAAAATGTTACATGATGATGACTGAAGAACTTATTCTAGGACACTATATTTCAGCAGTCGGCATTCAGGTAGACCCGGCCAAAATCCAAATACTTTTGCTTATTCCCACTCCTACTACTCAAACAGAGGTACGCAGCTTTCTTGGATTTTCTAGATATTATAGACGATTTATAGAACATTATTCACATATTGTTGCACCTTTATATGCACTAACTGGTAACGTTGATTTTCTTTGGACAAACAAATGTGAACGTGATTTCAAGGATTTAAAGAAGCTTGTATCTACAGCCCTAGTCCTGCGAGGACCAAACTGGGACCTACCATTTCAAATATCAGCTGATGCCTCAGATACAGCCATTGGCGCAGTCCTTGGGCAGGAAGAAGATAAAAAACCATATGCTATCTATTATATCAGCAAAAATTTATCCCCTGCTGAATTAAATTACACTGTTACTGAAAAGGAATTCATAGCTGTAATACATGCTGTCAATAAATTTAGACATTATATTACAGGCTATCCTGTTATTTTGTATACGGATCATTCCGCCATAAAATACTTAGCAAATAAGCTTGTCACAAATGCCAGAATAACTAGATGGTTGATTTTATTGCAGGAATTCGATATCACAATTAAGGACCGGCCTGGCAAAGAGAACCCTGTAGCTGATTTTCTCTCAAGAATGCCAAATCCAGTTGATGCAGCAGCAGTTGAAGATCAATTTCCGGACGAACATCTGTTTGTTGTTTCCGTTCGAACACCCTGGTATGCCGACGTTGCCAATTACCTTGCAGTAGGTAAACTACCAAAACACTTAACCCCTAATGATCGAAAACAGATTGTTCAGAAGAGTCCTCGATTTTCCTGGATTGGGGGCTATTTGTTTCATACAGGGGTAGAAATGCATATTAGGAGATGTGTTCGAGAAGATGAAATCTTTGACATCCTAAAAGCCTGTCACGACGGACCATCTGGGGGACACTTCACTGAGCGTAGAACGGGACACAAAGTATTACAGACAGGATATTACTGGCCCACGATTTTCAGAGATGCAAAGAAATTTGTCCAAGCCTGTGACAGCTGCCAGCGAGCAAGACGTCCTGGTCAAGCTGATGAGATTCCCCTTAAACTTCAGTTAGTCATCGAACAATTTGAGCGATGGGCTCTTGATTTCGTTGGACCCATCAACCCGTCATCAAATCATAGAACATATATCTTGGTGGCAACAGAATATTTCACCAAGTGGGTTGAAGCAGAAGTATTGCCAAGGGCCACAGAGGACTCCGTTATAAAGTTCCTCTTCCATCTATTTGTACATTATGGCCTTCCAAGGGAAATAATAACAGACGGAGGACCACAATTTTCTGGCCATAGATTAGCAGCAACACTTAATAATTATCATGTCCAGCACAAAATTACTACTCCATATCACCCACAGGCGAACGGACAAGTAGAAAGCAACAATAAGATAATAGAATCGATCCTAACAAAAAACATTGCCTCACATAGGCGTGATTGGGCTGCCCGACTACCTTAAGCACTTTGGGCCTATAGAACAACATGGAGAAGCACCACTGGTTACTCATCTTATCAATTAGTGTTTGGAAAACAACCCATTTTCCCTATAGAATTTGAAATCCAAACATTACGAATAACACAGGAAGTCGGCTTAGATTTAACTAAGGCACAGATTAATCGACTACAACAGATCAATGAATTGGACAAAATCAAGCTCTCCACACTACAAAATACAACATTGATTCAACAGCAGCGAGCTAAATGGCATGATGCCCTTATAAAAAACAAAGTCTTTCATGAAGGAGATTGGGCCCTATTATATGACTCTCGGTTTCAGGATTTCCCTGGGAAACTCCAGACTCGTTGGTTAGGACCATACGAAATCCAGAAGGTACATGACAATGGGACCATCACTTTAACTACCATTGACGGTTCTGGATATACCTTCAAAGTGAATGGCCACCGGGTTCGTCTCTATCGTAAACCACTCACTCGGGAATCCTTCTGCCAACAGCTACGCAGAGACGCTGATATGGAGATCTTAGGAGAGGAAGAGAAATCTTCCTCACCCGTAATTCATTAAGCAATTCATTTCTTTTCACAATTTGTACATAATCTCTTTTTTTTCAAACTTGTTGTGCATACATAGATTTCAATTTTTCTGTCGTTCCTGAAACGAATGGCATTTGCATCAGCACTTTTTGAATTTTTGTTGTTCCTTTTCAAAAGGAACAGCACTTGTTGATTTTCTGTTGTTCCTTTTCAAAAGGAACAACACTTTTTGATTTTCTGAGCACTTGTTGATTTTCTGCTGTTCCTTTTCAAAAGGAACAACACTTTTTGATTTTATGTTGTTCCTTTTCAAAAGGAACAACACTTGTTGATTTTATGTTGTTCCTTTTCAAAAGGAACAACACGTTTTGATTTTCTGCTGTTCCTTTTCAAAAGGAACAACACATTTTGATTTTCTGTTGTTCCTTTTCAAAAGGAACAACACATTTTGATTTTCTGTTGTTCCTTTTTCAAAAGGAACAACACGTTTTGATTTTCTGCTATTCCTTTTCAAAAGGAACAACACGTTTTGATTTTCTGCTGTTCCTTTTCAAAAGGAACAACACATTTTTTATTTTTGCTGTTCCTTTTTCAAAAGGAATGGCATTGCTGTGTTTTGTTGTTTCTTTTCCAAAAGGAATGACATTTGCACTTTTTGAACTCATGCTCCTTTATTCATCTAGTATACTTCTTCTCTCTTTGTGACACAGCTAACCTCTTGTTGGTCCAAGTAAGGATGCTTCTTGCCCCTATTCTTTCAAAGTCTTTTAGAGACAAGCAATGCACTTATGCAATGAATCCAAATCACAACACACTGAAATCAGGCAATTATAAATCGCTATCTTTATAAGGCTATGTATTGGTAAGAGGACAGAAGGAAGGATGTACTTATCTTTTGCTATCATTGTCTTACTAATCTTGCCCTGATTGGTTATCTTTTATCATGCCATTCTTTTCTTTGATTTTGTTTAAGAATAAGAGCAAAGGGTTTATATCCTCCTATTGAGATGATAAGACTTCTTCCACCATTCCTACTCTTAAGGAGTGTTGAACCACCCTTTGTGGATATATAAGGAATAGTGCTTTATCAAAAAAAAAAGAGAAAGAAAAAGCAAATGAATTATAAATTGTCAAATGCAGGATAGGGGGTCTCATCAAGAGCCAGCCTACCATGATCATGAGGATGGAAGCGAAGTGGCATTCCCACTATGGCCACCACACCAGGGATATGGTCCAAACGGTATAGTAAAAGAAAAAAACCTTGGAACAGGAGTTCTCATCACGAGCTGACCTGCCCACTTTTCGCCCCCTCCTCGTGAATGGCATTATGGCTACCTGGTTACCAAGCCAGCATAGTGACCTACACTTTGACATCGCATTCCTTAATATGCACATAAAGGATCATGGTTCCGCAGGTGAAATAAACAACTCTGCCAAGGTTATGGACACTTGTCGGCAGCAGAGCACTGTTAATGGTATCGAGGTCACATTAACTACACCAATAGGTAGGATACTAATACTCTTTTGTTTCTTATATCCTAGGCACTAATCATACATTATCTCCCGACCTATATACCGCATGGACATTTATTACACCAATCATGGCAAAGGAGGTGAAAATGACCACTTGAGATTTGGCAAGTACGACAGACGTCCTATCCCTGGCCTCGCATCATATCACAGCAGCCTCTTACGTAATATGTGATCTAACTTTACGCCTCGATTTCGGCAAACCGTTGTTTTTCTAAACATGGCATATTTTCATATGCTATTCCTTTATGACTTGGTTATAGATCGGGGTGCCGCTCCTTTCTTTGACGGCTGGGGCAACCTATCACATTGCGGGGGGGAGGTTCACCTCATGATTCCCCGGGTTATGTGTCAGCTCACTATTCGGGAAAGATAGCATACCAGGAAATGGCACGGTTTAACGGCATGACATTTCTATTTTTTCTATACAAGTTGTTGTTCATAACTCATTTCTGTTGCATACTCTGTGTTTTTTTCCAAATCCGACGATCACTACTCTCTCTGTGTTTCAAACAGCACAAGCAACTGCTGTTCCATTGTGAATCCACAGTGAAACCATGGGAGGCAGGGCAGTTCGAAGTGAACCACAAAAGTTGACAGTCTCCACTGCTGCTCGGGAGATCCTGGAAAGAGCAGGGTGGCTGACTTATCTCAGTCGCCTGAAGGAGTCCAATGAAACAGTAGCAATGGAATTTCTGCAGAATCTGCAGGAGGATCACTCCACGGTGTGGGGGAAGCAAATAGCAGTCACCGACAATATAATTTCCGAAGTCTCGGGACTACCAGCCACCGGACCTGTATGGACATTGAAGAAGGAAAGACTCCAGAAGATCATGGAAATTTTCTAGGACAAAGGCCAGAGCTTAACAGTTAAAGGGAAGGGAGTCCTGCCAGCAACGCTAGGAGAACCCTGGGCAGAACTAGCGAGAACAGTGCAAAGCTACATCACCTGCGAGGGGAGAAAAGACGTGGTAAGGCCACGACACCTTAAACTCTTAGCTGTTTTAAAACAAAAATGCTCTGTAAACCTTCATGCACTTTTGAATTCTTTACTCCATGACGCTGTAGGAAGCCTGAAAAAAGCACAGCATGTAGAATCAGTTGTCAGCCACCATGGATTAATCCGATTAATAGTTAGTCATAGTCTCTCCCAGCAGCAAAGCAGCTAGAAAGAATTAATTGCAATAATTGAGGGGAGAGCGACAGCACCTTCCCCAAAACATAAACATACTCTAAGCACACCAGAATGTCCAGAAAAACGTAGAGAATTAAGAAAACAAAAACCTGTTGCAAGCACATCCGAATGACCAGAAACCCGCCAGGAGCCAGCAAAACGGAAGCATGACGCTGACACACCGGAATAGCCAGAGAAACGCAGAAAATCATTCCGTTTAGCTCGGATAAGAGGAAGGCTGGAAAAACTCCAGGAAGTCACTAGCCAGCCAGTGGTAATTGAGGATGAACAACCCACACAACAAGAGATAGAAGAAGAACAAGTTGAAGGAGAAAAGGAAGGGGAGGCCGAGAAGGCTAAGCGATCCGAAGAAGAAAACGATGAAGTAGCCGAGCCCTATGAGGCAGAAGTTGAACATCCTGAGACAGAAGCCAAGCCCCCTGAGACAGAAGTTGAACATCCTAAGATAGAAGCCGAGAACCCTGAAATGGAAATTGAGCATCCTGAGGCAGAAGATGGACAATCCAGGCAGGAGGAGGAAATGGGACAGCAGGTAGGTAGCCCACCACAGGACCCAGTGGGAGAAGAGGAATTGGCCGCAATCTTGGCCAATATGGGTGAGTATGGCCAACCTTCCACTCCACCATACCTCTGCGACAAACCCCAGGAAGAAGATGCACCTGAAAAACCACATGCAGAAGAGGCAGAGGAAGGAAATCTGCCCGTTCATGATGAAAAAGAGATAGGAGATACTGAGAGGGAACAATCTGTTCCCACGGCACCAGAAGAAATTCCAGAAGAAGTGAGAATAGAAAGCAAAGCCACGGAATCAGCTAGGGTTCTTACCCCGGAACAGCCAGCACAACATAGTGAAGAAGTACCCCAAGAGAAAGATCAAGGGACTAGTCACGGCCCAGAACGCAGCAAAAATCCTGCTATTCCTTCTAACAAAACATTGGAAATTAGAGAATTACGAAAGGAACAACGGAGGTTATTGAGCATAATAGCCCAGCTCCACCAGTAGATCAGGATTCTGAAAGCAAGGCAGAGGACAAGGAAGACCGCCAGTAAGAAAAAGATGACCACTGCAGTAAGAAACCGCAGGATAAAACGGCGGAGGACTAAAAATCGCTCTGTTGATCAAAACCCTGCCCAAAATCCAACTGCTGTTCCAATTGAAGATGAAGGCCCAGCTGCTGTTCCAAATGAAGCCGAAGGCCCAACTGACATTCCAAATCAAGCTGAAGGCCCAGCTGCTGTTCCAAATGAAGCTGAAAGTTCAGCTGCTGTTCCAAATGAAGCTGAGGGACAGACTGTTGTTCCATTTGAAAAGGAACAGCTGCCAGCCGGTATTCATGTTAAAAAAGAAAAAGACAACAAGGAGATTCAAACAGAGGCACCACCCTCAGGGGTGATAAGAGTTCTGAACTCAAAGAAACGAAATAAGAAAGTTCAGGTAAAACTCCTGGCCTCCACTGATGCATGGAAAAGAGATCCAAAGACAAGGACCCTGCACAGAGGATTGAAAGAGGCTCAGCAAGAGATGGATAGGCTTATAGAGCAGACAGTCCCTCGTGAGAAGTATGAAGAACTCCAACAGCAACTACGGAATGTCAATCAATCTGAAAGCCAGGCCTTTGAAGGGTGGCAAAAGGAACAGGAGAAAGTTGCAAAGGTAACCCGTAGGTTAGATACTGTTATCAAACAGATGGATACCTTGTGTTCTTTATACAATGACGTTTTAGCATGTAGGGCCCCTGCCAAAAACTATGCTTTGTTTTTATTGGAATGATACTTGCAATTAAAGATAAAGGCTGTTAAAGCAGGTGCCCTGATACAAATTAATACTGTCAATGACTTTATAGATTGTTGTAAAAATTATGGAGTGAAGGTCCAGAGATTGCTATGTGAATTCTATTTGCATAACCTTGTGCTAGATCAGAAAACTGAGTTGAACCCTGGCCCTTTTGTTGGGGACATTCAATTGCAGGCATTCATCTCATTCGGGGTCAATCAGATTAAATGGCTCAAAGCCTATAACACTTTTCAGAGACAGGAAAATGGCCTAGGCCTGTGGGTAAGGGCTGAGCCTAGGGACCCAACACATCTATGGAGAGCACATAGAAACCTTATGAGAACTCCGGGTGTCATTGAAACATTAGGACCCATGCACGAGGCACTCATTCGACAAAGTTTAGAATATTTTCTTTCTATCAAAGGCCTCGCCATTGATGCAGCCAAATTCCGGTACCGAACATCTAATCCAAACATCCAGCTCAGGGAGCCATTTAAGTATGAGAATTTTCAGTTAGCCGCCAATCGTTTGAACCTCTATGGCGAAAGCATCTTGAGGGCAGGACCATCCTGGTTAGGATATAGATTCCGCAGTCCAATTATCTGGCATCTTGCACCCGGATATCAAGCCCTATATGAGATGCCTGAGGGTCAAACAGGCAAGTTCTTTGACTACCTAGTCACTCACCATGGTTGTAGGCCTCCACATGAGATTCCTTCTCCAACCTACTCTCTCACTGCTTTGCATGTCAACTACAACATTTTCATGAGGGCATGAAACAAGGTAAGTAGGGGGGTGTGTGGAGTACTAAAAAGGTATGTTTTTAATGATCATTTTGGTGGCTTTTCAGTAGGACTTATGAATCTTTTACATCACGAATGAGGAAAACAATAGAGAATTGTGGTAGAATACATGGAATTAGTATGCAAAGACTTATCCGCTGATAATTTTCATTCTCCTGTGCAGGAAAGGGTAGAAACGAGGAACTGCTATTCCAAAGAAGAAGATAAGAACAGGGTAACTGTTGTCCCTTTGACGAAGGACCGAGTGCAGACGAGGCAAAGCAAGCTGAAGCAAACCGGTCGGGAAAAGGAGGAAAAGGCACCAACTTGGCGGAAGAGAAAGAAATGATTAGGGATTAATAGTTTTGCGAATCCCTCAGGATCTTCGATCCTGAGGGATCGCTGCTTTATTTATCTTATCACTTAGACATCTCTGTCGTTATCCTTATATAAAGGGACGGCACTGTTAGTCTGGGGAGATGCTCTTATGTAACTTTTTGTTAAAGACTTAACTTTGATCATCGAGTCTCGTTGAACTTGGCTCATTGTACTTTATGTTTTATGCATTAATATAAACTTGGTGATTATCTCATATTCGCGTCTGGATTAGCTTAAAGTGGTGTACCCTTGAGGCTAAGGGCCCGGCCTCGGAGGACACTTGCTTCTGTATCACTACGATTTGATTTCTGCGTGGTTTGCTTATCGTCACTAGTTGGTAATCTGATATGCTTTATAAGTTACATTACATGCTCTGCTAAGATTCGTTCATTAATGTTCTTTCCATTGACTCTGCATTATATTATCAATACTTTTAGAGTGGACGAAATCTTATTAGATTCAACTGAACAGTCTTATCCTTGTGTTATGAAGCTTCTATTCTGAGTATGTGTGTTAAGGTAATTATCTGAAAGGTGTATTCTTTATGATTCAGAATTCATGTTGTTCCATTTGGAAACACAGTTATAATTCCTGTTGATGATTGGGATTAAATTCAGATTACTTTCTTAGAATGTTATGTGTGTATGACTTTCACATGTTGTTCCATAATTGAGAGTTATTGTTGTTCCTTTAGTGGATTGCGTGATTTGCTTGGAGAATGAAAGATTGGAGTTTTGATTACGATAAGAGCTTTTGAGTTGATAGGATAAAGTTTGATTGTTACTCGCGAGGTTTAGTTATAGTGATTGATGTTCCATTTCAGTATTGTTGTTCCATTTTAAGCATTGCTATTCCTTTCTAGATTTACTGTTTAATTTCCTATCTACCGTTTCATTTAATCGCATTTGGTGTGAGAGACGATCTGTGGCTGTAGTGAGCCTCTGCATTTACTGCCTTGCTCCCAGACCCGTGATCCATGCTCTAGTTTCCTTTTCCATCAGTTTCCAAAGGGATGGACTACTACTGTCGGACCCTTGACTGATATTTTGAGAGTGTGTGCTTTAGTCACTTAGTTATAGACAAGCATCAGTTTACTCTTGTATTTTGTATGACGTTGTACTATTTGCATTACTCTGACAAATAGCCTCGGATTGAGTCACTCTTTGAAATAACCAAACGTTCCCGGATTGACATATTAATGTGAGGTAATTAGAGGTGAAAGAGACCCTTTTTATAGCTCTACACTTATCTTTCTTTATTTTTCTTTTCATGTCCCCAATGATGTCAAGGTATAAGGAGTTAGGGATCGAACTGGTTGAGCCTTTGCAAGACTAGCCTTGCAAATCCCGATGTCCTCCCATTGCGGAAGAAAAGAAATACGAGGGAGTCAGAGATCCCTTCAAAATATTGCTCGAAGAATCTCTTGAGTGACAGAGGAATGCGATGATGGACAACTTTTCCCAGATCCTTCAACAAATGCCCGATTGTGACACATCTTCATCTGACAGCCACTCTGGAGGCACCACTCCCTTCAAGGTACAAGTCAACTTTGAAATTCCCATATTTTAAGGTAAGATAGATGCAGACGTCGTAGATAGATGGTTAAATCTATTGGAAGGATATTTTCAGTTCATGATTTTTTGGATAGGGAAAATATTACTTTTGCACTCCTCAAAGTTGCACCCCATGTCAAGGACTAGTGGGAAACCTACTGTGAGTGGAATGATGAGAGGCAACCCTCACTTTTTTCAGCCACACCCACTTGGAACTTTTTTTGAGACGCCATCAAGGAGCAGTATTACCCTGTCGAGAGCTATGAAGATAAGTACATAAAGTGGACCACACTGTGATAGGGAAGGAAACAAGATGTGCTGGAGTTCATAAATAATTTTCATACCCTTCACACAAATTTGGGTATCAAGGATTTTGAGCGGCATCTGGTACTCAAGTATTGCAGTTGTCTCCACAAATACATCCAAGATGAGATGGAGTTCTTAGACATATCCTCACTTTGCACCGCCTAGCAATACACTGTCAACATCGAGCATAAGTTTAAATAGAAAAAGTGAGACTTTGGATCTGTTAATCCAAAGCAAGGGAAAGGTGCCTTCAAACTAAAGGAAAAATGACAAAGCCAAGGCAGGGTGACCCAAGACAAGCCATCGAAGTCACAATTAAAGAACAACACCATGAAGACAAAGAAGGACATAGGAAAGTGGTGTAAGTTCCATAAGAGCCCCACTCACAAAACAAGTGAGTTTTGAGCCAAGTAGTCACTAGTGGCCGAGTTGAACGCTTCAAAGTCAAATGCATGTTCTGACTCTGAGTCAGAACCTAACAAGGGGAAACACAAAGGGAATCAGATTATTGATGTGAAGCCCAACGCCACTATTGCCACCACCAAGATACAGAATATTGAGCCTGAAGATTCAAAGGAGGGGGAGCGTCTCTTCCACTCACAGATGTGGGTGAAGGGTTCACCACTGCAATTCATTGTCAACAGTGGGAGCCCAAAGACCCTCATTTCAGCAAGGGTCGTGAAGCGGTTAGACCTACCGACCACACCACACCCACAGTCGTACACCATTGGGTGGCTTCACGAAGGATTATATCTCTGCGTCAGCCATTAGTGTCACCTTCCCTACACCATCAGGCCCTTCACGGATGAGGTATTATGTGATGTTTCTCCTCTTGAAGTTTGTGATGTATTATTAGGCCAACCATACTTGTGGAAGCATCATGTTTTGTATGACTCGAGGCCTCGCACTATTATTATTTCTTTGTAAAATCAGTTATACAGGATACCATAGGTAGCCCCACCTACCACCATCTCTTTGATCTCTGCTAAGAAATGCAATAATATCATCTCCCATACCATGAAATTTGTTTTCTTTCTTATTCGCTGTCAAAGTAAGGGGAAGTTCGTGGCCATATCCATGCACTCGAGAAGGGTTCCTCCACACAGTAGAAGCAGGTGGAAAAGGTCATGGAAGAATACAAGGACATCTTCTCCTCACCCACATGGGTACCCTTGCACTGTTAGGTCAAGCATTCGATCGATTCGACTCCCGGAACACCTCTACCCAATAGGATGATATATTGTTGATCCATTTTGGAGAATGAAGAGAAAAAGCATAAAATCTAGGAGTTTCTCAAAAAAAGGCACATCTAACAAAGTTCCTCGCCTTGTGGGAGACTTATTGTACTTGTACAAAATAAGTATTGGACCTTGAGGCTCTGCATTGATTATCGGGCACTGTCAAAATCATTGTCAAGAACAAGTATCTAATCCCATGGATTGATGACCTTTTGGACCAACTCAAGGGGGACAAGTATTTCATCAAGAACGATCTGAATTCTGGCCATCAACAGGTTCCAATAGAGCCCACATATTTATGGAAGACCACCTTCAAATCCAAGGAAGTCCTTTTTGAATGGTTCGTTATGCCCTTTGGGTTGACAAATGCCCCTGCTACTTTTATGAAGCTAATGGATGACATCTTGCGTCCCTTCAGCAACTCATTTGTGGTTGTTTATCTAGACGACATCCTCATCTTCAATAAGAGTTAGGAAGAACACTTGCAACATATTAGGTAGGTCCTTCAAACCTTGGGGCAGCAAAAATTGTGTGCCAAGTTGGAGAAATGCACCTTTGGCATGATCCAGCTCCAATATCTAGGTTATATCATAGATGAGCGTGATGTGCATGTGGATCTAACTAAGATCCAAGTCATTCGAGATTGGCCAGCCCCGACCACTCTAACAGAGCTTCACAGCTTTTTGGGCCATGCAAATTTTTATTGGATGTTCGTGTTAGGATTCTACCATATTACTTGGCCTTTGAGTTAAATTACCGAGGGTGGAGTGAAAGAAAATTTTTCCTAGTCTGAGTCCCAACAAAATTTGTTCATTGAGTTGAAGTGACACCTCTGCTCTACATTGGTACTCACATTTCCATACCTATAGCAGCCATTTAAAATTGAGACAGACACCTCTGACTATATTATTGGTGCAATCCTCACCCAACACAAGCATCCAGTGGCCTATCATAATGAGACACTTTCTGATACAATTCAGAAGTACCTCACCTATGATAAATAGATGTATTTTATCATGCAGACTTGTCGGCAATGGAATCATTACATTCTGGGGAAGGAGACATCATCCACATTAATCACCAACCTCTTCAGTTTATACGAACATAAGGGAAGTTACAGAACGATCACCATCAAAAGTGGTCTACATATCTGCAACAACTCCGCTTGAACATTAAATACAAAAAGGGTATCACCAATCATGTTGCATATTGACTAAGTCAACCCCCAATTGCATCACTGACTATTTTTCTCAACTCTTGTGGCCACGAGACCTCGGGATGGCTGCAATTGTACAAAAATGATCCAGAGTTCGCCTCCACATGCCATATGCTAGTGGATGGAAAGCAAGTTCCTTATTTCCACTTCTAATACGCATTAGTATGCTACTTGGGTCACCTTTGTGTTCCTTCAAGTGAGCTTGCCAAGCTAATTTGGGAGGCGCACTACAATCGGGTCGCATGAAACTTTGGTGTGGAGAAAATTTTGGTCGTACTACAAAAGTACTTTTATTGGCCAAAACTCAGATAGGATGTTGGGAAATATATCATAACTTGCGTTGTCTATGCCATCACCAATCCAACCATCAAGAAGTAAGGCATGTGCACTCCTATGCCTACTCCCAACCAGCCTCGGAAATCCAACTCCATGGATTATCTGTTTGGCCTCCCTTCTACCAAGCATGGTAATGACTATGTATTTTTCTCGTGGATAGATTTTCTAAGATGGCTATATTGGTAGCCTGCAAGAAGAGTATCAGTACATTTCCAAACCCTTCTTTGAATGATTGTGGGTACATTTTTGGATCCCGCGGACCATTATATCAAATCAGGATAGTAGGTACCTAAGCACATTTTTATTAATCCTCTAGACACTATTAGACACCCAGGTCACCAAGTTGGCTGCATTCCATCCCCAGACTGATGGCCATATAGAGGTTGTCAACAAGATGATAGTGCACATACTCTGCATGTACAACTCCAAGCATCCATGAACTTGGGATGAGAGCCTTCCTTATGTGTAGCACAGTTATAACAAAGATCTCCATAGCTCGACTGCTCGCAACCCCTTTCAATTAGGTCTAGGATTTCAACCATTGTGTCTGATTGATGTTTCCATGCCTCATGCGACTACACATACAGAATCCACACATGCATTGTTTGAGGTTGATAAAGAAACCATATTTATTGAACGCATCCAGCACATCCACCAGCAGGTTCATGACATCTTGGAGAAGTCCAATTCCAAGTACAACCAGCGACATGATCAACATCAGGTGCCACACAAGTTTCAGGTGGGTGACAAAGTTTGGTTGAATTTGTAGAACGAATGCCTTACTGGAGCCCATGAAAAGCTTATACCACTCTGATATGGGCCTTACACCATTACCAAAGTTGTGGGAGACAATGCTTGTGAGCTCAGAATTCGCCCATTCCTTGGCCTACACCCAATGTTCAATGTGGACCGCCTTTGGCCATACTTTTCAACACCATTGGATACATCAAAAATTGCAGAACGACTCACACCAATAGAGCTAAACCCAGACTGCATGGAATAGGCCACAAATGATCGGATCATGGACACCCAAATCAAGAACACTTTCCAGCAGAAGATCCAATTGTATCAGTTTGTCAAAGATGGCCAACTCTTGCACATAGGAAAGTGGCTAACTAGGGACCAAGTTCAGTAGAATTTTCCCCATCTCATGGAGGTACTCAACGCAATGGGGTCCATTGCTTCCTAAGGGGGGAGGACTGATCCAGGTGGATATTGGTGGCCACGTGCTTATTCCACTTGGACCCCCACCATTGTACCATGTTTTTTTTCAGTTTCCATAATTGTAGAACAGTTTACTATTTTTAGTAGTTTTTTAGGTCCTGAACTTTCAGAGCTATTTTGAGGCCCTAAACAACATTTTTTTGGAAAATGGGAAAACATCAATCCTTAACTACAATTTACATTTGAAATTTATATTCCTCAAATAGATTTTTCTAATGAGGTATTATGCGCAACAAACAGAGATTGTATGCCAAAGTTATGACCCTGGGAAGTTTATGTACCAATTTACCCCAATGGGGCCCATAGTTTTCGCACTTCATCTCCTAAGGTTAGGTTTTGGGATGTTTACATTTTTCCATTGTTTCTCGAAAATAAATATGCCTTCAATACTCATTGTAACATAGTTCAGAGGCATGTAACTGCCACATCTCTTCTTGGAGATAAGCTACCATCGCTCGAGCTAGTTTATTTACATTCTATATGTAAGCATATTTTAGTTCTTTGATATTAATGAAATGAAGTTTTATTTCTATTGTATCTCTGTGTTTATGTTTATATTTGTATCCTGTTGTGTTCCTACATAAGTCCAAATCATTGTAAGGGGAGGTGGAGGACCGAGGTTACTCCTACCTAGAAACTATACAAATTATATGGAAATATGCTAGGGAATTATTAACTATTAATAACTAATATTAATCATTTAATAAAATCATTTTTCACTATATTTTTAGGGAGACCAAAATCATATTCCAACGCTTACAGATAACCATTTAATTAACAAAAAAAATATGAAAGGGTATTCTAATTTAAAGATAACAATATATGTATAAGTTATCAATTTTGAGAATAATAATATTTTCAACTCCTTGAATTTTTATATTTATCAAGAGAGTTCCAATGATTCAAAGATCATCCCGATTATATTTTTTATGAATAAGTTATACTCTAACAAGTTGACATATGCTTTGTATAATACCATCCTCCCACATTTATCCAAGTAACTAGCCAACTGGGGTAAAAATGTGACAAGATGCTACTATGATTGGATTCGACCTCCTATGTGACCTTAAGGAACTAGAATTGATGAAAACATCACACACAGTCATCCAACATCAACTTCAGGACCCACATAAACCAATCCAACACTTTAGACAACTTGCCCTTGGGTCCTACTGAATTTTTGACCATCTTAGACCTTTGTCGCTCTCAAGTTATAGGCATGACAGCATCCACAAACCCAAATTCACTCTCACATGCTTACGTGCCAGCATCCAGGGACCCAATTTTCCATTTTTGCGCCAATGACCCTGAGATTTAAGCCACTTTCTCAGGCCTCGAGCCTAGGTCACTGCCCAGAATGGAGTGATAGCTTAAGATTAGTAAAAGAACAGGAAAAAAATGATGCCAAAGAAATAAGTTGAACAAGACCTTAACCAGACCCCTACTAGCCATGATAGGCATTTCATCAAATATGTCATCAACGTGTAACCTACAAGTGTAAACAAAAGAATTAAGTGTAGGGATCTCATACTTATCTGAGAATAACTAGAAACCATTTTTCCCTCATGTCATTTACTGGATTATCATCTATTAGGCCATAGATACATTATCCATTCATTTACAAGTAAAAACATGTTGAGAGCCATACATAGCAGTTGTCATAAAACATACATATAACCAGCATAATAGGGACAAAAATATCATAAACATTTCAGCCATAACATCCACATATACATCAGTACATTTACACATGAAAATCAAGGAAATGAATTTCTCGTTAATGAATGCAACAAACCAATCAGATATGGAACTACCACATTCCACCCGACCATTGATTAGCTAAGACAAGTCTCTCTTCATTCAATCACCCCCATGCCATATTCCAAGCATGAATTTTGGACTTATAGAACACACAAAAAAATACTAACAAGTATGGATGCCAACAGAGTTCTCAGCCTACATCGTGAGGAATTTGAGTGCCTCCTAGTCTCTCAGGATTTAACGTAATCCACAGTCTGATCCAGGGATCACTAGGACCTCCACAGAGACGCACTCTTGAGGCTTTACAGTACATCCCATCTTGGGACTACCAGGCCCAACGGAGAGAAATCCACCTCTTGGCTTTACCGTATATCCCACCATTCACCGGCAAGGATTCCTGGGCCCACCGAGGCATACAATATGGATTTACCGTAACCCACAGTCTAGTTCAGGGGTTACTAGGCCAGTGGCTTTACCGTGATCTACACTCTGATCTAGGGACCACTAGGCCATGTGTTTGTTAGTTCATATATCCACCCCACTCAGCTTCGAATCCATCTGGCCATCCCACATTCACTGAATATGAGAAACCCATCTCATCAAAGCTATCAGGAAATGGAAAGGCTAGGCTAAAGAACAATGTCACACCTAGAAAAACCCATGCCATGATAGAAAAGAACCACATGCAATACCATGCATACCAAAATCTAGCAAGGAAAATACACATCCGAGTCGATACCTACAATGAAGCATGTTGTAGTTGTTTGATCATGCCTTTCCATGCTTGACCTTTGCTTCCTCTTACCTTCTTTGCCTTTCTCTCTCTAATGCCAAAGTGCTCCAAGAAACTCTAAGTGTCCAAGAGTGAGAGAGAGAGAGAATAATGAGAGAGCTCCAAAGCTAAACTGACAAAGGTTACCAACTGATCCTCAGAAGCCTTTTTATGAACGAGGCCTCTAGTTTCTTCATTTTCCATTATTTTCCTTCATTTTCCTCCTCACATGAAACTTGTGACCTTTCACCTCCTTTTCTCTTAATGCCCATTATTTTCATAAATAATTGTGCCAAAAATTCCATTTTTCCTTTCCAAAGCCTTAGTCATTGCCTTTTCCAATTTTGTTAGCCATAAACATACAAATGAACACCGCCTAGGATGTCTTGCCCAACATTCAGCTTTGAATAAGTATCCCATAAACCATGGTTATTGTTTTTAACTGTTATTACATGGAATTTTCACCAGGGTTGTTACAAAACCGTCCCCTTGGGGGACATCGTCCTTGATGTTCAATCGCACATATACCTCAGCAACCGTTTAAAGAGTACATACTTCTCATGGAGATTTATAACATAGCTCGATGCAATATTTACAATGAAGGAAATGCTCAAAAGAAAAACATTATGAAAACATATCGCATACTAGAGCTTTATAACATAACTTATTATGGTATTTACAATGATCATCCTGCTAAGTGCCAACCCACCACAGGGGTTTCATGGGGGAGAAATACCATACCACATGCGTTCACAATGGGGGATATATATTGAGGAAAAAATGACACAATATATTGAGTATATAATAGGGGGTAAAGGGTTTTCATATGTTGTGTATAAAAAATGGAGCTCAAATTTAATGAAAAAAATATAAAAGGGGTATAAAAAAGAGTTAATGAAAAAATGGATACTTACAATATCTACTCAAAGTAGGGGATTTTTAAATTGGGAAGTTATATTGGGTTTATATTGATAGGGGGTTAAATAAGGTACTTTTTATAGGTATTTTCCAATATGTAGTCAAATTAAGGGTATTTTTTAGTATGCCACAAACACACATGCTATATGAAAGGTTCATTGAGTGAAGCCCCCATGCAACCCACATGACATCATAACATAATGATAACATAACCACATGATAGCATAGTAACATGGCGGCATAATCATAATGACATGACACACACACCACTTAGTGGAGCTTTATAACATAGCTCATGATGGTATTTACATCCATATACATATGTACAAATAGTGACATCACCAAAATATATACCAAAACATATACAAGAACATCGTATCAAAAAATATACCAAAACACCATATCAAAGCATATACCAAAACACCATATCAAAGCATATACCCAAAACATTGTATCAAAGCATATACCAAAACACCATATCAAAGTTGTCTTTCCTTAGCTGGCAAACAAGGAAGGATACACAACCTGCATCTAATCCGTCATCTCCCATGTAGCTTCATCAGGCTCAAAGTGCTTTCATTTCATTTTAACTTGCTCAATTTCTCGGTTCCGGAGCATGAGCACTTTTTTCTATAATATATACTGAGGCGCTGGCTTGAATTTTCCATCTGGTTCCACCTACAATACAGACTAGTCAATCACATGATCAACATCCTTAACATACTTCGTAAGAAAATATACATGGAAAACATCATGGAGTTTCACCATCAGAGGTAGTGCAAGTTGATAGGCTACTGGTTCAATCCTCTCAATGATACTAAAGGGTCCACAAAATCGTGGTTCTATCTTGGCACAAGATCCAATCCTAAAGGAGTTCTTCTTCGGTTTGATGTGCAAGTACGCATGTACACATATTCCCTGACTTGGAACTCCTTGAACAACCTATTCCTATCTGCATAACTCTTCTGCCTATCCCGTTCTTCCTTTAAATTCTTCTTGATCACCTGCATTTCCTATTCCATGTTTGCCAACATATCTGGTTCAATCAATACCCTGCTAACTGAATCACTCCAACTAATAGGAGTGTTACAACTCCACCCATACAATACCTCAAAAGGACTCATCCTCAATGACTCCTCGTAACCGTTGTTGTATGCAAACTCTACCAAAGGAAGATATTTTTCCCATTTCCATTGTTGATGCATCACATACATCCTCAACATGTCCTCCAATATCCTATTGACCCTCTTTTTTTGTCCATCTGTCTGCGGATGATAAGTTGTACTGAAGGACAACTCTCTGCCCAAACCTACAAATAAATCCTTCCAGAACTTGGAAGTGAACTTCACATCCCTGTCTGACACAATGTTCTTTGGAACACCATGCAACCTAACCACACCTCTATTGAATACTTGTGCTACATCCCTAGTTAAGAATATAGACTTCACTGGAATGAAATGTGAAACCTTTTTCAACCCGTCCATGATAACCATGATGGAATCATGCTGCCTTACTGTCTTCGACAACCTTGTGATGAATTACATGGAAATAACCTCCCATTTCCATTATAGAATCGCAATCTGCTGTAGTAGTCCACCTGGATGTTTACACTCTTCTTTCACTCGCTGACAGTCAAAACACCTCACCGCAAACTCTGTTACATCCCTCTTCAAATTCATCCAATGTTAAAATCTCTTCACTATTTTCAATGTATTTTGATAACCTAGGTGACCCGAATATAGTTTTGCATGAAACTCCTTCAAGATAACCTTCTTAAGCTTACTGTTATCTAGTACAAATATCCTGTCTCGAAACCTGAACAATCCATCTGTTGTAAGACAATAATCCACACCGTGTGCACCTGCACCTGTACTAACAGCCTACTGCACCTATGCACAATCTCCATATACCTGACATCTTGTTGACCTGCCTGCAAAATCCTATGTTGTAATTATGTCCCATAGGATCTCATGGCTGCCAAGTGATTTACATGTACCTATCTTCTTAGAGAATATGTCGCCCTGTTCTCTTTACCTTTGATTTACCTGATCTCGAAATCAAACTCGTTGATCTTGGCCAACCATCTAACCTACCTGGCATTCATATTCGGCTGGTCAAACAAATACCTCAACTCAATGTGATCACTCATAAGTACAAACCTCCTGCCAAGAAGATAGTGCCTCCACATATTCAATGCATGTATGATTGTTTCTAACTCAAGATCATGTGTCAAGTAGTCCTGCTCATGCTCATTTAATTTTTGTGACTCATAGATTACCACCTGACCATCCTACATAAGGACTCCACCAAGTCCCCTCTTGCAAGCATCTGTGCATACTACAAGCTCTTTTTCCAAATCTATAATCTAAAGCATTGCTGCATGTGTCAACAACTACTTAAGTTTCTCAAAGTTAGCCTCACACTCCTCTTTCCATTCCAACTTCTTACCTTTCCTTTGCAATGATGTGATAGGATAAGCAATCTATGAGAAGTTCCTGATGAACCTCCTGTAGTAGCCTACTAGACCCACGAAATATCTCACCTCATATACACTCTTAGGAACTATCCACTCCATGATGGCCCTTATCTTCTCTGGATCTACTGCAATGACCTCATTGGAGAAAACATGTCCCAAGTAGTGTACCTCACTCTGAAATAAACTACACTTTCTAAGATTAGCATACAACTGATGCTCCCTCAACAACCTTAAAACTATTGTTAAATTCTTGGCATTTTGTTCCTCATTTTTAAATTAGTATATCATCAATGAACACAATAAAAACTTATCCAAATATGGACGCAACGCACTATTCATCAAACACATAAATGCATATGGAGCATTAGTCAAGCCAAATGGAACAACAACAAACTCATAATGCCCATACCTGGTCCTGAACACATTCTTGTAAATGTCCTCCTCTTTGATCAGTACCTGATGGTATCCGGATCTTAGATCAATCTTCGAGAACATTGTTTCTCCCTTCAGCTAATCAAACAAGTCATCAATCCTTGGAAAAGGGTACCTGGTCTTGATTATCACTTTGTTCAACTGCCTGTAATTGATGCATAGTCTGAGAGTACCATCTTTCTTCTTTATGAACAATACCAATGTGCCTAATGTATCCCTTGTCCAACATTTCCTTCAAATGAAACTTTAACTCAACCAACTTAGGTGTGCTCATCTTGTAAGGTGATTTTTATGCTGGAGCTTCCCCTGGCACTAACTTAATAGAAACATCTACCTCCTTGTGAGGTGGAAAATTTGTAATGTCCTTAGGAAATACATCCCAAAACCGTTGCAAAACTGAGTACCTACTCAATACATCTACATCATCAACCTCCTTACCCTTATCACTAGAGATGTGTACTACAAACAACATACACCCTTTCATGTGGCTACGCTTTGCTTGCATAGCTATCACCATCCTAACTGATATGGCTTTCTTCTTACCCTGCAAGACTCTTGGTTCCCCATTGTCATCAACACACTCAATGGATTTATCATAGTAGTCTACCTTGGTTCTATGAAGATACAACCAATACATGCCCAACAACATATTGTATGATCCCAATAGTAATACATTTAGATGTGTTGCGGTAGACATACCATTCAAGTAAAATGTGCGTGCAAGCTCTCACCCAATGATGAACTCGCTTCTTTGTACCTATATCCAACTGCACTAACCAAGACTCTGCATGCAATTCCTTACTCAAACCACACTTCTCCACCAAGTCAGGACTTTAGATCCAGGGTCAATCAAAATAGAAATAACTTGATCACAAAGCTTACTGTCCATCTCAATGATAGATGTCTATCGTTCTGCCTGTTTGTTGTCCATTTCTACATAACTACAAGGAATACGCTGGCCAATATCCCCAATATTTTGTGCCTCCTATTCACTATATATCTTAGGCCTACCACCCTAATGCTGCAGACAATCTCTCCGAAGGTGTTCCTGACCACATGTCCAAAACTCCAACCGACTAGTTCCCTCACCTCTATGTTGTTGCTATTATGACCCATGTCCCTGTCTAACTGCATTAAACTTCTTTTGCAACGCCATATTTTCTTTCCCATTTTCATTCAGAGACCTTGTTCTCTTAGGCTTCCATTTACCTCTACCTTTGTCTTTTCCCTTCCATCTTTGTTGAAATTCATTCTTACGCTTTGACTGTTCATAGCTATGCTTCAATTTCCCAATGACTTCCTCAAGTGACCGAGGTTCATCATACTTAATCCTATCTCTAAATGATAATGGAAAACCACTAACAAATCTCTGAACTTTAGCCTTCTCATTAATAAGATACGATACATACCTCAATAGCTCCAAAAACTTGGTCATGTACTCTTCATCTGTCATTGATCCCATCTTTAGCTCATAGAATTGTTTGTCCTTACTGTCGTAGTACCTCTTTGACAAGTACCTTTTCCTAAAAATCCTCTTAAACTCCCGCCAACTCAAGTCATCTGTCATGATGTCTCTAACCGACTTAACATCTTCCCACTAGATGTATTCTTTACCTTTCAAGCTGAAGATAACTATTCTGGCCTTAATGTTATCTGTGTACTCATGCAACTCAAAGAATTTTTTCATCCCAAGTATCCAAGCCTCTGCATCTTCTAGCTTCTTCACATCTCCATAAAAAGTAGGTGGTTTTTCTTTCTTGAATTCAACCGATAAGTATCCCCTATCACTCCTCCTGTAAGGATGGTAACAATGACGATCATGATGAATATCAAAACCAGAACTAGAATAGTACATGTACTTATCGCCCCTTCTATCCGAAGTGTCCAACAACCTACCATCTCTCACTGTATCAGATCTATCCAACCTATGTCTACCAGGAGACCTAATGCCATATTCCCAACTAGTTCTATCCTCTTGTCCATGGTTGATCTGAAGCGGCCTTTTTCACTGCAAGTTTGACAAACTCTGAAGAAGTATTGCATTAACCTCTGCTTACTTCTCTTGTGCCTGTATGATCTGGTCATTATCTTCCTTACAACTCCTTATCTCTTCCTTCAAGCTCCTCAATGTATTTGTCAAATCAGAAGTGTGCCCCGCACCACGTTTCTCATCTAATGCATAGGGAGATTCTTTGTAGTCTACCACCTTGCTAGCCATTTGATATTTTTCCTGCAATGCATAATATGTTAGATAAACCAAACCACAATAAATCAACGTACCTTAGTATAGTTTGGTAGGATACCTTGTCTGGAAGATCATTAAATCAGTTTGATACATGTATAACGTAATCATAATAACATGTAGACATATAACAAGTAAGTGCATCAATGCATAAACATCATTCTAGCTAGGGTCCAGTTATAAATGCAAGGCCATATCAGCAATGCATGCTATGACCTCATGGATGACAACAACCATTACTCCATTGTACACATTGACACATGCAACCAAAAACATGCATAAGCAATGCCTAATCAACTGCACCTATGCATAAATGCATGTAGTCGAACATAAGCGATCAATTCTTGTAATCAACCTACAAGACTGATACATGTAATCAAATCTACAAGAATGTAGCCTAACATACAAGGATGTAAGTAGGTAACATAAAATAAACATGTAAGAGACATATAAAAATATTTAACCAGCCATATACTCCGGACAAATGCATTCCACAAAATCAACAAAAAATTCAACATGGAAACCTTACTACAACCATAATCAATCATCCAATAAATGCAACAATCAGATTGAATGAAAGTGTAAAAGACACACATGTAATTGAAATGCATGCATGAACAACACACATTTCCCATCCAATCTGAGGGGTGAACCATGCTCTGATACCACTCTATAACACCCTCCTCCCACATCTACCCAAGTAACTAGCCAACTGGGGTAAACATGCGATGAGAGGCTACTATGATTGGATTTGACCTCCTATGTGACCTTAAGGAAGTGGAATCGATGAAAACATCACACACAGTCATCCAACATCAACTTCAGGACCCACAGAAACCAATCCAACACTTTAGACAGCTTGCCCTTGGGTCCTAATGAATTTTTGACCATCTTAGGCCTCAAGACTCTCATGCTATAGGCATGACAGCGTCCACAAACCCAAAGTCTCTCTCATAGGCTTATGTGCCAACATCCAGGGACCCAATTTTCCATTTTTGTGCCAATGACCCTGAGATTTAAGCCACTTTTTCAGGCCTAGAGCCCAGGTCACTACCCAGAATGGAGTGATAGCTTAAGATCAGTAAAAGAACAAGAAAAAAATGATGCCAAAGCAATAAGTCAAACAAGACCTTAACTAGACCCCTACTAGCCATGATATACATTTCATAAAACATATCATCAACATGTAACCTACAGGTGTACACGACAGAATTAAGTGTAGGGATCTCATACTTATCTGAGAATCGATATGAACCATTTTTCCCTCATGTCTTTTGTTTCATTATCATCTATTAGGACATAGATACATTATCCATTCATTTACAATTACAAACATGTTCTAAGCCATACATAGATGTTGTCATAAAACATACATATAACTGGCATAATAGGGATAGAAATATCATAAACACGTCAGCCGTAAAATCCACATATACATCATTACATTTACACATGAAAATCAAGGAAATGGATTTCTCATTAATGAATGCAATAAACCAACCGGAGATGGGACTACCAAGTTCCACCCAACCATAGATTGGCTAAGCCAAGTCTCTCTTCAGCCAATCACCCCTATGCCATATTCCAAGCATGAATGTGGGACTCATAGAAAACACCAATAAACATGGATGCCACCATAATTCTTTGCCTACACCATGAGGAATTTGAGTGCCTCCTAGTCTCCCAAGATTTACCGTAATCCATAGTCTGATCCAGGGATCACTGGGCCCTACACTAAAACACACTCTCCAGGCTTTACTATACATCCCATCTTGGGACAACTAGGCCCAGCGAACATAAATCCACCTCTTGGCTTTACCCTATAACCCGTCATTCACCAGCAAGGATTCCTAGGCCCACTAAGGCATGCAATTTGGCTTTACCGCAACCCACAGTATGGTTCATGAGTTGTTAGGCCAGTGGCTTTACCATTATCCACAATCTGGTTCAGGTACCAGTAGGGCACGTGTTTGTCAATTCGGAGATCCACCACACTCATCTTCGAATCCATCTGGCCATCCTACATTAACCAAATATGAGAAACCCTTCTCATCAAAGCTATCAGGAAATGGTAAGGCTAGGTTGAAGAACATTGTCACACCTAGAAAAAACCATGCCACCAAATCTAGCAAGGAAAATACACATGCAAGTCGATACTTGCAATGAAGTCTGATGTAGATGTTTGATCCTGCCTTTCCCTGCTTGATCTTTGCCTCCTCTTTCCTTCTTTTCCTTTCTTTCTCCAATGCCAAAGTGCTCCAAGAAAATATAAGTGTCCAAGAGTGAGAGAGAGAGAGAGAGAGAATAATAAGAGAGATCCAAAGCTAAACTGAAAAAAGATTACCAACTGATCCTCAGAAGCCTTTTTATGAATGAGGCCTCTATTTTCTTCATTTTCCATTATTTTCCTTCATTTTCCTCCTCACATGCAACCTGTGACCTTTCACCTCCTTTTTCTCTAATTTCCATTATTTTCATAAATAATTGTGCCAAAAATTTCATTTTGCTTTTATAAAGCCTTAGCCATTTCCTTTTCCAATTTCCTTAGCCATAAACAACCAAATGAACACCCTTAGGATCTCTTGCCCAACATTTAGCTCAGAATAAGTGTCCCATCAAGCGTGGTTATTGTTTTTAACTTTTATTACATGGAATTTTCACGAGGGTTGTTACACTATGAACACCAAAATATCAAGTGAAATCCATGTCAATTCTTAGTACTTGAACATGTGGAGTTTGAAGAATACTAATATAATAATAATTTAATTTTTAAGATCATAGACAATCTAGACACCAAATTGGTGTATGAGACACCCTTGTATTTTTGGATAAGGGATATGCCTTTGTAAGTTAATTTGATTGCTAAATTCCACAGAGGTGTACATACTCTACTCCCATTTGGATTTTAACCTATGACCTCTTAGGAGGAAACACATGCTCTTAATCACTAGGCCCACTCAAGGTTTTGAAACCTTAACCCGAATCAAGAGTCACAACATGCAAAAACTTTAATTTTAATACTAAATTATTGTTAGAACATGTTAAAAATTTAGTCACAACAAAAGAAAGGGGTGTCATTCTCATTATAATTATTTATAATTCCATAGTTAAGTAGACAAATAAGTGGGATAACAAATTAGAATAGAGGAAGAAGAAGATCCTATAGTAGAAAATCATAGGCCATTGTGTTTATTGTGTTCATTATTGAGACAATTATTATCACCTAAATTTTTCTCATGGAAATATACTGGTGATCACCAAAAAGTGTAAAAAGTAAAGAAAATCAAAGGTTCCTAAAATATTCCTAGGTGGGGTGTTAGACATGAGAGAGGATGGGAGAAGGTTTTCATCATCCCACCAAAATACACACCTAGGGAACATGGTATCATGTCCCACTTGCAGCTTGTAAATCCCATGAAATAGACATGGGAGTTGTATCACATGTTGGGATCTTGTCCTTCATTTTTCCATTTGCTACTTGATGTGACCCTTAATCCTCCAACCCAATTTCATATTTTCCTTGACACTCAACTCACTCATGAGGCTTGACATGTCACTCAGCCCCATTAATTCAACATTCACTCCCAAGCAAGCTAAGGAATTTAACTTTAGCACTTCGCTCCAGGTCTTCATTACACATTTTTTGTTGGGAGGTATATAAATAATTATCAACACTTAGACTAAATATCAGGGAAAGGCTTCCCCTCATCTCTAATGTCTTTATACTAGCATAAGGATTCTAATATTATGGTGTTATAGCTCTATGTTTCATGACCATTCTGAAATTATGCAATCTCTGGTAGTGTATATGGATACACAGGATGGCAATGTTGGTCATCTTCTATGGTTTCCTAGGAACTTCCTTCATCATGGTTGGTACCTCCTACTTCAGAGCTTAATTATCAAAGTAAATAGGTGATCCTGAAGGCTTATTCCTTTCTCATTCCACTCATTGTGCCATTAAAAAGTAGAATTTTTACACTACTCTTCACAGGTTTATGGTCTACTCTTCTAGTCGTTTTATTTTAATTCTTATTGTTGGTAATTTTTGTGTGGTTTGTAGTTCTCTCTAATGATGAAAGCATCAATCTTACCTGTTTATGTGCATGAGACAGCTCCCATCATTCTCTGATAAAATTTTCAAGGGTGGGAGCCTCAACCCCTTGTCAAACAGGGGTTGATACGGTGGTATTTACAAACGGTGCAAACCCATCCAGTCAAATCAATTGAATTACATATGAGATTGGATCATGAAATGATGAGGGATGGACATGCAAGGGACTAACTGAATGGAAAAAGTGTTCTAAGGTCTGGGAACATCTCACACATGCCTTGTGAATGTTGGTGTAATATTTTGAAGCACTGGACCATCAAGTGTATGATTCTCAATCGCTCAAAAATGAGCTAGAGTCGATTGTGAAAGAAAGAACCAAGTCAAAGGGCAATGATGTCTCCATTTGCTTAATCCAAGGAACTTATCAATGAATAACTAAATCCAAGGTACATCAACCTCTAGGCCACTCTTCTGGAATATATGTGTTAAAGTCATGAGAGGAGGGCTTGCAAATGCTAAGGTAATGATGAGTCCTCAACAAAGGCACGAGGTGCACAAAATAATGTGACTTATAGATATTGACACCAAGGTGGGAGAGAATAGAGTGGGTTTATGGGCGGGCTTACAATCCCTTGTCAAAGCATGACGTGTACAATAGACATAGGGGTTGACATATTGTAACAGGACTCAATGTGGTTCTAAAAAAATCAAAGGGACATCATGGTGACTCATCTATGATGCTCTAAACAAGGGTGATTCAATGATGCTAACACTTACTGAACCAAGGAAAAGTGGTATAAATCCCTCATGTGGTAAACCAAAATATTATAAGAGGTGGGATTCCAGGGGGATATGTTCTTTCATCATGAAAGTGAGAAATGCAAAAGGTGTTGATTTTGGTATGAAGACAAATTGGAACTCCCAATCCGAAGAGGATTCAATGGCATGGGCAATGAAATGCAAAAGGGTAATGGTGTTGGAGTGCCCATGTGAGGAAGGTTCTAGCACTTGATAGATGGAAAATGGAATAGATGAAAGGGTTGATCCACCTATCAAAGCGTGGGGGTCCCTAAGGTGATATATGCTTAATGATAGGAAAATATAATGAAAGGAGTGACGTTGCTTATATGTGAAATTCCATAGGGTATGGGTCGAATGGATACCTTCTAAAGATAAGTAAATAGTAGTTACTCGTGATGAAATTTCCCTCATGACTCAATAAGTGAAAATACAAGGTGGAGTCAAAGTACAAGCGAAAAATATGAAGAAATTTGATTTAAACTAGCAGGGATTTCACACCTCATCAAAATAATGGCTTCCAAATTAAGTATAAAATCATCAAAAATGGAGAGACACCATTTTAGAGCTCAGAAATAGCTTTCCAATGGTGTCAATGGTTTGTCAAACAGAGGTAAGATGAGCTCATAGTCAACAAGTGAAAAATGGAGGATTTTTGTATATAAGGCCTTTTTCTCTCCAAGTCCAATTCATTTATGCATTATCTTGTGGAGAGCTTGGAGAGGAGGAGGCCACCCTAAATATTGGAGATCTCATTGCAAACAAACCGACTAGTATAATTTTGAGAAGCATTTTCATTTAGGTTCCCTATCCTTACTTTTCATATTCTATGCATTAGTTTTCTAGATTATAGATTTTTTGGTTCTTGGCAGACCCCTGCTCAAATTTTTAGGACCAATGCACCTTTTTGGGTTGTTCTTGAAATGGGACCACATTAAATGAGGCCCACAGTGCATTGGTCAACAAAATATTCAAGGGGAATCTTGTGTTGTTGACCTAAGATAGTGGATCCCAAATCTGAGTGGGGTTGTTTCCCTTTTGGAAAGCCTTCCAGTTAGATAAGTATTTGATGTTGAAAAATTCATGGTTTTGTGCAGGCATGGAAAAGTTCAATGTGTTGTGGCGAGAACGGGAGTTTGAGGAAATATATACTCAAGATTAGGGGAACCAAGTTATTAGAGGATCTCTTTGGAAATATGGGTTACTCACATTCTTATAGAACCCACTAATGAGGGTTGGTGAGCCACTTTCAACCAAGATATTAAGCTATTGGGATTCAGATACTGGGTCATTTGTGATTCAGAACTATTTTATTATGATTACCATCGAGGACACTTAATTTTTAATAGGTTTATAGTTCATGGGGGTGGTGGGAGATGTGCAACTAGTATTTCCTCATGGGAGGTGAGTGGATGAGTTGATTGATCAACATTGTGTACCTAGTTCTTGAGTGAGGGACTAGACCATCTAACTAGATGACATAGAGAGATTGGAGAAATGAGTTACAATGGAAATCATTGATCAGCGTTTTGGGTAGTCATGCTCTTCACAAGGTTTTTGGAGGGCAGATGGTATTGGTGGAGAGTGTGCTCGTGGACACCTACTATGGGTGGGACCAAATGTTGTTGATGGCACTCAAGCACCAACTAACTTACTTTCAAAGTGTGAGAATGGGGAATTGTGCATATGGTACAGTGTTATGTTAATTCTTGTTTGAGAAGATTCCTACACTTTTTCCACATATTTGTTTCCAAGATGGGGTCCATAGGTGCCCAGGATGCAATTTTAGGTGCAAATTTTACGATGAGGAGGAGGAGGGATTAGTAGAGAATTCCAACTAAATTTTTTGGCATACTCTGACCAATTCCCCTTACATATATAGGATTACCTTTACCCATGGATGAACTTTTAGGATGATCCAGAGTTATCAATTCCAACAAGATGAGCATGGGGTCCAGATGGTAAGTGATATGATGGTTATGTTATGATTATCATATGTTAGAATGATTTTGTATATGGTACTAGCATTCATACATGTGATATGCATATAATACACTGGGGAGGTTGGCGGGACATGGAGCATAGGTAGTGACACTTGTGGCACAAGACCACGAACCATATTCATCTCAAGGAAGATGGGAGAATGATGAATTTTTGGAGGATCTTTGGAGGAGGTTTGATATAGTACTAACCAATGTCATAGAACGTGGGAGGAACGAGTTGGAGGAATAGTACATGGATGCATGTGCAAGTCTACCCTCTGAGTGGTGGGATATTATGAGATGAGCATCCATGGCTAGTTATCCTATCAAGGACCTACATGTTAGCAATGTTGAGCCTTTGGCATGAGACCCTCCATTAGAGGATGATTAGGGATAGGGGGAAAGGGTGCCCCCCAATATTTGTATTTGTGATTGTAGCATGTCATGTACATGTCAGATGTATTTGAAATAGTGGACTCCAAAAAATTGTATGGATTATTATGATACATAATATGATTAAGCATGTTTGTTTTCGTTTCCATTTTTTATTGATTATTTATCTTCCTATGGATGCATTTTATAAATGCAAATCTAAAATGATATTAGTGATGGTATTTACATAGTTATTTTGTGCTCTACAAGTGTGATCAGATGAAATGGATTCAAATGACTGTGCCAAAATCTCAACTTGCAAATATTTTCTAAAAAGTCAAGGTTACAAAAATGAGAAACATCGTTGAATTTCATGATGAGAAGTTGGGATCGAGACAAACATGAACGTGAAGGATACGATAATAAAGAGAATTCACTAACAAACCTCTCATGGCACCAGATTGGACTTTATTATTAGTGGATAATCTAGCACAAACGCCATTAGAGTGGACTATGGAATGCAAAGGGTTAAATATGGCCCAGGCTATCGAAGCTAGATTTAGTGAGTAACGACTCAAACCATAAGAATAACTGATATTTTTTTTGGATGGGGGATCCATTTAAAAGGCATAGAAAGACATGTAATGAGATGAAAAAGAATGCAATTCTACCTACATGATGCAAAAAAAAATGATTCTAGGGAAATTCCTAAGCGTATAATTTCTTAAGGTAGAGGGCATTGTGAGGGTTGGGGAGAATCTCTCTTTCATGAGCCTTAAGGATGTATATCCCCTTACCTAAACATTTTTTAACATGTAAGGACCTCTCCATAAGGTTTCAAACTTTCCATGTCTCATTATATCATTATTTTGATCATAGATGGGAAATAAATCACCTTCATGGTATTCACAAGGGTGGACCTTGTGGGCATACCAGGATTTGGTGTGATTCTTGGCCGCCTCAATGTTTTGAAACACAACTCGATGGTATTCGTTGGTGTGCTCCAACATAATGAACCTTTGTTTGAAGGGTGAAGTGTTTGGGAGGAGTTCGATGGCAAGATGAAAGGAGGGAATTTGGTGTTTGATTGGTAATATTTCCTCATTTTGATGGAAAATATGGAAAGAATTAAACCTAATGGTGGTTTTAACAGAATTTCTATAGGTCCATAATGCAGGGAAGAACATTAAATGTCAATTTTCCTTGTGCTTATTCAATGTTAGCTAAATCATAGCCTTGAGGATCTTGTTGACAACTTCGACTTGTCTATTCCCTTATAGGTAATAAGATAATGAATATTGTCACTCAAAACCTAAAAGGGAAGCTATCTCCCACAAAAATTCATGTTCAAAGTGTCATCCATGGTTAGAGACTAGTTGTTTCGAAACCCCAAATCGAGCAATGACATGGTTAAAGAAGAAATGGGTCATGGTTGTCCCATTGTTATTGAAGTTGGGCATGGCCCTAGCCCATTCGGTGAAGTAATCAACAACCACAATAATGTACTTATGGATATTGGAAGAGGTAGTTTTACACTCCATAATTTCAATATTCCATTTACAGAATGGACCAGCTATAATCATGGCGTGCAACGGGGTAGGTGGAACCCTTTCCTTATGGGAAAATATTTGGAAGTTGGGGTAGTCTTCAACTGCCTCAATGTAGTCGCTAAAGAGAGAAGTCCAAAAATAGCCAACGTGCATGATTTTATAAGTTACAATGGCCATTCCTAAGAGGTGACCACCACAAACACCACTATGGAAAGAATTAAGAACTTTCTTAGCTTCAACATGAATAAAACATCACGTAGAATGGTATCAACACCACAACAACAGAAATTATCACCTAGAATAAGGTAGCAAGGGGATCAATGATCAATACTTCATCGATCATCATAAATTATATGAGGTAGAAATTTTTGGGTTCACAAATATGTGAGGATGTCACCATACCATGGGTCATTAGATGATATAACAAGCAGGTGTTCATCCATAAGGTCATCATTCAAGGGTGAGTCTTACACACTAATGGGAGATTCATAAATGAACTCAATAAGGGCTAAGAATTTTTTAGTTTTGGGTGTTTCAAATTCCAAGTTAAATTCCTAGAGGATAATGATCTTGTGGGTGTATTTCTCATTGATGACACATCGACTCAATAAGAAGGGCATGGAGTTGAAATAAGTAACGACCCTGGTGGTGCATGTCAGGATATAATGACGTACTTCTTGGACAAAGAAAAATAATGAAGGCCAATGTCTCATCATGGGAATAGGACACTGGGGATCCACTGAGGTTGTTTCTTAAATAATATGATGTGTTCGGTCCCCTCACCATCTTATTAATCGAGGACCTTAGTTATCACATAAGTGAAAGTTGAGATATACAAGATTAATTCTTTTTAAAAGTTAGGTGGTCTAATCAAAAGAGAAGAGATAAGGACACGTTTAAGTGCATCGAATTATTACTTATCCTAGTCGTCCCATACAAATGTAATATCAAACCGAAGGAGACGAAGAAACCCATGAGCATTGGTGGCATAGTCGGGAAAGAATCTATGCAAGAAGTTGGTTTTCCCTTGAAGGATCTACAAGTGGCATAGGTTGCAAGGGGGAGGGAGTTCAATTTGTAGATGTTTTCCTAGACGAGGGTTAGCAAAGAAAATGTTTCCTATGGTGGTTAATAGGAAAACAACAATTATGATGCTTACACCATAGAAGAAGTAAGTATTCATGTGCATAATCATATATGCATAAAATATAAAACTAGGTACAAAATAGTAGATCTAAAACACATAATGATTACAATACTTCACCACCCAAAGAAAAAAACTTTTTATTAAATGATAGCACTTGTGAAGAAGCTCCTTGTAGAATGGCTAAAGGGACCTCCCCCTTGGAAGGGTTCTTTAAGATTCTTGATCTACAGTTATGATTTGTTTCTCTCTCCAAAAATTTATTTGATGGTCCATAGACACAAAAGAAAAATAAAAGAAGATGGTGAGGTTCTAGTGGAGAACACTCAAATGTCACAAGATCAAAATTTCAACAATGATAATGGTCATGTAGAATGAGAAGAGAAAAACCTATATTATAATAAAATGTGCATTAGATTTGATGTGGTCAAATAATAAAATATTTATTGGACCAAATCAATATCTAACTAATTTTGGTCATTTATTATTATTTGTGAGAGGAAAAGCTCAAAGAAATGCTCAATAAACTATATCTAGATAACAAACTCAAAAAATAATGATTTATTGAGGTAATTAATAAAAATGAGGAAAATGATATGAAATAATTAATAAATAAATGTGTTTATTAAATTACTTCTAAGTGAAAGAGTAAAATAAGTTAGAAATCATTTATAAATAATGATTTAGTATATTATTTTTATAAGAGCGTTTAAAGGATTTAGGAATAATCAATACATAAATGATTTAGTTGGATAAATAAGAGTAAAAATATTTTGAATTATTTTCACTTTAATGGGTAAAAATATGAGAATAACATAACATCAAAATTATAGGTTATTCTCATGCGGGAAAATTAATTAATCAAAATAACTTAGAAAAAGTGGAAAATTAATTAATCAAAATAACTTAGAAAAAGTGGTTGGTTAGGCTAGTTCCATAGGTGAAATTAGGTTAATGTTTAAAAACCCATACTACATGGCATATTTTGATCCAATTATGACTAGGTGACCACTTTTTATGTGATAATACATTTTGTTGCAATCCTATCATATTCTTTAATATTTAATTGAAAATCTTATACTAAAATATAATTCTTCTCTTAATTCTTTTCAAATAACACTACAATTTTTAATTCAAAAACTTATTATTTTTCCATATATATATATATATATACTCAAAACACAATTCTTTCAACTACTTTATTATTAAAATTTAATTAAATTAAATTTTAAAAATTTCTCTTTGTCTTCATAATTTAATATTAATAACTTATCTAATTTTTTCATTTTCCCTCCTATTTATAGTTTTTTTTAGATTTTTTTAATTCATCATTATTTCTCTTCATTCCCAAAGATTCATCTCCCACCCAATATATTAATGAATAATTTATTTAATTTTTAAGTCAAAATGTGAATCCAACTCCCTATTATTTAAGAAATAATTAATGGAACTCCATATTATTGAATATCTTTCTTAATTTAGTTAATTTTATCTTATTTTTTATTTTATAACTTATAATCTAGGAAAACCAATATCTTATTTTGTTTTGGGTAAATCACCTTCAAATTTTGAAGTTATTAACTCTAACAAATCTAATTTAACCTCAGCCCACATGGTCCAAATTTGTTTATAAATTCTTGGTCTAGCACTTTTTCATTTTTATTACAAACTTTAGGTGTTCTTGATAATGGGTGAAGTGTCTATTTCAAATATCAAACATTTTAGAAAATCTACACAATGTGGAATCGGTAACTTCTTACATACGATGGTCACTATTTCACCAAGTAGAACATATTTTTCACAAATGTCGCAAGGGCCAATTTACAACATGTCTTTGAAGACTTGAATTCACGCAACTAGGGACACAAAACGTGTGACATACCACTTAAGCTAAGTTCCTTCAACAATATAAAGCATATTTTAAGTAATATACATTTTGCTCATTTTTAATCTATTTTTTCCAATCAATTTTGCCTAAAATCTAGCAAAATTTTTTTAGAATTATAAGTTTTAAAGTTTAAATTATGTAATATACAAAATCCAATATCCAAGAGTTTTTTAAAACATTAAATCTATTTATACATTTAAAAAATCATGTTAAATAACAAAAAAAAATCACAATTTTACTTAAAATATTATCCAAAAAAATCAATACATCTGTTATTTAAACTACAGATATAATATTAAGTTTTATAATAATGTTAAAACTAAATAAAATGCAAAATATTAATTAAGGAATTTAAATATAACATTATGACTCAGATAAAAAAAAAAATCAGAAAATGTTTATGGTCATCCAGGTTAAAAAAATTCATCAATTTTACTATTTACACCCAATACTTGTAATTTATTTGTCATTCATATTTATATATACACACTCCGATGAAAATAATATAATAAATAATAAAATATTTAAGAGCTTTCATAAAATTTAAATAAAACCATTTAAATATAACAAACTAATTAGAAAAAATAGATAAAACAATTTAAATATATCATTTTAATTTAATTTATTATATAATAGATAAATACAATTATGTAACCTTTTTTTATTTTAGATTCTAATGTATTATTTAAAATATTTTAAATAATTGTATTTATTTATTATATAATAAATTAAATGATAATGTTGTATTTAAATTTTATGGAAGCTTTTAAATATTTTATTGTTAAGTGTATTTTTTAACCCGTGTATATAAATATGAATGATAAAGAAATTACAATTATTAAGTGTAAATAATAAATTTAGTAAATTTTGAAACATTCACGACTATAAATATTTTTTAATTTATTTGTTTTTTTTATAATTAAGTCAGAATATTGTATTTCAATTCCTCCCAATGGGATGTTAATGAAGATTAGACATGACATGGGTTTAAGTACCCACCACTTTAATGTAATCACGTTTATTTATTTTAGGAGCACGCATTTTTTGCCTTGCATTCATGGACATGTTGTTTATTTGTTGGAGATGGTTTCTCTCGATGGCGTGTAGTGTGAAGGAGGGTGTGAGAGCTAAAGTATTCTCTTCGGCCTCAAATTGAATATTGTGGGATCTCTGGTTAGGGGGTCTCTCCTAGCAAGTTTGCTATGTGGTTTTCATCCACGGGGGAGGGTGTTTCTCAACCTTTCCCTCATGTGTCTCAGAAATGTTGGGTTATGTTGGGTTATGGACGTGGGCTTGTCGTTGGTTGAAGGTGTGCCATGTTCATCTAGGCAGTCTAGCGTATAGGGTCTATAAGTTTTTCTCCTTCATTTCGGCTCCAGTTCTCTAGGTCTTGTTTGTTTGTTGTTTCCTTTTGTCCTCGTTATTTTGCATGTGCCTTTTTGGGACCCAATTTGTTTCTAGCTCTGGTTCTGGTAGTACTTCTTTTGAATGGCTTGGGGTGTGGGGTTTGGTTTTCCAGCTCTTTCTGTGTTATACAGTGGGTGTTCATGATGTCGTCTCTCTCATATTTTTGTCATGGGTAGTTGGCATGGGTGCTCTAGTGTGGGTTTCTATGTTGGTGTCTTGTGGTTTGTACATAAGTCTAGTGGTTGTTTTGTTGTCTTTGGGGTCTAGTTCTATGGTTGGTTTGGAACGTGGCAGGGGTGACACCTAGGTCAAATGGTGGAAGATTTTAAGTCTTGAATGGTGTTTTTGTCACCTCTGATTTGTTATGGTGGTCTACCATCAAAGTATAGTAATTTTATTTGGGGCTATTGTGATGACTTTGTATGTTGGTGTCCTAACCTAGTAGAAGACATGTTTTGGTATGCTTGTCCTTTGCGGGAAGAGGGAATTCCTAAAAAGGTATCAATCAACCCCTCTTCGAATTTGATATGCCTCCAAGACAAGAGTCAGAGAAGTAGGAGGGGTGGTGGAAGTGTTGCTTGGTCTGTTCAGAGGGGCACAAGATTGTTTTCCCATGAATCCGTGGCTTCATACTTCAATGCCATCCCTTCGGATATCCACCTGGAAATTAGATATTTGGAGCTGAAGATTGGAGAGGGAAGGAAATCGATGTCGAACTCAGAACTCCTTGAATATTTGGGGGTATGGGTTCTAGACCCAGTGCATACAAGAGGAAGGAAGAAGCAATTTCTAAATTCAATGACTCTTCATTAGCAAATGAAGACACTGTTGGGCTTGGTTCTCAGAGACAGACAAGTGGATAAGTATAATGTTTTTACTTCTCTAGAGGATGTTAAGAGAATGATGCAGAAGCTACGCTTCATGGTCGATGGAATTGACGCTCATTTGAGGCATGTGGAAAGTCATGTCCCCTACAAGTTGGAAGGTGGTGACCATGGCAAGCCGCCTAGTTCTAGTGTTCGAGTGTCAGCTATAGTATCCTCATCTAATTAGGATCAAGTTTGAATGGTTTTAGTTGAATGAAGGTCATCTTTCCAAGTGGCGGTTATGGTGTTTCCTTTTTTTCCCAACATGGGCAACTCTCTTGTGGGATTATGGTAACGTATGGTGTCATGCCCCAGATGATTTTGGCTTCTCAACGTGCCTTGGTCCCAGTAAGTGGTTTTTTTTTGGCTCATTGAGGAAATGTGCTTCATGCTCTGCAAATTATGGGAACAATTTTTTTGGTTGTATGGATGTCGATGTGGGTAGGCCATGTCTCCTAGCTTGTTTATGTTGATCTAGTGTTTACCTTGTAAGACTTGCTAGGCAATGTCAGTGAAAAAATATGTTGTTTGCTTTAGCTATTTGGGTCTCTACGAGAGAGATGGAGTTTCCTCAATTGAAATTCCCTTGGCCCTCTTCAGCATTTCTGTGTATCTCTTTTCTATTGATTAATACAAATACTGGAATTAAAAAAAAAAACATTATAATCTAATTTATTGTATAATCTATAAGTGTTAAATGAAGCACAAATAATAATAAAAGTTATATTATCAAACATACTTCATAATTCATTAAACTTGTTATTTATAATTATTTATATTTTTTTAATGATAAATATTTTTTAAACAAATATGCTTTAATAATAATATTTTTTAATAAAAATAAATATCATTTTAATAAATATTAATAGTTATAGTAGAATATTTAAAATTTTCATAAATTTTATTAATAATATTATTATAATATATAAAATATCTTCAAAATTATATATATATATATATATATATATATATATATATATATATATATATATTAGATTTATCTAAAATAGATTAGAGGACATTGGATTTATTAGATGGTTCATAGTAAGGAATTATTGTTATTCTCCTCACTCAAATTCAATCTCTCCAAATAACACATAAATTTTGTTGAAATAAATTTAAATTGTCATTTACAAACCATCCATCCATATATAGAGAAAGAGAGTATTTGTTTTAATTTCAGATATGTGCCCATATCACAATTGTACATGAGGAGTTACATTACAATTGCATTCCATCTTCAATGTCATCTATAGGCTCCTGAACCAAAATTATCCTATGAAGAGGAATACAAAGTTACAAATATAATATATAAGAATATGATAAATAATAATAATAATCATAATAATAATAATTAAATAAATAATAATTCGTCACTGAAGAGGTATGTCTTAAAGGACATTTATAACCATTCATTTAGGGGCACCTTCCTAGGTATATAAGCAAGCCCTCATCTTAATCACATCATATATCATATATCTTGTGCATTCAACATTTATTATATAAATATCACTTTTCCTCTAATGGATACTTACATATTCCATATATTTTAAATATTTCGTTGTTTATATGAACTCTATTCATTACAAGGGTGTTAGAGTCGAGTTCTTCAATTCAGGGCTTTGGCCATCAATTCTTTGTCAATTAAAGGCTTTTAAGCAACACATTCTTTTTTCTTTTGGGAAATTATCTATTGTGCTATCAAGCCTTTGGCCATTAAAAAAATAAAAATAAAGAGAATATATATATATATATATATATAAAAGAGGTTATAAAAAAATAAGAAAGAGGAAAAAAAACAAAATATATAAAACCAAGAGTAAATAAGATTGTTATAGAATGAAAAGTTATATGAAAAAATAATTAAGAAGAAATCAAGAATCAAAATTTGTTGCAGCTTCCCTTAATAACACTCAACCATGGCCTTCCTGCCACCGTTCGAGTAACCACCCCTAACAACATTTCATTGCGACCATCATGTCACCATTCGCACCACCGCCAATCGCATCTTCACCCTATTCCACCTCCGAACCTATAACAATGAATTGTCCACATATTTTCTACCACCAACTGCCATTGTATTATATATATATATATATATATATATATATATATATATATATATATATATATATATATATAGATATAGTGTCATATATATGTATAACAAAGAGATTGACATAATTTTTGGTCTACCTTGGTTTAAAGAATTGTGTACATTCATGTTAAACATAGAGAAAAAATGATGTTTTCTTATAAGAAGAAGATGATCACATTCCAGAACATGACAATGAAATCAGAATTGATAATGCCTTCATCAAAAGACTTTAAGGATATTTCGAAGTTGATGCTTCAAGAGAATCAAAAAACCATATTTAAGAAGTAGAAAGAGATTAAAGAAGTCATCTCCAATACAAATGAATACATTTCTCGTTTAAAAGATCATAGTAAGAAACTACTTGCACAAGTCAAGAAATGTAAAGCTACGAAGCACAAATTAGAACAAGAAAATGAAACTCTTGAGAAGAAACTCAATGGAAGTTTATCATAAACTAGAGAAAAAGGAACAAATGTTGGTCTAGTCAATATCACAACTCAAGAAGATCACAAACCAAATGAAGTAAAAACATATTTAGATGTTACAGTTCAGATTATGAAAATTACAAATAAAGATTATGTAACCAACTCAATGACATTAGTACCTAAACTAAATCAGGAAATGGCCACACACATCATAAGGGAAAATCAAATCACAAAAACTCCTTATCAACATATGATTCACAAAAACAGACATCTCAACAAGTCTACATATATGTTTCACTCATAGCAGAAACAATAGATTTTATGTTATGAAGAGTATTAATGTCTGCACAATCCATTCTTATGATAACAATTTATCCTAGCTATCAAATAATTACAAAGTTTCACATAAGATTGATTTAGGATGGTCAAATCCCTTCTCAGTTTGACAATTTTGTTTATCACTCAGAGGATCCTATCATCTTGTATCACTGAAGATGACAACTTGAAGAACTCTAAAAGATAAAGATAGATTACAAGACAAAGAAACAATTAACATAATTTTTCAACAATAATCTTTGAGGACAAAGTTTAACAATAATAATAATTAGTTACTAAAGAGGCATGTCTTAGAGGACATGATCGTTCATTAAGGGGCACCTGCCTAGGTATATATATTATCCCTCATTTGTAATCACATCATGTATCATATCTCTTGTACATTCAACATTAAATATTATATAAATATTATTTGTCCTATAATAGATACTTACATGATCCATATATTTTGAATATTTTGTTGCATATAGAAACCCTATTCATTACATACAACTATATTTGGAGGTGAATAACTTCAAAAAGAGCCCCAAAATTAAACAAAACTTAAAATACATATAACATATTTCAAAAATATAGTCCTTGTTTGCATCATATTTCCAAAATTCCACATTGACTAGAAGGCCCCCAAAATTTTTTATATTGAACATAGAATTCATGCTTAATCCATTAAGAAGTGGAGGATGGTTTTAATTAACCATTAACCATCAACTCTTTAAACCTCAAAATGCAACCTTGGTTGGCAGATTGATCTAGTCCTTGGTTATTGTCCCTTAGAATGTGGTTGAAAAGCGTCTTTGGGATATATTTTGATACCTTCTTAATCTAGTTTAGGAGATTATCCATAACTTTGTCTCTAGGGGAAGACGTTTTAACGAAATGTTAGATTATTAAAAGGAAGTCACCCGACACAATGAGAGAAGATACTTGTAGTGAGAAGAATGTCTTTTGTCTAATTAATGTCATCTTCCCTAAGCCCCATGAATACTCTAAATTTTTTATTTCTTTGAGGCCAGAAAGGACCCCTCCCCCTCATGCCACCCCTAAACCAAACATGTATATTAAAAAATGTAATGACAAAAAAATATTTAAAAGTTGATATTTTAGATAAACTTTATATAGAAAGATAAACTGAAAGTAAAACAAGAAACAAACTAAAAAAAACTAACTAACTAATTTCATCTATAATTGCTTTCCACTTTTCAGTATGGAGGAGATGTGCATTTCTTTCCTTATTTTTATAGAGTTCACAGCTAGAATCGAAAAATAATATTAATATTATAGTTGTGTAACATGTAAATTCCTCATAGAAATACACCATGACCCGAAGATTACACCATGCATATCCACCTGTAGGGATCATTTGTTGTCGACTCAACAGCGAAGCCTAACCATAGGGGTTTCTAAAAAAATAAACTTGTAACTTCTTAATAACAAAAGTACCCTCTTGGTTTTAGTTGGTGAAGCTAGCGGAGGAGAGGAATGGGATGGAGCACGTCGGATTAGGGTAATTACTTAGGGTTTACTGCATAATCTTGCAGGTAGTAGCCTGTACTGTAGCCGCTTCACTGCCCCTCGCCGGTGCCGTTTCACCGTATCTACACCCGTCACCATCCGTTACTGACCGCTGGCTAAAATGGAGGGGAATATGGAGACAGTTTTTGTGGACTACACCGCAGACCCTTCCCCGGATCAAGTAATTTTCGGTAACCCTAATTTCTCTATTTCGGTTTCTGATCCTTTTCTGATATCGGACCTTACCTCGCATGTCGTCTCGCCTGTGGTTACTTTGCCTGGTTATAACGCTGCCCCCTCTTCCTCTGAGCCGCCCCCTGTGGACTCGCTGGGTCTTGAAGCTCCTCCCCTATCTCCGGGTACTCTGCATATCCTATCCACCTACATGCCTCATTCGCTCTCGTTTGATCCTCATCCGCCCCTCTCCACTGTTCTCCCGACGCCCCCGGTTAATGTTCCCGCGGCTGGACCTAATATCCCCCCTGTGCCTGGGTTGCGGCCTTCTGGATGTTTCGAAACCCCGGCGGTAAACGTTAAACCTGTTAAGAACATCTCTCCTGAGGGTGTCCAAAACCCCTTTGTTGATCACCCTTCGGCCCCCCGTACCAAGAAGAGGAAAACAAAGTGCATTAAGGCGACTGCTAAGGATATTACCATCAGGTTTGGCGAGACCTCGGCCATAGGGGAAGCTGCGGTAATGGCACGCACGGTATTGGTCGGACATGTGCGAGGTCGTGCATACTCTGCCAACAGGTTGACGCAATGGGTCAAGGAAATTTGGGGTGCCCTACTGAAAGAATTACCGGATGTTCATGTCTTACCCCGAGGATGGTTCTCTCTCCATTTTGCAAAGGAAGTCTACACGGATCTGGTACTGGCAAAGTACTGGCATATTGAGATGGCTCCGGTTCTTCTCAAGAGGTGGAGCCCCCTCTTCGACCCGGAGCGCGAACAGATTGGGGCAGGACCCTTGTGGGTTAGACTGCCAGGGCTACCTCTGCAGTACTGGAGTGAGGATGTACTCATAAGGATTGGAAATGCTCTTGGCACTTACTTAGATCACGATCGAACCTTCGTGGAATCGAAGAATCGAACCCTTGCTCGTGTGCTGGTACACTTGGACACCCGTGAAGGACTGGAGGAGAAGATTACACTTCAGTGGGGGAAATACTGCAGGACTCAGATTTTGGATTATGAAGGCATCTCGTTTCGATGCAGATGGTGTCATTAGGTGGGACACCTCTACAAAGAGTGCCCGCTAAACAAAAAACCAGAGGACTCCCCCAAGGCCACTCCTATTCCATCAAGAGGAGCTTCTCCGGTTATTTCTCGTCCACCTCCGGGGTCTTCACCCGCCGCTCAAGCTACTCCACAAAAGTCTGGGATGATGGGACTCGGCACATTCTCTCCGCCGATGACCAGGGCTCGTGCTGCAGCAGAAGTTGTGTTGAGATTGCAACAAGATGATGGAGCTTAGTGAAAAGAGTCGCCTTCACTAAGTGGGCCCGCAGGCAAATTATGGCGCAAGTTCTATTTTTTATCACAGTGTGGATGATCACAGTGTGGGTGACCACAGTGTGAGTGATCACAGTGTGAGTGATCATAGTGTGAGTGATCACAATGTTGGTGACCAAAGTGTGGGTGACCACAGTGTGGGTGATCAAAGTCTATTTTTAGACTGGCTGTCAAAAATAGAAAAGTCAAATATTATTGTCTCATAATAATATTTGGACTATAAACTTGATCTTATTCTCTTGGAGCACTTCAGTTTGAGCTACAGATGTGGCCCATGCAGCTGTTAGAAGGAAGTACGCTTTTCTTATGAGTCAGTTGAGTTGTTGCATGCATGACTTCAGTTAGAACTCAATCAGTTGAGTTTGGTGGAGTTGATTGTGGAGTTGATGGAGTTGTGTTCAGTTTGACTTGGTTAAACTAGTTGTAGTTAGTCTAACTGCAAATAAATGATGAGTTGTTAAGCTAATTATTAACTCATAATACAACTATAGAATACATCAGTTAACTCAGTTGCATGTCAGTGCATGTTCAGTTCAGCAGCGACAGGTGTTATAGAATCAGATTGCTATCAATTGTGACTATAGTTGTGCATCAGATCTTGCACAATCAAGGGATTGAATATGCCAATGAGTTTGCTCATGTATTTGCCCAGTTTGTAGCTTCTGCTCATGTCTTACACATTGTGAGTGATTCTTTGGAGTTGAAATACGAGTTTGGTAGACCATTCTCATTCATTCTTGAGCAGGTATTGAGCAGTGGAGGCAGGCAAGCAGTGGAATAGATTTGGAGATCAGATCTTAGCTGTATTGTGTGTAACAGGTGGATCTGGTACTAGATTGCTTGTGATAAGCATTGTACTTTGTAATGTTACATGGTCTCAATCATTAATATACAGATAGTGTGGGGTTTTTAGCGAGATGCTTTCTCCGGGTTACATACTGTGTTAATGTGTGAATGCTCTTGATGTTTTATTGTTATTGATGATCAACGTAGAGGAGCTTATGTATTGTGTATGTATTCCGCAATAGTACATGATCAGGATAATCTTTGTTGAATATGTGTTAAATTATTCAAAATTTCTACATGGTATCAAAGCTGTTGATCATCAGATCTACTATTCAGGAAGTGTTTACATTCTATTTCTTCAGGCAGAGTCTGTAATCACGCCAAGTAGCCTCTGGATTCATCCTTCCTTTGGAAGGTGAGATATCCAGTGAATGCCCATACAGTCAATCTCTGTACGAGAAATATTGTGTTCTCACGAATCTTAGATCCGAGGCGGTTGAGTTGGTTGCTGGTGGAATTCGAATTTGCAGCAGTGTTTTCTTGGTGACAACGCAGCAATGTCTTTCAACGGATTGCGATTGGAGTATGCTCTTGAGGGAAGCTCAAACTATATTGCATGAAAGGACAGGATGGAGGCAGTATTGGATGATAATGGGCTGAAGGAGTTCATAGATACGGATATCCCAAAGCCTACTGATGCTGCTGAGGCGGAAGTTTGGCAAAAGAAGACCGCAAAATGTCGAAGGATTCTGTTGGAGGGCGTGAAGGATCACATTGTGTCTAGCCTCCATGGAAAAGCTACTCCATATTTGATGTGGAAATCATTAACAGAATTATTCCAAAGCAAGAGAGATCAGAGGAAGCTGGCGCTCAAAGATAAACTCAGAAACATCAAATGCGAGAAGGGTGACAGTATTCCCAATTATCTCACGAAGTTCACTCAGTGTCGAGATGAGCTGGGAAGTGTGGGGGTTACTATCGATGATGAGGACTTGGTGAGCTTGGCTCTCCTTGGTCTTTCGAAGAGTTGGCATTCCTATCAGGACTCTGTCAATGGTCGGGAGAAATTGCCAGGATGGGAAAGACTATGGTCAGATCTTGTGCAGGAGGAGATCAGGCGGAGTACCAGGGACGGATCTTCGTCAAAGGGAGCTGATGAAGAGAATTGTGCTTTGGCTGCCAAAGCAAAGAAAGGGAAGAGCAAGAAAGCTTCTCAGTCTGGTGCGAAAGGCAAGAAGCAGGATATGTCCAAGGTGAAGTGTTTTCACTGTCACCAGCATGGACACTATGCCACTAATTGTCCGCAGAAGAAGAAGAACAAGCAGGCTGCTGGATCTTCAGCAGGAGAGGCTCTAGCCTCACAGTTTGAGCTTGATTTTTCATTGATCACATGCTTGGTTTCAAGTGTGATGGGATCAGTATGGTTCTTGGACAGTGGTGCGCCTTTTCACATGACAGGAGATAGAGATTTGTTCTCTGATCTGGAGGACAAAGATCTTGGAGCGCACATCGAGATGGGCGATGATGGTAGATACAGTGCGACCGGTATCGGTACCATTTCCTTTGAGAGGGAGTCTGGTAAACCCTTAGTATTGAAGGAAGTCATGCATGTTCCAGGATTGATGAAGAATCTCATCTCAATGGCGATGTTAGAAGACAAGGGGTATGATGTTGTTTTCAGCGAGGGAAAGCTTTCCTGCGCAGCAAGACAACTGGTGAGACCCGGAAGATAGGGGTTCGAGTGAGGAACCTTTATCAGTTGCATGTAGATGGATGTGCAACAATGGCGGGCAAGGCAGAAGGATTGGTGAGCCGAGATGATGGCGAGTTGTGGCATAGGAGATTGGGTCACCTTCACCATGGAGCCTTGAAGATACTGCAGCAGATCACTACAGGGCTTCCTAAAGGCACACTTGCGCATTCAGATCAGTGCAAGGGGTGTACTTTGGGGAAGTTTGTGAAAGCCACCTTTCACGAGAAGGATAGTCGTGCCACGACGATCCTTGAGAGAATTCACACAGACGTGTGTGGACCTTTCTCAGTTGCTTCGACAGCAAAACACAGGTATTATGTGATTTTTGTTGATGATTTCTCTCGTAAGTGCTGGATCTTCTTCATGCAGAAGAAGAGCGAGACATATTCAAAGTTCTGTGAATTCAAAGCACTGGTCGAGAAGGAGTCGGGGAAGAAGGTGAAGGATTTTAGGAGCGATAATGGTGGTGAATACATCTCAGACGAGTTCAAGGATTTCTGTGAGGCAGAAGGGATTCGTGGAGAGCTCATAGCTCCCTATAACCCACATCAGAACGGGGTAGTTGAGCGGAAGAACAGAACGATTGTGGGTGCTACACAGGCAATGTTGCATGATCAGGGCCTACCCCTTCACTTGTGGGCGGAAGCATGCAATACAGCAGTTTATGTGCAGAACCGTTGTCCTCATAGGATACTTGGCATGAGTACACCTGATGAGACTTATTCTAGTAAGAAGCCTGATCTTTCTCATTTGAGGATTTTTGGTGCTAACGTTTACATGCATGTGACGAAGGATGCCATGAAGAAGTTGGAGCCGACCGCAGAGGTTGGGATATTTGTGGGGTACACTGATACGCCCCAAAACTATCGTGTGTATTTGCCAGATAGTGGTAAAACTGTTGTGCGACGGGATATAAAATTTCAGGAGGAGAAAGCCATGAAGTGTTTGCTTGAGAGGGAGCTACACTTGCATGCAGATGAGGAGCTATTAGTTCCTAAGGATGAGCTTCAGGACGTGGATCAGCCACAGGACGAGGTTCATGGAGTGGAAGAGACCACTCATGCAGCGCCAACCATCAGAGGGCGAAAGCGCTTGACAGAAGCTGAGCGACTGTCTCAAGATGCAGAGAAATTTGTAGGACCACCTACAGCCCAACGCAGGCAGAGATAGTCACCTGATTGGTACACTGGATACATGGCTCTGATGAGCAAGTGTGTTGTGACTGAGCCATCCTCTTTCGAGGAAGCTGTGGAGGATCCCGCATGGGTAGACGCCATGGTGGAAGAGTATGATTCTATTGTCAGAAACAGTGCATGGGAGATTGTTCCTAGACCGGAAGGAAAATCAGTGGTGGGTTCGAGATGGATCTACAAGGTCAAGCAGGCAGCTGACGGGAGTGTGGAGAAGTACAAGGCAAGATTTGCTGCCCGAGGCTTTTCACAGATAGAGGGGATCGATTATGAGGAGACCTTTGCACCTGTCGCAAGGTATTCTTCCATACGGACGATTCTTGCTCTCTCAACGCAGATGGGATGGCACATTCATCAGATGGATGTGAAGACTGCGTTCCTCAATGGAGTCATTGGGGAGGAGGTGTACATTGAGCAGCCCGAAGGCTTTGAGGTCTTCAGCAGCAAGTCGCATGTGTGCAGGCTCAAGAGAGAGCTGTATGGGTTGAAGCAAGCACCACGTGCTTGGTACACACGAATAGACAGCTATTTCACAGGACTTGGATTCTCCAAGAGCGAGGCAGATCCTAACCTATACCAGATTGTGGTGGAGGGTAAGTTTCTTATCATTGTACTGTATGTTGATGATTTGATTCTAACGGGTGATGAGATGTTGATACTTTCATGCAAGAAGGATCTTGCTACAGAGTTTGAGCTGAAGGACTTGGGCCTCCTTCACTATTTCCTAGGATTGGAAATATGGCAACCCAGTGGTGGACTATTTGTTTCTCAGGGCAAGTATGCTCGGGAGATACTGGAGAAGTTCAACATGCATGGCTGCAAGCCTGTTGATACTCATCTTCCTGGAGGTTGGAGGAAGGAGGATGCCACTTCGGGAGAAGAAGTGGACGCCACTGTTTATCGACAGTTGGTGGGGTCGCTGATATATTTGGTCAATACACGACCTGATATATGCTATGCAGTTAACCAGCTTTCACAAGCTATGGTTAAGCCTACCAAGCTCTTCTGGAAGGCGGGCAAGCATGTATTCTACTTGAGAGGCACATCGGGATATGGTTTGTGGTACAGACAGGAGGATGAGGTGAAGCTATGTGGCTTCACGGATGCAGATTGGGCAGGGAGCCCAACGGACAGAAAGAGCACATCATGAGGGGTCTTTAGTATTGGATCGATAGCAGTTTCTTGGTACAGCAGGAAGCAGAGATCCGTGGAACTCAGTTCAGCGGAGGCCAAGTATATGGCAGCAAGTTTGGTTGCATGCGAGGCTATATGGATGAGGAAGATCCTGGTTGGTTTGTTCGGTTCTCATTTGGATCCTACTGTGATTTACTGTGATAACCAGAGTTGCATTAAACTCTCGGCTAATCCTGTATTTCATGATAGATCTAAGCATATTGACATCAGGTACCATCATATCAGAGATTGTGTGCAGCGGAGGATCATGTTGCTTTCATACATTCCAACGGAGGATCAGGATGCTGATATTCTGACGAAGGCTCTCACCAGGAGCAAATTCGAGTACCACCGAGGCAGGATAGGGGTTGCTGATAATCCATATCTTGTCGAGAGGGAGTGTTGAGATTGCAACAAGATGATGGAGCTTAGTGAAAAGAGTCGCCTTCACTAAGTGGGCCCGCAGGCAAATTATGACGCAAGTTCTATTTTTGATCACAGTGTGGATGATCACAGTGTGGGTGACCACAGTGTGAGTGATCACAATGTGGGTGACCAAAGTGTGGGTGACCATAGTGTGGGTGATCAAAGTCTATTTTTAGACTGGCTGTCAAAAATAGAAAAGTCAAATATTATTGTCTCATAATAATATTTGGACTATAAACTTGATCTTATTCTCTTGGAGCACTTCAGTTTGAGCTACAGATGTGGCCCATGCAGATGTCAGAAGGAAGTACGCTTTTCTTATGAGTCAGTTGAGTTGTTGCATGCATGACTTCAATTAGAACTCAATCAGTTGAGTTTGGTGGAGTTGATTGTGGAGTTGATGGAGTTGTGTTCAGTTTGACTTGGTTAAACTAGTTGTAGTTAGTCTAACTGCAAATAGACTAATGATGAGTTGTTAAAATAATTATTAACTCATAATACAACTATATAATACATCAGTTAACTCAGTTTCATGTTAATGCATGTTCAGTTCAACAGGGACAGGTGTTAGAGAATCAGATTGCTATCAGTTGTGACTATAGTTGTGTATCAGATCTTGCACAATCAAGGGATTGAGTATGCCAATGAGTTTGCTCATGTATTTGCCCAGTTTGTAGCTTCTGCTCACGTCTTACACATTGTGAGTGATTCTTTGGAGGTGAAATACGAGTTTGGTAGACCATTCTCATTCATTCTTGAGCAGGTATTGAGCAGTGGAGGCAAGCAAGCAGTGGAATAGATTTGGAGATCAGATCTTAGCTATATTGTGTGTAATAGGTGGAGCTGGTACTGGATTGCTTGTGATAAGCATTGTACTTTGTAATGTTACATGGTCTCAATCATTAATATACAGATAGTGTGGGGTTTTTAGCGAGATGCTTTCCCCGGGTTACATACTGTGTTAATGTGTGAATGCTCTTGATGTTTTATTGTTATTTATGTTGCTATATTGATGATCAACGTAGAGGAGCTTATGTATTGTGTATGTATTCCGCAATAGTACATGATCAGGATAATCTCTGTTGAATATGTGTTAAATTATTCAAAATTTCTACAAGTCGTACATGCCTCGGGTATCTCTCTTAACCCTTCCTCCATAGTTCTTGATAACTCTTCATCTATGGTTGCATCAACTGCTCAGATCTCTATGGCTCATTGCAACATGTCGACCCCCCCCCCATTGTCGCTATTGCTCCATCTCTTTTTCCACCCTCATCATCCTCCACCTCGCCGACTTCCTCTGGGACATCTACCTCCCACCCATATTTTCTTCGCCCTTGTTCCCATTCCATGGATACGCCAAGCCATCAGGCCAGGTTAGGGTTAGCTTCTCTGGGCCCTGGACCTATGACCACCAGAGGTAGAAAGACTGATCTATCTAAAGCTATTTTGCGTGCTGGGGGAGAGGTCGCCTTCGGTCGTCGATCCACTCTTAATGGGGTCCTTAGAGCAAATTATACCCCGAGAAGCGTTCCCCCATGAAATGCTTATCCTTTAACTGCAGGGGCATGGCTAGTGCCCCCAAGAAACTAGCCTTACGGAGACTTTTTGAGGTTGAGCCGACTGATATTATTTTGCTTCAAGAGACCCTAGGACTGGCCGAGAACATCACTCACTCTCTGCAAGCTCTGGCCCCAAGATGGAAGTTTATGGCTCTTGATGCTGTTGGGAGATCCGGGGGTCTGGCTATCGGATACAACCCAAGAACTATCAGGGTTGATGCATCCTGGGGGGGAACTGGCTTCATGGGTATCGATGTTTTCTCTGCAGAACTCGGCAAAACCCTCCGTATTGTGAATGTATATGGCCCCTGCCACCAGAGAGAAACTTTTTGGTCTCACCTCTTAAACCTCTCTTTACTGACCCTTGACCACACCATTTTGGGTGGGGATTTAAATTTTTCTTTGGGCTTCAGTGAATCCTGGGGATCTTCGGCTCAGGTAGATGCCATTACTGAGTTCATGACAAACATCTTGGAACAGACCAATTTTATGGACGTTCCCATGCAAAAGCCTCTGCCCACCTGGAGGAACAGGAGAGTGGGTGCAGCGACATTGGCCCGCAGACTTGACAGATTCTTGTTGAAGGGTCCGCTCTTTCAACATCTACATCATTACAAGAAATGGGTCGGTTTGGGGGGTATATCTGACCACTCCCCTATTTATCTGGAAATTCTTGGCCCTCACCAGAAGCCGAAAGCCCCCTTCAAATTCAACCACACATGGTTGCAGGACCCGGGCTTCATAAAATTGGTTACTGAATTCTAGGTTGCAAACCCCATCGATAGAGAGGCATCCCTGGCAAAAGGTTTTTGTAAAAACTTCTCCATGCTGAAGCATCTGGCTATCAATTGGGCAAAGGACAAGCTTAGCAGGGAAAACGCTCAGCTCAAACTCATTGAAGCTGAACTATGCTCCTTATTGGATGATCAGAATTTGGGGTTCATCACAGGAGAAGAAAAGGCACGCTTGATCGAGTTGGAGAACCAAAAGGCTCATATTCTCAAATTAAGGGAAGAATCACAAAGACTGAGAAGCAGAGCCATTTGGCTTAAAGCTGGCGATGAAAACTCCAAATTCTTTCAAAATTATGCAAAGGGAAGAAAAGTCACAAATACTATTTGGAATCTCCCTCTCCCGGAGGGAGGTAATGCAGACTCCTTCAACAAGCTCTCCCAGCTCGGTACATCTCACTTCAGGAGCATTTACAGGAGCCCACCAGGCACAAATCTGGTTGAGATCATAAATGTGGCAAATCATTTCCCCAGATTTGTAAATGAGGAGGATACAGATGATCTCATTGCACCTGTCACCTCAGGGGAATTGGAAAGCACATTAAAATGGTTCAAGAAAGATAAAAGTCCAGGCCCAGATGGATGGACAATCGAATTCTATCTAGCTTCCTATGAACTATTGGGTCAAGACCTGCTGCGGGTGGTGGAGGAGAGCAGATCATCTAGTTGTCTATATCATGCTATTAACTCTACTTTTATTTGGTTTCATAAATTGTTCACAGGTTTTTCCACTAGCATAAAACTCTACTTTTATTGCCCTCATTCCTAAGTCTGACACCCCATCCTCCTTTGATGACTATTGCCCCATATCTCTATGCAACTGCCTATACAAGATCATCTCCAAGATTATTGCAAATTGCCTCAGACCCATCCTTTCTAAAAATATTGCTCCCTAGCAATTCACTTTTCTTGAAGATCGACAGATCCATGAAGCTATAGGTTCCGCCCAAGAAGCCCTGCATTCCATATGGTCCAAACATCTCAAAAGCATCATCCTCAAGATCGATCTGTCAAAAGCATTTGACTGGGTCAGCTAGCTTTATATCAAAATGCTCCTCATTCACCTGGGTTTCCCACTTAATCTCATCAACTGGATCATGGCATGCATCACCACCCCTACTTTCAGTGTCCTCATCAATGGATCGGCTTCCCAATTCGTTCACTCTGAAAGGGGTCTCAGACAGGGCTGCGCCCTATCCCCTCTCTTATTTCTTATTGTCATGGAAGGGTTAAGTAGATTAATCATGACAGCTAAGAGAGACGGATCCCTCAGTGGCCTCAAGATCACTGATGACTGTTACCTCACTCATCTATTATTTGTGGATGATGTTCTTATCATGCTGGATGGCAGCATCAGAGACTCCCAGGCTTTCTCCCGAATCCTTCATCTTTTCTCGACTGCTACTGGCATGCTTGTAAACCAGCAAAAATCCACTATCACTTTCGCCCGCACCACTGTTCATGAATCACAGTATGCTCATCAGGTTTTCCCTTATAGCATCCATCCTATGGACAGAGGACTAAAATATTTGGGTTACTGGTTAAAGCCCACGTGTCAAAGGATAGCAGATTGGGTCTGGCTTGTTACAAAATTGGAGAAAAGGCTCATCTGTTGGAGTCACAGATACCTATCCAGGGCAGGTCGGTTAGTGCTTATCAAAACAGTCCTGGAAGCCACTCCAGTCTTCTGGATGGCTCTTGCGTGGATTCCCAGACATATTCTAGCTCGCCTACAGAAATTATGCAACAGATACCTCTGGGTCGGGAATCAAGACAAACGCATCTTCGCCTGGATTGGCTGGCAAAAGATTGCACTACCTAAGCGATGGGGGGGATGGGGTCTAAAAGATCTTCCTCTATTTGCACAAGCCCTTGCGGCCAAAATGGGCTGGTCCTTGCTGACTAGTCAGAACCTATGGTCCCGCCTATCATATCATAAATATATCTGGCCCCAAGATTTGATGGACTGGGTCAGGCTCCCTAGCTGGCAAAAAACAGGCATCTCATCTGTATGGAAGGCGTTGCTTCATTCATTACCTCTAATCAGAGACAACCTGGTGTGGAGGATCAATGATGGATCCCTGGCTCGAATAGGATTGGATCCTTGGATCGGCAGTGGAGGTAGGCATATCCTCTCTCAAGACCTCATCAGATATCTTCACTCTCGAGAGATCAAAGTTTTTGCACATATTGCTAACCAGCATAACTCAGAGATTTTTAATCAGGCATGGAGGTCGACACATCAGATGGACCTTCCACATAGATGGCATCAGGAGTGGCAGGAATTCAGATCAGCTTTAATTGAATCCCATATCAGAATCAAAGAGGGTCCGGACGAACTAATATGGAGCCAGGCTGAGAATGGTAAATACACCCCAAAGGTCGGATACACCGTTCTAAATTTTCATAAAAAAATGGATATCATCCCTTCTTGGTGGAAAAGCATTTGGAAGCTCACGGTGCCGCCAAGAACCAAGCTTTTTTTCTGGTGCATGATGAGGAGCAAGGTACCTACAGGGGAGTAGCTCTCTCATAGAGCTTTTCAAGGGCCAACCTGGTGCATACTATGTAAAGGAGCATCAGAATCCACAGAGCACCTCTTTCTGCGCTGCAGTGCTATTCTGGACCCGTGGATCTCACTATCAAATTCGATTACATACGACGGGCATTGGGAGGGAGATGACCTGAATTTTGCATGGGAAGAATGGGCTCATAGACATAAAGGATCGAAGATCATTAACCTTCCGATACTCGTCAATCGGCATATATGGAAAGCTCGTAATCGCCATATCTTTGACAACAGGCCTGTACACTGGCCACAGATTGAGGCAGGGATTATAGCAGCATTTAGGGAGCTTCCAGATCCCCCGCCACCCAAAGAGCGCCGACCACACCCACCTCCATGTATTGACACAAACACACCTTGGGCCTTCTTTGACGGGGCTGCAAACCAACATGGATGCGGTGGAGGCTTCATTTTATACATCAATGCACAACATTACTATAAAGTCAAATTGGGCTTGGGTGCCGGAACCAATAACTATGCTGAACTCATAACTTTGCGCCACTTACTACACTTCACACTGGGTCACCATTGTACCAACATAAACATCTTCGGGGATTCAAAAATAATTATAAATTGGTTCAATGGCATATCTGATTGTCACATACACACACTCAGCATCATTCTAAATGAAGTATTTATATTCAAAGCAGCATTTAACAATATCACTTGCTCTCATATCTACAGGGAGCATAACAGCCATGCTGACAAATTATCCAAGGAGGCCGCGCTGATGCACAGGGGTGTGTGGGAGATTACCGAGCTGCAAGGGACAAATGAATACCAGTATTATCACCGGCCATACATAGATCAAATATATCAGCGAGACCCTGGTCACTGAACAGGGAGCATTTTTTTTTTGTTTTTGTTATCTATCTGAACAATACAAATGATATTTTTTGAAATGTACAGAAAAAAGCATGAGAGCCTTGTGAGGCTCAATGTATAGACACAGTTTGACAGTATTTACAGCGAACTATAGCAGATTGCCCTGCGAGGTATATCTGGCGATAGATACACATAGCTTCTTATATGTTTTTTCTCTTATGATCATAGTCCATAGTGGCAAACAGCATATGCGTAAAGCATCTACAATATGTAATTTTTCCAATCTAATGAAAAATTACGGATTTTTCCAGAGGAAAAAAAAAACAAAAGTACCCTCTTAATAACAAAAGTACTTTAACAATAAGAAGTCAACCAATTGAAATAGCCCTCAAAACTCTTTCTCATAAAATATATTTGCATATAATTTATATTTTTTAAATAATATTCAATTACAATATTGGGTCAGGGATCAACTGGTTAAACAGGGTCAAAAGTCAACTAATATGGACTAGGAGGTCAAATATCTCTTCAAAAGTCTAATGTATCGAGAAAAAACAATATATAAAATTACAATTAAAAACAATTCCAATTTTTTATATTAAAATCAATTAAAAAAAAAAAAACAAAAAACAAAAAAACATTTTTCAATTTCTTTCCCAAAAAAAATTATCCAAATCATATAGTAGAATAGTTACACATAATTTTATAATTAAAAAAATAATAATAATAGAAGAAAAAAGAAGTAAAAAATCTTAACACTAAATATCTATCCAATATCTATCCTATATAAATTTTGAAAATGATTAAAAGTAAATATCTATCCTTTATAGATTTTGAAAATGAAAATTAATCTTTGAAAGCCCAACCTTTCAAACTCAGACAACTAGGGGCTGTTTTTAAAATATAATGTATGAAAATGATTCTATCTATTTCCCTTTCACATTGAAGAGCTTTTACTGTCTATTCTTTTCTTTTCACATTTTAGAGGTTTAAGTGTCCATTCAACTAAATATTTGGTGTGATGGATATTTTTTAATATTTTAATATAATATTCAGTTAATTTTTTAATACTATAAATCTACATGAGTTTATCTTTTTCCTTATATTTAATAATACAAATTAAAATATATAATTATTTTGTCTCTTTGTTGCATTACCGACACGGCCACGGAAGGAGGAGTAATTATTTTAATATTTTTCTTTAATATAATAAATTAATAATAAGCTTATTGATTTTATCATCTTGTCTTTTATCCCAGAGACAAAATGAAAAATCCAATAACTAACTACCTGTATATTAATTAATAATTTGCCGCTCAACTACAACTCTTAAACGAGGTCCACCTCAACTACAACTCTTAAACGGGGGACCAAATTTGATGACCTGTGCAGAGGAAGATAGAGGAGTTTGCTTCTGGGGACGTAGCTCACGTTGAATATATGCCTAAATTAAATATTAGTTATAGTTTTTATTTTTTTTTAAATTAATCTTTAGTTTTATAATAACAATATGTAATAATCAACTCCTCTCTAGATAAATTATAATTTTTTAAAATTATTTTTGTCTAGGCAACTCCACCCGACTCAGTATTGTAGGTTCAGGGAATATATATATGAGCATAAAGTAAAAAAAAACGGTGATGGAAGTAGGTTGGGTCAATGGCGAGATAGGGCTGGTTACTCTATTTACATGAGAAGAAAGGCACGACAGTGGTTGTTCCTACTTAATGACAAATAACAAGATTCATAAGTTCACTATGACCCGCAATATAATAGAATTCGTTTTAAATCTATTATTCATAAGTCCATTATGACCCGGAATGTAATAGAATTCGTTTTTATTAGGATTGGATCACAAAATTTGTGGAGACCAAATTTTCCCATCTAATTGTTGGAACATATTGATATTTTCTATTTTATTTGAAAATGAATAAATATGTGATTTTTAATAATAATGTTTTTTCACAAATTCCCTTTGTATAACAATGTGTTGATATATATTAATATGTACTTTGAAATCGTTGTGTAGACAATAAGATACACATGTGCGTGGACCATGAGTAATGCCTTCTCAAATTATGGAATGAGGCTCCATGTATGAGTAGCTAAGAGCCATTTACACCTTGTCAATCCATGTTAGCTCGACAACACCACAGTGGCCACCACCACCAAGTGGTCAAACATGTTCAAGAAAGGTAAGAGCATACTTGCAATTGGGCCTTTTCCTTGACTAATATTGATAAATAATTTATGACTATGTCCCTTGATATATCGAGGGTTCCAAACCGCTCGAACTTGCTAATAATGGCCACAATCAACCAAATAATTAGTCTCTTGCATTCACTAGTTGGGGCCCACCCCAAATGACCATGACAAGCTTTCACCAACAACATGAATTGTTGTTTAATGTCTATGTATCAAGTTGTATGCCTTGTGGCACCTCAAACTTTGTTGTTGTGTTTTATTTTGTCAATAGTTGTATTCTTTAAACAATTTGTCTTAAGTCAAAAATCTTTTGAGTTGTTAATAGTTATTACTAATGCTTTTTCTTTTTCTTTTTCCAATTCAAAAAAATAGTTTTTTTTTAATCTAAACATAGAGTTTATTGTGTAATTACGCCATAGACATAACTATTTCAACTTTAGACGTGGGCTTGAGGAATTTTTATTTTTTAATAAATGAATAGACAAGATTTCATTTAAAGATAATATTCTTCATGTTATACACAATCAAACGGATACTATGAAAAGTGTTTAAACATACTTTCAGTTTCAAACCAATAAATAATAGATTAAATTTAAATATCATATATTTTGCCACATGTTAAGCGGATTGGAGTCATTATGTCCATTGGAATTGAACTATTTTCTCTCAGTTTAGTTTCAATAGTTTTTGTTTAGTTACTAGTGTTATGACCGCAATTGATACACTTGAAAGCAGGCCCCCAATATCTCGTAACAAGTGCTCTTCTGATTCTCCATGTAATGTCATTCAGGTTACCACTGACGTTGATAGGAGATTTGCGACCCTATGGGTAACAGATAAGGGAGAAACAGATGCGAACCTATTGTCCAGAGGTCCCTAAACCCCAGGAACCCTCTATCTCAATTCCTCACGCTGGGAGCTCAAAAAGGGCGAAAGAGATGGATGAGTGTCCTCGATCAGGGATGCCCCTTATCAGGAGGGGTCACATCTATTAGTCCAAGCTACTCTCTGAAGACCAAGAACTTGCCTTTCGATAAATCCTTGGTGATAATAGATGCAATCAGCTCATCTGTTTATATATGATGGATTCTAACAACTCCTCTTTGTACCATGTCTCGAATGAATTGATATCGGATCTCTATTGTTGAGATTTTCTGTTTGTAGCAAAATAGGAAAAATCTCAGCTGATGACAACAATAGAATTCAGGTCCTAGATTAACTCCAGGTTGTTGGGAGGGAGTTAATGCCTCCTATATTTGATGTGAGGGAGTTAATGAGGTTGTTAGATTTTCTATGCTATATAACAGGCAACCATTCAGATGGTTTGCTGAGAGGGGTGAGAGCTTTATGAGGTTTTCATTATGTAATCTCCAATTTGATTAATAAATTCCTGATGCCTATGTTTGGTGGACGTAGCCCAGATTGGTTGGGTGAACCACGTTAAAAACTGTGTTTATGTGCTTGATTTATTCTGCTGTGTGTTTAATTAATATTGTTGTGCCTCTGAATTCCAACAATTGGTATCAGAGCATGTTGGAGGCAAGATTAGACTTGCATACTGGAGGTGGAGCTGAGGTCGTTTATGTGCTGCCTGGAGGAGCTGACTGGAGGCGCTGCGTGCGTGACTGCTGTGTATACCCGTGGTGCGTTTGCTGTGCGGTTTTTTGATTGGAGAAGTGAATGCGTTGTTCGCTGTTAGCGCTGGCTGGTGAATTGTTGTGCCTCTGAATTCCAACATCTATGTGCTTGGACTTGCCATGAAATACGAGATTACCTACCAAACGAATCCCACTCTTTTTATTGCAATATATTATTGTAGTGTCTAGGACCTTCTCAAATAGCTCTCCAAGGAGCTTCCTCAACCAAACTGCTTCGTAACTAGCCATACTAGTGTCAATATACTCTGCTTGTATGATACTCGATACTACGGATTTCTACTTCCTGCTCATCGATGATATCATGGCAGATCCAAGACTAAAACAACATCCAAGTGTACCCTGCTTGCCGATAACATTTCCTGCCTAGTCAACATTAGTGTATCCATGAAATCGAACATCTCTAGTAGAGTATCTTAGACCAAGTGTGATCGTCCCATGTAAATATCTCAAAATATGTTTGGCAATGATCCAATGTGCATGGAGAGTGTAATGACCCACCTATAAATAAAATACGAGTATTAGCATACATATGAGACCTCCATAAGATAGCTATGTATGCATGGACCCGCATGTATCGCACTATATGTAAACTAGTTACTACAGGAGGAGATATAAATTAAGGTAATAAATTAATACCTTACCATAGTATCATATATATGATAAGTCCTTAAAACCAGCAAAAAAATATTAATTTTAAAAGTACATATTAAAATTTACAATTTAAAATTAATAAATTAATAATATAAATTAATTTAAATTATAAATTTAATTAATTCATTAAAAAAAAAACAAAAACAAAAACCTTATTAAATCAAACTACGTATTCAAATAAAAATCAACGAAATGAAATGAGATTTGATTTCATAAAATTTACACGTAACCAAAATATTGACATGAAGAAGAAAAGAAGGCAGTGGATGAGGAAATAAAAGGAGAAGGGAAAAACCATTTTGGGGGGGCAGCAGAGTTGAAAACAATTTTGGATACTGTAGTACAGCTATGAAGGAAACTTGAGTCTTGAATATACTGATGTTTTTGGGCACGGGGGAAATCAATTTTCTTCAATTGAAAGCTTTCTGAGATTGAGTACCTAGGTTGTACTCAGTTCGGCAGGGAGGTTTTGGCCGTTTTAGTAATGCAGCCAGACAAGAATTGCAACAAAGCAGACAGGTTGGTATTTATTAGATTAAATTTCTTTAAAATTATGTATTTAAAATTTCATGTTCTGATATTTTGAAATTAGCTTGAGATTCAAGTTCTTACAGAGAGGCTCATTGATGTATTGTCTCAACGTGTTCATTTCATAGCATATGTCTAGACAAGTGTTCATAAGCAACATCAGAACCCCAATCAATTATCTATACTCAGATGGATTCACCAAATTGGGTCCTACAACTTCTCCACATAACTTCTCGAAGTTCATTTCCATCAGTATGGGTAGTGACTTGCATTCTGTCATTCCAAATATTTCCAGCAGATTCACAACATATTGTCCTTGTGAAAGGACAATATCATCGAGCCTTTGCCACACCTCAAGGCCTAGAAAGTAGTGCATGAGTCCAAGGTCCATCTCAAATTCATAGGCTAGCTCCCTCTTGCACTCGATCATCAGAGCCTAACTTCTTGTCAAGAATAGATCATCAACATATAAAACCAAAATAAATGGCATACATTAGACTACCTTGAAGTAGAGGTTGGGATCAACATTGCTTCTTGTGAATCCCTGCTTCACCAAATAATTGTTTAAGCAGGCATACCATGATCTGGGGGCTTGCTTCATACGATACAATGCCTTCTTCAATTTGCAAACATGAGTCTTTCAATCCTCTACTTTGAATCCCTATGGTTGCTCAACGTACACTTCTTCTTGTAACATTCCATAGAGGAATGTAGTCTTTACATCCATCAGATGAAGGGTTTGTCCTTGACTTGTAGCAAGGGAAACAATAGAACAAATGGTTGTATATCAAGCCACAGGTGTGAATATATCATCATAATCTTCTCCCTCTTTTTGTGATAATCCTCAAGCCATGAACCTTCTCTTGTATTTCTCAATGCTACCATCAATTCCATGCTTGATCTTGAATATCCACTTTGAAGTCACCATAGATTTCCCCTTCGGTTTTGGCACAACATCCCATACATATTTCTTCATAATTGATTAATATTCTTCGGCCATATCATCTTTCCAAACTTTTTCTTTTACGACTTCTTCAAATGTGGAAGGTTCACTTGAATCATAGTGCTCATGGTTGCAACATATCCCCGGTACCTGCATGGCTTCTTCCTTTCTCTAAACAATCTTCAAACGAGAGCTCTTCTTTCATCATCATGTAAAGTATATTGAAGCCAAAGTGGCTTCTTCCTAGTGGGAGGATCACATGGAGGAGGATGTAAGGGATGCATGGGCTCCATGGGATCATCAACAGTATTTGTCTTAGATCTGGGCATGGAAGGACCATCCAAAATATCCATATCATCATTATTCTCAGGAGGAGGAGGCGGAGGAAGGTCCCTTTCTTTTCGAAGGGTGGCATCTTCATCGAATGTAACATACCTGCTAATGTCAACCTTCCTTTGACCACGAATATATATTCTATATGCTTTAGAATTTTCACAATATCCAACAAATGTACCTTTTCTTCCCAAGGCTTCCAACTTATTTATTTTGTCCTTTGGCACATGACAGTATACAGGGAAGCCAACAATACAGAGATGGCTAACATTGGGCTTGAGACCTATGAACAATTCTTCGAGAGTCTTGTTGTAATGCTTGATGAGGTACCCTGTTTTGAGCATATACGGTGGCATTTGTTGCTTCTCCCCAAAGGAACTTCGACAAATTTTTATCATGAAGCATGGCATGGGCAGCCTCTATAATGGACATGTTCTTTCTTTCAACCACTCCATTTTTTTGGGAGTAAAGGGCACAATTGTATCTTTCTTGATTCCTTCTTTTTTGCAAAACTCAATGAACTCCTTTGATATGTACTCTCCACCTTTGTTGGACCTGAATATTTTGATTTTCTTCCCTATTTGATTTGGGATCAAATATTTGAACTCCTTGAACATTTTTAAGGCTTCATCCTTATGCCTCAAATAATATATCCGTGTACTTCTTGAGAAGTCATCAATGAAGGTGATATAGTAGATATGGCCACCAATAGACTGCATGGGCATTATACCACATATGTCTTAATGAATGAGATGGGGGATGCCAGTTGTCTTGTTATCGCTAGAGGGGAATGGTCCCCTTGTCTTCTTTCCACTAGCACAACCTAGACATACTCCATCATGATGAGCTTGAACCTTAGGAATCCCTAAGACCAATTCCTCCAATTTTGGAAGAGCATCATAATGTAGATGGGTCAATCTTCGATTCCATAGTTCACTTAGATGATTAGTATCATGGACCAATGCTAAAAGTAGTCTTCCAGTAACCCTGTAGAGTCCTTCATATCTCGATCCTAATGTGAATGCATCTCATATGTGATTCAACAGGTCAAGTAAGAACTTTTCCCTTGATGAAGGAAACCCTCATCCCTTTGTCTTCGAAAGTGGATATTGATACCAAATTCTTCTTCAACCCTGACACATACATCACATCATGGAGCCAAATATATTCCCCATAATTCAAATGAAATTTGACGAACCCAAAACCTTTAACGAGATGAGTGGAGTTGTCTCCAAGAATGATTTTCAAATTTGACTCCCTCTCTACCAAATTACAGAGAACTTCCTTATAACCATAAAAGTGATGAGTGGCCCCACTATCAACCAACCAAATATCCCACAAATCTGGAGGAGATGAACTAGTAAGGGTAGAAATAATAATGTATTCATATTGTTTGCAACATTACCTTCATACCTGGAGTATCTTGACTTCTTTTGAGGATGACAATCTTCTTCATGATCACTTTGAGCATCTCTTCTTCTTATTTCATCTCTTCCATTGCGGTCATTCCTTCAGTTGTCTCTTCTTCTTTAATCATTGAACCCGTTTTTGTTGCTTCTAGTATTGTTGCATGGTCCATTGTTCTTCTCAGGTAAATCTCAAGCACAATGACCCTTCTTATGACAATTGTAGCATTCAATGTGAGATGATGTTCTATCATTCCTTATTTTTGTATCTCAACGTGGAGGCTTTATTGAATTTGATTGAACTCAGTTTCCTTGCTTCTTCTTGTTTTGAGTGATGAATGTAGCGGGCTCTCCCTCTTCATGCTTTTGAACTCTTCCTCTTGATATCATCCTTGATTATTCTTGAGTGAGATTTCCAACAATTTCATCCAATGATGGGAGGACATTGTTGTTGCTTATAGTATTAATGAAGGTTTCCCAAATAGGAGGGAGACCTCTTAGAGTCACTGTCACCAATTCCCTATCAAGCACAAATTCTCCAACTCTTTGAAATTGATCTCTATGACGATATATCCGCATTATGTAGGATTGCATGAACTCTTCTTTGTTCATCTTGGTGTCTTTGAGTTGATCTTTAAAGGAGATAATTTCATTAAAATTGTTGACTTCATACATGCCAGCTACCTTATCATACATGTCTTCAGACCTTCTCAAGTTTCCAACATATTCAAGTAAATTATCTTGTAAACCACCAGCTATAATTTGTTTTGATTTTAATTCACCTTTCTTGTGCTTGTGCTTGTTCTTGGTAGCCATGGAAGCATTCTCTAGAGGTTAGAGTACTTTTCCTTGAATGTAGTCAAAAACATCATTGTTATCAGCTGATCTCCAACCCGACTTTCCATGCAGCAAAATTGGATGTCACCCAACTTCTCATTTTCCTTGAAGAAGGAAGTCATCTTGACTTGGCTAAATCGGCTCTTTCAACTTTTCCAAAGATGAGTGCTTCAATTCTTATCTCCTTTTGGGCTTGTCCTTCACCTTACCTCTGATACCATGTTAATTTCTCATATTTTTCTATGCAGAATCAATTACTTTAGCCCAATTCAATACTTCAATTAGCAATCTTTCCAATTACAATTAGTCTTTTGATTCATCAATCGTAATTGAGTATAGAACAATAAATGCAATGACAAATGAGACAATCAACACATCAACAAGATACATTAGGTTTGGTCAAAGACCAGGGAAAAACCCACTATGGGGAAAACCCTTTGAAATTCTTCTTCTATTAGATTGTCATGAAAGGTTCAGCAAACATTACAATGAGCCCAATACAATATCATTCAGTAAAACAAACTAAAAACATTCAGGAACAAGTTTCTAGTATCATTATCAAAGACAATTTTTTCCTTCTGCAATCAAGTGCGGTCAACTTCAATCAATGGTCAATTTCAGTCAAACTTCTCGGTCACATGGATGAGGAGTTGTGGGAGCGACTAGAGATTTTCAGTCGCACCCTTGATGCCTATAAACCAGGGACTATTGATGGTTTTTCTTTGTGATATGCGTGCGACTGTAGCCCAAAAACCCTAAATCAGATGCGAGCCTCGAACCCTATAATTTTGAACCTTTGCAAAATTCTTTCGTCACCCTTGCCTCATACATGTGTGAACCAATCAATGAGAAGAGAAGAAGATGAGTCTTGATAATGTCCAAATGAGCTTGAGGTCACTTGCATTTATAGGCTTCCAATGGTGCCCAATTTGCTTTAGGGCCGACCTTGGCCACGATGTGCATATGTGGGATTTCCTTCATGAGTACACTTTCCCTTATCCAATTTGAGTGATCTTTAGGTCAATTTTGGTCCTCTCGAAAAGAGGAATTCAATACAATCATCATCTCCACCAAATGAGATGTCCAAAGTGGAAATTTACTATATTTTCATATTTGAACATTTACCTGGGATTTTATGGGTTTAGTAGTTTATAGAAGGTTTTCCTCTATGTTCAAAAAATAGTGTTATTCAGTTTGACCCATTAATATTAAACTATGTGCAGAAAAGGAGCGAAATCATACAGGAAGTAATCCACTGTTTTGATGCGAATAATTTGGAAGAAGCTTGGAAAATAGGTGATCAACACCATCAATTTCCAAAACATTCAACGGTAACTGGAGATGATGAGGCACATTGAGGGGCATGCAAATGCCTAAATGCTGAGATCCCAATGTTGAAAATATTAATTAGGAAATGTAAGGAACATGACCTATATATTTGAAGAGGATACATTAAATTGTATTAAATTGGGTATTTTCAAATATTTTTCTTCATTTTCAAGCCCATATCATTTGCTTTCAATTTAACCTCATCGTCAAGAGATATGATCGCCTTCCTCATTGTCAAGAGATATGATCTCCAAACAGTTGGTGTGTAAGAACACCTCAGGAAAATCGTTATATAAAGAGTTTGAATGAATCTTAGAGAAGTCAGACAAATCATCTCACTATAAGAAATAGTTAGTGCTAGCCATCTGCCTTACTGAAAAGCTCGGAAAACACTTACTTCAACCAAATTTAATTTTATTACTAAGAGATGGTAAGGATTTCAGTTCGATGGAATATTTGCTGCCATCGTGCAAAATCTAGGGTTCTAATTTTGTAAATATTCATATACTTCATTGTTAATTACTTCTCTTCCCTCATAGATCAATTTTTTGAGTTCTAATGTTTTAATGAGTCGGGGAATTTAGCTATTTTCATCTCTCCATCATTTATCCCCTTCCAATATTATCAACTTGCATGAGAGAAACAATTAAACGCTCTTACCATTAAATTTATTTATGACATTGATGATGAATGAAGGCTAATCCGTATGAATATAGTTGATACAAAAATTATAAGAAGTCATCACAATATGGTTGAATTGGATAGAGTTTCATATTTTTTCAGTGAATTCCCATTTTATTGGGAATATTAACAATGTTAACACACCATAATTAAGGGCTTACAAGTCGCTCATTAAAATAAAAATGCAACCCATTAACATGTATGTTGGTTGGATGTGTTGCATTGAACCTTATTTGTACTTTGGGAAGTTATATTAAATTATAATTGAAATAGTTGTATAAGAGAAATAAGAATCACATTTTCGAAATGGAAAATGTTAAAAAAAATCTTGAATCCAAATTAAACGCACTCATCTAATCTTTTTGGGCATTGTAAAAACTAATTGAACATGAATAAGAAGACATTGCACCAAATAGGAATATTTACTTCTCTCGCCATTCCTCCCATAAATTTATTAATCCTTTACATAATAATCATTATAGTTTATAATTCAATAGAAAATGATATTAACATAAATTCTTTGACTAAAATGGATATACATTAAAGAAAATACTATGCATAGAGTTCTACTCTCACTTACAAGGCCAAATTCCTTCATACCCATCATGTTGTCGTTAATCTCTTATGGAGCTATGTCAATTTACTCACATCAAGTTGCTTTAATGATCGATCTTTAACCTTTTAATGTTATATTTTTTTATTACAAATTATAAATCTTAGATTTGTATTAGTGAAAATAGAGAAGTTATGCCATTAACCTTCATGCTCAATATAATTGTAGATTTAGAAAAACTTTAAAATATATTTATTTTTAAAATAAAAATATTATATAAATATGTTTATAAGATATTGATATATAATATAAATAAATAAAATAAAATAATTTGATTATTACAAATTTAAATAAAATTACAAAAAGCAAAGTAATTATGAGAATGAATATAATTGGATATCATGAATGGAAGAGTTATCATAGATTTTTTTACAGTTATTTAGGGTTACAATTAAATGTTTGAGTGTTAGAGATATTTTCTTTAATGTGGTCTTATTTTAGTAAGGAATTTTTTTCATCAGTTTTTAATATAGAATGATAAATGATTCTTGAATAGTCGAGTTATGTATGTTGCATTTAATTAATTATATTAAAAATTGGTTGGAGCAAGCACATAGTAGTAAATTTCTTAGGTTTGATCACTAAAAAATCAGATAGATATTTCAAGCATAAATAATTTGTTATGCATAGAACAAAAGCATCAACACATCTAAGTAAAAGATAAAAACACCGAAGAAGCAAGAAATTGATTCGACATTAGAGTACGTGCACAAATATGGGTCCATTTTGTCAAACTCAAAGTTGTTCCAACTACGTTGTATGCACTAAGGGTACACATGTTTCTTTATATTAATTCTTATTAAAAAAAAAAAACCAAAAAAAAAATCCATGTTAATCACTACGTGCAATGCAAAAACATAAATACAATTAGCTTTTATATGTGGGTGGTCTAACAACATATTTTAGTGAGAGACCATTTACTTCATCCAATTGCCTAATGTATTCCTTCACTAGCAATGGTAGATTATAGATATAGGCCTACACCTACAGTGTATATCAACCACATTTATTAACGTGGTTGTGCTAGTATTTACAAATCCGAGTCATAGTTGAGGCCTACCTTTGGGAAAGTGGGGCCAACCTCCTCTAGCATGATTATTCTGAATTTTATTATTCTTATGGCCTACAGGCTAGTGTCATTCTTATCAAGAAAGGAGAGTCTAGGAACTATTGCCTAATGACTATATATAACGATAAGGAAACTAAATAGAAATATATTCAAATGATAGATGTTGAAGGAAAATCCTCCAAAGCAATTTCAAGGTTATCTCTTCTTCTGCTCAAGCTTCAATTTGTTGATTTGCTCTAGATTCCAGTGACTTACCTTATTATTAATATTTTAAAACGATGTAAATAATACTTTAGTAATAATCCCCCACTACAAGTACCAATTAATAGTGAAGTATGCAATTATTAAAACATGTATCTATGGGGGGATCAAGGATTCTCTCACCTAGAAACCGTACAAAGGATATGGAAATCTACTAAGGAATTATTAAATATTAATAACTAAAATAAATTATTTAATAAAACCATTTTTCACTATATTTTTAGAGAGACAAAAATCATATTCCAACACTTGCAGATAACATTTTAATTGAAAAAAAATGAAAGTGTAGTCTAATTTAACTAGAACACAATATGTATTAAGTTATAAATTTTGAGAATGATAATGTTCTCAACTCCTTGTGATTTTTCTATTTATCAAGATATTTTCAATGTTTCAAATATCATCTCAATTAAATTTTGTATGGATAAGTTATTCCTCTAACAAATTGACTTATGCTTTGAACACCAAAATATCAAGTGAAATCCATGTCAATTCTTATTACTTGCACATGTGGAGTTTAAAGAATAATAATAATATTAATAATGATTTAATTTTTTAGGTCATAGTCACGTCAAACACCAACTTCAAGTATGAGACACCCTCATTTTGTGGTACAAGGGACTTGCCTCTGTGTAGTAATTTGATTACTAGAGTCAACAGAGGTGTACATACTCTACTCCCCTTTAGATTTGAACCTATGACCTTTTAGGAGGAAACACATGCTCTTAATCATTAGGACCACTCAAGGTTCTAAAACTATAACCTAGATCAAGAGTTACTACATGAAAATGTTTAATCTTAGTACTAAGTTACTATTAATACATGTTAGAAATTGAGTCACAATAGAAGAAAGGGGTTGAATTCTCATTCTAATGATTTATTCTTCCATAGTTAAGTAGAGAAAATGAGTGGGATAACAAAGGAGAATAGATGAAGAAGAAGATCTTATAGTAGCTAATAATAGGTCATTGTGTTTATTATATTCAGTAGTGAGACAATTTTTATCACCTAAAAATTGCTTATAAAAATATATTTGTGATCACCTAAAAATGTCAAAATTCAAGCAAAGCAAAGGTTCCTAAAATCTCCCAGATGGGGTGTTAGACATGAGACAGGATGGGGGTAGGTTGTCATCGTCCCACCAAGATACACACCTAGACATGGCAGCATGCCCTAATTGCATTTTGTAAATTACATGCAATGGGTATGGGAATTGTATCACTCATCAGGAGCTTGTCCTTCATCCTTTCATCCAATAGTCTATGCAACACTCAATCCTCTGGGCCAATTTAATATTTTTCTTGACACTCGACTCACTCACAAGGTTTTCCATGTCACTCAACCCCATTAATTATATATTCACTCCCAAGAAATCCAAGTCATTTAGTTTTAGAACTTCACTCCACATCTTCATTACACCTTGTTTATTGGGAGGTCTCTAAATAATTCTCAACACTTACACTGAATATCAGGGAAACACTCCTCCTTGGCTCTAGTATCTTTATACTAGGTATAAGGATTCTAGAATTACGGTGTTACGACTCTGTGTTCTGTGTCCATTCTGGAATTAAGTAATCTTTAGTAGTGGATTTGGATACACACGTTGGCATCGTTTCCCATCCTTTAGGTTTTCCTAGTGACTTCCTTCATTATGGCAAGCACCTCCTGCTTTGCATCCCAATCATCAAAGGAAATATGTGAGCCTGAAGTCTCATTCCTCCATCATTCCATTCATTGTGTTAGTTGTAGAGAACATTCATGCTACTCTTCACAGGTTTATGGTCTACTCTTCTAGTCATTTTATTTTAATTCATTTTGGCCATTTTCATACAGTTTGTAGTTCTCTCTAATGACAACATCATTGGGATTACCCTTGGGTGTCAGTCACTTAAATCCCATCATTCTTTGGTAACCTTTTCAAGAGCGGGAGACTCAGCCCCTTATGAAAGAGGGGCTTATGCAGTGGTCTTTTTGAACGATGGAAATTGAGCCAATAAAATCAACTGAACTACATCCGAGGTTGGATCATGAAATATTGAGGGATGGACATGTGGGGGACTACCAGAAGAGAAAATCCCTTCTAAGGTTTGGGAACATCTCACACATGCCCGATGAATGTTGGTATAATGTTCTGAAGCACTTGACCATCAAGTGTATGATTATTGATCGTGTAATAATGAGCTAAAGTTGATCATGCAAGAAAGAACCAAGTCAAAGGATGGTGATGTCTCCCTTTTCCCGATCCAAGGCACTTGTTAATGAAGAAATTGGATCCAAGGTACACCGACCTCTAGGCCACTCTCCTAGAATATATGTGTTGAAGTCGACAAAGGAGGGTCTGCCAATGCTAAGGCAATGATGAGACCTCAACAAAGGGATGAGGTACATAGTATAATGTGACTGATAGAGACTAATGCAAATCTGGGAGAGAATGGAGTGGTATGATGGGTGAGCTTACAATCCCTTGCCAGAGCATGACGGGTACAACACATGGAGGGGATGACATATTGTAACAAGACTCACTGTGGTTTTGAATAGACTCAATGGGACATATGGCGAATCATCTATGATGCTATGAACAAGGATGATGAATCAATGATGCTACCACTAACTTAACCAAGTACAAGTGGTAGAATACCCTCTTGGGGTAAACCAAGCAGTTATAAGAGGGGGGATTATAGGGGGGCATGGGTTTTCATCATGAAAGTGAGAAATGTAGAAGGTGTTATCTCTGGTATTAAGACAAGATGTAACTCCCAATCCAAACAAGATTGAATGGTATGGGCACCAAAATGAAAAAGGTTAATGGTGTTGGAGCCCCCATGGGAGGAATGTTCTAACACTTGATAGATGGAAAATGGAAAATAATAATGGGTTGATCCACCTACCAAAGTGTGGGGGTCCCTAAGGTGATATATCTTGAATGATAGGAAAATGCAATTAATGGAATGATGTTGATTATATGTGAAATGCCACAAGGAATGGGTCTAAAGGAGACCTTATGATATAAGTAAATAGTGGTTACTCATAAAAAAAATTCACTCATGAGTCAATAAGAGTAAAGACAAGGTGGATTCGAAGTACAAGTGACAAATATGAAGAAATTTGATTTAAACCAGAGAGGACTTTAGACCTCATGGAAAAAATGGCTTCCAAAGGAAGTATCAAATAAGAAAAAATGGAGATAGACCCATTTTAGAGCTCAAAAAGAGATTTCCAACAATGCTAACGATTCATCAAATGGAGGTAGGATGAGCTCATAGTGACCAAGTGAAAATTTGAGGATTTCTCTATATAAGGCCTTTTTTCTTCCAATTCCAAGTCATTTTTGCATTGGCTTATGGAGAGATTTGAGAGGAGGAGGAGACCCTAAATATTGGCAAGGTCGTTGCAAACAAATTGTCAACCAATAGAATTTGAAGTTGCATCTTTCAGGTAGGTTCCCTATCCTTACTTGTCATTTTTTGTGGATTAGTTTTCTAGATTATGGATCTTTTGGTCCTCAGGAGATCCTTGCTCAAATTTGTAGGGCCAATGTACCTTTTGGGGTTGTGCCTATAATTGTAGGTCCACATTAAATGAGGCTTATAGTGCATTTTTCAACACAATCATCAATGGTAATCTTGTGTTGTTGACCTCAGAATGTGGGTCTAGGATTTTAGTGGGGTTGTTACCCTTTTGGAAAGCCTTATGATTAGATAAGTATCTAATGCTGAAAAAATTATGGTTTTGTGTAGGCATGGAAGAGTTCAAAGTGTTGTGGCAAGAATGGGAGTTTGAGAAACTCCATACTCAAGTTTAGGGGCACTAATGTATTAGAGGATATCTTTCCCAATATGGGTTAAACAAGCTCTTAAAGAACCCACTGATGAGGGCTAGTGAGCCTCTTTTGACCAAGATATTAAGCTATTAGAATTCAAAGATTGAGGCATTTATGATTAAATACTATTAGATTCTGATTACCATCGATAACACTTATTATTCAACAGGTTTACATCCCATCGGGGTGGTGGGATATGTGTATCTAGTAGTGCCTCATGGGAGGTGAGTGGATGAGTTGATTGGTCAACATTATGTACCTAGTGCCAGAGTGAATTACTAGACCATGCAATTGGCTAACATAGATAGATTGGAGACACAAACTACAATGGCAGTAGTAATTTGTATTTTGGTAGTCATGCTCTTTAGAAGGTTTTTGGAGGGAAGATGGTCCTAGTGGACAGTATGCTCATGGAAACCTACCATGGGTGGGTTCAAATGTTTCTAATGGCTATCAAGCACCAAATGACTTCCTATCATAGGGAGATAGTAGGGAATTGTTCCTATGTTACATTTCTTTAAACATTCTTCCACTACAACAAAACCAGCGATCAGCGTCCCTTTTTACTTCTTTTTTTGCATCTAGAGCCCATTTTTGGTGCTATTTGCATCCATTTATCAAATATGGTGCAAAACTTGACACAAAATTTGCATCAAGTTTTGCACCAAATCTTACACCAAGTTTAGCACCAGGTATTGCGATAGGTTTTGCACCACGTTTTGCACCAAATTTTATACCAAGTTTTGTGTCATCCTTTGCACCAGGTTTTGTTCCAGGTTTTGCATCAATTTTGGCATCCATTTTTGTTTGACACACTTTTGCATCCTCATTTGTATCCACTTTTTGCACCTACACTTGCATCAACTTTTGCATCGACTTTTGCATCCTTTTTTCCATCCTTTTTTAAATCATTTTTTGCATCCATTTTTTCATCGATTTGTGCATCACTTTTGCGCCAAGTTTTACATCGAGTTTTGTGTCTAGTTTTGCATATAATTTTGCATCTACTTTTGTTGCATCCACTTTTCCATCTTGTTTGGCATCCATATTTACATCCTCTTTTGCATCTATTATTGTACCCACTATTGCATCTAATATTTTTGTGCCACAATTGGCGCCTAGTTTGGCACCTCCTTTTGCACCCACTTTTGATTATAATTTTGCATCCACGTTTGCATCCTCATTTGCATCTAGGTTTTCATCAACTACTACATCTATTTTTGCATCCCTTTTTGTATCCAATTTTGGACCAGGATTTGCATCGAGTTTTGTGTCTCGTTTTGCATCTACTTTTGCATCGACTTCTATTGCATCCACTTTTGCATACAATTTTTCATCCATTGTTGCACCCATTTTAAATTTCACTTTTTGCATCCCTTTTTACATCTTCATTTGCATCATACTTTGATTCTTTTTTTTCATCTATCATTACATCCACTTTTGTTATGCCATAATTTGCACCATGTTTTGCACTCACTATTGTATCCACGCTTGCTTCCAATTTTGCATCCATGTTCACATCCTCTTTTGCATCAAATATTGCATCTATTTTTGCATCCACTTTTGTGTCAGGTTTATGCATTGGGTTTTACATCTCGTTTTGTATCTACTTTTGCATCTACTTCCATTGTATCCATTTTTTTCATCCAATTTTGTTTTGCCTATTGCATCAATGTTTGCTTCCACTTTTACATCCATTTTTGCATCTTATTTTGCATATTTTTTGTCTATTGTTACATCCACTTTTGTTGCACCATATCTTGCGCCTACCATTGCAACCACATTTGCTTCCACATTTGCATCCTCTTTTGTGTTCAAGTTTGCATCAGATATTGTGTATGTTTTTGCATCCCCTATTGTATCCACTTTTGTTTCATCCATTTTTGCATCTACTTTTGTGTCCGTTGTTGCATCCACATTTGTTTCACCACAGTTTGTGCCAAGTTTTACACCTACCATTGGACCCATGTTTGCTTCCACTTTTGCCTTCATGTTTGCATCCAAGTTTGCATTGACAACTGCATCTACTTTTGCATCCACTTTTGTGTTAGGTTTTTCATGTTGTTGTGCATCTACTTATGTTGTATCCATTTTTCATCCAATTTTACTTCTATTGTTGCCCCCATTTCTATGTTCGCTTTTGCATCCCTTTTCCAACACTCATCATATTTTCTGCATTGATGATATTCCTTATGGCATTGACAATTATGAACAATTGATGACAATGTCAATAATATTGACAATGATGAAAATGAAGATGATGGCGATGACATGAATTGTGATTATGATGATAAAGATGATAGTGGTTACAATGACATTAATGATGATGATGGCAATGATTATGATGATGACGATGCTAATGAACTTGGCGAATCTTCCCAATTTTAGATGTTGTCATTGTCATAATCATAAGCATTATCTTTGGTGTCATCATCATCATTTTCATCTAGGTCATCATTAAAAACAATAATGGCATGAATGATGATGATGATTACAACAATGTTGATAGAAATTACATTAATGATGATGATGGGGATGATAAAAATGACAATGACGATTATAATGGTGGTGATGATGATGATCATCGATCATCTCTCAAAAATAGAGTTGTTATTTCTCTTACGTATATCAATGTGTCCTAAACAACCCTTTTCTAGCACTGATCACATTTTTTGGGTTGATGATATTTCTTACAATGTCTATAATTATAAACAATTGCAAACAATGTCCATAATGATGATGATGATGGAGCTGATGATGATGGCATGAATGGTGATTATGATGATAATGTAATGATGGCAATAACGATGACAAGGATGATGGTGATGATGATGACAATGATTATGATAATGAGAATGAACAATTACTAGTTTCACTACCATCTTCTGGATACATATTACTATCATACTTTTTAAATTTTCTGTCTCTCTTGAGGTATCTTACTATAATGGTGTTGTCAACACTAGAAAGATATCTTGTTGTAATGGTGGTTCTAATGTTAGCACTAGCAAAGTTTTTGTTAAATTTTGGTTAAAAAAATCGATTTATGCAATTATTTTGACAATCTATGTAAAAAAGTAAATAACATCCAATTATTTTGACTGTAGTCCCATTGATTATCATGAATTCACCAGTCTGAAGACCATCTTCTACATACATATTATTATTAAACTTTTTGCATTATATCCCTCTTATATCTTGTTGTAATGGTAGTATTAGCACTAAAAAAATATCTTGTTGTAATGGTGATGTTAGTATTAGCACTAAAAAAATCACTAAATTTTGGTAAAAAAAAGTTTATCATTTATTTATTTTTAATTTGGGAAATTTTTGTTTTTATTTTTTTTGTTTTTAATTCTATTTTTATGCAGTAATATTTTTTTTGGTTGAATTTTGGTAGTAACTAGTTTTTGGTCGAATCATATGTATTAACCATGTTCTTTATGCTACAAGTCTAATTGTTGGGACAAAATTGCTCTTTCAAATAAGTTGCAAAAGTTATTTTACATCCATTGTTGCACCCATGTTTACACCCACTTTTACATCCCTTTTTGCATCCTATTTTTCATCTTCATTTGCTTCTTTTTTTGCATCTATCATTACATCTACTTTTGTTGTGACAAAATTTGTTCCATGTTTTGCACATACTGTTGTACCCACGTTTTCTTCCAATTTTGCATCCATCTTCACATCCTCTTTTGCATAAAATATTTCATCTATTTTTGCATCCACTTTTGTGTTGGGTTTTGCATCTCATTTTGTATCTTCTTTTGCATGTACTTCCATGTCATCCATATTTTGCATCCAATTTTGTTTCTCATGTTGCACCCGTGTTTGCATCCACTTTTACATCCCTTATAGCATCTTGTCTTGCATCTAAGTTTGCATATTTTTTTGTGTCTATTATTACATCCACCTTTTTTGTGCTATTATTTGTGCCATATCTTATGCCTATCATTGCAACCCACATTTTCTTCCACTATTGCATCCATATTTGCATCCTCTTTTGTGTCCAAGTTTGCATCAAATATTGTTTATGTTTTTTGCATCCCATTTCGAATTTACTTTTACATCCACTTTTGATTTGTCTAGTTTTGCAACTAATTTTGTGTTCACTATTGCACCCATGTTTGGCCCATGTTTACATCCCTTTTTTCATCCAAGTTTTCCTCCTTTTTGCATTCAAGTTTGTGTCCCTTTTTTTTTACATTCATTGGAGTATCCACATTTGTTTCACCACAATTCATGCTAAGTTTTATGCCTACTATTGTGCCCATGTTTTCTTCCACTTTTTCATCCATGTTTGAGTCCTATTTTGTGTTCAAGTTTGTATGAACTATTGCATCTACTTTTTCATCCACTTTTGTTCAATTTTTCTGTCTTGTTCTGCATCTACTTATGTTGTGTCCACTCTTCATCCAAATTTACGTCTATTTTTACCCCCATTTTTTTGTTTACTTTTGCATCCATTTTCCAACACACATCATATCTTTTGCATTGATTATATTTCTTATGACATTGAAAATTATGAACAACCGATGACAATGTCAATAATTATAACGATGATGATAATGAAGATGATGACGATGACATGAATTACGATTGTTATGATAATGACAATGATGATAAAGATGATGGGAGTTACAATGACAATGATGATGATGCTAATGACCTTGGCCATTCCTCCCAATTTTTAAATGTTATCATGGTAAAAATCATAATAATTATCTTTGGCGTCATCTTCCAAGTCATCATCATCTGATCATCATTATCATTATTTTCATCTTGGTCATAATCAAGAACAATAATGGCATGAATGATGATTATGATGTTCATGATGAAGATGACAAAAATTATGATAAAACTTATATTAGTTATGATGATGGGGATGATGACAATTATAATGACGATGATAATAGTAGTGATGTTGATGATCATCAATCATTTCTAAAAAATAAAGTGGTTATTTTTCTTTCATATATCATGTGTCCTAAGGTTGGTGATATTTCTTATGATACCTATAATTATGAACAATTGACGACAATATACAAAATCATGATGATGATGATGATCATGAAGAAGACATGAATGGTGATTATGATGATAATGAAATGATGACAATAATGATCACATTGATGGTGGTGATGATGGCAATAATGAAGATGATGACCCTCCCTCTAAACTAGCGAGGTACTCATAATGAGACAAAAAAGTACTCTCAAGTTGAAATATTCATATAAGAAGGGATCTAGATTGATAAGCATCAATGATGATTTACATCATCATAGCCAAAATTTTCAAAATAGTAAGGCCTTGACTAACAAGTTTATCTCTCCATTAGATCAGAGCACAATGTTGGGAGGCATAAATTTGGACACCACTGCCTTTCAAGGCACTTACCCCACCAAGATGTTTACCAGGTATGTCCTCACATGATCATTTCCTAATCCACTATCATAATATTTGACACCAGAAAATGTCAATCCTCATGACTATTCTTATCTTGGATTAATGCACTTGACTTATGGCGATTAGTCCTAGTCAATGTCCAAATTCTCAAAGAATATTGGTCCCAGATGTTTATCCAATCCACCATTATCCCTACTAGTGCCTTTACTAGGCTTACGATTGTTAATCCTAGCCATAGTACATGACACATGGATAACATGGTGTCTACCCTCACTCCCTCTCAACCAGGGAGGAAACATCCACAAGCATAAGATTTTCTCAAGAATACCCATCATTTTCGTAGAGAATAACATCATTAATTTGTTTTCATCACATGACGAATTTACGATTAAGCATTCATAGATTTGTGGCAAAATATTTCCCCTTTTGTATTTGTGATGGAATACAATAAAAAAGTGAAAGCCAAAATCATTAAACATACACTATATTGATTTATATAAGTCTAAACTCTAAGGTTGAAGTGAAAATTCATGTAAATCTTATATCTATGAGTTGTGCCAAACTTATGAAAACCTTATTCCCTAAGTCCTATATATAAGAAAATGAAAAAGAAAGAAAAATAAGGGCCAATAAATGGTAACTCATGTATTCACTCCCTCTTTGGAAAATATATGAATATATACACTCCTAGTCACACTTGATCACATGTATGTGATGGTTAAATCATGAATTCTTCTTTTCTCCTTGCATTTTCACTTCATCATTTAAGCACCTAATTGAGGATCTAAGGAATGCTTGTTTCCTAAGGCTTTCATGTCTACTCTTGGTTTACTTATGTCACACTACTGTCAATTTATGTGACAAAGTGAAATACATAAGTTTGTGGAGTTATTATAGAGGTGTATTGAGTTTGTAACCACACACACATGTATTACATCTCATTGATCCACATGTGTGGGTTGGAAATTCATTTCTTGACAACTTTAATGGAGACTACTTTGTGGCTTTAATGGTATAGCTTACAAAATACCTTGTTAAACATTTCGATTCATTCTTTCTTTTCCTCGAGACACTTATAATATTGAAGTCACTCCCAACAATCCATGGAGATGGGGAGTATAAATTACTTGTGCTAGAAATAGAATTGAGAAATAGAGGTTTTCCATTTGCGATATTGGAGTCATAGACATTGGATACATGGTAGTAGTCCTCAATGTCAATTAACTAAAATTGTATTGTCATAATGCGAAAAGAGGTAAACATATTGGTAACCTTGATGTCTTAATCATTTCAAATAATAACCATTCCACCCAAGTATCTCTAAGCATCAATCACTACTACTTGGAAATTCCTCCCCCATTTTATAATTATATGAGGTTGAACCTCACTTAATATTTTTGCTTCTTATATCAACATTATTTATGGGTGCTTTGCATACCATTTTTCTTTTAGGAGTTTTTTTTCGCTTACTATTGACGCCCCTCATGTTCCAAGACTATTTTCATCAAAAATTTACATAGAAAGAAAGTATAAAGTGACTAAAAAGAAACATGTCTCAAGATTTAAGTGCTTGGACAATTCCACTTCATGACTCCTATATTTCCTTAACCTGGGACCAAATGGTGAACTTGATGGCCTTAAGGGAAATTGATCAATGAAAATCTAAAAAAGAGGTGATTTTTGACTTTATCACATACAATTTAATATACTAAAAAAAATATCCATAACAATTTCATCAATCAATGAATCATTAAAAAAAATATCCAAAACAATTTCATCAAGCAAAGAATAATTGCATTATAATATACAATCTATAAACATTTTGGGAAAGTTTTGCTAAAACATGCTTAAAAATCAGCATATTTAATATTAATGTTTAACAATAATATGGACAATAACACATTTTGATAAATTAAATAACATATTATCAAGCCTAAAAAATGTCACTAAGTGAAAACTACAAAGCATGCAACTAATGGAAGTGACCACTCAAGGCCACCACAAGACAATTAATCTATTAAGACCAAGATTAATGGGGACAAATATCTATAAAGGACAAAGGAAAACCTATTTTAACTTTATTGTTTTATTAGCCTGGTTCAAGATGAACATTTCAAGATATCATGAAGAACATAATTAGTTTTATTGCATTAAGAAAACCCAAGCACATTCTATAACTTAGCAAGAAAGAGATGTATAACACCCATCTCAGCAACACGACACATGACATTAAGTTACTTTACTATATATAATTTAAACTCCTATCATAAAATCACAAATTTAGCATGAATGGAATGTTTAAAATCCATTTTTATAAAAACAAAATATAATTTTTCTTATAGAAAAATATACCAAAAACTAAATATATTTTTCTAGAGAAAAAAAATACTAAAACTAAATATATATTTTAAAAAAAAACTAAAACATAAGCAAACTAGAATTTGAATTTGACATTCTTGGTCACTTTCGGAAACATATGGTGGAATGTAATCTCTTTATCCTCATCTTTAGCTTTTTCCTAAAAAATAAAAGCATACAAAAGTGGGAAAGAGCCATAAATCATGGGGAAGCTTTTTCCTAAGCACAAAAGCATCTAAAAAGTGGAAAATTCCTTTTTTATATGAGGAAACATTATTCACCCAAAAGATTTTTCCCAAATTGAACTAATGAGGAATTTTGGAAATCTTCATAGCCTCCACTTTCCTATATATTAGAGGCTTGGCCATTGAAAAAATGATGGGAATTTTGTATTGTCATGCTCTTGAGATCTGTCTTGAGAGGGAGAGTTTTGGAGCTATGAGTTGGGGGAGGTGATGTTGCAACTATATCTGATTGTTGTAACTTTCCTCCAACTCCTTTATTCATATAGATCAGTTGTTCTTCCTTCCATATGTTTCTATTCATTCTTTACTTCTTCTATTTAACTAATGTATGCATGGGTTTTTGGTTTATATTTATTTATTCAATAATATTTATATGTTTTTTATAGTTTTGATTATTAAGATATTATGTTGTGAAGGTTGCTTTATTGTCTCTCTTATGTGTAGGACCAAGCTTTGGAGCTAGCTAGGAGCGCTTCTTGGCAATACAAAAAACTCCAAGAAGACCTGCATGCGAGGACTCACAAGAATTCATTATCTTTTCCTTAATCTATACTCTACATCTTGATCTACTAAGAATCCTAAGCCTTAGAACAACCTTTCTCTTAATTGGTTTGTCCTAGGTTTCTAAGATAAACTGAGAGGGTTTTTTTTTCATCTAACCATGCATTAAATCCTACAGCAAAATGATATTTAGAAAATTTAATATATTTCACTATGTAAATGAACTTAGTAAAATGAACCCATAGAGGTGGTCATAAATGGAAATAAAAGTAAAACTCTAAACAAGAAGCCAAAAGTGGATTTAACCATGGATGAAAAATTGGGAGTAGAATTGGATGTTAAACTAGCCATCAAAACAATATGCAAACAATGACACAAAAAGGTTTTTAAAGTAAAATTAAAAAAGGGTGCAACACTAGACACAAAGAAGGGAACAAAATAGGGCATATGAAAGGATACCAAATTGGGTGCAAACAAGGATGCAAAAATGGACACCAAAATGAGGATGCAAAGAATGGTGTAAAATTAGGATGAAAAAAGGATGTAAGAAAAGACACAAAACAAGATGCAAAATGGGACTAAAAAATGGTGAAACCAAGGATGTCAAAGATGATGCATAACTAGATGAAAATTCCAACTAAAATCTAGGTGCAAAATGAGATGCAAATGTGGACACAAAATGTGGCAGAAAAAAGGATGCAAATTTGGAAGCCAAAAAGGATAAAAAACTAGATACCAAAAAGGATGCAAATTTGGACATAAAAAATGGTGCAAAATTGGACACAAAAGAAAAAAAAATGGTGCAAAAATGGGCATAAAAATGGCTCAATTTTGGATGCAAATTGAGATGCAACATTGGATGTAAAATGATGCAACAAATCATTCAAAACTTGGTGCAAAAACAAATGCAAAAGTAGACGAAAAAATGGCTCAAAAGTGAACGTAACAATAGACACAAAATGGGATGCAAAGGTGGATGCAATATATGGTTCAACATAGGATGCAAATTTAGATGCTCAAAAGGATGAAAAATTGGATGCAAGAAATGGTGTTAAAAATGATGCTAAATTGGATGCAACAAATGATGCAAAATAAATGCAAAATATGGTGCAAAATAGGATGCAAAAAAGGGAGATAAATAAAATGCAAAAGTGGATGCAAAAAATGGTGCAAAAATGCATGCGAAATTTGGCACTAAATCAGATTCAACATATGGTGCAAAATTGGATGGAAAAGCTGGTGTAAAAAAAGACAGAAAAATTGGCACAAAAATAGATGTAAAAATAAGTACAAAATTAGAAGAAAAATATGGCATAAGACCAGATGCAAAAATTGGCACAAATTGGATGTAAAAAAAGGCGCTAAATAAGATGTCAAAGATGGTGTAAAAATTGATGCAAATTATGACACAAAAATAGAAGCAAAGAATTCCACAAAAGAGGAAGCAAAAAATGATGCAAAAATAGATGCAAAAAAAGGCACAAAACTAGAAGCAAAACCTGTTGTAAAACCAAATGAAAATCTTGGTGCAAAATATGATGCAGAAAATGATGGAAAATTTGGCGTAAAAAAGATGCAAAATTTGGTGCAAAAAAGGACACTTTAAAAATTGTACAATAGAGCCAGATTTAGCGCCAGGTTGCTCATCCCAATTGAGAAAAAAATGCACTATAATCTGGTGCTAAATCTGGCGCAAATTGCCTGTTTTGTTGTAGTGTTCTTTCAGAAGATTCCTACACTGCGTCCACATATCTATATCTGAGTTGGGGTCTAGTTGGGGTCCACAAGAACCCAAGATGTAGTGTTGCGTGAAACATTTAAGATGAGGAGGATGAGGGATTGATAGAGTGTTCTAACCGAAGTATTTTTCATATTATGATCATTACATATAGAGGATTACCCTTACCTAGAGATGAAATTTCATGGCAATCCAAAGTTACCACTTCCAACGGGACAAGTGGTATGAGGGTTATGTTGTGATTATAATAGGTTAGAATGATTTTGCATATGGTACTAACGTTCAAGCATGTGATAAGCTTATGTTTTACTAGGGAGGCTAATGGGACATGTAGCACGAGTAGTGACAAATGGGGCATCTTAATCTCAAGGGAGATGGGAGAATAATGAGTTTTCAAAAGATCTCTAGAGGAGGTTTTATATAGTACTAATCGGTGTCACAAAATGTGGGAGGCATAAGTTGGAGGACTAGTACACAAATTCATGTGCGAGACTACCCTCTGAGTGGCAGGCAAGGAAAATTTTAAGGATGGAAAATTATCTTTAAGTTTAAAAACATTGGCGAATCCAACTGGTCTATAATATGCAAACTATAAAAAATTTGTTGATATATTTGTAAAACTATTGAAATTTATAATGATTAGATATATATTCTCTATATACTTTTGGTGATTCTTAAGGTAAAATAATTTTATATTGTAAAATTTGGGTGAACCATTTTTAGAAAAAATGGAAATTGGTGAATCTCTTTTACGGAAAAAAAGATGGAAAATGAGCCCACTTGCGAAAATTAGCCCCTAAAATTTTTCATGGTGGCGGGCTATTATAAGGCGAGTAGCCATGGCCAGTTATGCTATCAAGGACATGTGTGCTAGCAATGTGGTTCCTTTGGAATGAGACCCTCTAGTAGAGGATAATAGGGTAGGGAGCAAGGTTTCCACCCAAGTTTTTTATTTGTGGTTGTAGCATGCTATGGGAATGTCGAACGTATTTAGAGTTGTGGAATCCACTTGTATGGATGATTATGATACATAATATGATTACACATGTTTATTGTCTTCGTCATTTTTTACAGATTAGTTATATTCTTATATATGCATGTGATAAATGAAAATATAGAATTCTATTAGAAATGGTATCTACATAATTATTTTATGCTCTAGGAATGTGATTGAATGAAATGGATATTGAAATGATCATGCTAGAATACAAATATTTTCTAAAAATCACAAGGATACACACATGAATATCATTGTTCAATTACATGATGAAATGTTCAGGATCGAGACAAACACAAAGGTGAAGGATGTAATGATCATGGGAATTAACTAACAAACCTCTCAAACCATCAAATTCAGCATGATTATTAGTGGCAGATATGATGTAAATGGCACTGGAGTGGACTGTGGAATGAAAAGCATTAAATATGGCCTAGGCTACTGAGGTTGTATTCTGTGAGTAACGACTCACACCATTAGCATAACCAATATATAGCGTGGATGATGGATCCATATGAAAGGCACAATAAGACAACTAATGAGATGGCGAAGAATGCAAGTCTACCTACATGATGCAAGAAGAAACAAAAATATGCATTCTAGGGAAACTCCTAAGGGTAGAAATTCATAAGCTAGTGGACATTGCGAGGGTTGGGGAGAATCTCTCCTTTAGGACCCTCAAGGACGTGTGCCCCCTTACCTAAACATTTTTTGACAACGTAAGGGCCTATCCATAAGAGTTCCAACTTTCCATGCCCTGATATATCCTGGGTTTGATTATATATGAGGACAAAACCACCTTCATGGTACTATACACAAGGGTGTACCTTGTTGTCATAATGAGCTTTGGTGTTCTTCTTGGCCGCTTCAATGGTTTGCAACACAACTCGATGGTCTTTGTTGGTGTGCTCAAGCATAATGAACCTTTGTTCGAAGGGCGAAGTATTTGGGATGAGTTTAATGACAAGGTGAAGGGAGGGAACTTGGCACTTGATTGGTAATATCGACTCTTCTCCGTGGACAATATGGAAATAATAATTAGTGGCACTCTTAATATAATTTCAATAGGCCAAATTCCAATTAGTCTTACGCTTATTCATTGTCAGCTAAAGCATAGTCTTTAGGATCTTGTTGACATCTTCAACTTGTTAATTCCCTTGTAGGTAATTAGACGATGAATATTGGTGCTCAAAACTCAAAAGTGAAACTAGCTCCCACCAAACTTCATCTTCAAAGTTTTAGCCATGGTCAGAAACCAGTTGTTTCAAAAACCCAAATCAAGCAATGACATGGTTAAAGAAGAAACAGGGAACAATTGTCCCAATTTATTGAAGGTGGGCACAGCCTTAGCCAAATTGTTGAAGTAATCAACAGCCAAAATAATTTACTTATGGACATTGGATGAGGTAGGTTTACACTCCATAATGTTGATAGCCCATTTATAAAATGGACTAGCCACGATCATGGGGTGCAGCAGGGAAGATGGATCCCTTGCCTTAGGGGCAAAGATTTGGCAGTTGAGGCAATGTTTAACTGCCTCAATGTAGTTGCTAACAAGAGAAGGCCAAAATTTACCAGCACACATGATTTTATAATTAGTCATCATTGTTGAGAGGTGACAACCACATACATCAATATGGCAAGCATTAAACTCAGACTTGCTCAGCTTCAACATGAGTGAGACAATGACATAGAATGGTATTGACACCATGACAATAGAGATCATCACTTAAAATAATGTAGTGAGGGTCTTAGTGACAAATACATCATCAATCATCACAAGTTAAATGAGGTGAAAATTTTTAGGCTCACAAACAAGTAAGGATTTCACCAAACCATGGGTCATCAAATGATATGGAAAATAGGTGTTCATCCAGAAGGTCATCATTCAATGGCGAGTCTTACACGCTGATAGGAAATTCAGAAATGAACTGAGTAAGGGCCAAGACTTTCTTAGTTTTGGGTGTTACAAATTCAAATTCAAATTCCTAGAGGATAATGATCCAATAAGTGCACTTCATGTTGATGACCTGTCAACTCAATAAGAAGGCCATGGAGTTGGAATTAGTAACGACCTAGGTGGTGCGCATCAAGATATAATAACGTAGTTTTTAGACAGAGAACAAAACAACAAAGGCCACTTCTCCTCATGGGAATAGGAAACCAAGGATTCATTGTTCTTGCTCACATAATATATGACATGTTCATTCCAGTTTCCATCTTCTTAGACAAGGACCTTGACTATCGCATAAGTGGAAGCTGAGATATACAAGATGAATTCCTCTTGAAAGTTAGTTTGGATAATCAAAGGACTGAAGGTGAGGGCACATTTAAGTGCATCGAATGATTGTTTGGCCTAGTAATCCCATACAAATGGAATATCAGACTGAAGGAGATGAAGAAACCCATCCAAATTGGTGGTGTAATCCGGAACGAATATATGCAAGAAGTTGGCTTTCCCTTGAAGGTGTAGAACTAGTGTATGTTGCAAGGGGGAGGGAGTTCAACTTGTTAGAGGTTTTCCTACGTGAGGTTTAGCAAAGAAAACTTCTCCTATGTTGGTTAATAAGCCAACAACAATTATGAGGGTTACACCTTAGAAGAAGTAAATTTTCATGTTTTATAATCACATTTGCATAAAAGAATAAAACCATATAGTAGACCTAAAACACATTATGATTGCAAGGATATATTTCCCAAAGAAAAAATAATTTTATTAAATGATGGCACATGTAAAAAAACTCCTTATAGAATAGATAAAGGGGCATCCCCCTTTGGAGGGTTCTTTAAGATCCATGATCTACAACTACAATTTACTCATCTCTCCAAAAATTGTTTTCACGATCCACAAACATAAAATAAAAATAAAAGAAGATGGTGAGGTTGTAGTGGAGAACACTCAAATGTCACAAGATCAAGATTTGGTGATGATAATGGTCATGTAAAATGAGAAGAGAAAACCTCTATGTTTATAATAAAGTGATAAGATAGATTTTACATAGTCAAATAATGATCCAGGTGGATGTTGGTGGCCACCCACCTATCCCACATGGACCCCCACAATTGTCTTTGTTAGTTTTTCAGTTTCCTTATTTGGAACACAATTTACTATTTTTAGCAGTTTTTCGGGTCCTAAACTTCCGGAGCCGTTTTGAGGCCCTAAACGACATTTTTTGGGAAATTTGGGAGCGACATGGGTCCATGGATCAATGTTGCTCTTCCCAAAGTTGTATTATCGATAGATCTTTCTAACAAGATATTGTGCACATCAAATGGAGATCGTATGCCAAAGTTATGACCCCAAGAAGTTGATGTACCAATTTACGCAAACGGGGCCCACAGTATGGCGTTTCATCTTCTAGGGTTAGGTTTTTGGATGTTTAGGGATTTTCCATTGTTTCTCAACAATAAATAGGCCTTCGAACCTCATTGTAACACAGTTCAGAGGCATGTAGCTTCCACATCTCTTCTCAGAGATAAGCTACCATCACCCTAGCTGGTTTATTTCCATTTCTGTTTGTAAGCATATTTCAATATTTTACATTAATGAAATGAGGTATTATTTCCGCTGCATCTTTTTGTTTATGGTTATCTCTGCAATTTGTTGTGTTCCTGTTTAAATTCGGATCAAATAATAAAATATTCTTTGGACCAAATCAAGATCTAACTGATTTTGGTATTTTATTATGGCGTAGTCTAACTTATAGATGAAATTAAATTTTTATTTTTATTTTTATTTTATTTTATTTTTATTTTATTTTTATTTTTATTTTTTTTATTTTTTATTTTTATTTTTATTTATTTATTTTATTTATTTATTTATTTATTTATTTATTTATTTTCCTGGTTAATTTTAACAAAAATCTGATAGATATTTTTAAAAACTTGAATTTAATTTGTTTAATCTATAGAATTTGAGTGCTCAAAGGGTTTTTCAGTGTGTTGAATCTATTTATGTATTCAAAAATGTATTTTAAACAACAAAAAATCACTAGATCCTAGTGAAAAAGGCTATTTCACATATAAGTTAGCATGCGCTTATAATTATTATTTGTGAGAGGAAAAGTTCAAAGAATGGCCAATAACCTTTATCTAGATAACTAACACAAAAAACAATGATTTGTTGAGTTAATTAATAAAAATATTAAAATGATAAAAAATAATTAATAAAAAAATGAGTTTATTAAATTACTTTTAAGTGAAATGGTAAAATAAGTTAGAAATCATTTATAATAATGATTTATTAAATTATTTGTATAAGAATGTTTAAAGGATTAAAGAATAATCAATAACTAAATAATTTATTGAATGTGAGGAAAAATATTTTGAATTATTTTCACATGAGAATAACATAAAATTAATGAATTTATAGGTTAATGAATTTATAACTTAAAAGAAAAGTAGTTCCTTAGGCTATTTCCTTTAGCTAAATTGGGTTTTAATGTATAAAAACTCATACTACATGGCATATTTTGATCTACCTATTTAATTATGGCTTATGGTTAGGTGATCACTCTTTACAGCATAACACATTTTATTGTAATCCTCTCATATTATTTAATCTTTAATTGAAAATATTATACTAATATATAATTCTTCTCTTAATTCTTTTCAAATAATTATGCAATCTTTGTTTCAAAAACTTAATATTATATTTCCAAATCTATAATATATATTCTTCTCAAACACAATTCTTTTGTGTACTTTATTCTTAAAATTTAATCTTAAATTTTCTTTTGTCTCCCTAATTTAATACTTATAATTTAATATAATTTTCTCCTCTTTTTTCTTTATCCCCTATTTATAGCCTCCTTTGAGGAATTTCTTTAGCTAATCATCATTTATGTTTATCTTGGGAGATATATTTCCAACCCAATATATTGGTAAATAATTTATTTAACTTTTATGTTAAAATGTTAATTTCTTAAATCAACTTCCTATTATTTAATCTCTTTCTTAATTTAGTTAACTTTATCTCATTTAACTTATTCTTTCGTATACTTTATTCTTAAATTTAATCCTAAATTTTCTTTTGTCTCCATAATTTAATACTTATAACTTAATATAATTTTCTCCTCTTTTTGCAATTTATCCCCTATTTATAGCCTCCTTTGAGGACTTTTTTCGCTAATCATCATTTATATTTATCTACGAAGATATATTTCCAACCCAATATATTGGTAAATAATTTATTTAACTTTTATGTTAAAATGTTAATTTCTTAAGTCAACTTCTTATTATTTAATTTCTTTCTTAATTTAGTTAACTTTATCTCATTTAACTTATTTTTGACTCATGACTTTTAATCTAGGAATTACACCAATGTTTTATTATGTTTTGAGTCAATCACCTTCGAGTTTTGAAGTTTTCTACTCCAACGAATCTAATTTAACCTCAAACCACTCGGTCCAAATTTGTTTATAAATTTTTGGTTTATCACTCTTTTATCTTCATTGATGATGGGTGGAGTGTCCACTTGAACATCAAACATTTCAAAAAATCTACACAATTTAACTCCATAAATTTACAAAACATATTGACAAACTCGAGACTCTCCACATTCTAAATATAAAGCATTTTTTAAAACCAAAATGATAATATTCCACTTTATGGAATCGATAACTCTGTACATACAGATGCCACTATTTCACCAAGTAGAATGACTTTTTCATAAGTGTCACAAGGGTCAACCTACAAAGTGTCTCTGAAGACTTAAATACACGCTGCTAGGAACACAAAATGTGTGTCATACCACTTGAGCTAAGTTCCTTCAACAATATAAAGCATATTTTAACTAATAGATATTTTGCTCATTTTTTAGCCCATTTTTTTCTAGTAAATTATGCCCAAAATCCAGCAAAGATTTTTAAGAATCATAAGTTTATAAATTTGGATTGTGTAATCTAAAAATCCAAAATGCCTAGATTAAATCTATTTATACTTTAAAATTACATTTTAAATAACAAAAAAATCACAATTTTGCTTAAAATTTTATAGTCACATTCCTTAAAAAAAATACCATATATCTATTACCTAAACTATGTATATAGACTTTAACCAATCATAACTATTTTTTATTATAAAATTTTACACTATTATTTAAAATTAAATAAAATCCATAATATTAATTTAAAAACATTATAGCCATGCAAATCAAATAAAATCGATAATATTAATTTAAAAGCATTATAACTATGCAAATCAAAGGATTTAAAATATCATTGGCATATTAATAGTTATTAGTAAAATGTATATAAAAGACCAGTCTTTCATAGTCCTTTAATTAAATTTACATGAGATGTAAGGAAATTAAGAAATTTAAATATACCAATATGACCTACATATAAACCATTAAATAAGTTAGAAAAGAAAATGTTTATGGTCTCGCATGTTACAAAATTCAGCAAATTTACTATTTACGCCTAATACTTGTAATTTTTGTGTCGTTTGTGTCATTCATATAGATACACTGTGATGAAAATAAATACAATTAATAGTAAAATATTTAAAATTTTCTATAAAATTTAAACAAAACATTATAATTTAATCTATTATATAATAAATAAATAAATTATGTATAAAATTTTAAATAAAACATTATTTAATAAAATAAGAACATCGAGGATGAAAACCACTTCTTCTTAGAGTGCCCTGCGTACAACCACATTAGATCTCAGTGTCATAATCTTTGTCGCAACACTGACCTTCCTAGCCTTTTACAATGTCAAAATTATATTGAATTTGGGCGGCTTCTCTCCAAGCTTTTTGAGCATAGGAATAAAATCTTAAATCAAACTAAATAATTTGTTTCTTTAGGTCCGATAGACCAAAGTTTGGTCTCAGTGGATGTTAACCATCATCATCATCATCAATATAATTTATTCTTGGATATATACGTGTTAAATGAACCACAAATAATAAAAGAGTTATATTATCATGCATACTTCATAATTCATTATACTTCGTTATTTATCATTATTTTTATTTTTATTTTTAGAAGAAATGTATTTTAATGATAATATATTTTTCTATGAAATAAATATATATATATATATATATATATATATATATGACTTATTAAGTTGTATGAGTTTTGATATGTTTGTTTAATTTTTTTGTTTCAGAAATTGTGATATAAAGGTATTTAAACTTTTAAAATCACTTCGAAATCGTATTTGGTCTCGGCCACATCAACCCTTAACATGACTAAATTTTTATCCATGGAGTTTTGAACTAGTGGCTTTCACATCATAGAATGTTTTAATAATACACCCATTATTATCTATTCTATGCCCCATTAGCATCATTTCAATAGATATTAATCATTATAGAAAATTATGTAAAATTTTAGTAATTAATTAATTATATATATATATGAATGATTTATTTTTTGATGGTTTACAAGAATTATTTTGTTCTCCTTACCAAGATTCAATCCCTCCAACTAACATGTAAACTTTTTTGCAATTAGTTTAAATAGTCATTTACAAACCAAACACATATATATATAAAAATTGCAAATATGTGCCCCGATCATAGTTGCCCATGAGGAGTTACAACTATATTTAGAAATGAATAATTTCGAATAGAACCCAAAAATTAAACAAAATTTATAGTACGTATAGACTATCTTAAAATATAATCATTGTTTACAACATATTTCCTTAAATCCACGTCCCCAAAATTTTTGATATTGAACACGGGATCCATCCTTAATCCACTAAGCAATGGAGGATGGTTTTACTTGACCATTAACTATCAACTCTCCAAATTTCAAAATGCAACCTTGGTTGGCACATTAATCTAGTCCCTGAAAATTATCCCTTAATAACAGAAAAATTCAATGTAAATATCTATTTATTTAGAATAGAATGAGACTATGTCTATATTCTATAAAATTATAACATGGATCTATGTTGGTTCGTATTCTCCACACCCAGATTCAATCCTCAAATTAACATGTAAACTCACATTCACATGAAGGGATCACTTCATGTCAACTCAACCATGGAACCTAACCACAAGGGTGTCCATCGAATTGAACCAATGACCTCTCAATAACAAAGGTAATTTAAGGACATTGGATTTATTTTAGATGATTTACAAGAATTATTGTTATTCTCCTCGCCCAAATTTAATCCCTCCAACTAACATGTAAACTTTCTTTCAATTAGTTTAAATAGTCACTTATCACTTATAAACCAAACACACATACAAACATATGTATGTATGTATGTATGTATGGATGGTTTGTATATATATAAATTAATTGAAAATATGTGCCCAGATCACAATTGTACATGGGGAGTTACAACTAGATTTGGAGGTGAATACCTTCTAATAGAACCCCAAAATTTAACAAAACATACAGTACATATAGCCTATTTCAAAATTTATTTTTGTTTACCACATATTTCCCTAAATCCAGGCCCCCAAACATTTTCATATTGACCATAGGATTCATCCTTAATCCACTAAGCAATGGAGGATGGCTTTAATTGACCATTTACCATCAACTCTCTAAATTTCAAAATGCAACCTTGGTTGGCACATTGATCTAGTCCTTGGTTATTATCCCTTAACAACGAAAAAAAATCAATGTAAATATGCATTTATTTAGAATAGAATGAGACTATGCCTATATTGTATAAATTTGATCCCTCTAGGCCAGTGATAGCCGTTAACATGGATCTATGTTGGTTCTTATTCTCCACACCCAAATTCAATCGTCTAACTAATATGTAAACACAAATTAACATGGATTTATGTTGGTTCTTATTCTCCAAACCCAAATTCAATCATCTAACTAATATGTAAACACAAATTAACATGGATTTATGTTTGTTCTTATTCTCCACGCCCAAATTCAATCATCTAACTAATATGTAAACCCAAATTCACTAGAAGGTATCACTTCATGTCAGCTCAACTATGGAGCCTATCAATTGAGGTAGCCCTTGGGGCTATATTTCTCTTAAAATATATCTACATATAATTTATATTTTTTAAATAATATTCAAATACAATATTAAAAATATTAAATTTATATAATAAGGATTAGCTCAATTGGTCAATTGCTAAAAGCACTTTTCCCTCAATTGGTCAATTATCTTTGATGTCCTTGGGGTTAGGGTTTGATTAGTTTAAGATGTGATCATTTAGGTAGATTTGTCTAGATTTTATTCAAAATAATAAATATAAAATTATTATTAAATACAATTTCAATTTTCTATATAAAATTAATTAAAATCATTTTTCAAATTTTTACCTTAAAAATATCTAAATCATAGTCAAATATTCACAAACAATTCTATAATTTTAAAAATAAAATAAAATACCAAAATAACCCAGAACACTAAATATCTATTATAATTTTCTAATTATATAAATAAAATATGTATCCTTTATAAATTTTAAAAATAATTATATAATATATATATATATATAATTTATTTTTATTTTTCTAATTATATAAATAAAATATGTATCCTTTATAAATTTTAAAAATAATTATAATATATATATATATATATATATATAATTTATTTTTATTTTTATTTTTTCAGGGTATAGATCCTTCAGAGGAAACTCGAATATACCAACATCCATCACATTATGATGCATCATAATTACATTATCAGACGACAATTTTTTCCGTGTCATTCACGTTTCGAACCTAAGTGGGAAGGTTAATAATAGACACTCTCAACTACTCAAGATAAGTCCGTGTCATTAAATGTAAATATCTATCATTTAATGATTTTGAAAATTAAAATTAATCTTCGAAAGCCCAACCTTTCAAACTATCGCATCCCCAAAAAAACGAACACTAAATATCTATTTATAAATTTTCAAAATAATTAAATGTAAATATCTAGCTTTTGGAAATAAAAATTAATAATGGGAAGCCCAACCTTTCACACTCAGACAACTAGTATCGCATTCCAACGATACAATATGAGGGTTTTTAAAATATAATGTATAATTTTCCTTTCCCATTAAAGGGGTATGAGGGTTTTTAAAATATTCCTTTCACATTAAAGGGGTTTTTAGTGTCAAATCTTTTCTTTCACACTCAAGAGGTTTAAGTGTCTATTCAACTGGTGTGCTTATTAATTAATATTTTAATTTAAATTTTAGTTCATTTTTTAATATTATAAATTTAAATGAGGTTTATGTATACGGGTTTACGCAGTGCATTATATTAAATATCATTTTTGGGATTTAATTGCGTTAATTCATTCACATATGACCATTTCCATGAGAGGTAGTTGTAAGTGACTAATTCCATGAGAGATAGTCGTAAGTGACTAATTTCTCTCGTAAGTGACTAATTTCTCATGATTTGAATAGTTCACTTAGCACTCATTGCATCAGGTGATGCTCACAGGGGTGAAGAAGGGGGATTGAAACTGGTGAAATAAAACACATATCGTCAATCATCACTTCCGGGGCTTCCACCCGATAACCAGGACTTCCCTGGAGGTCACCCATCCCAGATCGCCTCTGGCTCAAGCGTGCTTAACTGTGGAGATTTTCCCCACAATCAAGCTCACTTAACTTGCTACCCCATTTGAAAAACCTTAGCAAGTATCGTGCCTCATGAACCATTCAAGTAGAGATCCCTTCACTCTTTTTGAATTTAAGTATATGGGGTTTACGCAGTGCATTATATTAGATATCATTTTTGGGATTCAACTGTGTTAAGTAAGTCATTCACGTATGACCATTTCCATGAGAGGTAGTCGTAAGTGACTAATTTCTCATAATTTGAATAGTTCACTTAGCACTCATTGAATCTCCAAAATGATATCTAATTAAATGAGGTTGTTTTTTTTTTAGTATTTATTTATTTGGGTGTGGAGTATGTTTCAGGAGTTTTTGTGAAGTTAAAAACTTTTTTTTTGGATATAAAAAATATGTTAAAAGTTTATAGTAGGAATTTTTGGACATAAGGAAATATGTTAAAGGCCTATGCACCATCAGGGGTAATTCTAGGTTAAGTGGTCTTTTTTTAATAAATGATAAGTCATCTTGCATTCACAAATAACAACTAAAAATACTTATCTGATTGTCAACTAAATTATGATAACTTTTACTATTATATTAATATAATAATAATAATAATAATAAAATATAAAAATAAACATATGAAATATCTCCCTCCTCTATCGAGTCAAGTCTATTAATAAGATCAATATCCAACGAGTATCATTGTTGTGTCCGGTGCCAAAGCCATACCAACTCTTCGCTCTATCAGACTCAGCAACGGACAGAGGAGTAATGATTTCAACGTTGGTTTGTTTTTTTAATCAATATTAAATAAACCTAATGAATTAATGATTCACTTATTGTTTTTTCATTTTTTTAAGCAAAAGATAAAATGGAAGAATCAATAATTGACTCACTATCATGCCTTTCACACAAACTTTGTTTATGACACATGTTATTTATTTTTTTCCCTTCATAAAATCATGAAATAGGCAAATCTCTTCAGATATATATATATATATATATATATATATATATATATATATATATATATATAGAAAGAAAATTAAGCGTAGTCTAGAAAATCTATAAATTAGTTTTTAAAATAATAGAAATTTTGGCAAGATTATGATAAAACCCATCAATTTTTTTGAAAATTTCAATTACAACTGTCAAACTTTAGGATTTTGGGTGCCCCAGGGGTTCTTGATGGTGTTGAATTCATTTCCACCATCATAAAAATGATTCAAACACTCCAACATTCTATTTTTTGAAGAAAAAGAATTACCGGATTTTGGCAAGAAAATTGATGTTTGAGCGAATTTGTGGCATCAGTAGACTATGAAACAAGAAACTCCACTCAATATTGTGGGTTTAGGGAATATATATATTATTATTATTATTCAATTTTAAGGTCGGGACCAAGCCAGACACCAAATTGGTGTATGAGACCCCCTTGTTTGTGGGACAAGGGACCCACCTCCGCGTAGCGATTTGACTACTAAGTCTTCGAAGGAATACATACTCTACCCCCCCTCCGGTTTTGAACCTGTGACCTATTAGGAGGAAACACATGCTCTTAACCATTAGGCCAATTTTGAACCTGTGACCTCTTAGGAGGAAACACATGCTCTTAACCATTAGGCCAATTTTGAACCTGTGACCTCTTAGGAGGAAACACATGCTCTTAACCATTAGGCCAATTTTGAACCTGTGACCTCTTAGGAGGAAACACATGCTCTTAATCATTAGGCCCACTCAAGCTGTATAGGAGGGTAATGTTAGAAAACATTGATGGAAGTTTGTTGGATCAGTGGCGAAATATGGTCGGTTACTCTATTTACATGAGAAGGAAGGCACGATATGCATTATTCCAACTTATGTGAAATAACAAGATTCTTCAAGTTCACTAGGACCCGAAATGTAAGAGACCCCGTTTTAACTCTATTTACATGGTTTGTGGATTTGATCTTCCAAATATGACACAAAAAACAAAAGTCAAGTGGCCCTTCCTATGTAAGCCTTAGTCGGCCCTTAAGACAAAAATGTTGCATAAGGAAGACAAATCAAATGGTACATAAGGATAAAGATAAAATCCCCATGACCGATGACTCTCAAGGTTACTATAACATTTATTCCCTTTTAGCCTAGGCCTTCCATGGCAACTCAACTTTCTTTTTCTTTTTGCTTTTCATTTATTTTTACTTTTTTCTTTCTTTTTTTCTTTTTTTAGTGTCGGAAGCGCTCGGCGAAGAAATCACACATGGAGTAGTCTTTGCGGGTCTACATAGAGACCTAGGAATGGACCGCTGGACTTGTGGGGAGTTAAGCCCACATGTATTCATTGGACCAATCGCCCGTGGCTAGATGGCAACTCAACTTATCACTGGAAAGAATTGAACTTGGGTGGAGAGGATAATAATAATTTCTCCCAATCATCCAATACATTGACTTACCACAACTCTTTTGTGAACTTGGTATAAAACACATATGAGCTCAAGATATCACTTGCGGGAATTGAACTTGGGCAATTAACAATAGACCTTATCTATTATTTAGATGGATTCTAAAATTTTGTTTTTGGATCATCATGAAGAAAAAGGATTGAATTTTACATTGACTTCCCCACAACTTGATCATGCAACTCACTCACCAAGGAACCTACTTATAGAGCTTATTGATTGTTTTAAATATTAAAGGTTGGGTTTTGGGAATGACCAATATTTATGCCTCGAATGACTTTATTGACAAAATTTGATGTTAAATGGCCAATAAGCTTAAAAATACCCTTTTATTGGTGTGAGGTAACTAAAATACGGTTATAAACCAAAATGATAAATAAGGGTTAATGATGTGATATCTGCTCTAATTATAATTACCAGGCAGTCACACCAATTTTGCAATTTTTCCTAAGGTTATTAAATTTTGAACTCACAACTTAGGAAAAGTGGGTAAATGCAAAGGAGACATAATTTTTTATGAAGAGGGACACCACTATAGGAAAAAGGATGAAAGTGTGGCATTAGTGGAATGTGGGGAGGGAATGTGCACCCCTTAGAGAATTTGGTTTGGAGAGAGAAGAGGGAAGAAGGGAATTCAATATGGAGGAGACCACAAGGGAAGAAGGGGAAAAAAATTAAAAATAGAAGGAGAAATGCTCATTTTGGTACCTTTTTGCTCATTTGGTAACCAAAACATTGTTTTCTCAAGTTGTTTAACTGGGTCAATAGAGTGTTTTTCAGCACACAAGATTTCCAAGCAGAATTCTCACCCTACCTTCAGTGGAATTCGTGTGCCATCCCTAGTAGGAGTTCTATTTCAAATGGTAGAGTTGTTCTAGTGATTATTCACGGCAATTCATGGGCTTTTCACAACAGACTGGGTGCAGAAAAAGGGAATACGCATTTCGTGAGAGAGGAAGTTGTGGAGCAGTGTTTTTGCAGGGTTTTTAGGGGAAGGATTGGACCACAATTTGCTAAATACTTAGGGTGTTGATTGGGCATATTCCTATGGTATTTTTTTTGTAGCTTCACCTTTTTCTAAGAGACATCGTGGGCCTGGACAGAAGTTATTCCTTAGCCACACATGGGATTTGGAAGGGTGGACATTTGAAGTTGAAAGGAACTGGATTTGGTGGAGGCATTTGTCATCATTTTTTGAGGGCTAAGAAGTGGTTTCTTTAGGTGGTCTAAATTTCCCATCTACTGGAGGAATATGTGGAAATTAGGGTCAAATTCAGGTGTTGGAACTAGGTCAAACCCTTTTTGGATTTTGGTGCGTTATTTGAGAGGAGACAGGGTTAATTTCCCAGAATTTTCCAAGCAGTAGAAGAGGGCCAAACAACAGATTCTTCTAGCCAACAATACAATTTTTCTGGGCCAGTGTAGATCATTGTGGGGACATCTATTGAGCACTTGGGAAGTAGTTTTTCATCACCTGAGACTTGTTAGCTTTCCTTGATCAAGCCCATGTGCACTCGCTCCATTCTCTTGTTGTACCCCATTTGAATAATAATGAAATTGGCCCATATTGGTGCAATTTTTGGTGCATTTTTGGGTATTTAATTATGTGTGTGTATTTTTTGCTGCATGTACCTAGTATGCTTTGCTTATCACTATTAATTTCCCTCTAGGAATATTATAGTGGTATCATATCTTTGATCTTGGCTCAGCTATGGGATTACTTCTATGACCTTGGAGGACAAGCAAAATGCTACCTACTGAAGGCAGAGGTACCGAAGTAGGGAAAGAGAGTTGGAAATCACCCTTCACATTGAGACCCCGAGCAGGAAGTGGTGGAGGAAAATATGGGGGAGTCGAAGAGGAAAGACGAGGTAGTGTTTGATAGCCTCTTGAAGGCCCTAAACGACTTAGCCAACGGGGAGAAGAAGATGTTGGACGAAATCAAGTAGTAAAACCAAGACAAGAGAATTCATCGAGACTTCTTGTTTGGGGAAACTTTTGAGGCTTCCCACTAGTATTACCACCATTCACTAGTGACTCACCCACATGCTTTCAGTGGGCCAACCAAGACCACTTTTCCCGCATCTTTTTCCCTCGGGACTAGGTGAGCAGGGTGGATAGGACGATATGCCCATGGGGGACTATTTCCAGGAGTGGCAATCTATGGGGAATGATTTTAGGGCTTCTCTATCCTTAATATATTTCTTCAAACTCAAGCAGAATGAGAAGGGCAGGGGCACAGGGGGTTCTAACACACAAAACTCAGAGCTACAGCACACCATAGGAAAAATTCACCTCCCTAGATTTGATGGATCTTCCAAGTTCACGACTAGGGCTTGGGTGGAGAAGTTGGACACATATTTCCAGCTCAGTTGGATGATAGAGGTGGAGGCCATCAAGATGTCTACCTTACACATAGAAGGAAAGGCCCACAATTGGTGGTTCCATGAGTTGACTACAATTGGGAAAGCAGGTGTGATTTCTTATGAGGACTTCACATGGAGGGTTATGGAGCATTTTGACAAGAGTGACCCATAGGCACACTTTAGGGAGCTTACGAATATCAAACAAACCGACAGCCTTGAGCATTACATAGCGGAGTTTATAAGGGTGTCCGTGATGGTGCTAAACCTGTTTGATGCTAGTAGGGTCTACACTTTTGTAGAAAGTCTGATTAAGCCCTTACGTGGGTTGGTCAGATTTCGTAGACCAACCACTTTGAAGGAGGTCCTGACTTGTTCCCAGGATTTGTAGGACACAATCCCTAAGACTAGGGAATCAATTCCACCATGAGCTCCTTTTCTTCCCAGGGGTTATGACACTAGAGCTCCACCACCAACAGATAACCATGGGCATGAATATTTGGATGAGGAGACTAGGAGCGATCTCCAGAGGAGAGAGTTGTGGTTGACATGATAGGAGCCTTGGGCATCAGGAAAAATACCATAGAATCCTTAAAACAAGGAACTATGGCCCCAAAACCACTGATCCCTTACAAAATTGCACATTTTTACAAAAAGGAGGGGCTTCGACCCACCCTAAAGCCCTTATGACACCACACGGTATATTTAATTCCTCAAAATGTTTTCCACTACACGCTTCACTCCACAAAATGCAAAGTCTTTACCAAAATCTAGGCCAAGTTGGGTGCGCCCAACATCACTTCAGTAGGTTTATCCTCTGCTTGAGTTAGGATTTTGACTAGATCGGTATTTGTTTCTTTATCTTCAACTTAAATTGAAACAATTGGAGGCTTCGATACTACTTCTTAAAGTTGCTCTAACTTGTTATTTAGTGATTTTTTGTCATTTTTAAGCTTCTTTATTTGCATAAGTAAGGCTTGGTTATGGTTCCTTAGACGTGAAATTTCGCCATTTTTTGAATCGTTGACTTTGTCCTTAGTATATTTCTCTTTATATTTTAAATTTTTTATGTGCTCTAATAATTTTTTATGAAGAGTTTTCAGGCACAATTTTTCTTTTTCTTTTTCTGATAGATTCTCCTTTAGTTCCTTATCAAAACTTTCATTTTCTTGTTTTAGCCTTTGTTTCTTAACGTTAGACTTTTTAATTTGTGAAAGTAATTTATCATTGTGGTCCCTTAGACGCCAAATTCCATCATTTCTTCTGTTTCTTTTTCAAGAAACCGATCTTCGAGATCTTTATATTTCTTCTATGATGCTTCGTTCTTTTGTTGAAGTTTTGTGATTTCTTCCTTTAATCGTTTTATTTGCATTTGCTCATTGTCTTGATGTTATTCTATACTAAATAATCTTCCAGATCTTGGAAAACGTAAATTGCATTGTTTTTATTATATGTATATCCAATTTCGTCTAGACAACTTGAACATTTAGTCCAAAATAGTTATTGTTGTGTGGGACTCATCTTGACTGCTTCCTTCATTATTTTCGAATTAGGCTCCATTTTTCTTGACTTGATAACCTTCTTTGGTAATTATATATATATATATATGTATATATATATATATATATATATATATATATATATATATATATATATATATATATATATATATATATATATATATATATATATATATATATTATTTTTTATTTTTTATTTTTTTTCAACAATTTTTTTTCTTTTCTTTTCTTAAACTCTCTTTTTTTTAACTTTTTTTTTTCTTTTTTCTTTATTTTTTTATTTTTTTATAAAAAAAAATCTATATATATCTATAATATTTTCTTTTCTTTTTTAAAAGTTATAACCCTAGTGAAATGTGACTATTAACCTCTTTGGGGTATAATATAAAATATATGTCCACTTATGTGTCTTTGACTCGATTAATTTTCTCCAAGTAAAAAGTAAAACCTACCATTCACATAAAGAGACTTTGTATTCTTTTTGTTCTTCTTTTACCTTGAAAATACCATGGATAATTACTATTTGTTGCTAAAACCACGAGCTTGTAAACCACTTAATGAAGAATGAAGATAATCCTATCTACTCTTCGTTATTTTACATATAGTTTTAAAGATATTTGGAGATATTCTCTTTTGACTTTATCATGCACTTTTTATCAATAATGTAGAACCATTTTATATATATGAATGTTCTCCTTCAATATACATCGAATAATCATTGACATGTTAATGGCAAAAAGGCTTATTATTTTTATTTTTTTTAATTAACTCTTCACTTTTATAATATTTTTTCCAATTCATTTTTTTAACTCTTCTATTTATTTTTATTTTTTTAAAGTGGCCAAGGGCCTAATCGAAAATGGAGAAACTCCAACTTGTGTAGCGAAACATTTTGGTTGCGGCAACAAGTTAATGGTCAAAGGTCTGGATCTGCCAACGTGGCTCTAATACCAATGTAATGAACAAAATTTGTATACACTTTGATACCAATGTAACGGCCAAAAGTCATATACATAGCTGAAATCTTTAAAATACTTCAAAGACATCAATGTCCATTTGTCATTATATATTGAATATTGTATAAGAATTAATATGAGATATGAGATGATTACAAATGAGAATGAGGGCCTGCTTATATACCCTAGGCAATTTCCCTTTCATGAATGGTCATGTCTCTAAGACATGCCTCTGCATTACTAACTAACTAACCATTAGTTAATTAATTATTAATTATTAATATTATATTTTACTTTTTATTTATTATTTTTATATGAATTATATTCATAACATTGAAGCATCACCTTTTCTCTGCACCAGTACTCATATTTCCATACCTGCAATAATTCCATTTGAACCTTAAATACAAGAAGGCAGCACCAATCATGTTACAGATTGTCTCAGTTTGTTCCCAGTTATAGCACTGACCACTATTATCTAATCTTATGGCCACAAAACCTCTGGATGGCCGCATCTATACAAAAATGATCCAGAGTTTGCAACCACATACCAGATGCTCGTGGATGGAAAGCAAGTTCCAAAATTCCACCTCAAGGATGCATCTTTATGCTAGCTGGGCCAATTTTGTGTTCCTTCAAGAGAGCGTACCAACCTGATTTGGGAGACACACTACATTCGGATCACTGAACACTTTGGTGTGGAGAAAATTGTGGTAGTATTACAAAAGTATTTTTATTGGCCAAAACTTCGACAAGATGTTGGAAAATATATTAAATCATGCACTGCTTGTGTCATCATTAAGCCAACCATCAAGAAGCAAGGCCTATACACTCCTATGCCTATTCCAAACCAAACTTGGGAATCCATATCCATGGACTATCTATCTAGCCTCCCTTCTACCAAGCATGGTAATGAATGTGTATTTGTGGTCGTGGAAAAAAATCTAAGATGGCTATATTGGTGACCTGCAAGAAGAGTATCACAATAAAGGACACTACCAAATTCTTCTTTGAAGGAGTGCGGGTACATTTTGGGATCCCACATACCATTATATCAGACCGAGATAGAAATTTCTTGAGCACATTTTGGTTGAACCTATGGTCATTATTGGATACCAAGCCTCACAAAGTCGACTGCATTCTATCCCTAGACTGATGGTCAGACAAAGGTCATTAGCAAGATGATCATACACATACTATGCATGTAAAACTCCAAGCATCCACAAACATGGAATGAGAGCCTTCTCTATTTACAACATAGTTATAATAGATCTCTCCATAGATCGACAAGATGCAACGCCTTTCAAGTGGGTTTTGGATTTCAACCATTTTGTCTAATTGATGTTGTCATACCTCATGCAATTACATAGGAAGAATCCCCACATGTATAGTCTGAGGCTGATAAACAACCAGGTTTATTGAATGCATCTTGCACATCCACCAGCAGGTTCATGACATAATGAAGAAATCTAATGCCAAGTACAAATAATGAAATTATCAACATCGGGTGCCACATAAGTTTCAGGTGGGCGATAAAGTTTGGTCACATTGGTTGAAAGAACGCCTTGTTGGAGCTCATCAGAAGCTTTGACCACTCTGATATGGGCCTTACACCATCACCAAGCTTGTGGGAGAAAATTATTTTGAGCTCAACATTCTCCCATTCCTTGTGTTTCACCCAATGTTCAATGTGAAACATCTTTGACCATACTTTCCAGTAATGTTGGAGACATCAGACATTGTCGAATAACTCACACCAATAAACCTCAACCCAGACTGCATGGAACGGCTCACAACTGATCAAATCATGGACACATAGATCAAAAACACTCACCAACAGAGGATCCAATTGTATCAGGTTATCAAAGTTGGCCAACTCCTGCACCAAGTCAAGTGGCTCACTAGGGACCAAGTTCGGCAGAAGTTTCCCCATTTCATGGAGGCACTCAACACAATAGGGAGCATTTCTTCCTGATGTGGGAGGACTGATCCAGGTGGATATTGGTGGCCACCCACCTATTCCACTTGATCCCCCAACACAATTTCTTTCAGTTTCCTTAATTATAGCACAATTTACTATTTTTGACATTTTTTGGGTCCTAAACTTATGGAGCCATTTTGAGGCCCCAAATGACGTTTTTTTTTAAAACGGTAAAACATAGTCTATGTGAGAGGGGTATGTGGTTGAAAGTTGTTTCCCTTGGAATAGATCTTTCTAAGGAGGTATCATAAGCATCAAATAGAGATCGTATGCCAAAGTTTCGACCCTGGGAAGTCGATGTACCAACTAACCCCAACGGGATCCACAAACTTTTGGCACTTCATCTCTTAGGGTTAGGTTTTTGGATGTTTAGGGTTTTCCATTAGTTCTCAACAATAAAAGGGTCCCTGAGCCTCATTGTAACACATTTTAGAAGGCATGTAGCCATGACATCTCTTCTCAGAGATATGTTGCCATCACATGAGCCAGTTTATTTCCATTATGCATGTAAAAAAAATTAGTATTTGTCATTAATGAATTGAAGTTTAGCTTTTGTTGTAGCTCTATGTTTTTGTTTAAAATTTTATTTCATTTCATTCCTACATAAATATGGATCAATTTTTCCCCTTCTTCACCCAAGTGAGCATCACCTGATGCAATATGTGTTATGTGGACTATTCAAAATCATGAAAAATTTGGTCAGTTGAGACTATTACTCATCGATTGTAATGTTCCCAACCATTTAGGAGATACAAGACGGGGTTTCACTAGACTAAAAAGTTCCCGTAGGCTAAGGTAGGGAAATTTTCACTAAAGGAATGTGATTCACCTTGGAAAACACTATAAATGTTAAAGGGGTGAAAAAATGGGCTATATCCTAGACTAATGAAAATTCATTTTCAATTTGTAAATTGAAAAGTTCCTAAAGTGACTTTATAAAATTAAAAAGGTAAAATGGTGGAAAAAGTGGCCACTAAGTTATAAAAGGAGAAAAATGAGGAGTCTCTCCTCATTCTATTATTTTCAATTTGAGAAAAGAAGCTCTTTGAGAGTTTTGGAGAGAAACTTAAGGTTTGGGAAACCCTAACCACCAATGCTAGCTTCGATGTTGAAACTATACACCCTAGGTGGTTCAGAGAGCATAATCACTCAGATGTTATGAATATAATTCGTATAAAAATAATAAATAATAATAATTAATAATTAATTAACTAATGGTTAGTTAGTTAGTAATGAAAAGGCATGTCTTAGAGACGTGATCATTCATGAAAGGGAACCTGCTTGTGGTATACAAGAAGGCCCTCATTATCATTGGTAATCATCTCATATCTCATATCAATTGTTATACAATATTCAATATACAGTTATATGTCTTACAATGGACATTTACGTCTTTGAAGTATATTAAATATTCCAGCTATGTATACGACTTTTGGTCGTTACATTGGTATCAAAGTATATACTAACTTTTTTCGTTACATTCAACTCAACAAATGCCTTCTGTTGGGACTCGAACCAGAAAATATTTTCTTTCACTATGCCCTTGGTAACTTGACTCAAAGGCCAAGTGATATGAGAGAATCCCAACATGAACCTCTAATAAAAATTGGCAAGGCCCAAAAAGCTATGAAGCTTTGTTAGAGTGTGCAGGGTTGGCCAATCCAGATCACTTGGACCTTAGTCAGATTCACATGCATGCCTTGCTTATGAATTATGTAACCCAAAAATTGGACTTAGTTCATGCCAAAGATGCATTTCTCCAAGTTGGCACATAGTTTATGTTGTCGCAGGGTTTGGAGTACCCGTTATCACTTACTGCAAAATTGTTCAAATGGTGCCAAATAATGTCAAAAGAATGAAAAATAGCATAGAATCTTGCAGTCATATTCCAAGCTAAAGAAGGACTCAATGCCTACATTGGACTCTCTCTAGTAGAAAGTTCTCTGAACAATATTTCCAATGACATGTGGAAGTCCAAAAATGGATTCCTTGATCAAAATATATGGTCTACTAAATTTCAAGGATTGAAGCCTTAGGAAGGTCTAGAATATCGGAGATCACATATCAGAGGTTCAAAGATAGATGTGATCACATATCGGAGGTCCTGGCATATCGACAATCATATATCAGAGGTCCAGCATGTCGGAGGTCCAATACATTGGAGCAGGCAATATCAGAGCTCGGAGGAGATCGGCGCATTGCAATATTGCAACATCGCAACATCAACAATTGGAGAATCAGAACTTCTGAAAGTGTAAACATTTTAAAATTTGCAATATTCAAAAAGTTTTGATAATGTTAAAAACTGTTGGGAGCGTCGATAAGGATTAACAAAAGATTTCGTTGCAAAACCAAAGGTGGAGGGACCCTTTTCTCTCTCTTGTAGCAGAACACGTGGCAAAATATGATTGGTTTAAATAAGGTACACATGGTAGGGTATGATTGGCTTCGATAAAGACACATGGTAGAATATGATTGGTTATGATAAAGCTACAATGGCATCTAACGGCAGGACACATGGCAGGCAGTTTTGGCGTTTTGAGGGGTCTAAGGGAGAAAATCTAACCACTCAAGAAGTGCCACGTGGAGTGATGACATCATATCGGAGGTCGGCATATCAGAGGTTGAGGATGTCGGCACTTTATAATAGTTGGAAATTGAAAAAGTCCCGACAAGGGGGCTCTAATATTAGGGCTAGCACATGGTCAAGAAGAAATTAATGAACTAAGGGCATTAAGATCTTAACAAAGGAAAAACGGCCCTCGGGCAAGAAAAAATGTCCTAGCACCTTAAGGCTAATTCTCTAGTCACTGCACCCAGTGCCATCGAGGAAAATAGAAAGGGGCTAAAAAAAAGGGTCCAAGTATATCGGAACATTGTTTTCTTAATGTCTTTAAGGAATAAAAGTCTCAATGACTAAAAGCTTATTAGGCTCTGATAGTGTAATACAGAGAGTTATGATATGGATGAGTTGGCACCTGTGATTTCGAGTCACCACTAAGGCCACCACAACTAATTGCTACCAACTCTAGAAAGTGGAAAATTCAAGTTGTTAAAATGAAAGTGATGGGCGAACCGATCGAATAAATAAAGAGGAATATTGTGGCAGAGACGTGGCCTGATCAGAGGCCATCACAGGAATGGCAGGGAGATATTTTCCTCAACCATAATTTAGTTTTCCTTATTTCTTTTATTATGTAATTTTTGCATTTAAAGAAAGGAATTAAATCCTTTGTAATGATTTGGGCAGTAGACCTTCGCATGCCAAGACAGCGAGTCGATCAGACAGCTGGAGCTCGGCTGAGATATTTTGTAACTGTTGTTCAAAGCTCCCCTCTCCTTATAAATGGAGGGTAGAAACACTTAAGAATGGTTCTATAATTCTTCACCCAAGAGGCCTAAATTTTGTGGTTCCACTTAGGTTCAATTTTTTTTTTCATGAGGTCCTTGGTCTGATACAATTGCTAAATGTAATGGACTGGTGATTTGGACTCCATCCTCAAGGATTAATAGTATTGTTTTGTTGATTCCAATCAGAGTAATGCACAATATGTTTCCCCTTTGTATATTATTTCATGTATGTCTTTCATTTTCTAAAATTGTGTAATGAAGTTGTTGGTATCACTCTCCTTATGGTTGTATGTTTGCTGCTAAGTAGTAAAAAGTACCTATGTTAACTGCAGATTTACTTGTGTTATTTAATAACCTATAGTACATGTATGTGCACAGATTTACTTATTGTTGTTTGGTGAGAAATGTATTCATGAGGCATAGAGTTTGAGACCTTAATTCGCGCTCCACTCTTTCTGCCTTTTCACCTCCTCACTCTTCCATATTTCTGTCAGATATTGCTGCTTAGGATTTTGTGTTATGTCTAGCCCTCTGCATCAATTTATCTCCTTTCATTCCTTCTATTCATCTATACTACAACAACAATGCTAAGATGCATATTGTTATGTGTCGGCCACAAGAACCAAAAAAATTCTCTTTGAGATTAGCCATATCTACCAATGTGTATTTGCTTGAGTTTACCTTAATGAAGGGTTATTAAACCAATTCCTGAATTATCACTTTTCCAATTACATGACATATTGAGTGCAGTAGAGAACCCTTAGACAATCTTCAAAAGCACTCCTCTTAGATGCCCTAAGCATTGTTCTCCTATCAACCCAGAGGCTGTCTCTAGGAGACTTCTATATCTTCTGAAGAAATTGTGTGACAGGAGATAGAAAAAACTACAACAGTACCCATTAAATGTGTTGCAAGTGCTCTTCCCAATTCTTTTTGAAGATGAGGATGTTGTCCATATATACAACCACAAATGATTTGGTAAAGGTTCGCAAGATGTCATCCATCGACCTCATAAAGGTTGCAGGGGCATTTGAAAACCCAAAAGGCATGACCAACCACTCAAAAAGGCCCTCCTTGGATTTAAAGGTGGTCTTCCATACATTTGTGGGTTCTATTGGAACCTAGTGATATCCAGACTTCAAATTGATCTTGTTGAAGTACTTGGCCCCCTTGAGCTGGTCAAGAAGATCATCAATCTATGGGATTGGATACGTATTCCTGACAATGATTTTATTTAGTGCCCGATAGTCAATGCAGAGTCTCTAGGTCCCATCCTTCTTCTGTACAAGTACAATCGAGCTCCCACAAGGTGAAGAACTTGGTCATATGTGCCATTTTTGCAATAAATCATGGATCTGCAACTTGATTTATTCATATTCCATAATAGAGTGGTGGTATATCAACCCATTGGGTAGAGGTACTTCGAGAGTCATTTTGACTGAATGATGGACCTGATAATGCAAAGGTACCCCTATGGGTGAGGAGAAAATGTCCCTATATTCTTCCATGACCTTATCCAACTACTTTTTCTATGTGGTGGAACCCTTCTCAAGGGCTATGAATGTGGCCACGATCTTCCCCTTACTTTGAGAGGGAATAAGAAAAAAAACAAATTTACCAGTCTAGGAGATGACCTTACTGCATTGTTTAGCACAGATCAAAGAGATGGTAGTAGGCGGGGCTACCTCCACTATATTGTATAACATATTTCCCAAAGTAATAATAACAATGTGAGGCATGGACTCATACACAGTGTTATACTCCTATACCAATAGGTGTCATATTTCATTATTGACTTGTTGAGCTTTGTATTATGTTCATCCCTTTCCTTGTTGCAAAGGGTTTTCCATATTATGAAAAAATCGAAAAAATATAAAAAATGTAAAGAGGGTATGCCCTAAAAGAAAAATCAAAGGGTAAAAAGAATCAAATGGTCAAAAAAGTGAAAGAAATGAACCCCAAACAAAGACAGACCAGGAAAGTGTGCAAGTCCAAAATGCCACTACTTTTTCATTTTCTGTAATAAAGCATGGTGTGCAACTTGTTAATTCATGCCACAATTGATGAATGGCCAAACAACTCAATCTTAGATAGTTCATGTTTGAATTTCCTGTTTTAGAGATAGAGAATAAAAATCTGACCAAACTGTTTAATCTTGGCATATAAGTAGATAGGTAGAGAAGCAAAGGAGCTCAACAATTTAATCTAAGCCCTTGGAAGTAATAAGTGCAGACTTAGGTAGGCTGGTCATGCAAAGAAAAGAAAAAGTTGATGAGGGTTTGCTAGTCCAAGTGCACCCGAAGAATTAAGAAAAAATGCTAGGCCAAGTAGGCAGGGTAGGTAGTTTGGTGTTGCAGAAAGATACTTGTGATGGATCATGTCTCTCAATGTGTTTACTTTCACTTCTATCACAAGTGCAATGGCGGACATATACTTGAAGCAGCTCAAGCGAGGCAAGGCTGAAATAACTAACTCCCCTTCATACTTCTCCCTAATCATTTACTAATTTCCCCCCTAAAAGTATTAAGAATATGTTCTTAATATCATTCATAAACCACTCATTCCATTTCGTAATGATTGCCTAAGTAAAAACCCCATTTTACTTAGGAAAATGCACAGATATCATTTAAACCCCTTTTTCCCTTTAGCCTAAGTCTAAAAATATACGTGTTTTTATACTTAGCGCGCATTCATTTTCATAAGTCATATTAACCCTAACTTTTATTATATAAATCCTTTGCTATATACCCTTTCCCGTATTATGTAAAAATATTAACACTACCCCGATATTTTACATACCCTGCCCCGGTTAAACTATAACCATATTCACTGTATATAAAGCAGGGATTAATAAGTTTGTTTGAAACTTATTAAGAACCCTAAACCTTCCCCGCTGCGCAATTATGGGATTAATTAACCCTCGGTTAATTAATAACCAAACACCCCGCGAACCAATTAAACTGCGCCCGATATGATTTATTAATGTTAATTATATTGGGCCCGCACAGTTAACTCCCCGCCAAGTTCATGTTCCGTCCACCGTCCGATCTCCGCCCATCCATCCAACGGTTGTTAACCATTTCGCGCTCCCCCTAACCACCGAACATTAATGCACGATCGGCCAGTGGTTTTGCAGCTATACCAAGGACACGCATCGCGCTCCCAGCATGATCGCTTGCCCTCCGCCCGAAACTGCCCAGCCCCAAAAGCAGTGCGGGCAAAACCGCTTACCGCCGCCCTCCACTGACGTCATCTGCTGACATCAGCTGTCCTTTGCTGATGTCACCCACCACGTCACCATCCGTATTGCCACGTCATCCACCCTTAAAAGCAAAAAATCCCGCCAAAACTTCATTGTGTCAAATAAAAGGGAAAAAAGTCATTTTTGCTATGTTTTTCTGCATACAACGCCCCGTGCTCTCCTACAAAATAAAATCGACTGAGGTCACATTTCCAGTTTCCGACCAGAAAGGCTCCATCGATGAGCTCCTACTGCCTGTCAACCGACCCTCCAATGTATGGTGTTCCTCCTCAATTACAGGTACCCTTGCAGCTATCTCAGAAAGCCATGAATTGGTGCACTAATTGCCAAAAACTTCTCAGTAGTCTCCACAGAAAGATCTAAGTGTTATGAATCAAAAGGCACAGAACAACCTCCAATGTCCCAATAAACAAGTGTTTATCTATAGTTGCGCTGTTACCCTTGGAAAAAGGGAAATTTTGGGCTAAATATTAGATGGAGATGAACAGAGATCAACATCAGCATTAAAGAAGATTAGATCAGAATTAAAGAGCATCAAAACACGTCAAAGAGTATCAGTTCAGCATTAAAGTGTATCAGATCAGCATTAAAGATGTCAGAGCAGAATTAAAGGTAGCAGATCAGAATTAAAGAGCGCAGTTAAGATAGGCAGTCAGCACAGAGCTACTACAGAAGACAGCTACAAGCCGAACCCTCAAGCCCTGCCTCTAGCACAACATCAATTAGTTGTTTCTATTTTACTTGTAAACTCTTATTAGTCAAACCTAGATATTATCTCACAGCTGTTATGAGATATTTGTTGTATAAATACCCCCTCCATTAGAGTATTGGGGTGTGTGTAGATTTCTTGGACTATGTTGTAATACTGAAAATTTTGGAATAAAGAGTTGTTGGAATCAAACTCTTGTATGGCCTACTGGATGAAGAATTGAAGCAGAGGACTTGTCACAGATTTCTTGAATCAACCTCCAGACCAATAAGTCCCCTATATCTTGTGTTTTACAGTTTTATTTTTTATTATATCATCTGTGTTTCATAAACTGAATGATAAAGAAAATGGTTAATTTCAGAATATGCTTGATTGCACTCTGTTTTCAGTCTTTATTATTCTCTGTGTTTTCTTCAGAATTAGAATAAGCAGTGAAATCTTAATTGCTCCTGTTTCCTGATTCTTTCATGTTGATTATTTGCTAAAGAATTCTTAACTGCTCCTTATCAGTAATCATCCATTTTCCCTCTTTCAATAGGTTGAAGGATTCTTAACTGCCCTTCACCCATTTGAGCCCATTCCATCTACTTCAAATCTTTTATTTGTTCCCTGTTTGACTGCCTTGCTCTGTGAAGCCATCCTTTGTTAAGAAACCAAATCCAGAAAGCCCTTTTCTTTGACTCCATCATGCCCAATGGACTGAACTATTCAGTTTTACCTCTCTGTTCTATTGAATCTCACCACCCAAACTCAAACAAAACCCTTGAATTTCATAACTAGCCTAATACCTTTAAAAAAAAAATGAAAGTTAAATTATAAAGAGAGAGCCCTCTCTGGATACAGATTGGCTAGATTTTGTATCTAAAAGATTGGTCTGTGGTTACCTCGGCATCCTTCCCTTTCTTACAACTTTGGGGAAAACCTGAGTGATAACATCATTGGCGACTCCACTGGGGACCTGAATAATTGTTTGTTACTATTGTTTATTTCATAAGCTACAGATGGAGCCTGAAGTTAGCCAGGTAGCCTTTGAAATGCTTTTGCTTTGCAATTGCAGAAGTAAATGAATGCTGCTTCAGTCTATCTCCGGTCTAGTTTATGTATTGAACAGTTGGTTCCAAATACTTGATCAGTTCCTCTTTTCAAAAAAGTCTTTAGGAAAGTTCAAAACTCCCACATCTAAAAACTCCTAGAAGAGACTGTTAAAGTTGTATTGTCAAAACTATTCCAAGAAAAAACCAAAAACACACCTAGAAAATGGCTTCAGAAAAGATTCATTACACCAGATCAAATCCTGATCCTAATCCCCCACCTGTGTTTGAAAATCCTAATCTGATTCCTAGGATTCTCAGAAGACAAGAGAGCCAAGAAAATTCTGTTAGTTCTCGGCCCCTATACAGATCAATATCCTGTCCTGTGAGGTGGATCTACCCTGAGGACAAACCTGTTGATAGTTGAAAACTCTTTATTTGAGACCTTTTCAAAATCAAGGTTAACCCACACAGTTCAAATTCCAATATTTATTGAAAATTTTCATATTGAAGTTGTTACTTCACACTTTGAAAGACATTTGCATAACTCCATTCAATCTGAGCTCACTTCTAAAAGAACACAAAACCTTTCTGTGATTACTACAGCTTCTCCAAGTTCACCATCAGCACCTCAAACCACCCTTTCCACTCCTCCATCCACAACAGACATTCCCATTGTTATCCCTACTCCTCCAGTTGTCACATCTATTTATGCAACCATTGCAAACCAATATACTCTCCTAAACTTACCTGCCAATCCAAGGGCTATGCCCCAAGACTATCAAAGTAAAATCTCTTCTTTTGATGGTACTGGCACTTACACAGCTCAACAACATACCAATAAAATGATCGACTATTTTGAGAGATATGAAGTTTGATGATGATGATGTTAGAATGAAAGTGTTTGTTCAAAGTTTAACTGGAGATGTTAGAACATGGTTTAGAGCCCTCCCTGCAAACAGTATCAATGACCCACAAGCTCTTTATCAGACCTTCTTGAACAGATGGGAAAAGAAGAAAGATCCTCTCCACATTTTATCAGAGTATGAAAACCTAAGAAGGGGCACACAAGAAACTGTCCAAGATTACTGTACCAGATTCAATAATGTCTACAATGCTATTCCTCAAAATCTCAGACCTCCTCCAAATTTGGCCTTGATCAAATTCTCTGATGCATTTGATTCTGATATGGCATACGAACTGAGGGAAAGAGCTCCTCGAAACTTAGAAGAGATGCAGAGTATAGATGTCATTGTTGAGGCCAACCTGACTTGCTGTCATATAGCAATACTAGATCATTCTCCTTGAAGGTGTGCACCTTGATATGGCGATCACGCCATGCTTTCTTACACCGTTTCTATACTTGTTGATGGAATCTAGCTAAAAATCGTTCCTCCTTTAGTTCCTCTAGCTGCACGAGCCTTTCCTCCAAAGCCCCGCGATCTGCCATACATGTTATTGCCGCGATCCGTAGGCTAGGCACAATATATTCCATAGGCATAACGACCTCCTTGCCATAGACTAACCGAAAATGTGTCTGGCACATCAGCTTCTTGCACGTGGTTCGGTATGCCCATAGCACTTCGTCATTATAATTTGTTTAAGATTATTTCAATCAAATGAAGTATGAAATATAGTAATCACCTCACAGGATTGATTTTAAAATATTTATATAAAATTTAAAACACTTGATTATTTGATCACATTAAATTATGTTAAAATTTATTTTAATATTTTTTTAAATATATTAATTTATTATAAAATTATAAAAATAATGATTGTGGTATTATTATAAATATTATAAGTAGTTTTGTTATAGTGTATTTTTATGTTGAATTTTTGTTTCATAATAATGTCAATTTTTTTATTTTCCTTCTTTTTCATTAAAATGCTTACATAAGAACAATGAAACTCACACATGCACACAAAATTTAAAGAAAAATCTTATAAAAGTCTTCTTTTACCTTAGAATATTTAGATGGATGACTGCTCAACCACCATTCTCAATAAAGGTTAATACATTATTCAGAATAGATATTAACCTAGAATAGATATTAACCTCTAGGGAGTAGTATAAATTTGAACTTATAACCTAAAATCTTCTTGTCAACAACATAATTTGGTTAGATACTTGAACCAATAATCATTGGGTGTACTAGAACAAAACTCAAACTCCAAGATATGTTGTCTCATGGAATTTTAAGAAAAGTTAGTGTACAAATACATGGAGAATTGAACTACTCTTAACTAAAATGGAGCTTAAGCTCCTCAAACATCTTTTTTAAATTGTTGAGATAAGACATATCCATTAGTGAATTAAAAGTACCCTTTGCCTTAGATGCTCTTATCTTAGCTACCCCATGTACTCTTCGACCTCCTGCCAGACTTGGTTCTTGGGTTTAGCTTTGGTGAGGGAACCGATTGATGCGATCTGGTGTGTTCTCACCAAGAAATTCAAACTAATATACAACCGTACATATGAGGCCTGTGTGCTGCCAATTAATGAGGCGAGTTGCTTGTTTTGAATCAACATTCAAACCTTCTCTTTCTCCAACTCTACCTGTGGCTTCATTTTCTTCACTAAGTCAAGTGGGGCCCTTTTGTACCATATTGTCCACTCTTGTACATAGGCAATGGTAGCATGTATTTTTTTTAGTGTTTTAACAAACTCTTTTCTCTGTTGTTGTAAGCCATGAAAATGGACAACTACTTTATGCATGGCAACAAACTCGTCATAGACCTTCTGCATGGTTTCTCTAAGTGCTGATACTTCAGCAAGTATCACTGCTCTCATCTCCCCCAATGAAAAAACTGCATTATGTGCTACTGCTTGGAGTTGTTCCGCCTCTTATTTGGCAACCTACAAGTTCTGTGCCAGTTTCTCATTCTCGACCGTCAAATACTGAAAATTTGATCTTGTTTCTCGAACTCATCGAATGATAGAGTGTACACATCCATGACTAGATCATCATCAGGGAGAACAACATCTCCTTGCTCGCTTGGGGTTGGCTCTGCTCCTGGAGGTGGTGGAGACTGAGGGATGACATGTGGTGCTCTTGACATTAGTTCAACATCTTAATTATATGACTCTTGTTCCAACTCCATGTCTTCCACTTCAATCAATTCCTCAATCTGTTGATCAAGCTCTCGATCTTTCATCTGTTCACCTTCCTCCTCAGCTACTGGTTGTTCTGGCTCTTCAACCTGTATCAGCATTGTTTCCTTTGTCATCGTGCCTTGCCTTTGTTCTTATTCTTGCTTCTGCTTCTCTTCTCTTTCTCTCCTCCTCGACTCTTTTTCTTCCTTTATCTTCTTCTCTATCTCCTGCAACTTTAGTTTTGCTTCTTACAACCTCTTCTTTTCTCTCTTCCTCTGCTTTGCTCTCTGCATCCTGTAGAAATTTTGAATAATTTAACACATATTCACAGAGATTATCCTGATCATACAATTATAAGCGGAACATGTATAATACATAATCTCCTCTACGTTGATCATCAATTTACAGAAGCAGAAACATTCCCAGGCACACATAGAAGCATCAATCAAACTCATTGACACAATATTTTTCTGGGGAAAGCATCTCACTAAAAACCCCAACTATCTGTATATTATATTGATTGAATCATGTAACGATACATAGTACAATACTCATCCCAAGTACTCAGTACTATCTCCTCATGCTACACACAATACAGCTCATATTTGATCTCCAAATCTCCCCCGCTGCTTGCCTGCCTCCACAGCTCAATACCTGCTCAAAAATTGATGAGAATGGCTTACCAAACTCGTATTTTACCTGCAAATAATCACTCACACTCTATTGGACGTGAGCACAGGCTACAATTCTTGATATTGGCCAATTCGTTGGCATACTCAATCCCTCTGATTGTGCAAATCATCATGCACAGCTATAGTCACAACTGATAGCAATCTGATCCTCTAACACCTGTCCCTGTTGAACTGAACATGCACTGACATGCAACTAAGTTAACTGATGTATTCTATAGTTGCATTATGAGTTAATAAATTTTGAATTAATTAATAACTAATTCACCCAACTCATCTCTAGTCTATTGATCAGTTAGACTAGATACAACCAGTTTAACAAAGCTAAACTGAACACAACTCCATCAACTGCACCTCCAGTCCACTAAACTCAACTCACTTGAGTTCTAACTGAAGTCCTGCATGCAAATATTAGTCATCCCATAGGTAACCACGTATTTCCCTCTGGGATCTGCATGTACCACATCCGTAGCTCATCCTGAAGTGCTCCAAGAGAATAAGACAAAGTTTATAGTCCAAATATTATTATGAGACAATAATATTTGACTTTTCTATTTTTGACAGCCAGTCTAAAAATAGACTTTGATCACTCACACTGTGATCACTCACACTGTGGTCACCCACACTGTGATCACTCATATTGTGATCACCCACACTGTGATCATCCACACTGTGATCACTCATACTGTGGTCATCCACACTGTGATCAAAAATAGAACTTGCGCCATAATTTTCCTGCGGGCCCACTTATTGAAGGCGACTCTTTTCACTAAGCTTCATCATCTTGTTGCATTCTCAACAAGCATTTCTTGTTGCACACTTTTCAACACTCCCTCTCAACAAGAAAGGCTTCCTCATAAACCCGATCCTGTAACTCTGGAATGTTCTCCATGCAACACATCTGGCCGATCCACTTGCTCTGTCATCAAAGTCTTTGACTGCTATTGCCTCTGTCGACTGAAGACTGCATCTCTGTGCTCTTTATTATCTGACTGCTCTAGCCTCTGTCACTTTGATCTCTGACTACATCCGTGTTGCTGCTGGTTCTATCTCCCAACATTGCATCTGCACTGCACCTCCCAACTGATCTCCCTGTTGGGATAGAAACACCCTCTGATGCTGAAGCTCTACCTGCTGCTGACAAGTTCTCCCTCTCTGACATCTGCGCTACTGCAACATCTCCATGCATCTCGCACCATTACACACCTCTCTGTGCCACCTAGCACTGTGCAAAACACTTGTGCTTCTCGCATTGCTGCAGCCTGCTAGCTATGCACTATCCTGGGATTCCCTGCACTGTCGCTCTCTCTGTTGCTCCATCCGCATCTGTCTCTACCCAATCAGTCAGTTCCTGCTACTACACATCTGGGGCTCCTGTAGCAAGGTCTCATCCAAGAGGTTGGGTACCTCAAGGATCCTGCCCCTCCTCCTTGGGACAATCAATCCACATCACCCCACCTCCTACCTGGAGGTATGGCTACATGCGATCCCTCAGCCCACCTGGCTCGAAGTTTCCCCCTACTGGAGGTCTCTGCATGAGTAGATGTCTCTACTCGATCTCCTCTCAGCTTCCCTTGTTGTGGCTCCTCCACAACCTCCTGAAGCTGCTGCACCAATCGTGGCTCCTCCACAATCGTCTGAGACTTCTTCTGGCTCTGCATGTTGAGAGGTAATGTATGCTCCCTCTCAACCACCAAGTCTCCATCATGACAACGAAAGCATCGCACTTTCGATTTGTCAACCTTCTTCCCATCATTGGAAGAACAAGATTCAGAAAGAGAAACCTTCTCCTTCCCCTTCTTCACCTTACTCGCTAAGGCACAGTTCTCCTCATCCTGCATGGATGAAGAACCATCTCTGGTGCTCCGTCTAATCTCCTCCTGCATCAAATCCGACCATAGTCGTTCCCAATTTGGCAGTTTCTCCCTTCCATTCACCGAGTCCTGGTAGCTATGCCAACTCTTAGGAAGGTCAATGAGTGCTAGACTCACCATCCTCCTCCGACAGTCACCCCCACACTTCCCAGCTCATCCTGGCATTGGGTGAACTTCGTGAGATACTGGGGCATACTGTCTCCATTCTCACACTTAATGTTTTTGAGTTTTATCTCTTACTTTGGAATTAAATTCGAATTCCACCAGCTCAAAAACTCAACCACTTCCGATCTACAATTCGTGAGAACACAATATTTCTTGTACAGAGATTGACTGTATGGACATTCACCGGATATCTCACCTTCCAAAGGAAGGATGAATCCAGAGGCTACCTGGCCCGATTACAGACTCTGCCTGAAGAAATAGAATGTAAACACTTCCTGAATAATAGATCTGATGATCAATCCTCGCTTGATATCCTGTAAAAATCTCTTCTACAAATCAAGCAGCTCTGATACCATGTAGAAATTTTGAATAATTTAACACATATTCACAGAGATTATCCTGATCATACAATTATAAGCGGAACATGTATAATACATAATCTCCTCTAAGTTGATCATCAATTTACAGAAGCACAAACATTCACAGGCGCACATAGAAGCATCAATCAAACTCATTAACACAGTATTTTCCCGGGGAAAGCATCTCGCTAAAAACCCCAACTATCTGTATATTATATTGATTGAATCATGTAACAATACATAGTACAATACTCATCCCAAGTACTCAGTACTATCTTCTCATGCTACACACAATACAGCTCAGATTTGATCTCCAAATCTCCCCCACTGCTTGCCTGCCTCCACAGCTCAATACCTGCTCAAGAATTGATGAGAATGGCTTACCAAACTCGTATTTTACCTGCAAATAATCACTCACACTCTTTTGGACGTGAGCACAGGCTACAATTCTTGATATTGGCCAATTCATTTGCATACTCAATCCCTCTGATTGTGCAAATCATCATGCACAACTATAGTCACAACTGATAGCAATCTGATCCTCTAACACCTGTCCCTGCTGAAATGAACATGCACTGACATGCAACTAAGTTAACTGATGTATTCTATAGTTTCATTATGAGTTAATAACTTGTGAATTAATTAATAACTAATTCACCCAACTCATCTCTAGTCTATTGATCAGTTAGACTAGATACAACCAGTTTAACAAAGCTAAACTGAACACAACACCATCAACTGCACCTCCAGTCCATTAAACTCAACTCACTTGAGTTCTAACTGAAGTCCTGCATGCAAATATTAGTCATCCCATAGGTAACCACATATTTCCCTCTGGGATCTGCATGTACCACATCCGTAGCTCATCCTGAAGTGCTCCAAGAGAATAAGACAATGTTTATAGTCCAAATATTATTATGAGACAATAATATTTGACTTTTCTATTTTTGACAGCCAGTCTAAAAATAGACTTTGATCACTCACACTGTGGTCACCCACACTATGATCATTCATACTGTGATCACCCACACTGTGATCATCCACACTGTGATCACTCATACTGTGGTCATCCACACTGTGATCATCCACACTGTGATCATCCACACTGTGATCATCCACACTGTGATAAAAAATAGAACTTGCGCCATAATTTGCCTGCGGGCCCACTTAGTGAAGGCGACTCTTTTCACTAAGCTCCATCATCTTGTTGCATTCTCAACAAGCATTTCTTGTTGCACACTTTTCAACACATCCTTTGCTTCCTCTTTGCTTCTGTCACCAAAGTTGTCTTCGCAATAAGAGGATCTTCTTTCATTTTGCATCTTTTCTCTCCCTTTGGACTGTCAACAATATTCCTCTTTCCCTTGTCCTGCATGGGATTGTTGCCTTTTGTTGTTGTTGCTTCCAGAGTTGTCGTTGTCTGTGGAGCATCCTTTTAATACCTTGCTATACTGACTGACTCATTAAATCTAGAGGCATTGTAGCAATACCTCCAAGGATCCTCCTCTGGCCAATGAAATGCCCCGCTGATCCACTGAAAGTAAACTCTTATATAGTGGTCCTTGCAAATACCATGGGGATCATACGGATTAAATTCCTTAGTGCCGAATTCAAATCTCAATATTTCCTTAGCCTCGACATCCGTAACTTTCAAGTTCTTTATCTCGTATAATCTTATCTGCAAAGGAAGAGTGGGCCATGGTGCTTTCTTCTTCCTATGCAGTGATGCTACTAACCCTCTAGCGAGATTGTATGATACTTCTTGCATGTTCATTTTGTTAGTGTCATACCTTGGTAAGACACGCAGAGGTTTCTCTCCGCCAAACACTCTGATGAAGGTGCCACCTGGTGAGGCATACCAATCTGCAATGTCTACTATCACCTCCATTGCTTCTCGGGACATGCAAGGTGGATCTTGTTCAAATATAAGCTTGTATAGTGGGATGATAAAGTGGTCAGTTAGTCATGCCATTACTCCTTGATAACTGCATTCTGAAAGCAACTTGCAATAGATGTTCACGGCAGTCTCTCGTGGTGTCCATGTCTAGTTCATGCCAGGGAACTATTGTTGCGCACAAATTTCATCCAGTAAGTATGCAAACATATAGAACCTTGCTCGCTCATCCTTGGGAGGATTTTGAGCCTATGCTACATGGGCCTTCAATTGTTGAGCCAACAAATCCGACCAGTTGAATGACCTCCCATCATTCACCAACTGATCCAATAAGACTTCCCACCCTTCAAGAAAGGTTTTTGTGCTCTCTTGACCATGGATTCTGCAAGAAAAGATAATCAAGAGTTGGTAAGCCTTCTTAAGGGACTTTTTCTTGTACACATGGGTGGGTGTCTGTCGAAACTTCAATGGCTCTTTCACCCAACACTTGATAATGTCTCTTGTGTTCACATAGTTATGGGTGGCATAAAAGAGTGAGTCCATGTGCTTTACTGGCTTAGGCAAGTGATACATTTGTTGAAATCCTTTTGCCTTGAAGGTGGCAAGCTTTCGTCCACTAGCACTACTCAATGTCATAGTCTATTCATTCGTATGTGAGACAATCTAGTTGATCATGTTCACACACGGGAAGGCGAGATACCTGCATGCAACCTTGTATAGCCCTAACTATCGGATGCTAAGATAAACATGTCGGTCCTCTAAATCTGCCTCAAAGTCCTTTGCAAAAGTGTCTTTGATCTGTTTCCATGTCAGTGTTGTTCCCTTCTCTATAAACAGTTGAGTATTTGGATACACTGGAAAATCAACTGATGTTTGTTCAACTGCTTCCCCAGTATTTCTCTTAGTGGTTTCCTTTGATGCAAATCTCTTAGATACCATGGTAACAATGATTGTTGGAGAGGTTCTCAACAATTGTTGTACCTGTGGGACATAAAGGACAATCATGGAAAGCAAATTTCAGTTTAAAGAAAAACAAATTACAAAGCAAGTTCAAGCAACAAATTAGGCACTAGATGAGAAGGATTGCACAATTTTTCTTTACAGGGGGGGCTGCTTGCCTTTGGGAACTGCACGGTCCAAGCAGCCAAGGTGGAAGCCTGTTGGTTGAAATTGTGCAATGCGCAGTTCAACCCAGGAGAGAATGCGAATTGCGTAATCCCAATGGCCAAGCTGAGAGGCTGGCTCCTGGAATTACGCAGTGCATAGTTGGAACCATATTAGACTGTACACTGCGTAATTCCAGAGCCCAATCTTGTGGCTTGAGCCTTCAGATTGCGTAGTGCCAGCAGTGCAAAGTGAAATTCGGCCAAGGGAAACCCAGATCTGCCTAAGGGAAGTGTGAAAAACAAGAAGATCTAAGAGACAGTGTGAAGATGAGTGCATATCTGACTAAGTGTGGGTGAATGCATGTGAATCAAGTGTAGAAATTTATCAAATGGAAGGAAAATGAAGTGAGTTAGGAGAGTCAGCGCAACAATGACCATTGGTGCAAAAATAAGAAAACTAATGCGACACTTGGGAAAGGAAATCTATAACTTGAAACAGCACTGAACTATAATTTAAAACAAGTCAAAATGCCAACAATCATGAACAAAAACAAGTGAAACAATGCTCACACAAGCCAAACAACAAAAAGCGACACAAAAAGCAACAAAAGACGACAAACGCAAAACTCACCTAGAAAAGCGTCGACGATCACACCGAAGGTTCCTTGATCTCCTCAAGAATGCTAGAGCTCCAAGATTGAATGTGCAAATGAGCCCTAGAAGCGTCGATCAAATAGATTTGGATAAATTAGGGTTTATGATGTGCATGCCTAAAATCAAGGAAAAAGCGACACTTAGCGGCAATTTCTAAAAATAGTGCAAATGCCTCCTTTGGGATACTAAAAATAGATCCATAATTTTTAGGGATGCTTTTTGCTTTTTTTTTTCTTTTCTTTTATTCTGGGGAAACTTGTCATGCACACTGTACAAGTAGATTGCACAGTTCTAGGAGATTGGGCAATTCTCTGGCTCATTGCACTACCCAGTTTCTAAGCTCAGTGAGGGTTGTGCAATTTTTGGGCTCAGTGTTGGGCTGCTTACCCATGACTGTGCATTTTATGAGCTCAAGGCTCACTGGCAATCATGATTGTATAATTCTCATCATCAAGGATGCTTGCCCTCAAGGATTGTGCAGTTTCAGGGGGCAAGCCTAGAATTGCTATGGGACCAAGTTAGGAGATCAGTTTGTGAGTTAGAAAATAAACTAAGTAAGCAAACACAAGCCAAAATGAAAAGATAAGTCTCAGTCGAAGCACGAATACCTAGATTAATGCGAGGTGAGTTGTTGTGGATAGTAAAAAAAGCTACAAAATCAAAACATAGACTAAATTTTAGAAAGTGATTATAACCACTACAATACAACATTTCTCTATTTTTTAAATCATATATTAAATTAATTTTATAATACAATTCTATTAAATACAATTAAATCAAAAACTTTAAATATAACATTATAATTTAATAAATAAAATTGAAAAATATTATATTAGAAAATTAAAAATAATAAATAAATCTACTCCATCTTAAATAATATCAAATTAATCATTTATAATTATATTAAAAAATAAATAAATAATATTCACAACCCTTAAACAATTTTTATAATTAAAAAATAACACTCCAAACACTTCCAACTACCTTTCCAATTAAAAACGAGATGAAAGAGTGTTGAAAGAGTGGCACTCTAATTATAATGCAAATATGTACAGGCTATAAATTTTGAAAATGATAATTAATATTTAAAAACGAAGTCTCGTAAAACTAATATTCATACCCGGCCATACAATATAAGAGTTTTAAAAGCCACATTTTTTATTTATTTCACCTGATGGAGGTGATGGAGGTATTAGTGTCCATTCAACTTTTCTCAAAATGGGTTTTTAAATATTGGCGAATTTTTTAACATTATAAATTTAAATTAGTTTATATTTTTTTATGGAATGATATTAAAATTAAAAATAAAAATGATTGCCATTTAAATGTACTTTAGGTAATTAGAAGGGTTTAAAATAATCTCTCAATAGTGTGACGTGATATTTTATTAGAAACTGTGACATGATATTTTATTAGAAACTGTCTTTGTACTAGTTATCTTGATTATATTAACTCTTTTTTAATTCGTATATTTGAGGTAGCTGAAAAGTTTTAATAATAATTTCTGAACTCAATTCAAGTCTCATTGGGACATGATGTTCCATTAGGAGCGACCTTTGTTCTAGTTATCTTGACTATATTAACTCTTTCTTAATGATATGTTTAGCCTATATTGATTAGGTTCAAGGAGTAGGTGGCCCCAGGGAGTTTTCACTCTGTCTGTGGTCAATATTGAAGGTCTTGGATCTTGCTTAGTCATTGGGTCATTATTGTTAAAAAAAATCTTCCTTAATTCATGTGCTTCGTGAATAAACCAAAAAAAATAAAAAATAAAATAAATACCTACTTAAAAAAAGAAAAGGCTAAAACTATAATGAAAATGTCATCCAAATAAATTAATACCTTGATGATGAAACTAATTATAAAAAATACAATCCAAATAAAATACTAGCAATTGCCCCTAAAGGTGCAAAGATACACCGAATGAATAAAAGATTTGAGAAGATCATCTTGAAAAATTAAATCACTAAATATAAAATCTCTTATTTCTAATAGAATAAATATTAGATAATGATTATTTAAAAAAAAATTGAGAAAACTCTATTACGAAGAGTAATTTTCTACTTCAATGGTTGTTCTATTTGACAAAGTAAATTTATTTTTACCATTCATTAAATCTTTTCCCTAAAAACTACCCCAATGCATCTTTATCTATCCTTGTTGTCCAAGTTTAATAGTTCCACTTTTGTTGATAGGAGCAAAATGCCCCTTGCCACCATGACAAAGAACCATCCATCCATTTATTTAGCACAATAGTTTACCATCCATTTATTTATTTAGCAAAATAATATTTTATAGTCAACATCCACTTTTTTTATTTCAACACTATTTTGAGTCTTTCCACCTTGGAAGTGGGAGAGTAGAGATCCATCAAAAGATTAGGAAAGACACCTCTCAATGTTTGTAAATGTCTTTGCAATTTAATCAATTTTGCATTATCTATAAAAGCGTTGATGCAATACTTTAAACAATTTACATCATATATGGAAAAGCATCTTTCATTTGAGAAAGACAAAATTTGCTTCTTTATTTTTTGGAAGCTTTCCCTTGAAATGGCATATAAGGGCATGTGGTAATTCCTAATAAATTTGTCATTATAATTTGTTTTAGATTATTTCAATCAAATGAAGTATGCAATAGAATAATCACCGCACAAAATTTATTTTAAAATATTTAGATAAAACTTAAAACATTGGATTATTTGATCACATTAAATTATTTTAATTTTTTTAACTATATTAATTTTATTATAATAATATTAAAATATTGATTGTTGTGATGTGTATAATCTTTGAGGAAACCCTCGGGGAGCACGACGACCGAGCGATGGAGCGCAGGTAACGACAACCAACCAGTGATCGGACTAGTGGTAAGCCAGTATATATACTAAGCACAGGTGTCCGATGCTAATGCTTTCCTCCCATCCCCGTCTGTTCATGCCATTTTCCCATAAAGACAATCTGCATGCTTCCCCTCTACATTTACCAGTTGACAACTGTCATATAGAGTTCTGCATGTCTTAGGCCTAGTTTGTGGAATAGAGCTCTGTGTGTCGTAGTTTCTCTGACTGATGCTCTTCCGTCCTTAGCGGAATTCCTATCTCCTTATCACTGCATTTCAAAAGCAGTGGTGAGCTTGGTCTTCTCTCCGCATTATTGGTTTTTATCGGAACTTCCAGTTGTTGGTATCGGTTCTCTTTGGCTGGGATGGTTCTCTTTGTTTACTGAATGCACCTCGCCCTCAGCGCGTCTACGGCTCCAGGTGACCTTAATATCACCTTAAATATGGACGAAATCTGGGGCATAAACAAGAAAAAGGACTCCATCGCTGACAAAATTAAGAATGAGCTTCTTAGCAGGAACTTTGTTGACATCCCCCCTCTCAAACTGCTCCCGACGTGGGAAAATGGAAGGGTCGAGAAAGCTTATATTGCCAAGAGAATTGACAGATTTATACTTCATGCCAGTCTAATTGATAATTTAGGCATGCCTTTCTCATCAATCGAGAACGTCTTTATTTCTGATCATAGACCGATTATGCTTGGATGGAGGGGAAAGGGGTTTAGAAAAGGTTACTCTTTTAAATTCAACAGGACATGTTTAGAAGACCCGGAGTTTAATGATATCATTTCAAAATCTTGGTCTGAGATGTCGTCTCCCGAAGTTTTTCCACTTCTAATGACTTTCAGGGACAAAATGGAGGCCATCCGAAAGGTGGTAAAGGAGTGGCAGTACAAAAAGAGACAAGCCAACAGAAAGGAGCTCCGGGAGATTCAAATGGAATTGGATAGCATTGCGGATTCCATGGCTTCAAACATGCTACCGTTTAATATAAGATGCCGGATAAAGGAGCTGCAAAAGGAAAAATCGAAAATTTTAGAACAGGAAGAATCTTTCTGGAGGTTAAAGAGCAGAGCGATCTGGTTGAAGGAAGGGGATAGGAATTCAAAATTCTTTCATAATTTCGCCAGCTCCAGATGCGAAAAAAATTCTATATGGAAAATCAGTGATGGGAGAGGAGGGTTTCTATATTCCCAACAGGACATTTCAAATGAGGCGGTGAAATATTTTGAGAACCAGTACAAAAGGTCTGAAGAATGCAAATTTCAGGATATTTTGTGGGGCATTGAAGTGTTTCCTCGGATGTTTGATGATGATCTAAATGACCAAATCTTCCAGCCGGTATCTGAGGAGGAGCTGCTGAGAACAATGAAATCTTTTAAAAGGGACAAGTGTCCGGGTCCTGACAGCTGGACGATAGAATTTTTCATCTACTTTTTTGATCTCATAAAATCAGACCTGTTGAGGATGGTGGAAGGATCCAGGATGTCAGGCAGCATCAATCAAAGAACTTCTTCCACTAACATAGCTCTCATTCCTAAAAAAGGAGATGTGGAATCCTTCAAGGACTTTAGACCGATCTCACTTTGTAATATCTCTTTCAAAATTATATCGAAGATCATAGCTGAAAGAATAAAAGGAACCTTTTCAAAATACCTATCAAAGGATCAACACACCTTTCTAAAGGGAAGAAATATACTAGATGTAGTCGCAAGCACACAGGAAGGCCTGTTTGCTATACACTCCAAAAAAAGTGATGCGGTTATTCTCAAAATTGATCTCTGCAAGGCATACGATTGCCTTGATTGGGGCTTCACTAGGAGTCTGCTCGCAAAGATTGGTCTAAGAGCCAGCATGATTAACTGGATCATGGCATGCGTTGAAAGGGTGGACTATGCGATTATCATTAACGGGATTCCATCTCCTTTTTTCCGTGCGGCCAGAGGCCTTCGCCAAGGATGTCCCCTTGCGCCGCTCTTGTTTATCCTGGCTATGAACACACTTAGCCTTCATATCAACAAGGCTGTCATGGAAAACAAATGCCACCCCCTGAAAATTTGCAAAAATATTTCAATCTCTCACAATTTATTTGTTGATAATATTATTCTATTCAGAATGTTTTGCAGGTTCACCTGGATTTGCTTCTTCGAAATCCTAAAAAAATTTCAAATGGCTACAGGATTGCAAATAAACTATGTCAAGTCAACTATTTTCCACAATGACTCCAATCCGGTGGAAGTTGAATGGTTGGCTAGCCTTTTTGGAATTAAATCGCAATCCATTAGTCTTGGTATTAAATATTTGGGTTTTCAGATAAAAGCAAATGGTTACTCAAAGGCAGATTGGAATTGGATATCAGACAGATACTACAGGAAGATTTCAGCTTGGGAATTTAGATGTCTAACTCTAGGGGGAAGAGTGATCTTGGCGCAATCAGTACTGAACCAGCTCGCGGTTTATTGGGCACATTTATATTTTCTCCCTGTGAGTATAATTCAAAGTACGAAAAAAATTACAGCGAATTTTATTTGGGGCGGTCAAGCGGGAAGAAAGAAATACCATCTCTCAAAACTGTCCAGTATCTCGCTGCCAAAGAGTATGGGTGGATGGGGTTTGCTCGACATGCGCACTTTCGGGAAGGCTCTCCTATGCAAGTCATTGTGGAGAGCGATTCACGGAGAAAGATCAAGGAGTTCCATTATTCAGAAGAAATATTTAGGCAGGAAGGACCTATCTTTTTGGTTCAGGGAGGGAAGGATCGACGCCCCGTATGGTTCTTCAATATGGCTCAGCTTTCGTAAAATTGAAATTTATTTTTTGAAGAACTTAATCTGGCGTTTCCAATCTGGAAACAAGATCCTTATCGGGAAAGACCAATTCCTGTGCGGCGCCAAGGAGATCAATGTGCCTGTATCTTTATTTAATTTCTTTCATAGATGGGGCCTTTTCTTTTAGGATAGTTTGATTGTGGAATGGCAGGGATATATTCCACTATGGAAAGATGCTGGAACTCTGGACATGCATGGTCTGATCGCTCTTCAATGGGAACACATTAGGACATGCCTAAGGAACTGCGGCTTTTTTTGCTTTGTTGAATCTGACAGTCTCACTTGGAAAAATTCGAAAGGATTGAATAATGTTCGTGTCAAAGATGTATATATGAATTTAATTGGTCTTAAGCAGCCCTCTCTTTCCTTGAATTTTATGGAAGGCAGATTGCCCGTTGTTGAGGCCCCGAAAATCGGGTCGACAACAAGGGGGATACCCACCCGGTCCGGACCTTGGTTGGCAGCTCCTTATCCGTTTGGTATAGCGGGTCCGACTGGGGATAATGGGACCAGTTTCCCAATCTAAGGGTGTGTGTGTGCAGAATTGGATGTTGCTGATTTAAGGACACTTAAAGCTAATCTAATTCAAACTTTTAAACTAACTTTATGCTATTGTAATCTAATGAAAAACAACACATCTAATCTATGCTAACCCGGGGTGTATTTCTTCTATTATGCGATCTAAAAAGATTTCAAACAATAACTGGTAATAAAAATTGTTCAGCTATCATAAGAATGGAAATCAATTAAGATAAACCACTTTGCATAAAAAGTTAGCCAAGACAGTTGTGAACAGCATATCGCATAATAAGTTATTCATATATCAGACATAAATAAATGGCTCCACCGTACAAAAGTGCCAAATGGTAACTCAGACATTCATGCAACAACATATAAACAACTAAAAAATGTATATCACTTTAAGAATATAAGCAGAAATAGCCAAGAGATAAAAGTACCATTTATGACTGGTTCTACTCATAAGCTTCGAGCAACAATGATTTACCTCTCCTTGCTCTAACATCTACTAAGAGTACAGAAGTGCAACATCAGTAGCAGATATCAAATGCAAACATTAATAAACCTTGATCCATCCATTCATCAAAACCCCCTCCGAGGGTGCAAAAGTGCATGTTCTGAGGACAAGTTTTTGACAAATTTCTGGACCCTTCTCCAAACACATGAGAAGGGTTTAAATACTGCTAACTAAATAACTTAATTACATAAATTTAGGATACGGTTTAAATGACCGCCCTTCTTCTAAAGCAAAACTATTTCTAAAAACTGAATCTAATTCCTAACTATTTCTGCATTTGCTCCTTAATGTTGCGAACACTCAACATTTGTCTGGGAAGAGTCGGCTGGTTGCCTTCTGCTTTTGTTTGAGTTACGCAAATAGAAATGGTAAGCGCTGGCACCATTTTAGCAAACTAGAAGATATTTTTGAGAATCTTCCTCTGGCTGGGTGGGTTTACTGAGTGTATACTTGGTAATAACCCAATTTTCTCTCAAACTGCTTCTGCTTTTGCTATCTCGGTTTCCGGCCTTGCGAATGACTAAGCAGGTTAGGGACTTTGCTTTCTGAACAATTTTCTTAGCGATGCGCGATTAGGGCTAGGCGCTAATCACGCATCGAAAACTGCCTCTGTTCTTTGATCCGGGCTTTTCTAGTGCGTTTTCCGCCTTTAGCGCTTTTTCCCTTCACCGGGTAGAAGTTTCAGGATTTTTCGTAAACATGCTGCTTTTGTGAGCTTTCTGACCCCGAATGTTGAATCACCTATTGACCTCAGCATCTGTTGAGTGATACTCTGGAATCTGTGGTTCTGTTGCATGCGGCATCTGTTTATGAAGGCATCTCTTCTCTATTCTTCGAGCATTGACGCTTTCCCCTTTTCCTTAGATGTTTCCTGTTTTTCATTCCTGCAGTTCACGCAAAGGAAAAGAGTAATGATAATAAATACTGATACGAAAGCTCTAACCTCTATGAATGTATAAAATCATGACACCCATCGTGAACTGACTCTTCGAAAAACACAAAATTGTCCTTCATTAACACTTTGGCGTACGAACATTAATTTCCTTTAAGGTGTGCGCCCAATTTTGGTTTATAGACAGCTTTTCTTGAATGCTGAGCCGAGGAAATTCGCGATGGGCGATAGCAGCATCGCGTCATTGCATTACCTAGATGTGTCATCGCAACCTTTTTTTAGATCGGATTATCGCAGATTACAGATCGCAGATGGCGTTTATCACAGATCGCAGATCGCGACGAGCCGTTAAATCATTGTGTGCTTCTTATGCGATATTGCGATATGCGACGTTGCATATCGGCCGTCGGAGATTTCTTAAGATTTTCATTTAAGAGCGCTTCTTAATGATGCGATGAATTTCGCATTTTTCGCAGTTTTTTATTATGCTCATAAGGGAATGCTTTATCTTCTCCGCGCGATGCGACATAATTTCAAGGATATAATACAAAAAAATTTATAAAATATTTTTTGAATTTTTATTAAGGGTCCCCATTTGCTTAGTGTTATTTCTAATACTAAACAAAGAGGGGGGTTCTTGGTGGCCACAACAATGGCGATTCACCTGGAAGAACCAGTTATCTCTGTTTTTTTTTTTTTTTTTTTTTTTTTTTTTTGAATTTTAACTTCCAAAACAGAAAAATTTTCATAAGTCTAAATTTCGTTATGGACAGATAGAGTACATTATGCCTTACCCTATTAATGATATTTTGTTTCAACCTTTTTCTATTCTAATTGCTTGCTTCCTCAGGCTTTGTCCTTGTATTTACATCAGCCATTACTTGGTCTTGTAAAGGTAAAATAAAGCCTTCTCTGTGTGTCAGCTTTAAAATATGCTCATTTGTTGTAGGTAGAGTCTATGCTGCCAGCAGGCGTCCATAGCCTCGACAGGGTTACCTGTTACCCAACAATGATCCTTTATCCTGCTTAAGGCTATCTACAACGTTTGAAGAAAAATCCATATTGACACTTTTTCCTTTTTTATTCTCAAATAACAATGTCTTGGTTTGGTAGCCAAATTATGACACAGTCATTCACTTGATTTACACTTTCGTTGAACAAGCTGGCTCGTGATGAGACCCCTTGCCTTTTGATTTCAAAGATCTTGAGTCATTTCCCTGTTTTGATGGACAGTGTTTGGCAAAGTCAGCGAGTTATAATATCTGTGATCATGATAAGCCGGCTCGTGATGAGACCTCTTATTCTTTGAGATATAGTGCTTCTTGGATTGTTCCTCTGAATGCTGCGATTTTCTTTAACAGGGAGGAAATCATTGTTTTCCTTAAGAAAGCTCTGGACGACAATAATAGAGTTTGAAAACAGCAGTTTTACAGAGAATCTTTATTTTATTATTGATACCTTTCATTGTGCTGATATAAAACAATTTTTCGCCAAAGGTTGCTTTCATCAAATTTTTTTGAAGTTGAAACTAGTATCATATCTAGGCCAAAGTTTTTTAACTCTATCTGTCTATAATAAAGATCAGATTTACGAAAAATTTTGTTATTTATACAAGCGAAAAGCTCAAAATCTGAAAGAGAATTGGTGTCTTTTCCGTGAATACCCGTAGTAACCATTTACAACTGGTTTTATTATGAAAAAGAAAAGAAAAACTAAAACTATTCTACAAAATAGAAGAATAATCTTCTATGGAAAATATATTTTAAGGATTTGTCCATTAACAGGCAAAGAATCCCTTCTACCTGCTAAATCCTGCAACACAAATGTTGATGGACCTATGACTTCAACAATCTGAAAAGGACCAAGCCACATCTTTTGAAATTTCGTATGTTTGCCCTTTTCTTCATGAGCCTTATCCCATTTCAAAACTAAATCTCCCATCTGAAAAAAAATTCTGGTCATTATGCTTGAATCAAAAGAGGATTTTATTAGCGCTTGGTGATGAGCATGGGTTTTCTTAGCTTGTTCTCGTTGTTCTTCTAATTTAATTATTTCCATTTGTCTTAGTTGTATGGAGGAAGTAGATACTTCATCGATGTATTGTACTAAAGACAAAGAGGGGATGACTAAGTGAGTTGGAAGAACCACTTCCTTCCCATAAACTAAATTAAAGGGAGAAGTGCCGATTGAAGCTTTCTTCGTTATTCTATCTGCCCATAAAGCATTTACCAAAGCTTTGTGCCAATTCTTTTGGTTCTGGTCAACTGTTCTTTTAATAATCCTGATTAGGTTTTTATTTGTTGACTCAGCTAACCCATTACCTTGTGGATAGTAGTTGGTCGAATATTTCAGTTTGAACCCTATTTTAAGTGCAAACTTAGTCATTGCATTTCCAGAAAAGTATGATGCATTATCAAACATTAAAGCCGTTGGCAATCCAAACCTAGTGATTATAAATTGATCTATGAATTCAATAATATTTTCAAAATTAGCTGTCTTGAGAGGAACTGCTTCTACCCATTTAGTAAAATAATCTGTTGTCGTGAGGATGTATCTATGCTGCTTAGAAGAGTGAGGAACGATCTCACCTATTATGTCCAAGCCCCACTGAATGAATGGTTGTTCGATGTTTACTGGTTGTAGTGGCAGGGACGGCTTCTTTTGTCTTCCAGCAGTTGTTTGGCAGACTTGACATTTCCTTACGTAACTGTGTGAGTCTTTGAACAGCGTAGGCCAGTAATATCCTGCACGTAAGATCTTGTGTGCAGTAGCATCTCCAACATAGTGTCTGCCTGCTGGTCCGTCGTGGAGTTCCTGCAAAACTTTTTCAGCTTCAGTTTTCTCAAGACATCTAAGAAGAACAGAATCATAATTCTTTCTAAAAAGAACATCATTTATGAGCTGATATTGTTTAGCTTTCAATCTCAGAGCTCTTTTCTTAGTGTGATCTAGGTGTGATGGAGCATATCCGTTCTTAAGATAATAAATGATGTCAGCATATAATGATTCTGCATCGTTTAGGCTTACCTCATACAGTTGTACCTCTTCAGATGGGACTTCAGGAATTTGGGATGCTCCAGCCAACATTTTGCAGAAGCCTTGACCTCTTACAATGTTTGCTGGTTTGATCTCAAGGTCGTATTCCTGTAAAGCAGTGATCCAATTTGCTCTTTTCTCACCCACATCCTTCTGTACTAGAAGATTTCTTACCGCTGGAAACGGTACTATGATCTTAGTATGGGTTTTAAGTAAGAAAGGTCTGAAATATTTGACCGCTTTGAAAACAGCATAGGCCTATTTCTCCATGTCTGAATAATTAAGTTCAGCACCTTGTAAATTCGAGCTAAAAAATGCAATTGGAGCTTCCGCTTTTTCTTGATTTGCTTGGGTTAGAATTGCAGCATATGATTTCTCTGAGGCAAATGTGTATAAGATAAAAGATTCTGAGAAATTCGGGGTTGCTAAATATGGAGCATTAATAATAGCTTGTTTGATCAGGTTGAATGCTTCATGTTCATCTTGACCCCATTTAAAATTTGAATTCTTTTTAATCATGGTTTGCAAAGGAGACAAAATTCGTGAAAAATCTGGGAAAAATCTCTTTACAAAATTGATTTGACCAAGGAAAGATTGCATGGCTTTTTTATTATGAGGTAGGGATATTTCATAAATTTCTTTGATTCTGTCAGGCTCAATGTGAATACCAGATTTCGACACTATGAATCCTAGAACTTTTCCTTCACTTAATGCGAAAAAAGATTTCTTTGGGTTAAGTGAAATCCCATACCTTAAACATCGTTGAAAGATCTGTTTTAAGTCTCTGAGATGGTCGCTTCGCTTCTTGGAGTACACTGTTATATCATCCAAATAAATCACTACGGATTTATTGACTAAACCCTTGAATGCGATGTCCATGGCTCTCTGAAATGTAGCACCGGCATTGATCAAACCAAATGGCATCTTCCAATATGCGTACGTGCCCCATTTAGTTCTGAATGTGGTTTTCAACTGATCATCGGGATGTACCAGCACTTGATTATATCCTGAAAATCCATCTAAGAAAGGAATCAGTTCTGAGCCTGCTACTGCCTGTAATATCTGCTCCATAGGTGGGAGAGGAAAATTGTCTTTTTAACAGGCTTTGTTGAGATTACGAAAATCGATGCAGATTCTAATATCTTCGTTTTTCTTTCTAACGGGTACCATATTGGAGACCCATTTGGAATGTCTGATGGGGAAAATTATTCTGGATTTTAATAACTTATTTAGCTCGGTTTTTATCTGATTTTCTAAATTGGGGTGGATCTTTCTCAGCTTCTGTTGGACAGGCTTTTCGTTGTCAATCATAGGAATAGTGTGCTGAATGATAGAAGTGTCGTACGTCTTCAGCTCATCGTAATTCCAGGCAAAGACATTTTTATATTGTCTCAAAAGACAAATATACGCTAGTTTTTCTTCCGGGGCCAGGCCTATGCCTAGAGTAACGTTTTGTGGTTTATCATCGGTCCCTAGGTTTACTAATTCGTAGTTCAGAGTTGAACTGTAGAGCTTTGAATTGGTAGACCTTTTAAACTGATTTTTCAAATCGTATAAGTCTTCTAACTTAACCACCGATTTAGGTATAGCATTATTAGTGCCATTTTGTTGTATTTGTCGATCGTGATGGTCTTCGTCAATTATCTGATTGGAGTAGGATCCTTCAGAAGTGAGAAAATTTACAATATCAGGATCGTCATTGAATACTCTCCAATTTGTAATGTTGTCAGGGATGGACGGTCTAAAGATTAATTCTATTGAGAATCTATCTGGACTAAACTCTTCGGAGGGAATAAGTCTAGAGGCTACGTTAGCCAAAAGGTCTGCACTTGCGTTTTGGAGTCTCGGGATTGACGAAATATTGAATGCTATGAAATGCTCAGTCAGATCTTGTACTAAAGATTGATAGTGTTTTAAATGACTTGATAGGCAATGAATAGTGTTACGTACCTGTTTGACGACAATCTCAGAGTCTTCGAAGACTTGAAGATACTTGACGTTCAACCCGATTGCTTTGTATAGGCCTTGCACCAAGGCCTCATATTCTGTTGTATTGTTTGTGCAATCGAATTCAAGTCTGCACGTAAGCATGGTCTTATTTCCTTCTGGATTAATCAGAACGCATCCTGCTCCTGCTCCTTCGTTAGATTTAGAGCCATCAAAATATAATTTCCAAAACAAAGATGTATTTACAGGCTTATCTACAAAATTAACACACTTTGAATTATCAGTTTGGGAAAAAATTTCGACTTGGGACAAAACTTAATTTTCTAAGTAAGGTGATGTATGAGCATTGAAATTGCCGAGAAAAGAATCTACCGAGTAATTGCCTATGATACTGTTGTTATACGCTATTGCTTCATTTTCCTCCTCCAATTCCGTTACTATGTACTTCTGGTGTAATTCTCATTCAACCTTTATTTGATTCGGTTTACCATTATAGGGTAACCACATGTGTGACCAGTCGGTTGAAAAGTATCCATGGAGTTTCTCGGACCAATCCCTGCTAAGAATCAAGCCATAGAATTCTGGGATATCAGCCACTAGAATGTCAATAACCTGACATACCTTTGGGTTGGATGACAATCTTATGGTTACTTGATTAAGTTCACCAATCACTTCGACTTGAGATCGATCAAGCTGAACTATACGCACTGCGGATTTTTGTGGTTGAACATTTAACTTGGCACATATTGATCTGGGTAAAATATTCGTTGAAGCACCGGAATCTACCAAACAATTGTGCACATTTTTATTCAAAATTTCATAAGTGAGAAGAAAAGGGGGAGTGTGAGACCTTGATCTTCCTCCAATCAAGGCGATGTCGTTTGGATCAATCTTATTGATCGTGTTGGTTGGAGGTCTTCCCATGTTGTGGGAAGCTACAGCTGTAGGCAAAGATGTAATAGGCACGGCATGTAATTCTTTCATCATTATCTTCTGTTGATGTTTCAATTTGCTCAATTCGTAAAGGGTAATATTAGCCCTAGTCTTTTTCATGTCGTCAATAATATTGTATTCCATTTCATCCGACACTATTAGTGTTTTTGATGGAGTTGTTTGATCTGATTGGACCGGGCTAGGTTGAGTCGCTTTAGTGGTCGTTTTTTTTGTTGCGACTTTATCTTTTATTGCAGAGCTTGCGCTCTTCTTCTTAGGGGTAGTTTGGGGAGGATCAAGTTGATTTTTGCTTCGTGTGCTAACCAGAAATGCTTCTTGATCTTCTTCTTGTGGGAGGATGAAATCCCACATTCCTTGTAATTCCACAACTTCTTCGTCATCAGTCTGCCCTTCAGTGGTACTTTCTTCTTCTTCCTCTTCTTCGGATTCGACATTTGAAATAGCGTTGGGTGGTTTCACATCCATTGAAGGACCTCTTTTAAAAGCTCTGTAGGGCTTTTTTGAAGAAGTTTCTGCTACTTGTTTTTTTATGTCAATCATCTCATTGGACATGGTCTTTAATACTTTCTGCAATCCTTCCAAATTGAAAGGGTCTTTCGTTTGTTTCTTCTTGGAGTCTTCCTTGAAGGTGACTTTTTTAGACTTGCGTTCCTCTATCGAAAATCTCTTTTCCAGGGCTATTACGCGTTTCTCTACTGCTATCGCCTCTGTCAAGTTTTCAACTAAGGTTGTTTTATTTGCCCTATCCACGAAGATTGCTAAGTTTGATGGTAAGGTTGTAATATACCATTCACATCGTACTTCTTCGCTGGGTTGGGAAGCAGTGGGAATTTTGTTAAGGATCTTATTGAACCGTAAATTGAAATCTTTGATGGGTTCTCTAGCCTCGGCTTTAAGATTGGACAGGTCATTGATTAACGTTGCCGTTGATCTGTCATCACCAAACTTGGTAAGGAATTGACTTTGGAAAATGTCCCAACTTGTGATAGACCCGGAGGGTAATGAAAAGTACCATGACCAGGCTGTTCCTTGCATTGTATAGGGAAAAAGCCAAACACCAGCATCTTCGTTAGTAACTCCGTTGAGATTGACAGAAAGCATGAAATTGTTTATGTGTTCTTCTGCTAGCATGCCTGCTTCTGGATTGAATTTGGGTAGCCATTTCTCAGGATGGGTCGGTATTTGACTCAAGGGTGGAGGCATTAAAACTGCCCCAGGATTATTCCATGGAGACTGGGCCATCGTTGAGTTGCTAGTGAATGAAAGTGCAGAAGATGATCCCTGTGGCTGGGAAGATGAGGACACTATGATCTTAGATGATTGAAGAGGGGTTGTGGGAGTTCCGGTAGGCGGATGGATGATGGTTTGGAATGAAGATGTGGGTGGCTGACTTCGCGGTGAGGGAGTTGAAATGGACGATGTAGATGAAAGAGTCTCACTGTCAGACTCTTGTGGTGTTTTCCTCGCTCTTTTCTTGGTGGGGAGAGGCAATTCAGTTGGCTGGATGCCAAATTTTTCACTCTTTAATCTGGTCAGGGGATGAGCAGGATTGTACTGCGAAGTCACGTTGCTTTGAGATTTATCAGACCTTTGAGTAGAAATGGAAAATCCCTGGAGTTTGTGAATCAGAGTTTGAACTTCAGGGGGTTCAATGGTAGATTGGTTTGAAATATTAGGGTGTGTAGCAGCGGTTAATACTCGAGCGACTTCTGACTCTAGATTTAAATGTACTGGGGAAGTCAGGGGAGTTGATGAGGGCGATTTACTCTCAGAATGGTATTTAGATTTTGATTTAGGTGCCATTCATAGTTCAGGCCCTCCTTCTAGCGCCAAATATGTTGAAGCCCCAAAAATCGGGTCGACAACAAGGGGGATACCCACCCGGTCCGGACCTTGGTTGGCAGCTCCTTATCCGTTTGGTATAGCGGGTCCGACTGGGGATAATGGGACCAGTTTCCCAATCTAAGGGTGTGTGTGTGTGCAGAATTGGATGTTGCTAATTTAAGGATACTTAAAGCTAATCTAATTCAAACTTTTAAACTAACTTTATGCTATTGTAATCTAATGAAAAACAGCACATCTAATCTATGCTAACCCGGGGTGTATTTCTTCTATTATGCGATCTAAAAAGATTTCAAACAATAACTGGTAATAAAGATCATTCAGCTATCATAAGAATGGAAATCAATTAAGATAAACCACTTTGCATAAAAAGTTAGGCAAAACAGTTGTGAACAGCATATCGCATAATAAGTTATTCATATATCAGACATAAATAAATGGCTCCACCGTACAAAAGTGCCAAATGGTAACTCAGACATTCATGCAACAACATATAAACAACTAAAAAATGTATATCACTTTAAGAATATAAGCAGAAATAGCCAAGAGATAAAAGTACCATTTATGACTGGTTCTACTCATAAGCTTCGAGCAACAATGATTTACCTCTCCTTGCTCTAACATCTACTAAGAGTATAGAAGTGCAACATCAGTAGCAGATATCAAATGCAAACATTAATAAACCTTGATCCATCCTGTCATGCGGAAAGAGTCAATTTTGCGGACAAAACCGACCTCCCTAGAAGCTAAGGCTTTCTAGTGACAAACAAAACAATCAAGCACTATCTTTCCCTAAATATGCATTTAAAATAAAAGCAACCATGTGTTTAAAGCATACCTTTAGTCCAACGCTGTTTGTAGCAGCCAAGCCTCTTCGATCCAGATGAGCTCCTCCTTCTCCTTGAAGCCTGCATTCACTAACAAGCAAACGATTACATAGCACCTGAATAACTCATATAATAAAACATATTCATCATAAAGACCAAGGAGTTTATGAAACAAATTATATATAACAAATTGTTGAAAAAAATGAACTTAATTGTATTAATTGGAAACAAAAGAAACCTTACAACCAGTGCCTTGGTGTTGTGCAGGTCCCTCCCAGGGTCCAGCAAGAGTTCTCCTCTACTTTGATCAGCTCACCCACTTCCAAATGAAGCTAAGAAAGGATTGGAATCTCTCCTCTCAAGCTCTATAAGGGAGTCCTAATTTCAGCAGCATCTACCCTTAGGAATGTTCAGCTTTCAACCTCTCCTCCCTATGGCCCAATGCTTGTATTTATAATGCTTTGGAGGAAGTTAATCAGGTCCACCATGAATGGGATAAGCCCCTCTTTCAAAGGGATAGCTCCCCTCTTCATGGGATAAGTTCCTCTTTCTTTGGAATGCATGAACCATCTTGAGGCGCTCAATCCACGTCAAACCATCTTCTAGAATGCTCTAGAATCGACTGCAAGTAAGTTTTTTGACGTAAAACTTGCGCCTTTTGACTTTTACAGGGGTACGCACCCACCCCTTTACAGACATAGCGTACAAGTACGCAGTTATTATGTACTTGAGGTGCGTGCACGCAGGTAAGAGTAAGAGAAAGTGCAGAACCAGAGTTATATTGAGTTTTTAAAGGCTTTCTCTCTTTTTTGGAGTTTGACATGAGGAGCAGCGGTATAAGACTTGCCAAGGAGGACAGTATGGTTATTGATGGAGCCATACTGACTGCAAATAGTCATGGTGACAAATTTTAGTGTAACAGATTTCCCCCTAAAGTGCGAGGTCTGTAGTAGATTAGGGTTTTATATCATCTAGGAAGGGTGAAGCACTTTATCATTTCGAGGATTATCTTGTGGAGAGCCCAGTCGGAACCTGCAAATATTCAACACAAAATACATATATGAGATCATATCATCACTGAGGTAGGCATTCCCATACTCAGATCAAAAACTTAACTAACAAACTAACTACTGCTCTGACATAGGAATGATTTCACAATACATCATAATCATAGACACATGTAGACACAGTATGGACGCAGCCATTTGTTTATAATTAGTCTACTGTATAATGAATACAAAACTCCTCGCAGCCTGGATGGCGGAAAATAGATCCAGGGTCTTCATTTCTGCTTCCCGAAATAGTACGATTCTATCCATGCGAATAAATGAGTTGAAGTCGAACATGGTAGAAACCACTTGATTACCAGTCAATGATGTAAATTGTTAACAAGTGTGAGAGAAACCACCAGTGATGTCAATGGCTCTCAAAGTACTCAGTACAATCCATGAGATGTGAATGAATGTGTTGATGTCGAACATGTCACAGAATCCCTTGATCGAAGGTCATTGATGTAACCTGTCGCCAAAGGCGAGAAACCTGCCATTGAGGCATGCAGATTTCAAGGTACTAATGATTCCTAGATCATCTTTCTAGATAATGTGCTGATGTCGATAGAAAGCAATCCATCGCAGGCAAGCCCACAATGCGAAATCATAGATCAAGTTGAAGAAATTTAGTTGCAAGGACTGACTCAAGAATGGTCAATATGGATGACAGATATTTTACAGATGAATGGCTTATTGGCAGTGACCTCTTGAACACATAACGACACGACAGATGGCTTGGTGACAATTGACCCAAAGTTAATACCCAGAAACCGGCTGAAGATTTTCAATGTGGTTTGATCAACTGTTAGGCAAAGGATTTCCCAACCCAGGTGAATGAAAGTGTCGTGTTCAAGAGTGGTTACAAGGTATGACAAACAGACTCATTTTCCTCTCTTTTCCCCCACCATTTCTGGCAAGTACCTCTTTATTTTTTACAAGCTTGAGGAGGATAACATTTGCTTGATTATAAGCTCATCCTTCGGATGAGTTCAACTTAGTTTAGATTCGAACCCTAAGAAGGAGTGGTACGTTCCTGTTTGTAATCGAACAGGTCCTTTACTGTGAAATTTTAACGAGTCCAGTATAGGAGAAACTCGGCGTTTTTCAATTTTAGAGAGTCTGAAAAAACTTAAGAAGACTCCAGGGTTGACCTTTTTCGTAGATTTGTGTCTCCCAAGCCCGAAAAAGTATAAAATAATACTTGAGAGAACCGCTTGATCTTTTACGACCAAGGACTACTTTTCGTTATTAGTGCCCTTGACCCAAAAAAGTAAAAAAACGATCAATGACACGTCGTTTTATAACCAATATCGAATTTGAAACGACAAAAATCCGACAATCTTTTCTTGTTTTTACGGTCGGAAAAGAGCTGTAAGTGGACCGTCTTTTAATTCCGTTTTAACGAGTGTAAAAGAAACGCTTGGCAATCTTTTCATGTTTTAGGAGTCAGAAAAGGGCTTAAAGATGACTCTAAGGTTTCACTTTTTTGTAAGTTTTAACGAGTTCGAAAAAATGATAAAAATGTACTCATGGTTTTCACTTTTTCGTAAGTTTTAATAAGTTCGAAAAAATGATAAAAATGTACTCATATGTCCGACTTTCAATTTAATTTACGAGCAGGAAAAGAAGGAAAGAACTCGGCATTTTCATTTGTTTTACGAGAATGAAAAATAGCAAAATAATCTCGAGATTTTCATGAGTTTAACGAGTCTTGAAAATAACTGAAATTGACTCGAGATAGGTTTCATTTTTACAAAAGCTTGAAACAAAGAAAAACTATGCTTCAAAGTAGTTTCATTTTTACACAAGCTTGAAACAGAGAAAAAACTGTGCTTGATGCCCCCTAAGCATAACTGCTAGAGCGCATGCCCCCCCAACTTCATTTCATTCAACCAGTTGGATGAAATGAAGGTTGAGTTACGAGATCATTGAAAGACTCGACCTAAAACTGTAAGAAAAGATGCAAAAACTAAAATAACTAACCTAAATATACAACTTAACATTTATGAGATCTTGTCAAACTCTCGACTCAATTAGAGGAGGATTTGTTTCATTTTTTAACGAGCTTGACACAGGAAAAGAACTATGCTCGGATTCGGTTTCATGTTTATGCAAGCTTGAAACGAAAAACTATGCTTGTTATAAGTTTGTATGCCCTCAGCATAATGACGCAAATCGAGGTACATGCCCCCCAAGCTTCATTGCATTCAACTAGGTGGATGAAATGAAGGTTTACTTTCAAGATCTTGGAAAGACTCGAGGGAGTTGTTTCATTTTTTAGTGAGGTTGACACAGGAAAAGAACTATCCTCAAACCCTTGTTTCATTTTTTAAACGAGCTTGACACAAGATAAGGAACTATGCTCATAACTACTCTCTACAATCTACCTAATAAGGAACTATACTCTAAAAACCTTGATTCATTTTTTAATGAGCTTGACACAAGACAAGGAACTATGCTCTAAAATCCTTGATTCATTTTTTAACGAGCTTGACACAAGACAAGGAACTATGCTCATGACTACTCACTACAATCTACCTATATAACCTATGACTCCTTGTTTCATTTTATAACGAGGTTGACACAAGACAAGGAACTATCCTCGAACCTGATTCATTTTTTAACGAGGTTGACTCAGTAACAGGAACTTGTATCTCACTGATCATGGCTTCCAACTGGAAGAAAGACATGTCAATGGACACACCTTGATCATGGCTTCCAAGAGGTCTTCATCAGAAGGAAGAATAGTTCTTTGGAAGGAACACATTTCAAGGGACTCAAAAGGGATAAGAACATCGTGTTCAAGTAATCCCATAGAGTTTTCCATGTCAATTACCGGATCTAAATCAAAGGAAGATGAGCAAACAGTGAGAGGCTCACTTACATCGGTAACTGAAAACATGGGACCAGTTGCCACATAATTAACCCGTGGCAGGGTAGATACCACTTTAGAATCAGGAACATTTAGGGGTGTCATATTATTGGTAGTTGAAACAAGACTAGGGAACGAAAGCTGGTCTACAGTCACAATACTACCATTGTGAGGGAAAGACATCACGCGAAAGAGTGTCGATACGACAGCTTTCATTGCATAAACATAGTCTCTCCCAAGGAGTAAATTGAAATCCAAGGGACCTCGAACTACCATAAGATCAATATAAACAGTTTTACCTTTCAAGGTAATAGAAAACTTAGGAAGGATCCCTAAAGGTTCACTAATGGTTTTGTTAAAAGCTTTCAGATTCTGCGTAATAGGTGCAAGCTGAGGGGAACCCAAAGCTTTCCAAGCAGTTGAGGATAAAATACTAACAGAAGCACCTTCATCTACCTGTGTGCGGTGCATGTCCCTACCACCAGACTTGACAATGATTTGGAAAGGGATGGAGGAAGGAAGACGAGGTTCTGTCAGTCTATTCCAATCAAAGGAAAAGACCTCAGTACTTGGAGGGGGTTCTGTAGAAAATGACATGCCCCCCGGCATAGAAGAATCTGATGTAACAAGAAGAACCTGAGCAGTATGAAGTTCACTCTCTAAAGGGAAAGTGGGATCGACCGAATGTGAAATTGAATCGACCACTTGATCAACTAATGGATCATCAACCTGAGTGACATTAGTTTCACTCTCCAATGGAAGAGTGTGATCGACTGTACTTGAAATTAGATCAATCACTCCGTCAGTTGACGGTAGGTTGGGAGAAAGTTTACGGTAACCAGTTGGAAATTCTTGTTGTGGAACAGTAAGGTTTTCCAACAATTTTGAGGCTTCTTCCATGTGAGGGCAAATGTGATTTTGATGACTCCCTTTGCATAACTTACAAGGAAACCTAACTTTACCCTTTTTCCCAGGAACCCGACTATCACTGGTTGATGGATCAATGGAAAGTTGATGAGATTTTTCTGACCATACTTCTAAGACCTTTGGAATACCAGGACAATTGATAAGGAAGTGGTCACCCTTACAAAGCCTGCAAGGGTATTTGGGTTTATGATGCATGTCGGAGTTTTCCTCAACACAACTAACACTTATAGCCATGGTTGGTTGGTTGACTTCTTTCTTATCTTGCTTCTTCTTCTTCTTCTTCTTCCCTTTCTTCTTCTTCTTAGCCACTGGTTACTAGCATCAAGGCTTTTACCAAGCGAAGAGGAAGAAATGGAGGAAGAAAAATTAGGTGAAGAAGGTAAAGGGTCAACAGAAGGTTGTTGATGTTGAGATGGTGAACTCTGTCGAGGTGAAGCATTCAGTTGAGGTGGAACAATTGGAGTATTTGGGGCCAACGAAGTTGAAAATAACCATATCGGTAAACCTATTGTAAATCCAGGTAATGACAAAGTAGCCATATAAGGAGGACCAACATTTCCAAAGAAAGGAAAAGTACTAGGATTCTCGTTAGGAGGGGTTCCTAGGTTGATAAATTTCGGAACATTTGCCATTATATTCAACTTCAGTGAATTTTATTAACAATTTAAAACTAAAATTAACAATTCACAATTCACACCTAACAATTAAAATTCACAATTCACACCTATGGTCTCTAAAAGTAAAAACAAACAAATTAACACGCGCTATCAAATCTAGGAGTCAAACCACACACAAACAGTAACCTTCCGGACCGAAAACACTAGTTGGTGATGAAATCCAACATCGCAGAATTCAGTACAGAAGTGGCGGGTGGAACAGTTACCCCGGCAACCTACTTAATGAATAGACTGGCACAAGTTCCTCCACTTTAACCGTCTCGAGTGAAGTGAACCCCCCAGAAAATCCAAGTGAGTCTAGCCGACGTCTGCTCCAGGTACAGTGGGATCTTCCCTCCACCGTCACCTTAGGAAGAATCCTAAAGAATATGGCCACTAAGGTTACCAACTGAAACAAGTATACCTGGGGGAACAGTCTATGATCCGATACGCACGCAAGGGCAGAGTAGCAAGCTCAATCCCCTTGAAGGCTCCTTGACATAATCCAAGGTTTACCAACAAGTGACCCCAGGCTCCTCGACAATGGTTAATCCGAGGTTTACCGTTTTTAATACGTGAATATCTTCTATCGTTCCCAATGAGGAAGGATTGATTCCCACACTGGTTCAGATATGATCTCGTGCTTCTCCTTTAAGAGGAGCTTTCCCAGAGTATAAATGCAACAATTGGATTTCTTCCTACTGCAAGATACATCTACTTGTTTGTTTTTACTGTCTTGGAGAGTTAATTACTCTCCTACTCCAAGACACTTGCCTAAGCTATGTTGGTGTATCAGAGCCCTAGAAATAAAAATGTTACTAGGTGAATTTTAATTAAGCGCTGTGTTATTTAGGCTGTTATTACTCAAAAGGGTAAATGGATACGAAACCAATGGTGTTATGACCCGACTCAACTGAATGCAATCGAATATGATAATGTAATCTTTTCAATTCGATGAATCCTAACTAAAGTAAGGAGAGAGTTTCCATTCACTTCCAACAATGCAAAAAATTGATCACTAAGAGAAAATATAACAAATTCTCTAATGCACTAATTTTATCAAGAAAAACTAATGAAAATCAATTCCAAACCATTTTTTTTTTATTTTAACAAAGCATGTAAAACTACTTAACAAAAATCACAATTTTAAGATCTATGAAAATCTAAGAGAAATTTACCTAAAAGCAAATCTAATGAGGTAAAATCCTACAAAATATAATGCCAGGATGTTTTACTCAGTTACAATTCAACCAAGGACTAATTCATGCAGAATCATAAACTAGTCAAAAACAAAAATGAAAAGCTTTTGTTCTTTTTCTTAAGAATGAAATTCACAGCTTAACCAACAAGCCTTCTCGAAATTCCGCAAAGAGACAACACAACGGTAGGTTTCTCAAACAAAGGTGGATTTTATGAAAGGTCTAACTCCTAAGAAGACTGAAAAGACCAGGGATATCTTTACAACTTCTAAAGCCAGAGTCACTACAAGACCAATGCAAAAATCAAACCTAGGACTAGAATTTCTATGAACTTCACTAAAACCCTTGATGCTAATGAAACAAGCTTAGATGAAAACTTTCGACAGGTAACCAGTGGATCTGGGCAGCAATAAACAAACTATAAACAAAATCTAATAGGTAAAAAAGGCAAAAATGGAAATTTTCTAAAGTTTTGACAGGGTACGCAGGCAGCCTGTTTGCACAGGTGTGGCCACGCTCTGTGTACAAAGCAGAAGTGCGTACAGGTACGCACTGTGCTTAACGCAGAGGGTGCGTACTGCTCTCAAAATCAAGAAAATAAAAAACTAACTCAATCCTAAGCTATTCCACCCAAATTCACAGTCAATCAGTCAAAAACCAGAAAGAAATCGACTTTTCTCAAATCAAAGTATCAATCAAAAGAGAAATCAATCAAATCCATGGATTCCCCAGTATGGTCGCCATTTTGTCATGCAGAAAGAGTCAATTTTGCGGACAAAACCGACCTCCCTAGAAGCTAAGGCTTTCTAGTGACAAACAAAACAATCAAGCACTATCTTTCCCTAAATATGCATTTAAAATAAAAGCAACCAGGTGTTTAAAGCATACCTTTAGTCCAACGCTGTTTGTAGCAGCCAAGCCTCTTCGATCCAGATGAGCTCCTCCTTCTCCTTGAAGCCTGCATTCACTAACAAGCAAACGATTACATAGCACCTGAATAACTCATATAATAAAACATATTCATCATAAAGACCAAGGAGTTTATGAAACAAATTATATATAACAACTTGTTGAAAAAAATGAACTTAATTGTATTAATTGGAAACAAAAGAAACCTTACAACCAGTGCCTTGGTGTTGTGCAGGTCCCTCCCAGGGTCCAGCAAGAGTTCTCCTCTACTTTGATCAGCTCACCCACTTCCAAATGAAGCTAAGAAAGGATTGGAATCTCTCCTCTCAAGCTCTATAAGGGAGTCCTAATTTCAGCAGCATCTACCCTTAGGAATGTTCAGCTTTCAACCTCTCCTCCCTATGGCCCAATGCCTGTATTTATAATGCTTTGGAGGAAGTTAATCAGGTCCACCATGAATGGGATAAGCCCCTCTTTCAAAGGGATAGCTCCCCTCTTCATGGGATAAGTTCCTCTTTCTTTGGAATGCATGAACCATCTGGAGGTGCTCAATCCATGTCAAACCATCTTCTAGAATGCTCTAGAATCGACCGCAAGTAAGTTTTTTGAAGTAAAACTTGCGCCTTTTGACTTTTACAGGGGTACGCACCCACCCCTTTACAGACAGAGCGTACAAGTATGCAGGTATTATGTACTTGAGGTGCGTGCACGCAGGTAAGAGTAAGAGAAAGTGCGGAACCAGAGTTATATTGAGTTTTTAAAGGCTTTCTCTCTTTTTTGGACTTTGACATGAGGAGCAGAGGTATAAGACTTGCCAAGAAGGACAGTATGGTTATTGATGGAGCCATACTGACTGCAAATAGTCATGGTGACAAATTTTAGTGTAACACATCCATTCATCAAAACCCCCTCCGAGGGTGCAAAAGTGCATGTTCTGAGGACAAGTTTTTGACAAATTTCTGGACCCTTCTCCAAACACATGAGAAGGGTTTAAATACTGCTAACTAAATAACTTAATTACATAAATTTAGGATACGGTTTAAATGACCGCCCTTCTTCTAAAGCAAAACTATTTCTAAAAACTGAATCTAATGTAGTGACCGTACTAAATTAAAGAGCCATTACTGAACTGTGAAACTGTAAAGATGGTGAATCTGTGAAACTGTAAAGATGGTGAAACTGTAAAGATTACTGAAACTGTTTGAAATGGTATTAATTGATTTGATGAAGTACTTACCTGGTCTGCTACGGCTGTTGCGATGAGGATGCTGCAGAACTTCTCCAGCGCTCTCGTTACCGAATGACCAAAAACCACCCAGCCAAACCGAGTATACCTAGATACTCAATCCAGTATGCTTCTCAACCGATGCATACCGTTCCCCCGTGCCCAGAGACTTCAAAACAAGTAAGGCTCAATAGTTCCGAATTATAAGCAGTATGGATAAATTTCCTCTCCTTCCTCCTTCAACAGCACCCGGATCAGTTTTTCCACTTACAGCAAATACAATCTCCCCCATCAAAAGGCAAAGAACCCAGAGCCCCTAAACTCCTCCTCGCCATCTCCTTATGTACTGTTCATTAGCGGTGGTTGCTCTCTCTCCACCTACGAGCCCACCGCTTCCTTTCTCAGCGACACCTCCTCAACATGCTGAGTCGTATCTTTCTTTTAAGGATATAAGGACATGTGTGTTTTTACTTTGATTTAAAATTTTATTTATTAAATTAAAATGTCCTAAGTTCATACATAGGAACTTTACTTTGATTTAATTTATCCCTTTAATAATTTATTGACATACTTTATTAAAATTCTGAGATAGATAATTATATAACCTGATTTTTAAGAATTTACATAATTCTTTACATCTATTGTCTTTATAACCCTTTTACTTTATACTTTTAAACTTAAAATCATTGGTAATCGCTCATTAATCAAGAGGCATTAAGTAATATGTGCTGATGGGTGAATGCGACTTTTCTATTTGAAGAAGTGTCAGAACATTTAATATTTTAGGTAATTTAGAATATAGTTACTAGTGCAGTGCATGCAATACATGCATATGTAGCTATCATATGCATGCATCATATGCATGCTAATATTCTCGTGCTCTCTATATTAATGATGGGTCACTACATCTAATTCCTAACTATTTCTGCATTTTCTCCTTAATGTTGCGAACACTCAACATTTGTCTGGGAAGAGTCGGCTGGTTGCCTTCTGCTTTTGTTTGAGTTACGCAAATAGAAATGGTAAGCGCTGGCACCATTTTAGCAAACTAGAAGATATTTTTGAGAATCTTCCTCTGGCTGGGTGGGTTTACTGAGTGTATACTTGGTAATAACCCAATTTTCTCTCAAACTGCTTCTGCTTTTGCTATCTCGGTTTCCGGCCTTGCGAATGACTAAGCAGGTTAGGGACTTTGCTTTCTGAACAATTTTCTTAGCGATGCGCGATTAGCGCTAGGCGCTAATCGCGCATCGAAAACTGCCTCTGTTCTTTGATCCGGGCTTTTCTGGTGCGTTTTCCGCCTTTAGCGCTTTTTTCCTTCACCGGGTAGAAGTTTCAGGATTTTTCGTAAACATGCTGCTTTTGTGAGCTTTCTGACCCCGAATGTTGAATCACCTATTGACCTCAGCATCTGTTGAGTGATACTCTGGAATCTGTGGTTCTGTTGCATGCGGCATATGTTTATGAAGGCATCTCTTCTCTATTCTCCGAGCATTGACACTTTCCCCTTTTCCTTAGATGTTTCCTGTTTTTCATTCCTACAGTTCACGCAAAGGAAAAGAGTAATGATAATAAATACTGATACGAAAGCTCTAACCTCTATGAATGTATAAAATCATGACACCCATCGTGAACTGACTCTTCGAAAAACACAAAATTGTCCTTCATTAACACTTTGGCGTACGATCATTAATTTCCTTTAAGGTGTGCGCCCAATTTTGGTTTATAGACAGCTTTTCTTGAATGCTGAGCCGAGGAAATTCGCGATGGGCGATAGCAGCATCGCGTCATCGCATTACCTAGATGTGTCATCGCAACTTTTTTTTAGATCGGATTATCGCAGATCGCAGATCGCGACGAGCCGTTAAATCATTGTGTGCTGCTTATGCGATATTGCGATATGCGACGTCGCATATCGGCCGTCGGAGATTTCTTAAGATTTTCATTTAAGAGCGCTTCTTAATGATGCGATGAATTTCGCATTTTTCGCAGTTTTTTATTATGCTCATAAGGGAATGCTTTATCTTCTCCGCGCGATGCGACATAATTTCAAGGAGTATAATACAAAAAGTTTTATAAAATGTTTTTTTAATTTTTATTAAGGGTCCCCATTTGCTTAGTGTTATTGCTAATACTAAACAAAGAGGGGGGTTGTTGGTGGCCACAACACCCGCCCAAAATGATTTTCTTTGACTGGGTCTCCTTTCATAACAAGAATCTATCCTAGGAAAACCTAAAGAAGAGGGGATGGCATGGTCCCGACTTATGTCCTATTTGTAGATCAGAGGAGGAAAACAACGAACATTTATTCTTAGAATGAAAAAGTACCCAGCAATGATGGCATGCATTGGAGAATCATTATGGAATCCAGCACAATATCCACGCTTCAATCATTGAAGCGCTCCTCTGGTGCAGTGAGCAAAAGGAATCATGGAGAACAATATTCATTATCGCTCTGTGGAGTATATTGAAGTGGCGAAACAACTCTATTTTTAATGGTTGCAAATCCCCTTTCCTGGAAATATTTTTCAATATTGTTTCTCTATATGAAGCTCTCCCGCAAAAGTCTCTCAAGCAAAAAAAGAGCGCATGCAAAGACCTTTCTATGGATCCTTCAATTTATCCTAGGGCGTTCTTCGATGGAGCTGAACAGAGTGGCTCCTGTGGTTGTGGTGTTATAATTATGGTAAATGAAAACAATCAGTTCCTCATCCACTGGAATGGCGGGAGAGGCACCAACAACAAAGCTAAGGCGATGGCCCTCGCTGGCCTCCTAAAATTTTGCCTCTTTCTAAACATACAGGATGTCTCAGTTTTTGGAGATTCAAAGGTGATGGTGGACTTCGTCTCTCAGAAAAATCATATTTCCATGCCGCACCTGTTAGGGTGGATGGATAGGATCAGTTTATACTGGGGGAGCTTGGAAGGCGGCTCCATTCATCATATCAGTAGGAATCTAAATCAGCAGGCTGATTCGCTGTCAAAAGAGGGTCTTCATGCTGCACCGGGTCCTTGGTTTTTGCAGGTTTCATCTGAAGGGAATATTTTTCCTATCCAGGAATTTTCTCTTCCTGATCTCTAGTTTTCGCAAGCAATCACTCAGGTTTTCTCTTTTGTTTTTGTTTCATATGATGCTGTATCTGTTTTATTCCTCGCGGAAGTCTCCTCCTATGATAACTTTTTGTCCAAAAATGAAGGAATCTTGTAGCTGGACGATCTGCATATGACTTATGATATCTGTGGCGCTGGATTTAGTCTCTTATCTGTCAATATCCTGGCAGGGGTTTGTTTTTGGGATATGATCCATGTTTTTTTATTTCTATGATCCCTTGTACTGGGCCTCTTTCAGAAATCGGTTGTATATATACGCCTCTTTATATTCCTCATATAATATAATATCATGCTTTTTCTTCTTGAAAAAATAAATATATTGATTGTTGTATTATTATAATATTTCATTTGAGAAAGACAAATTTGCTTCTTTGTTTTTGGAAGCTTTCCCTTGAAATGGCATATGAGGGCATGTGGTAATTCCTAATAAATTTGTCATTATAATTTGTTTTAGATTATTTCAATCAAATGAAGTATGCAATAGAATAATCACCTCACAAAATTTATTTTAAAATATTTAAATAAAATTTAAAACATTGGATTATTGATCACATTAAATTATTTTAATTTTTTAACTATATTAATTTTATTATATTAATATTAAAATATTGATTGTTGTATTATTATAAATATTATAAGAAGTTTTGATATAATGTATTTTTATGTTAAAATTTTAGTTTATATTAATATCAATTTTTACTTTTCATTTTTTTCATTAAAATGTTTATATAAGAACAATAAAATTTATATATACACACAAAATTAAAAAAAAAACCTTAGAGAAGTCTTTTTTTCCTTGAAATATTTAGATGCATGACTGCTCAACCACCATTTTCAATAAAAATTAATACACAATTCAAAATAAAAATTTACTTCTTAAGGACTAGTCTAAATTTGAACCTATAACCTAAAGCCTTTTGTCAACAACATAATTTGGTTAGATAATTGAACCAATAATCATTAAGTGTAGTAAAACAAAACTTAAACTCCAAGATATGTGGTCTCGTAACATTTTAAACAAAGTTAATGTACATATACATTGAAAATTGAATTTACTTTTAACTAAAATGGAGCTAAGCTCCCCACACATTTATTTTAAAATTATTTTAAAATTGTTTAGATAAGATATCTACATTAATGAATTAAAAATAAAATTTAAATTAATTATAATAAACTAATATTAATGCATTGACAGTCGATATCGGGGGGCCAATCTTTTATTTTTAGTAATAAAAATATGAAATATTCAACAAACCTTAGTATAGAAGTTAATGATTTTATTTTTTAAAATCTTAATTCCGATTTTAGCGAAAGTGGGTTGGATGATGCGTGGTTACTCTGTTCATTTGAGAAGAACGGCACAACAATGGTATTCCAATGTATGACAAATAAAAATATTTACAAATTCAGTAGGACCTACAATGTAGGGACCTCTTCAAGGTCACTAGGACCCCTATAGATTAAATATATTCACATGGTTTGGGGATGAAAGGGCACTTTCCACGTAGACCTCTCAAGTCTCAATCTGTACCCACAACAAAAATGTTACAATTATTCTCATATATGACAAATAACAAGATTTACAATTTAGCACCCACAATGTAAGACAAAAGTTGAAAAAACTCATTGTTAGTCCAAATTTATTTTATGCACAACTTGATTTGAGAGAGAGAGGATATGTACGGGATTGTGGGTTCTCATTGAAAGTTGTTTCATAGAATCTTGAGGATTTAAATAAATTTGGTATAAAATAAACATTTGTGTGTAGATTTTTTTGAGTTAGTTTGTCTTTTTTTTGTATAGAAAATGTGTATCATGATTGAAATAATTGATATTTTGAGTGGATGTTTTATTTCATTGATATTTTGAGTGGATGTTTTATTTATTATCAAAGTGTTCTTTATGATGGGTAGGGTGTTCATTTGAAATGTTAGTGGTTTTAATCATGATATATGGTTTCGTCAGAAGAAAAAATAGATTAACATAAAATAAACATGCTAGTAAATCATGCAATGGATTAAAGTGGTGAATATTTTCACCTTGACAAAATGTTAAAATTTCTATTTTTTTATTTATATGACCTTATTTGTAATTTATATGGGTTTTACCTTGGTGTTTTTGGATCACCATGAAGATAAGGGATTGATTTTCACTGAGTCAATGAACCTATTTAGGTATTTTTATGGATTTTTTTAAATATTAAAGTTTTGATTTTTGGGAATGACTAATATTTATGTGTCCAATGACTTTAGGGAAAGGTTAATGAGCTTACAAATGCCCCTTTGATGTGTAAGGTGACAAAAATAAGGGGTGATGACTTTTAGAATTTTGTGTGATAAGAAGAAGGCTTAGATATCTCTCAACATTGGTCTGGGCAATTAAACAAATAGGTAGTAATGTCATGACCTTTCTAATTTGGTGATTTCTTAGAAATCTTTCACATTGAAAAATGACACTTAATTTGATTCCTATGGTTGAAAGCTTGTGCAAGTCAATGGCACAACTATGCTCTCTTACCACTAGTTGATTTGTTTTACTATCTCATGGAGGTGCAAAGAATGCACATGCATAGAAATTGATATATTATGAATGTACCCATGTGTATGGCCTTGATGACTTTGCATGCAATGAAATTGTTTGGAAACGATGGGTGGGTCATTTGGTGGGATGATTGCATCTCTCACACCATGTCCTTTATTAGGGGTTAGGGTCATTCCACTGTAATGTATCATAACTAAAATAGTGTTATCTAAAAAGAATTCCAAGAAGAGTGTAAGGCTCTATAATTCAACCATTATTATGAAGAAAATAAGGTGTGTAGCTAAATTGTGCCACCTCCTGAGATGGAATAAATGCATGTAACCATAGGAGCTTACATTAAAGCCTAGATTTAGTAGGTTATATAGGGGAAAGGCCTAGTAGAATGCCTAGAAATAAAAGAAGTTAAAGAACAATTGTTTGCCCTTAAAAATACAAGTGGTCAGATCACGAACAAAGAGATCAGTGAGTGAGAATTTGTCTCCCACTAGATGATAAAGGTGATAAAGGAACAAAAGAGGGCACGTGACTAGATGTTATTTTTGGAGGAGATAATGATTTCCGTATTCAAAACATCTTGAAAGGAAAATTCTTCTAGATCGGTTGTCTTTCCGTAGGAATTTTACAAGGTCAAGTAGGAATATGTCAATGTGCATTTATTATAAATATAAAAACAAACCCTTAAAAAATAGGTATTGTCATTAACTAAGGGTTTATTAAATTCATCTGTAAGGGGTGTGACATGTGGCTAATAATGAATCTGATGCCAATCATGTTTCTCAATACATCATACAAGATCTTAGTTAAGGCTCAATCCTTGTGTCTAAAGCATATTATTATTAAGATAGTGATGATAGAAATTTTGGATCTATTTGAGTTCAATGCATCCTAGTTAACGTAATTGTTATGCGTGAAGGAAAGGAGATGGCATAATCCTTCGGCCTAGATTTTCTATTGATATAAATCTTGAAAAATCCTATGAACAAATGGAATGTCCATCCTTCTTAGGGATGATAAAGGATTTTAGCTTTTTAGCCTTCTTTATTAGGGTAGTGTAAACATTGTTTGCAAAGCCCTCTGCTCAACTCTTTATCAATAGATGTGAATAAGAGGATAAGATTTGTTTATTCCATTTAGTAAGGTTACCCATTAGCATCAACATTATATGCCTTCATCATAGAAACCTTAAGTTATATATTATGTCAGAAAGTGAGGGAAGATCTTGCTAAAGGCATCCAACTACTTAAATCCAAAATTGGTTATTTGTTGAATGACCACTTCATCAATGGCCCATCATTGATCATTCTTGAAGGAAAAACCTCTTGAAGGTGTATAATGAATTGCCTCAACATCTGTTTTCTTGCTTCCAACTCCAACATTCATTAGTAGATCTCATTTTGGTGATTTGTAGTCCTAAAATTTCTAGATCTTATTTTACAATTTAAATAACCATTTTTTGTGTGAAAACTTTGTGAACAAATTTCTCAACCCCTTGTAATTGTTCTACTCATGAGGAGATTTCCAACAATCTAAATATCACCTCAATTGGACTCTATATGAATAAGTTGTGCCTCTAACAAGTTGACACATGCTTTGACCGACGAACTACTAAGTGAGAACTATGTTAGCTCTCATTACTCACACATGTGGAGTTTCAAGAATATTGTAGAGGGTCAAAAACCCTAACACCAATCAAGAGTCACAACATGCAAAAACACTAGCCCTAAACCTAGATTACTATTATAACATTTTATAAATTGGATCACGATAGAGTAAGGGGTGTCATTTTTATTCTAATGATTTATTGTTCCATAGTTGAACAGAGCAAAGGAATAGTATATAACAATAAAAAAGAGGAAGCCATATTATTATTTGTAATCCACAGTGAGAAAATATTTCTTTTTATCTTGCATTTTAATATGAGAATAAAATTGCAAGGCTCAATCCTCACTTTCTTGTTTGATTTTCTCATATCAAATTTTGACGATACAATTTATGTTCAATGTGTTAATGATGTGCTCTATTTTTATTATTGTAGTGTTTCCACTTGTATTCTTAGTTCATTTTGATATCTTAAGTAGTATGTTTCAAATATAACATTTTAATCATAAGAAATTGCCACATAATATTTTATTGCCTTAATGTATTTAGAGTACCATTCATGACGAACTGTCTAGTATAATAGCCATGATAAAATATATTTTAGATGTTTTATTACATGTAAATCAACAAATTTATCCTAGAATGGCCAAGCACTAAAAGTTGGAAGTAGGACAAGTGCTTCGATTCCATGGTATTTCTTTTTCCTTCTAGGCTTCATCTAAGGAACTTTTGGGATGTAGTATTACAAAGAGTGGAAAAGAAAATTGATAAGTTGACCATGACACCCTTTGGCATTGAAGTTTAATATGTGTCACAAAATTTTGGCAATGACTCATGCTTACTAATCCTCTTATTGGGTTCATTCCAAGTTTGATTAGAAACATTTGGAAAAGGAACTTATAAGCTTTCTTTGGAACAAAAATTCCAATGGTAAAGTTTTACACATAGCTAAGTAGGAGCTCTACAGAACTCCATGAGATGTAGGAGGTTTAGGCATCATCAAAATGAGGACTTGAGAACAAAATCATTGGGTCAAGTGGGTGGTAAGCACCATTAGTGGGAATGAGTCTTGGAAGGTGCCTCTTAGACATTAAATCTATCAAGGAACCATAGTTGGTAAGAAAATATGGTAATGTCTCTATTTTTAAAATATAATGGTCAACCCTATAGGTGAAGTCTCCTGACACATATGTTCTATAAAGCATTAGGAAATATTTGAAGGCCATTAGACAATTTTTATCATAGATCGACATTTTTTATGATGAACTGTTATTCTATTGTATGAGGGAGAAACCTTGGCTAAATCGACCTGTTTTTTTACCTTGAAATTTTTCACGAGAGGCATAGAATCAACAAAGAACTTGGTTGATAGTAATATGAGACAATGGATCCCATGTGATCCAAGTGGATATTGGTGGCCACCCGCATATTCTACTTGGACTTGTTCGTTGTTTCTTTCAATTTCCTTAATTGTAGCATAACTTACTCGTTTGGCAGTTTTTCGGGTCCTAAAACTCTAGAGTCGTTTTGAGGGCCTAAAAGACGTTTTTTTGGGAAACACAGAAACCGAAAAAGTGCAAGACCAATTTATCCACATTATTTTTTCCTCCTCTTGGAACTATTCGAAACGAGGTATTTTGATAATAAAATGGAAATCGCATGCCAAAGTTAAGGCCCTAGGAATTTGACATTCCAACTAACCCCAACGAGGCCCATGAGCTTTTGGCGCTTCATCTCCTAGGTTTAGGTTTTTAGACGTTTAGGGTTTCCCACTATTTACTAAGCATAAAAAGGCATCAAAGCCTCATTGTAACATAGTTCAGAAGGAATGTAGCTGCCACATTTGTTCTCAGAGATAACCTACCATCACCCGAACTAGTTTATGTCCATTTTGCATGTGACAATTTTCAGTACTTTGTTATTAATGAATTAAAGTTTTGTTTTCGTTGTAGCTATGTGTTTTTGTTTGTATCTTTATTTCATTTTATTCCTACATAAATCTGGATCACCATGCATGGAGTTTAAATGTAAGTTTAACTCATCCTTTGTCGCTGAGCTTATCATATATATGGTATAAAGATTAATTCTAAAGAATCTCATGGTCAATATAGGCCTCCAAGTGGTATACTTATATTTACCAGCATAGTCCTTAAAAGGATGTTATTATATGTTATGAGACAGAAATTACATAACCAAACAAAAAATTAATTATTATGAAATAATAATTCCATAAATTAGTAAAAAACTCATAATATGTTGGTAAAAGATCATAATTGAGTATGGAAATTGTGCATGACTTCTAATTTCTTATTCACATGCTATAAAGCCAATATTCAAACTCCTAAAATTTTCTATAAGGAGGATCCAAGCTAAGAGAAGAGGTTGTCACAAGGAAAACATCTTTATGTTAGTAAATAGGAAGAAGATCCCATGGTCTTAAACTTGATATAGATTTTTCAATGTTGGGCATCAACACTAGTGTGAGAGTTGTCATCACCTTATTATCACAATACAGTGTATGGTTATGGTTGTTCAATGGCTAAGGAGAAATTTTGTAGGTATTGGAGCTTGGAGTACAACAACAAGATCTCAAGGCATCTCTTCCCCCACAACATATATATATATATATATAGATATATATATATATATATATATATATATATATATAATATATATATATATATATATATATATATATATATATATATATATATATATATATATATATATATATATATCATTGATTTGTTGTATCTTAAATTTGATTTTGATGATTAACAGGCTTGAGCTATTAGATTAAAGCTTGTTTCATGCAAATTTTATTTGTGATATCATGAAGCTATAAGGAAAGTCTTGTTTTTCTATTTGTTGTGCCGACGAATAGGTGGAGCATATTCAATAGAGTTGGGTCTAAAATAATTCATTGCATATGTTGGACAGTCAATGATTTAAGATATGTTCTCTTCCATCCTCCCTTAACACATAAAATTGTATGCTTGGCTCTAGGAGAAAGAGATAGAAGTGTAGCATATTGTTTGTTATTGGCTTTAATCCATCCAATGAGAGGATTTATTCATTTGTAGAGGAATCTTCCTACAACACAATTGGTGACTCCACTAGGGAGAGCTCCTTGAGTTCTTCATATTAGGTTTTTCCTTGGACATTTTATGTCTTTACTTAGGGTATTTTGGTTGTCCTTGTAGGTCATACCTTGGTTGCTTTCTTGTAGATCAACTTTGATGGAAATTTTTGAGCTTTTGTGAATTGTTTCCTTTTGAATGACCTATATGCACTTTTACCTCATAGACAAATCATGTTCATGCTCCTTGTCTTCACATGAAGTATGTATATGCATTGGTTTCTTTCACAAAGCAGTGTATATTTCACATAGCTCAAATTTCGTAGTTATTTTTATTTTTCCTACTTTAAGCTTGGTTATATGTTCGGATTGAGGTAGTAAGGTCTGTGGTAAGTAAGTATTTACTTATATTTTTCCTATATCAATTGCATTTAACATCAAATGTAAGAAAAAGAGCCTAAAAACATCATATTGCTTCCCTCTTTACCTTTTTTTTTTGCATTTTTTTTTCTTGTTTTGATCATGAATAGGTTAAAAAAATGAAATGTATCTCATCTTCTATATTGGGCTATGTGTTGCATTCCTTATTTCAAGTCAATCAAAAGTGAGATTTACAAGAATTGCATATCATAACTGTATTTTAGCCATTTATGATTTCTTATGAAAGTTACACTAGTGAAATTGGTTTGAGATCTAAAATTCTCGAGGAATCCAATTTGGTAGTTTTCATTTATGAAGTGACTACTACATTGATTGTTCCAATTTATGAAAAATAAATGTCTTGCTCCTTTTAATAGATAAAGTTTATTGAAAGGAAAGAAAATTGCATTCCTTCTCATTTTTGGTACCTAGTTTAATTCTTTAGAGTCAAGAACATAATCAAAATCCTATCTATAAACTTGATAAAAAAAAAGTCTAAAAATGAGCACTAATTTAAAATGAACTAGATGTTTTTTTTCTAGAAAACATATATCAGCCTAGATTCTAGGTCCTTGTTGTAGGATTGGAGAGTAAATGTTCCAGGGCCACAAAATTAAAACTAGGAATCAACGAGAGAGAAATAAATTTATTAGTAGCAAGGAGTGCTTCCAAGGAAATAAAATCTAACACATATGTCAAGTGCTATGATGGTAACTAAAGCAAGTGGAGAAATTGCCTCTCTTCACTTGTTTGCTTGGACTATTATAGGTATTGGGAATTTGGATTGAAGTAGAAAGTCCTTAGGCTAACATTAATTCTCTCTAGAGATTTAGGTTGAGGACATAGTCCTCTATTTCACATCTATATGAAGAGTTTTGACCCATGACTATTCCCCTTAACTATTAATTGTGAAATCGTAATCTTAGTGGCTTTTCCTAGGGAATCACATGAGTGAATGCAATTGGTAAGTGCTTCTGGTACCTAAGGTAGACACATAATCTTTGTTTTAACTCCCCTAGAGGGTGCCCATCTTCACAAGGGTACTTTCACTTTGGGTGATTGTTGTGTGAAGGTCATTATAACTATATCCCACAACTTTGTCAATCATTCTTATGCCCTCATCATTAATCCAGGTGGATATTGGTTTCCACCCACCTATTCCACTTGGACCCCCACCATTGTTCCTTTCAGTTTTTCAGTTTCCTTAATTGTAGCATAGTTTACTATTTTTGGCAGTTTTTTGGGTTTTGAACTTCCAGAGCCGTTTTGAGGCCCTAAATGACGTTTTTTTTAAATGGGAAAACATGAGTCTTTTAGCTAAATTTATAGTTGAAAGTTGTAGTCCTCAAATAGATAATTCTAACAAGGTATCATGCACTTCAAACAGAGATCATATGCCAAAGTTATGACCCCATGAAGTTGATGTACCAATTTACCCCAATGGGGCCCACAGTTTTGGCGCTTCATCTCCTAGGGTTAGGTTTTTGGATGTTTAGGGTTTTCTATTGTTTCTAAATAATAAATATGCCTTTGCACCTCATTATAACACAGTTTAGAGGCATGTAGCCACCACATCACTTCTCAGAGATAAGCTACCATCCCTCGAGCTAGTTTATTTCCATTTTATATGTAAGTATATTTCAGTTCTTTGAAATTAATGAAATGAGGATTTATTTACGATGAATCTTTGTGCTTATGTTTATATCTGTATTTTTTTGTGTTCATGCATAAGTCTAGATTAGTGGTGTCAGAGTAGTTTTCTCTTTTCATGTTTTTATTTTCATATCCCAAACGAGGTCAGGGTAAGGAGTTAGGGCTCGAACTGGTTGACCCTATGCAAGGCAAGCCTCACAAACCCCGACCGCCTCCCATGGTGGAAGAAAATAAATACGAGGGAGTAAGAGATTTGTTCAAAATATTGCTTGAAGAATCCCTCAAGCAACAAAGTGACATGATGATTGACAACTTTTCACAAATCCTTCGGCGACTACCTACAGGCAACATATCTTCATCCAGTCGCCACTCTATAGGTGACCACTCCCTTTAAGGTACAATTCAACTTTGACATCCCCATATTTGAAGGCTAGATTGATGTAGATGTCGTAGATAAATGGTTAAATTTGTTCGAAGGACATTTTTTGGTTCATGATTTTCCCAATAAGGAAAAAATTACGTTTTCACTCCTCAATGTCGCCCCCACGTCAAGGACTAGTGGGAAACCTACTGTGAGAAGAAGGGCAAGGGGGAACCCTCACTATTTTCAACCGCACCCACTTGGAATTTTTTTTGAGATGTCATTAAGGAGTACTATTACCCTATCGGGAGCTATGAAGCTAAATACATAAACTGGACCACACTATGACAGGGAAGGGACTAAGACGTGTCAGAGTTCACAAATATTTTTCATACCCTTCGCACGAAGTTGGGTATCAAGTATTCTAAGCGGCATCTGGTACTTAGGTACCATGGCTATCTACACAAGTACATTGAGAACAAGATGGAGTTTCTGGACATCTCCATGCTTGGTATCGCCTATCGATACATTGTCAAAATTGAGCAAAAATTTAAATAGAATAAGTGAGACTTTGGATCTGCGAATTTGAATCAAGGGAATGGTGCCCCAAAACCGTAGAACAAAGAAAAAATCCAAGGCGGGGAGACCTAGGACAACCTGACGAATCCGCAAGCAAATAACAACACCACAAAGACAAAGAAGGACACTCGAAAATGGTGTGAGTTCCATAAGGACCCCACTCACAACACAAGTGAGTGTCGATTCAAGAAGTCACTGATGTCCGAGTTGAAGACTTCAAGGTCAAATGGATTTTCTGACTCTGGGTCGGGACCAAACAAGGGAAATGACAAAGGGAAGTAGATTATTGATGCGGAGCCCATTGCCACTGTTCCCACCACCAAAGTTCAGCAGATTGAGCCTGAATATCCAAAGGAGGGGGAGTGTCTCTTCCACTCACAGATGTGGATGAAGTGTTCTTTGTTGCAGTTCATTGTCGATATAAGGATCCAATAGAACCCCATTTTAGCAAAGGTCATGAACCAGTTGGGCCTACCGACAACACCACACCCACAGTCATACACCATCAGGTGGCTTCACCAAGGATGAGATCTCCACGTCAGCCGGTAATGTCGTCTTCCCTACAACATCAATCCCTTCACATATGAGGTATTGTGCAATGTTTCTCCTCCTGAAGTTTGTGATTATTGGTCAACCATACTTTTGAAAGTGTCATGTTGTGTATGAGTTTAGGCCTCACATTATGATTATTACTTTGGGAAATACGTTATACAAGATACCGAAGGTAGCACTGCCTGCCACCATCTCTTTGATCTATGCGAAGAAATGTAGTAAGATCATTTCCCAGACCAAGAAATTTGTCTTCCTTATGATTCACCCTTAAGGAAAGAAGAATATTGTGGCCACATCCACAGCCTCCAGACAAGGATCCTATGCATGGAAACAACAGATGGACAAGGTTGTGGAGGAGTACAGGGACATCTTCACCTCACCTATAGGGGTACCCTTCACTATCAGGTCAAGCACTCAATTAATATGACCCCTGACACACTACTACCCAATGGACCTATCTATCGACGCTCCTTTTCGGAGAACGATGAAATCAAGAGGAAAATTCAAGAGTTATTGCAAAAAGGGCACATCAGGCCACTTTCATCACCTTATGGAAGCCCAATCGAGTTGGTATCGAAGAAGGACGGAACATGGAGGATTTGTATTGAAAATCAGGTGTTTAATAAGATCACTATCTGAAATAGGTATCCATTCCCACAAATTGATGACCTTCTAGACCAATTTAAGGGGGCATATATTTCAGCGAGATTGATTTCAAGTCTGGTTATCACCATGTACCAATAAAACCATCTGATGTGTTGAATACTGCCTTCAAATCCAAGGAGGGCCTTTTCTAATGGTTGGTCATGCCTTTCAGGTTGACGAATGTCCCCACAACCCTCATGAGGCTGATGGGCAATGCCTTTTGGCCCTTCACCAACTCATTCTTGGTAGTGTATTTGGATGACATCCTTATCTTTTCAACTAGAGTTGGGAAGAGCACCTACACCATATTCGATAGGTCCTCCAAACCTTGCGACAACACAAATTGTGTGCTAATTTGAAGAAATGCACTTTTGGTATGACCCGGGTTCAATATCTAGGGTACATCATTGATGAGCAGGGTGTGCATGCGGACCCAGCCATGATACAAGTTATTCAAGCTTGGCCAACCCCAACCACTCTAACATAACTCATAATCTTTCTGGGTCTTTCCAACTTCTACCATAGGTTCATGTTGGGTTTCTCTCATATCACTTGGCCTTTGAGTTAAGTCACCAAGGCTAGAGCGAAAGAAAATTTGTTTTGGTTCAGATCCCAACAAAAGGTGTTTTTTGAGTTGAAGCATCACCTCTACTCTGCACCAGTGCTCACATTACCATACCTACAAGAACCATTTGAGATTGAGACAGATGCCTCCGACTATGTTATTGGTGGAGTGCTTACACAACAGGGGCATCCAGTGGCATATCACAGTGAGACACTTTCAGATATAGTCTTAAAGTATCCCACATATGACAAAGATATGTATTCCATTGTGTAGGCCTACTGACAGTGGAAGCATTACATTGTGGGGAAGGAAATGATCATACACACAGACCACCAACCTCTGTAGTTCATATAGACACAAGGAAAGTTGCAGAATTATCACCATAAAAAATGGACCACATAACTGCAACAATTACATTTGAACATTATGTACAAGAAGGGCAGCGCCAATAATGTTGCAGACTGCCTCAACTGACCACGGTCATGGCGCTAACCACTGTGCTTGACTCTTGTGTACACAAGACTTTGGAATGGCCACATCTTTACAAGAGTGATCCAGAATTCAACCACATACCAGATGCTACTGGAACATAAGCAAGTTCTAGATTTTCACCTCCAGGACACGCTATTATGCCACCTAGGACACCTCTGTGCTCCTTCAAGCAAACATGCCAAGATGATTTGGGAGGCACACTATAGTCGATTCGTTGGACATTTTGGAGTAGAAAAGATAGTGGTAGTGTTGCAGAAGTATTTTTATTGTCCAAATATTCAACATGATGTTGGGAAGTACAACATATGTTGCACTGCCTGCGCCATTTCCAAACCTATAATCAAGAAGCAAGGCTTGTATACTCCTCTACCTACTCCTAGTCAACCCTGGGAATCCATCTCCATGGATTACATGTCGGACATTCCTTCTACCAAGCATGGAAATGACTATGTTTTTATGGTTGTTGACATATTCTCTAAGATGGTCATTATGGCAGCCTGCAAGAAGAGTATCAAAGAAAAATCCACTGCCAAACTCTTCTTTGAATGCGTGTGTGTACACTTTGGCATCCCACAATCCTTTATATCATATCGAGACAACATGTTCCTAAGTGAATTTTGTTCAAGCCTCTGGTCGGCATTAGATACTAAGCTCACTAAGTCAACCTTACACCCCCAAGCTGATGGCCAAACAAAAGTTGTTAACAGGATGATCGTGCACATCATGTGCATGTACAACTCGAAGCATCCACACACATGGGACGAAAGCCTACCCTATTTCCAACACAACTACAACAAAGCTCTCCATAGCTCAACTGGTCATAGCCCCTTTCAGGTGGGACTAGGATTCCATCCACCATGTCCCATTGTTGTTGCCATACCAATTGCAACTACTCAGGCATATTTGGCTCATGTCTAGTCTGAAGCTGATGGAGCTAACAACTTCATTGAGTGATTCAACATATCCGCCAGTAGGTCCATGACATATTGGATAGAGAAAATTTTAAGTATAAACAATGTCATGATCAACATCAGGTGCCACATAAGTTTCAGGTGGGAAACAATGTTTGGTTACATTTGCAAGGAGTGCCTCGTGGGGCCTGTTAGCCCCTGAGGTGCAGTGCTGCTATTTTTAGCGAAAAGGTCCCCTATTTTAGCTCCAACAGCCATGTCTCCTCTTACTCCGCTTTGGCCATAAGCCGGAATTCAAAAATATTACTCTCGCATCTCTAATTGCATCGCTTCCTGATCCAAATGGATCCAAATATGCTCTCTAAGTTTTCAAAATCTCGTAAAATCATGCCAAAGATCAAAACAATCGCATGAGAAGAGCCCTTAGAATGATGGATAAACACTATCGGGAGGCCAAAAACACGTAAAAACAATGAAAAATAGAGTATCGGAGGCATAAACAAGTGAAGGCACAGTAGCCGTCAGATCTGGTTGATCAACGATCCATATCTGATTGGAAAATTGCAATCAGCAACCACAATAGAGCACTTACAACGGCCCGGGGCTATTGCGATATGTGATTGTGACTAATCGCATCGCGATATCACAATCGGAGAAACATTATGGAGCAAGGCCTATACCCATACATGTATGCGATGCGATTAGCCGGACCCGATGGCTATATAAACATTATTACATAGAACAATGTAAACTTTGAAACGGGAACTATAAACTCAAAATGGGAACTCTGGCCAAAAAAACATCAAAAACAGTGCTAAACACGAAAAGTGTTGATGCTGGAATAACACCATTTTTTTCTTGGGTAAATTTTCAACATGTTTTAAAAATGGCGGTGAAAACCAATTTTTTGCGCGAAAATTATCCAAAAAACACCATAAAAAACGAATAGTGTTAATTCTGGAAGAACACTTTCTTTTTTTCAAAAGTAAAATATCAACATTTCGTAATAATGGTGTAAAATATTTTATCATGACCCCGAAAAACATTAAATTCAAAAAAAATAATGAAAACATAAAATAAATAAATAAATTTAAAACAATGAAAAAACACAAAACAAAAAAAAGTTTTAAAAAATAACAAAACATAAATTAAAATATATAATAAAAACAAAACATAAAATAAAAATATAAAACTTAAAAAAATCAAATATAAAAAATATATATATATGAATGAAAAAAAAAAAATAATAATAATTAATAGTAAAAATTAAAAAACTAAAAAAAATTATAAATTATAAACAAATAAATAGTAAAAAATAAAAAATAAAAAATTATTGTAAACCATCAAAAAATTGGCAAAAAAAAGGCAAAAAAATACGGAATAAAAAAAATAAAAAAATTAAGTGGGTAAAAATAGAAAACTTAAAGAAAACAAAAAACAAAAAATTAAAAACAAACTAGATTTAAAAAAAATAGAAAATTAACAAAAAAAAAAAATACTAAAATTAAGACTAAAATGTTGATTAATTAAAAAAACAAATATAAAAATATATATAAAAGACAAAAATAAAAAAAGTTAAAAAAACAAATATCTCACAAATCAAAAAAAGAATTTGGAAAAAAAAAAATATATATATATATATATATATATATATATATATATATGAAAAATTAATTTATTGGATTTCAGAGATCTGTGGTTTGAGCTTTTTGTATTTTTGACCGGAGAATCCACAGTTGAAGAATTTATACACCGACGTTTCGAATCCCAAATGGGATCCATCATCAGGGAATAGAGAAAGATGATCAGAGAAAGATGATAAAAAGAAGAGCCAGATGAAGGAAATAAATACTCATGAGGGATGAAAGTTCAAGGAACAGCACAGGTCGGCCAAAGAGATTTAAAATGAAACCTAATTTTTATTTTTAATTTAATATCATTTAATTAATATTTATAAAATAAAAACTTTAAACTAAAATCTAAGTTAATATTAATATTAAAAACTAATATATATATTAATATTAAAAGATAGGGATATCTAAAACTAAAATATAAGTTAATATTGATAACAAACCCTAATATATAACTTTAAAATTTTTATATATAACTTTATATGTGTGTAATATGATTAATATAAAGCTTTATAATTGAATAACCTAAAATCTATATATGTATAATTTAAAATATATATAATAGAATTAAACTCAATAAAGCCTCATATCTATATTAGACTCTAAAACTAAAATAAATATTAATATCATAATACTTTATATATAACATAAAATTTTTATATTAATATTAAAATCTAAAATATGTATTAGAATGATATTATAAATCCTAAAAACTATATAAAATTAATATAATATTAATATTTATTTAATCTAACATCTAAATAATATTAATATAATATTAATATTGAGTTTAATATAATATTAATATTTATTTAATCTAGCATCTATATAATATTAATATAACTCAAGACAAAAAACTTAAAGCTTTCTATAAGACTTGAGCCATAAATAACTTAATTTTTTAACCTAAAAACTAAATCACCTAATGAATATAAAAGAATTAATAAAACCTAATATCTATAACAATAATTAATATTAGGATATAATAGTATTAATAAGACTTAGAATCTATAACATTAAATTAATATTAATAAACCTAATTATTTTTTATTAAGTAAGTAAAAACAGAGAAATTAGAAAAAAAACATTAGCAAAAACCGGGAAAAAAAGAAAAAGAAATTAAAAGCAAACTAGTTTTAAGAAAAAAAAACATAGAAAATTAACGGAAAAAATTAAAAAACTAGTGAAATTAATATTAAAAAAAAAAAAAAAAACCTAATTATTTTTTATTAAACCTAAAATTTTTATTTTAAAAAAAAAAAAAAAAATTAAATTTTTTTTAAACAATCTTTTTTTTTTTACATTTTTTTAATTTAAAAATACAATAAATTAAAAACATTTTAATTTTTTTCCAAAAAAAATTAATTTTTTAATTTCAAATTTAAAAAATTATTACAAAAAAAAAAATAAATTTAATTTTTTTTATTTTAACAGATTTTTTTTATTAAAAAAAAAATTGCTGCCCTCCGCCGCCCGTGGTGGCGTGGCCGTGGGCGGAGGGCCTGCAGGCCGCCCGTGGTGGCGCGGCCGTGGGCTGAGCCGGAATCGCCCTCTCGCCCCCCGGCCGCCCGTGGTGGAGCGGTCGTGGGCGTCCGCCCACGGCTGCGCCACCACGGGCGGCGAAGGGCAACAATTTTTTTTTTAATAAAAAAAAATCCGTTAAAATAAAAAAACAAAATTTTAAATTTTTTTGTTTGTAATAATTTTTTAAATTTGAAATTAAAAAATTAATTTTTTTTGAAAAAAAATTAAAATGTTTTTGTATTGTATTTTTGAATTAAAAAAAAAAAAAGTGTTTAAAAAAAATTATAATTTTTTTTAATAAAAAAAAAAGTTTGTTTAAAAAAAAAAAATGTAATTTTAATTTTAATTTTAATTTTTAATAAAAATGTTAGGTTTAATAAAAATAATTTCTATTAACTTCTTTTTTTTTTAATAAAAAATATGCATTTTTTTGGGTTTTTTTTAATATAATTTTAATTTATTTTTTTGGTTTTTTTTTTATAATTTGAATTTTTTTTTTAACAAAAAATAGGTTTTTTTTTTTTTATAAATTGTAGATGTTTTTTTATTTTTTTATTTATTTTTTCGTTTGAAAAAACATATTTTTTGCTATTTTCAAATTTTTTGGGTTTTTTTTTATAATTTGATTTTATTTCTGTTTTTTTTTTAATATTAATTTTACTAGTTTTTTAATTTTTTTCGTTAATTTTCTATTTTTTTTTTTTTAAACTAGTTTGTTTTTATTTTTATTTATTTTTTTCCTAGGTTTTGCTAATATTTTTTCTTAATTTCTCTATTTTTACTTACTTAATTCTTAATTTCTCTATTTTTACTTACTTAATTATATATATATATATATATATATATATATATATATATATATATTTCCAAATTCTTTTATGGTTTATGAGATAAATTTTTTTTAACATTTTTTATTTTTTTTATTTTTGTCTTTTTTATTTTTTTTAGAGACAATTATTTCATTTGGATTGAAAATTTAATTAAATATAAATATGTAGAATATCGAAAATGAAAAATATCGACCTTCTTCTTTAAATATGCAAAACAATAAAAACCTCACTACAAAAAAAATAAAAATAAAAAATAAAAACAAGATAATATGAAGAAGAAGACCACTTCCAAAATTATTAAATTTAAAAAATAATTATTTACATTTCATACAATAAAAAAAATTTAAAGTTAAAAAATAGGTCTTTTAAAAAAAGGGTCTGATGCAGAATAACCACTTTTTTAAATCAGCATGAAAAACACTACCATTCTAAAACGCAATGTACATAAAAAAAATTGAAGTGCCAAAAACTATGCTCTAATAAAAACATGTGTGTTCTGCATCACCCCTTTTCAAAATCGGGTCACTTTTTTGCTATCTTTAAAAAACGGGTAACAGTATCAGTTCCCGTTTCAAAGTTTACATTGTTATAGATTTTGAGATCCGTCGAAAGGCATTTTTTTAATGTATTTTCACATATTTCGTTATTTAACGAAATACAAAGAAACATTGTCGATGCGATAAGACCCAAACCCGAAAGGGTTCGTGAAGGGAAATATATAATATTTGAAGTCTAGAGGGAGCCAATTTTCACGTTATTTTCATGATTTTTAACGTATTTTTAAAATACAAAGGAGCAAGGCCGAAGCAACTTGCGATAACGATGAGGATGGACCCGATAGAGGAATATACCATATTTAAGGACTTTTGAAGTCCGGAATGAACAGATTATTGGCAGAATTTCACAATGTTGCAACGTTTCTCTGTGTAAAATAGAAAACAATCGTTTTTGGTATTCGAAAGGATTTCAAAGGCCCGAAGACCCATTCTGTTACAGTACAGGTGGCCACCATCCTTAGAAGCATTTAGCAATGATTGTTAACGCTTAGAAAGGGGTCTGAGCAGACAGAGGACCAGGAAACAGAAAGCCGAAAAAAGGGAAAAAGCCATAGCACGATGCAGCCGAACCAACAGAAGTGATCATGGAGCATCGCTGGCATGAGCGAGCTACCTAACAGCGCGGAAAAATTACCAGAATTTGGTTACTGTGTTGTTAGAAAAAGAGACCTTTGGCTCATGTCTGTCTAATCATGGCATCAAGTAGCTAGAAGCCAGAGGGGATAGATTAAGACACCTCGAGCCTTAGAGAGCTCGAGAGCATTGTAAAAAGCCTATAAATGGCTGAAAGTTAGAAGTATCAATGGTTCAACTTTTGGAGACTGTGGAGACTTCGCTCCTCTCAGCGTCTCATCTTCATTCTAGTAATACAAGCTTCTTTTGTTGTTATATGTTCAAATGCCACCTTTCCCTCTGTTCTAAGCTTACACTTGAATGGGTTATTCATGTTTTCTCCTCTGTCGAATGCCAGATAACTGTCATCTTATCTCTGTGTTGATAAATTAGATTTGTAAGCTTCATTTAATTTCTATAGCTATCCATTTATATGTTTTTATGTATGTATCTGCTGGTACAGTCAGGATTCTCGATCTATTCGTTGAATCTATAAATTATTGAGCATTAGTGGTTGAAAGCCTTGTCAAGCTAAGGGTGTTCATGCATGTTTTGAGTGAAAATAGAGTTGAAACAGTCATCTGACTTGATCCAAACCCCAATCCATTCCAATAGTTCAGAGAACAATATTGAAGATTTATATGTTTCCAGGCATCTTCGAGCTACAACCTAGGAGGGCTTCCTGGAGTGCTAACAAATTGGTGTCATTGCCAGAGAGAGGAGACTGAATCTTAGCTTTCCTAGAAGACGACACAGATCCAACTTTGATGATAGACAAAGTCTGGGCACTTTTTTGGTTGTAATCATCTATCTGGCGACTCTACTAGAGGACGAACCTCTTAGCGACTCCACTTCATAGTTCTAGCTCAGTTTGTGAGGCATACTTGGAGAAATCCTCAGAAGCCACAAGCTGACCCAGTATCTGACCCTGAAAAAATCATCAAAGAAAGAAAGGCATTGCAGAAAGGAGCATCAGGTTTAGGTAGCTCTAAACAATATTCTATATCTCTTCAAGAAAATCCTGTAATAGAACAAAGACATATTGAGAGTATAGCATCTAATACTAGCAATGAAGAATAAATCTCAGAGATTCATAGAGCTCCTTATTCTTTAGGTTCTCCTCCCATTCTAAGCCCAAAGGAAGCCTCTCCTCCTATCCATAATACTCATTTAGTCCTATCAGTCACTCCTCAATCCTCTGCCATTCAGACTTCTAGTACCCTTATAGCCACCACAATTATGGCAGGCCCACAAGCACCTACCAAAATGGAAATAATCATAGCTGCTAGGTGTGGACCTCTAGTACTGCCCGCTCCTTTGAATGCCATGCCTACTGGAGAATATCAGAAATATAGGCCTAAGTTCACTGGGACTGAAGGTGTTTCAGCTAAGGAACATCTTGAATCATTCTATAGCTATGTTGATAACCTGGACATTAGTGAATATGATGTATGGATGAGAGTCTTTGTCCAAAGTCTAGATAGAGAGGCTAGAAAATGGTTCAGAGAACTGACCCCAAGTTCTATAGAAGATATCGAGGCTTTAGATGATGCATTCCTAAAGCATTGGGGGGATAAGAAAGATCTACTCTACTACCACACTGAGTTTGGGAACTTAAAGAGGGAAAATGGTGAGTTGTTGTCTGATTTTAATAAGAAGTTTAACCGCATGTACAGCAAGATACCAACTCAAGTAAAACCCACCACTACCTCTACTAAACTCACCTATGCTAGTGCCTTTGATTATGATTTCTATCTGCTGTTGAGGGAGAGACGATGTGATACCTTGGCTGATATGCAGGATGCAGCCTTAGAAGTAGAATCAAACATCATGGCTGCAGAGGAGCTCAAGGATAATGTTGATAGAAGGAGACAGAGGGGCGAGCCTTCATCATCTTCAGATCCCAAGATAGATAAAATAACCAAGATGATAGAGTCATTAGCCTCTGAAATCTCCAAATTAGAGGTTGAGCAGCACCCTAGGAAAGGAAGAGTTCTTAATACCATTGCTCCTAGACATCCGAATCCATATAGAGGAGCTAATGAGCAGTTGCAGATTCTGCAAAGAAGCAAAGATGCCAATGAAGACCAAACAGTGAAGACCCCTTTCCAAAATGTATTCATGGAAGAAGAGTAGTTTGAAGAAGATGATGAGATCTATTATCTGGAAGACAACGACAATGCCTCCTTTTTTACCTTAGCTGCCTATGAAAAGTCATTATTCAATGACCAGATCGGCCAAGAGTGGTATGGTGAAGTTGTTCTGCAAACTGAGGATCGGCACAAATATGCTCTGAGGTCGAAGATGAATAATGCCAAGGAAACTCTCGTTCAGAGAGCTATTGTCGCTGTAGTACAACAAGCAAAAAATCATAAATGACCGGCAGTTGATCCCATCATCCTCAAAGCTCCAGCTCACGAGGTAAGAGGCCTTTGCAAGTCTCCTTCTCCTTTCAGTTTTGAATCAGAAATTCAGAAGCTAAGTATACCTATACCTCTGATTGAACTAGTGAAGAATGAGTCCTTCAAGAGATCTATTCTCGAGGCCCTTGAGCCTAAAGCCATCCAAGCCTCCACTGACTATGTAAATCTGCGAGACGACAAACCAGTTGTTGTTCTCAACCCAATGATTGAAAATTGTGATGACAACTCCCCATCATTCTATGTATCTTTGAGTATTCATGACAAAATCCTTCACAACTTCCTTCTAGACACAGGAGCCAGCCATAATCTAATGCCCAAGGCTATCATGGATGAGTTGGGTCTTGAAATTACCAAGTCTTATCATGACTTGTTTTCTTTTGACTCTAGGAAAGTGAAATGTTTGGGATTAATCAAAGACCTTGCCATCACCTTGTCTCAGCTGCCCATGAAGAGCATGGTGATGGATATTGTGGTAGAACCCAAGTTTGGTATGTTTCTCTCCAGAGGTTGGATCAAGAGAGTAGGTGGAACATTGCAAAATGATCTGTCCTATGCTATTGTCCCAGTTTTTGGAGGTGAGAGTATGAGATTATACAGAGAAGCTCAGTTGGCTTATATCACAAGTGATGAAAGGAATACCACTAATCATCCCATCTATGCTATCGACACTGATTTTGGAGCATGTATTCTTCAGATTGAAGAATCCTAGTTGGCCTCCATGTAGCTTAAGAAACCGGTTTGCCAAATCACAGAGGAAGAAGGCACACAAATTTGGGACATGTTCTCTAATGGATCTTGCTCTAAGGAAGCTGCAGGGGCAGGTGTAGTCCTTGTGTCCCCCACACAACAATTCATTCATTTATCTTTCAATTTAACTTTTCAGGTCACAAATAACATAGCATAGTACGAAGCCTTGATATTGGGATTAAAAGTTGCTAAAGAAATGGCCATCAAAGGTCTGAAGGTGTTTGGAGATGTAGACCTTATCATTCAACAGGTCAACAAAACTTTCCAAGCAAAGCTTCCAAAGCTAAAAGCATACAGAGATTAGGTATGGAAGCTCAAGGACTCTTTTAATATTTTCAGCATTTCTTACATCCCAAGAATGAAGAACCAGCTTGCTGATTCCCTTGTGTCTGCTAGCACGTTTATTCCTCCTTTGCCTCCTAAATTGACTTATGAAGTGCAGGTGAAATATAGACCATCTCTGCCTGACAATGTCAAATACTAGAAAGCTTTTGAAGATGATGATGAAATTAATAGGTTTTTACAAGTCGTTGATGAATTTTCTGAAATGCACATCGACCAAGAAAACGAAACCATTGAAGAATGCAACCAGTCCAAGCTAAAGGATGAGATTGGTCAGGACATCATTGTTCAGCTACCTAATAACCATATACCCAAAGGATTGGTGTCCCTAGAGAAGTTGTTTGATCATAATGATGTACCTTGTAAGCCTGCCAAAAAAGAAAATGAGTCTATTGTTCATAAACATAATGTAGGGAGTCCAACCCATCCAAAGTACATAAATCTATCCACTCACTTGTCTTCTGCCCAAAGTTCTGAGTATTGCACCCTGATGAAACAATTTGCTGATATTTTTACTTGGGAATACAGTGATCTTAAGACCTATGACACCAACATCATTCAATATAAGATTCCATTGGAGAATAACACCATCCCTTTTAAGAAGAAATTAAGACTTATCAACCCTCTCTTATTGCCTTTGATTGAAAAGGAAATCAAGAAGCTACTGGATGCTAAGACCATTTCCCCTAAGTTATTCAAAGTGGATAGCTAACCTTGTGGTAGTAGGAAAGAAGAATGGAGAAATCAAGCTTTGTGTTGACTTCAGGAATCTAAACAAATGCTCTAAAAAAGACAACTACCCCCTACCTAAGATGGAACACTTGCTACAAAAAGTTTCAGGGGCTAGAGTCATGTCTTTCCTAGATGGGTTTTCAGGTTACAATCAGATTATTGTACATCCAAAAGATCAGGAAAAGAATGCCTTCACTACGCCTTGGGGCACTTTCATGTACTCCAAGATGCCTTCCAAACTGATGAATGTTGGGGCTACTTTTCAGAGGGCCATGGACATAGCCTTTGTGGGAGAGAAGGACAAGTTTGTCCTTATTTACCTTGACGACATAACAGTCTTTTCCAACAGTCACAAGGACCATTTGCAGCATTTGAAGAATGTGTTTCTAAAGTGCAAACATTTTGGAATTTCTAGAAACCCAAAGAAGTCACAGTTTTCTCTAGAAGAAGGCAAACTATTGGGACATATTGTTTCTGCTGAAGGTGTGAATATCGATCCAGCAAGAGTTCAAGCAATTCAGACATTGTCCATCCCAAGGTCAAAAAGGGACATTCAATCTTTCCTGGGTAATATTAACTTTATCAAGAGGTTTATTCCAAACTTCGTAGAGCTATTGAAACACATCACTTCCATGCTGAAGAAAGGATCAGAAATAAAATGGACAGATGGTGCAAGAAGCTCTTTTGAAGCCATCAAACAAGCTATCATGGAAGCTCCCACTCTAATCAGCCCAAATTATAATAGGGAGTTTTATATCTTCTCTTTGTCCTCTTATGATACACTTGTAGCAGTTCTATTGCAGAAAAATGATGAAGGTGTAGAGCACCCTGTGGCCTTTTTCAACAAAACTCTGAGGGACGCTAAACTAAGGTATGACCTTATTGAAAAACAAGCTTATGCTCTTATAAAATCTTTAAAGGCATTTAGAATTTATATTCTACATTCCAAAGTGGTTGTGTATGTACCTTCAGCCTCAGTAAAAGATGTCCTAACTCAGCCAGATATTGATGGAAAGAGAGCTAAATGGATTGCAAAATTCATAGAGTTCAACATAGAGGTGAAGCCCACCAATCTTGTCAAAGCCTAGGGCTTGGCTAAGCTTATGGCTGAGGAAAATTGCAGTTTGTTAGACATCAATTGCATGGGTTCAAATTCAGTTGGTGAGCAGATAGAGGAAGCAACAGTAGAGCGAGAGAACAATCAGTCTTTGGTTGAAATCTATCCACATGTGAATGGTATTCTAGCATAGTTCATTTTTTGTAGAAGCTAGAAGTCCCTCCAGGGCTTAGCTCGAGTCAAGCCTGGGCCATTAAGCTCAAATCAACCAAATTCTGCATTAATGAAAACATGCTCTATTGGAAAGACCCATCAGGGATCCTCTTGAGATGTCCAAACAAAGGACAATCTGTGGAATTCATGCACCAGTTCCATTCTAGCATCTACGGAGGGCATCATTATTGGAAAACCACGTCCCACAAGATCCTGAGAGCTGGGTATTATTGGCCTACTCTATTCTCTATTTGTTTTCTTTTGTGAAGTCTTGTGACAAATGTCAAAGGTTTGCAGGAAGACAACAGCTAAAATCTCTGCCCTTGAAGCCAGTACACACCAATGGTCCCTTCCAGCAATGGGGTTTAGACTTTATAGGTGAGATCAATCCACATTCTAGTGTCCATCACAAATGGATCGTGGTAGCCACTGATTATTTCACCAAATGGATTGAGATTGTACCCACTAAAAATGCTAATCATCAGGTTATCATGAAGTTCTTTAATGAGAATATTTTCTCTAGATTTGGTTTCCCAACCAAACTAGTCACTGATAATGCAGCAGCTTTCAGGGCAGAAGAATTGGTGGACATGTGTGAATCCATGGGCATTCAATTGGTGCATTCTACCTCATGTTATCCTCAAGGAAATGGCCTGGCAGAATCATCTAACAAGAGTCTTGTAAGGATAATCAAAAAAACTGTTGGAGGACAACAAAAAGAACTGGGATTCCAAGTTGAAGTTTGCAATATGGGCTGACAAAGTTACCAACAAGAATTCCATAGGAAATTCTCCATTTAAGTTGGTTTATGGTGTTGATGTCGTTTTTCCTATCCAGATGATTCTCCCTGTGGCCAAATTCTTGCAAGAAGAACAGGATGAAGAGAATGACATAGCGAGGAGAATGAGTAACTTGGTTGAATTATAGCATATCAGAGAACAACTGGTTGAGAAGTCAAGAATTCATCAGAATAAGATCAAAGAAACTTTTGATAGAAAGGAAAAAGTGGAGAGTTTTCAGGTTGGTGACTGGGTTCTCAAATGGGATGCATTGAAGGAAAGGAAGGGCAACCATGGTATATTTTATGCCTTTTGGACGGGACCATTTGTCATTGCGCAAGTTGAGGTGAACAATACTTTCATTCTGCACAATTTGGAGGGGGGGGGTGTTTTTGATGGCCCAGTCAATGGGCGGTTTTTGAAACTTTACTTCATATGAGGCTTTAAGGCCTTAATATCGTAATAGGAATAAACTCCATGCCCAATGGAACACTAGGAAATAAGTTTGTTTTTGTTGTTACTAGAAAGGCAGTAGTCTTCAGTTCTTGAAACCTCACAGGGAGGCTTTCATCCCGAGAAGGAGCCAGTGTTAGCCCCTGAGGTGCAGTGATACTATTTTTAGCAAAAAGGTCCCCTGTTTTAGCTTCGAAGGCCACGTCTCCTCTTGCTCCACTTTGGCCATAAGTTGGACTTCAAAAATATTACTCTCACGTCTATAATTGCATCAGGTTCTGATCCAATTGGATCCAAATATGCTCTCTAAGTCTTCAAAATCTTGTAAAATCATGCCAAAGATCAAAACAATTTCATGAGAAGAGCCCTTAGAATGGCGGAGAAACACTATCAGGAGGCCAAAAACATGTAAAAACAGTAAAAAACAGAGTATGGGAGGCATAAACAAGTGAAGGCACAATAGCAGTTAGATATGGCCGATCAACGGTCCAAATCTGATTAGCAAATCACAATCAACAAGCACAACAGAGCGCTTACAATGACCCAGGGCTATCGCGATATGTGATTGCGACTAATCACATCGCAATATCGCAATCGGACAAACATTATGGAGCGGGGACTATAACCATACATGTGTGCGATGCGATTAGCCAGACCCGATGGCTATATAAACATTATTGCATAGGTTTTGACATCCGTTGAAAGGCATTTTTTAATGTATTTTCTCACATTTCGTTATTTAACGAAATACAAAGAAACAACGTCGATGTGATAAGACCCAGACCCGAAAGGGTTCGTGAAGGGAAATATATAATATTTGAAGTCTGTGGGGAGCCAATTTTCACGTTATTCTCACGATTTTTAACGTATTTTTAAAATAAAAAGAGCAAGGCCAAAGCGACTTGCAATAGCGATGAGGACGGACCCAATAGAGGAATAGACCATATTTATTTTGAAGTCTGGAATGAACAGAGTTTTGGCAGAATTTCACAGTGTTGCAGTGTTTCTCTGTGTAAAACAGAAAATAATCATTTTTGGTATTTGAAAGGATTTCAAAGGCCCGAAGACCCATTCCATTACAGTACAGGTGGCCACCATCCTTAGAAGCGTTTAGCAATGATTGCTAACGCTTAGAAAGGGGTCTGAGCGGACAGAGGAACGGAAGACAGAAAGCTGAAAAAGGGAAAAGCCACAGCACGATGTAGCCGAACCAACAGAAGTGATCATGGAGCATCGCTGGCACGAGCGAGCTACCTGACAGCGCGGAAAAATTACCAGAATTTGGTTACTGTGTTGTTAGAAAAAGAGACCTCTGGCTCATGTCTGTCTAATCATGGCATCAAGCAGTTAAAAGCCAGAGGGGATAGATTAAGACACCTCGAGCCTTAGAGAGCTCGAAAGCATTGTAAAAAGCCTATAAATGGCTGAAATTTAGAAGTATCAAAGGTTCAACTTTTGGAGACTGTGAAGACTTTTCTCCTCTCAACGTCTCATCTTCATTCCAGTAATACAAGCTTCTTTTGTTGTTATATGTTCAATCGCCATCTTTCCCTTTATTCTAAGCTTGCACTTGAATGGGTTATTCATGTTTTCTCCTCTATCGAATGCCAAATAACTATCATCTTATCTCTGCATTGATAAATTAGATTTGTAAGCTTCATTTACTTTTTGTAGATAGCCATTCATATGTGTTTATGTATGTATCTGTTGGTACAGTCAGGATTCTCTATCTATTCATTGAATCTATAAACTATTGAGCATTAGTGGTTGAAAGCCTTGTCAAGCTTAGGGTTTTCATGCATGTTTTGAGTAAAAATAGAGTTGAAACAGTCATTTGACTTGATCCAAACCCCAATCCATTCCAATAGTTTGGAGAACAATATTGAAGATTTATATGTTTCCAGGCATCTCCGAGCTACAACCTGGAGAGCTTCCTGGAGTGCTAACAGGGCCTATTGCAATTTTTGTCCATTCTGATACGGGCCTTACATCATCACTAAGGATGTTGAGGAAAATGCTTTCGAGCTCAACATTCCACCATTCCTTTGCTTGCACCCAGTGTTGAATGTGGACTGCCTTCGACCATACTTTCCACCATTACTAGACACATCAGACATTGTAGAACACCGTACACTAACATAAATAAACCCAGAGCACATGGAAAAGGCCACAACTGATCGGATCATGGACACGCATATCAATAAAAGTCACCAGTAGAAGATCCAACTGTATCTGGTTGTCAAATCTGGCTAACTCCTGCACCAAGGCAAGTGACTCACCAGGGACCAAGTTCAATTGAAGTTTCCACATCTCATGGAGGCACTCAATGTAATGGCGATAATTTATTCTGAAGGGGGGAGGACTAATTCAGGTGGATATTGGTGGCCACTCACTGATTCCACTTGGATCCCCGCCATTTTTTCTTTCATTTTTTCAGTTTCCTTAATTGTAGCACAATTTACTATTTTTGGTAGTTTTTCGGGTCCTGAAGTTTCGACGTTGTTTTGAGGCCCTAAACAACAAAATATTGCTCGAAGAAGCCCTTGAGAGACAAAGGAATGTGATGATGGACAACTTTTTCCAGATCCTTTGGAGACTATCCATAGGCAATGCATCTTCATCCAACAACCACTCTGGAGGTGCCACTCCCTTTAAGGTACAGTCAACTTTGACATCCCCATATTTAATGGCCAGATAGATGCAAAATTCCATAGTTAAATGGTTAAATCTATTAGAAGGATATTTTCAAGTTCATGATTTTTCCAATAAGAAAAAAAATACTTTTCCACTCCTCAAAGCCACCCCCACGTCAAGGACTAGTGGGAAACCTGCTGTGAGAAGAAGGACGAGGGGGAACCCTCACTATTTTCAGCGGAACCCACTTGGAATTATTTTCGATATGCCATTAAGGAGAAGTATTTCCCTATCGAGATCTATGAAGTTAAATACATAAAGTGGACCACCATGTAGCAGGGAAGGGACCAAGATGTGTCAGAGTTCACAAATATTTTTCATACCCTTCGCACGAAGTTGGGTATCAAGGATTCTAAGCGGAATATGCTACTAAAGTACCATGACTATTTACAGAAGTACATATATGGCAAGATGGAGTTCCTGGACATCTCCTCGCTTGGCGACACCTATCGATACGCTATTAAGATTGAGCATAAATTTAAACAAAATAAGCGAGACTGTGGAGCTGCAAATCTAAAGTAGGGAAAAGTGCCCCCAAAACAGATAACAAAGGACAAAGCCAAGTGGAGGTGACATAGGATAAACCTCCAAAGCCACAAGCAAAGAATAGCACCATAAAGACAAATAAGGACATAGTAAAATTGCTCGAGTTCCATAAGAGCCCCACTCACAACACAAGTGAGTGTCGAGCCAAGAAGTCACTAGTGACTGAGTTGAAGACTTCAAATTTAGATGGATGTTCTGACTCTGAATCAGAAACTGACATGGGCAATGGAAAAGTGAAATAGATTATTGATGCAAAGCCTAATTCCATTGTTTCTATTAGCACTCCAGGAAGCTCTCCTAGGTTGTAGCTCGGAGATGCCTGAAAACATATAAATCTTCAATATTGTTCTCTGAAATATTGGAATGGATTGGGGTTTGGATCAAGTCAAATGATTGTTTCAAATTTATTTTCACTCAAAACATGCATGAACACCCTCAGCTTGATAAGGCTTTCAACCACTAATGCTCAATAGTTTATAGATTCAATGAATAGATGGAGAATCCTGATTGTACCAGCAGATACATACGTAAACACATATGAATGGATAGCTACAAAAAGTAAATGAAGCTTACAAATCTAATTTATCAATGCAGAGATAAGATGACAGTTAACTGGAATTCGACAGAGGAGAAAACATGAATAACCCATTCAAGTGGAAGCTTAGAATAGAGGGAAAGATGGCGATTGAATATATAACAGCAAAAGAATCTTGTATTACTGGAATGAAGATGAGACGCTAAGAGGAGCAGAGTCTCCATAGTCTCCAAAAGTTGAACCCTTGATACTTCTAACTTTCAACTGGCTTTTTACAATTCTCTCGAGCTCTCTGAGGTTCGAGGTGTCTTAATTTATCCCCTTTTGCTTCTAACTGCTTGAAGCCATGATTAGAGAGACATGAGCCAGAAGTCTCTTTTTCTAACAACACAGTAACCAAATGCTGGTAGTTTTGCCACATTGTCAGGTAGCTCTCTCATGCTAGCAATGCTCCATGATCACTTCTATTGGTTCAGTTGCATCGTGCTGTGGCTTTTTCTCTTTTTCAGCTTTTTGTCTCTCGGTCCTCTATCCGCTCAGACCAATTTCTAAGCGTTAGCAACCATTGCTAAACGCCTATAAGGATGGTGGCCACCTGTACTATAACGGAATGGGTCTTCGGGCCTTTGAAATCCTTCGAATACCAAAAACGATTGTTTCTATTTTACACAGAGAAACGCCGCAACACTGTGAAATACCACCAAAACTTTGTTCATTTCAGACTTCAAAAGTCCTTAAATACTGTCTATTCCTCTATCGATTCCATCCTCATCACTATCGCAAGTCACTTCGGCCTTGCTCCTTTGTATTTTAAAAATACGTTAAAAATCATGAAAATAACGTGAAAATTGGCTCCCTCCGGACTTCAAATATTATATATTTCCCTTCACGAACCCTTTCGAGTCCGGGTCTTATCGCATCGACACTGTTTCTTTATATTTCATTAAATAACGAAATATGTGAAAATACATTAAAAAACGCCTTTCGGCAGATCTCAAAATCTATGCAATAATGTTTATATAGCCTTCGGGTCCAACTAATCGCATCGCATACATGTATGGGTATAGGCCCCGCTCCATAATGTTTCTCTGATTGCAATATCGCGATGCAATTAGTCGCAATCACATATCGCAATAGCCTTGGGCCGTTGTAACGCTCTATTGTGGTTGCCGATTGCGATTTTTCGATCAGATCTGGACCGTTGATCGACCAAATTTGATGGCTACTGTGCCTTCACTTGTTTATGCCTCCAATACTATGTTTTTCACTGTTTTTATGTGTTTTTGGCCTCTCAATAGTGTTTCTCCTCCATTCTAAGGGCTCTTCTCATGCGAATGTTTTGATCTTTGGCATGATTTTACGAGATTTTGAAGACTTAGAGAGCATATTTGGATCTATTTGGATCAGGACCCAATGCAATTATAGATGCGAGAGTACTATTTTTGAAGTTTGGCTTATGGCTAAAGCGGAGCAAGAGGAGACGTGGCCGTCGGAGCTAAAACAAGGGACCTTTCCGCTAAAAATAGCAGCACTGCACCTCAAGGGCTAACACTGGCTCCTTCTGGGGATGAAAGCCTCCCTGTGAGGTTTCAAGAACTACAGACAACTGCCTTTCCAGTAACAACCAAAACAAACTTATTTCCTAGTGTTCCATTGGGCATGGAGTTTATTTGCATAGAAAACAAAAATTGAAAAAACCTATTACAATATTAAGGCCTTAAAGCCTCATATGAAGTAAAGTTTCAAAAACCGCCCATTAACTGGGCCATCAAAAACACCTCCCCCTCCAAATTGTGCAGAATGAAAGTATTGTTCATCTCAACTTGCATAATGATAAACAGTCCCATCCAAAAGGAATCAAATTTACCATGATTGCCCTTCTTTTCCTTCAATGCATCCCATTTGAGAACCCAGTCACCAACCTGAAAACTGTCCACTTTTGCCTTTCTATCAAAGTTTCTTTGATCTTCTTCTAGTGAATTCTTGACTTCTCAACCAGTGGTTCTCTGATCCGTTGTAATTCAACCAAGTTACTCATTCTCCTCTCTATGTCATTCTCTTCATCCTATTCTTCTTGCAAGAATTTGGCCACAAGGAGAATCAGCTCGATAGGAAAAACAACATCAGCGCCATAAACCAGCTTAAATGGAGAATTTCCTATGGACTTCTTGTTGGTAACTCTGTCAGCCCATAGTGCAAACTTCAACCTGGAATCCCAGTTCTTCTTTGTGTCCTCCAACAGTTTTTTTATTATCCTTGCAAGACTCTTGTTAGATGATTCTGCCAGGCCATTGCCTTGTGGATAATCTGAGGTAGAATGCACCAATTGAATGCCCATGGATTCACACATGTCCACCAATTCCTGCCCTGAAAGTTGCTGCATTGTCAGTGACTAGTTTGGATGGGCAACCAAATCTAGTTAAAATATTCTCATTCAAGAACTTTATGATAACCTGATGATTAGCATTTTTAGTGGGTATGACCTCAATCCATTTGGTGAAATAATTAGTGGCTACCAAGATCCATTTGTGATGGCCACTGGAATGTGGATTGATCTCACCTATGAAGTCCAAGCCCCACTGTTGGAAGGGACCATTGACGTGTACTGGCTTCAAGGGCAGAGATTTTAGTTGTTGTCTTCCTGCAAACCTCTGACATTTGTCACAAGACTTCACAAAATAAAACACATCAGAGAAAAAAGTAGGCCAATAATACCCAGCTCTCAGGATCTTGTGGGTCGTGGTTTTCTAATAATGATTCCCTCCGCAGATGCTAGAATGGAATTGGTGCGTGACTTCCACAGATTGTCCTTTGTCTAGACACCTCAAGAGGATCCTTGATGGTCTTTCCAATAGAGCAGGTTTTCATTAATGCAAAATTTGGTTGATCTGATCTTAATGGCCCAGGCTTGACTCGAGCTAAGCCCTGGAGGGACTTCTAGCTTCTACAAAAAATGAACAACACTAGAATACCATTCACAGGTGGCTAGATTTTCAACCAAACGCGAATAGGGTACGTAGGTGGATAGGCGAATAGGGTTAACTAGTAGGATTGATAGTTGAGATTATGTCGTGGAGGCTAAGTCAAGAGATGGATAGACAAGACTAATAGGAGTGATGAACCATTGAGATCAGATCGCAGGCAAAAGAAACCTGCAGAAATGGTGAGCGTGTTTGCAGAGATGGTAAGTTGTATCTCGCGTGCCCTCAAAATCATAAGCTGTATGTTGAAATTTCATGCGATTAGCCTTACCGAGCGACACATAGCACAGAGAAACCACTTTTCTCACGTGCTCTCGGGCGGATAACGGTCAGACAGAAATCCACGCGATATGGCGCGACAACCGTTAGATCAGGCGGAGCTGATCAACGGTGGAGATCGGCCAAGCTAGTTGGCGATCAGGTGAAGCGACAGCCGTCGAATCTGGCGAGGCAGATCGACGGTGGGGATTTGAAGTGAAAAATGTCAGCATTGAAAGTGAAGTGAGCAGTGATTGGTTGGGTTTTCTTGTGAAAGGTGATTTACAGGTAAAAACCATTTGAACGTGAATTAACAGCTTCTGCTAAGGCATTTCATGCTGAAGAAGAATGAAAGGGATATGAAGGAGATCAAATAACAGCAAGGGAGTGAAGGAGAATATGACCATTAAAGGAACAAAGTAAAAATGAAATGAACCCAGTGACTGCGTTAAACAACAAACTCCCTATGGAAACCAAAACCCTATGTGTTTGGGGTTGCTGCAGGGTTTCTTCCTCATATCATGATCCCAGAGGGAGGAGGTGATGTTGAGACACCTGTGGGAAACCTTACGAATCTTTTCTTTACTAATCCACTAATTAAATGAAATCATAAATGAAACAAACTGAAACACAACCAATCTACTCTACACTACTGTAATGAGACTACAACTACTTAAACAAATAAACAGTTAAAAAATAAACCTTGTAATGGAAATGAACTACTGAAGTAAATGAACCGAAAGCAAGAATCTATGCTAGAATACAATACAATAAAGAGGAGCTTTAGCTGCTAGGGTTGGGCCCTAACCGAAGAGCTTCGGCCCTCTGAATTAACTCAGTGATGGCTCCAAACAAAACTCATCTTCATTATAAAAAAAAAACAGTAATTACATCAAAAACTGTCATAAGTCTTGTAACTCGAAAATACAGTTCTACAATCAAAATTATGAATCCTTTTTAATCTTATTGAGGTCTTAAGCCTCTCTATTTATACATCGGGAGTCTCCAACGACTTCCTTCAAAATTGGGGAGGCACAACTCCCAATTCAAGATAACCTTGTTCTTTCACTTTCACTAGCTCAGCCATCTTCTAGTAGGGAGGTTCAGCTCCCTACTCAAGATAAACTATTTCTACTTTCATTTTCTTGGCTGCCTGCTAGTACTCCTAATTTGGCTAGTTGTACTTTCACTTGCTTGGTTGTTTCTACTTTCAACTGATGAAGGACTATTCGAATGGAGGGGCAGTAAATGAGGAGGATTTACCTCCTGTAATTCCTCTCCCTTGTCCCATTCGAGTTTTTACCAAGGTCTTTTACCATAGTTCCTTGATTTTACCTTTTATTCCTGCATTACATGCACATTAGACCATAAAGCAAAATATCCAACTCTAACTCATCTCATAAGCAAAATATAATCAAAAGTATTCAATAAGTTGTGAAAATAGTTGGTTTGACTAAGCTAGGAGGTGAATTAAGGCCAATTAAGGCCCATCTAATTACTCAATGATGAGGCTCATCATCACCCCCTACTGAAAGTGTTGCTCATCCTCTGAGCAACTGAGTGGCTCTGGTAGCCTCTTTGACATCTCATGCTTCTGTTGTGGTCTCTTCTTCTTGTTTACAGAACCCTGCCTCCCTTTCTACTTCTTCCCACTAATATTCTATGATCTTCAAGCTATGTGGCAGTGTTTTCCATCTCCTTTAGCAGGTATGTATATTATCATTTCTTTAGCAGCGTAAACATATCCTCATAATTAGTGTTTTAATCTGAAATTGCAGCCATTGTTCTCTGAGGTAAGGAGCATAAGGTTTAGCTGGCATTCTATACTGGATGGCCTCCAAGGAGAGGTTGGCTATACATGCTAGATAGTTTTTCTGTTCTTCCCATTCTGTTTCAATGCTTTCTGCTTCTCTATTTTTCTTATTTTCTTCCTTTTATTGTTCTTTCTCATCTTCATCAGTTTCTTGCTTCGTTCCTCCTCTGTTTCAGCATCATCCGCCCTATGTTATTCTTCATCATGTCCCTCGGTATTAGTTTCTTCTTTGTCCATCTCATCCCCATCTAGCTCTGTATCTTCTTCTTCATGTTCTTCCTCCTTCCTAACAGAAGGACTAACATCGTAGATGAAGGTTTTGATGTCATCTTCTGCTGGTAAGTCTCTGAAGACTGTCCATGTTATAGGGATTTTGAGATCTTGGAGGGCATCCTTAATGAGGAGTCTGATCACCCCATGGTGAACTTATTGTTGGGAATTTCCTTTCTTTTCTTTGCTACTAGAGTCCATGAGTGATTGCATCAGAAAATAGGGTATGCTGTCTTTAGTGAGCTAATGTTTCTACCCCAAATATTAATTCTTCAAGCATTCTACTGGTAGCCATAAACAATATTGCATCTAACCTTTCATGAGATATACTTGATGAGCATCTTGCTTGTGAGGATTGAAGCGGAAATGAGCAAAATCTTGAGAAAACAGAGTTTCTTGTGCATGTAATCGACTAGATTTTTAGAGGAAACTGGCCACCTTTTTACTTACAAACCAACTACCTCTTAACTTTTACAACTTTTGATCAAATGATGCATATGAGTGAGTGAGTAGGATACTTACATGTGGCATTAATGCCACGCTGCAGTTGTCAAAGATCAGAGGTGTTGTTGATGGTCATTCTTCTTCCTCCTCTGATATCTGTTGATGGTGTTTGTGACTGCAGATCTGATGCTTCTACTACTGTGTAGCTCCTAGATCACCACTTGGAAATGTTTGGTGTCTCCCTTACAATTCCTGGATCATGTTGTTGGCTGGTGCTGTGAGGATGCTGTAATGAATGGTCAGAGGGAGTAGGAGTGTGTGTGGCTATAGGGATGATGGTAATGGATGAGGTGATTCTGTAAAAAACAAAATCTTCACCTGAATTGAAGTATTGAAGTGAAAACAATGGAATTAATGGAGGGATGCATGGTAAGGAGTGGAGGAGATGAATATATGTGAGGCAGGGTTCCATTTTGATCTTCTCTTTTCTCCCTGATTGTCTTTCTCATCCACCTGCAAATAACAATTATGTTTTTTTTCTTTTATTATTATATATATATTAAAAGCATCTAGGCTGCCTCAGAGAGGTTTTCACCCTAGATATTTTCCTTGGGCGCCTCAAGGAAGGTTTTCACCCAGGGATCTTTTTCTTTCCATTTTTCTCATCCATGGGCTACCTCATGAAGGTTTTCACCTGAACCCTTATTCTGTTTTTTCTCTTTTTCAGTGACCTAATGAGGGAGGAGTTGAAACTTGCTCCACCATCATCACTATCTTATTGATGTTATCAATGAACTCTTGTTTAGATAAAGCCCTCTTGTACATTTTCAATCTGTGTCCATTAACTAGTAATGAAATGGCTTCTTCATCTACAGTTCTGATTTGCACTAAACCATTGTCATGGCATCTTTCCACCACATAAGGTCCAAGTCATCTTGTCCTTAGCTTGCCCTTGAAATCTTTCTACCTTGAATCATATAATAATGCCCAGTCTCCTGCTTGAAATAACTTCTCCTTAATATTCTTGTCATGCCAAATCTTCCTCTGAAGCTAAACTATCTATGTATGTAGGAGGGCCTGCATTCTGAATTCATCCAAGGCATTCAAATGGAACAGTCTATCTTTCTGTGCATGACTGAGATCCAAGTCTAGTTGGGTTGCCATCCTCAATGTGTTATATTCAAATTCAATGGACAACAAAACCTTTTTTCCATAGACCACCTCATAGGGTGTAAACCCAGTGGTGGTCTTCCATGTTGTATTATAGGCCCAGGTGGCCTCAACTAGTCTCTCAGCCCAATCCTTTCTACTGTTGTTCACTACCTTGGTTAGGATGTTCTCCAATGCTCTGTTTCTCACCTCCACTTATCCATTAGCTTGTGGATGATAGGGAGTGGAGGTCCTATGCTTCATTTTGTGATACTTGAGCATTTATTTGATCATGCTAGAGGTAAACTGGCTACCTTGGTTTGTTACTAGTTCTCTAGGGTACCCAAATTTGTAGAATATATTTTCCCTTAGGAACTCAACCACCTTTTCTTCTATTGTTGCCTTAATTGCCTTGGTTTCAGCCCAATTAGTCAAATAATCAGTGCACACAATAATGTGTTATTTTTTCTTTGAAGGAGGGTTGATAGGCCCAATGAAGTCCATGCCCCACTTGTCAAATGGCTCGAAAGTCACTTGAGGCTGTAGGGGCATTTCATCTCTTGGAGTCGGATTTGCCATCCTTTGGCACCGATCACACTAACTAACATACCTCTTCACATCCTGATGAAGAGTAGGCCAATAATAGCTTGCTTGCAACACCTTGAATTCTGTCCTTTTTGTTGCAAAGTGACCTCCACAAGGCCCATCATGACAGGTCAGAAGGATGTCAAAGACTTCCTCTTCCCTTACACACTTTCTCAATATTTGATCTGGGCCAAGTTTGAATAGATTTCCCCTAATCCAGGTAAAGGGGGCACTTTTCCTTACTATCTTGCTCTTTTCTTTGGAGGGAAAGTTTGGTGGGAATTGTGTTGATACCAAATAGTTTACTATATCAGCAAAACATGGGGAGAGAACTGAAATAGCAAACAAATGCTCATCTGGTAACTGATCATCCACCATTCCTTCTTCACATGTAGGCAATTTCATTCTAGATAGAAAGTTGGCAACAACATTTTCCTTACCAGGCTTATCAACAATAGTTAAATCAAATTGTTGTAATAAAAGTAACCATCTTATGGTTCTAGCATTTACATCTGGTTTGTTCATTAAATATTTAATTGCAGCATGATCAGTATGCACAAATGTTCAATAGCCCGTAATGTAATGCCTAAACTTTTTCAATGAATGCACAATAGCCAGGAGTTCTTTTTCGGTCACAGTATAATTTAACTTAGCCCTTGCCAGGTTTTTACTGGTAAAATAGATGACATAGGGCAATTTCTCCTCTACCTGACCTAAGGATACTCCTATGGCTTTCTGTGAGGCATCATCATGAATATGAAAAGGGAGGGCCCAGTTTGGGCCTCTAAGGATTGTTACAGTGGTTAACTTACCCTTTAGAATGTCTAGGGCTTCTTGACAGCTCTTTGACCATATAAATTCAGAATCTTTGGCCAATAATCCAAACAAAGGAGAGGCTAGCTTGCTGAAGTCCTTGATGAACCTTCTGTAGTATCCAGCTAACCCTAGAAAACTCTTGACATCTCTCTACTTTAGTGGAGGTGGGACCCTTTGGATGATGGCTATTTTGTTTGGGTCCATCTTCAGTCCTTGTAGAGATATGGAATGACCTAGCATAGTCCCTTCAGCCATTGAGAATTCACATTTTTCTGGACTGAGAGATAGATTCATTCAATGCATTTGCGTAATACTTTTCACATCACAACCATAAGGTGTAAAATCATCCATATAGATTTCCACATCATCATGCACTAATTCAGCAAAAATACTTAGGACTGCTCTCTAGAAAGTGGTAAGAGCATTGCATAAGCCAAAAGGAAGGACCCTATAGGAAAAAGTACCCCAAGGATATGTGAATGTGGTATGATCCTGGTCTTCTGGGCATATTTGGATTTGGTTGTATCCACTGAATCCATCTAGGAAAGAAAAGAACTTCTTCCCTGCCAGGCCATCTAGCACTTGGCCAATGAAGGATAAGGGAAAATGATCCTTCTTTGTGGATTTGTTCAATTTCTTGTAATCGAAACAAATCCTCCAATTACAATTTTTCTTGGGAACTAACACTAAAGGAGAGACGCACTCACTGTCAGAGATAGGCTAAATGAACCCTGCATCTAACAGTTTTTGCAGTTCTTCTTTGACTATGTCTTTGAGGGTTGGATTCATTCTCCTTTGTGGTTTCCTGAATGGCTTGCACCCTTCCTTGATGTATATGTGGTGAGTACACAATGAGGGGTGTACTCCCTTCATTTTCTTATAGCTCCAAGAGAAGGCTTCTAGGTTTTCTCTCAACAAGTTGCATAGCTTTTCCTCTTCTAAAGCAGAAAGAGATGGATTAATGTTCAAAGTTTTCTATGGGCCAAATTCTATGGTTTTGACTCGGAGTGAGTTGGAATCGGCCAAGCATAAGTCAATTTGATGATTGTTCAGTGTTTCCTTTACTTCTTCTTCTAATGGTAATGAACTAGGAATTGGACTTTAGAGAAGGTGTTCAATTAAATCATCCTCATCTTGTTGTCCTCCTCCTATGATTTCTTCCAAAGTATAAAGTTGGACAGAATAAATATCATCTTCTTCCTCCTCCTCCAACCAAAGAGGTAAATCATGTTATAGGGAGGGTTGAGCAGGAGGGTATAAGACTAACTGTTTGGACATATGCCCATTCTTGATGGTCATATTCCCAGCTCTGTAGTTAATGTAGGCATCAGTTGTGGACAACCATGGCCTCCCAAGGATGAGAGGGTAACCAATAAGCTTAGCCCTAGGCTGGAGAACTAGGAAATCTGCAAGGTACTCCCAAGAATCAATGGAGACCATCACATCCTCCACAATTCCCTTAGGGGTGACTGTGGAACGATGTGCAAGTTGCAGCATTGTTGTGGTCTTCCTTAATGATCCTTGGAGGTTGATCTTGAGCATGGTGTCCTTCGTCATCACATTAATGGCAGCCCCAAAATCAATCAGGGTGTGTGGGACAATGGTGACATTGATGTGCACATCTACTACAGGGCTTCCAGGGTCTAAGTATTTTGGACATATTACCTACCCCAGCATTAAGTCAGATAACTTCCCAATGACATTAATGGTAGGGGCATCCCTTTTTATTCTCCCTGGATGCTTGAAGAACTTTTCCTTAATCAATTTATTGAAAATGGGAACATTTTTAATTGCCTGGAGAAGGGGTATCTTTACACATGGATTCTTCAATTCTCCCAGAAGTTTAGTTTCTTCTGGGTTAGGCTGGAGTGGTTGGGCTAATCTTTCAGGAAAGGGAGGATTTACTTTAAGGTTTCTTTTCCTCTTTTTCTTCCTCAATCTCCCTATGTGGAGAGGGAGGTTGTTTGTCTAAGATAATTCTCCCAGATCTTAAGTTGATCTCCTGGATTTCAATAGCATAAGCTCGGTATGATGTCTCTCCACTGTATTTTTATTGAGCATGCCTATTGTTTGGGTTTGGATTTGGCTAGGCAGGCATCTGGGGTTGCCTAGGTGGAGTATAGTGCAGCAGCTGTGGTTGGGTAGGTGGTGGAGGCAATAGAGCTAGAACATTTTTGGATTGGGCCTCCACCCCTAGGGTGGGGTATTCCACTAATGTTGTGGCTAAATGTAAGGTTGAAATGATTGGCTGGATGACCGCGAATGATACTGAGATGCATAGGACCAAGGAGGGGGTGTAGACCAGGAAGGATGAACAGGGGGTCCCTAAGAAGGTATAGTTGTGGTTTGGTTGGGCATGTAATATGCATGGGATGATCCTTGAATACCCTGCTGGCATGGTCTAGGCCCGAGAGGTCTCCTTTGGTTGATGTAGCAAAGCTGCTCAGTGTCCCCTTCAGCTCCTTAATATACGGCTTTGAGTCTAGGTAAAGAAGGTCACTTGTCTATGGAGTGGTTTTCTTCACAAACTGAGCAGATCTCAATACAATTTAAGGGACATTCATTCCTAAGATGCCTCCTGGTGCATCTAGGACAAAACATGGCTAAGGCTCTCTCTGCTTCCTCTTGCTTTATTTTGATATTCATGGTATCCAATTGCAAGGCAAGGGTTTGTAACATCTCACTTTTGAAGTCCTCCAACATATTTCCAATTTCACCCTTGATGGATGAGTTGGAAGATGATGTACTGGCCATAGGTTGACTACTTCTACCCTTTTTGTTGGTTGCCCTAGAATGGTTTCTAAAGACAGTCTTGATATCCTCATAGGGTAGTCGGTAGATATCTCCTCCTGCTAACATATGTAAGATATCCAGAATATCCTCCCTTACTCCTCTAAGTAGGACCAGCTTCAGTGACTCAGGGTCAAGTGCGCACCTGGCCCTTTTGTAACTGAGCTGGAATCTTTCTTCATAGTCTTCTAAGGATTCATCCTGGCCTATGGTCATCCTAAAAATCTCTTCTTTAGTGTCCTTTGACCTATAGTAGTCCCTATATTTGTTGTTAAAGGCCTGTTGCATCTCAACCCAAGTTATGATACTGTCTCCACGTAAACCCATGAACCAGCACAATGTTGCATCCTTGAGGGTAGATGGAAATAGTTTTAACTTTTCCTCATCCTCTGTATAGTCATAGGTTCAACATATAATAGAAAATTAAAATAGAAAAGTGTTAGGGTCCTATGTGGTCAAGCCATGGAAATGAGGTAAAGCAGAGGGGCTTATATTCTTCATTTTAGTGTCCCCATTGTTTTCCCAGATGGGGAAGGCACCCTCAATTCTCTCTCTATCTCCTCTGTCATTTTCGTTTTCAGCCATTGGTTCAGTAGGAATGGGTTCTTCCTCTTCTTCTTCCCCTATAGTTTCTTCAAATATGTCATGTTTCTCACCTAAAGGTTCAACCAATTCACAGTTATTAAAGAAGAGAGAAGGTCGACCGTTGGATGTAGTGGGGGAATTTGGCAAGAATTTTTCTGAATTGTCTCTATTCCTACGATGCATGAAAGGAAATTTTTTTCTTTTTGTAATATTTTCTTTTAAAGCTAGGAAGTACTCTGCAGAAAGGAAATTGTTGACTGAATGAAAGCTACTGATAGAAATAAAACTACTTACAGAATGAAGTTTCTGATTGAAGGAAAACCACTAACAAAAGGAGACTACTTGTTGAATTGAGATTATTGAATGAAAGACTACTAACAGAAAGAAAATTTCTTGCTGAATTGAAATCCTACTTTCAAAATGGAAAGGAAACTAGATTAACTTGCAGAATGGAAAGGAAAGCATATATATGACAAGTGAAAGAATGGAACTCGATTACTTTTGTAGAAATAAACTAATGGAATAAAATTGAAGACTAGAAGCAGAAGAAAAGAAAGTTAGAGACTAGAAATAGAAGAAAGCAGTAATTCACATCCTACTTTGACACCTCCTCGACAAGAGCGCCAAAAAGTGATGAGCCAAATCCTAGGGCTACCAGCTTTACTTATCAACCAGGGGTTCGTACAAACTTGGAGGTGACAGTGTTATATGCACAAGTAGAAGTGGAGGTACTGCCTGTTGTCACTGCTCATATGGCAAGGGACCCCAGGGGTTCCAAGCCAGACTTCTATAGGGTCAAAAAAAGCTTGATTTTGATGGAAGGAGAGCAAATCTATTCTAAGGGGGAGCTACTCTACTGTAGTAATGAAGAAGACAACTTGTAATACTAACCCATGCCAGACCCTAGCTAACCAGTTAAACAACCATGCTGAGTAGAATTACTAGATTAATCACTAATCTAATGCTAATTATCTAAGCCACAGAAGTAAAAGCATCAAAACTAGACTAAGGGGTAAGAAAAGGAAACTAAGCTAAGTTTGTGTTTAAGCGGAAGAGTAGTCAGAGGTCAAAATTGGTGAAAAGAGGACGTGAGGAAGCAACAACGCATAAGAATCGTTGGATCAGGCGGGTGAAAGGTAAACAAATAGTTGAGATCGGATCACAGGAGGGTACGTATGTGGATGGGTGAATAGGGTTAACTAACAGGATGGACAGATGAGATTATATTGCAGAGGCTAAGTCAAGAGATGTACAGACGAGACTAATAGGAGCGATGAATGGCTGAAATCAGATCGCGGGCAAAGAAACATGCGGAAATGGTGAGCGGGTTTGTGGAGGTGGTAAGCTGTATTTTGCGTGCCCTCAAAACCATAAGCTGTGTTTTGAAATTTCACGCGATTAACCTTACCGAGTGACATGTATCACGAAGAAACCACTTTTCTCGCATGCTCTCAGGCGGATAATGATCGGACAGAAATCCGCGCGATATGGCGCGACAGCCGTTAGATCAGGCGGGGCTGATCAATGGTGGAGATCGGCCAAGCTAGTTGGTGATAGGGTGAAGCGACAGGCGTCGGATCTAGCGAGGCAAATCAATGGTGGGGTTTAAATGCAAAAAGTCAGCATTGAAAGTGAAGCGGGCAGTGATTGGTCGAGTTTTCTTATGAAAGGTGATTTACGGTAAAAACCGTTTGAACGTGAATTAACAGCTTCCGCTAAGGCATTTCATGTTGAAGGAGAATGAAAGGGATATGAGGGAGATCAAATGACAGGAAGGGAGTGAAAGAGTAGATGACCATTAAAGGAACAGAGTAACAATGAAATGAACCTAGTGACTGTGTTAAACAACAAACTCCCTATGGAAACCAAAACCATGTGTGTTTGGGATTGCTACAAGGTTTCTTCCTCACATCATGGTCCCAGAGGGAGGAGGTGAGGCCGAGACACCTATGGGCAACCTTGTAGATCTTTTCTTTGCTAACCTGATAATTAAATGAAATCATAAACGAAGCAAACTAAAACACAACCAATCTACTCTACACTATTGTAATGAGACTACAACTACTTAAACAAATAGACAGTTAAACAATAAACCTTTGTAATGGAAATGAACTACTGAAGTAAATGAATAGAAAGCAAGAATCTATGCTAGAATACAATACAATAAAGAGGAGATTTAGCTGCTAGGATTGGGCCCTAACCGAAGAGCTTCAACCCTCTGAGTTAACTCAATGCTGGCTCCAAACAATACTCATCTTCATTATATAAAAAATACGAATTACATCAAAAACTGTCACAGGTCTTGTAACTTGAAAATATAGTTCTACAATCAAAATTCTGAATCCTTTATAATCTTATTGAGGTCCTAAGCCTCTCTATTTATACATCTAGAGTCTCCAACGACTTCCTTCAAAATTGGGGAGGCACAAGTCCCAACTCAAGATAACCTTGTTCTTTCACTTTCACTAGCTCGACTACCTTCTAGTAGGGATGCTCCGCTTCCAACTCAAGATAAATTATTTGTACTTTCAGTTGCTTGGCTACCTGCTAGTATTCCTGATTTGGTTGGTTTCACTTTCACTTGCTTGGTTGTTTGTACTTTCAGCTGATGAAGGACTATTCGAATGGAGGGGTAGTAAATGAGGAGGATTTACCACCTGTAATTCCTCTCCCTTGGCCCATTTGAGTTTTTACCAAGGTCTTTTACCATAGTTCCTTGCTTTTACCTATTATTCCTGCATTACATGCACATTAGACCATAAAGAAAAATATCCAAATCTAACTCATCTCATAAGAAAAATATAATCAAAATTATTCAATAAGTTGTGAGAATAATTGGTTTGACTAAGCTAGGAGGTGAATTAAGGCCAATTAAGGCCCATATAATTACTCAATGATGAGGCTTATCAATGGTTTCAGAAGGTGGTTCATGAGGTTATGAAAAGTGGATGTAGAATTACAGATACCAAATGGCATGACCAAGATTTCATAATGGCCTTCATGAGTTTAGAAGGTTGTCTTGGGAATGTCAACTTCCTTCATGTGTATTTGGTGATAGCCCGAGCGGAGGTCTATCTTGGTAAAAAATTTAGCACCTTGCAGTTCATCAAGAAGATCATCAACTACTGGAATAGGAAATTTATCCTTGATAGTGAGCTTGTTAAGGGCCTTAAAGTTGGGACACATGCACCATTCTCCATATTTCTTTAGAACCATGAACACTCAGGATGAATAAGGGCTGGTGATGGGATGAATAACACTGAATCTGAGGATTTCCTTGATGATTTTTTCAATTTCATTCTTTTGTGCAAAAGGATATCGATATGGGCATACATTTGGCAGTCGGGAACCCTGGACCAAAGGGATGTTATGATCATGTTTACCCTATATGCTGGGAGCTCCTTAGGTTTGTCAAAGACCTGCTGGTAGCGATCTAATACTTGTTTCATATCAGGATGAATATGATGAGGAGTGGGTTCAATGGCCTAAATGGCATTAAATTGGGCTACTATCCCATGATGGCCCTTTTTTAAAAGCTTCTCACTATTTGATGTGAGTTGATGATAGTAGGAGCACATGCCTGGATTCCCCTCAATATATGAGTGTGGTCGTTCTACTTAAAGCTCATATATAACTCCTATAAATCCATTGTGATAAGGACTAGTGTGCGAAGCCATTCAGCACCAAGACAATGTCGCAGCCACCCATTTCAATGGCAACACATGTGGGTTTTGAGATGATAATCCCCCATCTGAAGCTTAATATCACATCGTCCTTCACATTTCATGGTCGCCAAATAAATGATAAGGACTTGGAAATTAGATACCACCCATACAAAATAATGAACAATTTCTGCTACTCTCTTATGGACAAAGTTATGAGTGTTGCCACTATCAATCAACACCACTACTAGTCAATGTTTAATGAAACCTCAAATTTTGAGAGTGTGGGTCAAAGAAATTCTAACCAAGGCATGTAGTGATATAACTGTATTATATGGCATAACTATGGGATCATTGTCTACATCGGTTTGGGGCTCACCAACTTCTTCCTCGGGCACTTCAATGGGTGGAGTTTCATCTGTTGAGCTTTTTTCAATAGCATCAATTTGAAAGATTTTTGGTTCCTTGCATTTATGTCCTAGGGAGTACTTGTCATCACAGTAGTAGTAGAGTCTTTATTTCCTTCTTTCGTCCATTTCTTTCGATAACACCTTTTGAACATTAAGTGTTTGGGTGGGGGCCGTAGCCTAGGTGAGACATGACTTTGCAATGGAATGTGGATTTTTGGAATGGTAATTTAAGGAAACTTCTACATCTAAACCCCTGTGGCATGCATCCAACCAAGTAACTGATTGATGCATTCAGACATGGGCTTGGATGGCTTCCTTTAGGCAACTGATGAAACGTTCCAAGTAAAAGTAATCTCCTAGTCCTTCAGTTCTAATAGCCAATTGTTCAAAAGATGCAATTTAGTCCCTTACTAGACTTATTTGCCTGATATTAGTGAGATGAACCAAAAAGTGAGATTCCCGATCAAAGCTAACAGAGATGGCTTTTGAGAACATGTTTTGAGTTGGCCTTCCTAGATAACATTTTTGATGCCATTGCCACCACTTCCATCTCTTTTGGTCTAAGTAAAGGGCTACCACATCTAGTTTAGTTCCATCCTCCCATATATTATTAAGGAGGAAATATTGTTCCATTTGTGCCACCCATACTACAGGGTTAGAGCCATCAAATTTGTACATGTCCAGCTTGGGTTTCTAGTGGCTCGAAGATTGGTGATCTCCATGGAAATGAATGTGATGGTTGGATTCTCCTTCTATGTGTGCATCAACACTATGTTCTTCCCTCATGGGTTCGTGAGATTTCTTTATAGTGGCCAATACTTGTGCGAGTTGGGATGAATGGACTCTTGGAATTCATTGAATTTTTTCTCGAGGTTGTCGACCTTCTCAACATCCCTTTTTGTAGCTATAACTTGAGACCTCATACCAAGAATATACTAGCCCTTATCAAATTTTGAGCTTACTTAAGAGTAGTATGCTTGGAAAGAGGGCAAGACCAAGAGTCTAGTGACGTGGGTCACTTAAAGCTGCGTTGGGAAAAATTTGGGAACACCTGAAAATTGGGGGCTTACAAGTGAATGGTAACACTGCAACCAACTTGTTATTTTTGTTTTTTTTTTTTAACTCCAAAAGGAATTTTACTCCTAGATAATCAATACTGCAGTGGCTGAATTCCAAAAAACTTGATATTGCCACAATCCTGTGAAAATTAGGTCAGGACTGTAGTAACAGAAACCCCAAGGCCTTGGTACTGCAGAATGTACTGTGAAAACTTGATCTGGACTATGGCAAACAAAACCCTCACTGCACAAGAGTTTGATCTGCATTGTGAAAACCCCAACTGCTAAATCGAATCTGTATGGCAGTGACAAAACCCCATTTGTTGGATCTGATCTGGACAACGGCAGTTGAATCCCAACAACTGGATCTAATCTACACAAAAAGGTAGGAGCGATATTCAAATAGCTAAGGAAATTATGGTCTTAAAGGAGTTTCAGGTGCTACAGATCACAATATACATAGGGATCCAACAATAGTGCTCAACGCAATCTTTCAAGGCGTTAACTAAGGAGGATCGACCGTGCCCTTAGTCGTACTACCTAACTACCCTATTGTACGTGCAAGTAATCTCCCTGATTGTTGTTCTCTATGTATTGTAGAAGCAAGATGGACAACAACTTATCTAAGGTTAGGTTTCAAGTTACCCTAGGGGACTTCCGATATACCCAAGGGTATGTGGAAGTACATCTATGCATGGTTTTGTGTAATGTGATACTACTCGAAGGGATACCCACAGGGGTTACAAGGGATTCCAACAAGCGTGACCACCTCTAGTAGTTCCTACATGCATGCATCCCCAAATATGTAGGTTTATGCGCTCAACGATAGATCATGTGGTTTAAAGACATCAAAACATGTCTCTAGCCTAAAAAACAAATCTTGGAGGTGCAGCTGGCCTTGGAAAGTGCTTTGATACCACTTTTTATGAACTTGACCTACGAGAAAACCAGAATACCAGAAATACGAAAGAATATGGCCTAAAACACAGAAATATCACATGAAGTGAGACATGATGCAAAGAAATTTTATTATTCATAAGAATAATACAATGTTCACTTGCCTCTTCGAGGGGGGAACCTCCAGCAGAGAAAATATTAAATATAGTAAGACTCGATGATTCCTCCCTTACTATCTAATACTATTTATATCTTAATGACATCCAAAACCCTAACTATTAGTGGTCCCTTGCATAACACTCCTTAACCACTTTATTTATTAATTATGTCTTATTTATAACTAATTGTGGTCCCTTTTCTATAATGCGGGCCAACCACTTACAATTATTATTAATGTGGATAACTGTTTACGGGCTTTATTGACTCATCTAACTAACTATGACTCTTACTAGGCCCACTGGGCTTATTAAATAAATAAATGGGTTAGGGTTGGATGATGACATGGATGTACATATCATTAATGATGTGGCATTGCAATGGATGATGTGGAAACACGACAAGGTGCTACATGGCATATCTAATCAACTTTATTTTGGATGGTCAATAGAGCCAAATCTGGGTGATATGTGGCACCACTCACAAAGTTCCACATGTTGTTGATGACATCACATTGACATCAAAACATATTTGACTATGGACCCCAAAGGTCCTAGTCACATGGTGTGGTCATATTGATATTCTAAGGTTAATATTCTTGTATCAACATCAACCCAACATATTTATAAATATACAATCTAATGGCATGGAGTTATAAGTGTTATGTGTGGTGTTGTGTAACAAGCCGAAGGCGTGCCCTTATGGTTTGAATAAGCCATAGTTACATCCTACAAAGTAGGAAGTCATGAAGTTGAGTTTGGCTTGTGGTTGGCGTAGTTGTGGTTTGACATATTTTTATTAGCATTGTTGTGACTCTGTTATGAAGTCTAGCTTCTGGTTGGCACAATTTTGGTTTGAAGTGGTTGGCACAATTGTGGTTACTATTGTTACTCTCTGTTATGAGGTATAACTTATGGCATAGTTATGGTCTGACATGTTTGGCATAATTTTGGTTGGCATAGTTGTGACTCTTTGTTGTGTAATTGTGATTTGACATGGTTGGTAAAAGGTTGGCACTGTTAGCGCAGTGTTGGCACTTAGTTGCAATGACTATTGGTTGGAACATTGGTGTGGCACTTAGTTGTGAGGTCTATTGCTTGGCACTTCGTTGCAAGTCATGTTGGTTGGCACTCAATCGCAAGGTTTGTTTATTAGAATTGTTGTACATGGTACTCTAGTGTGGCACTCGATTGCAAGGTATCCTAATTGTCACTCTGTTGTGGCACTCAATTGTGAGGTTTACTGGTTAGAATTGTTATACATGGTACTTTGGTGTGCCACTCAGTCGTGAGGTATGTTAGTTGGCACTCCAGTGTGGCACTCGGTTGTGAGGTATGTTAGTTGGCGCTCTTATACACAGTACTTTAGTGTGGCCTCAGACATGATATCTGTTGGTTGGAACTTCGGTATTGCATTCGGTACCAAGGTTGAGTCTTTCTTTTTCCTTTGGTCTCGAGTGTATGCCTTAAATAATGATTAAAATAATTTTGTTTGGATGGCTTAAAAAAATAACATGACATGAGATTTTGTATTGAGTCCTATTTTTCCATGCCCTCGAGGTCATGGGTTCGAGTTCTATTAGGCTCGCCAAAAAAAAAAATTGGGGTTAAGAGTGCATTTTTTCCAAACTTTTTGACAGATCGACAAGAGTGCATTTTGGAAAATGTGTGCCAGAAAATTGCATTTTTGTAGATAGCGGACTAGAAAGGTACATTATGTTGAACTGTTAACTTTTATAATGTCTTATGGGTTATTTTGAAGGCTAATTTTACTTTTGAAAAAGGGTAAAATGGCAAGAATTTTCTTATGATATGAGGGGACATGAAAGGTCATGAAGACAGTTTTTGAGAACAAGAAATTGTATTTCTTTCATTGTTGTCAAAATGCTCTAGTTCATATGAAAAAGTTTAGTGCTGATACAATAAATTAAGAAATGGCTACTATTGATTATTAAATAATTTGTTTAGGATGTATTAATATGATTAGATTTCGAAGAGTTGTTTATTGTGTTGAGCTAGTTTGAAATATTGTAAAAAGTGATCCACCATGTTTTGGTGAAGGAGGTGGGTGCCTCAATCAAGTTGGAGCCTACAGTAAGTTGTTGCTTTCTTATTTCATATGTTGGTGCCTCAGTTAGGTTGGATACTACAACCAGTTGGTGTTTTCTTATTTTATAGGTCGGTTCCATAATAAGGTTGAAACCTATAACAAGTTGGTTCTTGCATATCTTTGGGGGTCAGTGCCTCCAGAAAATTGGTGCCTACAAATTTATTTTGGGGGTTGGCCCCTCCAGTAGGTTGATGTCTGCAAAAGAAATTTGGAGGTTGGTGTCTGCAGCAGGTTGGTGTCTACAACAGGTTTGTGTCTACAGCAAGTTGATGCCTACATCAAGTTGGTGCCTACAACAGGTTGGTGTCAAAAAACCAATGTAATTAAAGATTGAAGAAAAAGTGTTTGTGGTTTTCTCCCACAAGGTTTTCCACATACGTATGGTGTTCTCATGTGTTGATGTGATGATTGTCTTTATATTTCAAATGTTATGGTTTTAGTCATTATCAATTTTAAAATTGTTTAAATTGGTTTAATTGGTTTAATTCTAACATTCCTACCACTAGTCTACCAAGGTTTAGTATGTCCATTGTGAATCATTTTACATGTTAGAATTATTATTTTTTTGGTGTGCAAAGCCTTTGTAATACCATTAGAAGTCGGTTCTCTTTTTTATGGTATAACTATACGTAGTCACTATTCCTGTTGGTTTTCCTTTTGGATGGAGATTAATCCTTAGTAAAGTCATGTAACTAATGCTTTTATAAGTGCTACAAGTAGCACTATACCTAGGAGTAATAATATGGGGTGATTTGTGATTCCATCACAAATACAAGGTACATCACCAATCCAACAAAACTCAATTACCAATAGGAAGTTACCTTTCTCGTTAACTTTAAATCTACTATAAATATCCATATTAACAAATGACCCCATCAAGAATCAACCCATGTGGTCATCAATACCCATGAAGTTTCAATAATATAATATACCCAAGATTCACAAAAATCATAAGGACGATCCTTTAAATCATTTCATTAAATACAACCTATGGTGTTCATATAACTCATTTGTGAATGATAGCATTAGGTTGTGTCATTTTTAGAGAACATTTACAAGAAGTGACATGATATGGTATATTGAACTACCAGGTGCTTCATTTAATGATTTCTCATAAATGGTAATGCCATTTGTGACACTTTTCCAACCTCCCATATGTTATGAGATTGGCACTGAACTTTTGATGTCTTTATGTTAGAGTATTTCCACACATATCTATGATTATATCCGTGAATGCGATGACAACATAAGCTCATTGGAGATGAAATTCTAGATCAATTTCTAGTATATTGGTTTGTGAAGTCCTTGTGACCTCCAATTGCCAAAGATGTAACTATATCAACGTTTGTATCCAAAAGGTGATTTTACATACCCTACATCTAAATTTGATTTATTCTAAATATGACATATTATACAAGATAACCAAGCAGGCTCCAAGCTCATAATGGATCCATCTAAACTTACCTTGGGACCACATGTTGATGGTGTGATTGATTTCTTTTACAATGCTTATATTAGGTAGATGATAAGTCAAATGGGTTGAATGACCATACCATGTAGTCCCACTGAAAATGTGTTGGCATCAAAAAATTCCATGAACCCTACCCATACCTCAGGAATTTATTTGATACAATCCATAAATCTAAAGAATGATCAAAAACCTGAAGATAAGAATAAGGATAGAAAAATAAATTATAATCATGGGTAAAGGATTATCTCTAGTAAAAATGATAATGTGGAAGGCACTAAATAGATGAAGAAACTAAAGTTTTCATGGAATAAGATTTATAATGGAGACTATCTTCATCACCAACGTCTTTAGATGGATGATAATCATCAATACTTAGCCCAACAAGGGCCTCACAACAACCCATTGTCCTAACATATCGCTTCCCCCCATAGCATCAACAAATGGTTCCAACAAAACTTCAATCCTTGCAAGGGGGCACATAGGGAAATACCCTACTAGGAGGAAATGCTATGAATGCTAATGGTCATGTGTTCAATTGAGGTGTTAACTTTTAGATTGGAGCTCGTAATTATTTGAGTTTTGAAAGCGGTCCTTTTGATAATGATCTATCTTTATCTCAACCTAGTGGCTCTCTACAAATGGATAAGTCTTAATTTGATATAGTTATTTTCCTACCCAATGGTGCTTTATGAAGCTATACACAGCCCAAATGCCTAAATTGCTCAAAATTATACTATTGTTAGGATTTGGCCCAAGCACCTTATGCTATGTCTATCTTAAAGTCCCTTCAAAGTTTCCCTACCCATTGTAAATCATTATTGATAGAAATAGGTGAATTTGATCCTTTATATGTTCATTTAATTACATTTAGCATTGATTAGAATGATCCTAGGCTTCCCCACTAAATAGTTTTCCAAATCCAAGTGACTTTGATTGGGGCTAATATCTTTAAATGCATTGTTGATGAAGGAGACTCCAATTGCATAACATCTCTATCATGTTTGAGAGCCTTAGTTTCTCCAAAGATAATCCAATTGAACATCATGTTGAAAGCATTTTATGGCCATATGTTCAAGCCTCATGGAATCATTGACACCTTTCTTGTTGAGTTAGGGTTAAAAGAATATTTCGGTTGAAGTTAAATTAGTTGGTGCTTCTCCAAATTAAGTATTTTATTAGGGATATTTGATTCTAGGTGACGAAAATGATTGTTTCTTCGGTCATTAGGGCCCTCTACTTTCATCATGAAGGAAAAGTGGTTATTATCAACCAATTAGCCTACCATATTCCCAATTCTAGAACTAACATTGATACTAATTTCCCATTCGTAAGTGTCTGTGTAAGTGCTTATGATAATGTTGGTGTCGGCATGTTCAACGATGCATCTTTGATGGCCACATTCACCCTACCTCCATAATTGAATTCTTCCAACTTGGATCCTATATGTATGATCTCTTTGGGTAGCATTGAATCACAAGGTTTCTCCTCAACTTCTAGTTTAGTAGTTTAGTTCCATTTAACATTGTGATTGTTATCTAGGATCCTCGGGTGGTGCCTCATCCCTCAAAGATATAACCACATGGATAAATTATGCCATTGTGTGTGGTATATATTTCCTATCAAGAAATATAATTAGCATTATTTGATGCTAATAAAAGTCTGCATTTATGATATGGAATATGATCAATTCACTCACCTATTTGGGCTATCAACAGTCACACATCACATGATTTCTTGTATATTGAGTTTCTTTTGAATGAGGTGATCCTTGAAGTCTTGAATATGGGTGATAAACCATTGGGGAGATATGCATCATTGATCCTCCTTTATTCCCAAAGTAGAATAGTTATAAGATAATGTGAAAAGTCTTGCTTCATGTTAGGATGCGTTTTCTTGGTCATCTAGAGAAATACTGAGCCTTAACCTCATCACATCTATAATTCCTTTTTCATAACTAGAGACAAATTCAACACTCAAACTCGTGCCAAAGAAAAATGTCTCATTTCTTCACTATGCCTTGGTGGTCATCATCAAGGAGCTATGATAGTTCAAAAGATTTCTAAGTGTGTTTGTCCTTGAGTTGTTTCTGGTAGTAACTTGGATCTAGTTCATGTTTGGATTCATGATATGTTAGAAATGTGGAAATTTGAACCTAGGTGGCATGCAATCCTGAAATTGGTGTGCCATATGATGTCAATAAGGGCTCATGAGTTCATTAATTATAATATGCACCCTTGTCTAGTGTGTCACAATGGTTCTACCTAAAGAAGTACTATGTGTAAGCATCAATGTTATGTAGCGCTCTGTACCCTATTATATTTTTTAAGTTATTGTGTTTAAAGTTTTGTATTCTAGAGCATGAGCTATTATTGGAGGTTTATATTGGATTTATGAAGTTATGGACTAGTGTTGTTGATCATCCCATATAGTAATTTGGAGACACATTTTTAGTAGGGTTTTATGGTGATCTTCAATGAGTTTTGATGTATGTATTTTGATATTGCATATAGTGATACATTTTTCTTTCCTTTCATACTAATCTTGCATCATTAACCATCATTTGTGTCATCATTAACCCTTTAGGTTTGACCTTTCCAGGTTGTGACATTAGCCCTTCTCATTATTGCATATCATAACTTGTATAGTAGTGTCTACCCTTTATAAAATTGTCTCTAGTCACTCTGCCCCCCCTGCTCTATAACTTTCCATCATGCCTTCTTGTAGTTTGCATATGTACAACCTTTCTCCCTTAATCCACTTATTATTTTTTTCAAGACCTATCCACTAACATATCTATGGATACCTTGAGTTCTAAATGCAAAGGCTCCAAACAAAAGATTGTGGCCTTCCTTATTGTTTCCAATCCCCCTTGTCATGTCCTAGGGAATTCATGAGATAAACACAATGTTGTCACTACTACACTTGAGTATGACTATGTCACCAATGTGGAATCCCATCATCAGGTCAAGAATTTGGTTAGCCCAACAAAACCATAGACAAACTCCAACACAAAAGATCTAGGATGAATTTAGAGATTGGATTTAGGATTCTCGTATGCTTAGAACAAAAGACAATAAACTACTCCAAGCTATATGTTATACTAGATGGCCAAACCATGGTGGCATTATCCATGTGGAAGCCCATGGAAAATTAGGATGAATCATTAGTTCTATTTAGAAACTTGGAAGCGAGGTTTACTCTAATGTATAAGATAGTCTTTGGATTGACTTTTAAGGTCAGATACTATTATGATGACAAGGACATAAACATGATGGAGGTGAATGTTGACTCAAGGTCTTTAGGTACTAGCTCTAATCTAGTCTGGTCAACAATGAGCCAAAGAAAACTCCTCTAAGCCAGGGAAAATCAAAGATGACCAAGGAACATGTTAGCCCATCCTTCGAGCCTCTAAGCCAGGGAATATCAAAGATGACCAAGGAACATGTTAGCCCATCCTTCGAGCCTTCCTCTAAAGGAAAGGTTCTTTTATTTCCTATTAAGTTTTTATATCTCTTGATTTTCTTATCTCCAACCTTTTTACTAGATATGTCGATATTATATGTTTTAGGGAAATTGGAAAACAATATCATTTCATATGCTTGGACATTTTCACTATGCTAGGTAACCATAAATGAATGTCTAGTTTCCTATTTTGGCAACCCACACTTGGATCTATATGTAAATTTTTGTACAATATTAATATATATCTAATCTAATATATAAAAAAGGTACAATTAAAGCATTTCAAAGATACGATTAAATTATTTTTAAAATACAATGGAGTTAATAAATTTAAATATAGCATTATATTTTAATTGATTGTATAATATATAAGTATAATTAAGTCAAAAAAAAATAGATATAACATACTAATCTAATTTACGGTATAATAGATAAATGCTAAATGAAGTAAAAAAAAATGTCCACGATGATGAATTCACCACAATGCATTAAACTTGTTGTTTATAATCACTTATACCCATAATTTCATGGTGAAGTACAACTATTCTATGTTTTTGTTTTTTTCATTGAAATTTGGTTCATGGTGAAGTACAACTATTCTATGTTTTTGTATTTTTCATTGAAATTTGGTGGAACACTATTGCATGAGATTGCTAATTTTAGTTGTTTGAAATAATTTTTGAATGCATAAGAAAATTTAACTAAGAAAACTTCTTGGCACTTAATTTTTATATATTTTAGAAGACAAATTAGCTATTCCAATATTTTTTTGTCCAACGGGTTTTCGGCAAAACTCATGAGAAAATATACCCGATAAAAAATAAAAATAAAAAATTCTTAAACTACACTTAATTCCACTGAAAATCTAATGTTAAATATTTTTAAAAGAAAAAATCATTTAATAACAATGTCTATTTTATACAGAAACAAATACAATTATTAATAAAACATTTAAAATTTCCATAAAATTTTAAGTTAAGAAATTTATATAAAATACTAATAATATTAATAATATGATGTTAAGGTCTCTATTAGACATCAAATTAACATAATAGATAAATGTATGTCAAATATTTTAGATTAATCTAATTTATTATATAATAAATCACTGAGAGATAAAAACCAAATAAACCAAAAAATAATTTATTTATTTAATTGAATTTCATTCCTTTTCTTAACAATTATTCTTTTCCTTTATCTTTTATATTCATATTGTCACACTTCATTGTCATAAGTGCTTTTGAAATCATCGTTTTGAGGAAATCCGTCACCATCCTCATTTCTTTCATTGAAATCCTTGCTCAGAGGAAATATTTCACCATCATCATATGTGCTTTTGTAATCCTTACTCAGAGGAAATCCATCATCATCATTAGTGCTTTTGAAATTCTCACTTGAAGGGAATTCTTCACCATCCTCATTTCTTCCATTGAAATCCTTGCTCAGAGGAAATCCTTCACCATCATCGACTATGCTTTTGAAATACTTGCTTGGAGGAATTTCATCGTCATCGTTTATGCCTTTGAAATCCTTACTTGGAGGAAACCCTTCACCATCCTCATCTGTGCTTTTTAAATATTCACTTGGAGGAAATCCATCATCGTTATCGGTGCTTTTGAAATCCTCGCTTGGAGGAAATCCTTCACCATCATTATCTATGCTTTTGTAATCCCCACTCGAAGGTAATGCATCATCATCATTATTTCTTTTGAAATCCTCGTCGAGGAGAAATTCTTCACCAACCTCATTTCTTCCATTGAAATCCTCACACAGAGGAAATTGTAGAGCATTGGGAAGGTATGTTTTAATAAATAATTTAGTGATGTTTTAAGCAATAGTTGTAATCTTTTCTTTATTATAAAGTAGGGTAAACGCAATAAGAACGAGTCCAAAATGATCCAATCACTAATAGTTGTCTTCTCTACGCAGGGAAAGATAAAAGCAGGAAAGCGCAACGCAAAACGGGAATTTGATGAGAAGATAACGGCTGTCCCTCCGATTCTAAATAAGGTTCAGACCAGGTCGAGTAAATCAAGGAAGATCAGTCCGGAACGAGATGAAGGACTACCAGTTCGGAAATACAGGCCAAGTAAAGGAAGGCGCTAACAGTTTAGCGGATCACTCAGGATCTTCGATCCTGAGGGATCGCTATGTTCAATCGTTTTGTCGTCTGGAGAACTCCGCCGTTAATTGTATAAAAGGGGGGCAGCATTGGAAATGAAGGGGATTTATTTTTCTGTATCTTTAACTTTCTGTTCACGGATTTTACTGTCAGTTGAACTCAGACTATTGAGTCTATCTGAAACTTAGTTTTGTACTCTCATTGATGAGTTAATATAATATCTTTGGTGTTAATTTCTCCCTGCGTCTGAAGTAGTTTACGGCAGTGCGCCATTGGAAGCTTCGGGCCCGGCTCCAACGGACACTGGCTGATTGTACCATTACAATTCTGCTTTGTGTGGTTTGTTTCTTATAATCTGTTATAATTGCATGTCGTCTCATACTTATTCATCTGTAGTTTTCCTATTATAAATCTCTGTAACAAGTTCATATCATACTTTCAGGATTCCTCGCATACTGTTGATCTGAGTTGTTTGCATCAATTACAGAATTCATAAGTAGAATATTTCAGCTACAGGTGATTGGAGTAATGGACTATTGGTGATTATCACAGATCGTGTATATATGATTGACGTTTCCTGTCTTTAATGATTTGCTGTTCCATTTGATATGTATATGATTGACGTTTCCTGTCTTTAATGATTTGCTGTTCCATTTGATTAAGCTGCAAACTTGACGATTGCTTTCCTTTTTGTATGTAAGTGTGTGCCAAGGATTAGAAGTGTTGACCTCGCGAGCCTTAGTTTCTTTATTGTCGTTCCATTTACTGCCGTTCCTTTTATTGCTGTTCCATTTCTGAAGTTGTTGTTCCATTCTATTTTCTTGTTGTTCCTTTCGCTTGCGGTTATTGAAGTGGCATGAGAGGAGGGTCAAGGCTGTTGTGAGATACAGCAGACGCTATAATGCTCCCAGATCATGATCCATACTCCTTCATCAGTTTCTAGGGGGATAGGTTACTAATTCCATACCCTCGACCGACGAAGTTGCTGCGTGTGTGATTTCTTTATGCAAAAGTAATTTAGCATTAGCATCCGTTTACTCTTGTATTCTTTAGATCTATACTACGAATCATTATCCTGACAAACAGCCTCAAATTGAGATATCCTTTGCAATAACAAAACGCTCCCGGATTGACTTGTAATGTGAGATAACTAGAGGTGAAAAAGACCCTTGTTACAGCTCCACATTTTGGCGCCGTTGCCGGGGAAGGGTATAGCCATTTGTCTTTTAACAGGGTAGTGTGCGAATCTGTTAGGGGAGAACTGGATCTTAAAAACGGAAGGTAAGAACCTGCGTGCGGAGCATGTAAAAGCCCTGCTCCACCGTCTGCTTTCCTAGCAGAATTGATTTAGTAATTTAATTGGAGTGCATGACTAAGCAGAAAAAGCCAGAAAAGAATCAAAAGCCTCCATCCAAAACCGAAAAAGCCAAGAGGTCGGCGACCCTTGGACGAAAGACCTTTATAGACGAAATTTATAAGAAAGCCGACTCTCAGCCATCAGTAGGTTATAGGAAAGTAAACTCTAAACAACCTGCTAGTTCCCTTCAGGCCTCAGAATCACCATCTGAAGCCTTTGCTGAGGTGCACAGTCAGACAGAGGAGCAGGACTTTCAAGAACTTGACAATTCGACTCCTGGACCAGTGCACGAAGGAAATCTTAGCAACCTTTGCGAAGGAGAAGGAGAAACAGGGGAAATCGAGGAACCTAGATCTCCTATTGAACCAAACCAGCCTTTAAACAGTCCGGATAAAGGAAGCGCTGCAAAAATCCTTGTTGAAGGAATTCATTCACCTCAGACAGTAGGGGCCATCATTATCCCTGATAAAGGGAGTGCTGTAAAAACAGTTCCCGCTAAGATTACCCCTCCTCAACCAAGGGATACTCTCTTAGAAATTCCTGAAGGTTACTGGCATATATTTGATTCCATGGCGCAGAATCAGCCAAATACCCAAACCTCTACTTTGCAATATCCCATAGTGGATTCCGCTGTGAATGCACCGATGAAGGCAATTCCGCTTCAACATATCCCAACGTTTCATGGACTCACATCAGAAGACCCTGATGCGTTTTTATTCGAATTTGATGTGTTATGCAGGGGATACGATTACACCACCGACCCCCAGAAGCTAAAGCTGTTTCCCTCTACTTTGAAGGGAGCAGCTCTGAGATGGTTCATGGGTTTAGGTGGTGGAGTCATAAACAATTGGGAAGAAATGAAAGTGGCCTTCTTAAAAAAATATCAGGATTACTGTAGATCAAGAGAACTAAAGGATGAAATCTTTCAAATGTCAGCCAGACCAAACGAAACTTTAGAAGAATATGTAGAACGTTTCCAATATAACTTGCAAAGATCTCCCTATGCATCATTACCTCTGCTCGATAACGTGTTGAAAACTGCATTGATTAGAGGTATGAAAGAGAAATGGATTGAAACGTTGAATATTATGGGAAAAGGAGACATTTATCAGGAAAATTTTGCTGACATCATTAATCTGTGTATCAGGAGCTCAAGAGGCAGCACAAGGATCAAACCAGCAGAATATGATCGCTTCACTAGAGACAATAGAACATCAATAGAAGGAGTATCACGAGTGGAACTTGGAAATCTGCTAGAGAATTTTAAAACTGATATCATGGGGACATTAACTACACAGCTTGATATTGTGCAGGCTAAACAAAAGCAAGCAGAGGCGGAACAGAATCTGGCAATTTTCTGCCCTCGGTGCAGAAAGAAACATAGCCAGAAAGAATGTCCGCTCGATACAGTTCAAATATGTGCTATTTGCACCAAGGACCATCCGACTGAAAGCTGTCCCTCGCTTCCTGGTTTGAAGGCGGTGTACAAAGAAGCAGAAGAGGAACCAGAATCAGCATATTTTATTAACCAGCGTCGTCAATGGCAGCCTAGGCAATCTGGTATGTTTCAAGATCCCTCCTCTTCTTTTCAATCTCCGCAATTTAATGCTCAGCAACAGAATATGTGGCAAAATCAGTCTCAGCACCCGTTTTCAAATTGGTCGCCTCAAATGTTTCCTACTCCAAACCCTTGGATGAACCAAGCTGGTTGGCCAAACTTTCCTTATCCTCCGCCATATTGGCCAAATAATTCATATCCTCCACAGTGGACCCCTTCCACTTCGCAAAGTTCACCCTGGCAGAGCAACTGGCCAAGATCGACATATCAAACACCAGGATCAATTCCGCTCCCTCAACCAACTCTGCCAGCCTTGCAACAAAATCCCCAGCCCAACCTAAGACCGCAGCTCCCAGCCCAACCCAACCCTAACCCAAATAATCGACCAGTTCAATCTCTTCAAATTATAGAATCTTCCGAGATTGAATCTGCTCTGCAGGAGTGCAATGATCTTCAGTTGAGATCTGGGCGAATAATAGAAACTGAGGGACATAGAACCGCTCATATTGAAAACCAATTACCGATAGAACAGCCGTCACAACAAGAAGATGTAAGTAAAGACCAGGTTCATTAGCAAGTAATTACATCTTCTCCACCTTTCCCAGAACGACTGGCCATTCCGAGACAAATGCAATATCCGGATTTTGATATTCTGGGAGAACTCCAAAACTTATATATAAGAATTCCATTCCTTCAGGCTATACAGGATATTCCCATATATGCAAAAACCATAAAAGACCTGTGTAGCAGAAAATCAAAAAGAAATATAACCCCTAACCCTAGAGTCCAGGTAGTCGGCACCTTATCCGACCTCTTATCAGGGAAAGAAACACCAATCAAATATGAGGATCCTGGAAACCCAATTGTCACTGTTCAAGTCCGTGGGCAGACCCTGACCAACGTTTTAGTAGATCTAGGGGCTGCAATTAATATCCTGACAACATCAACCTGCCAGAAGCTTGGAATCACATCGGTAGAACCCACTTCCACTTTACTAGAGCTAGCTGACCGATCAGTAATAAGACCAGAAGGCACCTTGTATGATGTCATGGTTTCAGTGGACTCTTGGGAATACCCGACCGATTTTCTGGTGATTAATCCAAAAACCCGACTAGATGGACATCCGCTAATTCTAGGTAGACCATGGCTCGCAACTGCTGACGCCCACATTGGATGCCGGCAGGGAAACATGACCATAACCAGAGGGCCGGATATCAAAAATTTAATCTTGTACCCGCCAGCCCAGCCAAGCATCACACCTCATATATCACTGACCAATCTGCGCCCTGCCTCATATATTACTGATAATATTAGACCACCATTAACAGTCCAGGAAGCGCTAGATTTTAAATATCAAACGGAAGATGATGCCATCAATAAATTCATTAATCAAACAGAATCCACATCGTATACACAATGCTTTATGATAAAAGCGGCATTTGATAACGAATTAGAGGAAGATCCTCTAAAAGATGACCATGACCCAAATATACCTGTAACCTCTGTTGCTAACAGCAAAGTAATACAAATTGAACCGGGCAAAACTTTAAATATTAACGCTAATCTGACACCAGAGCAAGAGACCAAACTCATCCAGCTCCTACGAAAGTATCAGGAGGCATTTGCTTGGGACTATCCCGATATGAAAGGGATTGATCCCCAGCTATGTACACATCGTATCTATATCGAGAAAGATGCAAGACCTGTTCGCCAACCACAGAGAAGACTCAATCCCCATTTAAAAGATGTTGTAAAAGATGAGCTGCAGAAATTATTAGATGTTAATTTTATTTATCCTATTTCTGACAGCAAATGGGTCTCCCCACTTGTGGTAGTACCTAAAAAGAACGGGAAATGGAGGATCTGTGTCGATTACAGAGAATTAAACAAAGCTACAAAAAAGGATCACTTCCCCCTCCCTTTCATAGACCAGGTATTGGACACCTTAGCAGGCAAGAAATTTTTTTCTTTCTTGGATGGCTTCAGCGGATATAACCAGATTCAGATTGCCCCTGAAGACCAGGACAAGACTACCTTTACTTGCCCCTGGGGAACGTTCGCCTACCGAGTCTTACCCTTTGGATTATGTAATGCTCCGGCCACATTCCAACGGGCTGTTCTTAGCATCTTCGCAGATTTAATTAATGATGGATTGGAAGTCTATATGGATGATTTCACACCATACGGAGACGACTTTGATCCAGCCCTGGACACTCTCGAAAAAGTTCTAGAGCGCTGCATCGCTACCAGGCTTTGCTTGAGTCACGAAAAATGTTACATGATGATGACAGAAGGACTCATTCTGGGACATTACATCTCAGCAGCTGGTATTCAGGTAGACCCGGCTAAAATTCAAATACTCATGCTTATCCCAACCCCCACTAATCAAACAGAGGTACGCAGTTTTCTTGGTTTTTCTGGGTATTATAGACGATTTATACAACATTACTCACATATTGCCGCACCTCTACATGCATTAACTGGAAATGTTGATTTCTTATGGACAGAAAAATGTGATCGAGCCTTCACAGAATTAAAGAAGTTGCTATCTACAGCTCCAGTTCTCAGAGGACCTAATTGGAACTTACCATTCCAAATTTCAACCGACGCCTCAGACACAGCAATCGGTGCAGTTTTGGGCCAAGAAGAAGAGAAAAGACCATACGCTATCTATTACATCAGCAAAAATTTGGCTCCGGCTGAATTAAATTACACTGTCACCGAAAAAGAATTTTTAGCTGTGATACATGCTATTAATAAGTTTAGACACTATATTACAGGCTATCCCGTTATTTTGTATACAGACCATTCTGCTATTAGGTATTTAGCAAACAAGCCTGTTACAAATGGAAGAATAACCAGGTGGTTGATCTTGTTGCAGGAATTCGACATTACAATCAGAGACCGACCAGGGAAGGAGAACCCTGTAGCTGATTTTCTTTCACGAATATCAAAATCAGTTGAAACAGCAGCAGTTGAGGACCAATTCCCAGATGAACACTTATTTGTTGTCGTTGTTCAGACTCCCTGGTACGCTGATGTGGCTAATTATCTCGCAGTAGGTAAGCTTCCAAAACATTTAACTCCCAATGAACGGAAACAGATCGTCCAGAAAAGCAATCGATTTTCGTGGGTTGGGGGCTATCTGTTTCACACAGGCGCAGATATGGAAATCAGAAGATGTATTCGAGAAGACGAAATCTTTGATATCTTGAAAGCCTGCCATGACGAGCCATGTGGAGGACATTTCGTTGAACGCAGAACAGCACACAAAGTATTACAAACGGGATATTACTGGCCTACAATTTTCAAAGATGCCAAAAAATTTGTCCAGGCCTGTGATAGTTGTCAGCGTGTAGGACGACCTGGCCCAGCAGACGAAATGCCTTTGCGGCCTCAATTGGTGATCGAACCTTTCGAACGCTGGGCTCTGGACTTTGTCGGACCCATCAACCCCCCATCAAACCAAAAAACCTATATTTTGGTGGCAACTGAATATGTTACCAAATGGGTTGAGGCAGAGGCATTACCCAGAGCTACAGAGGAGTCGGTAATACAGTTCTTGTTCCATTTGTTTGTACGTTATGGTCTTCCAAGGGAAGTGGTTACAGATGGAGGACCACAATTTGTGGGACATAAATTAGCTGCAACACTCAATAACCATCACATCCACCACAAAATTACTACCCCATACCATCCGCAGGCAAATGGGCAAGTCGAGAACAGTAATAAGATAATAGAGTCAATTTTGACAAAAACTGTTGCCTCACACCGCCGCGATTGGGCCGCCCGACTACCGGAGGCACTGTGGGCTTATCGAACCACATGGAGAAGTACCACCGGCTATTCACCATATCACTTAGTGTTTGGAAAGCAACCCATTTTTCCTATAGAATTTGAGATCCAAACCCTGCGAACTGCCCAAGAAGTCGGATTGGATTTAAGTGAAGCACAGAAAAATCGATTACAGCAAATTAATGAGTTGGACGAAACAAGGCTCGCTGCATTACAGAATACAGCACTCATCCAGCAACAGCGAGCCAAGTGGCATGATGCGCTCATCAAAAACAAGATATTTCACGAAGGAGACTGGGCTCTGTTATATGATTCTAGATTTCAGGATTTCCCGGGGAAGCTTCAGACTCGATGGTTGGGACCATACGAGATTCAAAAAGTCCATGACAATGGGACCCTTACTTTGATTACAATCGATGGATCTGGATATACATTTAAGGTAAACGGCCACCGAGTTCGTCTGTATCGCAAACCGCTCACTCGGGAATCATTTTGCCAGCAGCTACGCCAAGATACTAACATCAAGATGATGGGAGAGGAAGCAAAAACTTCCTCCCCTATAGATTGGTAAGCAGTTCATTCTTTATTACCACATTTTGTATATAAGATTGTATATTTTGTATATATGTTTCGAGTGCGTGTTTCCGTTGTTCCTTTTCAAAAGGAACAGCACTTGTGTGTTTTGCTGTTCCTTTTCAAAAGGAACAGCACTCTTGAATTTTTGTTGTTCCTTTTCAAAAGGAACAGCACTTTTTGCTGTTCCTTTTCAAAAGGAACAGCACTTGTGTGTTTTGCTGTTCCTTTTCAAAAGGAACAGCACTTGCGTGTTTTGCTGTTCCTTTTCAAAAGGAACAACACTCTTGAATTTTTTTGCTGTTCCTTTTCAGAAGGAGCAGCACTTTTTGATGTTCCTTTTCAAAAGGAACAGCACTAGTGTGTTTTGCTGTTCCTTTTCAAAAGGAACAGCACCCTTGAGTTTTTGTTGTTCCTTTTTCAAAAGGAACGACACCCTTGAGTTTTTGCTGTTCCTTTTCAAAAGGAACAGCACTTTTGAATTTTTGTTGTTCCTTTTCAAAAGGAACAGCACTTTTGAATTTTATTCCTTTTTTAGAAGGAGCAACATTTGTGTGTTTTTTTTCAGTTCTTTTTTTAGCAAGCAGCATTTGAGTGCTTTTGTTATCTTAGGACATTGCATCAAAAGAACCCTCCCACCTTCCCTTGTAAGAAAGAAATAGTATGCCCTCGTCCTTTCTATAAGAAGAAAGCGTTGTCCATCCTTTTCCTGAGGCCATAAGTAGCAGCTATATATGCAACAAATATAAAAGGCATGATATATCGAGATCAACACATCATAAATCGCTACCTATAACAGCCCTAGTATTGATGCAACAAAGGAAGGATCCATACACTCATCATTTTTTTCAGCCATAAGTCTCACCTCCTCTGCCTTGTTGGAAATCTTCATCATGTTACGTTCCTACAATTTTATTTATTATTACTTGGAAATAAGAATAGAAAATTTATATCTTCCTATTGGGATAACAAGACTTCTTCCGCCATTCCCACTCTTAAGGAGGGCTGAACCACCCTTATGTGTAACTATACAAGAGAAAAAGTCCATCTCAAAAGAAAAAAGAAAAAAAGCAAAAGCAGAACCAAAAGAAATTATTTGTCAAATGCAGGATAGGGGGTTTCATTAAAGAACCAGCCTACTATGATCATAATATTGGAAGCGAAGTGGCATTCCCATCATGGCCACCACACCAGGGATATGGTCCAATAGGTTCATTATATAAACAAACCTTGGAACAGGGGGTCTCATCACGAGCCAGCCTGCCCACGTTTCGCGCCTCTCTGGTGAATGGCGTCATGGTTATCTGGTTACCAAGCCAGCATGATGGCCTGCATGTTGACAAGAATTGCTCTTCAAAACTACACAAAGGACTATGGTTCCGGGGTGAAATAAACAACTCTGCCACGGTTATAAACACCGGTCGGCAGCAGAGCTCTGTTAATGGTATTGGAGTCAAAACATATACACCAATTTGGATCTTATTAAATATTTCTTTCTATCCTCGTAATAATTATATCTTACACCTTAATGGATACGTCACATGAACATTTATCATTACCAATTATGGCAAAGGTATTGACTATGACTATCTCAGACTTTCCATGAGTGCTAGACGTCCTATCCTTATGTTCTGCATCACATCACGAAGGCTTATGTTAAACGCGATCTATCTGTCGCATCGATCTCGGTATTTCTTTGTCTAATCTGAAACATGGCAAAACTTTATAAGCTGTTCCATTATGACTCGGTGATGGGATGACCGCCTTCTTCTATTTGATGGCTGAGGCAGCCTATCATTTCGCGCGGGGGGGAGGTGACTTCATTACTCCGCCGGCCACGTGTTAACACATCATTCGGAAACGATATGATACGAAGGTACGATATGCGTTAACGGCATGACAATGCTATTTTTTGCAAAAGTTGTTATTTATGATCAATTATTCATGCATGCTCTGTGTCTTTTCTTTTTTTGCCGCAATTACGTTCTTTGCATTGTTGTTCCATCTAGACCCTGAAACAGAACCATGGGGGGAAAGTCTATCAGAAGCGAGCCGAGCGAGCTCATAGTCTCCGAAGCCGCTCGGAAGATCTTAGAAAAGGCAGGGTGGTTAACTTATTTTGGCCGCCTGCGCAAATCAAACGAAATAGTGGCCATGGAATTCCTGCAGAATTTGCAGGAAGAACACTCAGTGGTAGATGGGAAGCAGATAGCAGTCACAAAGGAAATAATCGCGGAAGTAACCGGATTACCAGACTCAGGCCCAATATGGACGACAAAGAAAGAAAGACTGCAAAAGATCGTAGAAATCTTCCAAGATGAAGGGCAGAAGCTGACAGTGAAGGGAAAAGGAGTGCTGCCGGCAACACTGGGAGAACCTTAGAGCGAACTGGCAAAGGTAGTACAGAGCTACATCACCTGCGAAGGACGAAAAGATGTGGTAAGGCCGCGTCACCTTAAGCTCTTAGTTGTGTTAAAAGGAAAATGTGCTGTGAATCTCCCTGCATTGTTAAATTCATTGCTGCATGATGCCTCTCGGAGCCTGAAAAAGGCACACCATGAAGACGCAGTGGTTAGCCACCACGGGTTAATCCGCCTGATAGTGACATACAGTCTCGCTCAGCAGCAGAGTAGCTAGCGGGAACTTATTACAGCAATTGGAAGGGAAGCAGCATCACCATCCCCAAAGGCGAAGCACCCCGCTAGCACCTCTGAAACACCTAAAAAACCCAGAGAATCGCCAAAACCTAAGCAACCCTCGGGCACAACCGAGCAAACGAAGAAACGCATAGAGCTGGGGAAACAAAAATGTACCCCTAACGCAACCAGACATGCAGAAAAACGTAAGGAATTGCCCGAAGAAAGACGTGCTACCTTAAAGCGAAGGTATTCCTCTGGCACGCCAGAACAGTTTGAAAAACGCAGAAAGGTGGAGGTGGAAGAACAGGTGGCCAGCACACCCAAACAGCCCGAGAGGCCTAGAAAGTCAGCTCGGTTGGCAAAGATAAGAGGTAGGCTGGAAAAAATCCAGCCAAACATTGGCCAGCCGATTGAAATAATAGAGGACCCTCCAGCGCCAGAACAAATACCTGGGGAAAACCTGGAACAAACAGAGAACGAAGTAGAAGCTGAAGAAGGAAATAAGAATGATGACTCTGCGGCCGAGACCAGCTATCCAAAGGCAGCTACCGAGTAGCCAATTCAGGAGAAGGAGATGGAACAATTGGGGGGTAGCTATCCGCAAACCCCTGGGGAGGAAGAAGATCTGGCCACCATCTTGGCCAGCCTTAGAGGTTATCCTTCACCCTCTAGTCCGGCAGAGCCTTCCGAAGAACCCTCTGAGGAAGAAACGTGTGAAGAATTGCATGATGGAATGGCAGGGGAAGAAAACCCCCCTGTCGTTGACAAAGAAAATGTGAATACCAATCAGGAACAAGCCGTTCCCAAAACTCCAGAAGGAAATCCACCTGCTGATGGCGTGGAGGATGAAAATGTTTGTCGGGAACAGGACGTTCCCCGAATGAAAGAAGAAACCCTCGATGAAAGCGGAGCAGAACTGAGGGCCGCCCATGTGCCCACAGCCGAGGCGAGAGAAATTACGAAGTTGAGAAGAAAACAGCAGAAATTGCTGAATATTATAGGCCAGCTTCGGCAGAAAATTCGAAGTCTGAAAGCCAGTTTGAGAATAAGGAGGACTGTAAGAAGAAAAAGAAGGACAAATACGGCTGGGTCCTGTCAGAGGAGAAGGCAGAGCACCTATAGGCATCTAGTAGGTCGATACTCTGCCAGCAAACCTGCAGCTGTTCCAATTAATACTGAGGAACAAAATGATGTTCCATCTGGAATAGAGCACCAGAATGTCGTTCCTATTGACATAGAGGAGCAGGCTGATATTCCAAAAAGCCCATTAAAACCAACTGCCGTTCCAATTAAAACTGAGCCACAAGACGACATCCCATTCACAGAGGGACCACCGTACCCCTTTATACATGTCAAGAAGGAAGGGGAAAATAGAGCAGTTCACACTGAGACCCCACCTTCAGGGAAAATTAAGCGACGAAATGTGAAGGTCCAAGCGAAATTTCCTGCCTCCAAGGAATCATGGGAAAGGGATCCAAAAACCAAGGCCTTGCGCCGCGAGATAAGACAGGCCCAACAAGAGGCTGAACAGCTACGGGAACAAATGATCCCTCGAGAGAAATATGAGGAGCTGCAGCAGGAAGTTGAGCAGAGGATTCCTCGAGAAAAATACGAAGAATTGCAGCAGAGGGCTGAGCAGTTAGAGGAACAAAGGATCCCTCTGGAAAAACATGAAGAACTGCAACAGCAGCTGAGAAACATGAGTCAATCGGAGAGTCAGGCTTTTGAAGGATGGCAGAAGGAACAGGAAAAGGTTGCTAAGGTAACACGTCGACTAGATGCTGTTATTAAACAATTGGACACTGTATGTTCGTTGTATGATGATGTTTTGACTTGCAGGGCCCCCGCGAAGAATTATGCTTTATTCCTCCTTGAAAGATACTTAAGATTGAAAATAAAAGCTGTCAGGGCAGGTGCCCCCATTCAGATTAATACTGTTAATGATTTCATTGATTGTTGCAAACATTATGGGGTTAAGGTCCAACGATTATTATGCGAATTTTATTTGCACAATATGGTGCTTGAGCAGGAAACTGACCTAAACCCTGGTCCCTTTGTGGGGGATATACAGCTGCAAGCCTTTGTTTCATTCGGGGTCAATCAGTTAAAGTGGCTCAGGGCTTACAATGCCTTTCAGAGGCAGGAGCACAGCCTAGATCTATGGGTCAGGGCTGAGCCTCAAGATCCAGTTCGCCTATGGCAATCACACAAAAGCCTTATGAGAAACCCTGGCGTTATAAAACTACTAGGACCCATGCATGAGGAGTTGATCCGAAATAGCTTAGAATGCTTCCTGGTTATTAAAGATTCTGCCTTGGAGGCTGCCAAATTCCGTTATCGGATTTCCACCCCAAGCGTCCAGCTCAGGGAGCCCTTCAAATACGAGAACTTTGAGCTGGCTGCTGAACGATTGCCCTTTTATGGCCAGTGCATTCTGCAAGCTGGACCATCATGGTTAGGATATCGGTTCCGTAGCCCAATTATCTGGCACCCTGCTCCGGGGTACCAGGCCTTGTATAATATGCCTGCAGATCAGTTGCATTACTTCTTTGATAATCTGGTTGTCTATCATGGTTGCAGACCCCCTCATGAAGTACCCTCTCCAGCCTATTCTCTTACTGCTCTCCATGTTAATTATAACGGTTTCATGAGGCCATGAAACAGAGTAAGTCGGGGGGTGTGTAGAGCATTGGGAAGGTATGTTTTAATAAATAATTTAGTGATGTTTTAAGCAATAGTTGTAATCTTTTCTTTATTATAAAGTAGGGTAAACGCAATAAGAACGAGTCCAAAATGATCCAATCACTAATAGTTTTCTTCTCTACGCAGGGAAAGATAAAAGCAGGAAAGCGCAACGCAAAACGGGAATTTGATGAGAAGATAACGGCTGTCCCTCCGATTCTAAATAAGGTTCAGACCAGGTCGAGTAAATCAAGGAAGATCAGTCCGGAACGAGATGAAGGACTGCCAGTTCGGAAATACAGGCCAAGTAAAGGAAGGCGCTAACAGTTTAGCGGATCACTCAGGATCTTCGATCCTGAGGGATCGCTATGTTCAATCGTTTTGTCGTCTGGAGAACTCCACCGTTAATTGTATAAAAGGGGGGCAGCATTGGAAATGAAGGGGATTTATTTTTCTGTATCTTTAACTTTCTGTTCACGGATTTTACTGTCAGTTGAACTCAGACTATTGAGTCTATCTGAAACTTAGTTTTGTACTCTCATTGATGAGTTAATATAATATCTTTGGTGTTAATTTCTCCCTGCGTCTGAAGTAGTTTACGGCAGTGCGTCATTGGAAGCTTCGGGCCCGGCTCCAACGGACACTGGCTGATTGTACCATTACAATTCTGCTTTGTGTGGTTTGTTTCTTATAATCTGTTATAATTGCATGTCGTCTCATACTTATTCATCTGTAGTTTTCCTGTTATAAATCTCTGTAACAAGTTCATATCATACTTTCAGGATTCCTCGCATACTGTTGATCTGAGTTGTTTGCATCAATTACAGAATTCATAAGTAGAATATTTCAGCTACAGGTGATTGGAGTAATGGACTATTGGTGATTATCGCAGATCGTGTATATATGATTGACGTTTCCTGTCTTTAATGATTTGTTGTTCCATTTGATATGTATATGATTGACGTTTCCTGTCTTTAATGATTTGCTGTTCCATTTGATTAAGCTGCAAACTTGACGATTGCTTTCCTTTTTGTATGTAAGTGTGTGCCAAGGATTAGAAGTGTTGACCTCGCGAGCCTTAGTTTCTTTACTGCCGTTCCATTTACTGTCGTTCCTTTTATTGTTGTTCCATTTCTGAAGTTGTTGTTCCATTCTGTTTTCTTGTTGTTCCTTTCGCTTGCGGTTATTGAAGTGGCATGAGAGGAGGGTCAAGGCTATTGTGAGATACAGCAGACGCTATAATGCTCCCAGATCATGATCCATACTCCTTCATCAGTTTCTAGGGGGATAGGTTACTAATTCCATACCCTCGACCGACGAAGTTGTTGCGTGTGTGATTTCTTTATGCAAAAGTAATTTAGCATTAGCATCTGTTTACTCTTGTATTCTTTAGATCTATACTACGAATCATTATCCTGACAAACAGCCTCAAATTGAGATATCCTTTGCAATAACAAAACGCTCCCGGATTGACTTGTAATGTGAGATAACTAGAGGTGAAAAAGACCCTTGTTACAGCTCCACAGAAATCATTCACCATCATTGTCTGTTCTTTTGAAATCCTTGATTGGAGGAAATTCCTCATCATCATTTGTGCCTTTGAAATCCTTTTCTTGGAGGAATTCCTTCACCATCCTCATCTATGCTTTTGAAATCCTTGCTCGAAGGAAATTCATCATCATCATGAACCCCTTTGATATCCTGACTCAGAAAAATGTATTATCCTCATCTATGCCTCTAAAATTATCAATTGGAGGAAATTGTTCATCATCCCCTTCGTCAATGGGGCTTTCATAATCCTTAGTATTAAGAATTTCTTGATTAATATGATCAATATCATTACTTGTACTTTCATCAAACTCCTCACTAAGTGAAAAATTTGACTCTCTATTCATAGTGAAAGCATTCTTGTTATATTCATCAATATGAATAGAGTTGTTGCATGAACAAGATGTTGATGTTGTAGAAAGAGAAACTTCGCTTTCATAAGAATCTATGAATTTTCATAAAAGATGTTGAATGATACAAGTGCACTTTCTCCCAATGACAATTTAAAATTTAGAGAATGATAATTTCCCTCTAAAGTTATCCTCAAATATTTCGCTCGAAAAAATTCACTCCAAGGTTTCCCCCAAAAAAAATTGTCTTCAAATTTTCCCTCCTAAAATTTCATTTGAAATATTTCCCTCCAAAATTTATTTCAAAACATTCTACTAAAATTTTGTCTTAAAATTTTTGACCCTACTTTTTATTCAAAATTTCCACACAAATTTTCCTTTAATACTTTCCTTCAAAAATAAAATAAATCTTTTATTTTAATTGTTTAATATTAGCAAGGTAATTAAGTTAGTTTTTATAATTCATATTTTATTTTATATCCCATTTAATAAAATTTAATGTAAACCTATAATATTAACTATATATTAATTTTGTTTTTTATTTTAATTTGAATCTCACATTCAACAAATCTTAAAATAATCCCATAAAAATGAATGAATGATATTTTAACATCCACGAGACTAGAAATATTCTATGGGATCACCATCCTCCCTACTTTTCGCCTTTTGCAATTCAATCATTTTCTTACTCAAATTGATGATGAGTTAAGCCAACCTTCTAAGGGTCGCCTTTTTGAAAAGACAATGCCAAGGAACCGATGTTAACATATTGCTATAATTTTTTATGATGTCTTTGAAAGCATCACATTCCAAAATGAAATGTATTTGTGAGTCCACTGTTGGGCATCAGATCCACCGCGCAACAGTTTTGGGCCTTAAAGCCCGAATTTTGGGTAAAAGTGTATTGTAAAGACTCCGCGAAGTGCATGGAGAGCAAAGTGAATGGTCAAGTCAAAGGGTTGCGCACCCTTGAGTATGTAAGGTATTATATGGTTGTATAAATAGAGCGAGGCTCTAAGATGTAAAGCAAGTTTTGGTGATGAGAAATGAAGTCTTTGTCGATGAAGGAGTAACTCTGAGTCTGTAAGTTCGAGTCTTCGGTCGTAGGAGTAGGTAGAAGTCTCTGCCGCTCAGTGCGTAGAGGCCTAGAGTCCGCAGCTGAGTGCGCAGACCCCTGTAGCTGAGTGCAAAAGGTAAGAGTTGGGATTGTATCGAAGAAACATAATCATAAAGATAAGCTGATTCAGAATTACTGTGTATCTGTGTTTCTGTTATCTTATGCATCTTTTTACAGTTTTATATATGTGCACACTAGTTATAAATGTTGAATAATAAATAAGGATATTTGGCCTACACAGCTAGACTAAGACTACTAAGAATAACGCAACGAAAGGATATCTCATTTGCGCTCATCAGATAGCCACGCAAAGGTAGTTACACATGTTGTGAGGGATAGACAACAGTGCGGAAGCAGCACAGTGCGCAGATTCAAACCACGAACTTTCCAAGACTCATCAAAGACATACCTAGGGTGCGGAAACTTGGTTCCAACACCCTCCCATACTACCACGGGTGAGACCTCAGTCCGCGCACCACGGACTGTTGCTGAAAGGGCTGGTAGTTTCAGGATTTGTTCGGCTAATTCACCTCTAAACCTGGGTCAGGCCCCACGTAGCCAACAAATGGTTCCGTTTCTAGGACCAGGATCTACCTAAGGGATGTGTGAGGTTGGAACGCTGGAATCCAACAAAGAAGGAAATTGAAGAGTGGTTGGACAAAAAGATCCACGAGTTCGCGACATAGGAAAACAGAACTCCGCAATTATCTGAGAAAAGGTGGTTGGATCGCTACGTGTACACTGAAATACCTAAAATTTTCTTTACCTCCTTCCCATACGAACTATATGAGTGGCTCGCGAAGTTAGCAGACAGTTAGGGACGGTGCAGGCTTGATAAACCGATCGTGTGGACTCTAGAACTAGTGCGCAGATTAGAAGGTTCAGAAGATAAAATCACATGCGCTATTGACCATTGGCTCAACCGGATAATAGGGGGATTTATCACTGAGTTCGCCGTAGACACTACCGTGAGCTACAGTGAAGCAGAACAACGTTTCCTCAAGGGACCATGAGGTAGGTATATTAAATCTTTGAATACCTGGATTAAGATGTTGTTATGTGAAAAACAGGTTATGCAAATACATTAATGTTTGGGACAATGTGGAGTGGAAATATCTACAAAGGTAACAAGGAATTAGGAAATGGTCCCTTAATTTCATCATCGTGAGAAAGCAAGGAAGAACTCACGCGGGTCTCTCCGAGAAGTACGTCATTTTGATAAGACAGCTCATGCCGCAGTTACCACCTCCACCTATGCCACCACCCGCTTCACCTCCTTCACCTCCATCTCCACCCACTCCACCTCCACCAACCTCACATTTCAGCATGGCAAGCGTGATCAAACTACCTGTATTCAGAGGAGTATGGAATGAGGATCCGGACCAGTTCTGGTTCATGGTAATAGCAATGTGGAAAGCGCAAGGGGTCACGAATGACAACATTAAGAAGGCTACATTGGTGAGCATGTTGCAGGATCGCGCATTAACATGGTATATCAAGCACTCTAACAATCACCTAAATGCAGGGATAACAGAGATCCAGAATGCGTTGAAAAGAGAATTTAGCTTGTCAAAATCAAAGACACAGTCAATCATCGGGTTTAAAGAGATCGTGATGCTCCCGGGCGAGACCCCTTGGGATCTGGATCAGCGGCTGAAGAGTACGATCTGCGAGGCTAATATGACGCTAATGGATGCACAACACCGCGCATGGTTTGTGGCATCTCTGACACCGCACCTGAGGATGGCGTTGTCACAACAAAAGCTTTCAACCTAGGTCGAAGCATTGGAAATGGCAATGAGATTGCATGAGACCCCGATACAAGATCCTGGGTTGGGAGTTCAACAAATCCACGCGCAACTACAGAATCTATGCCTGGAGATGTAAAGTTTGAAGCAAGATAAGGCACCGTGGCCAGAGGTGTGTGAGGAAGTATGGTGCGTAAAATGCAAAGGCCAAGGCCATGACAAGGATCACTGTCCAGTATTCGTGAACTATTTGGCAGGAGGGGGTCCAATTCCATTGAGACCAGAAGCACAAATAGGGCCTAGCGTGGCACCTACACTATGGTGCGCGATCTACCAGATAGGGGGAAAACATAATACGAACAATTGTCATTTATTGCAGAAGTATACACAGACATCGCAACAGTTGTTATGTAATTTTTGAAGGTCAGTAGGCCACGATGACCACACTTGTCGCAGTTATGAGTTAATGATGGATCGAACCCCAGCCTATAAAATGCAGACAAAAACGTGAGCCCTCGACCTAGTTGCGTGGATGGCGCACGCTGGATTTCAGGGGAGAGGTCGAGAACGAGGAGGAATGGGACCAGGAAGGGGCCGCAAATAGCTGATTTGCTAAAATTGCGGAGGACCAGGGCACTACGCCCGCGATTTTACCAACCTGACAAGGGTATCCTGTTTGTATTGTGCTCAGTTTGATCATGAAACAATAGATTTCCCTATGTTGATCACCCAGATGCGCGAAAAGGGGGTACTTTAGCCTCCTCCAACTCAGAATATCCAAATGATGAGGTCTGAACCACGCGAAGAAGACCCGAATGTGAACATGATGCTCAGAAGCAGCATGACCATAGGGGAAGAAAAGGGTAAGCAGTCCGCGGAAGATACATGGGTTCGCAAGGCTCCTACAAAGGAACCTGAGTTCAATTTGGAACGTGCAAAGGAGACGTTTATGGAAGCTAAGAAGAGCTTCACGGAGGCCTCCACCTCAGGTAGTAAGGATCAACCAGAGCCATGAATGGATCCTTCCATGCTTACTACCTTTTTGGAGACATGCATGAAATTACTGTGCAACAACAAGGCAGTTAAGGGACTACAAGAGTTTATCACTAGGTGCGTGGGGTCGGGATAACCGTGCGTAGTCTGAAAATTGGGAAAAGCATGCATTGCGCACTGGGAGGGAAATGAGATTGACGGCGCAGATCGGTGAATACGAAATGGATCAGGTAATCTTGGACCTAGGATCGGACGCGAATGTATTACCAAAACAGACATGGGAATGCATGGGTGGGCCCACGTTGTAGTGATCCCCTATTCAACTACGAATGGCAAACCAACAGAATATTGTACCCATGGGGAGGTTGCAAGGAGTAACAATTGATATCGAGGGCGCGAGCACAAAGACGGACTTTGAAGTGATAGAGGCTATCGATGACATCAATCGTTATCCGGCATTATTAGGAATAGACTAGGCAGCTCATATGAATGGAGTCATCAACCTGAAGAAGAGGAAGATTATATTCGAAAGAAAAAAAGTCACTACGTGTAGTAGTCCCACTAGACCCAGTTGGAGGAGTGCGCTACACTGAACCAGTGCACGACGATGAAAGTGACGATGAGGTGGATTGTATTTACCAGATAACAGTGCGAGACCAGGATTGGATGAACCCGACTGCAGATGGGAGAATCTTGTGGCAGCGCAATAGCTCCTGCACTTCGGATTCAAAT